>JARQOC010000001.1:392025923-393320253 GCA_033576535.1 Allobates femoralis | reverse complement strand
ATAGGCATACATTAGTAAAAGTCAGTTTTAATTACAGTCAATGGCTTCTACTCTTACCAGCCCTTTGGCCTGTCAAAAGTCAAGCAGCCATGGCTCCCATTGGTCACCCATAGAGACTTCTATTGGGTCTCTCATGAGGTCTCCCATCCAGCCCCTGACCAAGGCTCTCACTGCTTAGCTTCAAGAGTCTGTCAAGGGCATGCACAATGGTTTACAATGGCTGCTGACATGCTGCTTCCCATCTGTGGGACTTTTATAGGCATACATTAGTAAAAGTCAGTTTTAATTACAGTCATGGCTTCACTCTTACCACCCTTGGCCTGTCAAAGTCATGCAGCCATGGACTTCCATGGCACCCATAGAGACTCTTTGGTCTCTCATGAGGTCTCCCATCCAGCCCTGACCAGGCTCTCACTGCTTAGCTTCAAGTCGTCAAGGCATGCCAATGTTTACAATGCTGCTGACATGCGCTTCCCTCTGTGGACTTTTCTATAGGCATACATTATAAAAGTCAGTTTAATTACAGTCAATGGCTTCACTCTTACCAGCCCTTTGCCTGTCAAAAGTCAATGCAGCCATGGTCTCCCATGAGATTCCCATTGGTCCTCATAGGTCTCCATGCACCCATACCAAGCTCTCACTGCTTAGCTTCAAGAGTCTGTAAGGGCATGCACAATGGGTTTACAATGCTGCTGACGCTGCTTCCCATCTGTGGGACTTTTGTATAGCATACATAGTAAAGTCAGTTTTAATTACAGTCAATGCTTCACTCTACCACCCTCTGGCCTGTCAAAGCAAGCAGCCATACCCCATTGTCACCATAGAGACTTCTATTGGTCTCTCATAGTCCCCATCCAGCCCCTGACCAAGCTCTCACTGCTTAGCTCAAGAGTCTGTCAAGGCATGCACATTGGTTTACAATGGCTGCTGACATGCTGCTTCCATCTGTGGACTTTTATAGGCATACATTAGTAAATCAGTTTAATTACAGTCAATGCTTCTACTCTTACCAGCCCTTTGCCTGTCAAAAGTCAATGCAGCCATGGTCTCCATGCATCCAATGGGGAACCCTAGAGACTTCTATTGGTCTCTCATGAGGTCTCCCATCCAGCCCCTGACCAGCTCTCACTGCTTAACTTCAAGTCAAGGCATGCACAATGGTTTACAATGGCTGCTGAATGCTGGCTTCCCTCTTGGGACTTTTGTATAGGCATAATTAGTAAAAGTCAGTTTTAATTACAGTCAATGCTTCTACTCTTACCAGCCCTTTGGCCTGTCAAAAGTCAATGCAGCCATGGCTCCCATTGACATTCCCATTGGGTCTCTCATGAGGTCTCCATCCAGCCCCTACCAAGGCTCTCACTGCTTACTTCAAGTCTGTCAAGGGCATGCACAATGGGTTTACAATGCTGTGACATGCTGGCTTCCCTTCTGTGGGACTTTTGTATAGGCATACATAGTAAAAGTCAGTTTTAATTACAGTCAATGGCTTCTACTCTTACCAGCCCTTGGCCTGTCAAAAGTCAATGCAGCCATGGTCTCCATTGGGTCACCCATAGAGACTTCTATTGGGTCTCTCATGAGGTCTCCCATCCAGCCCCTGACCAAGGCTCTCACTGCTTAGCTTCAAGAGTCTGTCAAGGGCATGCACAATGGTTTACAATGGCTGCTGACATGCTGGCTTCCCATCTGTGGGACTTTTGTATAGGCATACATTAGTAAAAGTCAGTTTTAATTACAGTCAATGGCTTCCACTCTTACCAGCCCTCTGGCCTGTCAAAAGTCAATGCAGCCATGGACTCCCATTGGTCACCCATAGAGACTTCTATTGGGTCTCTCATGAGGTCTCCCATCCAGCCCCTGACCAAGGCTCTCACTGCTTAGCTTCAAGAGTCTGTCAAGGGCATGCACAATTGGTTTACAATGGCTGCTGACATGCTGGCTTCCCATCTGTGGGACTTTTCTATAGGCATACATTAGTAAAAGTCAGTTTTAATTACAGTCAATGGCTTCTACTCTTACCAGCCCTTTGGCCTGTCAAAAGTCAATGCAGCCATGGTCTCCCATTGACATTCCCATGGGCACCCATAGAGACTTCTATTGGGTCTCTCATGAGGTCTCCCATCCAGCCCCTGACCAAGGCTCTCACTGCTTAGCTTCAAGAGTCTGTCAAGGGCATGCACAATGGGTTTACAATGGCTGCTGACATGCTGGCTTCCCTTCTGTGGGACTTTTGTATAGGCATACATTAGTAAAAGTCAGTTTTAATTACAGTCAATGGCTTCCTACTCTTACCAGCCCTTGGCCTGTCAAAAGTCAATGCAGCCATGGCTCCATGGTCACCCATAGAGACTTCTATTGGGTCTCTCATGAGGTCTCCCATCCAGCCCCTGACCAAGGCTCTCACTGCTTAGCTTCAAGAGTCTGTCAAGGGCATGCACAATGGTTTACAATGGCTGCTGACATGCTGGCTTCCCATCTGTGGGACTTTTGTATAGGCATACATTAGTAAAAGTCAGTTTTAATTACAGTCAATGGCTTCCACTCTTACCAGCCCTCTGGCCTGTCAAAAGTCAATGCAGCCATGGACTCCCATTGGGTCACCCATAGAGACTTCTATTGGGTCTCTCATGAGGTCTCCCATCCAGCCCCTGACCAAGGCTCTCACTGCTTAGCTTCAAGAGTCTGTCAAGGGCATGCACAATGGGTTTACAATGGCTGCTGACATGCTGGCTTCCCATCTGTGGGACTTTTGTATAGGCATACATTAGTAAAAGTCAGTTTTAATTACAGTCAATGGCTTCCTACTCTACCAGCCCTCTGGCCTGTCAAAAGTCAATGCAGCCATGGACTCCCATTGGATCCACCCATAGAGACTTCTATGGGTCTCTCATGAGGTCTCCCATCCAGCCCCTGACCAAGGCTCTCACTGCTTAGCTTCAAGAGTCTGTCAAGGGCATGCACAATGGGTTTACAATGGCTGCTGACATGCTGGCTTCCCATCTGTGGGACTTTTGTATAGGCATACATTAGTAAAAGTCAGTTTTAATTACAGTCAATGGCTTCCACTCTTACCAGCCCTCTGGCCTGTCAAAAGTCAATGCAGCCATGGACTCCCATTGGGTCACCCATAGAGACTTCTATTGGGTCTCTCATGAGGTCTCCCATCCACCCCTGACCAAGGCTCTCACTGCTTAGCTTCAAGAGTCTGTCAAGGGCATGCACAATTTGGTTTACAATGGCTGCTGACATGCTGGCTTCCCATCTGTGGGACTTTTTATAGGCATACATTAGTAAAAGTCAGTTTTAATTACAGTCAATGGCTTCTACTCTTACCAGCCCTTTGGCCTGTCAAAAGTCAATGCAGCCATGGTCTCCCATTGACATTCCCAATGGGACACCCATAGAGACTTCTATTGGGTCTCTCATGAGGTCTCCCATCCAGCCCCTGACCAAGGCTCTCACTGCTTAGCTTCAAGAGTCTGTCAAGGGCATGCACAATGGTTTACAATGGCTTTTTTTTTTTTTTTTTTTTTTTTTTTTTTTTTTTTTTTTTTAGAGACTTCTATTGGGTCTCTCATGAGGTCTCCCATCCAGCCCCTGACCAAGGCTCTCACTGCTTAGCTTCAAGAGTCTGTCAAGGGCATGCACAATGGGTTTACAATGGCTGCTGACATGCTGGCTTCCCATCTGTGGGACTTTTTATAGGCATACATTAGTAAAAGTCAGTTTTAATTACAGTCAATGGCTTCTACTCTTACCAGCCCTTTGGCCTGTCAAAAGTCAATGCAGCCATGGTCTCCCATTGATCCCAGGGGACACCATAGAGACTTCTATTGGGTCTCTCATGAGGTCTCCCATCCAGCCCCTGACCAAGGCTCTCACTGCTTAGCTTCAAGAGTCTGTCAAGGGCATGCACAATGGGTTTACAATGGCTGCTGACATGCTGGCTTCCCTTCTGTGGGACTTTTGTATAGGCATACATTAGTAAAAGTCAGTTTTAATTACAGTCAATGGCTTCTACTCTTACCAGCCCTTTGGCCTGTCAAAAGTCAATGCAGCCATGGTCTCCCATTGAGATTCCCATTGGGTCACCCATAGAGACTTCTATTGGGTCTCTCATGAGGTCTCCCATCCAGCCCGTGACCAAGGCTCTCACTGCTTAGCTTCAAGAGTCTGTCATGGGCATGCACAATGGGTTTACAATGGTTGCTGACATGCAGGCTTCCCATCTGTGGGACTTTTGTATAGGCATACATTAGTAAAAGTCAGTTTTAATTACAGTCAATGGCTTCCACTCTTACCAGCCCTCTGGCCTGTCAAAAGTCAATGCAGCCATGGACTCCCATTGGGTCACCCACAGAGACTTCTATTGGGTCTCTCATGAGGTCCCCCATCCAACCCCTGACCAAGGCTCTCACTGCTTAGCTTTAAGAGTCTGTCAAGGGCATGCACAATGGGTTTACAATGGCTGATGACATGCTGGCTTCCCATCTGTGGGACTTTTGTATAGGCATACATTAGTAAAAGTCAGTTTTAATTACAGTCAATGGCTTCTACTCTTACCAGCCCTCTGGCCTGTCAAAAGTCAATGCAGCCATGGACTCCCATTAGGTCACCCATAGAGACTTCTATTGGGTCTCTCATGAGGTCTCCCATCCAGCCCCTGAGCAAGGCTCTCACTGCTTAGCTTCAAGAGTCTGTCAAGGGCATGCACAATTGGTTTACAATGGCTGCTGACATGCTGGCTTCCCATCTGTGGGACTTTTCTATAGGCATACATTAGTAAAAGTCAGTTTTAATTACAGTCAATGGCTTCTACTCTTACCAGCCCTTTGGCCTGTCAAAAGTCAATGCAGCAATGGTCTCCCATTGACATTCCCAATGGGGACACCCATAGAGACTTCTATTGGGTCTCGCATGAGGTCTCCCATCCAGCCCCTGACCAAGGCTCTCACTGCTTAGCTTCAAGAGTCTGTCAAGGGCATGCACAATGGGTTTACAATGGCTGCTGACATGCTGGCTTCCCTTCTGTGGGACTTTTGTATAGGCATACATTAGTAAAAGTCAGTTTTAATTACAGTCAATGGCTTCTACTCTTACCAGCCCTTTGGCCTGTCAAAAGTCAATGCAGCCATGGTCTCCCATTGACATTCCCATTGGGTCACCCATAGAGACTTCTATTGGGTCTCTCATGAGGTCTCCCATCCAGCCCCTGACCAAGGCTCTCACTGCTTAGCTTCAAGAGTCTGTCAAGGGCATGCACAATGGGTTTACAATGGCTGCTGACATGCTGGCTTCCCATCTGTGGGACTTTTGTATAGGCATACATTAGTAAAAGTCAGTTTTAATTACAGTCAATGGCTTCCACTCTTACCAGCCCTCTGGCCTGTCAAAAGTCAATGCAGCCATGGACTCCCATTGGGTCACCCATAGAGACTTCTATTGGGTCTCTCATGAGGTCTCCCATCCAGCCCCTGACCAAGTCTCTCACTGCTTAGCTTCAAGAGTCTGTCAAGGGCATGCACAATGGGTTTACAATGGCTGCTGACATGCTGGCTTCCCTTCTGTGGGATGTTTGTATAGGCATACATTAGTAAAAGTCAGTTTTAATTACAGTCAATGGCTTCTACTCTTACCAGCCCTTTGGCCTGTCAAAAGTCAATGCAGCCATAGACTCCCATTGGGTCACCCATAGAGATTTCTATTGGGTCTCTCATGAGGTCTCCCATCCAGCCCCTGACCAAGGCTCTCACTGCTTAGCTTCAAGAGTCTGTCAAGGGCATGCACAATTGGTTTACAATGGCTGCTGACATGCTGGCTTCCCATCTGTGGGACTTTTCTATAGGCATACATTAGTAAAAGTCAGGATTACTTTCTTCAGCCAATAGCACTAAATCTTAGATCCTACGTGAGGGATTCAACCTTCATGATGGAAAAACTTGAGCGCCTTGATATACCTACTGGCACTCTATTGGTTGCCATGGATGTTGAAGCGCTATATACGTCTATATCTCATGATAATGGTTTAGATGCTGTTGGTTATTTCCTGGACAAGAATTTAACTAGAAATAGATTGCATGATTCTTTTCTGTTAGATCTGCTGAGGATGGTCCTTGAGAAAAACTATTTCGTGTTTGATAGGGTGTTTTACAATCAGGCCTCAGGGACCGCTATGGGCGCAAGGTGTGCGCCTTCGTATGCTAACATTTTCTTAGGGTGGTGGGAGGAAACTCTGGTATACCAACAGGAATGTTTCGATGGGTCTGTACTTCATTGGTTCCGATTTATCGATGATATCCTTTTCTTGTGGACAGGGACTGTGGTGTCTTGCCAGAGGTTTATCAGCTTTCTGAATTCCAATCCTTGGAATATTAGGTTAACATCAGAAATCTCCACTGTGTCTGTGAACTTCCTGGATCTAAAGCTGACCATTGATAATGGTAAGATCATGTCGACTCTATTCCGTAAAAAGACGGCTTCCAATAGTTTACTGCATTATACGAGTTACCATCCCTCACATTTGCGAAGAAGTATCCCAAAGGGACAATTTTTGCGTGTTCGGCGCAATTGTACAAATATAAATGATTTTGAGAATGAGGCTAGGGATTTGACTAATCGTTTCATTGCCCGCGGATATCCACGGAAGGTGGTATCAGCGGCTTACCAGCACTCTAGGGGTTTGAGTAGAGAATTGGCATTAAAACCGAGAGAGAGAGAGGATGGGGTGACTCTTAGTATTACTACACCATTCAACAACCAATGGGGTGACATTAGGAAGATATTAGATAACAACTGGAATATACTGACGAGCGATGCACGTCTGACTTCCTTTCTTCCAAGTAGGCCCAGATTAACTGCAAAAAGAGCCCCTAATCTCAAGGATTTTGTATCAAAAAGCCATTTCATGAGAACTACTCAAAGCATTGGAAGGGGCTTCAAATTAAAGGGGACCTATGCTTGTGGTAATTGCAATGTTTGCCCCTTTATGATAGCAATGGATTCCCTTTTACTTCCTCATTGTTCTTCTCCCATTAAAAGCAGGGCATATTTCAACTGCAAATCCAGGAACTTGGTTTACGGAATTGTGTGTACTTGTCAGAAGATCTATGTAGGACAGACGACACAGGAGCTGAGAAAACGGATCCAGCAACATGTCTCCAACATAAATACGGCAAGAAGGGATCATACGGTGGGTAATGCACTTACTTCTGTCGCTAGACACTTTTTGATGGATCATAATAGCAATCCAGCTAACATGAGAATTATTGGATTACAGGGGATCAGACCTTCTATTCGTGGAGGTAGTGTTACTTTGGAACTCCTGAAATTGGAGTCCAGATGGATCTATAATCTTAATAGTTTGACACCGGTGGGGCTCAATGAAGAATTGCTATACACGGGGTTCTATAAACAGACTTGATGTTTTTTTTTTTGTTTTTTTTTCCCCTTGACTAGTCACTTGCATATTCTTTATTCTTTTTTTGAATAATAATTGAAACATTTGTTTCTACAGTTTATGTTTGGACCTCTCATTCTGGACATACTTGTGGGCGCTATCCCTTGACAATGTTACCTGGGAATACTAGAAACATCAATACTCTTGAACCTCTATTACCGGATTGAATTGACGAAGAGCTTTCTTTGAGATGATATGGAATTCAGGTTCGACCATGGATTCATTGTAATAACTTCGAAGGATTTACCCCAACTTGGGTTTGGACCAAAAATAGAGATCATCGTTTTCCATCAGCTAATTATTTGGGTTCATAATATGGAAGATGTAATTATTGGCCATATTTGAGCTCTTTCTGGATGCTGTTAATATATTTGTTGTCATACCGTCAAGCCCATACCCTCTGCAAAGTATTTTACTGGATTTCTATAATTCAGAAAAGCTGCATAGCACTCAGCAGACCAGTGTGAACTGGTGCAAGCATGGGGCACAGAGATTAAACAAACTAAGTAAAAGTCCATGCAGCACACAGCTATCACCAATGATGCACAGTGCTAACAAGCCATATGTGTTTGAGGAAAAAATTCAAAACTTACGTTTTTCAAAAAACTCAATAATCTTTCTTTTAATCTGGAGTTCTTGGTACATACATTGGCCAATGTCTGCTTGCTCATCAACTACGACAAAGTGACTCCAGGTCTGATGAGCCCTATCTGACATCCAAGCCCTCCTTGTCCACCCCCCACCTCGCGGTGGGCGGGCACCATCTAAACCCTCCATCACCTGTAGGTTTAATGAGGGTGCACATTGCAGCAATGGAGTCTGCAGCTCCATAATATATATATAATTCAGAAAAGCTGCATAGCACTCAGCAGACCAGTGTGAACTGGTGCAAGCATGGGGCACAGAGATTAAACAAACTAAGTAAAAGTCCATGCAGCACACAGCTATCACCAATGATGCACAGTGCTAACAAGCCATATGTGTTTGAGGAAAAAATTCAAAACTTACGTTTTTCAAAAAACTCAATAATCTTTCTTTTAATCTGGAGTTCTTGGTACATACATTGGCCAATGTCTGCTTGCTCATCAACTACGACAAAGTGACTCCAGGTCTGATGAGCCCTATCTGACATCCAAGCAGACATTGGCCAATGTATGTACCAAGAACTCCAGATTAAAAGAAAGATTATTGAGTTTTTTGAAAAACGTAAGTTTTGAATTTTTTCCTCAAACACATATGGCTTTGACCGTCTCATGTCTACTAGTATATTGTATACATATCCTCATGCATTGTTTGTGATGGTTCCGTGTGGAACACATCTACCTAATTAGTTAAATATTATTTGTACAGTATAAACTCTAACTCTACAAGACTGACCTCTTCACAATTCCCCCCCCCCCCTTTTTTTTTTTTTTTTTTTCTTCCCCCCCCTTCCCTCCCCCCCCCCCTTTCCGGTTGGTAGATTGTTTGGAATGGCGTTTTTCACTTTGAGTGGACTACATTAAATCTTTGTGCTCTATCTCAGTTTTTGAGAAAAATCATCACCTACCTCATTTTTACCTATAGATAAATAAAATGGATCATGTATGTATTTGTGGGGGCCTTATAGTTGTCTGGGAGCTCTATAATGTTTTTTTTGGGCTCCCATAACACTTTTTGTTTGGGTACACCATGGTACAGCATTTATCTAGACATCATCCATAGCATATCTACTTCTTGAATCTCTTTTTGAACCTGTCCATATATGTTTTTCTGAGGTTTGTGTACTTATTCCCTGTTTAGAACATGTTTTATTTTCCTCCGTTTCTATCTATTCCTTATATATCCTTCTTTCCTCTTTTTTTGGTCTGTTTGAGCCCTCTTTGGTTATACTTGCCCTCCCAGACCATTTGATCTCTTTCTCTGGATTAACTTCTATTTGCCTCCTCACCGCCAATGGTTTGTGTTCATAGCGGCGTTTGCCTCATTCATACTAGTATTAGATCGCCTGACACAGGCGCACATCCTCACCACCCACTGAGCAGATGCGGCAGCCATCTTGCTGCTCCCGCGTCTGTAGCCGTATGTACTCTTTCTGCGCATGCGCGCAGGCTGGCGCACACGTCACATATATCTCCGTCCGCCCAGCCCCTATACTTCCGCTATGTGGTGGCGTCTGAGTGAGCTCGGCTGCCGATTGATATCAGGTGACTTCTATACATGTATAATTTATGGAATATAAAAGCCAGATGGGCAGAACAAGGAGTGCTCCCCTGACGAAGTCATCTAGGATGACGAAACGCGTAGGGTGACCCTCCATCTCTACCCACAACTCTGATTTACTTGAGGTCATGGAATGATTCTTTGAGCCTGCTCTGATGCACTTTGGTCTGAGAACAATTGTATGTGCCACTGTTCTCTAGTGCCTCATCCTTCCTCTGTTTTCCCTGCTTGGGAGCCATATAACAATAAGGTATTTGTCCTGGTGTTTGGGAGTATTTTCGCTTTCTCCCTGGTAGCTCTCAAATGGGTTTGCGATGTGAGGATTTTTGACTGTGTCTTACACTGTTTGGGCAGGATTATATTATATTTTGGATCTTTCTGACTGTCATTGTTTGAAGAGGGTAAAGTATGATAATATATGTCAGTCCTGTATAGGTCTTTTTAATTGTTTTTAATGTTGTACTTTCTTGTTTTGCTAATGGTATTTATAATAAAGCTTCATGTTTACAATATACTTGTGATCGCCCATTTATACTGGTTAGCTCTCTCTTTTCAAGTTATATGAGTCATATATGTTAGGGCCACGTCACACACACAGATATCTGTGCAGATATTGTTCACAGATCTCTGGTTGCAGTGAAATCATGGACACATGGCTCCATTTGTACACAGCCACAAAATGGAACAATATGTCCATGATTTCACTGCAACCAGAGATCTGTGAAAAATATCTGCACAGATATCTGTGTGTGTGACGTGGCCCTAAGTAAAATAATGTCTTGATTTGTTACTTGTAGAATGATTTTCCAAAATGTCAAATGCCATGGTGAATTAAGCAACAATGTATATATAAAGTTACTTTTCTTTCTCTAAAATTTTAATGTATAGTAGTTAAATTATTTATGTGCACTTTTAAGCTTGAATGAAATATATAATGCACTTAATATTAATTAGATGACAATGCTTATTGCACTTTAAATTGATTTCCATATAAAAAGTGAAATACTATTAATATTGCATTTCTTTAGCATTTTGGCACTGGAGATGTCAGTAGAAGTGATGCAACATTTTCAATATTTATGATTAATTGCACTAAAGGCACTTAACATTATACTATTAAAGTAGAAGTAAAAAAGTATTGGTTCCCACAAAAGGAAAAAGACATATGAAAAGCATATATTAGAAAACGTTGTAAAATCTCAGCACAAATGAGAATATTCAGACTGCATAAACAGGTTGTCAAGTGTTATCATTATCAGATATGCCATTGCAGAAAATTATACTCAAACCAGCTTATCAGAGTACTGAATTAGCTTGGTAAGGGGTCTAAATCACTTGTTTCTTATTAACGTGAAAAGTATGGAAACCTAGATATTAGCCAATTTTTTACTAGATGGGTGCCCAATACTATCACATTGGAAGGGCTGCAGCTGTCTCTCGCCCCGTGTGCTCTCACCCCTGTCCACTCTCTCTCCATTTGTGCTGTCTTCTCCCCTCTGTGCTCTGTCCTCTGACCTGTCTCCCCTATGTTCTGTCTCTCTCCCCTCTGTGCTCTCTCCTTTGACCTATCTCTCCCCTGTGTGCAGTCTCCCCCTGTACCGTCTTTACCCCTCTGTGCTCTCCCCTTTGAGCTGCCCCTCCTGTGCACTGTCTCTCTTCCATCTGTGCTCTCTCCTTTGACCTGTCTCCCCCTGTATGCAGCCTCTGTCCTCCCTGTACTGTGTTTTTCCCTATGTGCTCTCTCTCTCCCTTGTGGCGGGACTCTGTTTAGGTGACTGTGGCTGACACCATCTGTGCATGATATGGGTGAGTGATATGTGCCTTGCGGTACACTATGATTATAAGCCCCATTTTCTTGCAATTTTTTTTCTATCACTGTGTACATGATATTTATGCCTAATGTTTTTACTCACTGAGTGATTACCTGCCTGTAGCCCTTGTTTGGAATCTCCTGACAGTACTTCATTGTATAAAACATTTATGTGTCTGCTTTTATATTTCTAATGAAATAAATGTAATATTTTATGTAACTATAACTCCATAGTGGTCTCCACTTGATTAATGTATTAAGGGAGTGTTTCTCATATTGTCCTATATATAATACACACCAATATGGTAAACTATTAGTGACCATGAGAGTGAACATTGTTCTGTGGTGTGGTATGTTTTTGAAAATTCTTATAGACCTGAGGGGCGTGTCTGGGTTGGTTGCTCCCCACCCCCTTGGCCATAAATGTGTCAGCTCACATCCACCTGATGTCCCTCATTCAGTTCACTTCTGCTCTGTGATCTGTGGAGTGTAGACGGCGATCCTAAGCTGCTGTTTTTCTTTCCCTAGGAGGTTGCTGGGTTCTGTGGTCCATGGGTGGAGGTAGGGGCTTATGCCTATGACTTTTTTAGGAGCTATAGGGACTTAGGCTGGTGGCTCAGACCTCCTCACCTTTAGAGGTACCTCCAAGATCAGGGCGAGCCAGGGAACCTAGTATCAAGGCCAGAGTAGTCTCCCCTGAACCCGTACGTCCAGCTCCTTGCTACCCTGGCCTCCCAAGCGTGACTCCACCACTCAGGTATAGAGAATAAAGTGGGAAATGAAAAATGTAAATATGAGTGCTTGTATATAAATAGACAGTAAATAGTAGTGTACAGAAGGGCGGAGGAACTGGACTCACCCCCATGCATATTAAGTTAGGAAAAGAAAGTTCCTGGGGGTGGAAAGTGAAAGCTAGGACTCCTAAGCCGAGATGCCCATGGGTAGTCAGAGGTAAATGTAAATATGTTGAATATTTATTGCAACTTGAACATGTTAAACGTTTAGGGCCTACAGAGACTTTACCTGTACGAATTTTTGCATTTGCATGGACTTAAACATTAGTTAAACAGAGAAAAACAGTAAAAAGCAAGTGCTGCTAAAAAGTAGTAAAAACAGAGTATTTTGTTGATATGTTTTTTGCAAAAAATGTATGCAAAAAAGCTGCTCTACCTCTTCACGGTAACCCTTGTCAGAGCGGTCCCTATCTGATGTCCTACAGACACGTTCACTGTGTGCATGACTCATGAATTATTTAAACATGGACCATTGGCCACAGGACTGATAGTGGCAAAAACTTTTTTAACAGCCTGCGGTAGATGGACTAGTGCAGTATGGACAGCACCTTTTACCTGTTTTTCCCATTTCCTTGGTTCTTGTACATTTTAAAATTTTGAGACTCTGTTATAATACCTGTGTCACTGTCCCTTCCCAGCCTGCGCCTGCTGCCGCTCGGTCGGTGCCAGCTCCTGCTTCTGCTGCTCACCTGCTGCATCGGGGGTCCCGCTCTGTGTTCCGCCGCCGTGCCGGTCTGGGTCGCGTTCCCCTGTCCTCCCCTCCAGCTGCTGCAGCTTCCAGCCCTTCTCTGTCCTCCTGTCTTCCTGGTAGTGCACATAGGGGGCGGGCGCCCACTCGTGCACTCTCTTAAAGGGCCAGTGTGTCCTTCTCAATCACCCCTCTCAGCCAATCGCTGCTGAGGGGTGGATATATAAGTTTAATCCCTGCAATCAGCCAGTGCCTGGGCGTTCTACTGTTCTCCTTGAGCTCTTGTCCAGGTCTGGCTAGCTTCAGTGGTTTCCTTGCATATTGCTTACAATGTGTTCTGTTTTCTTTCAGAGGGATCCAGTCCTGCCGGTTATTCTGATCTCCAGTTACAGACGTCACCAGCTGCTGCCGGAGGATCCCTACACCACTCTTGCCTCCCTTCTCACTGTGTGCCGCCTGGCAGTCGGTTAACAGGCTCCGGGGTCATCGGTCCTCCCACGTTGCGCTGAGTCATATCCCTGTACAGGGGTCAAGGTCGCAGGGTTTCGGTGGGAGGTTCTGGTGGCTCTGACCCTGAGGCCCTCTCCAGGGGCTCCGTGTCTCCTTTGTCATTATAAATAAAACTCCTTAACCTGCCTTCTGTCTCCAGCGTGTTTCTGGCGTCGGCATCCACAGACTCTGTGGTCCAGTGGGTCTCTTTGTTCCCCCCGCCTGTGTTGGCATGACAACCTGTTAATGTTATAATGTTTTGAAAAATGTTTCTCAGTGCAGGAGTACTGAATTTAACTAGTGGGGAATATGGCACCCCTAGGTTCGGTTGCCACAGGAACACCTGGTGCGAGGAGGGAATTCCATATCAGGTAAACTTACATGCAACACCTTCCACCCCAGACTTGAAGGGGGAGCTCTACTTGCCGACTTCAAGCAAGGTCCCTATAAATTCGGGTCCGGGGGAGGAGTTAGGCAGTTCAGTACGGAGCAGTACTGAGGAAGACACCTGGTGAACGGAGCCTTGCTAGGCCCATACCAGAGGGAAGTCTAGCCAGTGCAAGGGACCCAAGAATGAGGGTCGGAGGCAAGGTGTACCAGAGACAGAGATGGGGGCAGAGGAACCATACTGGTTTACCCCAGGGAAGCAACCGAAGCAACTCGGACACTGCAGTCTGCGTCTACAAGGGACGAGTTAGCCCAGTAGAGAATACCGGAGGACCAGGGAGACTTTAGTCTCCTCGTAGACACTTGTAGCACAGCAAACATCAGAGCCAGGGACCGCAGAGGAGCAGCGGTGCCCAACAGAATGTTCTCACAGCCTGCTATACAAGTTAGGGACACAGGAGAGGTCAGGGCCAGGATTTAGTTAGGCCAAAACTTAAGCACACGCACAGAATCAAGGAGGCCTCACAACTCATCAGGTGTGGAAATCCTGAACTGCCACCCAACTACCTGGACTGTACCCTTGATATTGCTTTGAATCATCACCATCAGTAAAAGGTACAGAAACAACTGCCAGTGTGTGTGTGTCTGTTATTACGGCCCCTGCTCCTGCCCTTAACATAGACTGTGTGCCATCATTTCCACCTGACGAGCCACCTCCCTGTGTAAATCCTTATTCTTCCATCACTGCCCAGGGGACCCCGCTCCACCTATGGGGAGTGTTACCAACTAGCTGCCTCATCATCATCCCCAGAGATCTGCAGCAGCGCTGGTACCATTTTCAATATCAAGTAGGAGCAGCACACAGGATTCTTTTTGCAGTCTTTATTTTTTCTTCTTGTGGGGTCTTACAAAGTGGAGTGTGTGGGAGGGAGGACGGGGGAGCAGCCTATACATAGGCTATGTATAGGCTGCTCCCCCGTCCTCCCTCCCGCACCCTCCACTTTGTAAGACCCCACAAGAAGAAAAAATAAAGGCTGCAAAAAGAATCCTGTGTGCGGCTCCTACTTGATATTGACACTGGAAGTGACGTTGTGCTGCTCACAGGAGGCTAGGCACCAGGATTACAGCGTGTGCAGCAAGGAGGACAAAAGTTCTGACTCCAGGGGGCTCCCCAGGAACACTAGTATCAGCGTAACCGTGGCAGGAGGTGCTGGCTCCTTCAACACACTGTGAGCGCTGGTAGCATTACCTGATACCGTAGGTGGTGTCACGAGACACTTTTTATTTTATTTTTCCCCTTTTTCTGCGACCACCAAGGCCACGGGTCCGGGCACAGGCCACCCGTGACATCCCCTAATAAATCAACGCCTGGAACCGGGTACCCCATGGTCCTAGGGTGGGTCACATGGGGTGAAGGAAAGATCAAAATCAAACATAACACCCAGACAGAGAACCCGCTGTCTAGGCGTTATCGTGGTGCTGCACACTGAGAGAGAGATGTCAGATTTAGGGAGGTCAGTGGAGGGCGGGAGCAGAAGAAATTCAGTTTTAGAAAGGTTGTGTTTCAGATAGAGAACGGACATGAAATTGGAATCTGCGGTTAGACAGTCATTGGTGTTCTTTATTAGAGGGGAGTAAGGTCAGAGGAAAAAGTGTATAGTTGTGTGTCATCAGCATAAAGATGGTACTGAAAGCCAAATCTGCTGATGGTCTGTCCAATCGGGGCCATCTAGAGAGAGAAGAGAAGAGGTCCAGGGACTGAATCCTGAGGGACCCCAATACTGAAGAAAAGAGGAGAGGAAGTGGAGCCAGCAAATGATACGCTGAAAGAGTGGTCAGAAAGATAGGAAGAGAACCAGGAGAGGGCGGTGTCCTTAATGCCGATGGAGTGCAGCATGGAGAGTTAGAGATGGTGGTCAACAGTGTCAAAGGCTGCATAGATATCAGGAAGAATAAGCAGAGAGTGGTCACCATTACAATATACCATTACAATTACAGCTGTGTTAAGGACTGTTTAATCTGAAAGCATTAGCTACTGGAATGCAGTATTACACTGTTCCTTCTGTAGCAGAAACTCTACCTACGCTAACACAGGAAACTGTGCGCAAAAGCTGGTGTCTGTGGGCAGGGGTGAACTAAACCTCCCCGCCACCTGAGGTGAAGAGCGGGGGGGAGGGGGGACGGGTGGGTGCTAACAGTCCGGTGTGCGCAGATACCTTCTTGTTGTGCAGGCAGGCGGCGGCAAGTGGTGGCCAGCAGGCAGGAAGGAAGCCGCGGCAATGTGCAGGGCACCGCTCCCCTGCCTCCTTGCCACCTGAGCAGAAGGCTCAACTTGTCCAATGGATACTGTGGCCCTGTCTGTGGGTCTTATATAGACCCGATGACGCAATGCAGCTGACCAATCACAGTAATGCCAGTAGTTAACATGTCTACGGTATTACCATGACTAGCAGGCAATTACCGTATGTTTAGTAGTTGAAAATCAAGCGCCAAACATGCAGGGCTAGGAATTAAATCTCGTAATACCAAAGTACTTGTCGAGTAACAAATATCTTAAATATCTTACTATTCGTGCGGATTATGTATAGTGCTGAGTATATTCACTCATCACTACAGTAGTAATTTTTAAAGCTGCCCTATATGTAGGATGACAGAGCCGATTCAACAGAATCTCTACAGCAGCATCATCTAGAATGGCTCAAAAATGACAAAATATTGTATAATTGACAAACAGAAATGAAAAAGAGGGTACCAAACCTTAAGCTAATGAAATGGAAACTCTTTTTATGATGGGCACACATTTACTAAAAATGTATAGCTTTATAATAAGCAGATTTGGCTTTCAGTACCATCTTTATGCTGATGACACACAACTATACACTTCAGCCCCTGACCTTACCCCTGCGGTATTAAAGAACACCAATGACTGTCTAGCTGCAGTTTCCAATATCATGTCCACTCTCTATTTGAAACTAAACCTTTCCAAAACTGAACTTCTTCTGCTCCCCCATCCACTAACCTCCCTAAATCGGACATCTCTCTCTCAGTTTGCGGCACCACGATAACGCCTAGACAGCAGGCTCGCTGTCTCGGTGTTATGTTTGACACCGATCTCTCCTTCTCCTCCCACACGCAATCTCTCGTCCGCTCCTGTCGCTTACACCTGAAGAATATCTCTAGTTTCTCACTCTGGAAACAACAAAAACCCTCACCGTGGCCCTAATCCATTCCCGCCTTGACTATTGCAACTCTCTATTAAGTGGCCTCCCCCTCACCAGACTTTCTCCTATCCAGTCCATCCTTAATGCAGCAGCCAGGATCACCCATCTGGCCAATCGTTACTCAATGCCTCTGCTCTGTGCCAGTCATTGCACTGGCTGCCCGTATATTACAGGATCAAATTCAAATTGCTTGTTCTCACCCACAAAGCTCTTCACAGAGAAGCACCCCCCTACCTCTCCTCCCTCATCTCTGTCTATCACCCCACCCGCTCTCTACGTTCCTCAAATGACCTTCGACTAACATCTGCACTAATCCGATCCTCCCACTCCCGGCTCCAAGACTTCTCCAGAGCTGCACCAAACCTCTGGAATGCTTTACCCCAAGAAATCAGGACTATCCACAACTTGCATGGCTTCAGACGATCCCTAAAAACGCATCTTTTTAAGGCGGCCTATCATGCTCCCTAATAGAAGTCCATTGCACTGTAGACAGTGAATGGGCTATCCCTCTGGACATTACTCTTCTACAAATCTCCACCAAACCATAAAGGTCTACACAGACTGTATAATGACCATTCATGTAAGCTTAGCTCTATGCCCCATTTCCTCAAGATGCCTGGACCATCAGTGCAATAAGCCCCTGCACCTTGTGCAACCCCTATCCCGTTGTAGATTGTAAGCTCTTTTGAGCAGGGTCACCTTCATTTCTTGTATTTTTATTTTTTTTTCACATTGACTCTATGCCTATTGTTTTGTATCCAATTATTGTACTGTATTTGTTCTCTACTGTAATTACTTACTGTATATTTTCTGTACTCTAACCCTACATTGTAAAGCGCTGCGGAATATGTTGGCGCTATATAAATAAAGCTTTATTATTATTATTATTATTATAATAAAAAGAATTCAAGAAACTAATAACAAGAAACTGTGTCCAGTGAAGCATACAAATTGCAGAATGTGAGAATAGTGGGTAATCATTATGACAGTTGCATTTATTTGACCTGATATGTGTATTTAATGTTAGCTTATCTCCCAAATCAGAATTGAAATGTGGACTCTTCTATCTACTGTCACGTCTACCCTGTTTATTTTCAGAGAGAACTTTTGCCAATTTCTTGTAGCAAATGGCTCATTGTAGTCAATAACAGGGATGAGTAGAGGAGGCAATTTGTGTACTTAAATTGTCAGTGCACCTGCTCAGTTTGTGCCCTTCTCAACTAGCCCCATTCATACCAATTCTATCACGCACTTGTAGAACTACCATCTCTCTAGTATTTAGATTCTTTCAGAGTCTTGGTTTCTATTACACTCTGTCATCAGCCCTATCAATTGATTTTTAATGTAGTTTGACTGACAGGTGTAAGATATTGATGTCATTCTGTCCTAGAGTCATTACAGTAAGAAGATGTTAGAAACTACACTTTATCTTGATTTTTAATAGTGCTATAAATATGCACAGCATAGATGAATTTCCTGTAGGAAAGTCTGGCAAAGCAGTTTTGCTACGATCCGCCAATTTCTCTATGAAGAGTGTTAATGAATAAACATTATTGTGTATTTATTTATACTACATAGATGTTTAATATAGAGTAAGGAAGACTACATGTTAATGAAAATCACTTTCATCTTCTTCAATTCTAATCTCCTTTTTAACACTTGTTTCCAGGCTCTGTATGTTATAGACTAATGAAATTCTTCTCTGCTTTCCTGAGTATCTTGTAATGAAAACGCATAAAAGCTAATTACATTATATGTTGACTTTAACTACATCAGCTCGGTTCTGCCTGCTTAATTTATGCCTCTTTCTAACCTTATAATTGCCTCAATTTGTGATAATATATGAATGTATATTTCTTGCCTTTGTATAAAATACATATATTTGATCAAATGTCCATGCGGTGTCGGATATGTTGGGGAGACTACCCACATGTCTGAGACCGCATTGCAAACACAAGTCAACCATCAGATGCGGTCAGACTCTTTTACCCATTCCCAATCATTTCATTTCCTGCAAACATTCAATATCACAACTCTGTTTTCAGGTCATTGAGCATGTCCCACCCAATAGACGGGGGGGGGGGGGGGGGCAATAGAATAAAAGCATTGAAACTATGAGAATCATATTGGATTCATCATCTTCAGACCCTAGAACTATTGGGTCTGAACAGGGAATATGATTATAGACTCTGACTAAGATCGGGTGTACTTTGGCAATGTGTACATTAAAATCTATATTTAACATATGATTCTGACTTGAAGTTACCTTCCTCTGTAACAAACCTATAGAGGAATGACCAATATATTCCATGTTCTATTGATCAGGTATTTTTCTTGTTTGTTAAGATCATTGTCAACTTATGACTATAATGGATCTCCCAGCATTTCTGTCAACACACTGAAGCCTTGCAACCTGCATAAGCAAAGTTTTTTTACAAATTGCCTTTGTTATTAAATGATTCTAATGACATCTCTCTCTTCTAACAGAGACTGTGACATCTCGGTGTAGAAAGGGCCGTGTTTCACCTTCTTCCTGCACTCCGGTACAAGTATTGTGCACAAACTGTCTCCATAGTGCTCTTACACTTATTAGACACAGCTCGGCATACTGCGCATGCGCGGCCGTGGTTAGCGCATGTGCACTACACATGCATTCCAATTACTTTTGTGCGGTTCAAACGCCGGAAGCTGTCACTCGGGCACCGAAACGCAATGTAATTAGTCCCACCCGCTGCCCATATAACTCAGAACATCGGCGCAACACACCCATCATAGTGGGAGACGCCAGCACAGCAGCACATGGGCGCACAAGGTAAACAGGGGCACAAATTTGGTACCATCCCTACTTAACCCTTCTTTATTCTAATTATTCTCTCGTACACTATAGGACTTTGTCCCATTCCCTTACAGGCTTGACACAGGAGTAAGTATTGCAGGACTTAACCTGCTAAGCATTATACTTAATACTTTATGCTTTGTTGAGAGAGATGTAGAACTATTACACACTAACATTGTCTTACCTAACTTAAAGAAATAGCGACTTGAATTACACACAACAGTCCCTGGAACAGAAGCTGATATCAGAACAAGGCACAGCTTTACTTGTCTCCCCTTGTAAATACCTAACAATCATTTTACTTCAACACAAAGCTAAAATACTCTACAGTATATTTAACTCAGAATACTTTACATATAGAGAGATGAGAGAAAGCACGCCAATACTATATCAAATATACCTGGATTTATAAAGCTACATTTCAAGCCGCTATTTCAATCATACAGGTACGCACTATATTGCTTGGCACTTATGTGAGACAGAATAAGGGTTCCTATAAGGGACATCACTAGTCTCTATACACATAGGACTCTCCCTCATATTATTCTCTTTTTTTCTTTTTTCCTTTTTTTCTTTTTCCTCTACTTTTGTGTCTTCTGAAATCTCCTTCCTGGTCTTTTTCCATCCTCCTAGGGGATAAGCCTCCCCATTGGTTACTATTTCTATTAAAACTGTACCTATGATTATTCATGCTAATACCTATTTTTTTCGCTATATACCACACGACTCGATACAGCACTCCCGCACCACGCGACGTATCACTAGATACCTCTACATCATAGGCACGGACAACCAGCATCTAGGTAAATTTTATTTGAAAAAATTTCTTTGAGCTGCTGATTATTTATCATACATGCATGTTACATTGTTATCATATTTGTTGACTTTTTGCTATATCATATGTTTTACATGTAACGGAAATGTACACTATATGGTCTTCTACTATCATACTTTCAAAATTCTGTATGTCTATTACTCGAACAATGGCATATTCTCTGTATTTATGTTGATTTGTCTTAATCTGTATAGATAATCCTTGAGAAAGGCCGATTGGCCGAAACGTCGGATTTTTATGTTTAATGCTGGATGTTGTCCAATAAAAGACAAAATATTTTTTCACATTACTGGTTTTCAAAGTTATTAGTGTGCCGAGGTTAAAAATGTATTTACTGATTGTTATTTACCTCAGAGCACCTCTCTCAATGTTCAGCCCAAACATATAAATTTTTGGATATTTGTATAAAATACATTGAAATTAATAAATGTGATTTAAGGTACCTTCACACGCCGCAATCTCGCCTGGCAATCTTAAAGGCGATATGTCACCCCGAAGCAATCACCGTGAAATTGCCTCACGGTTGCGGCGTGTGTTTGGGGAATTTTGCGCCAATATATCGCCTCTCGGCCGTAGCCTGATTCCTGAACAGTGCTCAGAAATCAGCCGCAACCATGAAGGCGATATTTCCGTGCTGTGGCGTGTGAACGGGCGATAGTGATGGAAATAGCGTTGCCTAGGATTTCCCGTAGGCATGCCTCAATCGTTCTGTAGTCTACGCCCCGTCTGCGATGATTGGTGTTGGCTACTGTGTTCCCATTGGCTGTCAGTTGACAGGGCACAATATTTGAAGAGCTGTCCGTTCAGCAACACAAACATCTTCAATTGCGTCATGTATTAGCCAGCCTTCCAGAGCAGGCTGACCAATCGTAACGCTGTTGCGTTGTCCAATGAGCACATATGGGGCGCGGTGTAAACCACTGTGGCACGCCTATTTCCTTGCCGCGCTGAACATATATCCCCACATTGCCTTTGGAATTGCGGCGTGTGAAGCAGCGATGGAATGAGGCAAGATTGTTTCCGCCGTAGGTGAGGCGATTTCCGGAGCAACACATCCACTTACTTTCAGGGCGAGATTGCGGCATGTAATGCCGCCATCGGCGATCTGAGGCGAGTATGAAAAACGTGCACATGCACGTTAGATCGCCTCATATCGCCTGGCGAGATTGCGGCGTGTGAAGGTACCCTGAAAGAGTTCTTTATGAAGATAGATATAAAAGTTGCTATGACAATGTTCAGAAGTTCCCTGCTTTTCAGACTGAATTGATGTTTCTTTTTATCAAGGTACTATTTAGTGATGAGCGAGCGGTAAAATGCTCGGGTGCTCGATGCTCGGGTAGAGCATATCAAGATGCTCGGGTGCTCGACCCGAGCACCGAGCCCAATGTTAACCTATGGGAGGCACTCCGATGCCCCTTTTAAGAGACAAAGAGGAGGGCCTCATTAAATATTGTATGTTCCCATTATTAGGAAGTGGCTCTTCCATAAGTGTTGCCCTATGCAGGCTGCCAAAAATTGGGATGCACTCCAATACCCCTTTTAAGAGACGTGGAGGAGGGTTTCATTAAATATTGTATGTTCCCATTATGGGGAAGTGGGTCTTCCATAGTGGTGCCCTATGCAGGCTGCCAAAAATTGGAAGGCACTCCCATGCTCCTTTTAAAGGGATCCTGTCATCTCCAGAACGCCTCCTAAGCTACCAAAACATGTCTCTATATAGATATTCCATATGGTTAAATTCATGCAGCTCCCAGGAATACCTGATCAGCTGAGCTACTCAACACTTACAATATCATTAATCAAAGGGAGAACAAATGTGGAGCTATAATTGCTTGAGATAAATAGTAAAAATTATATCTTTATTAAGAGACAGACTGAAAACACATATATTGTAAAAACTCTGGTACAATCATTAAAAATACATGGCACAACAATCCATATACATAGATGGATGCACAAATGAATTTTCAGCAATTAGCACAAACAGGATGAATTACAAAAACGCTATCTGACAATATTAGGCTGGGGTTCCACATAAGCCCTCAGTCCGTTTTTGGCTTCAGTTTTCTCATTTTTTTTTCTAAGTCCAAAAACTGACAGAAAAACGGATTGGGTGTAATAAACACCCTGTCCGTTTTTCTATGGAGCTCCAAACATTGCCCTGTCCGTTTTTGAGTCAAAAACGTTGCATGCAACGTTTTTGGCATCAGTTAAAAAACGCATGCGTTTTCATGCGTTTTTTTTAACATGGGGCCCTATGGGAAACGCATGCGCGAACGCATGCAAACGCGCACTTGCGTTTGCGCATGCGTTCGCGCATGCGTTTTTTTAATGAAAATTCCAAAAACGTTCAGGAGTGCAGGAGGCTCAAAAAGCACCCAGAAAAAAACGGATTGGTGATGAAAATCACTTCCAAAAACGGATTTCTATGTGTGACCACAGCCTTAGTCAGGCAAGGTAAATAGCATATTGAGACAACCAAAGTGATCCAGGTATAGATTGGCAGCTCAAGGGTTAATTATTGCAACATCCCATAAAAGTGCATAAGGTAAATACATTGACAGTGCAGTCACATACAATGAATAAGGTGCCAGTGCAGGATAAGGAGAATCAATCCCTCCATATCAGACTCCTTACGTACGTTTCGCTTGCTTAAATAGGCATATGCTTCATCATGAGGAGTGCTAATGTATAGTACATGGCGGAATTTATACTCACAAACACATGCGGTCACATGTGTCTATCAGCCAAACAGACCGCTGGAGGCGGCGCGTGCGCAATCGGCACCAGAAGCCGGTGATGTAATTTCCGGCGCGACGTCCGACTCATCACAGCGCGCCCGGCGGTCGCCATGGCAGCGCGTAAACAAGCCGGGCGCCGTATTGCGCCTTAGTGACAGCCCAGCTAATGGAACAGACCGAGCACGCGCACACGGTCCGAGGGCAAACAGATTACCTAGCCTGACACAAACACCACAGTTGGCAATTCTATAGGACAAAATTAATCCATAAGGTTCTTGTTATCTCCATGTTCCAAGAATGGTGGTCATTCAGGCCCAGTAACAGATCGTAAGAACATCTCTTGCAGAGTGACCGCTCAGCATCTATGGTGTTTTTATTGAGTATATCCGCTGTTGATACAAATAAAAAACGTAAACTTAAAAACACCTCACAAATAAAACATATCACACTCATTAGATAGTGAGGAATTGAATAGAATAGTAAAGAGAAGAAAGAGAAGAAAAGGAGAAGAAGGGAGAAAAAGAAGAAAAATAAAATAAAATAAAAGAGTCCTTTCATAGAATACACAAAAGGACACAGAAATCCTGTACAGCCTGAGCAAATGATCCCAGTGGTACTCAAAAATTGGTAATAGACACATAATTGCGAGACCAAAGGTACCCCTATAGTTTAGAGAAATGGAACAAAGCTAATGGCTTCATTAAGGCCTTTAGGAGACACGGTATCTAGTGTGATTATCCACCTTAGTTCCCATTGGGCTAGCATTTTTTGGAGATCCCCTCCCCTAATCCCTCCATGTATTTGGTCAATCCCCTTTTACTTTTAAGGTCTTGACATTACAGCCATGATGATGGTAGAAATGGCGGGGCAGAGGTTTAAGGGCAGCGATCTCTTCCTTTTTTGCTTTTTTTGCAGCTAAAATGTCCCTCACATGCTCACGAACCCTGACCCTCAATTCTCTCGTGGTAAATCCAATATAGATTTTATTGCATCCACATGTAGCAAAGTAACACAACATGTGTACTACTACATGAGATGTGCTGTCTTATCATATAGGTCCTAGAACCATCACTCGAGACGAAGTCAGAGCCCCTGACCATGCTGGGACAAGCGCTGCAATCCCCACACGGGAAAAATCCTTTCCGCGGGGGCCCTAGCCCAAAGATCCCTGTTGTTTTTGGTGCATAGTGACTATGCACCAAAATGTCTTTTAAATTCTGAGACCGTCTCGATGTCATCTGAGGGTTCTCAGAAAGGACCCCCCTCAGGGATGGCTCGGACAACAACACAGGCCAGTGTCTAGCCAAAATTTGTCTCATCCTCTCCCACTGCTGGTTATGAGTCGAAATGAATCTTATATCTCCATAAGTCTCACTTGTTTTCTTTTTGGGAGGAAGGAGGAGATCATCACGTTTGGTCAGTCTAGCTCTATTATAGCCCCTCTTGATAGTCCTGCGACTATAACCTCTTTGCCTGAACCTTCCACTCAACTCCTCAGCCTGCTTCTGAAAGTCAGCCTCCGTGGAGCAGATCCGCCTCATCCTCAAGAATTGTCCAACCGGGATCGCTTTTATGGTTGACGGAGTGTGGGCTGATGACGCATGTAGCAATGCGTTCACAGAGGTCTCTTTCCGATATACATCAGTCTGTAACAGTCCACACCCATCAACCATAATTTTGACATCCAAAAAGTCAATTGATGAATTACTAAATTTATAAGTGAGTCTGATGTTCAAATTATTTTTATTCAAATCATTCATGAATAGTCTGAGCTGCTCTGTAGTGCCCTGCCACACCATTAACACATCATCAATATAGCGCATCCAGCACTGCACATGGGCAACGGCCTGCACACCCCAGCACGCAAATATACCCCGCTCCCAGTGTCCTAGGAACAGATTTGCATACGAAGGTGCACAGGCCGCGCCCATGGCAGTGCCCGCCTCTGAAGATAAAATCGATCTTTAAATGTAAAAAAATTATGAGACAGGACAAAACAGAGCAGCTCAATAATCAGCTCACATAGATGCGCATCCCGGTTGGACCCCTCAAAGAAGAAGCGGACCGCCTCCACACCTGCATCATGATCAATGCAGGTGTAGAGGGACTCCACGTCGGCTGTGACTAAATACATATCCTTCTCCACAAAGACCCCGTCAATCCTAGTAAGGGCGTCCGTAGTATCCCGTATATACGAGGGTAATGTTTCGACTAGGGGCTTCAAATAAAAGTCAATAAATCGACAAATCGGATCACAAAGGCCCTCCATGCCTGAAACTATCGGACGCCCCGGGGGATTGAGGGGTCTTTGTGGATCTTTGGAAGTAGATAGAAGGTAGGCACTTTCGGGGCTCTGACCATAAGTCCATCCAGGACTTTTTTTGTGATGATCCCCTCCTCCATTGCACTCACCAAGATCCGTTCCAATTCTAATGAAAAAGAGCCAACAGGATTCCGATCTAGCCTCTGGTAGACATTTTTGTCTCTCAGTTGCCTTAAGGCCTCTTTTTCATATAGATGACACGGCCAGATAACAATATTGCCCCCTTTGTCTGCCGCCTTTATAACCACATTGTCGAGAGATTTTAATTCAGCAATGGCCTTCCTCTGTTGTTAAGTCATGTTATCAAATGACCTCCTCGTACTTAATTTTCTAAAATCTTCCACCACTAATCTGGTGAATATATCGATGGCTGGGCAGGCAGACAAAGGGGGGAATATAATTGATTTAGGCATCAAATTTTTGGGGAACCTACCTGGTTCGTTTGATGGCAATTCATTCTCTAGATCCTCCAAGGCACTAAGGGCTTCTTGTTCTGAAACATCTCCTGTCTCTGGAGCACTCTTCATATGCAGTTTCTTAAGCAGTACTTTGCGTGCAAATAAGTGCACGTCCTTCATGGCTATAAAAAAGTTAAATGAATTAGCCGGTACAAAAGTAAGAACTCTAGAAAGTACATCTAACTGCATAGGTGTCAGAACGTGCTCTGAGAGATTGATCACCTGGAGACTATTATCAACAGTTACCTTTCCCTTTGGCTTTAGAGGATTCAGAGATTGAAGGCGAGTGATTATTTGACGTGTTCCACCATTCGACTGTCCCGATGAACCCGCTATTTCGTCCTCTGATTCTCCCTGAGTTTCGTCTCCAGATGTTAAGGAAACTAGGGATGGAGTTCTAGGTAGATCTGATGCATCAGGCTTAGGCAGACCAGGTTTTGGTCCATGGGGCGGTTTTTTAGGTTTCCCACGTTTGTTTTTCCACTTGTACACTCTGTGATTAGAATAATCACTTTGGTCTCGGTGGAATTTTTTCAGCTTGCCTTCTTTAATTTCTTTTTCCCATTTAGTGATGTCGCCCTCAATTTCCTTCTCAAATTTGGCCAAAGCTTCTTTAGAGAGGCCTTCCTTAATCAGAATTTGTAACTCATTTCACTTTCCAACAGGGCTATACTCGACTTGTTGTCGTTAGACAACAAGCCGATAAAACCCTTGGAACAGGTGTCAGCAATGGTCTCCCGCTGAGACTTAAATGCCTCATCCTCTATGGGATAGGCTGGAAATACTTGGACTCTAATGGTACCTTTACACGCAGCTACAGGTAACAGGTTTTCCACAGGTAACTTACTGGTTGCAGTGAAATCATGGAGACATAGTTCCATTTGTATACAGCAACAAGATAGAACCATGTCTCCATGATTTCACGGCAGCCAGTAAGTTACCTGTGGAAAACCTGTTACCTGTAGCTGCGTGTAAAGGTACCATTAGTCCTCTTGGTATTAAACCCTTTTTCTTCTTTTTCTCCCTTCTTCTCCTTTCTTCTCTTTCTTCTCTTTACTATTCTATTCAATTCCTCACTATCTAATGAGTGTGATATGTTTTATTTGTGAGGTGTTTTTAAGTTTATGTTTTTTATTTGTATCAACAGCGGATATACTCAATAAAAACACCATAGATGCTGAGCGGTCACTCTGCAAGAGATGTTCTTACGATCTGTTACTGGGCCTGAATGACCACCATTCTTGGAACATGGAGATAACAAGAACCTTATGGATTAATTTTGTTCTATAGAATTGCCAACTGTGGTGTTTGTGTCAGGCTAGGTAATCTGTTTGCCTTCGGACCGTGTGCGCGTGCGCGGTCTGTTCTATTAGCTGGGCTGTCACTAAGGCGCAATACGGCGCCCGGCTTGTTTACGCGCTGCCATGACGACCGCCGGGCGCGCTGTGATGAGTCAGACGTCGCGCCGGAAATGACATCACCGGCTTCTGGTGCCGATTGCGCACGCGCCGCCTCCAGCGGTCTGTTTGGCTGATAGACACATGTGACCGCATGTATTTGTGAGTATAAAATCCGCCATGTACTATACCTTAGCACTCCTCATGATGAAGCATATGCCTATTTAAGCAAGCGAAACGTACGTAAGGAGTCTGATATGGAGGGATTGATTCTCCTTATCCTGCACTGGCACCTTATTCATTGTATGTGACTGCACTTTCAATGTATTTACCTTATGCACTTTTATGGGATGTTGCAATAATTGACCCTTGAGATGCCAATCTATACCTGGATTACTTTGGCTGTCTCAATGTGCTATTTACCTTGCCTGACTAATATTGTCAGATAGCGTTTTTGTACTTCATCCTGTTTGTGCTAATTGCTGAAAATTCATTTGTGCATCCATCTATGTATATGAATTGTTGTGCCATGTATTTGTAATGATTGTACCAGAGTTTTACACTATATGTGTTTTCAGTCTGACTCTTAATAAAGATATAATTTTTACTATATATCTCAAGCAATTATAGTTCCACATTTGTTCTCCCTTTGATTAACAAAACATGTCTCTGCAGCATCCTATCACTAATCTCACACTTCTTTTGTCTCCAAAAAGCATCCTGTGAAAGTGCATCAAAACGTTTTAATACTTACTCATTAGTGATTATAATTAGCAGGTGCTATATTCTTTAGTCCCTTAGGGCGTGTTGTTTTGCAGGCTCCAGGATCCACCCTCTCTCTGTCTGTGTGCGCTGCTTGTGCAGGCATTACCCTCCCCCTCTCTGTCACTCACAGAATGCAAATCATTAGTCCTGCCTTCAGCTGTACATCACAGCAGCACAGAGAGAGAGAGGGTGGATCATTCGGGGCGTAAAAATGAGCACCTAGGGAAGGCTTCGAGTCTCACAGGGGACACCCTGTGAGACTTATTCAGGGACAAGAAGTCTCAGATTTGTAAATGTATATTGTTGATTATTCCAATGTTACAGAGCGCTTTTTTTTTATAGAAAGGGTGCACTAATACTGATATGTTAGGGTGCAGGGACAGGTATTAATAGGGTTGGGGGTGATTTGGAGGGGTCAGGTTCCCTTTAAGAGATGTGGATGAGGGCCTCATTAAATATTGTATGTTCCCCTTATTAGGAAGTGGGTCTTCCATAGTGGTGCCGTATCCAGCAAGCTAACTCACAGAGCTGCTACCACGACAACCAGCACAGCAGCTACACTGCCCCGGGGACACTGCTCCACCTGCAGGGAACTATACCACCTAAGCAGCTGCAATACCATCGTCCCCGGCGGTCTGACAGCGGTGCTGCTGAATTCACCAGAAACTGCAGGTGGCGTCACAAGACATTTACTCTTTTATTCTCTTGTCATTTTTCCCCAATTTTCACTTGACCACCAGGGCTAAGGGTCCGGGCAAGCCACCAGTGACATCCCTCCAACTCCACGCCCGGGTTTCGAGTTGCCATAGACCCCTGAGTGAATCAACTTTGGCGTCATGAACAGGATGCCATGCCCTGTGTAACCAGATCCTGTGTGCCTAACGAACGTTTGAACAATCGGCCCAAAAAGAACGTTACCAGTCAATGCACGGCACTGAATAATAATAATAATAATAATAATACATCTACTCTATAATTGCCGTAGGCAAAATCGTGTCGGACCCCGAAATCGCCGTGGCTTTGTCACTTTTGTGACGTCACCACGGCGAAGCATTGGCCGCGTAGCGGCCAATGCGAGTCGTTAGATGCGCGAGCAATGGCCGCGAAGCGGCCATTGCGAGTCGCTGCCCGAAAATAGAACCAGAGGCTCGGCCACAAAGCTAGCGATCTACCGCTCAGGTAGCGAGTCGCTGCCTGAGCGGTAAATCGCTAACTTTGTGGCCGAGCCTCTGGTTCCATTTTCGGCCAGCGACTCGCAATGCCCGCTTCGCGGCCATTGCGAGCACTCAGCCCCAATAAGTATTCAACCCCCCCAAAAAGTATTGGACCCCCCAAAAAAAGTATTGGACCCCCCCCCAAAAAGTATTGGACTCCCCAAAAAAATTATTGGACCCCCCCAAAAAAGTATTGGACCCCCCAAAAAAAGCATTGGACCCCCCCCAAAAAGTATTGGACCCCCTAAAAAAGTATTGGACCCCCCAAAAAGTATTGGACCCCCAAAAAAAGTATTGGACCCCCCCCCAAAAAAGTATTGGACCCCCCAAAAAGAGTATTGGACCCCCCAAAAAGTATTGGACCCCCCAAAAAAAGTATTGGACCCTCCAAAAAAGTATTGGACCCCCTAAAAAAAGTATTGGACCCCCCCAAAAAGTATTGGACCCCCCCAAAAAAGTATTGGACCCCCCCCAAAAAGTATTGCACTCCCAAAAAAAGTATTGGACCCCCCCAAAAAGTATTGGACCCCCCAAAAAAAGTATTGGACCCCCCCCAAAAAAGTATTGGACCCCTAAAAAATGTATTGGACCCCCCAAAAAAAGTATTGGACCCCCCCAAAAAGTATTGGACCCCGCAAAAAAAGTATTGGACCACCCCCAAAAAGTATTGGACCCCCCAAAAAAATTATTGGACCCCCCCAAAAAGTATTGGACCCCCTAAAAAAAGTATTGCACCCCCCAAAAAGTATTGGACCCCCAAAAAAAGTATTGGACCCCCCCCAAAAAGTATTGGACCCCCCAAAAAAAGTATTGGACCCCCCCCCAAAAGTATTGGACCCCCCCAAAAAAGTATTGGACCCCCCAAAAAGAGTATTGGACCCCCCCAAAAAAGTATTGGACCCCCCCAAAAACTATTGGACCCCCCAAAAAGAGTATTGGACCCCCCAAAAAAGTATTGGACCCCCCAAAAAAAGTATTGGACCCCCCAAAAAGTATTGGACCCCCTAAAAAAGTATTGGACCCCCCAAAAAAAGTATTGGACCCCCCCCAAAAAGTATTGGACCCCCCAAAAAAAGTATTGGTCCCCCCCCCAAAAAGTTTTGGACCCCCCCCAAAAAAGTATTGGACCCCCCAAAAAGAGTATTGGACCCCCCCAAAAAAGTATTGGACCCCCCCCAAAAACTATTGGACCCCCCAAAAAGAGTATTGGACCCCCCCAAAAAGTATTGGACTCCCCCAAAAAGTAGCTATAACTACTATAATCAAATTAATGCACGTTCTAGAATCCCGATGCATTTGCATCGGGCTCACAGCTAGTTTATTTATATAGCACCAACATATTACGCAGCACTTTACAATTCAGAGGGGACATGTACAGACTATATGAGACAATACAGAGTAACAAAAATTCAAAAACCATGAGGAGTGAGGTCCCTGCTCGCAAGCTTACAATCTAGAGGAAATAGGGGAGGCACAAAAGGTAACAGTAACAAATGATGTCATACATGGTCCAGCCATTGATATAATAATTAGGGGATTCATGTAACGCTGCATGAATCGATCATCGGTCAGGATCTGTACAAGTACGGATAAAGTGCTATAATATGCATGGGCGACAGACAGACAGTTTGCAGGTACAGACAGATGACACGAGAGGCCCAATTTGGAAAAGAGAAGATAGGAATAGTTAGACAAGTGAGGTGAGGTGATAGGCCAATCTAAAGAGATGTATTTTTAAGGCTCACTTAAAACTATTGGTATTGGGAATTAATTGAATTATTTTCGGTAACCCGTTCCAGAGAATTGGCGCAGCTCGTGAGAAGTCCTGGAGACGGGAATGGGAGGATCGGATTGTAGATGATGTCAATCTTAGTGGAAGGAGGGACACATAAAGTCTTTTGGTACCTTTACTGATGTCCGGTTGCAGGTACACACGTCGGGAGTGAAGGAAAACACTTTGGGATCTCCACAGCAAGTAGGGTTATAGGCCTTCTTGTTTAGCTTTCCTGCTCAGAGTCTGGCAGGTATGGAACCTAACTGGACTGTTACTTCTCTCTCTCTCCACACCTGGGTTGCTGCACTGAGGGCTCTCTCTTGGGCTACCGCCGTCTCTCTCCACGGTCCCTGGCTCTCAATTGTTGGTGCTGCGGGTGTCCGGGAAGCTAACCTCCTCGGGATGCTGGTTTCTCTGCTGGGTCCATCTCCTTTGTCCCCTGCAGACTCGGGCTCCAGTGACCGGAACTCTGGTGGGGTGAGCCAGTATGGCTCCTCTGCCCCCAGTAACGTGTTTCTCGCCCTGCCTTTGATCCATACTCTGTGGATCTTCCACTGACTCTGGTGTGTACTGGTCTGGGCCTAGCACGGCTCCAGTAACAGCTCAGCTCACTAGTCTCTGAGCTCCTGCAGCTCTTCTAGCATCTGCATACTCTCTCACAGTTCTTGTAGTGACTGCACACTCTGGCTAATTTCCCTCCAGTACCTGTATTTATAGGGAATCTGGCTTAAGGGCAGCCAGTTGAGCTCCCCCTACAGACCTGGAGTGGAAGGTGTTGGGTGTAAAGGCCACTTTACACACACACAGATATCTGTGACCAACTTCTGAACAGATCTCTGGTTGCAGTGAAATCATGGACACATTGCTCCATTTTGTACACAGCCACAAAATGGAACAATGTGACCATGATTTCACTGCAACCAGAGATCTGTTCAGAAGTTGGTCACAGATATCTGTGTGTGTAAAGTGGCCTTAAGTGGTTTACTCGCGGTGGGAAATCCTTCAGTGTCCTAGGGAAGTCTGTGGTTACCTGGTACAGGGTGCCACATGTGTCCTCAGGACCGCACATCCATGTGGAGCGGGCGCCCAGCGCTGCTATCGTCATTTACAAGGGACGGCTGGTCGTGCAGGTCCCTTATAGGTCCGGGCCCCGACGCAGCTGCGACTCTGCGACCGAGATCATTACGCCAATGGGAAAATATATGACAAAATAGCTTAGATTATAGAGATAAATTAGATAGTAAGTTAGGAAAAATGTTGCTGTCTTGGACTAACCTTTTAAGTTCAGGCATTGCTTGTTATCTAGTCAAATTTGAGCAGTGTCTTTTAGACTGTGTTGCTTAGAAGCATGTTCTGTATCTATAATCATCACAAAAGGTGCCACTGATTTCCAGTACAAGCAAGTCAATAAATACATTCTGTTTTGTGCTATAGTAAAACTTCATAACAGTCACGAGACATTAAATAAACATACCTCAAGGGTTTCACTGGTTTGTGTTCCACTCAGTCTTCGTTAGACTAAATTTTTTGCATGCAATTTGTATTTTTCAAGACTAGAATATTTGGTGCTGCTCTCAATCACTCAACAAAGTGCAGAGAAATTACCACACTGACAAGAAATGACGGTATGCAGGTGGCTCTACATAAAACAGAATTAGTGCATAGCATAAATGAACGTAGGATTTATTATTTTATTCACCCACTGTCAGAGTTTCAATTAGTTTTAAGAGCCTTTTTGGATATAAATGAATATATTGAAATCTGTAGTTATCAGCTGACATTTAAAATGTCTTCAGATACATTTCACTGGAGCACTCATGATTCCTTTAGATTACAAAGGGCCAAGGGCAGAACACTTTCAAAGAACATATGTACTGTATATATCAAAAGTCTGGTACAGTTATTCTGTCACTTTAGAGCAGGGGCGGGCAATTAATTTTCCCAAAGAGCCACAAAAGTTACTATGACTGTTGCTGAGGACTGAACCAACCAGCCAAACCTATTCTGCTCATTATTATTATTGCTTTATATTAATTTGTATCAATTAACACTGAGCAGAATTAAGTCTGTTGACTCACTGCTACTTTAAATACATGATACGAAGGAGCTTGTTGTAACTTATATTCTTGTCATTGTCAATTTATCAAAATCATATAACTTAACATGAAAAACATGGAGCAAACTGCTACAACTAAGTTAATATAGTATAAAGGGGTACCGCATGCCAATTAATTGAAATGGACCAAAGGAGAAAATAATTGTCCAACAAGCAGCACACCACAAAATTAGAAAAATATAATATAAATCAAACTTTATTAAAGCACACAACAAACAGTTTTAAAATATGAAAATGTACACAACCACAGAAAATCAAGTGGGGTAGGGGTCCCAGCCTTGATGGAGACCAATGGCACAAAAGGTCATGTACTTGAAATATCAGATTTACAATAGCAATGAACGAGGAGGTATCATGCTGACAATACATCAAATATCATATTTCAATCCGTGGGTCCATACAGATAGTTAATAATAGCAAATAGACAATCCAAAAATTATTATACACTGTCAAAGACCCGTGATAACCCACAAGAGAGCAACATATACAGCTGTAGGCAATAAGCAGGCTCCTAGTCAACCAAAAATATTCAAAAATATTCAAAATTAGACCCTAATGACCAATCTGTCCACAGCCCCTAATAGATACATTCAACAACACTTTACCCTGTAATGTTTCCCAGGAAAGATAAATCCCCAAAGCTATGATTACCAGGATGTTCCTGGTACTGAAGAGCAGGGAGCCGGTTCAGGCTGGGGGTAGGCGGATAGAAATGCAGATCAATAATTGGGTCTCATAGCTGGAGCTAGGTTGGTTCAGAAGCCATGAAAAGGGGGCTGGTCCGACGCGTGTCGCCGCACAAGAGCGGTTTTGTCAGGGAGGCGTGGTTACAAGAGGGGCTGTGAGCCTTAAGTCCTAAGTATAATTGTCTGAGAATGATTGCTGGTGTGTGTGGTCACTTGGCAACGGCCGAAGCCAGGAGGTGATGAACAGGAAGTATCCGGTCACATGTCTAGTCATGTCATCATGTCGCACCCACCACAGTTACTGTTCCCATAGCTACCGGCCGGACATGCGGTGCGCAGGGTTGTATTAATGGTGAATTGTTTGAGTTATATATGGATGGCGCTCAGACACAGAAAAAAAGTGCAGGAGGTTTGGCAAAAGCTCAAAGCAGACCAGTGGGTCTCCATAGACATAAAAATGCCTCATATAATGTGTATGTTGCTTCATCTTTGTGCAATAAAGTACCAAGGGCAAGTAGTACATGGGAGAAAAGAGCTCAATATAGATGACTAGATAAACCATTATTTGCTCAATTACATCCTAAGTGACCTATGGAGGTCCCTTCTGAGCAATTACATATGGAGTGTGCTCCCTGTATGATATGGTGGTGCACCACCCCTGATAGGGTCATAATTTGACCAGAAGATGGAATGAAGAATGAGAGTTAAAAAAAAACCTGTGAGATCGTCGAAATGATAGTGATAAGTGGCTTGCAGTTAATTCAATGGCAGTTAGTCAGGGCAGGAGTGAGGTAACACACTCTCTTTAACTCTCACTTTTAACAATGTCATTTATTTCAATGTCTATCTTCCTATGTGTCTTTACCATTCACTTTCACCGCCCCATCCCACCTCCATCACCCCTCATCCCCATACGCTTCTTTAACATCCCCTAAACAACCTCATCTCCCCATCTACATCCTAGCTCCTATCTCTAACCACTTCTCTTGGCCTCTCACAGCTCTCAACCTCTGAGACACACAGAGATGGTAACACCCATGACCTGGTCTTTGTCCGACTCTGATCACACAACATTCTCTCCTTCATGTTCATAAATCCTCACCCACCCCAGCACACCCCTACCCATGACACATTCAGAAATCTACAGGCCATTAACCTCATACACTCACAGACTCTCTACTCTCATCACTGTTCCCAAACTCCTCCTTCTCCTGTCCTGATCTGGCTGTGAAACACTACAATGACACTCTCAGGAGCACCTTGGACCAAGTAGCGCCCCTCACCTTCAGAACCTGCAAACACAGAGCAAAACAGCCCTGGCTCACATCACAAACTCGATTCCTCAAACGATGCTCTAGAAGTGCTGAATGCCTATAGGGGAAAACCTGCACCCCAGAAAACTTCATTCACTATAAATTTATGCTGAGAACTTACAACTCTGCACTTCACCTCACCAAACAGACCTACTTCACCACCCTGATCTCCTCACTATCCGACAATCCAAAAAAAACTCTTAGACACCTTTCACTCTCGCCTCAGTCCTAATGTGCAGGCCCCTATCACTGACCTCTGTGCTGATGATCTGGCTTCATACTTTAGAGAGAAAATAGAAAACATTCGTCTAGAAATCAGCTCTTGGCCCCCATATCTCCTTTGGCTCACCCTCCAAAAAGAAGTCTCCAGGCTCCTCTCTTCCTCTCATCCCACTACATGCACCACTGATCCCATTCTCTCACACCTACTCCAATATCTTTCTCCGGTGGTCACCACTCACATAACCAAAATCTTTAATCTTTCTCTTTTTTCTGGCATCTTCCCCTCCTCCTTCAAACACTCTATCATTACTCCATTATTAAAGAAAACTTCTCTTGACCCATCCTGCACAAATACGTACTGACCAGTGTCCAATCTCCCCTTCATCTCTAAACTCTTTGAGTGCCTAGTCTACTCCCGCCTTACCCATTACCTCTCCACTAACTTTCTTCTAGATCCATTCTAGTCTGGTTTCCGCCCCTTCATTCCACAGAAACTGCCCTCACCAAAGTGACTAATGACCTTCTTACAGCAAAACGTAATGGTGAACACTCTCTGCTTATTCTTCTTGAGCTCTCTGCAACTTTTGACACCATTGACCACCATCTCCTACTCGCTATGCTACACTCCATCAGCATAAAGGACAACACTCTCTCCTGGTACTCTTCCTATCTTTCTGACTGTTTCTTACAGTGTATCATTTGCTGGCTCCACTTCTTCTCCTCTTCCTCTCACTATTGGAGTCCCACAGGGTTCGGTCCTTGGACCTCTTCTCGTGTCTCTCTACACAGCCTCGATTGGACAGACCATCAGCATTTTTGGCTTTCAGTACCATCTTTATGTTGATGACACACAACTATACACTTCTTCCCCTGACCTTGCTCCCGCTGTAATAAAGAACACCAATGAATGTTTAACCGCAGTTTCCAATATCATGTCTGAAACTCAACCTTTTCAAAACTGAACTCCTTCTGCTCACACCCACCACTAACCTCCCTAAATCTGACATCTCCCTCTCAGTGTATATATAGAATATGGACTGGCATCACCTAAGTTCGAGGTGCAAGCAAAAAAAACAGTACATTAAGAAGTAAAATGCTGCCACACTCTACATGATATGACTATGTGTAAAGCTTAATGGCTAATGATTAATGAATAATAGTGAAAAGCAGGGCTATAGTGTACAGCTAAAGATGTATCTAGAAAGGGAACACATAATTACTGTACCTGAGAAAAAGAAATGAGAATCTGAGCTTCAACACTGGCACCACTGTGAAGAGCCCGGTAACTGCGCCAAAGTGCTCTCATATACCGGATCCTATACTAACACTGTGTGCTGTGTGCTATTGCTAGAATGAGTTATAAGCCTAAGTGTGCAATTAAAAACAGCTGATATAGTGTGTCTCAGGACCAGGGCTACGGTAAAATGGAGGGATAGGTGTAGCTACAGGGTGGGGGAAGGGAGCACAGTCCAAAAAATTACTGAAAAGTGTATATATAGAATATGGACTGGCATCACCTAAGTTCGAGGTGCAAGCATTTTACCGTAGCCCTGGTCCTGAACACACTATATCAGCTGTTTTTAATTGCATACTTAGGCTTACATTCGATCACGATCACAAACACGATCGGTGTTACAAGCAGCACGTAGTCACGCTGAAAACCAGAACAGGGAGGAACTGCTACAGAGGTGTGGGAGACGTCATAAGGAGGACACCGGTATTACGAGACTCATAGGCACTTTTGACTGTCAAAATCACAAAATCATGAGTCTGCTATGTAGGTATTGGGATGTCCTTACGTCCGACCCTGATTTAAAGGGGATGATCTCCGTAAAGTCCAGTGTCGCCTATTGTAGAGGCCGCTCGCTGTCAGATAGACTGGTACACAGTTATTAGAGGCCCCCCGCCATGGGATCCACCTGGCTGGGGGTTAAACCAAAAGGTTTTTTCAGATGTGGAGACTGCAGTTTCTGTGGGAATATGACACCGTGAAAATCTATCTGTAGCGTGGCCAATAATAGAACTTTCTTCCTGCGAGACTTTTCCAACTATAAGTCCGCCGGGGTGGTGTACGTTGCCACGTGCACCTGCCGACTGGACTATGTCGGAAAGACTGTCAGGGAGTTAAGGAAGAGGGTGAGCGATCACCTTGGGGACATCAGGAACAATAGAGACACCCCGATTGCGAGCCACGTGAATGAGAGACATGGGGGTGACGTTAAGCAACTGACATTCAGAATCCTAGAGGTGGTGAGGGCCAGTCCGAGAGGAGGAAACCATGACCTGAACATCTTAAAAAGGGAGGCAGAGTGGATATTCAGATTTGATTACTTGACCCCGAAAGGGCTAAATGAGCAATTGTCTTATGCATGTTTTCTGTAAACATCCGACCTGTATACAGTTTTCCTTGCAGAATGGTAAAACTCATGTTTATATGAGTAACTTATCGATATTCTTATATCTCTGTACAATATATGTGCTCCGGTAGTGTCATTATGTTCTTGTGACCTGACTTAACGGGGCCCTGCTACATTGAAAAGTTCCTTGATGGGTGCAGGGATGTACGTTTCCTCTTCCCTACTAGAACCATATGTGTGCCTCCTATGAGTGAAATGGAATTGGTGCGCTAGTTAACTTCTTTACTGGTGATGTTAGCTGGGCTGATCGCTTTCTCCTGGATCGCGCCCGCCTGTATGTAGGATACGTTGCCTTGGTAACGTCCTCACCACTGCGCACGACCGCACTGTATGGAGTTTCAGAGCGGCAAGCGCGCATGCGCGGTATGACGCCGGGACCAAGCGGCTACTTCCAGTGATGCGTGCGGTCCATGATATGGGCAATGGTGGCGGCAGCGTGCGTTCCAGGGGAGCGGCAGCGCTCTGGATCGCCATTGTTTGAGTTTTTTACTGACAGCATGAGTTTTTCACCATCTTTAGAGGTTTGACCCCAGTTTTATCATATTTTGGTGTCTGGACTTTGGGTTTATGAGGGAGAGGGGGGAGTGGTCAGTTGTCACAGGATGTGGGCGGCCTGGGAGCACAGGGTACTAGATATACGGGTGGAGGCACACTATCATGCATCAAAAACACTGCGTTTTTTATGCATGACAGTGATGCGAGTGCTGTGCGTGTTTGTGGGTGTGTATGGTGCGAGTATGGTGCGTGTGGTGAGTGTGGCTGGCTGTATGTATGTAAGTGTGCTGTGATTGTGAGGTGTGAGTGCGTGTGTGCTGCGTGAATGTTATGCTGTCCACGGTCCTGAAGGACCGCAGACAGCATTTGTCAGGAATAGAAACTCGCTGGCTGTCAAAGCCGGCAAGTTTAAATTTCCCGCTGTGCTGTACAGTAAGCTATCATCTTGTACCACTGTGACAGGAGCGGTACAAGATGTTTAGCTAAGACAATGATGATTGTAGTAAAATAATGTAGTCTGGGGTTATTTTACTGATTAACCCCATCAGAATCCTCTGGACCGCATGTGTGCGCAGAGGATGCTGAGAGGCTCTAAACCCAGTGCTGAAGGGGTTAATATGCAGCTGGTGTAGTGACACCATGTATGTGGAGAGTGTCCTCACTCTCTGCAGACATGGTGTCATTACACCATGTGTGTGAAGGGGTTAATTTTTATGTATAATGGGTTTAAAGAACTGTCGGGAAAACCGGCTTATGTTACTGTCTATGGGGAGCTGTCCCCTCTCATGGTGCTGAAGCCACAGCTCCCCATAGACAGTAACATAAGCCGGCTTTCCCGACAGTTCTTTAAACCCATTATACATAAAAATTAACCCCTTCACACACATGGTGTAATGACACCATGTCTGCAGAGAGTGAAGACACTCTCCACATACATGGTGTCACTACACCAGCTGCATATTAACCCCTTCAGCACTGGGTTTGGAGCCTCTCAGCATCCTCTGTGCGCACATGCGGTCCAGAGGATGCTGATGGGGTTAATCAGTAAAATAACCCCAGGCTACATTATTTTACTACAATCATGATTGTCTTAGCTTAACATCTTGTACCGCTGCTGTTACAGTGGTACAAGATGATAGCTTACTGTACCAGCAAAGAGGGAAATTTAAACTTGCCGGCTTTGACAGCCGGCGAGTTTAAAGCGTTTTTGCCTGCACACTCGCACTGTGTGCTGTATGGGGGTGAGATTTTCTCGCCCCCATACACTTGCATTGCCCTCACACGCGTCAGAATCGCGTGCAATCGCAGCATGCTGCAATTGCACTCGCTTCTGACTCGCAGTGCGAGTTAGGTGCGGGGGACTTGCACCAGTGTGCCCTGCCTGATAGGGCAACACTGGCCCGAGTGCAATGCGTTTTTTTCACGCATTACACTCGCGCGAGTCTCACGCCAGTGTGCCTTCACCCTAAGGGGGTTGGAGCCAGAGCACCCCACCCCCTCCACATCAAGTTTTTGTGTACTTACACAAGACATATGGGCAGACGTTATCAAGCCTCCTGATAATGAGAAACGCGTTGAGGCGGCGGGGACGAGCACACCATCCATTTAGCTAAGTACCTCCATATACCTATAGACTGCTTCACCACTTCCCGTCCCAACCTACATCCTCACTCCACGCTGTCCATTCACACTTCGCTGCCCCGGAGGACCCGCTCCACCTGTAGGGAACTTTGCCAACTCAGCCGCACTACCATCTACCTCCGGCGGACTTTGGTGGTGCTGGTGACCCATCACCCAGTACTACAGGTGGCGTCACATGACAAACTCTTATCCCCTGTAAATACACCCTTTTTGAAGTGTCACCCAGGCCACAGGATCAGACGCTGCCACCCGTGACACCCCTAGTACAACCCACCGAGCCTAGTACTCGAGTACCCCAAGGCCTGGGGCTCGACATATCTTTCTGGCGTCACGAACAGGATCCCGTGCCCGGTACTATCGGGTACTGTGTGCCTTGATTTCAACTATATTGAGTGAGTGTTTAGACTATGCCGCCATTACTGCGCCGAAGAGCAGGAAGAAAGAGGACGTGTTGGCCTGTAGAGCGCGAAATTCAAACCTGCCCCTCGCTCAACCGAGCATTCCTGAGCGACGCGGATTAGCCTGGAAACTCCTGAACTGTTTAATTATTTGAACACTGGCTGTAATTCACTAGGGGGGCCTTCAGCATGTCGGTCTCATCCAGCGACGATGACAGCGCGTTCGCTGACCCTAGGAATTACCCGGAAGCCCCCATGGCTGCTTCCAGTAGCATTGCCAGTGCCACCGGCGCACCGGGCGCAATCGCCCCAATAATGCCGATCTCACTCCCATACATCCCGGGGGCCAAGTGGTTGCCCCAGTATGACGGATGCCCTGATGCTTTGGATGCTTTTAGGAGAAAGGTCACCAGCGTCCTAGATATGTATGCGATGACCGGTCAGCAGCGCGTCGCCGTGGTACTCGGACAGTTAACTGGCGCAGCAGAAAAAGAGAGCACTTCCTGGTCTGCCGCCAAACGTAGATCAGCAGCTGTTATATTTGACAAACTGAGAGCTACTTTCGAGGAGTGCAATGAGGCTGATATACACATGCGCTTCCATCATTGCTACCAGAGACCGGGAGATTATATCAGAGCTTATGCCTGGCGTTTGGAAGAAGCATTGCGTGCTCTTAAACATGTCAGCCCTGCCAGTGAACCCGATGAAAACAAGCTCTTAATTGAACAATTCACTCGGGGACTGCTATCCCCCGAGGACAATAAGACTGTACGTTGGTGGTCATTGAGCAATCCAGAAGGTGATTTTAACACCCTGAAGGACATGGCCATCAAAGGGTTGCGGCCGGTAGAAACCCATGAAGCTGCCATCAAACGGTGGTGCAGTGGTGAGGGGCAGGCTACCCCGAAACCCGTACTCATGTCTGCAGCCACGCACAATGTACAATCTGCTCAGCCTGACAAATATGATTCCCTGCGTGCTGAGATGGGTGCTGAGATGCGCCAAATGAACAAAAACATCACTAAGCTGATGGACGCTCTGCAGCTGCAGCAAAATCAACAGCCAGCACCAAGACCCCAGCCCCGACGTCAACTGCTGATCCAACTTGCCGACAGTCCGGAGGATGTACCCTGGATGAGAGGGAAGCAAGCCACAGCGTATCGGGGAAGAACCACTGACCGCTACAGCGCCACTGGGGAGCCCATCTGCTGCCGCTGTAACCGCACCGGCCACATCGCTAGGAACTGTCCTTTAAACGGCGCTGCCACCCATGACACCCCTAGCACAACCCAACGAGCCTGGTACCCGAGTTCCCCAGGGCCTGGGGCTCGACATCATTATCTCCCCCGGGGTGTAGTGTCATACCTGAGAGAAACAGAGGGTATCCAAACCAGGCAAAACCCAAAGCACACCACACCTTTCAGCCTCCAGGCCTGAAGGGGTAGACCTAAACCCGGGTTCAGGGTGAGCTCCCCTATAAACTCTGGTCTGGGGCAGAGTTAGTCAGCTCAGTATGGAGCTGTACTGAGGAAGACATCCTGGGGAATGGAGCAGTGCTAAGCTCATCCCAGGAGAGCTAGACTTAGCTTGAGTGACCTATAGGCAAGGGTCTGAGGAAGTGAAGAAGAGCCTGGGAAGCAGTGTCAAGCTCACTCCAGAGGAGTAAGCACCAAGAAACAGATACCGGCGTCTGAGGCTGTGCATGCCCTAACGTCCCGGCTGCTAATACCGAAGGGTGAGGGATTCCAAGTCCCCCATCCACACCAAAGTGCTCGGAGGCACAGCAGCATTGAGAGCCCAGGAGCAGTCGCCCATGAAGCGGGGCTGGAGAAGGACTCAAGCTGCCTGCCATACGGCACACTGCAGGAGAGAGAGAAAGAGAGAGGGCTGCAGTTAAGATTAAGCAGCCACAGGGACCTACTAAGAAAGCGCAGCAGGGAGGCCTCAGAACTTGCCGGGTGAGAAGATCCCGAGTTGCTCCCTGGTTGCCGGATTCCAGTAATACTGTCACGCTTCCGGGGGAAGGCGCCCTAGAGTGGACCCACTGAGCCGTGGTACCGAACTCACCTGGGTGAGCTGGTCCTAGTTTAACCAAACCCTAAACAGGGATTGTGAGGGGCAAGCCCAGGGGGTCCCACAGCTGCTAGTAGCAGGGGGGCGGCTCGTAAGGTTAGCCTATGCTACGGCACAGCTAAGGATTTTGGGATAACAGGGTACAAAGCTAGGAGAACAGGAATGGTGCTACCGGGGAAGAGCACAGCAAGGGTTCCAGGAAACAGAGTACAAGGCTGGAAGAACAGGAATTGTGCTACCGGGGAAGAGCACAGCAAGGGTTTAAGGAAATAGAGTACAAGGAAGACCTGACCAACAGTCAGCAAGGCAGAAGCAAACTGACTTAATAATCAGGCACCTCCCATCAGTGGAGGTGGCCTGATATACCAGAGGAAGAGCAGCTATTGGTCGAGGGGAGTGTCAGGTTAGACCGTGCCGGTCCCTAGAGTCACAGGGGAGGAGTGCACCTAGTGCGCCGCTGATTGGTCACATGAATATGACCATTGTAATGTGCTCAAGTGTGAGCCCGGTGGTCAGCTGACAGGAAGAGAACCCGGCAACTGCTCCAAGACACAGTACGCTTGGACGCTGGATGCCCGGTCGGCAGAGGGGCAGAGGATGCCGACCCGGGGGAGGTGAGCTTGGGAGCGGTGCCAGGGGACCTAACAAATACTATCTGTCCTTGTGTCGGTATCACCAGTAAAGGACCTGAGGAACCAACAAACCATGAGTCTGTCAGTTACTTCGCACCCTCCATCCTGCACCCTACACCCATTCAACATCCACTGCCCTGGGCATCCGCTCCACCCATGGGGAGCCACTACATCCCAGCTGCCCATCCATCAACCCCAGAGGTTCTGCAGCAGTGGTATCATGATTAACTTTCCCTATATTAGCCAAGAACTCCCTTTACACTGAACCCAGGGTCACAAAGCTGGGTCTTGACCCCCTGTGACTCCCCAGAAGCACCGTAGCCCAGTTCTGAGTACCTCAAGGCCCTGGGGTGCATCAGTTTTTGGCATCACAAACAGGATGTCGTGCCTGACGTATATGGGTACAGTGTTCCACAAACTTTATTGAACTGTGTGTTTTTCACTGTCGTCATTGTTGAAACGCGAGGTGCGCGGGAAGCTGAGGGAGCGTGTTATCATGTGCGGCACCCTGAAAAGAGTGCAAAAGTAAGCCCAACCTGCTCTCTGACGGCATCCGGTGGGGATGCGAAACTCTGTCCCACCAGCGGAACTAAAGTTGATCATCCACACAGAAGTGAAGGACCCAAAGTGCTAAAGTTCACTAAGGGGGAAGAAGATGTTGGAGCTCGGTGGAGAGGAAATTGCGTGGGGGCGGCTGCAGCCTTGCCCGCAGCAACGGGTGCAGCTCAAGTAGCAGCCGGAGCCCCAGCAGCCGCCGCGTTGTCAGCCATAGCCCCGGTAATGCCGTTCCTTATGCCGCAATACTCTGGAAAACCAAATACCCTGGCAGACTTCAGGGAGAGACTGGACAGTTCCTATAGAGTGGACTCCCTGACGGAAGACCAACAAGTCAGTATATTGATTGGGCAATTAACTTGTGCAGCTCAGCGGGAGGTAAAGTCCTGGCTGGGTCACTGACAAAGACACTCTTGAACACCTAATGGCCAGACTGAAAGTCACCTTTGATACCCGTACAGCTGCCAAACTAAAAATAAGATTCTTCAAGTGTAAACAGAGGGTGCAGGATTGCATGAGAGACTTTGCTTTAAACCTCCAGGAAGTGCTAAGGGCAATTAAACAGACAGACTCCAATGCTGTGCAAGAAGAAAACAAATTGCTTATTGAACAGTTTATTGAGGGGCTCTGTCCCCTGCCCACAAAGTGGAACTTTGCACAATTTAAGGACAGGGCCATCAGAATACTGCAAGCAGATGCAACAGCCAGTGACCCAAAACTTGCACAATGCCTGGCCATAACCTACCACCAAGAGGGGGTGCAGACCCCAGAGACCACAGCTGGGACCACTGCACAGACTCATGAGCCTATTACTACTGAGCCTCTGCACTTAAAGGTTGAGGCACTGACTAAGAGCGTAGCAGAGATGACCAAAGCTTTGCAAGAGATGCAAGGATCCAAGCCGGTGGAGAAGATCGAGTTGGCTTCCAGTAGAGATGACGTCCCATGGATGCGACAGAGGAGGAAAAGCCTGGCCAGAGGATGTCCCACCAATCATTATCACCCTGAAGGAAAGCCCATCTGCCACCGCTGAGACAAGCCAGGCCATGTTGCAAGAGCCTGTGCTTTAAAAGAGGATACCCTGGGGCAGCGTGCCACCCCTCAGGAATGAGACCACCTGGCCCACCGAAACTGGCGCAACAGGTAGGTGGGAGGATGCCCGGTCCTGCCTGTCGTGCTAGACGGTATTCCCATGAACGCTTTGCTGGACACCGGCTCACAGGTGACATCAATACCATATATCCTTTACAAAAGATACTGGGCAGGCTCTGACATTACACGTGGACCAGATGATGACTTTACTATCTATGCTAATAATGGTAAACCTGTGCCACAGGCTGGGTTTAAAGAAGTCACCATAAAGGTGGGGCAGGTGGAATTAAAAGCCCAGGGATTGATAATTGTTGATGTTGATTGACGAGAGAGTAACCCAATGACAACTTTAGGCACTAATGTAATTAAAAATTGTCTTGCGGAGATTATTGTCTTGTTACCACAGGTTGCCGAAACTGCAACCACGGGCAGCAGTGAGTCCTGCAGAAGGAGATAAAGGCCTTGATGCTGAGGCAGCAGGTAGAGTTATCCGGAGAAGTCAGCAGTGTAAGAGTAAGTGATTCGGTACCTATTGTAATACCCCCATGAAGTGAAATGTTAATCTGGTGTAGAGTAGTAATAGCCCTTAGAGGGCAAGATTACTAGGCCCTGGTAGAGCCCATGTACACAGACAGTAGGCCCACTGTCCTGACAGCCAGAGGGGTAGTTGATGTCTGCAAAGGGAGAGTACCTGTACGTGTTTTGAACTGGGGTGAGGAAGAAGTCAAACTGCCTAGGTATGCTTCCATTGCTAAATTGTATGTTGTCAACAACAATTCCATCAAGTCAGTAGAGCCCTTGAACCCATCTAATCAGGTGGAGGATAATGGCTCTGAGGGAAAGCTGGAGGATTGGTGCTGGAAGTTACATGTAGGCACAGACTCCACTCCTTCACATCAAAAGCATGGAATCTATGGTAGTGCGAGAATATGAACAAGTCTTTAGTAAAAATCCTTTAGACTTTGGGCAGGTAAAAAGGGTCCAACAGGTAATCATCCACCCATTAAAGAAAAATACAGGCCTGTACCAACAGCTCACTATCAATGTGCCAAGGAAATGTTACGTGAGATGAAGGAGGCAGGGGTGATAGGATATAGTTGTAGCCCCTGGGCAGCTTCTTTAGTCCTGGTGAAAAAGAAGGATGGTACAATGAGAATGTGTATAGATTACAGGCAGATAAACGCATTTACATAAGGATGCATACCCACTACCCAGAATTGAAGAGTCACTAGCTGCATTGAGAACTGCTAATTACTTTTCCATCTTTGATCTTACCAGAGGGTATTGACAGGTTCCTGTAGCAGAGGCGGACCGAGAGAAGACATCGTTTGCCATGCTGATGGGCCTCTGTGAGTTCAATTGCATGCCGTTCAGACTCTTTAACACACCAGGAACGTTCCAAAGGTTGATGGAGTGCTGCCTGGGTCACAAAAATTTTGAAACCAACTTACTGTACCTGGATGATATTATAGTCTACTCCAAGACTTATGAAGACCACCTGGAGCACTTGGCTAAAGTGTTTGAATCGTTGTCCAGATATGGCTATGGCATGAAAGTGAAGCCATCCAAGTGTCACCTGTTGAAGCCAAAGGTACAGTACCTCGGTCACGTTGTCAGTGCTGATGGTATAGCACCCGATACAGAAAAAGTCACTGTCATATGGGACTGGCCAAGACCCACCACAGTCAAAGAGGTGAGGCAGTTACTGGTGCTGGTAGTATACTGCAGAAGTTTCATCAAGGGGTTTACGAAGATGACTGCACCCTTGCAAGACCTCGCTACAGTTGTGGCGAAAATTATTGACACCCCTGAAATTCTGTCAGATAATACTCAGTTTCTTCCTGAAAATGATTGCAATCACAAATTCTTTGGTATTATTATCTTCATTTAATTTGTCTTCAATGAAAAAACACAAAAAGAATTGTCCTAAAGCCAAATTGGATATAATTCCACACCAAATATAAAAAAGGGGGTGGACAAAAGTATTAGCACTGTTAGAAAAATCATGTGATGCTTCTCTAATTTGTGTAATTAACAGCACCTGTAACATACCTGTGGCACCTAACAGGTGTTGGCAATAACTAAATCACACTTGCAGCCATTTGACATGGATTAAAGTTGACTCAACCTCTGTCCTGTATCCTTGTGTGTACCACATTGAGCATGGAGAAAAGAAAGAAGACCAAAGAACTGTCTGAGGACTTGAGAAACCAAATTGTGAGGAAGCATGAGCAATCTCAAGGCTACACGTCCATCTCCAAAGACCTGAATGTTCCTGTGTCTACCGTGCGCAGTGTCATCAAGAAGTTTAAAGCCCATGGCACTGTGGCTAACCTCCCTAGATGTGGACGGAAAAGAAAAATTCATGAGAGATTTCAACGCAGGATTGTGCGGATGGTGGATAAAGAACCTCGACTAACATCCAAACAAGTTCAAGCTGCCCTACAGTCCGAGGGTACAACAGTGTCAACCCGTACTATCCGTCGGCGTCTGAATGAAAAGGGACTGTATGGTAGGATAGTTTCTAGTAGGAAAAGGGGAATGGAGATATGTGCTCACCCAATTCCAATGGACCGTGGTGCCTGGATTGACTGTCTGTAGAAGTCCACAATGTAGAAGTGAACTCTCACATTCAATGTCATTATCCAGAAAAATTCTTTACATCTAACTTGTCGTTCCCAGTCCCCACCCCTTTTGTTTTTATTGATTCTATCGATACCCATAACGCGCAGGCTGGACATATCTCCATTGTGTACATCTATAAAGTGTCTGGACAATCCAGATAGATTTCTAGTGGAGGCTCTGGTGTTTGGATTAGACGCGGCAATATGCTCTCCCAGGCGTATTTTTAAAGACCTAGTAGTACATCCCACATGGTCTTTATTACAAATAGTACATGATGCCATATATATCAGATGACTAGTGTTGCAGTTCATGTAATTATTTATGATGTAACTTCGTCCAGAAATCCGATTGGAAAACTGCTTGGATATCTGCATGTATTGACAGAGACCACACCTGTTCCCACCGCAGGGGTAGCTCCCCTTAGTAGACAGCCAGGTGGGTATTGTAGTAGTGTGGGGGAACTGGAATGGAGACAAGATATTGCCGATAGTTAATGATTTTCTCGGCACACATCTGTATCCTTCAGACAGGATTTCTTTTAGTGTGGGATCTTCATGTAACATAGGAATATATTTATGAATGGTTTTAATGATCTCATTATAATCTTTGCTATAGCATGTAGAAAATGTTGGAATAAGTTTATTATGGGATATAAAACAAGCAGCGCTACATGTTGCAATATCAGTGTTATGTGTCCCAGTATTACTAGGAGAATCCTCCGTGTTTAATAGTGATCTACGGGGTCTGAGCCTAACCTGTTGTAATGTGTGACTCACATCATGTGGAGAATAGCCGCGGCTGCACAGTCGTTCACTCATTATATTAGCTTCATGATTGAAGCTCTGCTCAGTTGAGCAGGCTCTCCTAGCTCTGATAAATTCACCTTTTGGTATGTTCCCCGTTACATGTCATGGGTGGCAACTTGCGGCAGTCTGAATAGTGCCTGAATCCGCACAAGCCCTGCAGCGGAACATCCAAGTAGGGGGTACATTCATCATGAACATCAACAGTAAAGCGGATGTTCTCGCTATTTGTATTGAGGTATTTTGTGAAATTCATAAATGTGGGAGATTGGGGGGGAGGCACATCACTGTCATCCTTCCAAATGAGGATCACATCATCGAGGTATCTCCCCCACCAAATCACATAGTCCAGGAAAGGATTGTCTTCACACTGGATGTAATGTTGTTCCCACGCCATCATATAGATATTTGCTAATGACAGTGGGAAACCATCCATAAATACATTCCTATGTTACATGAAGATCCCACACTAAAAGAAATCCTGTCTGAAGGATATAGATGTGTGCCGAGAAAATCATTAACTATCGGCAATATCTTGTCTCCATCCCAGTTCCCCCACACTGCTACAATGCCCACCTGGCTGTCTACTAAGGGGAGCTACCCCTGTGGTGGGAACAGGTGTGGTCTCTGTTGATACATGCAGATATCCAAGCAGTTTTCCAATCGGATTTCTGGACGAAGTTACATCATAAATAATTACATGAACTGCAACACTAGTCATCTGATATATATGGCATCATGTATTATTTGTAATAAAGACTATGTGGGATGTACTACTAGATCTTTAAAAATACGCCTGGGAGAGCATATTGCCGCGTCCAATCCAAACACCAGAGCCTCCACTAGAAATCTATCTGGATTGTCCAGACACTTTAAAGATGCACATAATGGAAATATGTCCAGCCTGCGTGTTATGGGTATCGATAGAATCAATAAAAACAAAAGGGGAGGGGACTGGGAGCGACAAGTTAGATGTAAAGAATTTTTCTGGATAATGACATTGAATGTGAGAGTTCCAATGGACTCAACTACAAAACCGATGCAACTTATTTTTATTGATACCATATGATATGGAATAATGCAATATATGTAAATTTTACTGGAATAAGTTGCATTGGTTACTAATATAGGTTGGTTTGCTATATCATACTTGCAGGATTGCTCCAAAAACCTGCATATCATGAGTTAATTAACTTCTTTAGCATTTAATTAGGACAGCTGTGTCTGAGGGGCAAGGTTTTAACTGTATATAAGGATTGCTTGCACTCATTTTTGTTATGCTGTAGATAAAGAACTGTCGTTCCAAACGTGTCCAGCCTATCTTGAGACTGTGTTCCCATATTTACATGCAACACTAATTTTATGCCTTGATGACGTGATTTAATAAAGAAGAAACTTTTATATGGAGTTATGTCTGGTGCTGGATCCTTTACTTCTGTATGGTAGGATACCCAGGAAGCCCCCACTTCTTACCCCGAGATATAAAAAAGACAGGATGGAGTTTGCCAAAACTTACCTGAGAAAGCCTAAAACGTTTGGATTAAAGAGAGAGGGGAGGGGGACAAGAGGCGCAATAGTGCCTTATCACTAGGACACTAAGGTACAAAGGTGAGAAACGTGATTCACTCACCTACTCCAGTTGTGCGACCACAACTGGCTTATGTGCATGTAGGATAGTATCCTGATGGCTGCCGCTGGACCTCCACCGACTCACGCACGTGGGTTAGACCAGAAATTTCAGGAAGAAAAGGTGTACTCGGTCCGCGCTGCCAGAAACATCAAGGAAGACCCAAAACGAAGTTGTGATCCAGCTTTCTTTATTCTCCTCCTACGCGTTCAGTGCCCACCTGGCACCTTCATCAGGGATCCCTGATGAAGGTGCCAGTGGGCACTGAAACGGTAGGAGGAGAATAAAGAAAGCTTGGATCACAACTTCGTTTTGGGTCTTCCTTGATGTTTCTGGCAGCGCGACCGAGTACACCTTTCTTCCTGAAATTTCTAAAACGTTTTGGAAGAATGTTCTCTGGTCAGATGAGACAAAAGTAGAGCTTTTTGGGCAAAGGCATCAACATAGAGTTTACAGGAGAAAAAAAGAGGCATTCAAAGAAAAGAACACGGTCCCTACAGTCACACATGGCGGAGGTTCCCTGATGTTTTTGTTGCTTTGCTGCCTCTGGCACTGGACTGCTTGACCGTGTGCATGGCATTATAAAGTCTGAAGACTACCAAATGTTGCAGCATAATGTAGGGCCCAGTGTGAGAAAGCTGGGTCTCCCTCAGAGGTCATGGGTCTTCCAGCAGGACAATGACCCAAAACACACTTTAAAAAGCACTAGAAAATGGTTTGAGAGAAAGCACTGGATACTTCTAAGGTGGCCAGCAATGAGTCCAGACCTGAATCCCATAGAACACCTGTGGAGAGATCTAAAAATGGCAGTTTGGAGAAGGCACCCTTCAAATATCAGGGACCTGGAGCAGTTTGCCAAAGAAGAATGGTCTAAAATTCCAGCAGAGCATTGTAAGAAACTCATTGATGGTTACCGAAAGCGGTTGATTGCACTTATTTTGGCTAAACGTTGAGCAACCAAGTATTAGGCTGAGGGTGCCAATACTTTTGTCTGGCGCATTTTTGGAGTTTTGATTGAAATGATGAATGTTTTGCTTTTTGCTTCATTCTCTTTTGTGCTTTTTCATTGAAGACAAATTAAATGAAGATAATAATACCAAAGAATTTGTGATTTCAGGAAGAAACTGAGTATTATCTGATCTGACAGAATTGCAGGGGTGTCAATACTTTTGGCCACAACTGTAAGAACCAGAGTCCTCCAATCGAGTGGGGCAGCAGAGCAGAAGAGTCCTTCAATCAGCTGAAGTAGGCCCTGATGGGGGATGAGATCCTAGCCTATCCGGACTACAGCTAGCCATTTGTGCTGTACACTGACGCCAGTAATGTGGGATGAGGAGCAGTGTTATCGCATGTGCAAAAAGGCAGAGAGAGTCATAGCCTATGCCAGCCTATGCCAGCAGGAAGATCCATCCTACAGAAAGGAACCCAGAGAACTACAGCTCATTCAAGTTAGAGTTTTTAGCTATAGTCTGGGCAGTTAGGTTTCAAGCATTACCTGGCTGCAGCGAAATTTACTATCTTCACGGAGCAGCGGTGGATGGCCAGGCTGTCAAATTACAACTTTACCATCTATTATCGGGCAGGCCACAAGAACACCAACGCTGATGCGCGGTCAAGGATGCCCCATTTGCAGGATGCGGGAGAAGATCGGAGCAGGAAGAGATAGAGCTACCGGCTTTTCACCACCCTCATGATGCAATGTAAGAACTATGTGAGAGACCAACGTCAAGAAACCACACTGAATCCATTACCCTACCATGGATGGGCAGAGACTCAAGATAGTGACCCAGCTATATCCTTAGTTAAAGAACTATTTATGCAGTAAAGCTCAATCCTCGTACAGCTGTGGAAAGAAAAGAGCAGACTGTTCATCTATGGAGGTAAATTGTGCAGACGTTATACCAGTCCCACAACCCATGAGCATGTCTGGAAAATAGTAGTGCCAAGATGGGATGCCCAGATGGCACTAGAGGCCTACCATGATGGAGCAGGGCATTTTAGGTGGAAGAAATTGGAGGTTCTGCTGAGAGAAAGATTCTATTGGGTTGGCATGAGGAGAGCCATTGAAAACTGGTGCCAAGACTGTGGACCATGCAACCTAAGAGGAAAGGATCGAGAAACCCAGAGAGCCCCACTACAGCCAATCGTCACCAAACACCCGCTGGAGCTTGTGGCTTTGAATCATGTGAAGTTGAGACCAAGTAGGACAGGCCATGTCTACACCCTCAGCATAGTAGACCATTACTCCCGTTTTCTTGTAGTAGTACCTGTGAAGGACCTTACAGTCAAAACATCGGCTAAAGCATTCCAGGCTCATTTCTGCAGATCCAATGGTTATCCTGAACAGGTGTTAACAGACCAAGGACCAGCCTTTGAAGCGGAGATATTTCAAGAGTTTTGTAACATGTATGGCTGTAAGAAAATAAGAACTACTCTGGACCACCCACAAACAAATGGAATGTGTGAAAAGATGAACCAGGTAATCATAGACCTGCTGAAGACATTACCAGTAGAAGAAAGAAGCTTGAGGCCAGAAAAGTTACCTGATCTAGTGGACATATGCAACCATGTCCCAGTGAGTTCCACCAATTGTACTCCAACATGTCTCATGAGAGCAAACCTGATAAATTACCCATTGACCTGGATATGGAAATAGTGAAGCCAGATGTAGACTCACCAGATTCTGATTGGGATACAGAACGCTAGCAACAATACCGTAAAGTACAAGAGAGCGTAGAGAGAAGTTTGTCCCAAGCCAGAGAGAGACAAGAGAAATCCTACAACAAACCTGCTCCTGCAACTCCCTTGAAACCAGGTGAGCAAGTGCTTAAGAGGAAGAGAGGCAACTAACAAACTTGATGATCAATGGGAAGCAGTACCATATACAGTGTTACCATCAAACTTTAACAATACCAAGGTGTGCCTTATCAGTAAAGACAATAAAAAGACGTCAGCAGCAGTTTCCAAAGACCATCTTAAGGTATGTCCTAATACACTGAAGTACCAAGAAAAAGTGCCAGAAATACCTCCACCTGTAAAACCAAAAGAGGAAGAAGTAATCGATACGGTTCTAGGAAACTTTCCAAAGACATGGACACAGTACAATCGAGCTACCTGCCATACGGCACACTGCATGAGAGAGAGGGCCACAACTAAGGTATGTCCTAATACACTGAAGTACCAAGAAAATGTCCCAGAAATACCTCCACCTGTAAAACCAAAAGAGGAAAAAGTAATCGATTCGGTTCTAGGAGACTTTCCAAAGACATGGGCACAGTACAATGGAGCAATAGTTTGTTCCCATGTTAGCGTTTCCCCAAATAATGGTACCAAAACCAGTAAGACGTGAACAACCACAAGCTGAGATATCAGAAACCACACCTGTAAAAGAACAGGAAGAACCTGCTAACAGTGAATCTGTCGTGCCCATGGTAAGTTTAAGAAGTCGCAGAAAGCTGCCTAGCCTACCTGTAAGACATAGGCCTAATTGCAGTACAAACACTAGTGAGACACCAATAGGAACATTAAACCAGGCTAGGTCATCAGTAGAAGCACCAGTGCTGCGAAGATCCCAGCGCAGTATCCAAGGTCAAATCCCAGTTACGTACCAGGATTAGGGTGCCCATAAGTTTAAAATGGAAATATGTTTTTCTTGTTTGTATGTAAAAGTGTAAATACGTCACCAAGTAACAACCAAGCTTATGCACCTACAGGACTTACTGTAAGAACTTTTGAGTATTCTTGAATTTTTATGTTTAAAAATGGACCATCAAGCCATAGAACTGGTTGTGGCAAAGACTACTTGTAGATACATCTAATTATCAGCCAATAAATTTAATTTAAATTATCAGCCAATGGTGGAAGGACTAATCAACAAAGTGACTGCTTTTTGAATTTACTAGGGCTTTTGTAATTTTTGCATTTTTGAGACTCTGTACACTTTCATTGTCATTTAATTTTGTTATTGTTCATGTTTTCCCTTTTTAAAAAGGTTTCCTCAGTCCAGGAGTACTGAATTTCACTAGGTAGAAATGTGGCACCCCAGGGTCCGATGTCACTATGTCATTATCTCCCCCGGGGGGATTAGTGTCATACCTGAGAGCAACAAAGGGTATCCACACCAAGCAAAACCCAAAGCACACAACACCTCTCTGCCTCCAGGCCTGAATGGGGAAACCAAAACCCGGGTTCAGGGGAGGCTCCCCTATAAATTCTGGTCGGGGCTGAGTTAGTCAGTTCAGTACTGAGGAAGACATCCTGGAGACTGAAGCAGTGCTAAGCTCATCCCAGGAGAGCCAGACTTAGCATGAGTGACCCATAGGAAAGGGTCTGAGGAAGTGGAGAAGAGCCTGAGGAGCGGTGTCGAGCTCACTCCAGAAGAGTAAGCACCAAGAAATGGACACCAGAGTCTGAGGCTTTGCAGGGCCTAATGTCCCGGCAGCCAATACCGAAGGGTGAGGGATTCCAAGTCCCTCATCCACACCAAAGTGCTCGGAGGCACAGCAGCATTGAGAGCTCAGGAGCCTTCACCCGTGAAGCGGGGCTGGAGAAGGACTTGAGCTGCCTGCCATACAGCACACTGCATGAGAGAGAGGGCCACAACTATGCTTAGGCAGCTGCAGGGATCTACTAAGAAAGCGCACCAGGGAGGCCTCAGAACTTGCCTGGTGAGAAGATCCCCGAGTTGCTCCCAGGTTGCCAGATTCCAGCATCCACCATCTGTCCCTGTGTCAGTATCACCAGTAAAGGACCTGAGGAACCAACAAACTGTGAGTCTGTCAGTTATTTTGCGCCCTACATCCTGCACCCTGCACCCTACACCCATTCAACATCCACTGCCATGGGGATCTGTTCCACCCATGGTGAGCCACTACATCCCAGCTACCCATCCATCAACCCCAGAGGTTCTGCAGCAGCAATGGCCACTCATAGCCATAAACCACGGTTGGCGTCACAATTAACCTTCCCTATATTAGCCAAGAACTCCCTTTACACTGAACCCATGGTCACGGAAACCTGGTCTTGACCCCTGTGACACCCCAGAAACATCGTAGCCCGGTTCCGAGTACCCCACAGCCCTGGGGTGCATCATCCCTATACAGCTCCCATGGATAACAAAGTCTCCACATTGCCCCCATGAAGAATGATGTCCCTATACAGCCAACATGGAGAAAGATGTCCCTCACACAGCTCCCATTGAGATTAATATCCCCACAAAGCACCCATAGAGAATGATGTTCTCCACACAGTCACTATGGAGAATGATGTCCCTATGCAGCCCCCATGGAGAATGATGTTCCTATAATACAGACAGCATGGAGAATGTTGTCCTCCACACAGGACCATGGAGAATGACATCCTCCCGATGTCACCACAAAGCCCCCTTACATAGTATTATGACCCCACACAGCCCCCTTGGATGTTATGGAGAAGCGAGAGCATGACTCCCTGTTCCATCATTGCATTCACCAGTATCTCATCTGGAGGATGTACAGTAGATATCAATGAATGGGAGATGCTAAGCATGGGGTGACCTTGTGGCGCGGGACGTTACTGCAAAAAACAACTTGACTGTCCCAGTCTGTGGGCTGTGTCAGAATAGCCAAAAGGCCGCATGTGGCCATGGGCAGCACTTTGCCCATGTCTGTTTTAGAGGAAACGTTTTAGAATTTATTATTTATCATAATGATGAAACAAATATTAATCTGAGGGTACCGTCCACACCTGGACATCTCGCAGGCGATTTCACAGGCGACGCTGAGGCGTGGCCTGTTGCCGGCGACATCGCCAATGCATCGCCTAATGTAAATGGGCGAGGGCGACACGTCTGAGTGGTCGCCTGGTTTCACATCAGAGCTCTGTTACCAGGCGACCATTCTTGGGCGATGTGTGCTGATCGCCCTGTGTAACATCTCATGAGTGATGTCAAAGGCGACAGCACACATCGCCTATACCATTCCGGTAGGCGTTTCAGGGCGTATTTACTAGCTCTGGCGGTCTGCGTGAATTGGTGGCAGCTCGAGCGTTCCGATTGGTTTTCTTGTTCCTCGGCGCCATATTTGATGATGTGTGCATCCAAAGGTGTATTACCCAGGAGCGTACATACTGTACAGTAGCGCATTGATGTCGCCTCTGTGTTTGCGGCTGTGTTCAAAAGTGCAGAGATGTGCCACAAATGTGTGTTAACACAAACACAATTGTCATTACATCCCAACAAATGTCTGCATGAGCGCTGTAGTGGCAGCCTTCCTGTAGTGCATGACGTAAAAGCATACAGTGAATCCTGTGGCTTTTGCGGCGCCTCTGGGACCCCGTCAACATGTGACATCTCTCCCGTGCGTTCATTCGCCATTATGTTGTCAATCTTTTGGAGCCGCCTTCCTGGTGCTTTCCCTTCCCCTGCAGAATAGTAAAAATGGCGGCACCCAGGCAAGCTGCAGTGTGGGGAGAGCCTGAGCTCCTTATTTTAATTGATGTATGTGACACCAGGGATTACTGGTGTCACTAGCACCACACCCATCCACGCCTCCACAAGCAGGATGTCCTGCGGAGGGTGCAGAGACGTCTGGAGAGGAGGTTGGGTGTTGTGCGCAGCCCTAAGCAGATCTGCAAGAAGATTGCTGTTCTTAAATTCAAGACGCCCGGACGCATCACCCAACTGCGTGCCAGGATTGCCCAGATGAGTGGTGAGTAGCCTGACAACATACACATACCCTTCTGTGTAAAGAAAGACATATGAAGGCCAGCACATGCCTCTGCACACCCCAACATATATAGCGGCAATGTATGTGAGAGCTTCTTCATGACTCTGCAGTTGCAGGATGATCTTCCTGCAAGATCCACACACACCCTATAGTTCCCTGTAACCTATATGTCTACTTTACAGAGCCACATATTGTCATATGTTTACCCTACCCACATATGACATAATGTTAGCCTATCCTGCACCTTCTTTCAATCTCACTCATCCTGACCTAATGAACTTCAAACAGCACTGTTTATTAAGTCCCCACATATCTGGCCATGTTGTTCTTGTGACAAAGTATGTTGTTGCCTCAACAGGTAGGGACAGAAGGGATGAGCATCCCCCATCCCCCGCTGTGGGAGCACCACACAGCCAACCAGGCTCGCTGGCTCAACCACCACCAGGAACGCCATCACATCCACAAGGGCCCACATCACCCCACAGTCCAAGACCATCTGGCTCAGAGGAGACCCCAAGGGCTGTACCCACCCCACCCTTGGAAGGAGATATGTCGAGTGGTGCCAATTCGGCACAGTGGTCCCCTCAGGATTCCACAAACGGCCAAGAAGGTGTGTGTAATGTCAATATTACTCATATATACTGTGCACTATATCTGTCTTTCGGTGTTTTTGGCCTTAATTTGTATGTAGGGACCTTAGTTATGGCCTAACAAATACACATATGCTGATCTGATTACAGATAACCCCAGCCAAGAGGTGGACTGGGAAATAAGCCCCTCACCATCCCCACCCCCCCCAAATGGTGGCTCCCCAGCCCCCTGGTAAGTGCAAACACTTCTATAAGAAAATACACCTGCTATGTGTCCTAAACATGTTGCTGATGTTGATGTTCTGTATACTCTGTAGGTGGCCCATTCCTGCAGGACCTGGAGGCGGCCCATGAGGAAGCGGCGTTGAAGCTTGCACAATTAGCCAATCTCCTTGACCAATACAAAAGACCCCATCCCAGCTCTGCCCCTCCAGAAGGCCAGCCTCATATGCACGTGTGATGTGCAATGTTAAAATTTTACCCAAGTTGTTGGCTTTTTGCTAAAAGACTTTTGGATTTTATGAACCCTGTTGGTTCAGTCTTTTAATAAACAATACAGTGTTTTAAACCATGGCCCCTTGTTACGTGTTCTTTAGAATGAATGTATATGTTTAATATTTTTTACCCCTGTAACGGGGTTTTACCCCATACCATTTTACGTAAGGAAGGTTCACACGATACCACAAGTACATATTTGTATCCTCAAATGTATTTATTTGTCCCAGGAAAGAGATGCATGTCCCAGTATGGTGTACCACAAACGTATGGTGACATAATGTCTGATTGATAGGGGTACATAAGCATTGGGTACATATGTACGGGACCCAGGGACAGGCTTTGTGGTGACACTGTATGGTGCCTGTGTGTGTTTGCCTCTATATACATGTATTTCATTACACATATTCTGCACACACATGGACAAGGAAATGTTAGGTGATCAAAACATATGTGCCACATAACTGCAAACAAATATATGTGCACACACACTTTCAAGGCTCAAATATTATCCTGACCAAGAACACAAGAGTGATTTTGGCCAGGGTCACATTTGCGGTTGGACCCTGGCCTGCCGGATTCCGGTTTCAACTTAGCAATTTTTCCATCACCGCATAGCGTTTCCGCTATGCTGTGCTGGAAACCGCAGTCCCTAGTTACCCGGTGTTTACCTGCACGACCTGTCACACAGGCAGCGGCTCGGAGTGCGGTTTACAGCGCCGCACAGGAAATCGTGTCTGCAACGGTTTCCTGTGCGGCGCTGTAAAACGCCCTCCGAGCCGCTGCCTGTGTGACAGGTCGTGCAGGTAAACACCGGGTAACTAGGGACTGCGGTTTCCAGCACCGCATAGCGGAAACGCTATGCGGTGATGGAAAAATTGCTAAGTTGAAACCGGAATCCGGCAGGCCAGGGTCCAACCGCAAATGTGACCCTGGCCTTTATTAGCCAACGCAGTAGCACAACACACTACATTAAAAACCGCAATATGGCTTAACTACACAATTAATTGTCACGCGAGCGCTGTGTTTTGCCTTGTTGGCCAATGCAGCTAGCAATTAACGCACATGCATTACGACCCAATACGCACATGCATGCTTATATTTTACGATGTGGCGCGGCAACCTAGGACACAGTCATTGGTGTTTGTTTGCAGCCAATCACACTTCTTTGAGGCGTCACACAACATAAGGTTAACGCCTATCTCCGCGATGCGGGTCAACATTACGCCCATATCGCTAATGTGGTGGCTCTGTGTGACGTGGAAGCGGCGACCAGCGACTTGATCGCCCCTGGGCCTTGGGCGACGCTCAGGCAATTTCCGGTCAGGTCATTGCCTGAGCATCGCCCGTGTTGTCGCCCCGTCTAAATAGGCGAGGGTGACCTTGGATGACACGCAAAAACGGGCGTGCGCACGTGCGTCGCCTATGAAATCGCCAGCGAGATGTCCAGGTGTGACGGTACCCTTAGAGTTGCATTAGCTGACTGGAGAATCCCCCAGTGGGCTCAGGTTTTTACACAATAATTAAGTATAGTCACAACAAGTCTCATAGGAGATTCAGCATAGATTACATGAGAAAATTCCTTGATGACATAAAATTTTGAGTTATTACACTTCTATTCATTCATGGTGCTAGGATCCTGTGTATCCAATAGAAAATCACAGTTTATATATGGTTTCTGGAACATAAACAAGCTTTGTGTAGGTTGCTGGGCAGACCCTAATGTGGGTTCAATCAGTGGTGTACCAATAATAGTGGCAGACTAATCACACAACTTACCCCCACTCCCACCCCCATTGCACTTTCAACTGTATTGGCATCATGTCCGTTTCCTCCTCCACCATTTTTCTGCACATCTGAGGACTCATGTCTCCCTGCAGTGAGTGCGATGACATCACTACTGAGTACAGCTGCAGTCCACACACTGTGGGGACCAAAGCAGCGAGGGAACTGAGAGAGGAGAGTATTTTTTTTAACCAATGGAGGTCACTGTATAGTTTGCAAGGGTGTCCTATAATAATATTTGGACGGCTATGTGGGTCATATTATACTATTTGGAGGGCTATGTTGGTCTCATTACATAGTTTTCAAGACTATTGTGGGACCATGTTACAGTTTGCAGGGCTCTTTGATGGCCAATATAGAATTTGCATGGCTATTTGGGGACCATTATACAGTTTACAAGGCTATGTGGGGCTATTATACTGTAGTGTTTGAAGAGCAGTGTGAGGGGGGGACGCCATTATAGTGTTTGAAGGGCTACGTGGTGGCCATTATACAGTTTGCAAGACTTTGCTGGAGCCATTAAACTGTTTGCAAGGCTATTGAGGGGGCCATTACACAGTTTTCAGGGCTATTTGGGGACCATTATATAATTTGCATAGCTGTGTGAGGAGGGCCGTTATGCTATTAAAGGGTTATGTGGGAGCCATTATGCTGTTTGCAGGGCTGTGTGGGGGTCATTATACAGTTTGAAGGGCTATGTGGGAGCCATAGTACAGTTTGCACAGCTATGTGGGGTTATTATACTGTTTGAGGGGTTGTGTGCGGCCATAATAGTGTGTTAGGCTAGGGCCACACTTGAGAGGTTGAATCCATTTACTGAATGCATTACTGGATCCAGTTTTTTAAGTTGCGATTTTTGAGGCATTTTTTCCGGATCCGGTAAACGCGTTTCCCATAGGCCCCCATGTTCAAAAACTCATGCGTTTTTGAAAATGCACCAAAAGACTTTGCAGACCCTATTAAAAACAGATTTCTCAAAAACGCAATGCGGTAAACGGATTGCACTTTTGCACACTTTTGCAATGCGTTTTTTGCATTGGAGTCTATGGGTGCGTTAACACATGCGTTTTTCAACATCTCAAAATTAAAAAACTGGATCCAGTAACTGGATTGCAGACGCAAGTGTGGCCCTGCCCTTAGGGTTATTGGGGGCCAATATACTTTGTGCAAGCTATTACACAATATTGGAAACAAAAAGCTATTGCGACAAAAAACAACAGTACACTGCAGTAAAAATATTAAAATGCAAGTGCAGTATAAAAATGGTATAACAAATACAGGGTACTTAGTTAATCCGTTTTTTTGCGCAGAAAAAGTTATTTTAAGCCACGTCACTATCTTCAAAGTGTACCCATCTCAGACGCGGTCCTAACTGTTGTATTAAAAACCTGACTGGTGTGAATACTTACCAGTAAACAGGAGCCAGCATGACCGGTGTCTGAAGTGGAATGAAGGCGACGGGGCTCTATGTGTGCAGGGCCCAGAGAGGGGCGGGAACTCCATCTCTTGCATGGCAAGAGGCAATTAATTATAACACAGATGAGTCCTGCACACAGAGAACAGGTCTGTAGGAACCTGTTCACACCGCCAGCATAATTGGAAACAAAAAGCTATTGCGACAAAAAACAACAGTACACTGCAGTAAAAATATTAAAATGCAAGTGCAGTATAAAAATGGTATAACAAATACAGGGTACTTAGTTAATCCGTTTTTTTGCGCAGAAAAAGTTATTTTAAGCCACGTCACTATCTTCAAAGTGTACCCATCTCAGACGCGGTCCTAACTGTTGTATTAAAAACCAGACTGGTGTGAATACTTACCAGTAAACAGGAGCCAGCATGACCGGTGTCTGAAGTGGAATGAAGGCGATGGGACTCTATGTGTGCAGGGCCCAGAGAGGGGTGGGAACTCCATCTCTTGCATGGCAAGAGGCAATTAATTATAACACAGATGAGTCCTGCACACAGAGAACAGGTCTGTAGGAACCTGTTCACACCGCCAGCATAATTGGAAACAAAAAGCTATTGCGACAAAAAACAATAGTACACTGCAGTAAAAATATTAAAATGCAAGTGCAGTATAAAAATGGTATAACAAATACAGGGTACTTAGTTAATCCGTTTTTTTGCGCAGAAAAAGTTATTTTAAGCCACGTCACTATCTTCAAAGTGTACCCATCTCAGACGCGGTCCTAACTGTTGCATTAAAAACCTGACTGGTCTGTGTTACTATTACACAATATGTAGAGGCCATCATACTGTGTAGAGGAGTATAAGTCTATGTGCCAATGCTGCAGATTTCCCCACGATTTTGCCACATTTTTGGTGTATTTTTGACAAGTCCGCAGTACAACACATTACCTGCGAAAAGTATGGAAATTTTTTAAATGCTGTGCCCATGCTGCGGATTTTCTCGCAACGGAGATGGCTTGCATTTTCCCGTGGAAAAATCTGCAGCATATCAATTCTTTCAGCATATTTTGCCATGATTTTCACTCATAGAACTCAATGTTAGCTCCTAAATATGCAGCATATACGCAGCACTGTTCACACAGTCAGTATTTGCTGTGAATTTATCCTGGATTTGGCGCAAAGACATAAGGTTCTTCTGTATTTTTGGTCACAAGCACAGATACAACAGGCAGGTACGGGTTGCCACCCTCCACCAGCTACCTAGTTTTACATGGCTACTATTCAAAATCCAGGGGAGCCCTTTTTTAAAAACTAATTCTTAAAAAAATGTAAAAAAAATTATGTGGAGCTTTTCTGTATTTTTGGTTTCCAGCTAGGTAAAACTAGGCAATCCTCAGCTTGCAGAGGCCAAGCATTCTGGGCCCTACACACTGTGAATTGCAGTCCGCAGCTGCCCCAGAAAATTGTGCATCTTTAAAAGTGCTATTTTCTGGCACTGAACCCAACTCTTCCAGCTCCCCTCTGGAGTTGGCAGACTAGGTAATAAGGGGTTAATGCCAGCTATGAATTGCCAGATGGCACTAAGCCCAAGGTTCATAATATCAGGCCAATTTTAGACCTGTCCATGAACCTCTAAGTAAATAGTAAATAATACACCACACCATGAAAAACTATTTATTTGTAAAAAGAACACAAATACATCCCTCTTTTCCCATTTTTTATTAATCCCATAAAACTCTCCACAATCCACTGCAACAACTGTTCTTCACAGTGGCAACCAAAACTGCTGTGAGCTGCATCTCTCTAACCCAAAACTGACTGTCCACTGTAAGCGTGGTGACGTCACAATTTGGTTCACCAGTAGTCAGCTAGAGCAATGTGGCTAAGCTCTGACTTCAGGGTATGTTCACATACAGCGTTTTTGTGGGGATCCGTTTCCAGTGCAAAACTTACACCAAGAACGTATCCTCACAGAACGCAGCATTCTGTGTGAACAGCCTGCGCTTTCTTCCTGAGCTTTATTGTTATCTCGCCACTCTCCCTTGGTGACCCCTGGCTGTGTCTTTTGATCCCCCGTCGGGCCGCAGCAAGCGCGCCCTCTAGGACCCTGCAGCACCATGTGACCGGGTGACGGCACCCAGTCACATGGTGCTGTTTAAGATCCTGCACTAGGTCCTACGGTGCCTGTACGAAGAGTGATCACTGTGGGAGCACAGCGAGGTGAGTCAAAAGCTCGCTGAAAAACGCACAAACAATTGACATGGTTATTCTGTTTGCGTATGCCCTTTGCAGCGCATGTGCAAAATTACGGTCCATGTGAATGCATTTCAGCAAAAGCCATTGCTTTTGCTGGAATGCGTTACGGCGCTGCACTTCACTGCATTTACATAGTGCTAAAAAGCGTTGTGTAAATGCAGAAATACACTACGTGTGAACATAGCCTCAGGTGAAGTTTTCCACTTCACCCTTCTCACAGTATGTGCCAAAACTAGTGCCGGTGATAGGAGGGCCATGTCCTCATATGGACTTGCTCCTTTGACACCTGCCTCTGTTGCTTGGCATCGCCGTGTTTCTCCTATGGGTGATATTGATTACAGATGAGAGGTACCTGCAGAGATGTCTGGTAGGCGCAGGCTTCGTTCTTCTATCAGAAGTGGGGTGGTTGGTACCAGTCGTGCATCACCATCTTGCCTGGTTCTAGGGCTGTCCAGATGAGGTCATCTGGCTGTGAGTTCCAGCCTATGAGAGGGAGCTGTGCCCTTCAAATACCTTGGAGCCTGTCCTGCAGGCCTGCAGATATAGTCTTGGGGTTTCCCCAGTGATCTAGTGTGTATTATGCCATTTTGACTCTGACCTCTGCATGGATTTTCGACCCTTCTACAGCCTGCCGATCTTGTACCTTGCTGCCCTCCCAGTTTTACATCTGACCTTTGCCTAGATTTTCGACACTTCTACAGCCTGCCGATTTTGTACCTTGCTGCCCTCCCGGTTTTGACTCTGACTCCTGACTATGCTTTTGGGTCCTTATTTTTTACTCCCTTCATGGCGACCTTCCTGCTCCGGTGCGCTGTTCATCATAGGCAGCTACCTCCTGGGCTCCGCTGTAATTCCAGATCCCTGTAAAGGGTCTCAGAGTTTCTCAGGGTGCTGCCTTACCAGCAGCTGAGCCTCGCAGCGGATAGTCGTCACACCAGGACTTCACAGCTGCTGCCACATCTGGTAATGTTTCCAAAATTCAGACCCTGCAGGTGTCAAAACACATGCAAACTCCGGGAAACTTAAAAAAAATTCCAAAAAGTTTAAAAAAATTCTACAGCTTAATTGTAGACCCGCTGGCTGGGCTAGGAGTGTCCCCAGCCAGCAGGTCTTGTGGCAAGCATTTTGGCCACAAATAAACAGGTAAAGTTTTAAATTTTGATTTTTTTTTTCTGAACAAATTTGCCTTTGCCGACTTTTGGTGGACATGTCCGCATTCACAGTCTCTGAACCGAATTGGCCAGGTTCTTGCCAAATTTAAAATTGGCGAACATGTTCGAGCAAAATTCTCTCATCACTACTCGTGAAGTCAGCAATATGATAATACTGTACATAGTACTTTACATCAATCAGTATAAAAATGGTCAGCCAGTACATCAAAATACAATATGCTGTACATTGGTTCACAAATCTACTGTCACGCTGGGAGTGGGGAAGACACCCAGCGTAGGATAACGACGGGGGGGGGGGAATAAGGGGTCCCTACTGCTAAGGGCACAAGAAGGAGACGGTGACCCCTAGACTTACTAGGGCTGACCCTGTCTGCCCTAACGTCCCTGTACAGTCTCCTCAACTGTCGCCGACCACGAACCTCGTCCCTCTCTGATCCTAGCACTATCTTATCTAAGGATCAGATGGAGGGGTTCACTAGACCCCTCCACTATCAACTAAAGACAAACACCAGGGAAGACAGACATTTGGGGAAAAGAAACACTTATCTTTCAGCAGACCACAGCGAGCTCACAACCTCAGCTTCTGCTGGAGCAAGGATAAAGAGTCCACAAGGAAATATCACCTGCACTGAGGAAGGGTAATGAACCTCCTTATAAAGGTAGAAGGAATCTGCTGGGTCCTAGAGACCTACAATACAGGTGGATACAACCAGACCGAGCACAAGACCTCCACAGCCGTCTCCCCAAAATAGAGAGATCTCATCACACCTTCTCTTCATCTAAACAGAAGGTAAATGCCCCTGAAAGAGATGGACCATCCTCCACCATTATGGCTGGTGGGCCAAACGCTGAGATCGTCTGCGCGTGGCCTCCACCCTGTCACCCGCGCCACCCGTGACATCTACAAGTTTGGTCTCAACCACCATTACAGTATATCAGAATGGTGCTAACTTAGGTGGACTGATAGGCCAGTAAGTATTGCCCAGTAAGTATTGCCACATGACTTACCAACTGCGTGCTTTTGTCTTGAAGGACCGGTCTATACTGAGACTCTAAACCAGTAAGTTTACTTACATGAGCCACCATTCGGGTGCTCTGATCCTGCAAAGTTTGTCGAAACACTTGTCCATTATGTTCAATGCTTGTTATCTTACTCTGCAGTCCTTTCACATCCTCTTGCAAAGATTTGACAACAGTGAACAGCTGGTCTAACCAGGGCCGGGACGATAGCTAGGCGACCCTAGGCGATCGCCTAGGGCGCCATCTTGTGGAGGGCGCATTTTTTCCACATGAGGGGCCCATTGTCCTCCCCCTGGGGTGGCCCCGCACCCCTTGGAGGGCCCCGCGCCCCCTGGGGAGACCCGTTTCGGCCGCCGGCGCCCGCGCCGGCCAGAGGGGAGGGAGGGCGGGACTTCCTGTCCTGCAGCTCTGCCCGCCCCTCCTCTCCTCCTTACATCAGACGCATGCACGGAGGCCGCGGTGAGTGTTCAAAGGCGCGCGCCTCCCCCCCGGCCCCCGCATACTAGGCCCTGTATACAGCACCACTGGGGCTGCTGTATAACCCCTGGGGCTGCTGTATTACCCCTGGGGCTGCTGTATTACCCCTGGGGCTGCTGTATAACCCCTGGGGCTGCTGTATTACCCCTGGGGCTGCTGTATTACCCCTGGGGCTGCTGTATAACCCCTGGGGCTGCTGTATTACCCCTGGGGCTGCTGTATAACCCCTGGGGCTGCTGTATTACTCCTGGTGCTGCTGTATAACCCCTGGGGTTGCTGTATTACCCCTGGGGCAGCTGTATTACCCCTGGGGCTGCTGTATTACCCCTGGGGCTGCTGTATAACCCCTGGGGCTGCTGTATAACCCCTGGAGCTGCTGTATAACCCCTGGGGCTGCTGTATAACCCCTGGGGCTGCTGTATTACCCCTGGGGCTGCTGTATAACCCCTGGGGCTGCTGTATTATCCCTGGGGCTGCTGTATAACCCCTGGGGATGCTGTATAACCCCTGGGGCTGCTGTATTACCCCTGGGGTCTGTATATACCACTGGGGAGGCTGCTGTATACCACACTGCTGGGGGCTGTATACCTGTGTTGGGGTCCACCCTCGGCTTATACATGAGTCAATAGGTTTTCCCAGGTTTTGGGGGCAAAAGTAGGGGGGTCGGCTTATACACATGTCGGCTTATACACGAGTATATACGGGTAGTAATCCTACAATGTCTGCTGGACATGGTATGAGGAGGTTTATGGCTCAGTTAGTACACTCCATACTTCATGGTAAGGGGAGGGTTTATGGCTCAGTATACACTCCATACTTCTTGTTATTAACCAGTTAATGCTCTCTTGTCCACCGCACTGCAGTTTCAAAAGAGGACAACAGCGAGACAAGCAGCAACATGGCATCAGAGAGTCCCTGACCTCGAAATAGAAGATCATCAAATCCTGGTATTGTGACATAATATTAAGAATAATACTTTTTGCATTTATATTACACTATGAACTCCACAGCACTTTACATACATCATGAACACTGTCCCCATTGGGGCTCACAATGTAAACAACCTATCAGTACGTCTCTGTAGTGTGGTTGGACGAACCTTTTATAGGTCCCCGTTAAATTAAATTTACTTTCAAAGTATGCTGACATTTTTATTCCCAGACATATTTCGGGGGGGGGGGGGCCGTTTGCCTTACCTGCCTAGGGCACCAAAATGCCTTGTCCCGGCACTGGGTCTAACTGTGCTTCAGTAGCCATAGTCCCAGTAGATCTCTTAATGGCTCAAGTATCCTGTAGTTTACTGTAGGATTGCTCATGCATCTATTAGCAATTGGGAGCACAGACAACACTGGAACCAATATTAAGGTGAATAAGTCTATATTTAATACATGTGGAGGATATAATGTAATGTTTAGCAAATGAGAAAGTTCATCAAACAGGTAATACTGATAGTCTCTGAAAATAGTCCTAGCAAGTCAACATAAACACAAAAGTCTCTGGGTATACTTCTCACTGGGAGAAGCTGATGAAGAAAAACACAGTCCAAGAATAATAAAGCCGAAGAGTCCTGGAAAGGGAAACTCCAGAAAAACAAATCCAATACTTGTTTGTGCAGTGCAGCTTTTAAAAAGTCCCGATATCCATAGACCTGTATCTGCACTATAAACAATAGTTCCCAGTTATGTTGAAAACCGGGCACCAACAGGTTATCTGGTTATAAGTGTGAAGCAACCTGGAATTTCCTCCTGGCAGCGGGCGTTGCACGCTTCAATAAAGCACACAATACTAAGTCCAATATAGGAAAAAATAGAAGCGGCACTCACCCTTTTAGATGTCAAATCCTTTATTTTGTCTTGCTCATCCTAGCATAGACAAATTAGCGGGGAGAGGGAGTGGGGGTCGGCGGACGACGGCTTGCCGTTTCGCAGCTTTTGCTGCTTCAACGGGTCCAGTGAGCAATAGTTCATTTAATACTGGCAGGACTCACAAGGTTTATGTGACACAGGGCTTGTGAAGCAAGAGTAAAGTCAGGAATCTAAACACAGACAGCTGAAGGCTGGAGAGCAGCTGAGGCTGGTGAGATTGTTGGAGTCCAAGGCATTAGCTGGGAAAGCTGGAGTGGATCAGCAGGAGGTGGACCACACGTGGAAAGCACAGAAAGCCTGGAATTCTGACTGAATACTCTAGCGCATGTAAATGGTAGGCAGAGATTTATGAAGGCAGAGGGGAAGAGCACATGATCAGGAGTATAGCAGCAGACACATGTTGAAAAGGGCCAAAATGCACAGAATGTCAATAGAGATCCAAAGTCCTCACATGATGAGATGGGGTGATTAATCTCTCTTCCTCCACAGCTGTGAACTGATTGTAGGAGAATGTACCATTTAACAGATATTCTGCTTAGCTTCACATACTTTTTTTTTTTTACAGATTGTGTACATATGTTTTGATTCTACCTCTTGGTTTTAGTCTGAATCTACGGTATGTACATTCCATTAAGATCAAGGAAAACAATTCCTTTTCCAGGGTGTCCAAAATTTTGACTAATACATTCCATGTGGGGTATGTGCTCAGCAGACCATGGCAAATGTTTTAATTTCCTAACAGTAATCAACAGTACTAAAATAATTCAGGACTAAAAAAAGTATTTTATGACTTTTTATAAAACTTGTACTGTAATTATACAGTCATACTGATTTATTTAAAGAAATCAGAAAACCACATCAATGAACACCTTATTGATATAGATTGGTTTCATGATTTGATACCTTATAATGTTGATTATTTTGACACATATCAATAGCTTTTTTTGTATATCCATGCCTGGTAACCATTGTTACTGTATCATACCTGTCACCTACTATAGCTATATTATAATTTAGAATCTAGTAATAGTGATGAGTGAGTATCGTAATATTCGTAATCACTATACTCGTGATGAGTACTTTGTACCTGAGGAAAAGGCTGAAATGAGTAGGAAAGTGATGAAACAGAATGGGAATAGACTGGAGAATATGCCTGCATGCATTTCTGACTCACATATGGTTTGTGGGAATAACTTTGTCGCAGAATTATGCCACTGTTACAGATACACAAGAACAACTACCAAACCTAAACTAAATCGCATTTAAAGGGAACCTGTCACCTAATTTTAAGCCCCTACACTATCTCTAGCTGTCCCTACACCTTTCTAGCAGCTCCCTATCTCTCCCTTTCTTATCTAAAGTCTCCCTATGAAAGAAGTGTAAAATAAGATAAAACTTACTGCAGTCCCCATAGTTAGAGGACTGGGTAGGCGTGGCCACGCTTCCACAGCACTCCTCCATGCTGTAATGCATTATGGGGCCGGTCACGTGATCGGCCCTAGTGCATTATGGGGCCAATCACGTGACCGGCCCGGCTACAGTAAGCGCATTGCGCATGCGCGGAGCCGGGCCGGTCACGTGATCGGCCCCATAATGCACTAGGGCCGATCACGTGACCGGCCCCATAATGCACCGCGCCGGAAGTGACGTCCGGCCGGTGCTTAGAACTACAAACATGGCGGCAGATTACAAAGACATGGGGGCAGAGAGGGCCCTGAATAATGCCGCCCAGCGGGGCGTGCATTACAGCATGGAGGAGTGCTGTGGAAGTGTGGCCACGCCTACCCAGTCCCCTAACTACGGGGACTGCAGTAAGTTTTATCTTATTTTACACTTCTTTCATAGGAGACTTTAGATAAGAAAGGGAGAGATAGGGAGCTGCTAGGAAGGTGTAGGGACAGCTAGAGATAGTGTAGGGGCTTAAAATTATTAGGTGACAGGTTCCCTTTAACAGGCCAAAAAGGGTCAGAAACAGTTTTTCCTGCATAATCACTTGTATACAAGGCTAAATTAACCAGAGAAACAAAAAATATTGCTTTTAGCGTTTGTTCACGTGTACTGTTGTGGCTTTTTTTTCGCCTTTTACAATTCGAAGGACCCTGACTTGTACATTTTGTAGGTCTCTCTGTCATACATCATTTTTAGTTAGCTATTCCCCAGCACTTTACAAGGCCAGCTACAATGTGCCAATAGGTATGTTGATCTTTGACCTCAGAGGCCTCAGGTGGTCCTGTAACATAAGTTTTGGAGGGAACTTACTTAGAGATTTGGCCGGTTCCTCCCTCATTGACACTGTGATAATGTAATACATATTCTCTAGCAGTTTACAATGTGCCCATTATAGCATTGGGCTTCACCCTCCTCCACCTCCGTAACATTTTGCAGCCCTAAATTCAAATGTTCAGAGGGCCTGCAGTAGGCGGGAAACCTGAGATTGCTGAGGGCTCAGAGATGGCCCTGTAATATACATTTTGGACGGACTGCTCTTACTTAGACATTTCTGCGGTCCCTCCCTCATTGACACTGTAATAGTAGAATACATATTCCATAGCAGTTTACAATGTGCCCATTGTAGTGTTGGGCTTTACCCTCCTCCTTCTCCTCCTCCATGATATTTTGCAGCCCTAAATTCAAATGTTCAGAGGGCCTGCAGTAGGCAGGAAACCTGAGATTGCTGAGCGCCCAGAGATGGCCCTGTAATATACATTTTGGAGGGACCGCTCTTACTTAGACATTTGGGAGGGCCCTACCCCAAACGTTTGGGAGGGCCCTCCACTAAACATTTGGTGCTTAAACCACTGCCTTAAGAGTAACACAGCATAAGCAAAGCCATGGTTGCTGACACTGAAGGTCATCTCATCTGTACATTAGGCAGGGCCCTCCTTTATTCATTTGGGAGGGCCCTCTATACATTTGTGAGGGCCCTCCTGTATACATTTGTGAGGGCCCTCCTCTATAAAATTGGGAGGGCCCTCATCTATGGGCTTGCTCCTGTATGCAATAATGGCAGTAAGCTGGTGGCAATTTTAAAAGTCAGTAAGTTGCTACACGTGCCATGCATGGCTCACAGATTTAACCTAGCTGTTCAGAAATGTTAAAAAACATACCCTGACTTGCACGTACATAAATAAGAAGGCCTGCTGTATTATTACTCATTTATACCATTTCTCTACTGCTTTTACTGGTCTTGTAAGTGCTGCAAAACTGCTTTAATTTGACAAGTTAACAGCTCATTTGCGACCTGCACACGCAGTTGAACAGAACGTATAATATGCTGTTGAAGATTAGTGAACAGCAGAGGGCTGTAGCTGAATTCTAGCTTCAACATGCCCATTACATTGAGACTCACACATCACACATAACAACTGCCAATTGGTTGTGGATGCATTACATTTGTGAAGTTCATGAGAACATTGAGTACTGCACCAAGCTCGTGAGTGATGATCTGTCAGGCAAATACCAGCGTATACATCCCGCCGCTCTGTCTGTTGAAACAATCACTGCTATAATCTCAAAGTGTAAACTTTGAATGACCAACATGTGGCTATGGATCAAGATTTCCCAATGGATGATTCTACCCAGCCCAGCCAATATTCTGAGGCAAAATTGGGTAATGATGAGGAAGATGAGGATGAGGAAGGAGAGGACTAGTTTTTCTGTTCTACCAAGAGGACTCCCATTGTTACAGGGGGTACTTCCAACCCCAGCTTAAATGGGCTGGAGGAGGGAGGTGGAATCAAGGCAACATGAGGAGAGGATGAGTATAGTTCTTTGTGTTGGTAACACAGAACCTTTGCCTGTTTGAAGATTGGCCCACATGGCACAGTTCATGTGTAAGCGTCTGTTTTAAGACCCTCATGTGATACACATTTTTGTCATCAACCTTTACTGGTTAGCCACCTTTCTGTACCGATGCTACAAGAAGAAAATTTCTTCTCTATTTTGGAGTCACAAAAGTGTTGCTCTATTGAATCCTTCACTTGCCGAAAACATCACACACTGACAACGCTGGCGGCAGAGGTACCAATTCTTTTCAACAGCAAGGATTAATGGGAAGAGACACGCACACCTGCTACAACAGAGGTGGGAGGAACATGTGCACAAACTGGGCCATTTTCAATAAACCAGCACATCAGCAAGGGCTATCTGCCTGTAAAAATGCCAAGGAGATCGAAGTTGAACAAGATGCTAAAGGGATACTTAAGTGACCATACCTGCGTCATTCATGATGATTCACTTCCCTTTAATTATTGTGTGTCCAAGCTGAACACTTGGCCAGACCTCTCTCCTTATATGCCTTGGAGGTGCTGGCCTGCCCTGATGCTAGTGTCATGTAGGAGCATGTTTTCTGTTATAGTGGGGCAATCAATCATCACTGATAGGTGCACATAACTCTCCATGGAAAATTCAGGCAGACTTACTCTGATTAAAATCAAGGACTAGATTTATACCTAGTTTGTAAAGGAATGTCTCCAAATGACAGCCCACAACTTAAATTCCACAAAACAGTTAACTTTTAAAAATGATGTGAACTACAGATAAACAAATCTAGTAAAGTTTGTATTTGGTTTGCTGAACAGGCATACAGTGTTGGCCAAAAGTATTGACACCCCTGCCATTCTGTCAGATAATACTCAGTTTCTTCCTGAAAATGATTGCAATCACAAATTCTTTGGTATTATTATCTTCATTTAATTTGTCTTCAATGAAAAAAACACAAAAAGAATTGTCCTAAAGCCAAATTGGATATAATTCCACACCAAACATAAAAAAGGGGGTGGACAAAAGTATTGGCACCCTTAGAAAAATCATGTGATGCGTCTCTAATTTGTGTAATTAACAGCACATGTAACTTACCTGTGGCACCTAACAGGTGTTGGCAATAACTAAATCACACTTGCAGCCAGTTGACATGGATTAAAGTTGACTCAACCTCTGTCCTGTGTCCTTGTGTGTACCACATTGAGCATGGAGAAAAGAAAGAAGACTAAAGAACTGTCTGTGGACTTGAGAAACCAAATTGTGAGGAAGCATGAGCAATCTCAAGGCTACATGTCCATCTCCAAAGACCTAAATGTTCCTGTGTCTACCGTGCGCAGTGTCATCAAGAAGTTTAAATCCCATGGCACTGTGGCTAACTTCCCTAGATGTGGACGGAAAAGAAAAATTAGCAAGAGATTTCAACGCAAGATTGTGCGGATGGTGGATAAAGAACCTCGACTAACATCCAAACAAGGTCAAGCTGCCCTGCAGTCCGATGGTACAACAGTGTCAACCCGTACTATCTGTCGACATCTGAATGAAAAGGGACTGTATGGTAGGAGACCCAGGAAGACCCGACTTCTTACCCCGAGACATAAAAAAGCCAGGCTGGAGTTTGCCAAAACTTACCTGAGAAAGCCTAAACCGTTTTGGAAGAATGTTCTCTCTTTTTGGGCAAAGACAGCAACATAGAGTTTACAGGAGAAAAAAAGAGGCATTCAAAGAAAAGAACACGGTCCCTACAGTCAAACATGGCGGAGGTTCCCTGATGTTTTGGGGTTGCTTTGCTGCCTCTGGCACTGGACTGCTTGACCGTGTGCATGGCATTATGAAGTCTGAAGACTACCAACAAATTTTGCAGCATAATGTAGGGCCCAGTGTGAGAAGGCTGGGTCTCCCTCAGAGGCCATGGGTCTTCCAGCAGGACAATGATCTAAAACACACTTCAAAAAGCACTAGAAAATGGTTTGAGAGAAAGCACTGGAGACTTCTAAGGTGACCAGCAATGAGTCTAGACCTGAATCCCATAGAGCACCTGTGGAGAGATCTAAAAATGGCAGTTTGGAGAAGGCACCCTTCAAATATCAGGGACCTGGAGCAGTTTGCCAAAGAAAAATAGTCTAAAATTCCAGCAGAGCATTGTAAGAAACTCATTGATGGTTACCGGAAGCGGTTGATTGCAGTTATTTTGGCTAAAGGTTATGCAACCAAGTATTAGGCTGAGGGTGCCAATACTTTTGTCCGGACCATTTTCAGACTTTTGTGTGAAATGATCAATGTTTTGCTTTTTGCTTCACTCCCTTTTGTGTTTTTTCATTGAAGACAAATTAAATGAAGATAACAATACCAAAGAATTTGTGATTGCAATCATTTTCAGGAAGAAACTGAGTGTTATCTGACAGAATTGCAGGGGTGTCAATACTTTTGGCCAACACTGTATGTTCGCCCACTATATCGGCAAAAAGGTCAATGAAATACTGAACCAGATTCAAATCAATGTTATCATGATAGTGGTATCTCCAAAGCAGAGCTTTAACATTAATCAGGAATACTGAGATGAGTAACAGGTTTAGGCATGGTACTCAGAGAGCCTAGCTCAACTCACAAAACACACAACACACACACCACAAGAATTTCTCCCCATTTGAAAAAAGCATGCCCAGATTGCATCAAATCAAATAAATTAATCCACAATAAAAAGTGTAACAAAATACCTCTGTTAGCATTCTGAAAATACTGCTGACATACATAGCACCCCACTCAGTTGCTGGAATGCGTACAAACAAAACTGTGTAAGCCTGGGGTCACACATAAACCCTGGATCCATTATTTGATTACTTGGGAAAAGGTGTTTTGCGATCCGCGCTGCCAGACTGACTCGCATCAAAGAAGACACTTGAAGATGAAGTGTTGATCAAATCCTTCTTTTATTCACCGACGCGTTTCGGTGCCCACCTGGCACCTTCATCAGGGACACTTCATCTTCAAGTGTCTTCTTTGATGCGAGTCAGTCTGGCAGCGCGGATCGCAAAACACCTTTTCCCAAGTAATCTGATGCTTCTCCACGTCTGAGTGGTCGGTGAAGGTCCAGCAGCAGCCATCAGGATATTATTCCTAACACGTCTTCAAACCAGTTGTGGGTGATACAACTGGACTAGGTGAGTGAACCCCTGTTGCTCACCGAGCTTCCAATTTAGTGTCTAGTGATAAGGGCACTATTGCGCCTCTTGTTCCCCCAACCCCACTTTTTGTATGGATCCATTATTTGCATCAGATTTTCAACTTTAGAATTCTAAGTCCAAAAACTGATGCTGTTGACGGATCCTGGACTCAAGTGTGACTGCTCTGCTATGCGTTTTTTAACAGCACCCAAAAAATGTTGCAAGCAGCATTTTTTGGGTGCAGTTAAAAAAGGATCCTTTTTTTTTAACATGGGGCCCTATGGGAAACGGATCCGTTAACAAATGGTGCATATAGGCACCATCGTTAACAGATCCGTTTTCGCTAGCATTTTTTGGCAAAAAATGGCAAAGTCTAAAAAATGCATAGCTGCACAGGAGGCCCAAAAACCAGCCTACAAAAACAGATATGTTATTGGATCCATTAAAAAAAACTGATTGGCATGTGTGACCCTAGCCTAAGACTGCGAAACCACTGGCACTTCCCCTGTGTTACTTGCTTCCCAATATGTTGTGCAGGACACAGGCCCTGATGCCACCTGCACACAACCTGCAGTTGCACATACACAACAAATATTTAGTAGAGATGGGCGAGTCCTAAAAGACTCGGAATCGCAAGACCCCAACGAGTCCGAGTCAAGGACTCGGGACTCATTGCGAGTCCAGCGAGTCCAATGTTAATGAATAGGGACCCGAGTAATAGCGAATAATGACATTTACAACTCGCTGATGTGTCTCTGAAAGTGTGCGAGTCCAAACTCGCTGGTTTTTCTCTTATTTTGAGGCTTGTAGCTGATGATGCGAGGGAAGCGATTCTCCAGCACACACCATGCTTTAAGGAAACAGGAAGCGAGTCGCGCTGACAGGCGCACACACAGAGCAATCCATTCATCAGTGCAATCATGGCAGCAGGACGTGGCACGGTGAACACACTGCGTCTTATTGCACTTGTGGAGGCTCGTCCATTTCTATGGCTCCCTACAGATCCTGACTATGGGGATACGACCCAAATTAATACAGCCTGGAGAGAGATCGCCCAAGAGATGTTCCCTGCGTTCCATCGGAGTGACCATGAGGAACAGAGCAATCTAAGTAAGTTAAATGAGTTCACACGTTATATATTGCATTTACTGTATATATACTCGTGTATAAGCCGACCCGTGTATAAGCCGACCCCCCTATTTTTGCCCCGAAAAACTATGAAAACATATTCACCGCCATCCTGGTATACAACGGCTATCACTGGTATACAGCCCCCCAGCAGAGTATACACCTCCCCCTGCAGAGTATACAGGCCCCCAGATGGGTATACATGCCCCCATATTGTGGTATACAGGCAGGGGCGGACTGGCCCAGGTGCCACGGGTCATGCGGCTGCAGGAGCATGAATAATCCGCATGTCCCTGAAGCAGCAGGTGGAAACGGAAGCTCCTGGCCGCGCGATGACGTCATCAGCACGCGGCTGCGTCCGGGAGTGAGCGTCTGTGAGTGGCGTGCGGCTGCGACTGTTAGCGAGCGGCTGTGAGGAGCGCGAGGCTGCGGCTGGGAGCGAGCCATAGGAGAATGCGGGAGCTGCGGTGACTGTGAGGCGGCCGCCAGTCATCACCCCCCCCCCACCCCCCGTCCTCACCTGTGTCGGGCCGGTGAGGGAGGGTTGCGACCCAAACTGTAGGGTGCCAGTCAGTCCCTGTATACAGGGCCCTCAGTGTGTGTACAGGCCCCCCCAGCAGTGGGTATACAGGGCCCCCAGCAGTGGGTAGACAGTGGCCCAGTGGGTTTACAGGGCCCCCAGCAGTGGGAATACAGGGCCCCCATAGCAGGGTATACAGGACCCTGAATGTGTTATCATGCTCCACCGCATAGTTGCCTATATTTGGATGGGGTCACAACAGTACAATGAGTTTAATGTCTGATCCTCCTGGCTCTTTCGGCCAAGGGGTTGGGTGTATATAAATACCACTAATGACCAGAGTCTGGTGCCCGCACTATTACATTCTCTATGCGTTGACATGTGTCCTGCCTCATTTGTGATTGTGGCCACGTGAGCTCAATGTCCGTAATGCTGTTGATGATGTTCCACACTGTCGTGTCACTGTGCCTTGTATACACATTACACACACAAAATGAATAAAATGTTATTGTTGATTTGTACACATACTTTTGTTGTTTCAAATATTACACATCTCTAAACCCGGTTTCAAATCATTTCACAGTTGACCATCTTAAAAAACGGTGGAGGAGCTGCCGGGACCAGCATAAGAAGCAGTACCGGCAGTACTCAGAGAGACAACCGGGAGCCGCTCCATTGCTGAACCACTACCACTTTTACGACCGGCTGTCCTTCCTTCACCCGGTGGCCCGTATGCCAAGGTATGTGTCTGCAGCACTGTTGTGTACATTTAGTATTATTTATTAATATATACATTAGGTTCCATTTCGGCTCTGTGGGTAGCAGAGTATACACGTGGCTCTGTGGGTAGCAGAGTATACAGGCGGGTCTGTGGGTAGCAGAGTATACAGGCGGGTCTGAGGTAGCAGAGTATACAGGCGGGTCTGTGGGTAGCAGAGTATACAGGCGGGTCTGAGGTAGCAGAGTATACAGGCGGGTCTGTGGGTAGCAGAGTATACAGGCGGGTCTGTGGGTAGCAGAGTATAAAGACGGCTCTGTGGGTAGCAGAGTATACAGGCGGGTCTGTGGGTAGCAGAGTATACAGGCGGGTCTGAGGTAGCAGAGTATAAAGACGGCTCTGTGGGTAGCAGAGTATACAGGCGGGTCTGTGGGTAGCAGAGTATACAGGCGGGTCTGTGGGTAGCAGAGTATACAGATGGCACATCACCCCCTGAGGAAGTCTGTTTGACGAAACGCGTAGGGGTTAGGTGCAGACCAGGACGTAACCTATTGTAACACCTACGGAGGTATGTGGTATTGTCCCTGAATGATTTCATACACAATGTGTTGTGTTTACATATGATTCTTCTAGACACTATTCTCTAATGTGAACTCCGTTCTATGGAGATCTCACAGTGGGTAGCCTAGTAGGTGAGAGCATAATAGAATAATGTGGTGACACTATAGTGATACATGAGTGTTACTGAACACTGCTATCTGTAGAACTGCATACGCCCTCACCAATTATGGTAATTCCCTGTGTGGGGTTTTTTGATTATAATTAGCACGTAGCACTTTGGAGTGGATGTTCGTCTAGATATCTGTACCCACACATGTGATAGAAGATATCTGAATGAATCCTGTACATAATGGTAGATGTTAGTAATTGAGAAGTGGAGGCAAATGTTATTTCTCCTGGCACTAATCCCCTAAATTCTGAGAGGGATTAATTGTATCTAAGGATGAGGACAGACTTATATGCTTCTACGATCTCTCCTGTACAGTTTTGATGATTCTTTCAGTGTATTATATGACATCTATCTGTGGGCCATTTACTTATGACATACCTACCAGACGGTCACCTGGCCTCCCTAATGTAACACCACCGGATATTGTAACAACTCTGTCCTTTATTTGATATACAAGCGACCTTTGGTCGATATTCATATGGTTCTCCCTTCACCCTTGTAATTCTTTGCTATATGTATGTAAGGATTTTAAACTTGTAGTGTCAAGAATCCTAAATAAATAATGTATTTTTTCTAAAATCACCCTTGTGTCCTTTGGACTTTCTGATTATATGATTAATCTGGGTTGGATAATTGATGTGAGATATTTGATTAATTTTGGGTCTGTGGGTAGCAGAGTATACAGGCGGGTCTGTGGGTAGCAGAGTATACAGGCGGGTCTGTGGGTAGCAGAGTATACAGGCGGGTCTGTGGGTAGCAGAGTATACAGGCGGCTCAGTGGGTAGCAGAGTATACAGGCGGCTCAGTGGGTAGCAGAGTATATAGGTGATGAGAATAGGGTTAATAGATGGTGCTACAGTGTTGGGGCGTGCTAGAGGGAGCAGAGATCCGATTACTGCCATCATTACTGACCTTATTAAAGATAGCGGCCGCAGCTAAATGACATCATGGCAAAGGTAAACATGGGGTGTGGTTAGCTGCAGGAGGTTAGTGAGAGGTGTGGGTTGTTTGGCAGAGGGCGTGGTGTGGGCGTGGTGAGCGCGGCTCCTGCGTCAGATACGCTGCGAGCGCGGAACCGCGGCACATCTCCAGGAGCAGAGGACGTGTCCGGTACGTCCATAGCCACCGGCCTCCCCGTTGTCCGCACACACAGCCCCGCTGTGACCTCTGCAGTGTCACAGGCCCCGGCGGGCGGCTGTCATCTCCTCCTGACACTGACCTCCTCCTGATTTGATTGTCTGTGTTGTCCCCCCCCGCTGTCAGCATCAGTGATCTGCTAAGACCTGTGGGTGCACAGACGGGGGAAGTACAAATGCCAGCATGCCGGGGCGGATTGGGCGCTGTGAGGGGCGCAGGTCTTGCTGTGAGCGGAGGGCGCGAGGCCGCTCGAGAAAACGCTATAGCGGCTGTGTGAGTTAAGCGTCTGCGGCTCGCGAAGGCGCATACGCGTCTCCGCTCGCAGTGACGCTAAGGAGTTTGGGATTCGGCTACAGTGCCGGAATTTCAAACTCCCGATTATATAAATAGATTATATATATATATATTGTATACCTTTCAACCCCTTCCCTGCTTTATATAGATGATATAAGCTAAAAGTTTTGTGAATTAAGTATGTCAAGTTAAAAGTGAAGTCAGGGGGACTTTTTTTTTTCATGTGAACCATTGGTGTTATTGATCGTCTAGATTAGATGGGATGGGGGGGGGGTGGGTGGTAATCAGGGGGTGAAAAATTATGTATTAGTATGGAATTAGCAAAGAAAGTCACGTATTCCTTTATGTTATGTACAGTTGGTTATTCTTTCATAATAATAACAAATATCTGATTAAGAATACACAGATACACAGAGTCTAAAAAGCGTGCAACTTAATGTTTGACCTATGTTTTTGTTTCCAAATGCAATGCATTCACCAAATTTTTTTTTACTTTACCCACAGAGAAGCTTACTACAGAGGGCGGCGTGCTGTTAACCCTCCACCGCCAAACAGAAGGCGGCGTGGAGAAAACCGACCACCACCACCACGGCCGGCGCCACCACCACCACCGCCGTCGCCGCCGCCACCACCACCACCAGCATCGCCGCCAGCAGCGCCAGGGCCAGCACCACCACCGCCGCCAACAGCGGCCGGGCCAGCACCACCACCGCCGCCACCAGCGGCAGGGCCATCAACACCACCACCGCCGTCCCCGCCACCACCACCACCACCGCCACCAGCGGCAGGGTCCGCACCACCACCGCCCCCACCAGCGGCAGGGCCAGCACCACCACCGCCACCACCAGCGGCAGGGCCAGCACCACCACCGCCACCACCAGCGGCAGGGCCAGCACCACCACCGACGCCACCAGCGGCAGGCCCAGCTTATGGTCCGATCCCGGGGTCAGCACATTTAAGTGTGCAACAGAGTAATGCTGACTTTGCCCGCAGTATTATACCATTCATGGATAATATTCCATTTGACAGGCTACTGCGGGCAAGGTCAGCATTACAGATAGTGCTGGAAGCCTGTCAGCCAAATAACGACCCAGGTGATGTGTTCCAATATTTGGATGGGTGGAAAATAAACTCTAACAGGCTAGGCAGGCCCACAACACGGGACAGCCATGTGCCACCCCACAGGGCTTTGCCTCACTGCCAGTGGCCAGCTAACAGGGACCTACCACCGTTCCCTACACCTGTTCAGAGGATCCACCCTGAAGGGTTCGGCCAGGCCATACGTGGGGCCCTTGACCTTTTGCAGGACGGACAGCCCACCTACCAGGACCTGTAGGGCTCCATTTGTTGTTGTTGTTGTTGTTACCTTAATTGTAAAAGGTAGTATTTTTGGGAATGTCCAAACAGTGCTGCCATTTTTTTTTTTTAAACACAGTTTTAAAAACCAGCTTTGTGTCTGTCTTTTTTCAAGGAATGAATGTGGATTTTTTTTTGTGGTTGGGCTTCAAGTCATCATAATTATTATAATTATTTATTTATATAGCGCCCATAGGTTCCATGGCGCTTTACATGAGGAAAAGGTAGAGAAGGACAAGTACAATAAACATAGACAATAAGGTCATACAGGTACAATAGTAGAGGACCCTGTACGCGTGGGCTCACATTCTACGAGGGGTGGGTGGGGATACAATAGGGTGGGGAAGGTGTCGGTCGTGGGGCGTGTAGCGGGGTCTCATGGCAGGTTGTAGGCCTGTCGGAAGAGGTGAGTCTTTAGAAGTATCTTTAAGGTTCAGAGGGTAGGCGACTGACTGATGAGGTGGGGCAGGGAGTTCCATAGCATGGCGGATGACCGGGAGAAATCCTGTATGCGGTTGTGGGAAGAGGAGATGAGGGTGGACTGTAGGACAAGTTCTTGGGATGAACGCAGGTTGCGTGAGGGATGGTATCGGGAGATCATGTCGGAGATTTATGGTGGGGATAGGTTGTGTAAGGCTTTGAATGTCATGGTCAGTGTTTTAAAGTGAGCTCTCTGTGGGCCGGAGGGGCCAGTGAACGGCTTGGCAGAGGGGGTAGGCAGGGGAGTAGCGTGAGGACAGATGGATTAGTCGGGCAGCAGAGTTTAGTATAGATTGGAGAGGTGCAAGAGAGTTGGCAGGGAGACCTATGCGAAGGAGGTTGCAGTAGTCAAGGCGGGAGATGATGAGGGCATTTATGAGTGTTTCAGCAGTGTCAGGATTGAGGAACAACCGAATTGGTTAAATATTTTTGAGTTGGAGTCACAGGGACTTGGTTAGGGACTACAGGTGGGGCTTGAAGGAGAGGGAGGAGTCAAGGATTACCCCGAGACATTTGGCGTGGGGGACAGGGGAGAGAGCATCATTAGCAAGTACTTTACGGCCCGCATGGCGCATGAAGTCACCTTGGTTACTAAGTGTCAAATCATGACTCCACATACAACTGTTGCTGACAAACAGTGCCTGTGTTTGGGGGGTTACTTTATGCCTCGCTATGGCAACAAGACTATGAACACACATGTGAGAGGCTGGGACGTCTACATGCTACACATCGCGTCTACGCGTTTTGTATGGAGCGTACAGTGGGACCCTTCAACAGGCTCCAGCAGGATGATAGTCCAAGCAACGCCCACGATGCAGGCATAGGATTGGTGCCTGGAAAAATTAGCCCAAGGGGCTGTTTCCCATTTTTGGTATAAATGTAGACCTAAGGGCCATAAAAAGCTTGTTAGCCAGGGTGTCTCCCAAACCATGATAAGCTTGTTAGCCTGTGTGGCTCGAAAAATTAGCCCAAGGGGCTGTTTCCCATTTTTGGTATAAATGTAGGTCTAAGGGCCATACAAAGCTTGTTAGCCAGGGTGTCTCCCAAACCATGATAAGCTTGTTAGCCTTGGTGGCTCAAAAAATTAGCCCAAGGGGCTGTTTGCCATTTTTTGTATAAATGTAGGCCTAAGGGACATAAAAAGCTTGTTAGCCAGGGTGTCTCCTAAACCATGATAAGCTTGTTAGCCTTGGTGGGTCAAAAAATTAGCCCAAGGGGCTGTTTGCCATTTTTTGTATAAATGTAGGCCTAAGGGCCATAAAAAGCTTGTTAGCCAGGGTGTCTCCCAAACCATGATAAGCTTGTTAGCCTTGGTGGCTCAAAAAATTAGCCCAAGGGGCTGTTTGCCATTTTTTGTATAAATGTAGGCCTAAGGGCCATAAAAAGCTTGTTAGCCAGGGTGTCTCCCAAACCATGATAACCTTGTTAGCCTGGGTGGCTCAAAAAATTAGCCCAAAGGGCTTAATAAAGTCTATTTTTAAATAAAGCAGGGCGCTTGGCACATAGCATATTATTGCTTGTACTAGGAGCATAGAACAAGCAAGGCCAACTATGCAGGCCTAGGCTTGGTGCCTCAAAAAATTAGCCCAAAGGGCTTAATAAAGTATTTTTTTACATAAAGCAGGGCGCTTGGCTCATAGCATATTATTCCTTGGACTGGGTGCCGAATGAAATCAACAGAGCTAAGGGACATGTCATTAATTCCTGTCCAAAATGGGCATATTGTTAACAGCGCAATATCCCAATCATATAAATTATGATTAGGTTAATCTAGGATTGTGTACTGTCGTCAGGAGGGCTTAGGAACTGTGATGATATCCAATCCTTGTTGAATTTAATTAGAGTGAGCCTGTCGGCATTTTCTGTGGTGAGGCGGGACCTTCTATCAGTGACTATACCCCCAGCGGCACTGAAAACACGCTCTGATGTCACACTAGCAGCTGGGCAGGCCAGCACCTCCAAGGCATACAATGACAGCTCAGTCCAAGTGTGCAGCTTGGAAACCCAGTAATTAAAGGGTACAGAAGGGTCGGTTAGGAAGCTGGTACTGTCACTGAGATACTGCTGCACCATGTTGGACAATTGTTGTCTCCTACTCAAGGTCACCGTAGGCAAATTCCGTTCTTGATTGGAAGGTCTGTTGAACATCGCCCAGTTGGCGGACATCTTACCCCCACCTCTTCTTGTCATTGATGGCGTTTGTGTCCCAACCAAAGGCTGCTGTTGGAAAGAGCTGGTTCTTCGATGTATAGCGGATTCAGACGGTGATATTGCCAGCAAAATATCAAGAAGAACCCTCTTTACATGATCCATCGTTAAGCCCCTGGATGAGTGCGACAGCAGCGACTGAAATTTGTCTTTGTACCGTGGGTCCAAAAACGTTGACAACCAGTAGAGGTCGCTGTCATAGATGTGTATGACGCGTGGATCTTTGGAGACACATTGACACATTACTTCAGCCATATGTGCTAAGCTGCAAAGACTCATCTCCTCGGTTACAACAGAATGAAGATCACTACGCGTCGTGGCCTCTAAATCGGTGTCCGCCTCCTCCTCTTCAGCCCACCCATGCTGTACCGACATAAACGTAGATTTGGGAGTCCCATCAGGGTTCACATCAGTACCAGAGAAAAATAAATCTTCTTCATCATCACCCTCATCACCATCTTCCTGAACCAATGTAGCCTGCTGATATTGGCTTGGGTGGCTAGGATCAGCGATGTTCAATTCTGGCTCCATAGCCATCCGCTGTGCTCTCAAAGCATCTGTTTTGAGATTCAATAGGGATTCTTGGAGCAGGCAGAGCATGGGGATGGTGAGACTTATAATCGACTGATCCCCACTGACAAGTTTGGTACAGTATTCGAAGTTATCCAGCAACTCGCAAAGGTCAGCGATCCAAACCCACTCGAAAGTACCGATGTGTGTGGTATGACTTCCAGGTTGACGGGCATGTTGCAGCTGAAATTCCGCAATTGCCTTCTGCTGCTCATTAAACCTTGCCAGCATATGGAAGGTGGAGTTCCATCGCGTAGGCATGTCGCAAATTAGCCTGTGTTTCGGCAAGTTAAATTGGATTTGAAGGGCTGAAAGACTTGCAGCTGCTGTGGACGAATGTCTAAAGTGGGCGCAAATTCGCCTCACCTTATCCAGTAGCTCAGATAACTCTGGGTATATTTTGAGGAATTTCTGAACTACCAGGTTCAGGACGTGAGCCATGCAAGGCACATGTACAAGTTTACCGTGCTTTATTGCCGCCACAAGGTTTGCACCATTATCGCTCACAACTAGACCTGGTTGTAGTTCCAGTGGGGCCAGCCACTCATCGGTCTGTTGCTTGAGACCTTTCCACAACTCTGTTGCAGTGTGACGTGTGTCACCTAGGCAGATAAGCTTCAGAAGAGCCTGTTGTCGCCTTGCAGAAGCAGTACTGCAAAGCTCCCAACTCGGACGTGATGGTGCGTGAGGCTCAGCAGTGGACAAGGAAGTGGCAGAAGCAGATTGGGCACTGGACATATATGAGGAGGCAGACACCCGGAATGATGTTGGGCCCGCTATTCTTGGAGTTGGAAGTATGTCAGATGGTACAGTTTTAGAAGTTGGGACACTCTCCACCAGGTTGATCCAGTGAGCCGTTAGTGAAATGTATCTGCCCTGTCCACAACTACTTGTCCACGTGTCCGTTGTTAGGTGGACTTTTGTGGTGACAGCATTTGTTAAAGCACGTTTTAAGTTGTTAACCACGTGCTGGTGTAAGGCGGGAACGGCACTACGTGAGAAAAAGTAGCGGCTGGGTACAGAGTATCGTGGTGCTGCCTCAGCCATCAACTCCCGAAAAGACTCTGTACCCACAAGCCTAAACGGCAGCATTTCCACAGCTAACAACTTGGCTATTTTCGCAGTCACTTTTTGGGAATATGGGTGTGTCGGTTGGAACTTCCGCTGTCTTTCATACAGCTGTGGCACAGACAACTGCACGTTTGGACCAGACTGACAAGAGGATTGACTACTGTCATGTCTGTCTTGTAAAGCACCTTGGGAGGAGTACGCTTGAGCAGGAGCTGAAGCCTGAAGACTTGCTGGTGAAGGATGGATCTGAGGTGGCCTGGAAGTGTTTGGATCAGAAGGCACTGATTTTGAACCCTGATAGGGTGCCCACTGAATTGGGTGCTTAAGAGACATATGCTTGCGCATACTGCTGGTGCTCTGGTTTCCTTTTACCGTGCCTCTGCTAAGCCTTGCCTGGCACATCTTACAGATAACCATATTTGGTACTGTTGGGCTATCCTTAAAAAATTGCCACACACTGGCTGTTCGTCCTTTATTTTTAATTGGAGGAAGAGGAGGATGACTCTGTTCAACACCAACTGTGGACACATTTTGGGCAACTGTGTTTGCAGTTTGTGCAACAGTTGGCACAGTTTGTGCCACAGTTGACGCTATTTGGGCAACTGTTCTCACAGTTTGTGTTCTGGAGACAGTACGCCTTTGTGATTTTGCCAGTGGTACATAGCCACTTTCGTCCTCCTGGCTGCTCTCTTGGCTATGCAATTCAGCAATCCAGGTAGGATCTGTGGTGTCATCATCCACCCCTTCCAGTTCAAAGGATTCTGGATAAACTGACTGAGCAGGCTGGCCAGATGAGATGTGTGTCTCATCATCCTCATCATCATCCACCTCCTGAGATACTGTTTGCATTTCGTGAAAGTGTCTTTCTTCAGGACGCGGTACTTCCAAACTTTGGCCATGAGTAGACATTTCGTCTACTTCAAGTATCTCGTCAGGCAGTGACAAAGAAACCCCTTGATAAGAACCGAATAAGTCATCCGAGTGACCAAGGTCCATATCCAAATTTTCCTCTGGCTGCCGATGGGTTGAGGCAATATGAAGACTTTGAGGATTGGATGGCGCTGCATTGTCTGTAGCGACACTAGAATGTCTTGCCACGGATGATTGCGTACTGCAAGAACCAGTGGTCGAGGGCGTCTGAGCCATCCAAGATGTTATCTTGTCATGCTCATCCGGCCTCAACACACGTTTTCTTTGACTACTGGGATTTCTAGGTAGAAAAAAGGACGTTCTATCAATCCTAGGCTGTGTACTTGTACCAGTGCCTTCTTGGGCAAGACTGCTGCGGCCACGACCTCGTCCCTGTCCCTTTGCAACATCCTTTTTGTTAATTGTTTTTTTTTGAGACATTGTTGCCGAATGCACAGTCACCGAGTTGGAGTTAGGTGTTGCTGTATGCGTCACTTGCTGGCGGGGTAAGTGTGCGCGCTCACACTTGGCAGTGAAGCCGCACACTACACTCCCTATAAAAATTAGTTTCAAGTGCGCACAGCCACCGAGATGTGGTTAGGTGTTGCTGAATGCGTCACTTGCTGGCGGGGTAAGTGTGCGCACTCACACTTGGCAGTGAAGCCGCACACTACACTCCCTAAAAAAATTGGTTTGAAGTGCGCACAGCCACCGAGATGTGGTTAGGTGTTGCTGTATGCGTCACTTGCTGGCGGGGTAAGTGTGCGCGCTCACACTTGGCAGTGAAGCCGCACACTACACTCCCTAAAAAAATTAGTTTCAAGTGCGCACAGCCACCGAGATGTGGTTAGGTGTTGCTGAATGCGTCACTTGCTGGCGGGGTAAGTGTGCGCACTCACACTTGGCAGTGAAGCCGCACACTACACTCCCTAAAAAAATTGGTTTGAAGTGCGCACAGCCACCGAGATGTGGTTAGGTGTTGCTGTATGCGTCACTTGCTGGCGGGGTAAGTGTGCGCGCTCACACTTGGCAGTGAAGCCGCACACTACACTCCCTAAAAAAATTGGTTTGAAGTGCGCACAGCCACCGAGATGTGGTTAGGTGTTGCTGAATGTGTCACTTGCTGGCGGGGTAAGTGTGCGCACTGACACTTGGCAGTGAAGCCGCACACTACACTCCCTAAAAAAAATTGGTTTGAAGTGCGCACAGCCACCGAGATGTGGTTAGGTGTTGCTGTATGCGTCACTTGCTGGCGGGGTAAGTGTGCGCGCTCACACTTGGCAGTGAAGCCGCACACTACACTCCCTAAAAAAATTGGTTTGAAGTGCGCACAGCCACCGAGATGTGGTTAGGTGTTGCTGAATGTGTCACTTGCTGGCGGGGTAAGTGTGCGCACTGACACTTGGCAGTGAAGCCGCACACTACACTCCCTAAAAAAATTGGTTTGAAGTGCGCACAGCCACCGAGATGTGGTTAGGTGTTGCTGTATGCGTCACTTGCTGGCGGGGTAAGTGTGCGCGCTCACACTTGGCAGTGAAGCCGCACACTACACTCCCTAAAAAAATTAGTTTCAAGTGCGCACAGCCACCGAGATGTGGTTAGGTGTTGCTGTATGCGTCACTTGCTGGCGGGGTAAGTGTGCGCACTGACACTTGGCAGTGAAGCCGCACACTACACTCCCTAAAAAAATTGGTTTGAAGTGCGCACAGCCACCGAGATGTGGTTAGGTGTTGCTGTACGCGTCACTTGCTGGCGGGGTAAGTGTGCACGCTCACACTTGGCAGTGAAGCCGCACACTACACTCCCTAAAAAAATTAGTTTCAAGTGCGCACAGCCACCGAGATGTGGTTAGGTGTTGCTGAATGCGTCACTTGCTGGCGGGGTAAGTGTGCGCACTGACACTTGGCAGTGAAGCCGCACACTACACTCCCTAAAAAAATTGGTTTGAAGTGCGCACAGCCACCGAGATGTGGTTAGGTGTTGCTGAATGCGTCACTTGCTGGCGGGGTAAGTGTGCGCTCTCACACTTGGCAGTGAAGCCGCACACTACACTCCCTAAAAAAATTGGTTTGAAGTGCGCACAGCCACCGAGATGTGGTTAGGTGTTGCTGAATGCGTCACTTGCTGGCGGGGTAAGTGTGCGCGCTCACACTTGGCAGTGAAGCCGCACACTACACTCCCTAAAAAAATTAGTTTCAAGTGCGCACAGCCACCGAGATGTGGTTAGGTGTTGCTGAATGCGTCACTTGCTGGCGGGGTAAGTGTGCGCACTGACACTTGGCAGTGAAGCCGCACACTACACTCCCTAAAAAAATTGGTTTGAAGTGCGCACAGCCACCGAGATGTGGTTAGGTGTTGCTGTATGCGTCACTTGCTGGCGGGGTAAGTGTGCGCGCTCACACTTGGCAGTGAAGCCGCACACTACACTCCCTAAAAAAATTAGTTTCAAGTGCGCACAGCCACCGAGATGTGGTTAGGTGTTGCTGAATGCGTCACTTGCTGGCGGGGTAAGTGTGCGCACTGACACTTGGCAGTGAAGCCGCACACTACACTCCCTAAAAAAAATTGGTTTGAAGTGCGCACAGCCACCGAGATGTGGTTAGGTGTTGCTGAATGCGTCACTTGCTGGCGGGGTAAGTGTGCGCTCTCACACTTGGCAGTGAAGCCGCACACTACACTCCCTAAAAAAATTGGTTTGAAGTGCGCACAGCCACCGAGATGTGGTTAGGTGTTGCTGAATGCGTCACTTGCTGGCGGGGTAAGTGTGCGCGCTCACACTTGGCAGTGAAGCCGCACACTACACTCCCTAAAAAAATTAGTTTCAAGTGCGCACAGCCACCGAGATGTGGTTAGGTGTTGCTGAATGCGTCACTTGCTGGCGGGGTAAGTGTGCGCACTGACACTTGGCAGTGAAGCCGCACACTACACTCCCTAAAAAAATTGGTTTGAAGTGCGCACAGCCACCGAGATGTGGTTAGGTGTTGCTGTATGCGTCACTTGCTGGCGGGGTAAGTGTGCGCGCTCACACTTGGCAGTGAAGCCGCACACTACACTCCCTAAAAAAATTAGTTTCAAGTGCGCACAGCCACCGAGATGTGGTTAGGTGTTGCTGAATGCGTCACTTGCTGGCGGGGTAAGTGTGCGCACTGACACTTGGCAGTGAAGCCGCACACTACACTCCCTAAAAAAATTGGTTTGAAGTGCGCACAGCCACCGAGATGTGGTTAGGTGTTGCTGAATGCGTCACTTGCTGGCGGGGTAAGTGTGCGCTCTCACACTTGGCAGTGAAGCCGCACACTACACTCCCTAAAAAAATTGGTTTGAAGTGCGCACAGCCACCGAGATGTGGTTAGGTGTTGCTGAATGCGTCACTTGCTGGCGGGGTAAGTGTGCGCTCTCACACTTGGCAGTGAAGCCGCACACTACACTCCCTAAAAAAATTGGTTTGAAGTGCGCACAGCCACCGAGATGTGGTTAGGTGTTGCTGAATGCGTCACTTGCTGGCGGGGTAAGTGTGCGCTCTCACACTTGGCAGTGAAGCCGCACACTACACTCCCTAAGGTGGTGTACGTGCTAGCAGCAACGCACTGGTCTGCCACAGAAAAAATAACGCTCTATGGCTTATTAGGAACAAAAATCGATCTGGTGCAAAAACAAAAAGGAAACAGCACCTCAGCTAAGCCTCTGACTGCAGCTGTTAGCAAAGCTGAGTGAGGAAGCTAAGCTATGAGGTCCGTCCTGTGTGCACTCTAAGGCTTCTCCTTCCTTCCCTCCCTGCCTGCCTGCCTACACAGCACTACTCCGTCCTCCTCCTAGCTCTCAGAAGAGCTTTTTGGGTTAATATAAGGAATCTTCCCTACACTGACAATCCATCTGCTCCAGCATATATCTCTCTCTCCCTATACTAGGTCAGATCGTCTCAGGAATGTGGCCAAAATGGCGGGGACAAGCCTTATATACTGCCTTGCCTGTCATAGATGACATAGGCATGACGCTGGACAGCAGCCAATCATAGTCCTGACACAACCAACTTTGCTATGCCATTACTGACTATGATTGGCTATCTTCACAAGTTTTCTGACCTAACACGCACGCTGTGCTGACTCGGAACATAACAGATTCTGTATTCGAGAGTCCGAATCCCGAATACAGTATACAGGACTCGGAATCGTAGACTCGTAGGACTCGGAATCATAGACTCGCTCAGACTCGCTGCTGACAGCGGGTATCTGTGAAGAGTCAAGCTTATTGACATTGAATTCCATTGGACTCGTCACTGTGCGAGTCCAAGCTGGGAGATTCGCCGAGTAACGAGTCCTGCGAGTACCTTCAGAATCGCCGAGTCCCGAGTCCTAGCGAGTAGACTCGCCCATCCCTAATATTTAGCATTGGACAATGGACGTATATCATATATACCTCTGATGTCAAACAAAATATGACCCCCAAAACTGATAGGGGGAACATTGAATAGTGCCTGGTTCCTGCCAAACAGCATTACATGGTATTACTGCTTGGGATTTTACAAGCACTATAGGACTGTATTAATTTGTGAGCTTTTGGTAGCACAATCATACACAGCATGGAAAATGGCCTTGGTAGCAGGCAATAGGAAATGTTTGGATTACTGCTTTGTGGAGAGCAATAACCACCTTTTTAAGTGGAGCATTGTGGACAGCAGACGGCAGGATGTCAACCCAAAAACAGCGGGGAAAAATAGCCTGCTGTGTGCTTGGCAGCAGACAGTAGGAAATGTTTGGACTACTGCTTTGTGGAGGGCAATAATCACCTTTTTAAGTGGAGTATTGTGGAAAGCAGAAGACAGCCTGTTACTACAAAAACAGCGGGTAACATGGCCTGGTGTGTGCTTGCTAGCAGGCAGTAGGAAATGTTTGGACTACTGCTTTGTGGAGGGCAATAAACACCTTTTTAAGTAGAGTATTGTGGACAGCAGAAAGCAGGCTGTCAACCCAAAAACAGCCGGGAAAAAAAAGAATTTCTTGTGTGTCTTCAGCTTTGAAAAGAGCTATTTTATGGGGTAATAAGGAGCTACTTAGCAGCTCATTTACACTGTCCCCGCTCGAGAATATCTCTCTCCCTGTAGTCTGACTCTGTTCTGTGTCTCCAGCTCTCAAAGGAGCTATTGTTTTGGTGGTATTACGGAGATACTAAGCAGCTACTTTAAACTGTCCTTACTCAAGTATCTTTCCCTACCTACTCTAAACTGACATAGTATACACTAGAGGTAGCCCTCAAAAGGGCTCTTGGGTTATGATGAGACCTAAACACTCTCCCTAGCAGATGAGCAATCTCTACCTATGTTTTTCCAACGCTGGCTCCGGATTCAATGTGAGCAAAATGGCGGCGGCAGGGCTTAAATAGATCCTATGATACTGGACGGCCAGCTAACCACAGTACCGCCGCAACCAAGATGTCTGCGGCATTGCTGTAATAGTTTAAGCAGCCCAGCATGCTTAGTGGCTGCAGAGGAGGAGCCAAAACTGCAGGGCAGGACATCCAAATTTATCAAGGCGAGTACACAAATACTCGCAGAATAACGAGTAATGTGAATAACTTAATATCAGTGCGAATTGTAACAAATACACTCGCTCATCACTATCTAGTAATTATAATATTATTGTATTTACTAATGTTTTACCTAATGGTAAATGTGACATGCATAATTAATTAAACACTATTATGCAAAACTTATGCAAGGCCAATTAACCTGATACAGTTATTTTAATAAGGCAAAGCCTGAAAAATGGTACAATTGTTACTATCTAGCCCTTACACTAATAACAAAAATGTGCCTTACAAGTTCATACATTTTCAATAAAAAAAGGTTTTCCTTTCAAACAATTGCTATAGATTTGCAAACTCTTAACAGTCATTTAACTTCCATTTTTTATGTTCTGCATCATAGAAAAACTACTATGATATGGTAAAATCTTAATTACATTTTAAAAGATTTAGGAATCTAGTTGCACTCTTCAAAACATTTTTGTATAAGCAAATCCCCACACATTGATCTCCAAATGGTACACTTTTGTTATTACTGGAGTAATAGATAAAGCATAAGTTTTTAAAATTACCACAATGTTTGCTGAAGGCAGTAAACAGATGTAGTATCGTAAGATAAAACGATTTACTCATGTGTTGCTTTAAAACCACTTCCTCCCTCAACTAAGTGTATTTGCAATGTAAAGCTACAACAGGAAACCATCTGTAGACTTATCTTCACCAATTCACATGATTAATGATCATTATCACCTGGGGAATATTTAACATTTTTTAGGTTGAGATACTCCTGTAAAAAAGAAATACCAAAGCAACATAGCATGTAATGACTTTAGGAGAAAACAATAATATGTAAAGAACTAAATAGAATTGGACCCAAGGTAGTATTTTATTAATTTTCTAAAAGTACTTTCAAATAGTAATGTAGCAACCCAACAACAGTAGTGTGAAGGATTTGTTTTTTACGAGTAGTGATATAAGGTGAATGCAAAGGAAAATGTATTGGATCAGTACACTGTGCATGATTATGTTCTGATGATCGTAATCATAACTAACGGTACATTTACAAGGTAATGACCCAGTTTACAAAGGGTCTGTCCTACTGCTTGCAAAAAGTAAAACATAAGTGCTCCTGCAGGAGCTGGCAATATGTCTGCACAGGTGCAAGACTGCCCTGGCTATGTGGATGAGGCATCATCCACGTCAAATCAGAAGGAGAAGGCAGTGATCAGTGGTAGAGAAGAGGGATAGATGCCACAGCAAGAACTCCCATCGGACTGGACCATCTGGATTTACTCACAACGTGGGAAATTATAAAAATGTTTGGGGGAGTAAAAGCAGAATATACACCTTCATGAAAAGCAGCACAGGAGCTGCTGAATGTGGTAGTGAAAAGTCCGCTGACCGATTCGCTTTATGGGTGATCTAAGAACCAGTAACACATAGATGATCTTATTTAATCTGTCAGCATTTGTATGTACACCTAATAAAAAAATATTTGCTTTCCTATAAAGCTGGATTAGCTACTGTCACTCTTTAAATTGTGATCTACAGGTGGATACGCTGTCTATGCTCCAGATCAATGAACTTACATGCAATGGTGAACTTGACGATATCCTTCTTTATTGTCAGTACATGTCCCTCTCAAATGTAAAGTGCTGTGGAATATGTTGGCGCTATGAAAATGAATGTGTTATTATTATTACTTTAGTGATACATAAAATATCTAATAACATTTTGTTTATTTATTGGGTGATTGCATGTTTACAAAGGGCAATAGTCATAAAAACATTAATTTGCACATTATCTGACCAACTACAAAGGATTAAAAAAGTCTACACATACCTGATAAAATGTCAGGTTTTTCTTATCTAAAAAATGATACAAAGAAGAATCATTTCAGAATTTTTTCCACCTTTTACATCACCTATAATCTACACAATTCAATTTAAAAATAATCTGAAATCTAAAAATAAAAAACTAAAATATTGTGTTTGCTTAAATATTCACACCATTAAACTAATACTTTGTTGAAGTGCCTTTTAAATGCATGACAGAATTCTTTTTTTTTTGTATAGAAGTCTATCAGCATGGCACATCTAGAATTGGCCATCTTTGCCCATTTTTTCCTTGCAGTGGTCTTCAAAATATATCAGATTGCAATGACATCTTCTGTGTACAGCAGGTCCTTCAGGTCACCCACAGGTTTTCAGTTCGATTCAGGTATATGCTCTGTTTGGGCAATTCCAAAGCTTTTATCTTCTCTGGGGTAGGCCATTCTTTTGTTGATTTAGAACTATACTTGGGGTTCTTGTGCTGAAAGGTGAAAATCATTTTCAGTTTTTTAGCAGAGGCCTAAAGGTTTTGTTGCAAAATTAACCGATATTAGGAACTTCTCATAATTGCCTTCACATTCATCAAAGCCCAGTAGTAGCTGCCAAAAAACAGCCCAAAACATAATGCTGCCTGCCTCCACCATGCTTCACTGTGTATATATATATATATATATATATATATATATACAGGGCCAGCATCAGCACCCGGCATACCCAGACAAGTGCCGGGGCCCTTAACAGCTGGGAGGGCCCACTGGTCATCAGGGACAGGCAGCCCTGGCAGCCAGGGGCCCATTAGGTACAGACAGTCCTGTTAACAAGGCGCACATCAGGCAGACTCTGCAAGGCGCTGAGTGCTCCGCTGAGCTCCCAGTGCACATGGCTAATTTGCATGCGATGCAGATTAGCCATGTGCTGTCTCCAAGGAGCAGTGGATCTTCCTCCTTTGCCTACTGTAGCAGAGTGATGATTCATCACCCTGAAGCTCATCCCACTGCTGCAGAAAGGAGGAAGCTCCACAGTCCCGGGAGCTGCTGCTATAAGGATGTGGTGGGGAAGAATCTGAGGACACAGCCCCGGGGGAGAGGATGGAAGGTGAGTATGATCAGTTTGTTTTTTACTGTAAGCAGCAAGATGGGGGATTATATGTACCATGGAGGCTGTGCTGACTGTATATAGAGGCTGTGCTGACTGTATATAGAGGCTGCCTGTGCTGACTGTATATAGAGACTGTGCTGCCTGTATATAGAGGCTGGCTGACTGTATATAGAGGCTGCCTGTGCTGACTGTAAATAGAGACTGAGCTGTCTGTATATAGAGGCTGTGCTGACTGTATATAGAGGCTGCCTGTTCTGACTGTATATAGAGGCTATGCTGACTGTATATGGAGACTGCCTGTGCTGACTGTATATAGAGGCTGTGCTGACTGTATATAGAGGCTGTGCTGACTGTATATAGAGACTGGCTGACTATATATAGAGGCTGCCTGTGCTGACTGTATATAGAGACTGTGCTGTCTGTATATAGAGGCTGGCTGACTGTATATAGAGGCTGCCTGTGCTGTCTGTATATAGAGACTGTGCTGTCTGTATGTAGAGGCTGGCTGACTGTATATAGAGGCTGCCTGTGCTGACTGTATATAGAGACTGTGCTGTCTGTATATAGAGGCTGTGCTGACTGTATATAGAGGCTGGCTGACTGTATATAGAGGCTGCCTGTGCTGACTGTATATAGAGGCTGTGCTGACTGTATATAGAGGCTGTGCTGACAGTATATAGAGGCTGTGCTGCTGAGGTATATGGAGACTGCTGTTGTGCTTTATATATAATATGGAAGCTGTGCTGGACTATATATATTATTTGGAGGCTGTGCTGGGCTGGATATATTATTTGGAGGCTGCTGCTAAGCTCCCACAGCTTCCAAATAATATATACAGCCCGGCACAGCCTCCAAATAATATGTATTGTCCAGTACAGCTTCCATATTATATATACAGCCCAGCACAGCCTCCAAATAATATATACAGCCCGCAGCCTCTATATTATATATACAGCCCAGTAGTCTCCATATTATATTTACAACCCTGAACAGCCTCTATATTATATGTACAGCCCACCCAGGAGCCTCTATATTACATATACACAGCCTACAGCTTCTATATTATATTCATGAATATGTGTTAAAGGGGCCCACTGAGACTGCTTCGCCCGGGGCCCACAAAAACCTGGAGACGGCCCTGTATATATATGTGTGTAGTATATGGGTTGAAGGTCACTTGGGTAATAGTAATCACAGATTAATACATTTTCATGTATCCTTTAATAAGATGTATAGTGGAGGGGCTACAGGGACACTAAACTTCAAATTTTCAATGGTTGAGAGATGATCTTAGTGCAATAAACTGGCACAATGTCCTGAGACATTAAAGTACACAAAGCAAATGGGAGATGTTTATTAGCATCCTGAATAGGACCTGTGCACAATATATACACTATGGGAATAAACATGCTATCGCTGAATAGAGCTGTAAGGGGCACAGTAAGTGCCAAAAAGAAAGCATTTAGAGAATTAAAGCAAGTAGGTAGTGATGAGACATTAAATAAATACAGGAAATTAAATAAATTCTGTAAAAAGTAAATCAAGGTAGCAAAGATTGAGACAGAGATATTCATTAGTACACTTCATCAAATACGCTTATGTTATACCCCAAAAGTGGGGAGCATATCACTATGGAGAGAATCGCACCATCAGGCATTATATGTCAAACCAAGCAAAACGCGACAACTCAGTATCATGCAAATTAATTTTATTCAAGGTTAAAACCAGAGTGACGCAAGGGTGGGAAACAGAGGGACCTAAGTCCACAACCCACAGGTGGAGGGTAGCCAACAGTTAGGACCAATTACCAGAACAAGAGGAAAGTAGTTAATGATGTAACATATATGTAGTGATGGTACAGTATATTCTTAGAAATAAGCAATAGATTTAGGATGAAAGACTAAATTTCGCAATGTATAATGCTAATTCAGCAAATTGGCTGATAGCCATATAGAGAATATCCCTAGTTCAAAGCTGTTGCATGAACTAATATGCTACAATGTGCTTACATCCATAGCATGCAAATGCCTAAGGAACGGCGATTATGGCCGAGATACACAGAAACTGACAACTGCATATGTTCTGGTATTGCTTACCTAGTGGTGCATGGGTCCAGGGTGAGGGTACCGACCCCAACAGCCGTTTCGAATGACCTTCGTCAGGGGGTCACCGAATCTGGGGAGGGTGCACTATAAAAAGTTTTGCAGATATATACTGGGCACTGCTGTGTTACAGGGACCGGTGCTACTTGCACATGTAAGGGTGCGAGTAAAGCAGGTTCATGTGCCCGGGTGCACACTTATTAGACAGCAATAGCAGTAAATAAGAAAAAAAAAATGAGGACTCTGAAATAAAAAAGTAATAAGCCCTGCTCGGTGAGTGCCGCATTTTTTTTTTATTTTTTTTTCTTATTTACTGCACTATAAAAAGGCTGGCCAGCCGGGGGAGATTGGAATCCGGTGCGCACCATCGCGTGCACGCTGTGTCCCGGAAGCCGTGGGGCGGGGAGCGCACCGCGTCATTGCGTACGCTGTCACGTGGTTGGTTTGACATATAATGCCTGATGGTGCAATTCTCTCCATAGTGATATGCTAACCAATTTTTGGGGTATAACATAAGCGTATTTGATGAAGTGTACTAACTATATATTTGCTGTGTTCTGCACAGGTCTTTTTCTCTTCAACACTATGGATTTTAGGGCCAAGGAGCGTTCCTGGCTTAACCAGATAGATAAAGTGTTTGGGACCACGGACCAAGATAAACAACCCAATGTAGCTACAAATTTGGATGAGACCGCTCTGTTTATACAACAGATGGTGCTCAAGCGAACTAAACTTTGGTGGAATAAGGTGTTCCTACAAAAATATTTAATGAATAACTTCATCCCTCTGGGTTTGAGAGTGCGGGTGATTCCCACTTTCCCTGTATCTGATGATAACTTCATTAGCAAATGGGAGGAAGCCAGTGGTACATGCTCAAAAGTCTTTATGGAGCTCCTAGTCGAATCCAATTTAGATATGATTACCAAGATCGATAAAGACTTGGAAGACCTCCAAAATAAATTTCGAGCAGAATGTCCTGAAGAGAAATTAAAAATTTCTGAGGCACAATTAGTAAAAATTCTTGATGACTGTGTTAAAAAAATTAAGGACACACAGACAAAGAAATATGCCCGGGACCTCAGAGACTGGCAGATGGGATCAATGTACCTTTGGCGACGACCTCCCAATGCTGCAGGAATACACCCTTTACGCCCTAGTACTTCTTCAGTGTCAATAACATCAATTAGTGACCAATCTGATATTTCAGTCTCCTCGATCGTGACCAGATCAGGGATGACTCTACAAAGAACTCCCTACCAACCTAATAGACGTCATGGAGGCAGAGGAAAGAGGGGTACTAAGGTAATTATGCTTTCCCCTCATGATCTTTCATTACTGGGTAGGGGTTTATCCTTCGCTCCAGTTGCAAGATTTGATTGTTTTACTGCAATCAAAGATTTACACTTGTTTGCCAGAAATGTAATCTATAAACGTCACTTTTCTGACCCTATTAAAAATCTTTTCTTTTCTACAGAAGAAGAAAAAGTGACCCTTGATGATTTAGAGGAGCTCTCCACCGAACACCAAACTGATGAAGGAGGTAAGATTCCTCCTAATATTCGACCATGCTCGAGGAGGTTTCCCCTACTCTCTACCTGCCCGAGCATTGACTTGTTCGTGCGGGTGGTTAGTGGCTCTTTTGAAAAAATCTCTGCACATGTGCGTAAAGATAATCTCAGTAGAGAGGAACGGGATAGACTTAGGGAACTACGGGATCTACCAGACATATTAATTAAACCCGCCGATAAAGGCGGGAGAATTGTCATTTGGCCAGTTTCTAAATATGAAAAAGAAGCATATAGACATCTTAACGATAAGACCTGTTACAAAAAGCTTACCTTTAATCCACTTTACACCTTTATTGAGGATTTAAGAAAAATTTTGAAAGCTGCCAATGACAATGGGACAATAACTTCTGAACCGATGACAGCTCTGCTTGTTGCAGATCCCGTGGTTCCCACTCTATATTTCCTTCCTAAGGTCCACAAGGACATCAATACACCACCTGGCAGACCCATTGTGTCGGGCCGGGGCAACTTCCTCGAGAATGTGGGTAAATGGGTTGACTCTAAATGACAACCTATGGTGAAGAGTTTACCCTCTTACATCAAGGACACAAGCGAATACCTGAAAAAGGTAGATTCTATGCAACTGGACGAAGGAGCTATGCTGGCTACATGTGACATAGAATCACTCTATACCAGCATAAGACATGCAGACGGTCTTCGGGCTGTGAGGTTCTTCTTGGGTATGTCGGTGCTGTCTGGGGACATGGTGTCTCTCATCCTGGAACCCCTGAAATTCAGCCTTACTCACAATTTTTTCGTTTTTAAGGGGTCCTTCTACCTACAGCTCCAGGGGACCGCAATGGGGGCCTCCTACGCGCCTTCCTACGCGAATCTTTTTCTGGGGCTGTGGGAGAGGGACCTCTTCATGTCAGATCATCTGCCGTCGATGTGCCGCGTTCAACTTTGGGCGCGGGACATCGACGACATTTTTGTTATCTGGCATGGGTCTGAATTTGCTTTTCATACCCTGATAGATGATTTGAACAATAACAATGTTAATATCAGGATTACATACAAGATCAATGAGAACTTGGCTGAGTTCCTGGATGTTTCTGTGAGGAGGGGCGCATGTGGCCTTCTACAGACCGACATCTACAGGAAGCCCACAGCTTCGAATTCCTTATTGCATGCTTCCTCCTCCCACCCTCCCTTCATGATCAGATCTGTTCCGGTGGGACAGTTTCTGCGTCTCCGCAGGATCTGTTCCTCCGACTCAGACTATAATGAACGGGCTTATGAATTAAAAAAACGCTTTTTAGAGCGAGGTTACAGCCATCGCTCCATTAAGTTTGCAGCTAATAGGGCGAAACACCTATCACGCAATGAAGTCCTTTATAAAAATAAAACACACATACGGGATAAGCAAATTCGCTTTGTAACTGCATATCATGGCCAGTTCAAAGAGATGCGCAAATGTCTGGATAGGGCTTGGCCCATATTACGGACAGATGCAACTCTCTCAAAGATCCTACGGATCATCCGAAATTTGCTGTCAGGAGGTCTAAAAATCTGCATGATATGTTAGTGTCTAGCCACTATGATGCCACCAACACTAAAAAAACTTTTTTAGACTCTCTACCAAAAAGGGTGGGGTGTGCTCCCTGTGGAAAATGCGTTGCTTGTCCTAACATCGAGAGAGCTAACTCTTTCATAAATACATCTGGCACAACAACTTTCAGCATTCGTAAATTCATCACCTGCAATACCACAGGGGTGATTTACTATGCCGTATGCCCATGCCCTAAAATTTATATAGGGCTGACAACGCGAGCCCTAAAGGTTCGTATCAGGTAGCATGTGTTGGCTATTAATGGGGCGGTGGATTGTGAAGACATAAAAACTCTTAAAACTTTGCCCAGACATATCATCAGTGTAGGGGTGATCTTTTGTTGGTATGTGGAATAGACACTGTTGATTTAGGCATAAGGTCATTCGAAACGGCTGTTGGGGTCGGTACCCTCACCCTGGACCCATGCACCACTAGGTAAGCAATACCAGAACATATGCAGTTGTCAGTTTCTGTGTATCTCGGCCATAATCGCCGTTCCTTAGGCATTTGCATGCTATGGATGTAAGCACATTGTAGCATATTAGTTCATGCAACAGCTTTGAACTAGGGATATTCTCTATATGGCTATCAGCCAATTTGCTGAATTAGCATTATACATTGCAAAATTTAGTCTTTCATCCTAAATCTATTGCTTATTTCTAAGAATATACTGTACCATCACTACATATATGTTACATCATTAACTACTTTCCTCTTGTTCTGGTAATTGGTCCTAACTGTTGGCTACCCTCCACCTGTGGGTTGTGGACTTAGGTCCCTCTGTTTCCCACCCTTGTGTCACTCTGGTTTTAACCTTGAATAAAATTAATTTGCATGATACTGAGTTGTCGCGTTTTGCTTGGTTAGAGATATTCATTAGCAGAGAAAGTAAAAATAATCCCAAAATATTCTTTAACTACATGAATAGTAAAAAATGAAAACATTATAGTGTTGGCCCCTTAAAAATACTCTAAGTAAAATGGTGGATGAGGATGAGGAAAAAGCCACTATGCTAAATGACTTTTTTTTCAACAGTATTTACACAGGAAGATCCCATGAAAGACCACATGATTTGCGATAACAAAATTTCTCCATTGAATGTCACCTGCTTAACCCAGCAGGAAGTGCAGTGGTGTCTAAAAATCACTAAAGTTACACCCGAGTACTGCAGGAATTAAGTACCGTCATAGATAGACCATTATTTTTAATCTTTAAAGATTCCATAAAAACAGAGTCTATACCACAGTACTGGTGTATAGCAAATGTGGTGCTAATATTCAAAAAGGGGACAAAAACTGAACTTGGAAATTATAGGCCAGTAGGCTTAACTTATACTGTTGGTAAAATCCTGGAGGGTTTTCTAAGAGATGCTATACTGGAGTATCTGAAGAAGAATAACCTCATGACCCAATATCAACCTGGGTTTACAAGGGACTGTTCCTGTCAAACTAATCTGATCAGCTTCTATGAAGAGGTAAGTTGTGGACTGAACCAACGAAATGCAGTGGATGTTGTATATATGGACTTTTCAAAAGCTTTTGATATGGTGCCACACAAAAAGGTTCATACATAAAATGAGAACAATGTGGATAGGGGAAAATATGTGTAAGTGGGTTAAGAACTGGCTCAGTGATAGGAAACAAAGGGTGGTTATTAATGGAACACACTTAAACTGAGTCACAGTTAACAGTGGGGTACCACAGGGGTCAGTATTGGGCCCACTTCTTTTTAACACATTTATTAATGTGGGAGAATATAGAACAGAAATTCCATATAAACTCTGCAGGGTAATCAATACAGAGGAGCACAATTTTATATTACAGGAGGATTAATGTAAACTAGAAGCTTGGGTTCATAAATGACAAATGAGCTTTAATGGGGATAAATGTAAGGTCATGCGCTTCGGCAGATGAAATAAAATTTATAATTATGTGCTTAATTGTAAAACATTGGGTAAAACTGACACTGAAAAAGACCTTGGGGTATGGGTGGATGACAAACTCACATTTAGTGGCCAGTGTCAGGCAGCTGCTGCAAAGGCAAATAAAATAATGGGATGCATTAAAAGAGGTATAGAAGCTCATGAGGAGAAAATAATTTTATCTCTATACAAGTCACTAGTGCGATCACACATAGAATACTGAGTATTATTCTGGTCTATGGCGTATAAGAAAGACATTGCTGAACTAGAGCAGGTGCAGAGAAGAGCGACCAAAGTTATTAGAGAACTAGGGTATCTGCAATGCCATGACAGGTTATTAAACTTGGTGTTATTTAGTTTGGAAAAATGAAGGCTTAGGGGTGATCTTATTACTACGTAGAAATATATGAAAGGACAGCAAGAAGACCTTTTTAATGATCTTTTTACTCTTAGGCCTGAGATGGGGACAAGAGGGCATCCCTCTATGTCTGGAGGAAAGGAGGTGTAATCATAATCACAGACGTGGATTCTTTACTGTAAGAGCAGTGAGACTATGGAACTCTCTGCCACATGATTTAGTAATGAGTCATTCACTACCAAAATTTAAGAAGGGCCTAGATGCCTTTCTTGAAAACTATACTATTACCAGTTATATATATTAGATTCTTTGATAGGGCGCTGATCCAGGGAACTAGTCTGATTGCCGTATGTGGAGTCAGGAATAAATGTTTTCCCCAATGTGGAGCTTAGTTGTCACATGGTTTTTTTGCCTTCCTCTGGATCAACAAGTAAGGCTATGGGTGGAGCTAAATGGACTTCTACCTTCAACCTTAAAAACTATTTTACTGTTACTATGTTAGTACACTTAGTGTACTGTAATAGACACTGCCTCCTGCCACCACTCAGCGCCAGCTTCAGCACTGAGAGGCGGACAGCGGGAGGCAGTGAATATTACAGTAGACTAATGAGCGGAAACACATGATCACAGGTTGCTTCTGAAGCCCACGCCAGCCTCCTCCAGCCACATCATAATCACAGACCAGATTCTTTACTGAAAGAGCGGTTAGAGTATGGAACTCTCGGGCGTATGATGTTGTAATGAGTGATTCACTACTAAAATTTAGGAATGGCCTGGATGCCTTTCTTGAAAAATATAATATTACTGGTTATGCATGTGCTAGGGCTTTGATCCAGGGAGCTAGTCTGATTGTTGTATGTGGAGTTAAGAAGGAATGTTTTTCCAAAATGTGTTTGCCACAGGGGTTTCTTTTTACCTTCCTCCGGATCAACATGTAAGGATATAGATTGAACTGGTTAGACTTGAAGTCTACCTTCAACCTTAAAAACTATGAAAGCATCTAATAACTAGTGTTGAGCGAGTATACTTGTTACTATTCACTACTCGCATGAACAGTACGGTATTCGGACTACTAGGTATTCTGCGAGTTATTTGGATTTTATTTGTGATATTCGAGCGAGCTAAAAAGCATATTTCCTGACTGATTTTCAGCCAATAAACATGCTGGGATTGCTTGCCAGTCATAGTAATGCCATTTTCATCTTTGATAATGGCATTACTGTGAATGGCAGGCACAGTATAACCAAAAAAAAGACGCTGTAACAGAATAGCAGTGAAGTCTGGGGAGGATTGTAAAAAGGCAGAGATGGCTGATAACGTGCTCATACTGCATGGGAACAGTATAGAGAAATTATGTACACTGTCACATTAGTGTATGGCAACCAACCTGTCATCATAGAGTGTTACATAAATAAATAATTAAAAAAATGTGTGGGGCTTCACAGTATTTTTAAGTCTAGCCCAATGAAAGCAGAAAGCTGATAGTTGCCACACTCAGCTGTGTAAATTTTTACCTTGGCTGTCAAAAAAATCCGCCCTATTTTTAATTACCAGTCAAGGCAAAAGTAGGCAGCTGAGGGATGGTATTCTCAGTGAGCTGAGTCTATCCAGGAAGAGAAGAAGGGGATCGTGGAGGGTTACAAGGGTGGGAAGGGGGTAATCAAGATGGACTCACTAAGTGTCTCTGCGTTTTTTTTTTAATAAAATAATTTTTCTCTGTGTTGTGTCTTTTTTACTATTTATTCGAGTTTCCTAATGGCCGAGTATAACTTGGCCTGGCATCTCATGACTTAATACCAGCTGGCAGTATAAAGCTGGTATTAACCGATTATTACCCAGCATGCCACTGTCACCCGGGCCGCTGGAATAGCCTGGTAAAGTGCCTGGAAATGGCGCTACGATGAATGCACCATTATCATGGGTGGCTATGGGCTGCTATTCTTTAGCGAGGGGGCCCTAAAACAATGGGCCTTCACCCCATTAAGAATACCTACCCTCAGCTGCCTAGTTTTGCCAAGATAAATTATGCAGCTGAGGGTAGCAGCTCGCAGCTTTCTGCTTTCACTGGGCTAGGCTTTAAAATACTGCAAAGCCCTACATATTTTTTTTAATTATTTATTTATTTAACACCCTATGTCGGCAGAAAGGAGAGATCATGTCAGAAGAAAGGGTCCACATGTGCTGGAAGTGGCTCATTGTACTGACTGACCCATTTTCTATTGGCCCATCTGGCAATAAGCAAAAATGTCAGATAGCCAGTCAGGTCTTGTTCTTTTATTACTATTTTTATCTATTCTGATTAAAAGTGTTAGTTTACAAACTTTCTATTGTATTCAGTCACTGAGCTGCAACTGGGCAAGTACTAACATTCAGAGCAAAATTCAAATTTCATTTGTTCTGATGTTATCCTAACTTTTAAGAAAGCATTTTTGGCATGAAATCCTTTTTGCTTAGAATGCTCATGCCATTAAAATGTTCAATTACTGGGTCCAAAAAATACATTAAAAGTTCCTTGTTCAAAGCTGTGTGAAATTGCCATTGCTGTGTAATAATAAAGATAGCTAAACCGTGTTCTGCAAAATGAGAAAACATGCTACATTAATATCTAGGCAGATATACCAAAAGGGTAAATTGTACAAATCCTATTTCAAAAGAAGCCTTTACAGCTTCACAGTATTAAAGTTCAACGTTATGGTGAAGCAGGAACTATAAAGTCATTTTTATTTTTTTTTCCTATTTCATTTTGTGCAAGTTTCAGAACAAGTTGTACTTTTATTACTATTTTATACAAGCTAAATTTCATGTGGGCAAAACGTAAATTATGTATATGTATAGTATTTGTCTTTCAGTAAAAGGGATGCAAAAATGCACCTAGTGCGACACAGCGGAGAGGATACATAGTAATATCCATTATCGCTCATCAATAATTTACTGCTAATGACACTTTGCTAGAACATTTTTGTCATTGAGATGCATCATATGCTCCTTAAATGTGTGAAAACGTTTTTATGGTTTGAAAAGATTTCAAGGGTATATATGCTCATCTGTAACAATTTTTGTATTACTCTACTAAGTCTAAAATAGTCAACATTTAATCTAAAATATCTTACCATTTTCTCTTTTTTTTCTAAGCTACTGTCCATATCCATCTTTACAGACAACCAATATGTGCAGTCTGATGCAGCAGACATGTTCAGATTTTCAAAACTTACAATAGCTGACTTCTATTCTTCCCATATGTTAAGGTGTATATACACTTTAAACACCACTCCAGCTGTTTTTTTTATATCACTGCTGGAGTGGTGCTCCCTGTCTTAGGCTAGGGTCACACTTGCATCATGCATCTACTAAATGAATGCATTTTTTACATGTGCAAATGTGTTAATACTCATGCGTTAATGCACCCATAGACTCCAATGCAAAAAACACATTGCAAAAGTGCAATACGTTTGACGCTATGCGTTTTTGCTAGTTGTGCTAAAAACATGGTCTGCAATGTATTTTGGTGCTTTTTCAAAAACTCATGCTTTTTTAACATGGGAGTCTATGGGAAACGCATGCGTTAATGCTTGCACTAAAAATTAAAAAGCATGCCATAAAAATGTCGAGGCAAAAACTGGATCCATTAATGCATCCTGTAAACGGATGCAACCTCCCAAATGTGACCGTAGCCTTATTCTCACCTTCTGGCATCTTCATCTTTTTACAGCTTCACTCCTGTCGGTCTTCGGCTGTTTGAGTCCTGCTGTATGCTCCAGTGTTAATGCACAACTCAACACATCTCTTTGAGAGTCTCATAGACTTGTATTGAGAGCTTTTGATCAGTTAGAAGTTAGTGGTGCAAGATGGCTCTGTGGGATTGAAGTGACAGTGACAAAAATGATAAAAACACCAGAAGGTGAGTATAAGACTAGGGAAGGACCTTCATCAATCCCTTCATCACGCAGCCAGTTTTCACCTTCATGATGTGGCCATTATTCCCAATTCTGCCCAGTGTCATTTTATGAGGTAATAACTTTGGAAGCCTTCAATGGATCCCAATGATTCAGAGAAGTTTTTAGGAACATATTGTAGTTCATATTAGTGGTAAATATTGTAAGATATTTTTTGCATTTTCTTGTGAAAATAACAGAAATTTGGTGTAAATTTTGGAAACTTCCCAATTTTCAAACTTTGAATTTTTATGAAATTAAACCAGAGACTAATGTCACACAAAATGATTAATGAAAAACATTTACCACATGTCTACTTTACATTAACATAATTTTTTAAAATATTTTGTTAAGAAGTTAGAAAGGTTAAAAGATTATTAGCTCTGTTTCATTTTTCCAACAGTTTACAAAACCATTTTTTTAGGGACCACATCACATTTGGAGTGACTTTGAGAGGCCTGCATGACATAAAATACCCAAAAGTGACACGATTCTAAAAACTACACTCCTAAAAGTGCTCAAAACCACATCAGAGAAATTTAATAACCATTTTTGTGCTTTACAGGAACTAAAGCAATGTGGAAGGAAAAAATGAAAATTTTATTTTTCCAACAAAAATGATATTTTAGCCTCACACTTTGCTTTCTCACAAAAGTAATATGAGAAAAAGGGTCACAAAAATGTGTTGAGAAATTTCTCCTGAGTACACCAATTCCCACATGTGGTTGAATTTACTGTTTGGGCGCACCGCAGGGCTTGGAAGGGAAAGAGTGCAATTTTGATTTTTCAAAACACTAAATTAACTTGAATCATTAGCAGACACCATGTCACATTTGGAGAGGACCTAATGTGTCTAAAAAGTAATAACTCACACAAGTGACCCAACTTTAGAAACTAAACACAACGAGGAATTTATCTAGATGTGTGGTGAGCACAATTGAACCTCCAAGTGCTTAACAGAATTTTAGAACACTGAGCCATGAAAATAAAAAAAAATCACATTTTCTCCACAAAAATGTTCTTTTAGCTCCCAATTTTTTATTTTCACAAGAGTAACAGAAAACAATTGCTATATGTAATTTGATATGTGGTGGAAAACTACTATTTGGTCACATGGCAGAGTTCAGAAGAGAAGGAGTGCCTTTGACTGTTCGAAAGCAAAATCGTCTGGAATTATAGTGAATGCCATGTCATGTTTGGAGAGTCCTTAATGTGCCTAAACAGTGGAAACTCCCACAAGTGACTCCATTTTGGAAACTAGACCCCTCAAGTAATTTATCTAGATTTGAAGTGAGCACCTTGAACACCCACGTGGTTTACAGAATTTTATAGCGTTGAGATGTGAAATTAAAAAATCTATTTTTTTCCATAAAAATATCGTTTTGGCCCAAAGGTTGTCTTTTCACAAGGGTAATAGGATAAAAAGAACCATACAATTTATACTGTAATTAAGGGGATTGTGGGGGTCAACCTACCATGTGCAGAGCATTATATTGTGTACAAAAAGCTGTTATCGACATTATAATTTGAGAGGACAGTGTGGTGGAAATTACACTGTTTATGAGGGAAGTACAAAATGAATCATATTGTGCATAGGGTGACTTTGGGGCATTACACTCTGTGAAGACTAGTTTTGGCCATCATACTATGTATATGGAGCTTTTAGGCTTCATACTGTGTATAGGGGAAGGAGGCTTTTTGGTACTATACTGTGTATAGGAGGGCTTAAGAGGCATTATACTGTGTATAGGTGGGCTTAAAGTGGACCTGTCACCCCCCATGGCTTATAATCTAAGGGCAGCACTGAATTCAGCATGTCTGCTGCATTCAGGCAAGGGATCCCCAATGGTTCTGTGGGGCTGCTATCCTGAGATATAGGCTTATAAAAACGTACAGTAAAAATCCATGGAGACGGACTCTTGTGCTGCAGCCAACTCGTAGCACAGGGCCATTACACACCCCCTGTGTCTCTGTGACGCCCATGTCCTCGTGCCAGTCATGAAATCCTCGCTCTGCGCGTCCTTGTGCTGATTACGCAGATGCAGAGTGAGGTATTGCTTATTGCAGCCCCCAGCTGCCTGTCTCACCTCCTGCTGTGACATCAAAGCCTTTCCCTGCCCTGCTCCAAAGCATAACATGGAGCAGGGCAGGGAAAGGCTCTGACATCACAGCAGGAGGTGGGACAGGCGTCCTCTACTTTCCCTGCCCTGCTCCATAGTAAAACATGGAGTAGGGCAGGGAAAGGCTCTGACGCTACAGCAGGAGGCGGAACAGGCAGCTGGGGGCGGCAATAAGCAATACCTTGCTCTGCACCTGCGTCACCAACACAAGGATGCACAAAGCAAGGATTTCATGACTGGCATGAGGACATGGGCAGCACAGAGACACAGGGGGTGTGTAATGGCCTTGTGCTATAAGGTGGCTTAAGCACAAGGGCCCGCCTCCATGGATTTTTACTGTAAGTTTTTATAAGCCTATATCTCGGGGTAGCAGCCTCACAGAGTCATGGGGGACTCCTTGTCTGAATGCAGCAGACATGCTGCATTCAGAGCTGCCCTTAGATTTTAATCCATGGGGGTGACAGGTCCTCTTTAAGAGGCATTATACTGTATAAGGGGGGCTTTGGGGGCTTTTTACTGACTGGGGACAATTGTTGAGAAATTATACTGTGTAAAGGGGGGCTTTTGCATATAATACTTTGTATAAGGGAGCTTTGGGGGCAATGTACTGCTTGAGGACTATTGTTGGTGCTATCATACAGTGTGTGGGTCCAGCAGCAGAGGAATTTCATTCCCCATTGATTTACATTGGACTCGTTACTCTGTGAGTAATCGCTAGGATACTCGCAGAGTAACGAGTAGAGTGAGTACCGTACTATTCAGTGAGTACCGAGTAGCAACGAGTAGACTCGCTCATCCCTGCTGTCAAGTCTTTCACAGGGGCTACCATCAGAAATCTTGATTAATGGTCTACCATTGTCAAGGCGTATGTATAACCAGATCTACTTGGTGTCAGCTTCACGTGATCCAAGGCGACTAACTCCAAAGGCTGCGTGGTTATGATTGGCTCAAGCTTAGCTTGTTGGCTCTGCACATCTTTCCTTCATAAGGTATAGGCTTGACACGCTTTACACCACTTTTCTATGGATGTCCGCATACCTGGCCAAAAGAATCTGTTTTTGAGCAGCACTTCAAGATTCTTCCATCCGAAGTGACCAGTTTTGTCATGGTAGGCATGTAGGAGCACAGGGATGTCCGGTCTTGGCACGATAATCTGCCACGCCATTTCATGGGTTCTAGGATTTATATACCGCCGGCACAATTTATCTTGATACTGGAAAAGTTTACCCCGTTCATTCCACAGGTGTTCAGCATCAGACGGAGGGTTTACTGGCAGCTTTGCTGACTCTTGGGCTATCAGTTGTTTAATTAGATCTACAGCTGGATCTTGATCCTGTGCCTTTCCCCAGTCGAAGTGAGACTCCTATCCGACACCTGCTCCTTCGCCCCTATTCCATTACCCCCGTTACTCTCCCATCTTTCGAAGCCCACTCTGTCCGCATCTTCTCCCCCTGTAACCTCCAGTTAGCCGTCATCTACCGCCCCCCTGGATCCATCCCCACCTTCCTCGACCACTTTACCACCTGGCTACCTCACTTCCTCTCTACTGACATCCCCACCATCATTATGGGCGATTTCAATATCCCATTGACACTGCCCACCAAGCTGCCTCTCAACTTCTTTCCCAGACCTCCTCCTTCGGGCTCTCCCAATGGTCCTCCTCTGCCACCCACAAAGATGGCCACACGCTGGATCTCATCTTTACCCGTCTTTGCTCTCTTACTAATCTCACAAACTCAACCCTCACCCTGTCTGACCACAATCTGCTGACCTTCTCCTCCCTCACCTCCCCTACTACATCACCTCCTCTCCGCAAACTTGATCATCCCCGCAGAAACCTAAAACACATTGATCTACACTCACTCTCAGAATCCCTTCTCTCTCTCACCAACATAACATCTATATGTGACACAGACACTGCCACCACCCTCTACAACACCACATTAACCAAGGCATTCGACATAGCCGCCCCCCTCACACACCACGCTCCACGCACTAATAGGCAACCCTGGCACACCACCCTCACTAAAGACCTGAGACGGGCATTCAGGGTCGCCGAGAGGCGATGGAAAAAATCAGGTTCCACTGAGCATTTTGCACTGTTCAAACAGTCCCTCATCGCCTTCAAGACTGCACTTGCCACCGCCAAACAAACCTTCTTCTTATCCCTAATAACCTCCCTGTCCCACAATCCCAAGCAACTTTTCAAAACCTTCGATTCCTTACTCCGCCCGCCTGCTCCCCCTCCCTCTCCCCTTATCTCTGCAGAAGACTTCTTCAAAGAAAAGATTGACAGAATCAGAGACAGCTTTGATCCACTGTCCCCACAGCCTCCCCTTTCACCTACACTGCCCTCTACTTCCATCAACTGCTTCCCCCCATAACTGAAGACCAGCTCTCCTCCCTCCTGTCAAAATCACACCTCACCACCAGCGCCCACGACCCGCTCCCATCCCACCTCATTCCCAACCTCACCTCCGTTATCATCCCAGTCCTAACTCATCTTTTCAACCTATCACTCAACACCGGCACCTTCCCCTCAGCCTTCAAACACGCCTTGATCACACCCATCCTCAAAAAACCCTCCCTCAATCCCACAACTGTCTCCAACTACCGCCCTATATCTCTCCTCCCTTTCGCCTCTAAACTACTTGAACAGCATGTCCATTCTGAGCTGTCCTCTCACCTCTCCTCCTGCTCCCTCTTTGACCGCCTGCAATCTGGCTTCCGACCCCTCCACTCCACTGAAACAGCTGTGACCAAAGTCACAAATGACCTACTGACTGCCAAAAGCAAGCGCCACTACTCTGTTCTCCTCCTCCTCGACCTGTCAGCCGCCTTCGACACTGTTGACCACTCCCTTCTACTACAGATCCTGGAATCTCTTGGCATCACGGACCTTGCCCTCTCTTGGATCTCCTCATTCTTAACGGACCGCACCTTCAGCGTCACCCACTCCCACACATCCTCCTCGCCCTACCCCCTATCTTTCGGGGTCCCCCAGGGCTCGGTTCTTGGACCATTACTGTTCTCAATCTACACTCTCGGCCTAGGGCAACTCATTGAGTCCCATGGCCTCCAATATCACCACTACGCCGACGACACTCAAATCTACCTGTCTGGTCCTGACATCGCCTCCCTTCTATCCAAAATTCCACACTGCCTGTCCGCCATCTCATCCTTCTTCTCTGCTCGTTTCCTTAAGCTGAACATGGACAAAACCGAGTTCATAGTCTTCCCCCCAAGACGCTCCCCTCACTACCTGACCTATCCATCGTCATCAACGACTGCTCTCTCTCTCCAGTCCCCCAAGCCAAGTGCCTCGGGGTTATCCTTGACTCTTCCCTCTCCTTCAAGCCCCACATCCAGGCCCTCGCCACCTCCTGCCGACTCCAGCTCAAAAACATCTATAGGATTCGCACTTTCCTTGACCACGACACTGCTAAAACCCTCATTCACGCTCTCATCATCTCCCGCCTCGATAACTGCAACCTCCTGCTCACCGGCCTCCCCAATACCTCCCTTGCACCTCTCCAATCTATCTTGAACTCCGCTGCCCGCCTAATCCATCTGTCTCCCCGCTACTCCCCTGTCTCCCCCCTCTGCCAAGCCCTTCACTGGCTCCCTACTTCCCAGAGATCCCGGTTTAAAACATTAACCATGACATACAAAGCCATCCACAACCTGTCCCCTCCATACATCTCTGACATGGTCTCCCGATACCTACCCTCACGCAACCTGCGATCCTCCCAAGAGCTTCTCCTCTACCCCCCCCCATCTCCTCTTCGCACAACCGCATACAGGATTTCTCCCGTGCTTCACCCAGACTCTGGAACTCACTGCCCCAACACATCAGACATTCTCCTACCCTGGGAACCTTCAAAAGAAACCTGAAGACCCACCTGTTCCACCAAGCCTACCACCTGCAATAAGACCCGGTCCACCACACCGCCTCACGACTGGAATTTCCTCCTCCCACTGTATCCCCACCCGCTCCTCGTAGACTGTGAGCCTTTGTGGACAGGATTTCTCCCCTCTTGTTTCTGTACAACCGAACTGTCAAAATTTATTGTTACTTGTATTGTTACTATGTTACTTGTCCTAGTCTGCCCTTTTTAGCATGTAAAGCGCCATGGAATATAATGGCGCTATATAAATAAATAATAATAATAATAATAATAATAATAATAACAGGTTTACTGCTTCAGTATAGAGGTTTCGATGGGTCTGCTGAGATTGGGTTTCCCTCACATTATGGAAAGCAGGTAACTCCACTTCTTCCAGCTCATCTTCATCAACACCTCCTTCAGACAAATGAGGCATCCTGGATAAGGCATCTGCATTCCCATTTTGGTGCCCAGCCCAGAACTTGATGGTAAATTGGTAGTTGGAGTCTGGCCATCCATCTCTGCTCCATGGCTCCCAACTTTGCAGTTTCCAGATGGGTGAGCGGATTGTTATCCGTATAGGTGGTGAACTTGCTAGAGGCTAGGCAGTGTTTAAACCTCTCTGTGATGGCCCAGACCAAGGCCAGGAATTCCAGCTTGAAGGAATTGTAGTTTTCTGGGTTCCTCTCTGTGGGTCGCAATTTTCGGCTGGCATGAGCGATAACTCTCTCCTTACCATCTTGCTTTTAGGCAAGGACGGCTCCGAGTCCCACATTGCTGGCATCTGTATACAGCAGGAATGGCAGGCTGTAGTCGGGTAAGCTAGGATTTCTTCTCCTGTCAGGCTTCTTTCATCATTTTGGAACGATTCCTCTTGTTCTTTACCCCATCTCCATGGAGAATCCTTTGGGCTTGCCTTTCATGGGTTGGCTTACTAGCAGGTCTTGCAGAGGAGCAGCCTTCTTGGTATACTCCTTGATGAACCTTCGGTAGTAGCCCACCAAACCAGGAATTGACGTACCTCCTTGATGGTTTTGGGTTCTGACCATTCTTTGATTGCTGTTACCTTGTCTGGATCAGGGGCCAAAGCCTTAGCACTGACTATGTGTCCCAGGTACTCACTCTTGGCTTTAACAGGTGGCATTTTGATGGTTTCAGCTTCATCCCGTACTTAGCCAGAGTTTCAAACATTCTCCTAGATGGGCGACATGTTCCTCGTAGGTCTGGAGTACATCGATCACGTCATCCAGATAGAGCAGTACTGTGTCGAAGTTCTTATGCCCCAGGCAACTTTTCATCAACCTCTGGAAGGTTCCGGGTGCATTACATAGTCCAAGGCATGCTGTTGAACTCACATAGGCCCATAGGTGTTGCGAATGCCGTCTTTTCTCTATCTTCTTCGGCTACGGACACCTGCCAATATCACTAGTGAGATCTAAGGTGGAAAAGTAGTTGGCAGACTTCCAACGCAGCTAAAGACTCTTCTATTCGTGGTAACGGTAAGCATCTTTATGTGTTATGCGGTTTATCTGCCTATAGTCTACACACATCATCATACTGCCATCCATCTTCTTTACTAAGACTAAGGGGTGCTGCCCAGGGACTACAGCCATCTCGTATAACCCTGTGTCTTTCATGTCCTGTAACATCTCTTGGTGGAATAGGCCTATACCGTTCTTTGATTGGTGGATGTGTACCTGTGGGGATGTGGTGTTATACCCCTTTTATCCTACCAAAATCAAGTGGATGCTTACTGAAAACTTGTTCAAACTCTTGGACTACCCGTACACGCCTTGCTTTTCATACACAGGATGTGGTGTCAGTTCCGACATGGAGCTGCTGGCAGCAGTCCTCCAGTGGCCCAGTTGTTTGATCAGTTTTGTCCCCCTTCCTCGTGGGGTCGGGTTGCACTGTGTGGATCTCGTTGTTGCTGACTGTGTATAATTTGGCAACGGTGGTATACCTCGGCAACTTAACCTCTTCACTGCCACAGTTTAAGATGCGAACTGGCACTCTCCCTTTGTGTACATTAACCACCCCCCTGGCTGTCAACAGTGTAGGTCTGTGTTCTGTGATCACAGGCTCCACTAATGCTTGATAGTCCTGCCCTCTCAGACCTATAGCTGCTCGACACCAAACCATCATTTCACTCATTGGTGTATCACAATAGGTATCGGGTCTGTCACCTGTGCTGTGCCAATTTCACCACCTGTAATTGTTACCTGTTGTTGGTGTAATCTGATCTCATGTTGGATAATCTTCCTCTGACCAGGCCTGGCAGTTTCAGCAATCTGTTGAAGCAAAGACATTACTTCCTGCATGCAATTGCTAACAACATTAGTACCCAAGATAAAATAAGGATCATTTGCATTAGTGGCTTCTGCTACTACAAGGACCCTTGATTTTGTAATTCTACTTTCCCCACCTTTATGGGCACTTCCTTAACCCCCATTACATTAATTGGTTCCCCATTTGCTGTATGGAGGGAAATATCTACCTCGGGCTGTTTCAATTCAGCATCAGCCCAATACTTTCTATAAAGGATATAGGGGACAAGGGTCACCTGCGATCCGGTGTCCAGTAGAGCAGCAACGGGATGCCATCCAGCACAATGGACAGAAACGGCCTCTGTCCGATGAAAGTCTTGCACCAGGTGGTTGGGCCTTGTTGGTCTAGTCCTGAGGTTTGGCCCCGGCCCCCAGGGACTACCCATTTAAAGACAGTGCCTAGCGAGATGACCAGTGCGATTGCAGCTGCGGCAGATGGGCTCCCCAGTGGAGCTGTAACGGTCGGTGGTCCTTCCTCTGTAGGCTATAGCTTGCTTCCCTCGCATCCAGGGGACGTCATCCGGGCTGTCGGCAAGCTGGATCTGTGGCTGAGGCTTGGGGTCTTGGTGCTGGCTGCTGGCTCTTTTGTAACTGCATAGCGTTCATTAGCTTGGAGATGTTTTTTGCCCGCAGGGAATCATATTTGTCAGGCCGAGCAGATTGTACATTCTGCGTTGCTGCAGGCACAGGGGCTGGTTTTAGAGTAGCCTGCACCTCATCGTCACACCACCATTTCATTGCAGCTTCATGGGTTTCTACTGGCTTTAACCCTTTGATGGCCATTTCTTTCAAGGTGTTAAAATCAGCGTCTGGATTACTTAATGACCACCAGCACACATTTTTACTGTCCTCAGGGGATAGCAGGCCCCGGGTGAACTGTTCAATGAGGAGTTTGTTCTCATCTCATGCACTGGCAGGGCTGACATGTATGAGGGCGCGCAGTGCTCTTTCCAGGTGCCAGGCATAAGCTCTAATGTCATCTCCTGGCCTCTGATAGCAATGATGAAAGCGCATACGAATGTCAGCTTCATTACACTCCTCAAAGGCAGCTCTCAGTTTATCAAATATAGCAGGGGCTGATCTGCGTTCAGCAACAGACCAGGACACACTTTCTTTTTCTGCTGTCCCAGTTAACTGTCCAAGCACCACCGTAGCACGTTGCTGGATGGTCATAGCATACATGTCCAGGACGCCCTCAATCTTTCTTTTAAACTCATCGAGTGTATCAGGGCGGACATCATACTGAGGCAATCACTTGGCCCCCGGGATGTATGGAAGACATGAGCATTACCGGGGCGACGGTGCCCGAAGCACCGGAGGTACTTGCAGTGCTACCGGAGGCAGCCATGGATGGTCCAGGATAGACCTGGGGGTCAGCGTACGCCGCCTCATCCTCGCTGGAGGAGGCCGACATGTTGGAGGCCTGCCTGGTTAATTACAGCCAGCTGCTGAAGGGTTAACTAGTTCAGGAGTTTCTGGACCGCAGCGCTCGGGAATGCTCGGCTGAGCGAGGGGCGGGGCTTCTGTTTTGCGCCCTGCAGCTGGCACGCCCCCTTTCTTCCCGCTCTTCGGCACAGTAATGGTGGCGGAGCTTTCACAGTCATACTTTACAGTTAATAAACGGCACACAGTACTCGGTGATACCGGGCACGGGATCCTGTTCGTGATGCCATTTTGCGACTCGCCCAGGGCAGGGTCTCAGGGCTCGGGCTCGGTTACGGTCTGGGATGGCACGGGTGGCCGCCCGAGGCTGTAGCCCTGGGGTCAGTGAAAAGGGGATTATTTACAGGGACTTTATTTACAAGGTTGTCTTTGTGACGCACCTGCTGTATCTGGTGAGGGATCACCAGCGCTGCTACAGTCCTCTGGAGGTCGGTGGGATGGCGGCTATGATGGGATAGTCATGCAGGCAGGACTGGACCTCCAGGGCAGAGTGTGTGAATGGCAGATGCAGCAGAGCGGAGAGTTATAGGGATAGCCTATAGGGAAACACGGTGGGTGATAGATGGTGGGTGATAGGAGAAAGCACAAACGCAGCCAAAGTCTCTTTACCTTTATACTGGTGGTTTGCAGGCAAATTGTCCAGAGCACTGACGGGTAGCTGGGCTGCACAGCGGGCTCCCACAGGAAGTGGGTATAAGGCCTCCTCCTCTGTGTGTTTGTGATGAAGCACAGTCTATTAAATGCTGACTTGCCTCCTCTCTCTTCTTCTGTATCTCTCTCCCTCTCCTGTGCGGTCTCCGGGACGACCCTTTCTCTGGAACTGCAGTGCCCTGCTAGTCCTGGCTCCCTATCTGCGATTCTCTCAGGAGACCGGGTAGCTGAAGCTTCCTCGGTGCCAAGGGGTTTCCAGTGGGACTTGGAGTTCCCCACTGTTACGGATCCCCAATATCCGTCTCCTCTTTTAGGGTGAACTCGCTGTCTGAGCTGCCTGCTCCCTTTCTCTGTTTCTCTGTTTCTTCGTCCATGCTCCCTGCCTTCAGTCCCACTTAGGCTGGTGAGACCGGCTAGTCTGCGTCTCTGGCCTGGGCCTACTTGTGGCACCAGCACCAGAACTCCTCTGCAGCTCTTCTAGCGTCTGCTACACTCTGACTAACTCCGCCCCCAGCAGCAGTATTTATAGGGGATCCTGCCTAAGGGCAGCAGGTTGAGCTCCCCCTAATGTGCTGGGGCGGATGGTGTTATTTGTAGTGCTACCTACTGTGATAACCCAGCTGTGCAGCAGAGAGATATGTGGTTACCTGCGTTGGAAGGACGCCACAATTATGTATATTCAAATTCAATATAGGGGAAAAACATATAGAAACGAATGCAATCAAAACATTTGTGATCAATTGAAGACCATAGAAATGAAGATAAGGCTTTCTTACATTGCAGATTAATTACAGCAATTTTTTATATACACTAGAAATAAAATGTATAGTTCAGCACAATGTGTTATAGGCTACACATCCCATCAAGACTTCTCAGTCTAATTTTTTTTACTGTGCAGAAGCATGACAAAAAAAATTGAAAGAAAAAACACACGTTTTTTTTTATAATAGACATAAATTGGAAAATCAATTCATTTTTGTGCATTAATGTTTGGACTGGATTTGTGAACCCTTACTTTAAAAAAGGTAGATGTAATGAATACTTGTTGTCAGTACCATTAACAGTGTAGAACATTTAATCTACTGTGCTCCGTAATGAGTTTTGTAAACACCGCTTAATTAAATTGTGCAATTTTGCATGATAATAAAAAAATAATTATGAGCAACATTAATTACATATTTCCTGCTTTTCTTAAACACTGTGTTGGTTGACTTTTTTGTGTAATTAGCAGCTGACCAGTGCCATCTTGTGGTTATTTGTTGGAATATCAACTTTTCTAGAACAAACAGGAAAATGACAGTGAGTTTATTATTACCATTGTTCCCTGGAATTATGTGATTCCTTTGCTGATTATTGGGGGCTCATTGGGGGTTCCACACAACATGGCAGCAATAAAACAAGTGACTTTTACATTGACTTTTACATACAGTGCCACTCCATGAATGAAACAGAGTATGTCATAGCTCTGGTCAGATGAGACCAAGGTAGAACTTTTTTTGGCAAAATGCAAAATGCTATGTGTGGGGGAACACTAACAATGAATATCACATTGAAAACACTATCCTCACCGTCAAACATGTTAGAGGCAGAATCATGCTGTGGGGATGATTTCTTCTGTAGGGATAGGGAAAAAGGTCAGAGTTGATAGGAAAATATATGGATCTAAGTTCAAGGCAGTTTGGAAGGAAAAAACCTGTTGCTGCAAAAGACTTGAGGTCAGTGTACATTCACCTCCCAGCAGGACAATAACCCCAAACATACTGCCAGAGCTACAATGGATGGCATAGGCCGGCTTCACACCACGGTTTTGTGCTGTCAGGTTGGATCATGTTTGTTTGTTTTTTTAATTCTTTTTTATTAAGTTTCACAAATAACATACAATTGCAAAACATAATATTCCCCACATGTAAAAAAAGCCTGTAAAGTCTAAATCGTCCATTCATGAAGACGTGCATCTCAGGTCTGTCTGTATTCCATGTGGCGATACACGTGTCGTTGTTTGAATTTAGTAAGTATGTGAGCTAAGTATAGTAAGCTTTTAACCCCCCCCAAAAAAAAGACAGAGGCAAAAAAAGAAAAAAAAAAGAAGTAAATAGAAAAAGAGAAAGAAAGAAAAAAAAGAAGAAAATGAAAGGGAATAAAAAAAAAATAGACAGGAAGAAGACCCCTTCACCCACCCCCTGCCCACCCCTCCGCTCCCACCCTATAGAAATGCTGATAACTGTTCCATTTCTTAATATCTAGCTCCACCACCCCAACCAGCGACCACCACCACAACACCGGTTATGCGTTATGGTTGTTTCTCATAGTGCCCGTGACCTTCAGTGTGCCAAGCGTGCCATGTAAGTTCTGAGTTATACCATGTGTGTTACGGAAGGGATATACTAGTTGATAGTTGTCACCTCCAGGAAGTTGGTCTATTATGTAAGGTCTCCATGTCGCAAATAATTTAGTTGTTCTGGCGTCCCTGTCCCCTTCTGCTTCCACCTTCTCAACTAGTATTGCTCCCTTCAGATCAGTCAATAGTTCCGATAGCGTCGGTGCCGCTGCTATCAACCATTATCGTAATATCAGTTGTTGCTGTAGCACCATGATGGTGTTTAGTAATTTTCTCTGCGCCTTGTCTAGACCCAGGTCCCCCAGGTTATGGAATATCCACAATAAGCAGTTTAGTGGGACACAATGCTGTAGTATGCATTGTGTCCAGCTCCTCACTACCTTCCAGGATTGAAGGATAAGCCTGCATTCCCATATCTAATGGAACATATCTACCCCCTTGTCCCCGCATTTTGGACATGACTGTTTTCTGTCTGGATGGGTCTTGTTGGATGGTATATTGAACCCCAGAATTGCCCCATGGATCACTCTGAAATAGGTGTCCCTCCGACTTTCATTCACAATGCTCTTACGAACCTCGCGCCAACCCATCAGGATCTTCCCCTCGATCTCTTATTCCTGTAATCTTACATCCCATCTTTTGAGTATCCTGCGCGGCCCAGAAGCAACTAGGTCTCGCCTTAGGGTGGTGTATATGGTGAATACACTAGTGTCCGCTATATCCCTAGCTAGTAGAGTGTCCAGTCCATGGTGTTTAGCATACCTTCCTTAAGTCATATAAGCAATGGAACAAATGTAGCCTCAATTGTTCAAACTGTAGAGCATGAGAATGGTTAAGTGGCCACCTCCTGAATGTCTCTGTCTCTGTCAACCACCTCCTCTCCTAAATCTGATCCTGTAGTGTTTTAATGCCCTTAGCTCTCCAGACTTTAAAGAATGCATTGTCCTTGTCCTGGCTGAAGTCTGGGTGTCAACATGGGCTAAAATATTTGAATATCTTCCAAGATAACTCGAGCTTGATTCGCAGTGCCTTCCAAACCCTCCTCGTGTCTTTGAAAATGGTTGAATTTTTCACCCGAGGGTCCACTGTTGCCCCTGTTGAGTGCAAAATGGCTACAGGGTCCCATGGGGTGCACCACTTTGACTCAAGTGTATAGTCTGAGTGTTTGCTAGTGTGTTTCAGCCAGTCTAGGATATGTCTCGTCAGGCATGCTATGTTATAACCTTGTATATTAGGTAACCTTGTCCACCTTCGTCTTGTGTAAGCAATGATGCAATGTAAAAAATGATGCAGGCTCCGATTTTGTGCCCGGTGAAAAACCGGACAAAATCGGATCAGGGACAGAAAACACAAAACCGGATGGCCAAATAGGACCAATCCGGCACCATAGGAATACATTGAAGGCAAGACTGGATCAGGTTGTGTTCTGTTCGGTCACACACTGCTGCAAACTAACACAGCACTACCAGCAGGGAACTGACATTAACCCTCAGTGGTAACAAAGAAATTGACACATTTAAAATCTTTGGCTCCAAAGCAGTCACTGACTCTTGAAAGTTCTTTTCTCCTCTTTATGTTCTCCATGCTTAGTGTGGCACACACAGACACACAATGCAAAGATTGAGTCAACTTCTCCCCTTTTATCTGGTTTCTGATGTGATTTTCATATTGCCCACACCTGTTACTTCCCATAGGTGAGTTTGAATGAGCATCACATGTTTGAAACAAAGTTATTTACCACAATTTTGGAAAAGTGCTAGCAATTTTCATGCATTTTGCATGAAATAATTTCCAATTTGTCTTTTTTTCTGCTTCTTTTAGTTGTTCTTATACACAAAAATAAATACATATGTGTATGACAAAACATGTGTAACTGCAATAATTTTCTGAGAGAAATACTTCATTTTCTGGAACAATTTCAAGGGTGACTGTATGCAGATATATATGCTGTGAAACGTTTTAGACAGGTGCGGAGAAGTGAAAAAAAATGCTGCAAAATAAGAATGCTTAACCTCTTCATGACCAAAGGACATACCTATACAACTTGGAAGGGAAGTTGTCCATGGCCAAGCATGTATAGGTATGTTCTGGCTAGATGGGCACTGTGGCCATTGCAATGGAAATCGCTGGAAGGTACCGGGTGATTCTGTAAGAAGGGCAACCAGAGCTTGACCTCAGGGGAGTTGGCATTGCCACCCTGCAACTATGATCATCATCATTGGGTGTTCAATTCTGAGAAACCAACCACGGGGATTGTATTGTTTCAAGCAATGTAATTGCCTGAAACATCGAGATACAGCTATAATCAGTGCTACAACTGCACCAATCATAGGCTGGAGCTAGGTGTCCTCAGTGTTCCCTAAGCCCTGATTGGAGCAATCATGCATATGACGCGATCATGTAAATCAGCATGCAGAGGTGCGTGTGACCTGCGTCGGTCTGTGTCGCTATCCTGCTGATATTTATGGTGCCACAAGCAATTTCTGGTTGTAACACCACTCTACTGCTTTGGTAGATCTGCTGTCCCTTTGCCGCAATCTGCTATCCCTGTGCTGCTGTCCCAATGCTCTGATCTGCTGTCCTTGTGCTCCGATCTGCTGTCCATGTGGTACTACTAATTTTTTTGTGTCTGTTTCCCCCCAGTCTCCCACTTTTGCAGTTCATCCATGCATGCATGCCTCATTCGCTGATCTGCATACTACTGTTTTTTTTTCTTAAAGTAAAATAAGAACAAATAAAAATAACAAACTTAGATTAGTTGATAGGCCTAGATTAGGGAGAGTAAAAATATGATCTAGTAATCGTCGTCCACTGCAGTATTTTTTTTAATTGAATATAGTCGGGATAAGTGTCAGTCGTGAGTGCTAATTCCTTTTTTTATCTACTCCCATCCATTTAGTAAGTTTCTTTTTTATTTTCCCTTGCTTAAATCTTTTTATTATTGCATTGAAACAAGTTGAATAACATAAACACTTAGCAAAAGTAATCAGTTTTACCCAAGTAAGGGTCAAATAAGAGAAATCTGTAAAATAAGTACCGTATATACTCGTGTATAACCCGAGTTTTTCAGCACAAAAAGTCCCCCCCTCGGCTTATACACGAGTCATATACCATCAGTGGTGTATACAGGGGCCCCCCTTCCCCCTTGCTGTCAGCCACCTGTAAAGAAATAGATCATTATACTTATCCCTGTCCTGTCGCCGCCGCCGCCGCTCTCCGACACCACGCGCTCCTCCGTCTTTATCCGGATTCTTCCTGCTGTGACCGGCGGGCGCAGACAATGACGTCATTGTCTGTGTGCCGGTCACAGCAGGAAGAAGCCGAATGAAGACGGAGGAGCGCGCGGTGTCAGGGAGCGGCGGCGGCGGTGACAGGACAGGGATAAGTATAATGATCTATTTCTTTACAGGTGGCTGACAGCAAGGGGGAAGGGGGGCCCCTGTATACACCACTGGAGCCCGCCTTGTATATGTGGCGCCCCGCAACAAGTGCGTCACAAGAGGGTATTGCAGCCGTAAATGCAGCCGCAATATTCTCTGACACAGCAGTGATCTGGTTAACTTGAGATCCAACCCTGCATGCATCACCTAGAATAGAGGGCCAATCCAGGGTCCTGGTGGGCGGAGTGCTAGGGAAGTGTGTAGGAAAAGTTAGTCTAGAACACAGAAGGAGTCTAGAACGAGAAGAGAGAACTTGAACTTGGAGTAGGAGCGGGGAACCTGCACCTCGTGCAGCCCCCGGGCCGTCACCGGTCGGGTGTCAGCACCTGAGGCCTCAACAACCGGGATCGGGCATCACTAACCACGGGTTCCAAAAGACTCCCGTGCCCAAAACCTTACAGCCGGTTCACTGGTACCGAAGCTGGCAGCAGTTCACCTCTGCTACTCGAACCAGAAGCGTGGAGGAGCAGCTTTACAGGAGCACCCCACCACCAGCCAACTTCCAGTCGTCTAACCAGCGGTGTACCCACCGAGGGATCCAGGGCTCCCCAAAACATCCATAATGTACATCTTGGATAGGGCATTGAAGCAGCCTCCCCGTACCCGATCTGGTATTCCTGGGCGACAATGGCAAACCACTTAGCTAGAATGGAGGAACACTGCGGATCTCTGAGGGACACCATCACTGCTGAGTCCACCCGGTCCACTACCCGTTAACTGTATACCATGTACTGCCTGCTGGTTACAGTAAAGACCCATTGCAGAGACTTTCTGTGTCCGTGCTTCCTTATGAACTGTCCGCCGCACTACAATGTAACCGCAGCTGCCGCACAACATCTTGAGCAGCTCCAGCCTCCGGGGATCACCGCTCAGCCTGTGGGGAGCGTTCCATCTTGCTGCTGTCCATCCCCCGGAGGTTCCGCAGCGTCGGTAACGATTACCAAAACTACTCATAGGTGGCGTCACAAATAAATTAAACCCCTTAATCTGTTCCGACAAGACGTCTATGACTGTTGATCTGTACTCAACCGGGCCCGGCTACCGGCAGCCGTGGCCCACCCGTGACAAGGAGGAAGGAGCTACGGCCTGTCTAAACCGGAGTCCACGGGTTGACGGTGAGTCAGAGAATGGCGTCACGAACAGGATACGAGCAGGCCCGTTCCCTAACGGGTATAATGTGCTTAAAAATGACTTTAATGTCTACAATTTGGACTTTGTTCGTCCCTAAAAGAACTTTCCCGCCTTTTCACCATTGGGCCAAGATGGCGCCCAAGATGGCGTTCCCGCCATGAGGATCCGCCAACTGCAAGCCCAGGGTGAGCCACCTCCCCTCATCGTGGGAGGGCTAAAGGCAAAGGCGCCAAACTCTTTGTCCGCCCTGATTGCTCGAATCAACCATGGGGCGGACCCCAAAGACTTTTTCCCACCATTGGACTGCAAAAAGCCCAGAGGAAATGGGAGTGTCACAGACCTTCTTCACCAGCTCTCTACCAGAACGGTTACCGGTTGAACGGGTGTGGTTCCCTCTAAAGAAGAGAATGGCCAGCACGAGACTCCAAGACCTAATGCGGGAGGTCGAGGCGGAGGCCAGAGCAGCCATAGGCCAACCGGGTCCGGGTCCTGCCCTTACCATAGACGGCAGCCCCGACTTTTGGCTAGAGGCTCTACAAGACCTCCCGACGCGGTTACTTGAGACTGTGGAGGGGACGATTCGCAGCTGGAGCGCGACCCCAGGCAGAAGACTTCATCATGCGATGCAGCAGAGCCGACCGGGTACAGCTTCTCCAGGTCCAGACGACGTCGCCAGCTTCTCAACCGCCTCACCGTCGCCCACCACCTGTCCTGCTTCGTCACCGGAGCCCATAGACTGCATCATTCTGGTGGAGGCCACAACTCAGCTTGTTCCAGCGAGTGAAACCGCAGCCGACCCCGTTCCTGTGCCGGAGCTTCCAATACGCTCCACCGAAGAGCTTGACATCTATCAGGTTCCCCTTGAGGAACCCGTCAACAGTTGCACTATCCAAGAGACTGTTGCCTGTTTCATCCCCGTACTGGAGACCTCTCTTGCAAATGCCGAGGCCTACCTGGTAACCGGGATTGAGACACCTTTACCTGAGAAACAGATGAAGAGGCAGGCAGCCAGGTAGCCATGCAGGACGTCCCCGAGGAAGGATCCGCAGCATTACCGCCCTGTTGTACAGAGGAACCTACTCCAACATCTCCAACCATCGAGCAGCCTGATGTGGTCATCGAGGAAGTGGTCGAGGACGATGACGACGAGACCCGCAGCATCCCTGAGGATCTCGACACCGGGTTCGCTTGGGGAGACACCGAGGAACTTCCTACCGGACATACAACTCGGGTACAGCGGTCGGGTGCAACGCCGACACCTTCCCCTGTGCCGTTCCACCGGGTGCCTATCCGGACTGCCCGCCAGGCTCAAGTTTCCCGCCAAACCACCAGCTCCACCGTTCATCTTTACACCCCGAGCCGTAACGACGGAGATGTACGCCAGCGACGACGAGAGGAGTGGCAAGCCCGTGAACGCGCCAACATGCAGGCCCGTGCCGAGGCTCGCCGCCAACCGCCGCTGCCTGATGAACTCCGCCGCGAAGGTAGAATTTCCACCTTTAACTTACATACCGGGTGGGTGTTCGCTTGGGAGGTGGGTTTGAATGAAGAGGTGTTTGTGGGGTGCCGGAACGTTGAGTCAAACTTGCCTAGAGGACATCCCGATTGCGACCTATACCGGGGCGATATTATCACCTACGAACGCTATGCTTGTCTAGATGGGTGGTTCGCTATCCGGGTGGCCATCGTTCTCTGCGCCAGTGACTCTAAAGCTTGGACTCACTCAATAACTCTGTTCCTGTTTAACCACTGATTGTGTGATCTTGCGGCTACCGCCTGAACTGTTGATACAAGGACAGCCGACCGCCCGCTGGGTCCGCGTAAAGTGTGTTACCTGTTTACTTTGCTTATTCCATCAAAGCATCTCTTTACCTGTTTTTCTTTAATAAAAGTGTGTTTTATGTATGTTATAAAAATACAAAATCCTCTGTAATGCGAGTAGTGTGACGCTTGGGGACAATCGAATTTAACCAAGGGGGAGTGTGGCGCCCCGCAACGAGTGCGTCACAAGAGGGTATTGCAGCCATAAATGCAGCCGCAATATTCTCTGACACAGCAGTGATCTGGTTAACTTTGAGATCCAACCCTGCATGCATCACGTAGAATAGAGGGCCAATCCAGGGTCCTGGTGGGCAGAGTGCTAGGGAAGTGTGTAGGAAAAGTTAGTCTAGAACACAGAAGGAGTACTAGAACGAGAAGAGAGAATTGAACTTGGAGTAGGAGCGGGACCTGCACCTCGTGCAGTCCCCGGGCCGTCACCGGTCGGGTGTCAGCACCTGAGGCCTTAACAACCGGGATCGGCATCACTAACCACGGGTTCCAAAAGACTCCCGTGCCCAAAACCTTACAGCCGGTTCACTGGTACCGAAGCTGGCAGCAGTTCACCTCTGCTACGCGAACCAGAAGCGTGGAGGAGCAGCTTTACAGGAGCACCCCACCACCAGCCAACTTCCAGTCGTCTAACCAGCGGTGTACCCACCGAGGGATCCAAGGCTCCCCAAAACATCCATAACGTACATCTTGGATAGGGCATTGAAGCAGCCTCCCCGTACCCGATCTGGTATTCCTGGGCGACAATGGCAAACCACTTAGCTAGAATGGAGGAACACTGCGGACTCTGAGGGACACCATCACTGCTGAGTCCACCCGGTCCACTACCCGTTAACTGTATACCATGTACTGCCTGCTGGTTACAGTAAAGACCCGTTGCAGAGACTTTCTGTGTTAGTGCTTTCTTATGAACTGTCCGTCCGCACTACAATGTAACCGCAGCTGCCGCACAACATCTTGAGCAGCTCCAGCCTCCGGGGATCACCACTCAGCCTGTGGGGAGCGTTCCATCTTGCTGCTGTCCATCCCCCGGAGGTTCCGCAGCATCGGTAACGATTACCGAAACTACTCATAGGTGGCGTCACGAATAAATTAAACCCCTTAATCTGTTCCGACAAGACGTCTACGACTGTTGATCTGTACTCAACCGGGCCCGGCTACCAGGCAGGCGCGGCCCACCCGTGACAAGGAGGAAGGAGCTACAGCCTGTCTAAACCGGAGTCCACGGGCTGACGGTGAGTCATATACACCACTGGGGCCCACCCTGTATACACCACTGGGGCCCGCCCTGTATACACCACTGGGGCCCGCCCTGTATACACCACTGGGGCCCTGTATACAGCACTGGGGCCCTGTATACAGCACTGGGGCTGATACACACTGGCCTGTATACACCAGGCCGTACCACTGTTACACCACTGGCTGTGTAATACCTCTGGCTGCTGTATACTACCACTGGGGCCTGTATACTACCACTGGGGCTGCTGTATATACCACTGGGGCTGCTGTATATACCTCTGGGCTGCTGGGCTGCTTATACTACCACTGGGGCTGCTGTATACTACCACTAGGGCTGCTGTATATACCTCTGGGGCTGCTGGGGCTGCTGTATACTACCACTGGGGCTGCTGTATATACCTGTATACTACCACTGGGGCTGCTGCTGTATATACCACTGGGGAGGCTGCTGTAACACTGCTGGGGCCTGTATATACCACTGGGGAGGCTGCTGTATACCACACTGCTGGGGGCTGTATACCTGTGCTAGGGTCCACCCTCGGCTTATACACGAGTCAATAGGTTTTCCCAGATTTTGGGGGCAAAAGTAGGGGGGTCGGCTTATACACGGGTCGGCTTATACACGAGTATATACGTTAATCGGAGAAATACTTACAGAAAGAAAAAGGTTAAACGTCTAAATTTCATCAGTTAAAACTATGTATAAAGACATGCCTATGCATATGAGTAAAAATTTGTATTCATTTTTAATATCTAGCAGTAAAGAAAGTTTATATATACAAGAAGAACAGAACTCAGTAAGAGTTGTTATGAAAAAACATATGAGAAGGTAACTCTACAGTCAAGGCATTGGTACATAATGTACTTTATGTCGAGAGAAAGTGCTGGGGCAAATAAGGATGTCCAAGGTGTCCATTTTAGCAAATATTTTTGGTACGTTTTATTTCTTACGGCAAATATGTATTCAAATAGACAATGTGAGGAGAGTCTATCTAGCAGATTTTCTATAGTGGGTGGAGCTTCCTCTCTCCACATAGATGAAACAAGGTATTTTGCTGCAATGAGTATTTCTGGTATTTAAGATCATATTAGTAAGGGTCCGTATGTCAAGCCAGTATTGTCTTAATATGACAATTCCAGAATATATGTTTAAAGGGAACCTGTCACCTCTGAAAAGCCACCTAACCTATCAATACATGTCCCTGCACCTTCCTATTATCATTATAACTATCCCTCTCTCTGCTAAATGCCTGCTTTCAATCTGCTAAAAAATGTTTTTATACTTACTCATTAGGATGATAATGAAGTGGGGCTATGTGCAATAGTCCCCCTGGGCATGTTGGTTTGCAGCATGAATGATCATTTATCACGCCCCCATGGGCCTGATATTCAAATTAAATTTCATGCCCCCAGCCTATCTCCAACCGCTCTGCTATGCAGCCTTCCTGTGGTAATGACGCTGAAAGCGTCATTTCCAGAACCGCAGGCCCCTTAGCAACCCGATATTTACCTTTGCAGCACATAGCGCTGCTATGTGGGGCTCCATAGAACCCCGCGTAGCAGCGCACATTGCTACTACGGTAAACATCGGGTTGCTAAGGGGCCATAGCAACCCGATATCTACCGTAGCAGCGGTGTGCACTGCTATGTGGGGTTCTATATTGTATTATATCTGGAAATGTTTTAATATTTGCATTTGTCCAATGCTTGAGTTTAATTGATGTGAAAATGTCTTCAAATATTTCTATTGGGACCCAAGTAGGTATAGTGCTTTCAAAACTTGACCGAAAGAGTAAAGTAAAATATGATAAAAAAAAATGCGTGGGGCTCCGCGCTATTTCTATGTCCAGTCAGGTACAGCTAGGCAGCTGGGGGCTGAAATCCACAGTGCAGGGAGGCCCAAGCCTTCTGGGCACCCCCGCTGCGAATGGCAGCCCACAGCTGCCCCAGAAAATGGCGCGTTCATTGAAGCGCCATTTTCTGGCACTGCAGATTCTTGAACAAAGTGCCTCAGTGTCCGCGCTGTTGCTCCGAGACCAAAGAAGCACAGACACGGGAATGTCTGGTTCAGCTACAGCCTTTATTTTACGACGCGTTTCGGAGCCTCCTACCGAGCTCCTTCCTCAGGGAACATCACGATTACACTGAACAATTACACATTTAAAAGAAAAAAGGCGCCAAAAACATGATGGAAATTACATCAGCATGAAGGGAGCATCTACACATGACGTCACAATGTTTACAAAACAAAGTACCGTAACAGCCGATAAAAGTTATACAGAAGCAAAACACAGTGGGTAATATCCATCAAGTGTACATATCATATACAATATTAGTGTATAAGAAAAACAAATAAAACTCACAACCATATAAGTAAATATGTGGGGGATGGAGACGGAAAGGTTCTAATGTGGAATCCAACTCATGAAAAAAATATATATACCGTATATACTCGTGTATAAGCCGAGTTTTTCAGCCCAAAAATTGGGCTGAAAAGTCCCCCCCTCGGCTTATACGCGAGTCATATACAGGCGCCCCCCCCATCGGTATACAGGCCCCTCATCGGTATACAGGGGTTCCCCCTTGCTGCCGCAAACCTGTAAAGGAATACATCATTATACTTATCCTCCAGCTTCTTCCGGCTTCCTCCTCCGGTGGGCGCAGGCAATGACGTCATTGTCTGTGCGCCAGAGGAGGAAGCCGGAAGAAGCCGGAGGAGCGAGATGGCGGCGGGACAGCGACAGGTTTGATCGTCCACTCATCTACCCAGCTTTGCTATTCTCACTGCTTTTGTACTGTGCTTATAATGTGTGTTAGGTACGCATTGTGATCGTCCACTCATCTACCCAGCTTTGCTAATCTCACTGCTTATGTACTGTGCTTATAATGTGTGTTAGGTACGCATTGTGATCGTCCACTCATCTACCCAGCTTTGCTAATCTCACTGCTTATGTACTGTGCTTATAATATCTATATATGTTTATATTTTCTTACCTACCATGTCTCTGCTTTTCATCATTCCTCTTGATCAGTCTTCCATGACCTAGAGTTAGTTTTCCAGCCCCTTCCCATGTTTTATTACCTTTGTCTAACCCCCATCATCTGGTCACTTCATCCACACCCAGCCACTAATCAACACCTGAAACCTCTTTAGCTGCAGTTATATTCTGAACCACAAGTCTGATCCAGACTTAGTCTGATCCATGTATCTTTCAAACTACATCTTTCAAAGTACATTTTCTAAGTACAATACTTAGAAATAGACTAGAAATGGACTGTAAAAGACTGGCAGGTTAAGGAATATAAAGCCACCACAATGTTTCCCTTCTAATCTCTACCATCCTTACTACTTCATTTCATATTAACTCCTTCAAACCCTTCCACAAGTAAGGAACTAGTCATCAGTCCACCCATCCTCCCCAGCCATCTTACCTCCTCTTGACTACTATTTCTCCCCATACTGGCTGCATCACCTTGTCCTCGGCTCCACCATCCTGTCCTGGACTGCTAGATCTCGTCCCCAGCCACATCTCCACTGGACATACCTTGATGGCATTCCACCCCGGACTGAACCCTGGATGCCTCACCTGTCCCACGGCTGCTCCATCAGCCAACCCCGCAATCGCCTCTGTCAACCCCGACCGCCTCAACTGATCCCCCAACTTCCCCATCTGACCCATCCATCCGACCCCCCACCTTGCATCTCATCCCCGGTCATCACCTCATCCCGTGACCACTCTCCACTGATGACCATTCACCCACTACACAAAACTTTCCCCACTCTGCTTCTGACCCCTGCTGCCACACTCACTCCCTGTTCTCCGTAAGCAATGTTCCCGCTACTCCTCACTCTCACTCCCATCCTTCTCCACTTCCTACTACCCCCACTTATACCCCCTCCCAGCAACAAAATACTGCTCTCACCCTTCATCCTGCCGAACCACCTCACCCACTTCACCAACCTTTTCATTCACTTTCAATCCTCAATCACCAAACAAGCACGGCCGCCTCGCAAGCTCTCATGCTCCCACCTGCTAACCCTCTGCCTACTCCTCCTCCTTGCCGGTGACATCTCCCCCAATCCTGGCCCCCCCCGCAACATCCCCACAACAACCTTCATCCCATGACCCACTGCCAACCCTCGCAACCTCACCACCACTAGCCCTCAACCCCACCAACATCAGACCCATTCCCCCAACCCATGCCCCACCTACCGTTCTACCCGGCGCACTCTGGAATGCCCGCTCAGTGTGCAACAAACTCCCTGACATCCATGATCTCTTTATCTCCAGGAAACTGTCATTCCTTTGCCTCACCGAGACCTGGCTCACCCCCTCCGACACGGCCTCCCCTGCTGCACTATCCTACGGCGGCCTCAGCCTGTCCCACACCCCGCGTTCCTCTGGCAAATACGGCGGTGGAGTCGGCATACTGCTGTCCAACTCCTGCACCTTCAGCCCTATTCCCACCCCCCCATCCGTCACTGTCCCCTCCTTCGAAGCCCACTCGGTCCAAATCTTCTCCCCCTGCAACCTCCAAATAGCCATCATCTACCGCCCCCCCGGACCCACCGCCTCCTTCCTTGACCACTTCACCACCTGGCTACTTCACTTCCTCTCCACTGACATCCCCTCCATCATCATGGGTGACTTCAATATCCCCATTGACACTCCCTCCTCTGCCACCTCCAACCTTCTTTCCTTGACCACTTCCCTAGGGCTCTCCCAATGGTCCTCCTCTCACACCCACGAACAAGGCCACACGCTTGACCTCATCTTTACCCGCCTTTGCTCCCTCTCTAACCTCAAAACCTCGGAACTCACACTGTCCGACCACCATCTCTTGACCTTCTCCACCCTCTCCTCCCCTGCCACACTACCCCCTCTCCTCAAACTTGATCACCCTGCGCCGAAACCTAAAAGATATTGATCTTCCTTTATTCTCTGAATCACTCCTCCCTCTCACCGACATACCCTCCGCTGACGACATTGACATTGCCACCACCCTATACAACACCACCATAACGAACGCTCTCGACCTAGCCACCCCCCTCACTCTCCATGCTCCACGCATTAACAGGCAACCCTGGCACACCACCCTCACTAAAAACCTGAGACGGGCATCCAGGGTCGCCAAGAGGAGATGGAAAAAGTCCCACACCCCTGGGCACTTTGCTCTGTTCAAGCAATCCATCACAGACTTCAAGACGGCACTTGCTACCGCCAAGCAAGTGTTCTTCTCAGCCCTTATAACCTCTCTGTCCCGCAACCCCAAACAGCTCTTCAAAACTTTCAACTCCTTACTTCGCCCGCCTGCTCCTCCCCCTTCTCCCCTCATCTCTGCTGAAGACTTTGCGACCTTCTTCAAGGAGAAGATCGACAAGATCAGAAGCAGCTTCGGTCCACTATCCCCACAACTCCCCTTCCCACCTACACTGTCCTCCTCCTCCATCAGCCACTTCCCCCCCATAACTGAAGACCAACTCTCCTCCCTCCTGTCAAAGTCACACCTCACCACCAGCGCCCACGACCCACTCCCATCCCACCTCATTCCGAACCATACTTCCATTTTCATCCCAGCCCTCACCCACCTCTTTAACCTTTCACTTAGCACTGGTGCCTTCCATTCGGCCTTCAAACACGCCCTAATCACGCCCATCCTAAAAAAACCCTCGCTTGACTCTACCTCTGTCTCTAACTATCGCCCCATATCTTTTCTCCCATTCGCCTCTAAGCTACTTGAACGTCCTCTCCGAACTGTCCTCTCACCTCTCCTCGTGCTCACACTTCGACTACCGACCCCTCCATTCCACCAAAACAGCCCTGACCAAAGTCACCAGCGACCTACTGACAGCCAAGAACAAACACCACTACTCCATCCTCCTCCTCCTTGACCTGTCTGCTGCCTTCGACACGGTTGACCACTCCCTTCTTCTCCGGATCCTGGAAACCCTTGGCATCACCCACCTTGCCCTCTCCTGGATCTCCTCATACCTAGCGGACCGGACCTTCAGCGTCTCGCACTCCCACACCTCCTCCTCACCCTACCCCCTTTCTGTCGGAGTCCCCCAAGGTTCGGTCATGGGACCCCTACTTTTCTCCATTTACACTCTCGACCTAGGGCAACTCATCGAGTCCCATGGCCTCCAGTACCACCTCTACGCCGACGACACCAAAATCAACCTGTCCGGCCCTGACATCACCTCCCTACTCTCCAAAATCCCACAATGCCTTTCCGCCATCTCATCCTTCTTCTCTGCTCGCTTCCTTAAACTCAACACGGACAAAACTGAATTCATAGTCTTCCCCCCAAGAAATTCCACCCCACCTCCCAACCTATCCATCTGCATCAACGACTGCGCCCTCTCCCCAGTCCCCCAAGCCAAGTGCCTCGGGGTAATCCTTGACTCCTCCCTATCCTTCAAGCCCCACATCGAGGCCCTCACCACATCCCTCCGGCTCCAGCTCAAGAACATCTCACGGATCCGCTCCTTCCTAACCCACGACACCGCTAAAACACTCATCCATGCTCTTATCATCTCTCGCCTTGACTACTGCAACCTCCTTCTCAATGGCCTCCCGGCTAACTCCCTCACACCTCTCCAGTCTATCCTCAACTCCGCTGCCCGACTAATCTACCTGTCCTCCCGCTACTCCCCTGTCTCCCCCCTCTGCCAAGCCCTTCACTGGCTCCCCGTCTCCAAGAGATCCCAATTCAAAACACTAGCCATGGCGTACAAAGCCATACACAACCTGGCCCCACCATACATCTCCGACCTGGTCTCCCGAAACCTACCCTCACACAACCTCTGCTCCTCCAAGAACTCCTCCTCTGCTCCCCCCTCATCACCTCTTCGCACAACCGAGTCCAGGACTTCTCCCGGGCATCTGCCTTACTCTGGAACTCCCTGCCCGAACACGTCAGACACTCTCCTACCCTGAGTAGCTTCAAGTGTCACCTGAAGACTCACCTGTTCCGTCAAGCCTACAACCTGCCATGAGACCCAGGAGACCGCCCCATACCTGACATTCCCCCATCCTACTGTATCCTAACCCGCCCCTCATAGACCTGCCCCTCCTGTACCTGTATGTCCTGATCGCCTAGATTTAGTGTACTTGTTCTTGTCTCCCTTATCCTCATGTAAAGCGCCATAGAATCTAATGGCGCTATATAAATAAATAAGAATAATAATAATCAGATGTTTATGTTTGGAAATTAAAGATAGCACACGTATGAGGCGAGTTGTGTGAGATGATTTGTGCACATCTGTGTCTGTGTGGTGTGTGTGTCCCTGTGGTGTGTGTATATGTGTGTCCTTTTGGGGTGAGTGCATGTGTCCCTATCGGGTGTGTATGTTTGTGTGTCTCTGTGGGGGGGTCTGTGTGGTGTGTGTGTTTGTGTGTGTATCTGTGTTGTGGGTGTCTCTTTGTGGTGTGTGTGTGTGTCCCTGTGGGGTGAGTGCATGTGTCCCTATAGGGTGTGTATGTGTGTGTGTCCCTGTGGGGGGGTGTCTGTGTGGTGTGTGTGTGTCTCTGTGTTGTGTGTGTCTCTTTGTGGTGTGTGTTTCCCTGTGGGGTGAGTGCATGTGTCCCTATAGGGTGGCTATGTGTCTGTGTCCCTGTGGGGGGGGGTCTGTGTGGTGTGTGTGTCTGAGTTGTGTGTGTCTCTTTGTGGTGTGTGTGTGTTTGTTTGGGCGCGTGGTGCGTATCCAATATTGGGGCTGCACCTTAGCGACTATACACTTGCTGTTACTCTTTGTGTGCGTGTGGTGTGTATACATGTCCCCGTGCATGGTGAATATCTCATGTTGGGGCCCCACCTTAGTGACTATATGCTGGTATGTGCTGTTAGTCTTTGGCGCTATCATTAAGCCCCTCTCATTCACAACTGTCAACTGTCACTTTTTCCCCATTATGTAGATAGGGGCAAAATTGTTTGGTGAATTGGAATGCGCGGGTTAAAATTTCGCCTCACAACATAGCCTATGACGCTCCCGGGGTCCAGACGTGTGACTGTGCAAAATTTTGTAGCTATAGCTGACAGCTGTCGATTTTCCTCCAACACTTTTCCATTCACTTTTCCCCATTATGTAGATAGGGCAAATTGTTTGGTGAACTGGAATGCGCAGGGTTAAAATTTCGCCTCACAACATAGCCTATGACGCTCTCGGGTCCAGATGTGTGACTGTGCAAAATTTTGTGGCTGTAGTTGCGACGGTGTAGATGCCAATCCTGGATACACACACACACACACACACACACACACACACATACATACACACACACACATACACACACACATACACACACACATTCAGCTTTATATATTAGATATCCATATCAGAGGAAATAAAATCTATATAGAGCGGAAGAAGAAGAAAATGGGACTAGATCCGAGACAATAGAGGCTTATCATCAATATGGGCAATTCCCAGTCATATATGTGTCGTGCTAAATTGTCTGTGATTAAAGAACAACTCAAAAACGAAAAAAGATTAGAAGTGTCTGATTAAAGATCCACTGTGACGTGACATTTATCTATTTCACAATGGATCTCTAACCCCATTTTCTTCTTCTTCTGCTCTATATACCGTATATACTCGTGTATAAGCCGACCCGTGTATAAGCCGACCCCCCTACTTTTGCCCCCAAAAACTGGGAAAACTTATTGACTCGCGTATAAGCCGAGGGTGGACTCCAGCACAGGTATACAACCCCCAGCAGTGAGGTATACAGCAGCCTCCCCAGTGGTAGTATACAGCACAGCCCCAGTGGTAGTATACAGCAGCCCCAGAGGTATATACAGCCCCAGAGGTATATGCAGCCCCAGAGGTATATGCAGCCCCATATGCAGCCCCAGAGGTATATGCAGCCCCAGAGGTATATGCAGCCCCATATGCAGCCCCAGAGGTATATGCAGCCCCAGAGGTATATGCAGCCCCATATGCAGCCCCAGAGGTATATGCAGCCCCAGAGGTATATGCAGCCCCATATGCAGCCCCAGAGGTATATGCAGCCCCAGAGGTATATACAGCCCCATATGCAGCCCCAGAGGTATATGCAGCCCCAGTGGTAGTATACAGCAGCCCCAGAGGTATATACAGCCCCAGAGGTATATGCAGCCCCATATGCAGCCCCAGAGGTATATGCAGCCCCATATGCAGCCCCAGAGGTATATGCAGCCCCATATGCAGCCCCAGAGGTATATGCAGCCCCAGAGGTATATACAGCAGCCCTAGTGGTGTATACAGCAGCGCCAGAGGTATATACAGCAGCCCTTAGGTAGTATACAGCAGCCCCAGTGGTGTATACAACAGCCCCAGGGCTGTATACAGCAGCAGCCCCAGAGCTGTATACAGCAGCAGCCCCAGGGCTGTATACAGCAGCAGCCCCGGAGGTATACAGGCCCCCCCATCAAGCTCCAGGGCCCCCCCCTTGCGCGGCAGCCTGTAAAGTAAAATCATACTTACCAGTGTCCTGTCGCGCCGTCCGCAGCTTGCCGACACACGATCCCGGGCTTCAATCCGCGTCTTCCGGCTTCCGACTTCCTGTAGTCGCGGGCAATGACGTCATTGCCCGCGACTACAGGAATGCGGAAGACGCGGAATGAAGCCGGGGATCGTGTGTCGGCAAGCTGCGGACAGCGCGACAGGACACTGGTAAGTATGATTTTACTTTACAGGCTGCCGCGCAAGGGGGGTGCCCTGGAGCTTGATGGGGGGGCCTGTATACCTCCGGGGCTGCGGCTGTAAAATTTATATACTCGCGTATAAGCCGAGGGGGGACTTTTCAGCCCAAATTTTGGGCTGAAAAACTCGGCTTATACGCAAGTATATACGGTAGATTTTATTTCCACTGATATGGATATTTTATATATATATTTTTTATCACCAATTTGGCACGTCTAAGATATCCCCCTTTTTCTCTTTCCATTGTTCAAGATATCCTTTCTGCAGTTTTGACTACAACTTTTTTTGAGTTTTCTATTTATTCTAGCTCTATAATACTTTAAACACTTTGATTTAATATGAAAATATATATAGCACACCGGGCAGAAAGACTGCAAATATTGAACACGCAGCACTATTTATATATTTTTTTTTCATGAGTTTGATTCCACATTAGAACCTTTCCGTCTCTATCCCCCACATATTTACTTATATGGTTGTGAGTTTTATTTTGTTTTTCTTATACACTAATATTGTATATGATATGTACACTTGATGGATATCACCCACTGTGTTTTGCTTCTGTATAACTTTTATCGGCTGTTACGGTACTTTGTTTTGTAAACATTGTGACGTCATGTGTAGATCCTCCCTTCATGCTGATGTAATTTCCATCATGTTTTTGGCGCCTTTTTTCTTTTAAATGTGTAATTGTTCAGTGTAATCGTGATGTTCCCTGAGGAAGGAGCTCGGTAGGAGGAAAATAAAGGCTGTTGCTGAACCAGACATTCCCGTGTCTGTGTTTTTTTGGTCTCGGAGCAACAGCACAGACACTGAGGCACTTTGTCCAAGAAATTGCATTACGACCACGGTCACCGTTGAGAGTGCGGTCCCTGCAGCAGCTGCCATAACGCTTTTCTACCAGTTGTGGGTTATCACAACTGACAAAGGTGAGCAATTCCACATCGCTAAATGAAAGTGTGTAATTGAGATAAGACTAGGGATGAGCGAGTCTACTCGCTAGGACTCGTTACTCGGCGATTCTTAAGGGACTCGCTGGACTCGGGAATCGGCGAGTCTTTTAGCGAATACTCGCTCAGTAACGAGTCCAATGCAAGTGAATGGCAATCTTAGTTTTGTCAGAGTTTACTTTATCTCACTCGCTAGACTCGCTAGACTCGCTCTATCACATCACTATATAGCTTGAATCTCCCCAAACAGCAGCGAGTCTGAGCGAGTCTACGAGTCCGAATCCTAGCGAGTCTGCGATTCCGAGTCCTGTATTCTCTATTCGGGACTCGCGAATCCAGAATCTTTTATGTTACTAGTCAGCATTGCGTGTTAGGTCAGAAAACTTGTGAAGATAGCCAATCATAGTCAGTAATGCCATAGCAGCTTTGGTTGTGTCAGGACTATGATTGGCTGCTGTCCATCGTGATGCCTATGTCATCTATGACAGGCAAGGCAGTATATAAGGCTTGCCCCCGCCATTTTGGGCACATTCCTGAGAAGAGCTGACCTAGTGCAGGGAGACTTGGAGCAGATCTAGGGACAGTTAGGCAGTGTAGGAGTCACATATAACCCAAAAGTTCTTTTCAGAACTACCAGGACGGAGGATTGCTGTACAGGACTGTAAGGAAGGGAGATAGGAGCAGCCTTACAGTGAATCCAGCACCATCCTCAGAGCTTAGTTCACCCAGCTTTCCTCAGAGCTGTAATCCTAAGCTTTTTCTTATTTTTGGCACTAGTCTACCAAATAATTTTGGTGCCATTTTTCCACAAAAAATTTCCTGTGCTAGTGCGTTGCTGTACGGTGTCCTGCCTGCAGCTCGCACGGTACTTGTAAACTTGCACGCAGCCAGCACCGCAGCCTAACAGTGCCTGGTTCTGCGTACTAAACAATTTTTTCCTGTGCCAGTGCGTTGCTGTACGGTGTCCTGCCTGCAGCTCGCACGGTACTTGTAAACTTGCACGCAGCCAGCACCGCAGCCTAACAGTGCCTGGTTCTGCGTACTAAACAATTTTTTCCTGTGCCAGTGCGTTGCTGTACGGTGTCCTGCCTGCAGCTCGCACGGTACTTGTAAACTTGCACGCAGCCAGCACCGCAGCCTAACAGTGCCTGGTTCTGCGTACTAAACAATTTTTTCCTGTACCAGTGCGTTGCTGTACGGTGTCCTGCCTGCAGCTCGCACGGTACCATCCATCTGTCTTAAAATATCGCAGGGTGCTTTCACATCTGCGTTTTTCGTAATTCGCGGCAGATGCGGTGAAAAAACCGCATCTGCCGCGTTTGCCGCATAACGGTTCCACTTGCGGCACGGTTGCGGTTTTTTCCATAGGAAGTATAGGGGGACTTGCGGCAGATGCGGCAAGTGCGGTATTGCACTTGCGGCAGGTGCGGCAGAGAAAAAAACCGCGGCTTACTGCGGTTTTTTTCGCTGCCGCACCTGCCGCAAGTGCAATACCGCACTTGCCGCATCTGCCGCAAGTCCCCCTATACTTCCTATGGAAAAAACCGCAACCGTGCCGCAAGTGGAACCGTTATGCGGCAAACGCGGCAGATGCGGTTTTTTCACCGCATCTGCCGCGAATTACGAAAAACGCAGATGTGAAAGCACCATTACAAGCCCCCAGAAAGCCACCAGAAATTATAAAATGTTTGCTTTTACAGCATGGTGTGTGCCCGAGAATCGCTTCCCCCTCCCATCATCGGCTCCAAATAAGAGAAAAACCTGCGAGTTTGGACTCGCACACTTTCAGAGACACATCAGCGATTTGGAAATAGCATTATTCGTTATTACTCGGTTCCCTATTCATTAACATTGGACTCGCTAGACTCGCAACGAGTAGCGAGTCCTGGGCTCGGACTCGTGCGGGTCTAGCGATTCCGAGTAATTTAGGACTCGCTCATCCCTAGATAAGACCCTATATGCGCATTCTTTTTTCGCAGATTTTCTGGCACTGAACCCAACTCTTCCAGGGCCCAGGTGCGGTGGCTCACTGGGTAATAAAGGGGTTAGGGCCAGCTTTGTATTATCAGCTGGCCCCAAGCCCGAAATTCATGGCGGTCAACGCCAATAGTAGACATTACCGCCATGAATTTCTAGTGAATTTTAAAAAAAAAACACAAAACACAAAAAATATTTTTATTTGAAAAAAAACAAAAAGACACTTAGGGACTCCAACTTTATTTAAAAAAAATCCTCTTCTGTCTGCTGTAGTCCAATCCAGGGTTCTTCTTTAGCTCTGCTACATCTCTGGTAGAGAACCTCCACCAGAGATGTAGTAGAGCTGTGCACCCTGGGAAAGTTCATGTGAGTTCATGCAGGCAAGCATGAACTCACATGAACCCTGCCAGCACTGCTACTTCAAATGAACAGCTGACCTGAGTCAGCTGTTCATTTGAAAATCCAGGCGGGAAGGTCAAAAATAGAAAACCTGATTAAAACCAGATTGCACCTGGTCAGGTTGCAATCAGGGACCATAGAGCCCTATAGTATGGGGCGCCGGATTGCACCCTGATCGGTACAATCCGGGAGAATTCGGTTTTCAGTGACAGTGGCTGTGCTTTGCGGCCGCAGCCGTGCTATGCGGCTGCAGTCGCAAAGACACAGGGAAGAAGGAGGATGGTGAGTGAACACCGGCGCTACCCCCCCTCCCCCTCCCGAACAATAGTGACAGCCTCTGCAAGCTGTCAGCATTGTTTAAAAGCCAGCGGCTTTTTACCACCGGCTTTTAAACAATGAAATGGGATATTGCAGGTTTTTCCTCTGCTGCCAGACCTTATAGGGTCCAGCAGCAGAGGAATTACATTTCCTTTAATTTACATTGGACTCGTTACTGCGCGAGTAATCGCTTGGAAACTCGCAGAGTACAGAGTCCTGCGAGTCCACTACTACTCGCAGAGTAACGAGTCCTAAAGAGTAGATTCGCCCATCCCTAATCTGTATTGATAAGAGATATGGGTCTGTAATGGGCTACATTCTCAAGGTTACCATTCTCTTTGGGAATCACCGTAATGACTGCCTCCCGCATTTCTGCAGGAAGAAGAGCTAACAGCTAAGACCAGGTCAATTCTAGCAAAAGAATAATGTGGATTAGAGTAGTGTGTGTATGCCTTTGAAGATGAACAGAGGCATCAAAATACATAAAAAAGGCCTTCTCTATCTAACCAGGAATTGAGTGTTGTATGTTGACATCTTGCTTTATTTGTTGAGTCCATAAGGGCGTTAGATATGATAGGGTCATTCCATATCAAGTGCTCCAAATATGAATATTTTTTTTCCCTGATGTCTTTAGATTCTTTACATTTTTTTTCTATATGAAGTACATTAGTTAACTACAAATAAAAAGTTTGAATTTTTTTCTTCATCAGTTAATTTTTTACAGATTTTTAAAGTTTTAAAAAAGTTTTGGCCTGGTATGGCTTTACATTTTCTGTCATATCTTGGGCTAGAAATAACATAGAGAAACAAAATAAACACCGTTCTACTCAGAACTGTACAGGCTTTCACCAGATATGTCACAAGAGTATCTTTGTTCATATTTTACCCATGCGCACGCAAACGCTAAATTTTAAAATGCATTTCCGAAAAAAAGTATCATTTAAAAATTCCCAAAAATGTACGTTTCTGCTATGCTCTTAGCCACATCTATACCAAAATTCAAGATGGGATCGCAATGGGATCATATTTTAAAATATTTAATTATTATAGCGTCAATGAGTCATTCCATATCAAGTAATCTAAATATGAATATTTTTTTTACATGACGTATTTTTTTTATTTTTTTTCTATATGAAGTACAACTTTAGTTAATTACAAATTAAAAGTTTAGACATTTTTTCTTCATCAGCTAATTTTTTACAGATCTTTAAAAAAAATGTGAATTTTGGCCTGGTATGGCTTTACATTTTTTTATTATAAATTCACACGTTTTCCAAACTTTGAAAATCAATTAAAAATAGAAAACAAATATTTAGAATTTTTTTATCTTCCCATTTTGCATTGTCTGACATCCTATTATCAAATCTTCCATAAGATATCTTTTATGTAGAGAGTTTAAGCCATTCACATTGTAGGTTAGAAAGTTAATGGGCATAATGTGGTCTTAAGGTACCTTTACATGCCGCTACAGAAGGTAGAAAACAACCGGGTTACGGAGACAAATGTATCTTGCCACGTCAAATCAACCCGAAGTAGCGGTGTGTAAAGTAGCTTGTTGCTACCCGTCACTTTCGGCACCTGTTTCAGAGCAGTGCTCTAAAACAGGTTGATTTCAACCCGATGGAAACGGCGTGTAAATATGGTAGGGTAAGGTTTTTTCACCACCTAGATAACTCCCCAGGGCGTGACACAGCCTCCTGGAAACCACCCCCTTCAGCGATAATTGGTGGAAGCTCCTGCGTTGCGATTGGTTGTCGCTGCATAGGGGGGCATATTTAAGGAGTGACCAGTCACACTACACAATTGCTCGAGCGTCATGTATTAGTCAGCCTCCTGCACTGGCTGGCCAATCATGATGCTATTGCTTTGACCTATCAGCGTACGAACGTCTCGTAATCCACAATTCTGGCATGCCTATGTGTTGTCCCTGCTGCACCAGGTCCTCCCATATTACCTTCTGTCACGGCATGTAAATGAGGGACGGTGCTCTACAGAAGGTAACTTGAGGCACCCGGCGGTGCAGCCAGGGATAGATTATACCTTCTGTAGAGCACCTTGTAGCGCGTGTAAAGGCGGTATTGGTACCGTTTGCAACCGTTGGTGCGTGCTCGTGCACGTGAAGCACCGGTTGTTCCTAACCTTCTGTAGCGGCGTGTAAAGGTAGCTTTAAAGCTTTATTTTTTTTATTTAGTATTCTTAAACTGTTCTGCTCATAGAATACAAACCCTTTTCAATGTACAATGAAGTATAACTGCCATGTCAGGAATTATTAGAAAGGAAAAAAAAAAGAAAAAAAGTAAGAAAAAGAAAAAAAGAATATACAAAAAAAAATAAAAACTCAATGGAACTGTTAAAAGTCAACTGATCTCAAAAAAGTTCCAAAAGGCAACTATTAAGGCCTCCTACCAAAACAAGATAATTTTTTTTTAATTGTTTGCTAATATTTTTAGTGATTCAAGTAACCTTTGGCCCCTCTATATCTAGATCTCTCAAGATCTTCATTCCTTCCTCCAATTTTTCTATCAGGTTGTTTGTAGCTAAAGCTTAGCTTTGATAGTGCATGCCAACGAAAGGAAATGGAATTGTCCTGTAGCAATTTAGTGATTGGCTTTAGGGATCTTTTATTAGCTAATGTGTTTCTGGAGACTCAGTGAAGACCTTAATGTTGTTAAAAGGTTCAGGTAAGTTGTTATTTTCTCTCAAATATTTTAGAAAAAGAGACTTTGTTCTGTAGAAGTTGAAAGTAATTAGTACATCTCTTGGAATTTCTTCAAGTGTAGATTTGGGCTTTGAATTCTAAATGATTTTTCAAGGTGTGCACGGAAGAAGGAAGTGTCTTTTTCAATATGGATGTAACTTATGGGTATAATTCTGCTTTACCTATTGTGATAGAGCCACTCACAGCTGCCAATTCCAGGTAGACACAGGAAGCCTTGCTGGGCAAACGTCTGGTTTATTTCTGGCATAAACCATATGAACACAACAAAACAGGGGATCAGCTTCTTAGGCTCAGAGCTGCACACTGCTCTCCTCCACTCTAAACTCACACCCAAGAAAAAAAAACAGAGGTGATCATTTAACTTCTCTGACCACACCTCAGGGAGGGAGGAACATGCTGAATCAGCCCCAGCTCACATAACAGAGTTCATCAACCTGGCTGAAACATATCTCCCATCCCTTACGGTACCAGTAATCATATTACACATCTTCTCAGGAATACCTCTGAGTTTTAGATTCTTTTGCCTAAGTCCTAAGTCACTCTTAAACTTAGAATGTTCTCTCTGTAGAGTATTATTTTGTGTAGTTAAAGATTTAACTTCCCCTTCAGTTTTATCTATTCTAGTTGTCATTATGGTCATAGCGGCTTTATTCTCGTTAAATTTTAAATCAATTTTGTCACTGAAGATTGTGAACAAATCAAGAAGGAATTGTCGTCTACCTGTCGGTCGTCTCCCTGATCTAAAGGTACCGTCACACACTAGGATATAGGTGAATGAGATCGTTAGCTATGTCACGTGACCGCGATCATTCCTACATCATTAGTGCATTGTCACACACAAGGATATCGTTAACTATCTTAAATTTGGCAACACGCCAGCTACTTGGAGAAGAATATTGAACTATGTTAAAAAACGTCAAGAATAGGAGAATTATAAACGACATCATTCAAAAAGGTGTCACACCGAACAATGTTGCTGCTTCACAGAACGTTAATTGGATGACGAACGATAGATTTGAGGCCTGGATCTCAAATTTTTGCTGAACGATCCAACGATTTATCCTTCCAACATCGTTTGTTTGCACGCAACGACGCACAAACAATATCGTTTGAACGATCACAAATCTGTGACGTTTCAATGATATGTTAACGAAATCCTAGCATGTGAAGTGGCCTTAAAGCAGGAGAGATGTCAGGAGAATCATATCTAGGCCGCTGTTTGACCGGGGTCAAGTGTTGCGAGGATGGCCCCTCCGCTCCAGTTTCTTCCATATCTATATTCTGCGAGTCAGAAGTGGATAGGGATCTCATCTACTTTCTCTTGGATGTGACTCTGGTAGGAATGGGCGAATCCTAAAATACTCAGAATCATTGGACTCTAACGAGTCCGGGTCCGAGACTCGGTACTCTTTGCGGTCCAGCGAGTCCGAATAGTAACCTGTACTTTTGCAGTGTATCTATACAGATACACTACAAAAGTACCCTAAAAGTTAATTTAAGGGGTTAAAAACAATAAACATTAATACTCACCTCCTGTACTCCTGTACCTTATGTACCGGGACCGGTACCGAAGACCTCCGGCTGTTACAGGACCTCCGAGACACCGGGAGAAGATGGGGAAAAGGACCTTGCAGTTCAGCCAATCAGCATGCGGCTAGCGGTCACATGGGTTGTGACGCTGCTGCACTGCGGCCACATGACAAACCCATGTGACCGCTAGCCGCATGCTGATTGGCTGAACTGCAAGTCCTTTTCTCCATCTTCTCCCGTGGTCTCGGAGGTCCTGTAACAGAGCGCGGAGATCTTCGGTACCGGTCCCGGTACATAAGGTACAGGAGTACAGGAGGTGAGTATTGATGTTTATTGTTTTTAACCCCTTAGATTAACTTTTAGGGTACTTTTGTAGTGTATCTGTATAGATACACTGCAAAAGTACAGGGACTCGCTACCCCCGAGAAATTCCGAGGAAACTCGGCGAGTAGCGAGTCCCCCGAGTCCGCTACTATTCGGGCGAGTCCCGAATAGTAGCGAGTAATTCGCCCATCCCTAGACTCTGGCATACTCCGTTCTAGTTTGTCACTCATGCTTTTTGGTATAGTCTGTGACTACAAAGGATAAATTAATGATTTTACATGTTTTCAAAAGGTCTGCCCAGGCACTATTCAAGGGTAAAATTAATATCATACTTAAAAGTGACTTGACAGTGTCCTATTAAAATTGGCTGTTTTTTTCTTGTTTCTTTTTGTTTTCTATAATTCCAAGTCTATTAGTTTGATAAGGTTTGTGTTCTTTATGAGGTTTTATGCTCTCAGACACCGTAGAAATTTATCATTGGAAACGTTTTTTAATTGGCGTGACATAGGTTTTTTGTGTAGTGAATTTTTTTTCTCTAATTAGATAGCTGTTAAAAGTAAAATAAAAAAAAAAAAAGGAAAAAGATAAAGAGTAAAAATGTAAGTATTAGAAGGTTGTGTATAGCAATCACTCTAGTAATTAAATTAGGTTTAGATTGTAAAATGAAAAGAGTTAATGCATATAACTTTAAAAGTGTTCAATCAAGAGTCACAGCTCTATCATGACAAGTCTGTAGCGTAATAAAATATGTATAGATATAACAATATTACATTCAATAAGAATATAATACTATAGGTTTTTATACAGTACCATACGTGGTGATTATGTATTACTAAGGCCCCTTTCACACTGCGGCATGATCAGGTCTGGGGCTGTCTGGTGTAAACCAGACAGCCCCAGACCCAATTTACAAACAGAACCGGAGGGCAAATATGTCCTTCGGTCCAGTTTGCAGTCCGGTTCACACCGGACAGTCCCGGATCCTGAAAAATGTGGTGTGAAGGGGGCCTTTGCAGGGGACAGCTCGTGGTGCTGAAGTTTAGTAGTGCTCGCTGTGTGGCACACCAGGGGTTAAAGTGCCACAGAAACATCAACACGGGTTCACTCCCACACAACACTGGACACTACACTTGCACCTCTAGGCCAGAAGGGGGAGCTCAAGCAGCTCCCTTATATATATTCTGGTCTGGGGAGAGGAAGTGGGGAAGAGCAGAGTGGTGGGTGGAGCTTAAGTGGCACCTGCAGGAGTGGGAGGAGCTAATGTTGTTTACCTCAGAGTGGCAGTGACAGTTAGTCAGTTGGAGGTGGAGTTGGAGTTAGTGCAGTTCCTGGGAGGACTGAGGTAAAAAACTGGTGGTGTAAAGGGGCTGCCTTAGGCCTCTCCACAGCCTCCTACCCACTTCCAGGCCTAGCCAGGGTCTGAGGGAAGGAGTAAGAGAAACAGGAGAACACATCTGGGAGACTGAGTTACCTCATAACTCGCCCCGGAGGAGCGCACAGACTGGATACTGGATCCGAAACTGTGACTGACACACGCAGCACAGTAAACACCGGACTAGTGGAGGTTATATATCTACACTGTACCTCAGCAAAGCAACACGGCGGGGTCAGAAATACAGAGGAAAGACTCAAGTTGCCTAGCAAAGGGGGTACCTGTGAGGAGAGACAGGCCAGTAGCCTAGCTGAAGCGGCAGCAGGGCCACACACAGTGCAGGAGAGGGAAGCTAAGGACCCGGACAGGGTGGGAGCAACCCGGCCCCGGTACAGACTCCATGGACAATACTCTGCTAACAACATCATCTGCAATAAAGACTTGGAAAACTTCAAAACTGTGAGTTTGTGTGATCCTTGTGCTCAAAACCTACGTTCCCTCACAAGCAGCTATCATCTCTACTACTACTACCCCTATCCTTCAATATCCATAGCACCATCTATAGACTGTTACTATCTCTGCCCCGTGGAACCAAGCTCAACCTGCGGAGAGCCATTACATCCCCAGCTGCCAAACATCATCCTTGGAGGTTCTGCAGCAGTGGAGGTCACCCTGACCACAACCCGTGGGTGGCGTCACGACAAACTCCCCTGTAATTATCCCCCCATTGTTTGCGGAACCCGGGACACGGTCCGGACCAAGACCGCCGTGATATCCCCAGCAGTACCCCGGTCCAGTACAGAGTACCTCGTCCCAGTGGGCTCTACAGCTGCTAAACTCCAGCAACCGGTGTCCGGCTCCCGGATCCTATTTTTTGTCAGATTAAGCGCGATCCAGCGCCATAGGCCTCCATGTTAGGGAGCACCGGATTGCGTCGGATCAGGGAGGATCCGGGAGCATCCGATTTTGAGCGGAACTTCAGCACCCTGCGTTCCCAGCTGGATACGATTTTCTTTTGGATCCAGTGCAATCTGGCGCCCATAGCCTCCCATGTTAGGGGGCGCAGGATCGCACCGGATCTGGGAGAATCCAATTTGGTCCGATTTTGTCAGATCTTTGCCCCGGACACAAAAACGCTGCAAGCTGCGATTTTGTGTCGGGGAAGAAAAACCAAATGCTGCCGGATCCTCCCTGACAGCAGAGAATCAGATGGCAAATAGCTGCCATTCGGGCCCGTAGGAATACTATGGGGCCAAAATCTAATTCGGATCCTAAAAACTGTGGTGTGAAGGCAGCCTTAGTCCAATAACTCAGAACCATAAAGAGATGCTAAAGGTCAAGAAAATAGCCAAAGCCCAGGGTAAGCCCAATCCAGCATTGGTGTCCTCCATCCCAGCACTTGTGGCAGTGACCCCCAACCCAGCACTAGTGACCATGTATGGATCCTAGCCCCCAAACATTTTGCACCACAGATTCTTGATTTTATTCCCAATCAGAAATCCAGTTTGATACTACTATCCTCAAAGAAATAGATTTTTTGCTAAATATTTTTCTCTAAGCAGGTTGTAAGTCTCATGGTGGTGCAAACAAATTTGTATGCCCAACAATTTTTGGCTCAAAACTGCATTTCATCATTTTCTACCTGGAGACCCATTGACGCAGCAGAAATTATGAAGTTTTGGGGTCTGGTTCTTCACACGAGGTTAGTGAAGAAGCCAGAAGTGTGTCAGTATTGGAGTGTTGATATTTTATAAAACACTCCAGTGTTCTGTATGGTTATGACCTATAGGTATTTTGAGGCCATCCACAAATCTCTACATTTCATGGGCAATTCAGAATGTCCTCCCGAAGATGACCCGAATTTGCACTGACTTTTCAAAATTTCTGCGGTCATCGATGACTTCAATAAAGTGTTTGCTAAAGTATGCATTCCCAAAAGGTAAATCTGTGTGGATGAGTCCCTTATCCACTTCAATGGGAGACTGAAATTTTGGCAGTTGCTGCCCAGTAAGAGGCCAGGTATGGCACTAAACTTTATAAGATGTGTAAGAGTACCTCAGTGTACTCAGGGCTTTAGAGTTTACGAAGGACAGGACACCAGGATCCAACCCCCAGAATGATCCCCTGCTCTGAAGGAGAGAAAATTGTGTAGGATTTGGAGCACCCACAGCTGGATAAGAGTTACTACCTCCATGTTGATAACTTTTATACCAGCATCCTACTTTTTCAATCCCTCTCTGTTAGAACTAGCAGAGCTTGCGGTACTGTGCTCAGAAATCAGAGAGGCATCTCTATGTCGCTTTTTGAGCAACTGGTCAGAAAGGGCAAGAGTAGAGCACAATGTACCATTAACTTGCTTGTGGTAAAGTTCAAGGAGGACAAAAAAGATGTACGTTTCTTGACCACAATCCATGGTCCTGATACCATGGTCACCATTGTTCAATGTATCTCAGTACAGTCTGCAAACCGAACTTTGCCCTGGAGTACAACAAACACATTGGAGGAGTTGATCTCTCTGATCAAGTCCTCCAGCCCTACAGTGCCATGCAGAAGGCTAAGGTGTTTTACAAGAAGCTGGCCATACACTGTCCATATGGCACTATACAATGCCTATGCCTATACAATGCTATCATGATTAGAGATGAACAAAACACTGAGTGTTCGGATTCAGTTCAGTTCGCTGAACCCCTTGAACACCATTGAATTCAAAGGCAGGCAACATCAAACACATAGAAAATACCTTCAAATGTGTCCAAAAGCTGCCAAACACAGCTCAAAAATCACATACACAGACAGACACAGATCAAGCTTGCCAGTCTCCCGCTGTTTCCTTTCGTGTCCGCCCACAGGCTCACCTGCTCACTTACTTTGGGGTCGCCCATTAGGCATCATGCATATTCACTTCACTGACTGGCAACAGCCAATCACAGACACTAATGCTTAGTGAGAGCATCTGTAATTGGCTGTTGCAATCAGACTGTTTTTCCACAATCGGGATGGTGTCTGTGCTTTTTAGTCATACACATTAGTATTTGGCAACTAACCTGGCATCATATTGTGTCAAATAAATAAATAATGGGAAAAAATGTATAAGACTCCACCCGGTGTTAATTGCTAGCCAAGGTAAAAAAAGGCAGTGTGGTGCTGGTATTCTCAACGTGGTAAAGGCCCATCTTTATTGGCCTCCCTACGCTATTGAATAGCAGCCCACAGCCACCCCAGAAATTGGCGCATTCATAAGAAGCACCAATTCCTGATGCTTTACCCGGCTCTTCCAGTTGCCATCTTGCAGTGGCAAACTCGGTAGTAATGGGTTAACATCAGCTGTGTGATGCCAACTGGCATTAAGCCCAAAACTCTTAAGGTCAGGTCAATGTGCTCCACTGACTATCGCTGTACTGCCAGACAGCTCCCAGAGTCAATTACCACCTACCCGGTCACATGATGGACACGAAGAGGTGACGCGATGTGCCATCTGACCGCGTGACGTAGGAACCCAAAAGCAGCACCACTGGTCACGGTGTTTGCAACCGACTCCGGCGGACAGGTGCACCGCAAACCGTGGGAAATCACTGAGGAGACTAAGACAGCACTCCAGAGATGCTGAGAGGACCCACTACCACCAATGATCCAGTGAGTAACTCACATATACAAATACCAATGCACCACCTGTTTAAGTCCCAGGTTAGGTAAAAATACAGGAACTAATAGTTGACACACATCAAGTAATGGAGACTGTATAACTCAACTTGTACTCTTATAATGCAAATTTCCATAATTAAGAAGTACAACACACTAACATTAGGGGTCATTCATACTTCAAAAAAGCTACTCCACTGAACATTCATAACTTAAAAAAGGAGTATAGGCTTTCAATTTTTGCAAAAGTTAAATATTTATTTATTAACAAAGAACAAGGACAGGGGAAGAGGAGTTGTAAAGTGCTCCGTGCATAAAGCTGACAAATGGCTTGTACCAAATACAATTCACCAGAATGGGCACCACTGAGATAAAAATCCCATCATTTTACAGTTAGATAGTGGTATCTGCGCAGACACCCATATACAATCAGGTATATATACAGAGGTATATTAATATCTCCCTCTTTCAATGGTTAAGGGGTTAAATATACATAGACATATTACAAAACATGTTCCACACTCCTATATTGACCATTGGGGGATACCTATACCTATATTGTTCCCAATATATAGGTAAAGTTAAAGCGTTGTGATAAAATCCACTACATAACAGATACACTACAGGCACCTAGTCTAGGTGAAGTTTACAAGTTTCCATAGTTACCAGGGCCAGGGAGTAGTTGAGGTACACCGGGGAAGAGTGCCAATATGCCTTCTAAATTGCAGGGAAGATGAGGTCACCCTACCGAAGTATGCTACCATGGCTAAATTATTTACAGTTGATAACCATGCCATCATAGCCGTTGAGCCCTGGAACCCGTCAAGTCAGGTGGATGACAATGGCTCAAAGGAAAAGCTGGAGGATTGGTGCCAAAAACCACACGTGGGTACCAGTTCTACACCTCCCCAAAAGCATAGAGTATACCGGGTAGTAAAAGAATATGAGCAGATATTCAGCAAACACCCGTTAGACTTTGGGCAAATTAAAGGGGTAGAGCACACTATACCCACAGGTAACCATCAGCCTATAAAAGAGAGGTATAGACCATTACCACTCGCTCACTATCAAACCACCAAAGGCATGCTCAAAGAGATGAAAACTGCAGGTGTAATAAGAGAAAGTTGTAGCCCCTGGGCAGCGCCTTTAGTGTTGGTTAAAAAGAAGGATGGGACCATGAGAATGTGCGTAGACTACCGGCAGATCAACCGCATTACACACAAGGATGCATACCCGTTACCTAGGATTGAGGAGAGGAGTCATTAGCCGCATTAAAATCTGATAACTACTTTTAGACCCTAGATCTGAATAGTGGGTATTGGCAAGTTCCTGTGGCAGAGGCTGACAAGGAGAAGACAGCGTTTACTACGCCGATGGGTCTCTGTGAGTTCAATTGTATGCTGTTTGGACTCTGCAACGCACCCGTTACCTTCCAATGCCAGATGGAGAGCTGTCTAGGCCATAGGAACTTTGAAACTGTCCTCCTGTACTTGGATGACATCATAGTCTACTCCAAGACATATGAACAACATCTACAAAACCTGGCAGAAGTGTTTGAAGCCTTGTCTGGATACGGCATGAAGATCAAACCATCCAAATGCCACCTTCTCAAGCCAAAGGTGCAGTACCTAGGACATGTCGTGAGTTCAGAGGGAGTAGCACCGGATTGTGATAAAGTCACAGTGATAAAGGATTGGCCAAGACCCACTATTGTGAAAGAGGTGAGACAATTCCTGGGACTGGTGGGCTATTATAGAAGAATTATCAGAGGGTTCACAAAGTTAGCAGCTCCCCTACAAGACATCCTGGTAGGACAGTGAAAAAGGTCTTCAACCCATAAACCCCCTTTTCAGTGGCGTGACGAGAGGGAAGAGTCCTTCTAAAAGCTTAAGTGGGCGCTGACAGGAGATGAGATCCTGGCGTATCCGGATTACCATCAACCCTTCATTCTGTACACGGATGCCAGCAACATGGGACTGGGAGCAGTACTGTCAAAGAAGCAAGGAGGCAAAAAGAGAGTTATTGCCTTTGCAAGCAGGAAACTCCGGCCTACGGAAAGAAACCCTGAGAATTATAGTTCCTTCAAGTTAGAACTACTGGCAGTAGTTTGGGCTGTAACCAAGCATTTCAAACACTACCTGGCAGCTGCAGAATTTACCATCTACACTAAAAATAACCCATTGACCCACCTGGACTCAGCAAAATTAGGTGCGTTGGTGCAGCGATGGATAGCCCGGCTGTCTAACTACAATTTTGTCATCAAATATAGGGCAGGCCACAAGAACGGGAATGCAGATACCTTATCCCGGATGCCACACCTGAAAGACGTGGAAGAGGAACCGGAGGAGCTGGAAGAAATTGAACTACCAGCCTTTCACCATTTTAAGGTAGAACAGTATCAACCCGGCATCTACCAAAAACAACAGAATGCAAATCTCAACCAGTTAGCGCACCATGGATGGGCTGACACCCAGGATAGCGATCCAGCTGTGAAGCTAGTGAAAGAACTGCTTACACAACAAGGTGCATACACTAATCAGAACGTGAACGCTCCAGCTGAGACCCAACAACTCTGGAAAGAAAGAAGCAAGTTGTTCCTATATCAAGGAAAACTCTGCAGAGGGCACACCAACCCTAAAACACATGAGATGGTCTGGCAGATTATCGTACCCAAGAGAGACATCAAAATGGTCTTAGAAGCCTACCACAATGGTGTAGGTCATTTTGGATGGAAGAAGTTGGAAGTGCTCTTAAGTGAGAGATTCTACTGGGTTGGCATGAGAATATCAATTAAAGGCTGCGTTCACACATTTGCGTATTTTGCTGCGCTTTTTTGCGCGCGCTTTTTGCCGCGTTTTTCGGCCACGCAAAAAAGTGCAACAAAATACGCAGGGCCTTTCACACACTGCGCTTTCTTTACCCCAGAAAGCGCAGTGATGTCACAGAGGGGAGGAAGAATCCTGCTTCTTCCTCCCCTCTGTGACAGCTGTGGCCGCCCATTAGACTTCACAGTGTATTACTATACACTGTAAAATCTAAATTAAACAAAAGCAAGTGTCTGAAAAATAAAAAAGAATGAATACTTCACCTGTCCGACGCCTTCTCCCGCTGTGCGATCTCCGATTCCAAGTGAGATGTGTTCTGACAGGACCTGTGGTGACGTCAGAGGGGGGCGTTCCCGGGGCGTTCCCTTTACTGATTGGCTGCTCGCGGTCATGTGATATGTATCACATGACCGCGAGTGCCCGGGAACGCCCCTCTGACGTCACCACAGGTCCTGTCAGAACACATCTCACTTGGAACCGGAGATCGCACAGCGGGAGAAGGCGTCGGACAGGTGAAGTATTCATTCTTTTTTATTTTTCAGACACTTGCTTTTGTTTAATTTAGATTTCACAGTGTATAGTAATACACTGTGAAGTCTAATGGGCGGCCACAGCTGTCACAGAGGGGAGGAGGAAGCAGGATTCTTCCTCCCCTCTGTGACATGACAGGGAGAATACGCAGGAGCAGCTGCGTAAAGAATTGATATGTCAATTCTTTACGGAGCTGCGCTTTCTCCCTGAAAACGCAGTGCATATTTTTGCGCAATGTCTGCACTGCAAAGTGAATTTCACATTCACTTTGCTGGCAGACAAAAGGCACATTGCGTATTTTGAAAAGCACGCGTAAAAAAGCGCAGCAAAATACGCAATGTGTGAACGCAGCCAAAGATTGGTGTAGAAAATGTGGCCCGTGCAACCTCAGAAGAAAGGATCAACCGAGAGCCCCACTCCAGTCCATAGTAACCAATCAACCACTTGAGTTAGTTGCATTAGATCACGTCAAGTTGTCACCAAGCCGGTCAGGCTATGTCTATGCCTTAACCATTGTGGACCATTACTCTTGCTTCTTAGTGGTGGTACCCGTCAAGGACCTGACAGCGAGGATAGCTGCAAAAGCATTTCAGACACATTTCTATAGACCTCATGGCTACCCGGAACAAGTCCTTGCAGATCAAGGTCCAGCTTTCGAATCAGAGATTTTCCAGGAATTCTGCAACATGTACGGCTGTAAGAAGAACCGCACGACAGCCTACCGTCCCCAAACCAATGGCTTATGCGAAGAGATGAACCATATTGTAATTGACCTGTTGAAAACCTTACCAGAGTCAGAGAGAAATCAATGGCCAGAGTAATTACCCGACTTGGTAGACTTGTACAACCATGTCCCGGTGAGTTCTACAAACTGCACCCCAGCCTACCTTATGCGAGCAAGGCCCGGTAAGCTGCCAATTGATTTAGATATGGGAATTCTGAAGCCAGATGCGGAAGTTGAAGAATCCAATTGTGATACCCTACGTCAACAGCATTATCGCCAAGTACAAGAGTGCTTAGAGAAAAGTCTCCAGCAAGCTAGAGAAAGGCTAGAGAGAACCATTAACCAACATGCTCTAGCAACCCCATTACAACCTGGTGAGCAAGTTCTCAAGAGAAAGAGACGCACCAACAAATTGGATAATCAGTGGGAAACCACTCCATATACAGTCTTAGCATCAAATTTAGACAATGCCAAAGTGAGTCTAATCAGCAAGACGAAGGAAAGACGTCAGCAGTTGTGTCAAGAGACCATCTTAAACCGTGTCCTGAAACCTGAAGACACCAGAAGTAACCTTACCCGTACAGGTCCAATCTGTCAGGAAAGAAGAGGATGTGTTCCATACTGTCTTAGGAGATTTCCCCAAAACATGGCCAAATTACTATGGAGCAGTTGTAGTTCCCATGATTGCCTTCCCTCAAGTGGTAGAACCAACGCCAGAACCCGTACCACAAGAAGTCCCAAGACATGAAGAACTGGAAGTTGAGCCTGTAGAGGAAGAACCAATTCCTGGTCCCAGTGAGCTTGCCAGTCCTACTGTCGGTTCTCCATCCGCAATAGTAACGGATACTCTAAGTAGGTGCACGTCCACCCACACCATTATGCTAAGTAACCCAGTACACCAGCATTATGCAGATCAAAGCGTAGTACCCAGGGTCAGATACCGGCTAGGTACAAGAAATAAAGTGTGGAAACAAATGTAAAATGTAAATATGTTTGTTATAAAGTTCAATAGAACCCGTTAGAGTGTAAGTGTAGAAAAAGGGTGAAAGTGGTGCTGCGCCCAGGCTTTGGGGTACTCGGGTGTCAGGTCCGAGGGCTTCAGTGTTGTCACGGGGAATGGCGGCCGTGCCTGACCCCGTGTCCTGGACCTATCTTTCAAAAAGGGGTGATATTTACAGGGGACTATGTACAAAGTTTGTTGTCGTGACCCATCAGTAGTATCTGGTGAGATGCCACCAGCGCCGCCACAGCCCGCCGGAGGAAGATGGTATCGTGGCTGAGATGGTGAAGTCCTCCACAGGTAGGACTGGACCTCCGGGGCAGCGTTCCTGTAAGGAAACAAGTTCATGCAAAGAAAGCAAGCTGAGTCCAAAGTCACTGTTCCTCCGGGTACTTTACTGGCATTTGTATTAGTTGCATACAAAGTTACAGTGCAGCACTCCTGATGGAGTGAGGACAGGTAGCTGGACGGGTGGCTGCAGGCAGACCTTAGGTGGTATGGTGGGCCCTTGGTGTGTGCCTTCGTGCTCTACCCTCGTCTGTTCCTTTCCTGCTTCCCAGTTGTGGTGTCAAGTCTGGTGCCTTAAAGCCAACCTGACTTCCTTCTTTCTTTCTCCTTTGCTCCCATCGGATAACCTTCTGCTGGCTGGCCGCTCGCCATTAAGCGGTGCCTGATACCCTCTCTCGGTCGCTCAGGTGCCCGGGAGAAGTGTAGACTCCATGGGTCTCTGGATTTTCTGTGGTTCTATAGTATCCCACAGGTGGGGGCTCCGGTGCCCGGTAAGCTTTCAAGGATGAACCTCCTCAAGTTCTTTCTAACTCCCTTTTTGGCTGTCTGCTCCTGGGATTTTTCCTCAAACCCTCTCCTCTTCTTCCATCTCTCCTGGTCCCTCAGCCGTGAGACCCTAAGCCAGGGGCCTCAAACACGCGGCCCGCAGGCCACATGCGGTTCCTGGGGCTTTTCTGTGTGGCCCCCGGCACCATGGACAATTAACCATGCTGGCGGCGGTCCTGTCCATTGGGCTGCCGCGGTCTCCGCTATAACATTGCTTCTGGCCGCTTCACTCTAACATTACTTCCAGCCACTTCACTCTGCCTCTCGTTCTGTCGCTCTGTAAGTTCAATGCAAGCCGTCAGCCATTGAGAGGCCCGCAGGTGACGTCATTGGCTGACGGCAGCTTGCATTGAACTGTCAGAGCGAGCGGCAGAGTGAAGCGGCCAGAAGTAATGTTATAGCGGAGACCGCGGCGGTCCCATGCACTGGACCGCCGCCAGCATGGTTAAGGGTAACAAAAGTGTGTGTGTGTTAATGTGTGTGTCTGAGAGTGTATGTATCTGTGAGTGTCTGTGGTGTGAGTGCCTGTGAGTGTTAGTGCCTGTGAGTGTGAGTGCCTGTGAGTGTGAGTGTCTGAGTGTGAGAGTGAGTGCCTGTGAGTGCCTGTGAGTGGGGCCTGTGAGTGTGAGTGCCTGTGAGTGTGAATGCCTGTGAGTGTCTGTGAGAGTGAGTGCCTGTGAGAGTAAGTGTGTGTGACAGTGAGTGCGTGTGACATGAGTGTCTGTGAGTGTCTGTAAGTATGAGTGTGTGTGAGAGTGTGTGTGAGTGCCTGTGAGTGCCTGTGAATGTCTGTGAGTGCATGTGACAGTGAGTGCGTGTGAATGTCTTTGAGTGCCTGTGAGTGCCTGTGAGTGTGAGTGCCTGTGAGAGTGAGTGTCTGTGAGTGCCTGTGACAGTGAGTGCGTGTGACAGTGAGTGTGTGTGAGTGCGCGTGAGTGCATGTGAGTGCCTGTGAGAGCGTGTGAGTGCCTGTGAGTGTGAGTGCCTGTGAGTGCCTGTGCCTGTGAGTGCCTGTGCCTGTGAGTGCCTGTGAGTGTCTTTGAGTGTCTGTGAGTGTAAGTGCCTATGAGATTGAGTGCCTGTGAGAGTGAGTACCTGTGAGTGTGAGTGTCTGTGAGTACCTGTGAGTGCGTGTAACAGTGAGTGCGTGTGACAGTGAGTGCTTGTGAGTGCGTGTAAGTATCTTTGAGTGCCTGTGAGAGTGAGTGCCTGTGAGAGTGAGTGCCTGTGCCTGTGAGTGCCTGTGCCTGTGAGTATCTGTGAGTGTCTTTGAGTGCCTGTGAGTGTGAGTGCCTGTGAGAGTGAGTGCCTGTGAGAGTGAGTGCCTGTTAGAGTGTCTGTGAGTGTGAGTACCTGTGAGTGCCTGTGAGTACCTGTGAGTGCAAGTGACAGTGAGTGCGTGCGAGTGTCTTTGAGTGCCTGTGAGTGAGAGTGCCTGTGAGTGTGAGTGGGTGTGAGAGTGAGTGCCTGTGAGTGTGCCTGTGAGTGCCTGTGAGAGTGAGTGCCTGTGAGTGTGAGTGCGTGTGAGAGTGATTGCATGTGAGTGCCTATGAGTGCGTGTGACAGTGAGTGCGTGTGATAGTGAGTGCATGTGAGTGTCTGTGAGAGTGAGTGCCTGTGAGTGTCTGTGAGTGCCTGTGAGTGTCTGTGAGTGTGAGTGTCTGTGAGTGTCTATGTGAGTGAGTTTGTACAGAAGTGTGTGATTATGAAGGGCTAGAGCACAGGAGGCACACGTTTAATTACCTTTAATATACCACAACTCGTTTCCACGGCGGTCTGCCATCTTCATCAGGTGGATTCACGTGATGAAGACGGTGGACCGCCGTGGAAATGCGTTGTGGTATATTAAAGGTAAATAAACGTGTGCCTCTTGTGCTCTAGGGCTTCTGTTATAATCACACACCACACTTCTGTACAAATATCATATCCCCATCCGAGGGTTGCAGCAGGAGCAGCTGTGAACCAGAGTCACTGCTAACAGAATCCAAAGCTAAGAACATCACAGGGGCAGGTGACATTCGGATTGCTCAAGTCACCTGACCGGAAGAAGGATCTGCTCATGGAGGAAACCCCGACCGCTGGAGTCCGGAGTCATCCACTGCGATACGCCGAGGTTGTGTAGGGTTGCACAACCTCCAAAGGTGAGATGCGAACCCCCCACATCTGTTATTGACACCCCCACTAGACCACCAGGTACCGCTCATCGGTTGTGCTTTCCCCCCCTTTTGTTCCACATGAGTGAGTGTGAGTGAGTGAATGTGAGTGTGTGAGTTAATGTGTGTGTGAGTTAATGTGTGTGTGAGTTATTGTGAGTGAGTGTGTGTTAATGTGTGTTAACGTGTGAGTGTGTGTGTCAATGTGTGAGTGGTGTGAGTGGGTGTGATTGTGAGTGAATATGTGTGTGTGTGTGTGTGTAAAAAGAAGGCAGACCAGGTTGGCGACATCGCTAAAAAAGGGGTCCAGCATGGGGGACATTACTGCACTATGGGGGTGAGGATGGTGACATCACTACAAAAGGGTATCAGCATGGAGGACAGGATGGTGACATCACTACAAAAGGGGATCAGCATGGGGGTCATCACTATAGAAGGGGATCAGGTTGGGGATATTAGTACAAGAGGGGGACCAGGATGGGGACCAGTATGGGGACATTACTACAAGAAAAGGGTCAGGATTTGGACATTACTACATTGAGCAAAAAAATCTGGTATTACTAAAAATGTCACTTAGTCCTACAAGCAATGCGGCCCCCCGATATCAATTTTTTTTTATGTGCGGCCCACCAACCCAGCCGAGTTTGAGACCCCTGTCCTAAGTGCTCACACTTAGAGGCAAAGATAAAAGACCTTCTTGTTCCCCCTAGAGGTGGTTTTATTCCCTCCCAGGTAACCTCCCACCGTCCTATGATCCACCTGCAGCTGGAGTATCTGCTCCTCTTTTACAGGTGCAGTACCCCCAGGCCCAGACTGGCCATAGGGCATATCTGGAGTTTTCCCGGTGGGCTGAAGGGAAATTGGGCCGTTGCGGCGCTCTTTACCTTTAAGAGGTCGCCTGCGGAACTTTTAAGTCTTTATGCTGCCACCGGCCGGGCACAGCCAGACAGCTGCACAGCAGCCGCAGAGGTGTTTCCGGTGGCGGGGAGCTTCCTTCCGGCTGTGTTCCTGCAGCCGCTTCTTTGAGGAGGAGTGTGACAGCTCCTCCACTCCTCAGCGGCTCCAGCTGCAGGATGCCTCCCAGCTCCCTGACCCTCCTGAACAACCTGCTGACCGGGAGCCCGGGGCCGTGCACTTCCTACACTATCGGCAGCTGCAGGCCACCTTCCCTTGCCTCTCCTTCCTGGCCGACTTCATCTCCTGTGTGCGGGCTGAGCTCCTTCCCCCTGGGTGGTAAGAGGGGATATTTTGCCTCCTGGGCAGAAGGTTTCTGCACAGTTTGATGTCATGATTGTGTCTTTTGGCTGCGGTCTCTGTCTGAGGCACAGAGGATTTATAGCAACTGATCGGGCATCTCACAGTGAAAGCTCAATCTGTGGAATCTCAAACAGCTGCTATAAATCCCATCAATCCCACAGACAGAGTGACCGACAGCAGAGAAATGTACTGGATAGATAACTGTGACCTGGGCAGCAGAACAGCACTGATAACACTCTGTGTCTCCCTCCCTCTCTATGCATAATAATGTGTGTGTATGTACTGTAAATATGTGTACATTCGGATGTGTGTATGTATATATATGTATATATACACACTGTGTGTGTACATATGAATATATATATATATTTATATAATGGATGTGTGTGTATATATATACAATTACTGTGTGTGTGTATATACCGTGTGTTTACATAATGGTGTGTGTGTATATAATGTATGTGTGTACATATCGATGTGTATACATAATGTATGCGTGTATATATAATGTGTATGCCTACATATGGATGTGTGTGTATATATACACTGCACAGTACCACTTCTCCTGTCCTGTATACTGGGTGTAATCCTCAGTATCTGTATTACTCTGTATATATACACTGCACAGTACCACTTCTCCTGTCCTGTATACTGGGTGTAATCCTCAGTATCTGTATTATTTTGTATATATACACTGCACAGTACCACTTCTCCTGTCCTGTATACTGGGTGTAATCCTCTGTATCTGTATTACTCTGTATATATACACTGCACAGTACCACTTCTCCTGTCCTGTATACTGGGTGTCATCCTCAGTATCTGTATTATTGTGTTTACATACACTGCACAGTACCACTTCTCCTGTCCTGTATACTAGGTGTAATCCTCAGTATCTGTATTATTCATTATATACACTGCACAGTACCACTTCTCCTGTCCTGTATACTGGGTGTAATTCTCAGTATCTGTGTTATTCTGTATATACACTGCACAGTACCACTTCTCCTGCCCTGTATACTGGGTGTAATCCTCAGTATCTGTATTATTCATTATATACACTGCACAGTACCACTTCTCCTGTCCTGTATACTGGGTGTAATTCTCAGTATCTGTGTTATTCTGTATATACACTGCACAGTACCTCTTCTCCTGTTCTGTATACTGGGTGTAATTCTCAGTATCTGTGTTATTCTGTATATACATTGCAAAGTATCACTTATCCTGACCTGTATACTGAGAGTTGGTATTGGATTTTCAGCATTTAAATGTTGTTTAAATTGATTATCCTCAATACCAAGTCATCACTTCTCTTCTGTATAGGTGATGACTTGCCCTTCACTGTGGATCTGACAGCTGGGACCCAATAATCCTGAGAAACGTACCTGTGAAGAGTAACGTGTGAATGGAGCTGTGGGTAATTATTCCCTCTGCCCTGCCATTCACATGTGGCTCTTCAGATAACTCCTTTAAGAAAGTGATGAGGGTTAGCAAAATTCACTGATTGGGGCTGATGGGTGATATAGTGTGTGGGCTGGCGGGGTTTTTTCTCCAGGGCTGCTTTTTGGTCCCAGTCCGGCCCTGAGTACCCCTTTGTGATTCCCGCGTGGTGGGACGTCACATACCTGCTTGAAGGAATATACTCATTCGCGAGTATCTGTACCTGTTTACCGGGCAGTGAAAAGCATTTTTATATTCATCAACATCAACGGGTAACTATATACAATTAGGTAAAGAATATTTATACCGTGTTAGGGCCCTTTCACATCAGCGTTTTTTTAAATTTGCGGCAGATGCGGTGAAAAAACCGCATCTGCCGCAACTGCCGCATAACGGTTCCACTTGCGGCACGGTTGCGGTTTTTTCCATAGGAAGTATAGGGGGACTTGCGGCAGATGCGGCAAGTGCGGTATTGCACTTGCGGCAGGTGCGGCAGAGAAAAAAACCGCGGCTTACTGCGGTTTTTTTCTCTGCCGCACCTGCCGCAAGTGCAATACCGCACTTGCCGCATCTGCCGCAAGTCCCCCTATACTTCCTATGGAAAAAACCGCAACCGTGCCGCAAGTGGAACCGTTATGCGGCAAACGCGGCAGATGCGGTTTTTTCACCGCATCTGCCGCGAATTACGAAAAACGCTGATGTGAAAGGGCCCTAAGTGACAGAGTTCACAGAAGTGTCAGGAGTTCATTGTCCTGTGATCTCAGTGTGTAGCAAGCTGTCTCCAAATGCACTTTCATTTTATATATAAAATGCATGAATCTGCTATCCCCAAATGTCCGTCCATTTTACATAAAATCCCATAATCCATGGGATTTTATGTAAAATGAACGGACATTTGGGGATAGCAGATTCATGCATTTTCTATATAAAATGAAAGTGCATTTGGAGACAGCTTGCTACACACTGAAATCACAGGACAATGAACTCCTGACACTTCTGTGAACTCTGTCACTTAGTCTGCTCTCCACAACTTAACTAAGTATTTTCAGGTCTCCATGGGTTACTAACCATCTACCTAATACATTGGTTCCGCTTATCTTAGAAATCTGCTTTCTCTGTCCCTGCTCCTCCACCCCTCCCTACCCGACTCTGCTTTGCGTCACCTGTCATATCCACCAGAGCATATAACACTGTTTTGCCATTTTTTTTTTTTCTGTTCTCTTCTTTCCCCCTTTTTTTTTTTTCTCTCTATTGCTTATGTATAAATGTATGTGTCTTCAGAATTTGTGTCATTATCAGCCTGAAGAAGAGACCTGAGTCGTCTCGAAAGCTTGCTATGTTTACCATCTTTTCAGTTAGCCATTAAAAGGTATCAACCACTGAGGACTCTCAGATTGCAATATATTTTTCTATATACAATTAAGAATATTTAGGTTTTCTTCCCATCGCTGGGAGGCACATTACTTAGAACGTTACACATTTACACACGGACATTGCTTAACTCGGCCCAACGGGAACCGGTACTAGCCACGCGGGCCCATCGGTACTGTATTGTCCAACACAGTCCAGTGTGTATTATCACCACTGGGCCACTGCTCATACAGCACACATCATCAAACAGGGGAAGGAAAGTTCAAATCGCAAAGTTCAAAATAAGGTCTCTGAGTCTTCAGCCGAAGACAGCACTTAAGGGGACTCGCATTATTCCTGGGGCTTGCAAAAGGTAAAGGCAAAAATAAAAGGGACATGATTACTGGAAGGGGCTATGTACAATGCTACGTCTCTGCAACGGGAGTCTCTTGCAATTATAATGTCTCTTAATTAGAGTCTATTATTTTAGTCTGGATTGTCTGCATATTGGGAGATCCGTATTGCGAACCAGCCTAAGGGGCCGGGGTAATGCTCATACATGACCTGCTCACCTCTATATAGATCTCGGTCCGGGTGTCCTCTGCGCAGGTATGACTCCACATCTCGTCTGGCGAAAACTACATCATCTGTAAGTCCGGGTTCACGTGAGAATCCCCATCCGTCTTCCTGGTAAACGGAGACAACAGTTCCTAAGTGGCGGAGTTCCAATGGAAGCTGGGGCTGAGATCTTGCTTCGTCCCGAAGTCACCTGGTTGCCTGTTCTCGTTGGTACCATTCTTCTCTTCTTCTCTGTCTTGCCACTTGGTCCCTTTCGTCCAAAGCTGGCCGGGAACACTGCAGTGACTGGTACTGTGGGGGTGGTGAGTTGCCGGCTGGGACTCTGGATGCAATTCGTGTCTCCGCTGAGCTTAATATGGCGGGAGCTCCTCGCTGCTGCTGCTGCCACCGCGGTCCACCACGCAGCTTCAGGGGTGCTCTCTCCCGAGACTCCCTCTGCATCCTCCGGTTCCTCATCGTCTATCTCATCATACTCCTCCTCGACGACTACATTTGGTGCTGTTGGGGACAGCCGTGCTGTCTCCAGCCGGAGACAACTGCTGGCCCCGAACGGTGATGAAGTCGGGGGTTCTGTTTGAACTCCCATGTCCCGGGTCTGGACGGGTGGTGCAGAGGAAAAGTATTCCACAACTGCACGTTTGGCCACTGCTGCCTCTCGCACCTCGCGGTCCGCTCTCATGGAGGACAGTTCGTAAGTCCGCTCCGCGCTACAACGCCGGCACACCCATGCCAGGGCTTCTTCCATCTCCTGGCGGAGCTGTCCAAAGGCATCCCTCCAGTAGTCGGCATCCCCCTCCAAGGTCAAGAGTGACGCCGCTGCCGAGTCGCCCTGTGCGGCTCGAGTTTGCTCCTCAAGCTCGTGCACAATGTCTCTCCAACGGGGTGCCACCATGCTGCCGGGTACAAAGAAGCCTTGTTGTTTCTCTCCTTCTCTTCCGGTTTGTGTTCTTATGGGCGACCTCTCCCGAGGAACTTCCTGTGGGCCGCCCCCTGATTGATTGATGGCAATCGGGGCAGCCACACTTTTTGGCACCTCTGTCTTGGCCCTCCTACTTTTAGGGGCTGAGGCACACCCCCGGGCCTGCACATGGCGTTCAGTACATGGCTACTGCACCATCTTGGGTCCTCCTGCAGTAATGGCGGGAACCCATTTTTGGCGCCAAGCAATGGTGGAAAAAGTTTGTTTTAAGTCCAAGTTGAAGGCGCACAGTACCCGGTGGTACCAGGCACTAGATCCTGTTCATGACGCCAGAAAAAGATAATGTTGCGCCCAGGCTTTGGGGTACTCGGGTGTCAGGCTCCGAGGGCGTCAGCGTTGTCACGGGGAATGTCGGCCGCACCTGACCCCGTCTCCTGGGCCTATCTTTCAAAAAGGGGTGATATTTACAGGGGACTATGTACAAAGTTTGTTGTCGTGACGCCACCTGTAGTATCTGGTGAGATGCCACCAGCGCCACCACAGCCCGCCGGAGGTCTCTGGATTTTCTGTGGTCCTATAGTATCCCACAGGTGCGGGCTCCGGTGCCCAGTAAGCTTTCAGGGATGAACCTCCTCAAATTCTTTCTAACTCCCTTTTTGGCTGTCTGCTCCTGGGATCTCTCCTCAAACCCTCTCCTCTTCTTCCATCTCCCCTGGTCCCTCAGCCGAGAGACCCTAAGCGCTCACACTTAGAGGCAAAAACCTTCTTGTTCCCCCTAGAGGTGGTTTTATTACCTCTCGGGTAGCCTCCCGCCGTGTAATCTAGTGTGGGAGTGCTGGTGAATGGATATCACCCACCATTCTATGAATCACCTGCAGATGGAGTATCTGCACCTCTTTTATGGGTGCAGTACCCTTCTGTGATGCCCGCGTGGCAGGGCGCCACAGTAGCATGGTGTTAGGAAATTAAGAACTTGACCTCTTATACGGTGACCCGAGGGCTTAGGAGCCTACTGCACTTAAACGAGAGACACCCGTAGAGACTTGTTATATTAGTTTGCAACGTTAAAAACCCAGTACCTACAGAGACTATCCTGAATGAACTACTTAAATATTCTTGGACATTTTCTTCTTTATTAACTATGGACTATACCTAAAAAGACTGCTTTTGAACTTTTTGAACTCTTTTTGAGCTTCAGTGATTTTTGTATATTTTTATTTCTAAGACTCTGTATATAATAATTGTTTTATGTTATTTGTTTGTTTTCCTACAGTCCCGGAGTACTGTTCTTTACTAAGGGGGAATGTGGCACCCCAGGGTTCATGTGCCACAGTAACACCATAGAGGGTTAACTCCCCACACAACCCACAACACTACACTGGCGCCTCCAGGCAAGAAGGGGGAGCTAAAGCTGCTTCCCTACATATTCTGGTGTGGAGAGGATGTGGGCAGTTCAGTTCCTAGGAGGACTGAGGAAGAGGGACCTGGGTGTAAAAGAGCTGCATTAGGCTCACCCCATGGTCCGCTGTCCAGTTTCAGGCCAAGCCAGGGTCTGAGGAGAGGAGACGGAGCAGAGAGGAACACACCTGGGAGACCGAGTTACCTTGAAACTCAACCCAGCGGAGCGCAAAGAACGGATATCGGATCCAGGATTGTGCCTGAAACATACAGCACAGTGAACACTGGATTAGTGAAGGTCCCACATCTTCACTGTACCACAGCAAAGCAACACGGTGGGGTCAGGAACATAGGACAAGGCTCAAGTTGTCTAGCAAGATGGTACCCGTGAGGGGAGACAGGGCCGGCAGCTTAGCTAAAGCGGCAGCAGGGCCACACACACAGCGCAGAAACAGGGAGCCAAAGGACCCGGCCAGGGTGGGAGCAACCTGGCCCCTGTACAGACTCCATTGGCAGTACTCAGCTGAATCACCATCCCAGTAAAAGACTTGGAAAACTACAAAACCGTGAGTCTGTGTAACCCTTGCGCTCGAGCCCCGTTCTCCCTCACAAACTGTTTTCATCACTACTGCCCGGGGACCAGGCTCTGCCTGTGGAGAGCCGTCACATCACAGGCTGCCATCCATCATCCCCGGAGGTTCTGCAGCAGCGGTGGTCACCCTGATCACATACCACGGGTGGTGTCATGACTTTCTCCAATGTAAATAACACCCAACTTTTACTTGTGGGCACGGGACACGGTCTGGACCAAGACTGCCGTGATAACCCCCGTGATACCCTAGTCCGGTACCAAGTACCCTGTCCCATTGGGCTCCACAAATATATAAACCACTCTGAATTTCAACTTAGCAAAGAGTGCTATATAATATATACTGTATACTACCTGTGCAACAGAGCTGAAAACAAGTGAGGGGAATACCAGGTGTGTCAGTAATATAGTGTATTGCTCTTTACTAGATAATCAAGCGATAATACAGCATTGAAACTAAGCCGGACTATAATCATTAGAAGGACCTAGACAATATTTTTTACCCTAATAGAAAGTATTATAACTAGGGATCTTGTTGTTTTAAACCAACAGCACAAATAAAGGGGATTTTGATCAAGCATCCACCGACCAGGCACAGATCCAAAACCCTCCTTGAAAGGTAAATGTTGAATCTATACTTTTGGAAATAATGCGTTTAATGGTTTTCTAACATAGAAACATTATTCCAATGGAGCAGACAAAAAGGACAACATACTGTAGGAACCAACCCGGAAGCTACCAATCAAAGCAATATATGGTGAGGACGGCAATTCATACCAAGTCACCAGAATATATTACATAGAACCACAATAAAGTATTGGTATCCATTGAGGGATTAACATCTTCTTACATAAATACAATTAAGCATTAATAAGTTAACACTCAGTTTTTTATAGCCTTTATACCAGAGTGTCTTTAACACCAAAAATAAGAGTAAGGCAAAGTCCCACATATGGACTGATTAGAAAACTCTAGAGTCATATACATAGATTCATGATATACTGCTCTGTTAAATAGGTTCATCCACAACCTACCAGAAACAAACAAGATAGCAAACACAACCGCACCGCCACTCTATGGTGAGATATTGGTGTCACCAATTGGGTTAAGTTCTATTAGGAAGGAGTAAATCAAACTATACTAAAAATAAATATTACTCTTTTTCTTTCCCTAGATTACCTTTCCATCAGATCAAGGAATATCTATCGGACACAGTTCCTACCTCAAACATTATGGCCACTTTACATACGGCAACAGGAAGATAGAAAATGGCAGGTGTCGGAGACAATTGTACCTTTTACCTTCAAAACACCTTGCAGATACCTGAATTACACGCAGCAACTTCAACGTGTTTTGAAGGTAAAAGGTACAATTGTCTCGGACACCTGCCGTTTTCTATCTTCCTGTTGCCGCGTGTAAAGTGGCCATTAGTGTTAAAGCTTGATGATTGTTTTTAGATGATTTATTTTAAGTTTTTTTTATAATTTGATTTTATAAAGAAAGAAACTACAGTGTTTTTTTTTTTTTTAAATACCCAAGTATTCTTGTATATACTTTTTAGAGTAAAATAAGGGTACAGTAGTTGTGAACAGATAGGTGTCACTATATATACTTTTAAATAACCTTAGCTGCAAACTCCGTAGCCCCCGCTATAATCAACATATACCATCAAGGTGATTTCTAGAGTGTGTGCTGGGTCTATATATTAAACCATTCATAAAATACTTCCTACCTGAGACATTTTTACACAGGATTTCTAGAAAACTTTCTGCAGCAACTCATAAGGTAATCAATAGTAATACTGTAGCAACTATTCTCACTAAATACCCCCATAGCTAGCTCCGGTGTAATACCATATCTACTCACAATCTGGATGGTGTATTTGCTTTTTAGTCATACACATTAGTATTTGGCAACTAACCTGGCATCATATTGTGTAAAATAAATAAATAATGGGAAAAAATGTATAAGGCTGCACCTGGTTTTTAATTGCTAGCCAAAGTAAAACTAGGCAGCGTGGGGCTGGTATTCTCAATGTGGTGAGGGTCCATCTTTATTGGCCACCCTATGCTATAGAATAGCAGCCCACAGCTGCCCTAAAAATTGGCACCTTCATAAGAAACACCAATTCCTGGTGCTTTACTCGGCTCCTCCAGTTGCCATGTATAAGTGGCAAACTGGGTAGTAAAGGGTTAACATTAGTTTTGTATTGCCAGCTGGCAGTGAACCCAAAATTCTTAAGGTCGTGTCAATGTTAGACTCGACCATTAAGAATTTCAAGTAAATAGTAAAGGAGACACAGCACAGAGAGCAACCCCTATGGCCGTTTCAGCCCCCTGATGAAAGTACGCCGAAACAGCCATACAGGATTTGGCATTGGAGACAAGCAGTCACTTACTACCATTCTAGGTAACATTTTTCAGAATGTGTTAATATTCATCTACATTATGCGAGGTACTGGTTCATTGGCAGCATTAGACACTTTGTGATCTTTGGGCATGTAGTTTGTAGAGGCTGCCATTTGTGGTCCTCTGCATGAGTGCACCTTATTTATTGTTACTTTTGCATGGTGCACTATAGGACTGGGAGGGATCCTCACTTAATGATCATGGCGTCCATAGGTTATGTCATAACTATAGTGTCCTATCCTAAATCCCTATAAAATGTACTTTTGTATTAAAGATATCTTATATTGTCATGACATGTCTTATTGATATGAAGTATGGATGTTTTTCTGGATGCTATACACACATAACTGTTGATGTAATATTGAGTATTCCACTGTTATGTTGCTCTCCTTTGTGCGCGTTTACCATTTAGTGTTGTTTGTCTTTCGTGTACGCCCCTGTGTTAACTCTTGGTATTTATTAATAAATTATAACCTTTTTCACTGCATTTGTGGGCATTTGGTTATGTTTTTGATTTTCTTTACCCCTGTTTTTTGGCCAGAGAGCAACCTCACCAGGGGACAAGGAGCATCAATATTCTCTTTAGGTTCCCAAAATCTCTCCTCAGGATCGAATCCCTTCCAATTAACCAAGAAACGAGTCTTGTTTCCTGTCCTCTTCATGGCTAGTATGTCCTTTATCATGAAGACATCCTCTGTGCTAATGGGAAAGGACGCATCTGGACCTTGGAAGTAGTGGCTGAGAATGTCAGGCTTCAGGAGGGAGACAAGGAAGGAGGTGTGGATCCACAAGGAGGCTGACAATTTCAGTTTGTCACTTGAGAAAGACGCACACTGCGTTAAAATGCATCGTGGTTAATGGACCCGTGTTGTACACATTTTCATTAAAGCCTAAAGGTAATTTACTACTGGCCGTGGAGCTGTAATTATTCCCTAGCGCTTACCACATACTCTATCCTTTCTTCATTACCTTACATATCCTCCCTACGGGGAGGGGATGTGGAGCTGCTCTGGGCTACAGGACCTGGCCTTCGTTATTTAGATAATCCTCCTGAGCTGTCACGTGATCCTTGGCCTCCGAGGAAATCGTTGAAGACGCCATTTGTTCACATTATTCCAGAAGAGTGAAATTCATTATTTCAAAGACCTCGCAAGTGTGCAATTTTATCCAGTTGTGCGGACGGCACAACTGGTTAAGGTGAGCAATACAAAAATATACCGAGGGTAATTATTGTTAACACAGTATGGCGCAAATTGGATTTTATTTTTTAAATTTCAGTTTGTAGGACTCTTCATTTATCCTCTGAAGTACCTTCAAACCAGGGACCCAGTTTAAAAGAAGGAACTTTGAGATGGATTTGCCTGGAAGAGAACCATACCTTCTCTAAAGGTTGGAATGGCTTTAAGCAGATTTTTGTCTTAGACCATATTTTGGAGAAGTTTTAGCAATAGCCTTGGCTGCTGGATTACAGTGAGAGAGAGTAACTGGACCGGTGATCGGGAATGCTACCCACAGACAGTGAAAAATGGAGAATTAGCAAAGGAATCACCAAAATGGTTGTTATAGGACAACTCCACCCATGGCAGCAGCGAAACCCATTCACTGTGGTGTCCATTCACAAAATGATGTAGATAATTGGTAAAGACTTGGTTTACCCACTCCTCTTGACCATTGGATTGTGGATGGTAGGCTGAGGAGAAGTCAAATGCGACATCTAGCAACTTGCAAATGGTTTGACAGAACAAAGAGATGAACTGGACTCCTCTGTTGGACACTGTCACATCGCCATTGGACTCTGTGGCTGGTGTTCCTGCCTCGGCCGCTGGGAGGCGCCGGATTCCGTCGGCTGATGGTGCCGGTGATAGAGGGCCTTATCCTTATATGGACCTGCTCCTTCAACGTCGGCCTCTGTCGCTGAACGCCGCCGTGTTTCTCCTTTGAGTGATATTGGTTGCAGAGTAGCGGGCCCTACAGAGGTGTCTGGTAGGCGCAGCCTTCGTTCTTCTGTCAGAAGTGGGGTGGTTGGTGCCAGTCGTGCATCACCATCTGGCCTGGTTCTAGGGGCGGTCCGGATGAGATCATCAGACTGTGAGCTCCAGCCTATGGGAGGTAACCGCGCCCTTCAAATACATTGGAGCCTGTCTTGCAGGCCGCCAGATATAGTTTTGGTTCCCCAGTGATATATTGTGTGTTTGGTTTTGACTCTGACCTTTGCCTGGATTTTCGACTCTATTACCGCCTGACGATTTTGTACCTTCGCTGCCCTCTCGTTTTTGACTCAGACTCCTGACTACGTTCTTCGGATCCTGATTTCTCCCTTCCTGATGACCTCCCTGCTCTGCTGCTCATAATAGATAGCTACCCCCTGGGCTCCGCTGTAATTCCAGATCCTTGTATAGGGATTAAGGGTCTCGGGTTTCTCAGGGTGCTGCCTTACCAGCAGCTCAGCCTCACAGCGGATGGTCGTCACAATATATCTGGCCATACCATTTTATATATATATATATATATATATATATATATAATCGACTATATATATATAGAAAGCATTCCCTTACCTTTTTTTTTTTCTCTCCTTTTCCCAATGTTTTTTTTTCTTTTCTCTGAGCTGTGTCAGCTGCTGATCGTTTCCCTCAATGCACCTGTGTCTTGCTTCACAGTCTTGTGAAGGATCATTCCCATCATCCTATACCAACATGCTGTACAAGCCACGATCTGGAGTCCTCTGTGTGAACCCTGGAGATCAGAAGGCCTCGTACCCTGGATGTCAGCACCTGGGGGGCTCTGGCTCTGCCTGCCCAGGTGCCCAGGTATTGCCCGTGGATGCGGCCAAAGTTTTGTTACCTATTTCTTTATCTTACCTTAAGAAATCTGTGTGTTTGGAGGCTTATGTAGACAGTGGCTCAGAGGGGAATTTCATAGATCTCCAGGTAGCAAGAACTCTTGGTGTACCACTACTAAGGCTTAATGCCCCCATTAGAACCACTGCAATTAATGGCACTCCCCTCATCCAGGGTGGAGTGAAATTTGTCACTAAGGAAGTGTCAATGCTGGTGGGGTCATTACATGCTGAAAATGTGTCATTTTTTGCTATTGGTAATTTATCATCTGCAGTAATCCTGGGCATGCCATGGTTACGTAAACATAACCCAGTCATAGACTGGCACTTGGGTGACATTGTGCGCTGGAGCCCAAAGTGTCAGGATAACTGTATCTCGCTATGTGTAAACCAAGTGAAGGTCAAGCCTACTCCCATTGTACCATATGCCTTTAGAGATTTTGAGGATGTATTTTCTATTCAGGAATCAGAGGAATTACCCCCTCACAGAGAGTATGATTGCACCATAGATTTCATACCTGATTCTCGTCTCCCAAACGGGAGAATATTTAATCTTTCTGGTCCAGAACGTCAGGCCATGAAAGAGTACATAGCAGACAGTCTGCAAAAGGGTATATTAGACCGTCCACCTCACCAGTAGGGTTTCTTTTTTGTGGGAAAGAAAGATGGCGGCCTCAGACCTTGCATTGATTACCGCGAATTAAACGCGATCACTGTGAAAAACCAGTATCCTCTTCCACTCATCCCTGATCTTTATAATCAGCTGTTGGGAGCCAAATATTTCACCAAACTGGACCTCAGGGGAGCCTATAAACTTGTCCTTATAAAAGAAGGCGATGAGTGTAAGACCGCATTTAACATGCCTCTTGGCCATTTTGAGTATCTCGTAATGCCGTTCGGGTTAAGTAACGCACCTGCAGTGTTTCAGAATTTTGTCAACGATATTTTCAGAGATATCAGTGGTGTATATGTGGTCGTTTATTTGGACGACATTCTGTTTTTTTCTCCTGGTCTTTGGTCGCACGTCCGACATGTCCGCACTGTACTCCAGAGACTCAGAGAGCATTCTTTATTTGCCAAATTAGAGGAATGTGTCTTCATGGAGGAGGAGATAAATTTTTTGGGTTATATTATATCGGCCAAAGGTTTTCGCATGGATCCTTCTAAAATTAAGCCCATTAAGGAATGGGTACAACCCAAGTCTCTGAAGGCACTGCAGCGATTCTTGGGTTTCGCTAACTATTATTGCAAATTTATTAAAGGGTTTTCAGAGATAGCCAAACCACTCACTGATTTGACACGTAAAGGGGCCGATGTGGTTAATTGGAAACCTGAAGCAATTTATGCGTTTTCTAAGTTAAAAGAATGTTTCTCCTCTGACCCAATATTGGTTCAGCTTGATCTGGACCACCCCTTCATTGAAAAGGTAAATGCCTCTGAAGTTGGAGTGGGAGCAGTGCTATCACAAGGCACTGCATCCCTCACTCAGCTTCGTCCGTGTGCCTTCTTTTCCCGAAAATTTTCATCTACCGAGATGAATTATGACATAGGTAATCGGGAGCTGTTGGCAATCAAATGGGCCTTCGAGGAATGGCGCCACTTCCTCGAAGGCGCCAAACATAAGATTATCGTAATTACTGACTACAAAAACCTGACCTACTTGGGGTCAGCGAAAAGACTGAATCCTAGACAGATTATATGTACATATTCCATATGGTTAATTTCATACAGCTCCCAGGAAATTACCTGATCAGCTGAGCTACTCAACACTTACAGTATCATTAATCAAAAGGAGAACAAATGTGGACCTATATTTGCTTGAGATGTATGGTAAAAGTTATATCTTTATTAAGAGTCAGACTGTAAACACATATAGTGTAAAAAATTCTGGTACAATTCATTACAAAAACATGGCACAAATATCCATATACATAGATGGATGCACAATTGATTTTTCATCAGTTAGCACAAAGACAGGGTAGTTTACAAAACCGCTATCTGACACATTTAGTCAGGGAAGGTAAATAGCATGTTGAGACAGCCAGAGTAATCCAGGTATAGATTGGCAGCTCAAGGGTCAAATATTGCAACATCCCATAAAAGTGCATAAGGTAAATACATTGAAAGTGCAGTCACATACAATGAATAAGGTGCCAGTGCAGGATAAGGAGAATCAATCCCTCCATATCAGACTCCTTACGTACGTTTCGCTTGCTTAAATAGGCATATGCTTCATCATGAGGAGTGCTAAGGTATAGTACATGGCGGATTTTATACTCACAAACACATGCGGTCACATGTGTCTATCAGCCAAACAGACCGCTGGAGGCGGCGCGTGCGCAATCGGCACCAAAAGCCGGTAATGTCATTTCTGGCGCGACGTCCGACTCATCACAGTGCGCCCGGCGGTCGCCATGGCAGCACATAAACAAGCCGGGCGCCGTAATGCGCCTTAGTAACAGCCCAGCAATTGAAACAGATCACGCACGCGCACATGGTCCGAAGGCAAACAAATTACCTAGCCTGAAACAAACACCATAATTGACAATTTTATAGGACAAAATGAATCCATAAAATTCTTGTTATCTCCATATTCCAAGAATGGTGGTCGCTCAGGCCCAGTAAAAGATCGTGAGGACATCTCTTGCAGAGTGACCGCTCAGCATCTATGATGTGTTTATTGAGTATATCCGCTGTTGATACAAATAAAAAACAATACTTAAAAACACCTTACAGATAAAACATATCATTAGATAGTGAGTGTTTGATAAAAAGAATAGTAAAGAAAGAAGGGAGAAAAAGAAAAAGAAGAAAAAGAAAAGGAAAATAAAAGAGTCCTTTCATATAATACACAAAAGGACACAGAAATCCTGAACAGCCTGAGCAGATGATCACAGTGGTGCTCAAAATTTGTAGTAGACACATAATTGCGAGACCAAGGTACCCCTATAATTTAGAGAAATGGAACAAAGCTAATGGCTTCATTAAGGCCTTTAGGAGACACGGTATCTAGTGTGATTATCCACCTTAATTCCCGTTGGGCTAGCATTTTTTGGAGATCACCTCCCCTAATCCCTCAATGTATCTGGTCAATCCCCTTCACTTTTAAGGTTTTGACATTACAACCATGGTGATAGTAAAAGTGACGGGGCAGTGGTTTAAGGGCAGCGATTTCATCCTCTTTTGCTTTCTTTGCAGCTAAAACGTCCCTCACATGCTCACGAACCCTAACTCTCAATTCTCTTGTGGTCAATCCGATATAGATTTTGTTACATCCACATGTAGCAAAGTACACAACATGTGTACTACTACATGAGATGTACTGTCTTATCATATAGGTCCTGGAACCATCACTCGAGACGAAGTCAGAGCTCCTGACCATGCTGGGACATGCACTGCAATCCGCACACGGAAAAAATCCTTTCCACGAGGGTCCTATCCCAAAGATCCCTGTTGTTTTTGGTGCATAATGACTGTGCACCAAAATATCTTTTAGATTCTGAGACCGTCTTGATGTCATCTGAGGGTTCTCAGAAAGGACCCCCCTCAGGGATGGCTCGGACAATAACACAGGCCAGTGTCTAGCCAAAATTTGTCTCATTCTCTCCCACTGCTGATTATGGGTCGAGATGAATCTAATATCCCCATAAGTCTCACTTGTTTTCTTTTTGGGAGAAAGGAGGAGATCATCACGTTTGGTCATTCTAGCTCTATTATAGCCCCTCTTAATAGTCCTGCGACTATAACCTCTTTGCCTGAACCTCCTACTCAACTCCTCAGCCTGCTTCTGAAAGTCAGCCTCCGTGGAGCAGATCCGCCTCATCCTCAAAAATTGTCCAACCGGGATCGCTTTTATGGTTGACGGAGTGTGGGCTGATGACGCATGTAACAATGCGTTCACAGATGTATCTTTCCGATATACGTCAGTCTGTAACAGTCCACATTCATCAACCATAATTTTGACATCCAAAAAGTCAATTGATGAATTGCTAAATTTATAAGTGAGTCTGATGTTCAAATTATTTTTATTCAAATCATTCATGAATAGTCTGAGCTGCTCTGTAGTGCCCTGCCACACCATTAACACATCATCAATATAGCGCATCCAGCACTGCACACGGGCCACGGCCTGCACACCCCTGCACGGAAAAATACCCCGCTCCCAGTGTCCTAGGAACAGATTTGCATACGAAGGTGCACAGGCCGCGCCCATGGCAGTGCCGCGCTTCTGAAGATAGAATCGATCTTTAAATGTAAAAAAGTTGTGAGACAGGACAAAACAGAGCAGCTCAATAATCAGCTCACATAGATGCGCATCCCGGTTGGACCCCTCAAGGAAGAAGCGGACCGCCTCCACACCCGCATCATGATCAATGCAGGTGTAGAGGGACTCCACGTCGGCCGTGACTAAAAACATATCCTTCTCCACAAAGACCCCGTCAATCCTAGTAAGGGCATCCGTAGTATCTCGTATATACGAGGGTAATGTTTCGACTAGGGGCTTCAAATAGAAGTCGATAAATCGACATATCAGGTCACAAAGGCCCTCCATGCCTGAGACTATCGGACGCCCCGGGGGATTGACGGGGTCTTTGAGGATTTTTGGAAGTAAATAGAAGGTAGGCACTTTCGGGGCTCTGACCATAAGTCCATCAAGGACTTTTTTTGTGATGATCCCCTCCTCCATTGCACTCACCAAGATCCGTTCCAATTCCAATGAAAACGAGCCAACAGGATTCCGATCTAGCTTCTGGTAGACATTTTTGTCTCTCAGTTGCCTTAAGGCCTCTTTTTCATATAAATGACAAGGCCAGATAACAATATTACCCCCTTTGTCTGCCGCCTTTATAACTACATTGTCGAGAGATTTTAATTCGGCAATGGCCTTCCTCTGTTGGTAGGTCATATTATCAAATTATCGTACTTAATTTTCTAAAATCCTCCACCACTAATCTGGTGAATATATCAATGGCTGGGCAGGCAGACAAAGGGGGAATTTAATTGATTTCGGCATCACATTTTGGGGAACCTACCTGGTTCGTTTGATGGCAATTCATTCTCTAGATCCTCCAAGTCACCAAGGGCTTCTTGTTCTGAAATATCTCCTGCCTCTGGAGCACTCTTCATATGCAGTTTCTTAAGCAGTACTTTACGTGCGAATAAGTGCACGTCCTTCATGGCTATGAAAAAGTTAAATGAATTAGCTGGTACAAAAGTAAGACCTTTAGAAAGTACATCTAACTGCATAGGTGTCAAAACGTGCTCTGAGAGATTGATCACCTGGAGACTATTATCAACAATTACCTTTCCCTTTGGCTTTAGAGCAGGGGTCCCAACCACCGGGTCGCGGCCCAGTACCGGGCCGCGGGGGTCTGGGTGCCGATCCGCGCCGTCGCAGACCAGCACTACACATTGTGTGCTCTGCGGCGGCTCCCGGAGTGATGTCACCGCCCCCTGCATCATTCATTACGTTCCCTCTCTCTTCTATTCACTAGCTGAGGAAAAGAACTACAGGAGAAGCCATCAGCCAATCACGGTGCAGCAGCCAGGCCCTGATTGGCTAGTGGCTTTTGCACTGTGATTGGCTGATGACTTCTCTGAGGAAAAGAAGAGACAGGCCGAGATGCAGCAGGTGCTGGGGGGGAGGGCGGTGAACGAAGTGTGTCTGTGTGTGTGTGAGATTGTGGCTGACTGGAAGGGGAGGCTGAAAGAAGAGACTGGGGGTTAAAGAGGAGACTGGGAGGTTAAAGAGGAGAGACTGGGGTTAAAGAGGAGAGACTGGGGGTTAAAGAGGAGACTGGGGGTTAAAGAGGAGAGACTGGGGGTTTAAAGAGGAGAATGGGGGGATAAAGAGGAAACTGGAGGGTTAAAGAGGAGGCTGGAGGTTAAAGAGGAGACTGGGGGGATAAAGAGGAGACTGGGGGTTAAAGAGGAGACTGGGAGGTTAAAGAGGAGAGACTGGGGGTTAAAGAGGAGAGACTGGGGGGATAAAGAGGAGACTGGGGGTAAAAGAGGAGAGACTGGGGGTTAAAGAGGAGAGACTGGGGGTTAAAGAGTAGACTGGGGGGATAAAGAGGAGACTGGGGGTTAAAGAGGAGACTGGGGGTTAAAGAGGAGAGACTGGGGGTTAAAGAGGAGACTGGGGGGATAAAGAGGAAACTGGGGGGTTAAAGAGGAGGCTGGGGGATAAAGAGGAGACTGGGGGTTAAAGAATAGACTGGGAGGGTTAAAGAGGAGAGATTGGGTGTTAAAGAGGAGAGACTGGGGTTAAAGAGGAGGCTGGGGGTTAAAGCAGAGACTGGGGGGTTAAAGAGGAGACTGGGGGGTTAAAGAGGAGACTGGGGGGTTAAAGAGGAGAGACTGGGGGTTAAAGAGGAGGCTGGGGGTTAAATCAGAGACTGGGGGGGTTAAAAAGGAGACTAGGGGGATAAAGAGGGAACTGGGGGGATAAAGAGGAGACTGGGGGTTAAAGAGGAGACTGGGGGGTTAAAGAGGAGGGACTGGGGGTTAAAGATGAGAGACTGGGGGTTAAAAAGGAGGCTGAGGGTTTAAAGCAGAGACTGGGGGGGTTAAAGAGGAAACTGAGGGTTAAAGAGGAGACTGGGGATTAAAAGAGAGACTTGGGGTTAAAGAGGAGAGACTGGGGGGAGAAAAAAGAAACTGGGGGGTTAAAGAGGAGGCTGGGGGTTAAAGAGGAGCCTGGGGGGTTAAAGAGGAGCCTGGGGATTAAAACAGAGACTGGGGGGGTTAAAGAAGAGACTGGGGGGATAAAGAGGAGACTGGGGGTTAAAGAGGAGACTGGGGGGGTTAAAGAGGCTGGGGGTTAAAGAGGAGACTGGGGATTAAAAGAGAGACTGGGGGTTAAAGAGGAGAGACTGGGGGTTAAAGAGGAGACTGGGGGGATAAAGAGGAAACTGGGGGGTTAAAGAGAAGCCTGGGGGGTTAAAGAGAAGAGACTGGGGGTTAAAGAGGAGACTGGGGGGTTAAAGAGGAGACTGGGGGTTAAAGAGGAGGCTGAGGGATGGAAAAACAGGTTATGGCTGGAAGAGAAGGCTGGGGGTTAAAGAGGAGGTTGGAGGCTGAAAGAGGAGGCTGGGGGATGGAAAAGCAGGTTATGGCTGGAAGAGGAGGCTGGGGGCTGAAAGAGGAGGCTGGGGGCTGAAAAAGAAGACTGTGGGCTGAAAAAGCAGGCTGGGGTCTGGAAGAGGAGGCTGGGGTCTGGAAAAGGAGGCTGGGGGCTGGAAAAGGAGGCTGGGGCTGCAGAAGGAGGCTGGGGGCTGCAAAAGGAGGCTGGGGCTGCAAGGGGATAGAGAAATAAGAGATTCCCCACAAATAAGATGTAATGCATCTTTCAGGGAAACAGGATACTAAACCCCACCCCTTCTACATGGCCCCGCCCCATATGGTCAAAGCCCGCCCCCTATAACACCCCCGCCGGGCCTCAGAGAAATTATCATGTTTGACGCCGGTCCCCGGAGCAAAAAAGGTTGGGGACCCCTGCTTTAGAGGATTCAGAGATTGAAGGCGAGTGATTATTTGACGTGTTCCACCATCTGACTGTCCCGATGAACCCGCTATTTCATCCTCTGATTCTCCTGCGTTTCATCTCCAGATGTTAAGGAAACTAGAGATGGAGTTCTAGGTAGATCTGGTATATCAGGCTTAGGCAAACCAGGTTTTGGTCCATGGGGCGTTTTTTTAGGTTTCCCACGTTTGTTTTTCCACTTGTACACTCTGTGATTAGAATAATCACTTTGGTCTCGGTGGAATTTTTTCAACTTGCCTTCTTTGATTTCTTTCTCCCATTTAGTGATGTCGCCCTCAATTTCCTTCTCAAACTTGGCCAAAGCTTCTTTAGAGAGGCCTTCCTTAATCAGAATTTGTAACTCATGCATTTCACTTTCCAAGAGGGCTATACTCGACTTGTTGTCGTTAGACAACAAGCCAATGAAACCCCTGGAACAGGTGTCTGCAATGGTCTCCCACTGAGACTTAAATGCCTCATCCTCTATGGCAGGGGTCTCAAACACGCGGCCCGAGGGCCGCATGCGGCCCATGGGGCTTTACTATACGGCCCGCGGCACCTTGGACAACTTAATGATGCATCGCCCCAAAGGGAGCCGCTGCATTCCCGCTGTGTGATTACTTCTGTCTGCGGCATTAACAAGCTCTGCCACTCAGCAAGATCAATGCAATCTGCCAGCCAATGAGAGGCCCGCAGTTGATGGCGGAATTTGACATCACATTTGGGCCTCTGGCTGGTAGATTGCACTTATCTTGCTGAGCAACAGAGCTTGTCTGAGCGGCGGCTGGAGGAAGTCATAGCACAGCGGAGACCAGAAGACAGCACAGCGGGGACCGCATCGGCCCCCTGCACTGGAGCGATGCATCATTAAAGTGAGAAAAGTAAGTGTGTGAGGGTGAGTGTGTGTGAGGGTGTGAGTAGGCGAGTGAGGATGTGTGTATAAGAAAGTGTATGAGGTCTGTGTGAGTTTCAGTGTGTGTATGAATGTGTTCGTGTATATGTATGAAGATGTGTGGATGTGTGAGTGTGTGTGTGTGAGAGTATGTGTGTGTGTTCGTGTGTGAGGGTGTGTGAGAGTGTGAATGAGTGTGTATGTGAGTGTGTAAAAGAAGGTAAAACAGGATGGGGCCATCACTATAAAAGTAGATCAGGATGGGGGACATACCTAGAAAACGGGATCAGGATGGGGGACATCAGTACAAAAGGGGACCAGTATGCGGGACCTCGCTACAAAAGGGGTCCAAGATAGGGACATCACTACTAAAAGGGATTGGGATGAGGGACATCACTACTAAGGGGGATCAGGATGGGGGACATCACTACAAAAGGGGATCAGGATGGGTACATCACTAGAAAAGGGGATCAGGATAGGGAACATCACAAAAAAATTGGATCAGGATGGGGGACATCACTAGAAAAGGGGATCAGGATGGGGAACATCACTAGAAAAGGGGATCAGGATGGGGGACATCAGTAGAAAAGGGATCAGGATGGGGACATCAGTAGAAAAGGGGATCAGGATGGGGACATCAGTAGAAAAGGGGATCAGGATGGGGGACATCACTAGAAAAAGGGATTAGGATGGGGGACATCACTAGAAAAGGGATCAGGATGGGGACATCATTAGAAAAGGGGATCAGGATGGGGGACATCAGTAGAAAAGGGGATCAGGATGGGGGACATCAGTAGAAAAGGGCATCAGGATGGGGAACATCACTAGAAAAGGAGATCAGGATGGGGAACATCACTAGAAAAGGGGATCATGATCGGGGACATCAGTAGAAAAGGGGATCAGGATGGGGGACATCAGTAGAAAAGGGGATCAGGATGGGGGACATCAGTAGAAAAGGGGATCAGGATGGGGAACATCACTAGAAAAAGGGATCAGGATGGGGGACATCAGTAGAAAAGGGGATCAGGATGGGGGACATCAGTAGAAAAGGGGATCAGGATGGGGGACATCAGTAGAAAAGGGGATCAGGATGGGGAACATCACTAGAAAAGGGGATCAGGATGGGAGAAAATCAGTAGAAAAAGGGATCAGGATGGGGGACATCAGTAGAAAAGGGGATCAGGATGGGGAACATCACTAGAAAAAGGGATCAGGATGGGGGACATCAGTAGAAAAGGGGATCAGGATGGGGGTCATCACTAGAAAAAGGGATCAGGATGGGGGATATCAGTAGTAAAGGACATTACTACAGGATGGGGACATTACTACAAGAAGGGGATCAGGATTTGTACTTTATTACATTGAGCAAAAAATTCTGGTATTACTAAAAATATCACTACAAGGGATGCGGCCCCTGCTATAAAATGTTTTTCTATGTGCGGCCCACCAATCCAGCCGAGTTTGAGACCCCTGCTCTATGGGATAAGCAGGGAATACTTGGACTCTAAGTCCTCTAGGTATTAAACCCTTTAGCAGATACTTTTCAAGGAAAGCATGGTTCCACCATAGCCTCGTTCGTTTTCTCATGAGGTCCTTATATCTCACAATCTTGTCATGGAGACCACCACTGAGGTCCTTGCCCAAATTGTCACCAGTTTCTTTCAGGGTCTCATCTAGTTCAAGGAGCCACGTACGATCACGGGTCCTATAGTCCATAATGACCAATGGATAGACTGTGAAAAACACAGAAAAACAGATTATATATACATATTCCATATGGTTAATTTCATACAGCTCCCAGGAAATTACCTGATCAGCTGAGCTACTCAACACTTACAGTATCATTAATCAAAAGGAGAACAAATGTGGAGCTATATTTGCTTGAGATGTATGGTAAAAGTTATATCTTTATTAAGAGACAGACTGTAAACACATATAGTGTAAAAAATTCTGGTACAATTCATTACAAAAACATGGCACAAATATCCATATACATAGATGGATGCACAATTGATTTTTCATCAGTTAGCACAAAGACAGGCTGATGCCCTGTCTCGAAGTTTTTGCCCCTTACAAGTCGAGGACGTGGAACCGACTCCCATTTTAGCCAAGGCGATTGTTGTTTCGGCTGTGTCTTTGGATCTTCTGGAAGAGATTCGTGGATCTCCAGAACAGGCCCCTGACACTACTCCTGCCCAGAAACTATTCGTCCCTGCCAAATTCCGCCTCCAAGTCCTTAAGGAATCTCATGATTCCGTCCTCGCAGGGCATCCTGGTATCAATAACACCATCAGACTTGTAACCAGGAATTTGAGGTGGCCAACCATCGTAAAGGACTGTAAGGAATATGTACTGGCTTGTGAAACCTGTGCTCGCACTAAGTCTCCCCGCAACCGCCCTGCCGGGTTGCTCCAGTCTTTGCCTACCCCTGAGGGTCCTTCGACTCATATCTCCATGGATTTTATTACTGACCTGCCACTCTCAGAAGGGAAGACTTGTATCTGGGTAGTGGTAGACAGATTCAGCAAGCAGTGTCATTTTGTTCCGCTGTCCGGGTTACCTAAATCCGAGACCCTGAGAAATTATTTATTAATCATGTTGTGCGATTGCATGGTGTTCCTGTGAATGTTGTTTCTGAGAGGGGCACCCAGTTCATTTCTAAGTTTTGGAGGGCATTCTGTAAACGGATTGGAATTGACTATTACTTTTCTTCTGCCTATCACCCTGAAACCTATAGTCAAACCGAGCGCACTAATCAAGATCTCGAACAGTATCCACGTTGTTATGTCCCTGAGCATCAATCCGATTGGGTGGAACATCTGCTACTAGCGGAATTCACCATGAATAACCAGTACCAGGAGTCCATCAAGACCACCCTTTCCTACTGTAATCATGGGCTGCACCCGCGCTTTGGTTCATTTTCTTCTAGGCTTTCTCACGTCCCTGGGGTAGAAAGGTCCGTAGATCAGTTAAAGACTATCTGGTCTGAAGTGAACAAAAACTTGAAGGGGGCTCAGACTAGGCAGGCGTCTTCTGCTAATAAACGGCGCTCCAAGGGTCCGGACCTGGGAGTTGGGGACAAAGTTTGGTTGTCTACGAAAAATATCAAGCTCAAAGTGCCGTCTGCCAAACTAGGTCCCAGGTTTATTGGTCCGTATGAAATTATTGACGTGATTAACCCTGTAGCCTTTCGTCTGAAGCTCCCACAATCGTTCAAACTGCCCAATGTATTCCATAAATCCCTTCTCAAATTGTACCGATCTCCGATTCGTCCTGTCCGGTCCCCTCCTCCTCCGGTCTTGGTCGGGGGTGCCGTGGAATACGAAGTTCAATGGATCCTTGATTCCCGCTTAGTGAGAGGATCCATGCAGTATCTGGTACATTGGAAGGGCTATGGTCCGGAGGAGAGGTCCTGGGTGCCTGCCAGTAATATCCATGCCAAGGGTTTGATCAGGAAGTTTCATCTTCTTCATCCTTATAAACCGGGTTTTGTGGGTCCGGAGGCCCCTCGTAGAGGGGGGGTACTGTCACATTTCCATTGGACTCTGTGGTTGGTGTTCCTGCCTCGGCCGCTGGGAGGCGCCGGATTCCGTCGGCTGATGGTGCCGGTGATAGGAGGGCCTTATCCTCATATGGCGCTGCTCCTTCGACGTCGGCCTCTGTCGCTGAACGCCGCTGTGTTTCTCCTTTGAGTGATGTTGGTTGCAGAGTAGCGGGCCCTACAGAGGTGTCTGGTAGGCGCAGCCTTTGTCTTCTGTCAGAAGTGGGGTGGTTGGTGCCAGTCGTGCATCACCATCTGGCCTGGTTCTAGGGGCGGTCCGGATGAGATCATCAGGCTGTGAGCTCCAGCCTATGGGAGGTAACCGCGCCCTTCAAATACATTGGAGCCTGTCTTGCAGGCCGCCAGATATAGTTTTGGTTCCCCAGTGATATAGTGTGTTTGGTTTTGACTCTGACCTTTGCCTGGATTTTCGACTCTGTTAGCGCCTGACGATTTTGTACCTTCGCTGCCCTCTCGTTTTTGACTCGGACTCCTGACTACGTTCTTCGGATCCTGATTTTTCCTTCCTGACGATCTCCCTGCTCTGCTGCTCATAATAGGTAGCTACCCCCTGGGCTGTAAATCCAGATCCCTGTATAGGGGTTAAGGGTCTCGGGGTTTCTCGGGGTGCTGTCTTACCAGCAGCTCAGCCTCACAGCGGATGGTCGTCGCAGACACAGTATGGAGTGGCAGGCCATGAAGACAAAAGAATGTGCTGACCAAAGAGTTCTGCCAGTTTGGGTGTAGGTGGAAGACCTGTCAGTGGAATGGTGGCCTATTTTGGAGAACCTGTCCACCACAACCCAGCTTGAAGACACTTTCAATTCTGTAATGAAATCCATAGCGATGTGCTGCCATCGAGTGTCCGGTATTTGTAAAGGCAGGAGACGGCCGGTAGGAAGCATTTTGGAATTATTTTTGAGGGTACAAGAAGGCAGGCCACAACAAAGTCCATGGCATCCTGGCACAGTGTTGACTACCAGTAGTGTAGCATGATAAGCGTCATAGACTTCTTTTGCCCAGTGAGACCAGCTAGTTTGGAGGAATGACCCCACTGCAACAATTGCTTTTTGTCACTCTGACACTAATGTCTTACCCAGTGGGGTGGCAGCTGTGTCGAACTGCCTGGTGCGACAGTGGGCAATCTGGAGGGTTTAACATTGTGTTGGAGGTGGAGCATTAGTGTCGAAACATGTTGTGGCGAGGACTCACATTTGTTAATATCCAATAAAGATCTAAAGGTAATACTGATCAGTGCAGTGTCCTTGTGTAGCGCTCATATTCTAAATACCACCATTTCTGTATTGTTCCTTAAGGATGACCAGGTGACCTGTGCTTTGTAGGAGATAATGCCACACTTCCAATGATAGCTTGATGGCTAGCAGCTCTCGTCGCCAATCAAATAGTTGATTTGCATGCAGAGAATACCTTGGAGACACCATCTTGACAGTGGGCAGTTTCTGGGTAAGGACAGCATCATCCTCATAGGAATCATCCACTTCTAAGAAGAACCTTTTGTTTATCTCTGGCCTGTAGAGGCTAGAGCAGATGAGAAGGCATGCTTGAAAGCAAGAAAGGACAACTCTGCTTCAGGATTCTAATCATTAGTTTAATGCCCTTGCAGATTGAACCAGAGCAGAGAAGTGCAGATTAAATTGGCGACAATAATTAGAAAATCCAAAGGCCTGTTGGATGAATTTTATTCCGACACGATGAGGCTGCTTGAACATGACCGACAACTTCTACAGATCCATTTCAAATCTAAGTGTCGGAAATAATGTAGCCAAGGAATGGAAGAGATTTTCTCTCAAAGTGGCACTTCTTCGCTGCAGAGAACAATCCTTTTTCTCCATGAAAAAGAAGCCTGCCCCAGCAGCTGAAGAGGGTTTTTGAATTAACCCCCTAGCCTAGCTTTAATCCCTTCACCACCCAGCAATTTTCAGGTTTTTTATTTTTTCCTCCCCTTTTCCATCAGCCATAACTTTTTATTTTTCCATCAGTATAGACATATGAGGGTTTGTTTTTTGTTTGAAGATAAGAGGTACTTTTGAATGTCATCATTCATTTTACCATACAGTCTATTGGAAAATGGGAAAACAATTCCAGAGCGGTGAAATTGCAAAACAAGTGCAATTGCACAATAGTTTTGGGGGGCATTTATTTATCATATTCACTATATAGTAAAACTGACCTGGCAGTATGATTACCCTGCTTGGTATGAGTTCATAGACATGAAACATGTGTACTTTTATCTAAGTGGTGAAAAAAAATCAAAAATTTGTCAAAAAAAGAATGAGTATTTGTCGTCATTTTTCAAGACCCATAGCATTCTGATTTTGTGTGATCTGGACCTGTGCCACGGCTTAATTTTTGTATCTTGAGCTGTAAAACAGGAAAACCATTCAAAATTTGGTGAATTCACAAAAAATGTGCAATTGCACAATTTTTTTTTAATCATCACTATATGGTAAAACTAACATATCAATATGATGTCTCGAGACGGTATGAGTTCATAGATTCCAAACATGTATATTTTTACTTTTATCTAAGTTCTGAAAAAAAATTCTGAAGTTTGAAAAAAAAAACAATTGCACTTTTAACGCCATTATCCGTGACCCTTAGCATTCTCATTTTCAACAATATTCAGCAGTTCCCAATATAGGTTAATGTCCAATTATATACTTAAGGTGACCACATTCAAGGGCATGAATTTCCCAGAGAAAACTGAGTGAATAAACAGGTTACCACAATAGCTGTAACAAGGTGCCCACAGAGGAGGGGAGGCGGCCAGGCCCCACGCGTATCGCCAGGAGGCTTCGTCAGGAGCTGGTGAGAGAATCAGGGTGAAGCTCTTTTATATGATAGCGCCAGGTGAAGTATAATGGGATATTCCCATAACATCCGGCACCTCCGGGCGAGAGCATCACGCACGTGGAGGAAGGTTGTAGGCGGACCGGGACATTCCTAGCGTCACTTCCGGTGACGAGGTGCCAACCAAATGTGTGAAGTCTCTAGTTGGCGCCTGCGTCATATCCGGAACCGCAGCGAGGAGAGAGGAGGTGGTGGTTTATTTATACGACGTCACATCTAATGACGCAGCGCCAGCCAGGGGAGTGATAGTAATATCCCGGCTGGCGCCAACGTCATATATGGAGCTGTGATGTAAAGGTGCCATAAGGGGGAGGGCACAGAGAGCCATATAATGCATATACATAATATACAGAAAGTGACTGTAACAAGGATTAAAGTCCAGGCCAAAATGATCCACAGGACGAGAAATCCATGAGTAATTAGAGATCGGGATGTATAGGTGAAGGTGAATGGTGGACTTTTAGAGCAAGTAAAACAATAGAAGACCAGAAAGGCTAAATCAAGGACATTTTGACCAGGACACTATAGACTAAGTGCATTGACCCTAAACCCAAAGAGGGAGTGGAAATAGGTAATTGATAATGGATCCTTCTCTTATTGAATTATAAGGCCTTTATCAAGGTACCAATGGACCCCAGAGGAGAAGTCAAGAGTATAGGGGATCTTGCCTCTCATATTCATAGTAGGTGATTCAGTCCAAGAGATATAATGACATAAGCCGTATGGCAACTGTCCAAGTGAGGAAAATAGTTTATGTCCATAAATATATCATAAGAAGGACATCAATTGAAGTTTATCCTGCAATAGACAGCTGTATGGTAGAATGAAGGAGTCCTCAGGGCAGCTTTCCATGTATTCTGGTTATTTGGTATGTATTGCTCATCATGTGGTACACATAACTGCAGACATGGTCCCAGTATGCCATATTCAGAAATTGATTCATGTAAAGCGATGGTAAATCTCATATAATCTTTAGATCCATGGAGAAAAGGTGAGAAGTACCTATAGAAAAAAATATATATATATGTGAGACAATACGGTGAGCAATAGCAAAACCAGATAAAAACTTAATCACCCAAAAATCTGGAGAAGAGGAGTTCCTCATTCAAACCATGGGGACGTACTGTATGGAGTTCAAAGATCCAACGGGCTTCAGATTGTAGTAGTTTATTCCCAAGGTAATCACAATGGCCAGTGCCAGTAATTTTCTGTAAGCCAAAGGCTCGAAGCCCATTAACCCTTCCCTGATGAAAATCTAGAAAATGGGGTGCCAATGGATGGACACTGATCAGTGAAAAACTGCAGTGTGAAGCCAGCCTAAGGCCAGTTTTACATCACGGTTTAGTGCCTGTCCGTGGGACCCCAGTTTGAAGGAGGATCCCACGAACAGGCACAGATCCACACGGATCCCTGCACTCAGATGGCAAATAGCCATCCGATCCGATTCTATGCAGGATCCGTGTGGATCCTGTTCTCCCTGCCTATCCCTGTCTGTCCCTCTCCATCTGGTGGCTGAAGGACCTGTGATGATGTCAAAGAGCCGGTCACCTGACACGTCAGCTGACCGACTCTCTGACATCACCACAGGATCTTCTGCACAGATGTGAAAGGATGGTGAGGGCTCGGGAAGGTAATGTATCCTCAGGGAGGGTTTTTTTTTTTAAACAAACAGAGGGAATACAATAGGGAAAAGGATAGGGAATAAGACAGGGAAGAGGTTAGAACAGTGGGGGGACAGCATAGAATAGCGGGAGACAGGATAGAGAAGTGGAGGCGAGGAAGATGCAGGGAGGCAGGAGCAGGGAGTACACGGAGCCGACATCGGATCTGAGTTCAACTCGGATCCGATGTCAATAGGCTCCCATGTCATCGAGGCTCGGATCTGCTCGGATCCGAGGCTGTCTGATTTCATTCTCGGACACAAAAACGCAGCAGGCTGCGTTTTTGTGTCCATGCTTAAATCGGACAGGATCGGATAGTGCCAAATTCGGATGGCAAAAGGCACACATCCGATCCGATCCTAGCTCCATAGGGATACATGGGATCCGACTTTGGATCTGAGTGTATCCGTTTTGAAACGGATACACTCGGAAGCTCCAAAATCATGATGTGAAACCGGCCTACAAAGGGTGCCAGCTTAATATTATCAACTTAGGCTGCTTTCACACTGCAGTTTTTTCCTGATCAGGATTGATCAGGTTTTGTATGCCAAAACCAGGAGTGAAACTTGCAGAGAAAAAATATAATTGAAAGATTGACACCTGTTCTGGGTTTTGGAGACACTTTGGGTTTTGGTACACAAAATTTGATGAATCCTGATCAGGAAAAAACTGCAGTGTGAAAGCAGCCTTACAGAGCAGGTATCTACAGCATCAGAAGTCTTGCACTTTTGATACTTACATATCAATGGGCAATGTCTTCAGGAGCCCCTTCTTCCACTCTAGCACAGTATTAGTGTAAGGGTATGGACACACATCGGTCCGATTCACAGGTCCGAGAGTTGGACGAGTGTCATCTGACTTTTGGTCAGTGTGGCTTGCGAGTGCTCTCCGAGTGCAACTCGTTTTATCCCTCAGCAGCTATTTACTGTATAATCATTTACAGGAACATTTTGTACAATTAGCAGACAAAAATGAGCCTTGCACATGATGAACGAGTCAGCAGAACGGCGTCCATTCACCACCTAACTTAACTGAAAAACTGAATGCAAAAAATGTATTATGCCGTTATGCTGACGTGTTCATCATGTGACTGCTTCTATAGGGGCGACCTTGCCGATGGTAAAGCAGCTTAATGTACTTATTTTTGCAAAAAACGTATAAACCAAGAGCCCTGCTATTTGACACTTATTTGACAGCACTTGCTGCTAACCAGGATTTTTCTATTACAACAGAGTGCCTTTGTGTGATTTTTGCGCGGATTTTTTGCATTCAGTTTTTCAGTCAAGTTAGGTGGTGAATGGACGCTGTTATGCTGACGCGTTCATCATGTGCATGGCTCATTTTTGTCTGCTCCATGTACTTCTTCTGCCCTGCAGGAGGGGGAGGTCTCCGCCCCTCCCTGTGAGCTATACTCCACAGGCAAAACCCATACTATATGAAGTCCTGACTGATTCCTGTTTAAAGGTATGTACACACATAAGCAGGTTTTAAATACATACATCAGCTAGGGACTGCTTCTATAAGGGCGACCTTGCTGACGGTGAAGCAGCTTAATTTTTTTTTGCAAAAACGTATAAACCAAAAGCCCTGTTTTTTTATACTTTTTTGACAGCAGTTGCTGCTAACCAGAATTTTTCTATTACAACAGAGTGCCTTTATGTGATTTTTTTCCCCATTCTATTTTTATTGAAACAAAGGTCATACAAATATGGATATGCTAGATTGCCAAACTTCAGGATGGTCATTTGGTTGCGCAGGACCGACCTTCATGGTTTAGTTTTATCGTTGCATTGATTCTTATATGGATTAGTACCTTGCTTGGAGATGAACCCCATATTGTGGCTTCATGGAATATTGGCATAAGTGGAGGGAAGATGGTGGGCATGTATGCAGTGGATACCATCGGTTTACTAGGTTGGATGTATGTAGGGTACCCTCGTCAACTGATTTGTGTTGAAGTCGGGCTTTGGCTCGATCTGATGGATTTGGTGACCAATTGGTGTCTGCCGGGGTGGCTTGTGTTGGGGCCTGTAGAGGCAGCTGACCTTGTGTGGGGTGGGGACTTCGGGTGGGTTGGTGGTGTCGGGGGCTGGTGGGGTGGGTTGGCTGTATGTGCGGTGAGGATTATGAGGGGGCTGGGGGAGGTGAGTGACGTGGGGTATTAATGCCATTGCTGGGGATAGGGGTGTGGGGGGTGCCTGGGGTGCTGGATCGTTTATCTCGGCTGGTGTTGTCTGGCCTGGGTTGTCTATGTGAGTAATTATGAGGAGTCGGGGGTGTCCCAGTACATGATCCATTCCACCCAGACTGTATTGAAGTGGTCCATTGTTCCCGCGCTCTCGGCCACCAGCTCCTCCATCCTGAATATATCCATCATCTCTGTGTACCATTCCGCCAGGGGAGGTTGTTGTGTGGATTTCCAGTATCTAGGGATGACGAACTGGGCCCCGAAAGGCAGAACCATAAGATGTCTTTTTTGATGGATTTAGTATTCCCGGGGTATACCGACATCGGGGCCATTTCTGCTGTGCCGACCAGTTGTTTCCCGGTTTAAACGGTTGTAGGCGCGAAACACTCCCTCCCAGAAGCTCTGGATTGCTGGGTAGTCCCACCAAACGTGGAGCATAGTGCCAGTGTCCGTACTGCAGTGCTAGCATTTCTCGGAGATCTAGGGGAAAATAGCATGTAGCCTAGCTGGGTAGCGGTACCATCTAAGTAGTACCTTGTAGTTTCTTTCCTGGGCTGTACATGTGTTTGCCATTTTACGGGTGAAGAGGATTCTTTTCTGACAGTCTGCTTAGATAGATTTCTCCCCAGCTCCTTCTTCCAGGCCAACTGGTAGGGTCGCCTGCCGTTCACCTTTTCTCTTGGTGGTGCAGTAGATTTCAGAGACTGTGTGTATGGGGGGGGGAGTTCCTTTGGAACAGTTTCTCCATGGGGGAGGGGAGGGGTCTGAGCTCGGCAGATTGGGCTGCTGAGGTGAGATAGGATCGGAGCTGGAGGTACTCATGCCAGCGTATTGCTGGGATGATGCGTAATGTTGTAGTGCCTCGAAAGTGGGCATTTCGCCTTGGTGTAGTATCTGCCTCAGGCGTATGTCTTCCTCGCTTGTCCAGCATAGGAAGGAGTTCCTGTTCGTCCCCGGTGGGAAAGCTGGATTTGAGAAGAGGGGGGTGAGTGGGCCTGTTGTCCTACCTACTGGGGATCCCTTGACGTATGACTGTCAGGTTTTTAATGTGCTTATAGTAAGGTCGTATGGGGTGCCGATCTGTTTTAGGTCTAGGGGAGGTAATGTAGCTGTGTGGTTATGTTTTCCTGTTCCAGGGCTACCCATTGCTTGGTTTGGGATTTGTATTGCCAGTCGAGTAGTCGTGTCATCGATGTTTCGAGGAAGTAGTTGAAGAAGTCGGGTAGTCCCGTTCCACCTAAGTCTGTCGGAGCTGTCAGGGTCTTCGTGCTCACTCTAGGTCTCCCTCCCTTCCATATGAACCTCACTGTGGCAGTTTAGAGTTTAGTGAAGAAGTTCCTGCGTGGGCATATTGAGATTGTTTGGAAGACGTATGGGATGCAAGGGAGTATGTCCATCTTAATGACATTCATCCTCCCCATCCAGGACAACTGGAGAGTGCTATAGGTGGATGTCGTGTTTCAAGTTGGGATAGAAGTGGTTGGTAGTTGAGTGCGAAGAGTTTTGATGGGTCAGACGGGATGTGTATCCCTGGGTATTTAATGGACTGCTTTCCACTTGAAGGGGAAGTTGGATTCCAGGGCATGGACTTCCCTTGGCGTAGGTTATGTTTAGCGCCTCTGATTTTGTGTAATTAATTTTGAAATTGCTCAGGGAACCAAAGGTCTCGAATTCCTTCAGTATTGATGGAATCGAGATCCTTCCTTGGGAGATGTACAGAAGTAGGTCGTCGGCGAATATTGCCAGCTTATAGTGAGATATGTCTGTCTGTAGGCCGTGTATGTCGTTGTATCCCCTAATGGCGTTGGCTAAGTGTTCCATAACTAATACATGTTAAACGCGTCTGAGAGGGCGCCTTTTACCCTTACCCTGGCAGAGGGGGTAGAGTAGAGGGATAGAATTTTGTATAGGAATTTGGGGCCTAGGCCGATCTGCACTAATGTCTCCTTCATGAAGCCCCAGTGGACCCTGTCAAAGGCCGTTTCTGCATCAACCGATAAGATGTTGAGGGGTATGTTGAGTGCTCTGGCTTTGTTGATCAGGAGCAGGGTCTTAATGGTATTGTCTCTCGCTTCCCGGCCTTTGACAAAACCCACCTGGTCCATTTTGATGATGGGGGGAGTAGGGGGGCCAGTCAGTCTGCTAGGATCTTGGAGTAAAGCTTTATGTCGACATTTAGGAGGGAATTGGTCTATAGTTAGCAGGTCACCGTGGGGTCTCGCCCGGGTTTGGGAAGGATGCTTATATGCGCTTCTAGTGATTGGGGGGTAAAGTCGTAGCCATCTGAGATGGAGTTGAAGGTCGCCCACAATTGGGGTGTCAGTTGGGCTTGGAGTGTTTTATAAAAGGGAGGAAAGAGGGGGGAGAGAAGGGGAGGAGAGAACATGGAGGAGGGACAGTTTGTACATAAGAACCTTAACCGTGGAGAGGTGGGTGGCAGTAGCTATTTAAAAGAGGGGGGAAGTGTTGGTTGGACAGGTGGAGCGGTATGGGGGAGGAAAGGGAGAAGGGGAGGGGGAGAGAAGGGAGAAGGGGTAGAGGAGAAATATGGAGGTTAGAGAGATGAGAGGGGAAGGGGGGGAAGTGGATGGAGGGGAAGGAGAGAGGGAAGGAAAAAGAAAGGGGGGGAAGAAAAGAGAATGGGGGAGAGAAATACGCATCACGTGAATGGCAACATCTACTGTGGTTAAGAGTACATGAGGAAATAGCTCAATGGGGGATCAAAGCACCTTAAGAGGGGTGGGGGACTCAGCAGTGGGGACAGTGAGCAAAGGGGACAAAAGTCCCATAACAATAAAGAAAGCAAATAAAAGGAGAATAAAAACACAAAAAAAAAAAAAAACATAACAACAATGATAAAATAAAAAATAAAAAAAAAGGAGGGGAGAAATAATATAAACAAAAACACAAAAAACGAAAATGGAGAGAGGGGGAAGGGAGGGCAAAACAAAAGCGTGCTGAGGGTAAAGTTTGGTTACATCCTCGGTGCTGGGTGTTGAATCCTTAGTGTCGGGTGGGGGGGTCTGTGTGTTCCTGTTCGGTTGCCTGTCTAGTTTTGTGGGCCTTGTTTTGGGCCGGGTTCCTTCTTAGTATTAGATTAGGTGGTGGCCAGGGGGTCGACCCGTGTCGGGGTCCCCCCTCTTGGTCCCTGTCTGCTGGTGCTTCCTCCCCTCCCCCTCCATGTTCCTTTGGCGCCCTGGTCATTTTTCCCAGTCCAGGCATTCCTGGCCAGTCTGTGTGTTATGGTGACCGCCTGAATCCCTAGGTGTTCCAGGAATACGGGGATGTCTCTCGGGTGGGAGGCATAGAATGATTGCCCATCCCTGCTTACTTGGAGGGGAAACCCCATGAGTAGGGGATGTTTTTGTTACGTAGAGCCTCCAGTAGCGGTCTAAGGGCCCTGCGTTTTTGTAGTGTGCGTAGGGACACGTCTGGCAGTAGTTGGATTGGGTGGCCCTTGAAAGATAGAGTTTCGTGGGATTGGGCTGTGACCAGCATATCTTCTTTGGCTCTGAAGTTGTGGATCCTGCAGACAATGTCTCTGGGCCTGGCGCCTTGTGGTTGGGGCGGGGCTAGTTATCTGTGGGCTCTGTCTGACTCAAGTGGGGTGTGTTTTTGGCTTATTCCGTACGAAGTTGAGGAACCCGCGATGGTGGGGTCTAGGTCTTTTGCTGGGATGGATTCAGGGAGTCCACGGACCCTGATATTGTTCCGCCTATCGCGGTTCTCTAGGTCTTCCATCAGGTTAAGCATTTGGTAAAAGTTGGTTGATTGGGCAGAGACTTGTCGTTCAAGGGCCTCTAGGCGGCTGGACAGGGCCTCTATGGTGGATTCGTTGGATTTGACTCGGGCCGTTAGCTGTTGGACCTCTCCCCTCAGGGCGAGCTGACTCTGCCCTAAAGGAGACCTCCATCCTGAGGGTGAACCCCTCCATCTCTTCCCTGGTTGGGATCGTTTGAATGCGGGCCCATATATCGTCCCATATTCCCTTGTCGGGTGCTTGCCCGGTGGTTGGGTGCCCTGGATATGTGGGGCTGTTGGAGATAAGTATATTGGGGCCTATTGGGCGTCTAGGTGTAGGTGGCTCAGTGAACACATCTGGGCCGGGTTGGGGGGGTTGGGGCCGCCCGTGGCCGTATGTGCCAGATCGATGCCTGTTGGGGCCATGGGTGTGTTCCTACCCGGGCTCCTAATTTTGTCGGCTATGGTCCCTGGCTGGGCCTGGGGTCGGGGTTTGCTAGGCCCTAGTGCCCTTGGGATCTGTTGGGGCCTGTGGGAGGTGCCAGGCTCTGAGAGCCTATTACCTTATTTGCTTGGTCTTCTCTCTCTCTGGGGGACCCTCTCATCTGCTGGGGGGCTTGCTTGCTTTCGTTGCTCCGGGGGGTCTATGGTGGTGAAGTCGGGGTGATGCTGTGAGGACAGCGCCGGTGCCACTGTGTTGGGTCGGGGTAAGATTGGTGAGTCGCTTAGGTGGCAGCGATCTTCTGCTTCTCCATCCTGCCTGCCCGATGCCCTGATGCCGGCTTGCCCCTTCAGTTCTTCTGGGGGAGTCGTCGCTGCTGGGGCTGAGGCCATGTGTGCCTGGGGCCTGCTCTGATGGGGACTGGGCAGCGCTGTACCTTCGTTCTCCGGTGGTGGTGGTCCTGAGCTGGGTCGGTTCAGGGCTGTCCAGCATCGGCGGGCTCCTGTCTCCTCTCTCTGTGGGCTCTGTGCTCTGGTGGTCTCCCTCTTCCTCTGCTCTTCCCCCCGTCGCTGCTTCTGGGCCCCCGCATGCCTGGGATCCGGGCGGTGCTACACCTCCGGTCCCCTGCGTCTCCGTGCTGGGTTGGCGTGGGTCTGCCATGTATCAGTGGGATCCCGCTTCTTCTCTCTGCGGGTCCTGCTCATCGACGGTCTTCCGCCACTCCTGCATTGGCAGTGGCGCCGCAAGCGTGCAAGTCCGGGACCTGCGCTGGTGAGCTCAGGGCGGCACTGCCTGGCTGGTCCCTGGCAGCTTCATGTCGGGTCAGCGTGGGGCTGTCTGGTTGCAGCGGGCTCCCATTCCTTATCTCTGTGGGCTCCGCACTTCGGGTCTCTTCAGTCTCTCCTGCCCCGTCTGTAGCTCTGTGTGTGTTGGGGGCCCATGCTGCTGAGGTCAGGACAGCGTTGTATGACCGCCCCCGGTTGTGCCACCTCGGGTCGGTATGGGGCTGTTGGGCATCAGCGATCCTTCGCTGGGGCCTCTGCCTGGGTGCTCCTCTTCTAGTCCTGTGGGTCTGCTTGCTGCCCCCTCGCAGTCTCCATGCTTCTTCTGTCCGTGGATCCGTATCTTGAGTCTCGTGCGGCCTGGAGCTGGTCGGCCTGAGCTCCTCATGTACCAGGTAATGTTGGATTTGGATGGTGCTGGAGGGCTCAGGGTGGCGCTGGGTCGGTTGGTCCGGCGTTTGGCTGGCATAATTATGTGGACGTTGCTGTGATTACTGGGTATAACAGGCCGATGTTAGGTGAGGGGAGCAGGAGCTCTGAGTTTAGCTTCCTTTCCTCTCCATGGCCAGGTCACGCCCCCCTTTCTGTGATTTTTGTGCTGATTTTTTGCATTCAGTATTTCAGTTAAGTTAGGTGGTGAATGGACGCCTTTAAGCTGACGTGTTCATCATGTGCATGGCTCATTTTTGTCTGCTCCTTGTACTTCTCCTGCCCTGCAGGAGGGGGAGGTCTCCGCCCCTCCCTCTGAGCTATTCACATATAAGCTGTCTCCACAGGCAAATGTGGCGCCCCTGTGACCAGGGTGGCCACATAGGGGACTGCAGCAAGGCAGAAAGATAGACGGTTTGTACAACAAACACCCTCACAGAACACCACACACCTGGTCTGGTAATGCCTTGCAAGATAGGGTTACTGCAGACTAGGCACACACCAGAGTGTCTGCTCTGAGGGGAACAGAGATTTCATACCGGCTTCCCAGATTAACGGACGGGGAGCTTTAACTCCAAGTTGGAGTTCCCACAACAAGGGTTGAAGGCACAGCAGCAACCACAAGGACCCACAAGGGTCCAAGCTGCTGCCATGCAACCCGGGGAGACAACAGAGAGAGGAAACAACAGCCTGGAAGGACTTAGAAGGAGTGAGGGGTCTCAAAGTGACAGCCTGGCTGCAGAGGGTTTGAGTGTTCCCGGGGTTAACTGCACTGTGAACTGTTAAGAACTGAACTGTACCGTGAGCTGTGTTAACTGTGAAGAACTGACAAGTAAACCTGGAGAACCCTGGCTGAGTGTCCGCTTTTTGATTGCAGGTATATTGAACTTTGCATACCTTTTATCCTGTCTGGAGCAGCCCGACACGCAGCGGGCTCATCCATCTGGCTGCAGCCCATCCGTCCCTCCATCCTCCTGGCAGAGCAGCGCTGCAGCGGTGGTCCCATTACTTACCACAACCCATAGGTGGCGTCACGACAAACTTTATCCATTGTACATATCCCCTTTTACTTGTGAGAACACGGGACAGGGTCCGGACCAAGACCTCCGTGACATCCCCAGCAGTACCCCGGTTCAGTACCGAGTACCCCGTCCCAGTGAGCTCCACACAAACCCATACTATATGAAGTCCTGACTGATTCCTGTTTAAAGGTATGTACACACATAAGCAGGTTTTAAATACATACATCAGCTAGGGACTGCTTCTATAAGGGTGACCTTGCTGACAGTCAAGCAGCTTAATGTACTCTTTTTACAAAAACGTATAAAATAAAAGCCCTGTTTTTTGACACTTATTTTGACAGCACTTGCTACTAACCAGGATTTTTCTATTACAATAGAGTGCCTTTGCCTGATTTTTGTGCGGATTTTTTGCATTCAGTTTTTCAGTTAAGTTATGTGGTGAATGGACGCCGTTATGCTGACGTGTTCATCATGTGCATGGCTCATTTTTGTCAGCTCCTTGTACTTCTCCTGCCCTGCAGGAGGGGGAGGTATCCGCCCCTCCCTGTGAGCTATACACATACAGTTATGGCCAAAAGTATTGACACTCCTGCAATTCTGTCAGATAATGCTCAGTTTCTTCCTGAAAATAATTGCAATCACAAATTCTTTGGTATTATTATCTTCATTTAATTTGTCTTCAATGAAAAAACATAAAAGAGAATGAAGCAAAAAGCAAAACATTGATCATTTCACACAAAACTCCAATAATAGGCCAGACAAAAGTATTGGCACCCTCAGCCTAATACTTGGTTGCACAACCTTTAGCCAAAATAACCGCGATCAACCGCTTCCGTTAACCATCAATGAGTTTCTTACAATACTCTGCTGGAATTTTAGACCATTCTTCTTTGGCAAACTGCTCCTGGTCCCTGATATTTGAAGGGTGCCTTCTCCAAACTGCCATTTTTAGATCTCTCCACAGGTGCTCTATGGGATTCAGGTCTGGACTCATTGCTGGCCACCTTAGAAGTCTCCAGTGCTCTCTCTCAAACCATTTTCTAGTGCTTTTTGATGTGTGTTTTGGGTCATTGTCCTGCTGGAAGACCCATTACCTCTGAGGGAGACCCAGCTTTCTCACACTGGGCCCTACATTATGCTGCAAAATTTGCTGGTAGTCTTCAGACTACATAATGCCATGCACACGGTCAAGCAGTCCAGTGCCAGAGGCAGCAAAGCAACCCCAAAACATCAGGGAACCTCCGCCATGTTTGACTGTAGGGACCGTGTTCTTTTCTTTGAATGCCTTTTTTTTTCTCCTGTAAACTCTATGTTGATGCCTTTGCCCAAAAATCTCTACTTTTGTCTCATCTGACCAGAGTACATTCTTCCAAAATGTTTTAGGCTTTCTCAGGTAAGTTTTGGCAAACTCCAGCCTGGCTTTTTTATGTCTCGGGGTAAGAAGTGGGGTCTTCCTGGGTATCCTACCATACAGTCCCTTTTCATTCAGACACGACGGATAGTACGGGTTGACACTGTTGTACCTTCGGACTGCAGGGCTGCTTGAACTTGTTTGGATGTTAGTCGAGGTTCTTTGTCCACCATCCGCACAATCTTGCGTTGAAATCTCTCGTCAATTTTTCTTTTCCGTCCACATCTAGGGAGGTTAGCCACAGTGCCATGGGCTTTAAACTTCTTGATGACACTGCGAACAGTAGACACAGGAACATTCAGGTCTTTGGAGATGGACTTGTAGCCTTGAGATTGCTCATGCTTCCTCACAATTTGGTTTCTCAAGTCCTCAGACAGTTCTTTGGTCTTCTTTCTTTTCTCCATGCTCAATGTGGTACACACAAGGACACAGGACAGAGGTTGAGTCAACTTTAATCCATTTCAACTGGCTGCAAGTATGATTTAGTTATTGCCAACACCTGTTAGGTGCCACAGGTAAGTTACAGGTGCTGTTAATTACACAAATTAGAGAAGCATCACATGATTTTTCTAACAGTGCCAATACTTTTGTCCACCCCCTTTTTTATGTTTGGGGTGCAATTATATCCAATTTGGCTTTTGGACAATTCTTTTTGTGTTTTTTCATTGAAGACAAATTAAATGAAGATAATAATACCAATGAATTTGTGATTGCAATCATTTTCAGGAAGAAACTGAGTATTATCTGACAGAATTGCAGGGGTGTCAATACTTTTGGCCAACACTGTATTTATATCTAGGGCACTCCTTCCCAATATCTCTGACGTCGATATTCTTCCGGCCATATATTCGGACCAGGACATGGTAACAATGAAATTATAATTCGGAAACCCCTTCCCTGCGGTCCGGACTTGGAGATTAAATGAATCTCTCCTTAACCTAGATGATATTAAGCAAAAAATCAGAACAGCCATCACAGATTATTTTACTGTAAACAATACCTCAGATGTAGATCCGACCATAGTTTGGGAAGCCCAAAAAGCTACGATCAGAGGAGTAATTATATCAGCTGCATCATTCCTTAATAAACAACGAAGAGCTGAAGTGGAAACTATCTATAAAGAAATCGCTAGACTAGAATCTCAACACCAAAAAACATTAATGTCAAAAACCCTAACCAAATGAACTGAATATAGACAACAATTGAAAGATATACTTAACAAACAGGTATCAAAATATTACTCCTCTTGGAAGAACCGACTCCTGGTCCATGAGGATAAAGCGTCTAAGCCTATGGTATCACTGATAAAACGCAGACAATCTCGCACATTCATCCATAAAATTGTGCTAGATACAGGCCAAACTACACAAAACTACAATCATATAATTGACGTTTTCCTTACTTTCTATAAAAATTTATACCAACTGAGGACTCATGAACCGGAGTCGGGGACGACACAGGAAGAAAGAGGTAGAGACCTTTCTGGCGTCTTTATCATTACCACATCTGTCTGATGCCCAACAATCTTGGTTGACCAGACCCTTTGATTATCAGGAGCTTCAGTCCATCCTGTCGAAGAGCCCTAAAGGGAAATCCCCCGGCCCAGATGGCTTCACAACCCTTTATTATAAAACATTCTTTGCAGAACTCAACCCACATCTATTGAAAATGTGTAATGCGGTTCTTTGTTGCAGTTCCCTCCCCCCTCAAGCCCTTGAGGTGCATATATCTCTCCTCCATAAGGAAGGCAAGGACCCTACTTTATGTGAAAGCTACAGGCCCATCTCCCTGCTCAATGTTGATTTTTAAATGTTTGCTAGCCTAATAGCGGGACGTTTGACTGGCCTGATACCCCATCTTATAACCCCAGAACAGACGGGATTTGTGAGGGGGAGAGAGGGGAGGGACAACGCTAGCAGAATTCTGCATTTAATTCAATATGTGAAGATGCGTAATATGCCATTGGTCCTCATAAGCACAGATGCAGAGAAGGCCTTCGACAGGGTGGACTGGACGTTTCTTAGGAGTACACTTACAGCCTTCGGCATGCCTCCTCTGATTATAGACGCTATTTTTGAAATGTACTCTGCACCTTTGGCTAGATTGAGGGTTAATAATATGCTTTCAAACCCATTTGAGATTAGAAATTGTACGAGGAAGGGATGTCCTCTGTCTCCGCTCTTATTTATTCTAGTTATAGAACCGTTGCTGTGGCATATACAACTAAGTAACGAGATCCAAGGCATTCAACGACAAAAGATACATCATAAATCAGCAGCGTTTGCAGATGATTTATTGGTAATCTTGTCTGACCCTGACAGAGGCATCCTGCCTTGATGCAAATACTGAACTATTATGGACATTTATCAAATTACAAAATAAACCTCTCAAAGTCGGAAGCGTTGAATTTCAATATGGCTGAAACTTCTATAGCTACTATAAAACAAAATACCCATTTAAATGGCCCCCTAGATATATCACCTACCTAGGTATAAAAATTGGCCGTACGACTAAAGACCTACTAGACCTCAATGTTCTGCCAACATTGGAGAGAGCAATGGAAATGGTTACATCATGGAAAATACCATTTCTTTCATGGATCGGACAGAAAAATCTCCTTAAAAGTCTGATATTACCAAAGTTTCTATATCTCTTTCAAATGCTGTCAATACATATCCCAGCCCATATTCTAAATAAAATACATTCTTTTTTCTTAAATTTCATATGGAAAATAAGCGCCCTAGGATAAATTACCAAACACTCACCCTACGAGGGATCGGGGAGGCATGGATGCACCCGACATACACAAATACTATAAAGCAGCCATGTTGACTAGAGTGATAGAATGGATACGCAAATCCCATCAGAAATTATGGCTCTCAATAGAAGATCAGACTGCCCCAGTGCCCTGACGCCCCCTGGCTTTGTTGATGGACTTCTATGACAAATCTCCCCCATTTATAAACACCTTAACTAAAGCAGTTGTTAATGTTTGGAATAAGGAATATGACACACTGATCCCCCCTTTGTCACCTATACTAACCCTTCAAGATATTGTGGGCCCTTTACCGTTAAACACCTTACATGCTAATGAGGATAGTCTTGCCTCAACACGCCCATCTATTGTTCCGTTAGATCAGGTGTTCTCAGACGGGGCACTCCTCTCCTACACAGAATTGCAACAATTAGATAACATACCCAAAGTTTCTATCCTCCAATACATTAAACGAAGACTTATATTCGGAAACATATTAAACAAATACTCCCGACCAGACCTATGACTCTCTTTGAGAAATTATGTGCCCAGACACAGGAACCCCGTAGACTGCTATCCCTTTTATGCAAACTTCTATTGGGTGACCATATACACGTTAAAAGAGCTTTCTTGGGTTTATGGGAACGTGATTTGCAGGTCAAATTAACAGAAACCCAAATCAAGCAAATATACTGCGGGTCCCATGGCCCCTCTCCCTGCGTAAAAGTACAAGATAATTCATATAAAGTAGTGGCCCGTTGGTACTGCACTCCTGTGCTTCTGCATAGATGGCGTGACAATGTACCCGATAGATGATGGAGATGTGACATGCACCCTGGATCACACCTACATATTTGGTGGCAATGCCCCCAGATACAATGTTATTGGAAGATGATAGAAGAAATAATAAATGAGGTCATACATAAGAAAGTAGTCCTAACTCCAACTATAGCATTACTCAACCTCCCCTTATGGCCTAAAAATGTGATATCCTCAAAATTGGCATCCAATATATTTGCAGCAAGCAGAGTCCTCATAGCAGCTCCTTGGAATACCGCTCAAATCCATACAAAATCCCAAGTTATCCGTGAGATAGACTCCATATACCATACAGCAAAGATAGCCGCATTATCTTTCAGCTCTTATTCTATTTTTGAATGTACATGGACACCATGGCTGTACTATAGATCAAGACCAGAATTCTTAAGAGCTCTTCTGAATAAGTAAATACACCGCATAACTGAGACGTGAACTAAACAATTAATGATACAGATGCTGCGGAATGAGTCACACTATAACACCTGAAATGAATATGACATCACCACAGAGTACTACATAATACCCTTTATATATTAATGTTTTAATAGCTTTTTTATACACCTGTTCCTTGAACCCCCCCCTACTTGAGTGTATCCCCCCTCCTACTAATGGTCTATCTTAGACCAGATTTCTGTAGATCTTAGATTGTCTACCTACTTTATAAAAGTTTGATATACTATAATATTTTCTGAAATTCTTCTCAGCTACAATTGTGAACTACTATATAATGCGTTGTACTCCTACAAAAATGGTTTGTTACTATGGCTTTTCTAATGTTTAATAAAAAGAACATTAAAAGAAAGAGTAGAGTCCTTTAGGTAGCTATGCATATTAGTAACATGTGTGATCATTAATCTGTCCACATATGCAGCTAAATTAGCAGTTAGTGAACCTATTCCCGATATTATCAGGCGATCGGGGGAGGCATATAGGGTCTTTACGCAATTTCGGTAAATGGTAAAATATACCATATCTGGTACCATACCATATCTGATGGTACCATATCTGAGAAAGTTTTTATGTGATGTCCTTGGTTGTGTATTGGATAAAAGGAAGATGGATTTTTTAGATCAGTGTGTATAAATCCATCGGTAGATGGTTCTTGAATGGGATTATAATTTCTTGGGAGAAAAAAATGGTGTTTTAAACTGAGTTTCCTCACATAAGTCTGAAGTTCTTTATTATTCTTTCTTGTTACTTTTTTTTTAAAAAAGTCCAATGGGGAGGGTTTCACCCTGACTAAAACAATTAATATTTTTAATCTTTCTCCCTATTCTTTAAATGCAGCAAAGGATTCTCTTCTACGTAAAGGCCTTTCATTCTGTCCAATGTATAATTGTAGGGATCTTGACTTTTATATAGACTTCAGACTTATGTGAGGAAACTCACTTTAAAATGCCATTTTTCTCTCCAAAAAAATTGTAATTCCATTCAAGAACCATCTACCGATGGTGTAAATACAGACTATATGTGCATTATAATTCAGAGGTAGGTTTCCTCTGATTTCCATTTTCTTCTCTTTCTTCTTCTTTCTTTCCTCCTCTCTTTTACTTTCTTTATGTTCTATTATCTTCACAGGGCTATAAACTGCCACACGGGCTCATGATAGTCCCTAATCATTACACCATAAGGCTGCCTTCAGACTTTCAGATGCATCTGCAGCGTTTTGCAGATGCATCTGCAAGCATCTGCATGCAGACCGCGGCCCCTATGTTTATAATGGAGCGCACGGCGGTCTGCAGATGCTTGCGGACCGCCGTGCGCACCCATTCACTTCTATATGTGATCTGTGCGCACGCGGATGCCTGCGTACAGATCACACACTCTCGTCCGCACCAAGGACGCGACATCTCGCGTCCAAGGTGCGGGCGGGAGTGTGTGATTTGTGCGCAGGCATCCGCGTGCGCACAGATCACATATAGGAGTGAATGGGTGCGCACGGCAGTCCGCAAGCATCTGCAGACCGCCGTGCGCTCCATTATAAACATAGGGGCCGCGGTCTGCATGCAGATGCTTGCAGATGCATCTGCAAAACGCTGCGGAGGCATCTGCAAGTCTGAAGCCAGCCTAAGAAGCACTTTCTCCTGGTGACTACTTTTTAGACACACATAGGTATGATAAAGGTTCACCATGAAATCACTCTGACAAAGACTCATGTCTAATATTGCATGTACGTATATTCCCCATAGGAATCACGACCTCCTCGTCGAGAAAGCATTCATTCTATCTGAGACAATTAGGTCATTTCTATTTTGATTAGTGTGCCATACTGTGCATTTTAATTTTTGTAGTTGTGATAAGTTCCCTTTATACCTACCCAAGTGGAGTGTTTTGTTATTGCTTTTATAATGTAATACATCTATGCAATTCTCTTTTTGTTTTATGTTTATGATTCATACAGCATCGCTCGCATTGAAAAAGGCAGGATATGCCAAAACGTTTGTTTTCTGACTGATATTCACCAAATAAAAAATATCTATTTGACTCAAAATTATAAGTTTACCTCTATTTTCCATGTACCGAAGCTCTATTATCAATATATTGAACTTATTCCCTTCAGAGCACCGAGCATATCAGTGAGCCAGGTTGTCACCTTCTTCTCTGTGAAGTGGACTGTCTGGAAGCAGACTGATCAGTCTTGGATAGCTTGAAATATCATCTGTCTCTTTCTATTATCCACATGCAAACATATAAATAAAAACAGTCAATGATTTGCATGAATATTTAATACAGTTTCTTTATCTATACATAATGGATTAATCGCTAGCCATGAATGATGACCTGTACTTATCCAGGTCCCTCTCAGTTGGCCATTTTTCTCTTTGCGTCAATAAAGTGCTGATGCTTGTTAGGCAATATTACTCAATATTTTAACAAGAAATATTGACAGTTGGTGACTTGACAGCAAATGTCTGGCTCGGTGAAACCAAAGGGGAAGGTGGTTGATCCCTTACAGGTGATTAACTTATCCACACATGTATTGACCCCATTCAGACTGAGGTCCTTTCAAAAGGACTGACGTTTGCACCCACTAAAGATTTTGATTTCTTTTTAGCGATAAAAGATCTCCATATTTTCTCAAACTCCTTCTCAAAAAACTTCATAGAAAAAGTGATGATGGACCCACCGAGCAAGAAACTACAGTGCCTACAAGTAGTATTCAACCCCTGCAGATTTAGCTGGTTGACACATGCGGAATTAACTTGACATTGTGACATTTGGACTGTAGATCAGCCTGGAAGTGGGAAATGCAGTGCCACAAAAAAATTTTTTTGTTTTTTTTTTTTTTTTTTTTTAAAGCGTTAAAAGTTAATTCAGACGGTCATTTATTATTCAACCCCTCAAACCACCAGCATTCTGTTTGGGCCCCCTAAAGTATTAAGACGTAGTTCAGGCACAAATAACAATGAGCTTCACATGTGTGGATTAATTATCTCTTTTGCCAGCCTTTTCTGACTATTTAAGACCCTCCCCAAACTTGTGAACAGCACTCATACATAGTCAACATGGCAAAGACAAAGGAGCGTTCCAAGGCCATCAGAGACAAGATCGTGGAGGGTCACAAGGCTGGCAAGGGGTACAAAACCCTTTCCAAGGAGTTGGGCCTACCTGTCTCCACTGTTGGGAGCATCATCCAGAAGTGGAAGGCTTATGAAACTACTGTTAGCCTTCCACGGCCTGGACAGCCTTTGAAAGTTTCCTCCCGTGCCGAGGTCAGGCTTGTCCGAAGAGTCAAGGCTAACCCAAGGACAACAAGGAAGGAGCTCCGGGAAGATCTCATGGCAGTGGGGACATTGGTTTCAGTCAATACCATAAGTAACGTACTCCACCGCAATGGTCTCCGTTCCAGACTAGCCCGTAAGGTTCCTTTACTTTCAAATCGTCATGTCAAGGCTTGTCTACAGTTTGCTCATGATCACTTGGAGGACTCTGAGACAGACTGGTTCAAGGTTCTATGGTCTGATGAGACCAAGATCAAGATCTTTGGTGCCAACCAAACACGTGACGTTTGGAGACTGGATGGCACTGCATACGACCCCAAGAATACCATCCCTACAGTCAAGCATGGTGGTGGCAGTATCATGCTGTGGGGCTGTTTCTCAGCCAAGGGGCCTGGCCATCTGGTCCGCATCCATGGGAAGATGGATAGCACGGCCTACCTGGGGATTTTGGCCAAGAACCTCCGCTCCTCCATCAAGGATCTTAAGATGGGTCGTAATTTCATCTTCCAACAAGACAACGACCCAAAGCACAAAGAGGGAAAAAATCAAGGTGTTGGAGTGGCCTAGTCAGTCTCCTGACCTTAACCCAATTGAAAACTTGTGGAAGGAGCTCAAGATTAAAGTCCACATAAGACACCCAAAGAACCTAGATAACTTGGAGAAGATCTGCATGGATGAGTGGGCCAAGATAACTCCAGAGACATGTGCCGGCCTGATTAGGTCTTATAAAAGACGATTATTAGCTGTAATTGCAAACAAGGGTTATTCCACAAATATTAAACATAGGGGTTGAATAATAATTGAACCACACTTTTATGTTTAAAATTTATAAAAATTCAACTGAGCAACATAACTTTTTGGTTTGTAAGATTTATGTTTCTGTTAATAAATCCTACTCTCGTTTGCAGTTTGAAGGCTCTAACTTATTGGCATCTTATCAAACCAGCTAAATCTGCAGGGGGTTGAATACTACTTGTAGGCACTGTATATTGACATTAGAGGAGCTGGCCAATGAGGAGTTATCCAATGAACCAGGTAGGTTCCCTAGTAATATACTGCCACGGTCTAATAAGTTCCCTCCCTTGTCCCTGCGCCCTTCTAGTGATATATTTACTAAAATGGTCACCAATGATTTCAAAAAGATTAAGAAAAGAAGTAAGAGGGACAATTTGACTCGAGAACAGAGGACAGCTTTAGGTGAATTAAGATCAATGGAGGACATTATAATCAAGCTGGCGGACAAGGGAGGGAACCATGTGCAGTGCAGGCCGTGGACCATGTGCAGTGCTGGAAGCGCTATATAGGCGATTATTTATTTTATTATTATTAGGTATTTATATAGCGCTATTAGGATACATAGCGCTGTACAAGTTAGGGGGTAGACAAAGACAAGTGGTCGAAAAAACGACGACAAATCAACAAAACAATCGTACGGGTACAATGGGGCCAGGGATCCTGTCCACGAGGGCTCACAGTCTAGAGGGGTGGGGAGGGAGACAGTAGGAGGGGGAGAGGTGAGATGGTGCAGTGGATTGGGACTCAGTGTGTGTTGTAGGCTTGTAGGAAGAGGTGGGTCTTCAGGTTTTTCTTGAAGGTTCCCAGGGTAGGGGAGTGTCTGATGTGGTGGGGGAGGGAGTTCCAGAGTCTGCTGGAAGCACGAGAGAAGTCTTGTGTGCGGTTGTGGGAGGTGGAAATGCGGGAGGTTGAGAGAAGGAGTTCCTGAGAGGAGCGCAAGTTGCGCGAGGGGAGGTAGCGGGAGACTAGGTCGGAGATGTAGGGAGGGGACAGGTTGTGTATGGCCTTGTAGGTCAGGGTTAGGGTTTTGAAGCGAGATCGCTGGGGGATGGGAAGCCAGTGGAGGGCTCGGCGGAGGAGGGGGGAAGCGGGCGGAGTAACGGGGAGATAGGTGGATGAGTCGGGCAGCAGAGTTGAGGATGGTGCGGAGAGGTGCGAGGGAGGTGGCAGGAAGGCCGGTGAACAGGAGGTTGCAGTAGTCCAGGCGGGAGATGACGAGGGCGTGGACAAGTATCTTGGCTGTGTTGTGGTCAAGGAAGGAGCGGATGCGGGCAATGTTTTTTAATTGGAGTCGGCAGGAGGTGGCGAGGGCTTGGATGTGGGGCTTGAAGGAGAGGGAGGAGTCGAGGATTACCCCGAGGCACTTGGTGTGGGGGAGGGGTGAGAGTGTGCAGTCGTTGACGGTGATAGATAGGTCAGGGAGCGGGGCGGGGTTGTTCGGGGGAAAGACAATGAATTCGGTCTTGTCCATGTTGAGTTTTAGGAAGCGGGTAGAAAAGAAGGATGCAATGGCGGATAGGCATGGAGGGATTTTGGATAAAAGGGAGGAGATATCAGGGCCAGACAGATAGAGTTGGGTATCATCCGCATAGAGGTGGTATTGGAGTCCATGTGACTCGATGAGATTGCCTAGGCCAAGGGTGTAGATGGAGAACAGTAGTGGTCCCACGACCGAGCCTTGGGGAACACCTACAGAGAGGGGGTGGGTTGAGGAGGAGGTGTGAGAGTGGGTGACGCTGAAGGTCCTGTCCGTTAGGTAGGGGGAGATCCAGGAGAGGGCGAGGTCAGTAGTGCCAAGAGACTCAAGAATTTGGAGATAGAGGGAGTGGTCAACAGTGTCGAAGGCGGCAGAGAGGTCGAGGAGGATGAGGACGGAGTAGTGTCATTTTCTCTTGGTGATCAGAAGGTCGTTTGTGACTTTGGTTAGGGCTGTTTCTGTGGAGTGGTGAGGTCGGAAGCCGGATTATAGGCGATTGAAGAGAGCACAGGAAGAGAGGTGGGAGGACAGTTGGGAGTAGACGTGTTGTTCAAGAAGTTTAGAGGCAAACGGGAGGAGAGATATGGGGCGATAGTTGGAGACTGTTGTGGGGTCAAGGGATTTTTTTTTAGGATGGGCGTGATTAGGGCATGTTTGAAGGGTGAGGGGAATGTGCCGGATTTGAGTGAAATGTTGAAGAGGTGTGTTAGAGCAGGGATGAGGACTGAGGTGAGGTTAGGGAAGAGGTGGGAGGGGAACGGATCGAGGGCACAGGTGGTGAGGTGTGATCGTGCTAGAAGGGAGGAGAGGTGGTCCTCTGTCACGGGGGTGAAACTGCGTTTTGGTGAGGGGGGTGGGCTGGAGGTGGGATGGGGCGAGGGAAGTGTGGGTCGAAGCTTTGTCTGAGTTTGTCAATTTTGTCTTTGAAGAAGGTGGCGAAGTCGTCGGCAGAGATGAGGGGTGAGGGAGGGGGTGTAGGGAGACGAAGTAAAGAGTTGAAGGTTTTGAAGAGTTGTTTGGGGTTGTGAGACAGAGCAGTAATTAGGGAGGAGAAGTAGGCTTGTTTTGCGGAGTCAAGGGCAGTCTTGAAGGTATTGAGGGAACTCTTGTATAGGGCGAAGTGCTCTGCGGAGTGGGATTTCTTCCATTTCCGCTCGGCTGCCCTAGTCGTCCGTCTGAGTTTTTTGGTGAGGGTCGTGAGCCAGGGTTGTCATTGTACTCGTGTTGTGTTAAGTGTGAGGGGAGCGGCCTGGTCGAGGGCTGTGGTGAGAGTGGAGTTGTAAAGGGAGGCGGCAGAGTCAGCGTCTTGGGAAGAGGCCAAGTCTGAGAGGGGGAGGAGGGATTCTGAGAGTGAGTGGAAGTCTAGGAGCCTAAGATTTCTGTGGGGGTGGGGGAGTGTCCGGAGAGGGGGTAGCGCGGTAGGGGGGGAGAGGGATGAGAATGTCAGTAGGTTGTGGTCGGAGTGGGTGATGGTTGAGTGTGTGAGGTCGGTGAGGGAGCAGAGACGGGTGAAGACTAGGTCAAGTGTGTGGCCGCCAGTGTGTGTGGTGGAGGAGATCCATTGGGAGAGGCCGAGGGAGGAGGTGAGGGATAGGAGTCTGGAGGCAGCGGCTTTGGGGGTGTCGATGGGGATATTGAAGTCACCCATGATGATGGTGGGGATGTCGGAGGAGAGGAGGTGGAGGAGCCAGGTTGTGAAGTGGTCAAAGAAGGTAGATGGGGATCCAGGGGGACGGTAGACAATGGCCAGTTGGAGGCTGCAGGGGGAGTAGATGCAAACAGCGTGTGCCTCGAAGGAGGGGAGGGGGGGTGGTGTAAGTGGGGAGAAGGAACAGTCATTGGCCGGAAGTAGGCCAACGCCTCCGCCACGGGTGTTGTTGGGGCGGGGAGTGTGGGAGAGCGTGAATCCGCCGTAGGAGAGGGCAGCCGGGGAGGTTGTGTCAGAGGGGGTAAGCCAGGTCTCTGTGAGGGCGAGGAAGGAGAGTTTTCTGGAGATGAAGAGGTCATGGATAAGTGTAAGTTTGTTGCGGACCGAGCGAGCGTTCCAGAGTGCACCGGGTAAGGGGACAGGGGAGGCAGGGGTGGGGGGAATGGGATAGAGGTTAAGGGGGTTACGGGGGTTGGTGGTGGGTCATTGGAGTGGGGTGGAGGGGAGTGGGATGGGGTGGTGGGGTGGGCCAGGATTAGGGGAAATGTCACCGGATAGTAGGAGGAGCAGGGAGAGGGTTAGGAGGTGGGAGCAGGGGAGCTTGCGTGGTGGGCGTGTAAGCCTAGAGATGGTGGGTTGAAAGTGGGGAAATAGTGTGGAGCATTGGGTGAGGTGGGTAGGGAGGATGGAGGATGAAAGTAGGATTTCATTACTCAGTGGGGGGATGGGTGGGGGTAGTAGGAAGTGGAGAAGGATGTGGGTGAAGGTGAGAAGAAGCGGGAACATGGTGAGGTGAGTAGGGGAGGAGAGGTGGGTGAGGTTGGGGGTAGCCGGGGATCTGGTGTGGCAGGGGTGAGTTCCAGATGATGGGTGGTCGGCCGTGGTTGGGGTGCGGCCGGGTGATGAGGTTTAGTCCGGAGAGGAGATGCAGTTCGGGGATAAGGGGGTGGGATATAGCCAGGTGAGGGAGCAGCCAGAGGCGAGAGGCAGCCGGGGATGTGATGTAGCAGGGGTGGGATGCAGTCGTTGATGGGATGAGATGCAGTCACAGGTGGAATGGGATGCGGCACAGTATGAGATGCAGCACAGGATGAGATGAGGATAGGGTCACGGGTGAGATGAAGATGCAGGTGCAGCCACGGGTGAGATGAGATGCAGCCACAGGTGGGATGAGATGCAGCCACGGGTGGGATGAGATGCAGCCATGGGTGGGATGAGATGCAGTCATGGGTGGGATGAGATGCAGTCACGGGTGGGATGAGATGCAGCCACGGATGAGATGTAGCCACGGATGAGATGAGATGCAGCCGCGGATGAGATGAGATGCAGCCACGGATGAAATGAGATGAGATGCAGCCACGGATGAGATGGGATGCAGCCACGGGTGAGATGAGATGCAGCCACGGGTGAGAAGCAGCCAGAAGGGTAGTGCAGCCGGAGATGTAGTGCAGCCACGGGTGAGAAGCAGCCAGGGATGCAGTGCAGCCACGGGTGAGATGAGACGCAGCCACAGGTGAGAAGCAGCCAGGAGGATAGTGCGGCCAGAGATTCAGTGCTGCCACGGGTGAGGTGAGATGCAGCCACGGATGAGAAGCATTCGGGCGGGTAATGTAGCCAGGGATGCAGTGCAGCCACAGGTGGGATGAGATGCCGCCACGGGTGAGAAGCAGCCAGGAGGGTAGTGCAGCCACGGGTGAGATGAGATGCAGCCACGGGTGAGAAGCAGCCAGGAGGGTAGTGCAGCCACGGGTGAGAAGCAGCCAGGAGGGCAATGCAGCCACGGGTGAGAAGCAGCCAGGAGGGTAATGCAGCCACGGGTGAGAAGCAGCCAGGAGGGTAATGCAGCCACGGGAGAGATGAGATGCAGCCACGGGTGAGAAGCAGTCAGGCGGGTAGTGCAGCCAGGGTAGTACAGCAGAGATGCAGTGCAGTCAGGGGTCAAAGGCACCGTAGGGGCGGTCGCAGCGCCGTGCGGGCAGAACGGAGGAGTCTGGTGGTCTGGGAGATGAGGGACCTGGTCGGCCCCGTTACTCGGTGCGGTCCTGTGGCCAGGGAGGGGGGAAGAGGTGCCTGGAGCGTACTGCAGGCCCTGGGGTCAGTCGGGAGCCAGGCACTGTAGAATGTTCAGGGCAGTGGTGGTGAACGGGGGAACAGCAGAGGGGGTGGAGGGGCAGATGCCCGACACTCACCGCGGGCGGCCGATGGTCTCTTGCTGCACCTCGAGGTCCTCGCCCGCTGGTGTAGGCAGCGGTGCGGGCCGGTCTCCGGTGGTGGGCGGGGCCTCGCTTCTAAACTCAGGCTGCAGCTTCGGTCTGAGAGTTGGGTCCCTGCACACACGCTCCGGGGGCAGGGCCGGCGCCCGGAGCGGCTCGGCGGGGATAGTGCTGCTACTCCTCCTGCACTCAGACAGGAGGAGCGGAGGAGATCCGAGGGTGCGGGAGGCCCGCAGGCTCGGGGCTGCGGCCGCGGCGCGCCCCGCCGGTCCCCACGCACGGGCAGCAGGGGACAGCGAGCCGGATGGGTCTCACCTCACAAAGGTGGGGATGGAGCACTCCGGCCGGTTGGTGAAGGGCTGGCTTCAGGGCTGGGCTGGGGGCGTTGTATGGGCCAAGTCCAGGAGTGTTTTCACGCTTGTGGGTGAGGGCGCACCCGGGAAACCCGGTGGATGGGCAGGTGCGGGGAGCAGCAGCCGGTGGAGTGGGGTGCGGGCCGCAGCTCCATGGCCAGCCTGTGCTCCAGATGGCGATGGATGGTGAGGAGTGCATGGCAGCACGTCCTCACTGCACGGCGGCCATCTTGGTTAGGTCTGTTGATTGTGTGGCAGGGCACAGTAGGGCAGCTCGAGGAGTTTATGCTGCTTCTGAATGATAATGTTTTGAATATTAAAGTAACCTTTAAGTACGACAGCAGCAGCATAGACTTCCTTGATATACGCATTGAGACGGACAGACGTGGTATGTTGCAGACGGATGTGTATCGTAAGAGCACGTCCGTAAATTCTCTGCTCCATGCCACGTCTGCCCGTGATAAATCTACCATTCGTGCCATCCCGATTGGTCAGTTCCTTAGGATGAGGCGGATCTGCTCCACCGAAGCCAACTATTCTCCAGTCTGAGCCAAGCCTGCAGGGACATCTATCTGATTACCCCCTGATGACATCACGGAGATCACCAAGTCTTAAAGATTTGTTAGTCCATAGCCACTATTTCACCAGACCTGTCGGAATCTTTGGACACACTAAGGGTACCTTTACACGCCGCTACTGGAGGATGGATACAACCCGCTACAGGCTACAAATGTAGCTTGTAGTGCCAATATAGCCCGTAGTAGCGGCGTCTGAAGACGGTAGGAGGCAGCCGGCAACAGATACATCTGTTTCCGAGCACTGCTCGAAAACAGATGGCTACAAAGCCGATTGCAGCGAGCTGTATCGGCGTGTAAAGAAGCTACAGAAGGGATGTCTGGACACCGGGCGATGTAGCTGCAATGTAGCTAAGGCGTGACACAGGCTCCGTGTTACCGCGCCCCATCTGCGATGATTCGTGGAAGATGCTGCGTTCCGATTGGCCCTTGCCTCACAGCCCTCCATCTTGGATGAGCTATCCTTCAGCACTACAGATACGCGCCGTATGCACGATCTTATATGAGTACAATTACGCGGGCACAAACTTGCGGCGGCCAAAATGAGAAATGGCCCATGATCCTTATACAGTGTGCACATTCATTAAACACATAATGAATAATGCTGGACACAGCGGTCCAGTTTGTGTTACGGACCGGCCTGCCTTATTGAACTGCAGATGCCGCATAAGTGTCCCTTGAGTGTCTGCGCGCAACTCACACACTGATGGACGTATACCCACACCGCATTGAAGTCAAGTAGTCAGTACACAGCGCACAGGCTTGCTATACGCATCGCTCTGTGGGTGTTGTTCAGTAGGTGCCGCAGAAGTGGTTCGCCCGTGTCACTGCGCGTACGTCTACTTCAAAGGGTGCGTGACCCCGACCGTGGCCGTAATGACGTAATTACGATAGTTTCATTTTCACTCTGCCTGCAAGGTGCCAGCCCCTCCTCTGCACACACCATTGCAGTCATGGCGGCCGTTCACCGCACTGCTACGTGGGGGATGGCTGAACTACTGGTCCTCATAGACCACTGTGACCGGTATGATTACTGGGGTCACCGGCACCACCGTCATCCCAGGCTGCGTAATCGCGCCACTATTCGCCGGATTCAGCGGGCTCTGCTGAATCAACTAGGGGTGGAGAGGGCCGCAAAAGCAGTCCAAAAGAAGATTGCGGACCTGAAGTCCAAATGCCCAGGCCGCATAATCGACATCCGTGCCAGGATTGCCAAGCTGCGCGGTGAGTACTTCAGAGGGCCACACATGCTTTGGACTGTATGTAAGCACACCAAAAACATAAACATTCGTTGACAAACATCATGAGTACAGTGAGAGGTACACCGGCATACATGCAATGGGGGACAATATAGGCAGCACATTATAGATTGACTGCCTACACATCTGCCTTAAACTAATGTTCATGTGGCACCCAAGATGACTCCACAGTGTTAGATGCTCTCCACACAATTACCACACTAATGCCTCATACATACGTACTGCATAATACATGAGATCATCCCATATCTGAACTACAGCAAACACATATACCAAATATTGAACTGTGTATACATCTGAGAGCCTAAACATTCTGCTGACACATTAATTATTGTTTCATAATCTCCAGATGCTGATGTGTCATCAGATGATGCTCCCCCGCAAGCGCCTGCAGGTGGCCCACCAACCCCACCGCCTCAAGACGCAGCTGGACCACCATCCCCACAAGGGAATAGCCCCTCACCAGGGCATGACGAGGAGGAGGATCATGATGATCCTGCGTTGCTGGAAGCAGAGGTGGCATCGCCTGCTCCCCAACATGAGGCTATGGCTCAACCTCAAAATGCGCCAGGCTTTGATGAATATGGCGGTAAGTGATTTTAGTTGGATTCTAGGGGCGGAACACTCTAAGCAGTGTTGTTGCTAGTTGGGAAATGGGCAAGCTAATCATTTATTACATAATGTCCTTCACCCACTCTTGCAGATGGAGAACGTGTTGGAGCTGCGGGCTGGAGTGTACGTGCCTCCCCATCACCCCCTGATAGTCAGGATGATGTTGAGCACGAGGGTAAGGACAATATTTGTTGTGTGAACCAGAAAATTATAGCAGAGGTACTATTGTAAAGTAATGATGTGTTTTTTCACACACAATACAGGTGTACCCACGATGGAGGACGTGGTGAGGGCCCACCACCAGTTTGCCCACCGACTGCAACGGGCCCTACAACGTGGAATACAGGATCTCACCCGCCTGTCTGACATGCTGGCTACCGTCCAGCAACAACAGAATGGCCAACATTGACATGTCACTACTCCCTAAACAAAATGTGCTCCCCTGACCCCAAAATATGTTGTCCTCGTTGAACCAGGAAATTTCAGACGTTGCCTGTTTGGCTTTTGATGTTTTATATTTTTTTTTTGCCCCCGTTGGGCTCTTTTCTTATAGTGCCCCACTTTCTGAACTGGTGGATTGTGGGATGCCTAGGCCTTTGGCCCTTTGACCTATCCTGTCCCACATTGGGACCATCAGGAGTGTGGACTGGCCAGCCCTTTGCCTTCTTTACCTATCCTGTCCCACATTGGGACCATTAGGAGTGTGGACTGCCCAGCCCTTTGCCTTCTTTACCTATCCTGTCCCACATTGGGACCATCAGGAGTGTGGACTGCCCAGCCCTTTGCCTTCTTTACCTATCCTGTCCCACATTGGGACCATCAGGAGTGTGGACTGCCCAGCCCTTTGCCTTCTTTACCTATCCTGTCCCACATTGGGACCATCAGGAGTGTGGACTGCCCAGCCCTTTGCCTTCTTTACCTATCCTGTCCCACATTGGGACCATCAGGAGTGTGGACTACCTAGCCCTATCTGGGGCAAGCATTCTGTGTATTGTGGTAAATGGCTGTCACACATGTATGTTTCAATAAAATGCTGGGTTAAGTGTTTTTGTAAGCTCCTTCATGTCACAACAATAATATTTGGTGCATAAACCTCACCATTAGGTACCTATGTCAGCCACATTCCCACATCCCTTTGTCAAAGTACTAACACATCACAAAGGAACAGATGGTGGTCCTGCTCTGAGGGCATTGGCCCATATTGTGTGGATTTGGAAAACCTATATTGTCACCACTACCATTCCCCCCCGCTGACCCCCACAATCCTTAACCCAAAATAAATACACAATTGTGTCACACAAAAAGAAATTTAATGGTGCCAGAAATCATAACAAACATAAACTAATCATATGGGGTAATTCAGGCAACCTTTTTTTAAAAAAAAAAAAAACCACAGAAAATAAAATTAAAAATAGGAGCTTCCTCCATAATACATAGTCCAGACTGCCAATTATGTGCATTGGCTACTAGTGTCCTACTTCTTCATCCTCTGTCGGCTCTGACAATGCCGGCTCCCCCCTACTCTCATGGCAGCCCCGACCTGCCCGAGAGAGTCTGGATCGACGACGACGTGTTGGGGGGGATTGGGTGTGTGTGGCGGGGCCAGTGTTCTCACGGGCCGGGATGGGCGCGCTGGGGAAAGGGGCCACAACGCATGGGGCACTGGGGAGGGGATGTGGCATCCCCATTGAAGGGCCCCATCCTCGGCAGCATCAGCGGCAGTGTTGAAGACCCGCTGAAGGATCTGTTTTTGGAGCGGCTCCATCCTTTCCAACCTGTCGCTCATGTAGAGGGCGTAGCTTGAGATGTGGGTCCGCTGTTCGCTTAACAGCACACGTCGGGCCCAGGTGCCCAGCTCGGTGTCAGGTGGTGCTGGACGTCTGCGGCGACGGATCCCGGAGCTGGGCCCTGGGACGGGACCCACATCACTCGCCGCGCCCTCCTGCTCAGCCCCAGATGTCATTGGCTGAGCATCATCAGCGACAGATTGGTCCGCAATGGAGCCGTCCTCTTCAGGGGCCTGTGGGGGGAGAAAAAAAAACCTAATTACTTAAGGCAATATCCACTCAGTACATTGTCAAGAGGACTCAATATACCACTCCCACACAGGGCCGGTTTTAGGCAAAGTGGGGCCCTAGGCAAAAGGTTAAAGTGGGCCCTAATTGCTCAGGCCACTTTCACATCTAACGCTTTGCTGCATTTTGCTCAATTTGCACTTCCATGCGTTTTTACCGCAAAAACGCATCAAAACGCATGCATTTTTGTTACCATTGATTTTAATGGAAACACATGCAAAAACGCATGTAAAAACGCATGTGTGTTTTCAAAAACAGAAAACACATGCGTTTTTGCCAACGCTGCCCAAAACATCGGGGAAGACGTTTTGTACTGCTTTCGCAAAAATGCATGCGTTTTGCATGCGTTTTTACATGCATTCCCATTGAAATCAATGGGGGAAAAAACGCTAGCGTTTTTAATGTGTTTTTAGCGGTAAAAACGGCTAGAAAGGCAAATTTAGCAAAACGCACACCAACCTTAGATGTGGAACAGGCCGTAGTTATATGGTAAGAGTGACTTCATAAGTTGATTATCTAGGTCAGAATAAGAACATACTGAACATCATTTTTATCTCAATCATAAAAAAAAACAACTGAAATTTGTAAAAAAAAAAATATTTTTTTTTTTTTTCCAGACCCATGATGTTTTAATTTTTGAAGATACATAGATATGTGAGGGCTTACTTTATGTGCCCTGAGCTGACATTTTTACTGATACCATTTTGAGTCAGATACAACATTTTGATCGCCTTTTATTGAATTTTAGTGTAACAACGTGGTGGCCTAAAAAACATAATTCTGGCGTTTTTAGTTTTTTCCCATTACGCCATTTACCAATTGGATTAATTTACTTCATATATTGATAGATTAGATTCTTACGAACGCAGCGATACTAAATATGTGTATTTTTACATTTTTTTCACAGTTTTATTGCTATTTTCAGTTCATCTCCTTTGGGGGCCCCTAAGAGAGTGGGGGCCCTAGGCAACTGCCCAGTCTGCCCCCCCCCTAACGCCGGCCCTGCTCCCACACACAAAAAGCCACCAAACCCAGATCTAATAAAACACAACAAAACAACCACCAAAGTTTAAAGACCACAAGACCAGTACTTCTCCTGTACACTCACCTCTACCATTCCAGGTACTCAGCTCACTACAGAATTAGGTGTTAGTCACAGAGCCGTAACCCAATTATTACATGTCACCACACCACCTTGATACTGGGGGCTGTCCTGGCCACACACAGATATTGGCCACCTTGACGTTTGGACTCCTAATAAGATGCAAATCCACCCCACATACAACTACCAATAACCCACATGCACCAGAGCCAACACACATGTGTGGCAGCACTATTTACTAGATGCTACTATGTGTCTCTTTAAATTCAAACCACAATCATTTTTTAAACCCTTACATAAGTAACCTAAACTTAAAAATATGTCGTGGAAGATGCAACATTGGAATACGGCTCTCTGCATAGAATTTACATCCTACAAATTCCTGGAAGGAGGGCAGATTTATTTACAGTCAAAGGTTTCCCACGCCAAGGATAAAAATATGACAAATTGGTTGGTGTAAAGGATTCAGACAAGCACACATGTGAAGCTAACATTGTGGGCCACCACTGTAACACAATTACCCACCTCCTGTGGCGCAGATGGTGATTCTGCCGGGCCTACATGGGACGCAGCTACGGGGCAGTTGGTCGTCGTTGCACGCGAGCTAGCCTCGCCCAGGATGAAGGTGAAGAGCGGATAGTACCATAGGGTAGGTAATGGTACCTCCTCCGCTCCAGCCCCTGTGCGACGGCGCTGGTACTCAGTGTGAGCCCGCATGAACGACGCCCGCATGTTCTTAATTTTAAGTGCCACCATATGCCTGACCCACCTCTTGCCTACCCTTGACTCCATCCGATTGGCTAGAGCCACAAGAGGCCTGTAGGCCTCGGCCCTCGCTGCCTGATTTTTATATTCAGGCAGCGAGGTGCGCCACAAACACTCTGCCGCTGATACTCCATGAGAAGCTGGGTCTCGAATTCCACACTACCCCTCGGCATCTGCCGATGACAAAACACACCAAAAACAGACAGTCACTACACAAGCCATACCGAACTTTAAAACCTTTTATAAAAGGATAAACATGCAAATAAAGTTTGAACATTGAGAATACATGCTGCTATTTGGTTCACTTAAACTTTGCGTGTGTGGGCCATTTTCTCCATCTCACACCGCTCCGAAGTTCAACACATGTGTCCAGAAATTCTCAATCTCCGGATATCTGTGTCCACCTACACATGTTTCCTACACAATTTTATACCCCAATGGACCTATTTCAACACACCTCTACACGGTGTGTGCGTACATACCTCTAGGCCAACATGTGACCAAAAACATTGTGTGCAAGCTATGACCTGTGCACTGTCCCAAATGGTTAAGGTTAACCATATGGGAAAGGAGGGCTGGGTGTGTGCCAACACTGGACATACTACATGTAATGGGCACACACATGATCATGTTGGTGTTCCAATAGCCTTGGAACAACAATTTTAACACATGTACCAAACATCCCTAGAATCAACGGGTCAATTATTCCATCCATCAAATGGTGATGTGAAGTACAGGGAAAAAACACACCTTGATATGTTGGCATAGAAATTAACATCAAGGTGCAATCTATACTTACACAATGCAAGTAGAGGCACTACATGGCTATTGCCCTACAGAGAATAACGTAGCCATATGTATTAATACAGGCCAAAAATTACATGCCGTATCAAACATGCCCATACACACATTGCCTAAGCGGCGTGTGACAGAAGCATCTGCGTTCATTACAATTTCATTGAAACCGCCAAAGAGAAGGCTTACCGTCAGAGCAACAGAAGTCAAACAGGACACCAGTAGCTCAATGCACATCGACGTCTGGACAAGGTGTAGTGGCCATTGACATGGATTTATAGTCCGCTAAACCAATTACAGTGGAAACAATTACGCACATCGTGATGGGACACCTGGGTGCTGAATTAACTGCCGCTAATTGGTGGAGATCGCTGAATCGTGATAGGTTGGCGGCCCTTGAAAAGCTGCGCATTCCGGCAAACGTTACGCTTGCTGGTCAGACCCATTAAGTAAGTATTTGTGGACACACATGGAATTTGCGGTGGGTGGGGTGCATATGTTGATGTTATTGCCGAGCGCAGAAGACTGCTTGAGCTGACTGTATAGGGGTTTGTATTGTTGTGGACGAAATAGTGTACTGTGTTGAATTTGAGTAGGCATTTTGTCTGGGGCTTCACATTTTTGTAGAGATACATTGCTGTGTTTGTTTCCAGACACCATACAGGAGAATGGCTGCAGGACTGTAGACAGAAATGTGTTACTCATGTCGACTGGATCGATTTCTGCATACTGGTTGTGGCCAATGGAGACTGGGTCCAACGGGGATAGGATCACATATGGCTTTGAGGTGTGGCGCTCCAGACATAGCAGAGATGTGTAGGAAAAATAACACCAGCAAAAACATATCTAACCATGGTTAACCATCCTCACTCATGTGCAATGTTGTTTGGTTCATGTAGGCTTACTCAACCTGGCATATTGTGGGACGTACAATTTTTGTTTAGGTTTTTTTAATTTATTGTTAAATTGAATTATGGTCTGTCTAATGGATTCTGGGACATGTTTGAGCGACATTATTGGTGACACATGTCCCTTTCTAACTCACCTAGGTGCAGATGTGTGACTTTGAGACCCTCCGATTGAACTTGATGTATAGGAGGCCACTGTCATTGGCCGTGTTCCATTTTGTTTGGGGTGACTACTGGGTGTTCGCCTTCCCTTGCTTCAGGGATGTGTTTTGGGCCCACACGACAGATCCCATCCACTTGGCTATAGTGTGTCATCGAAAAGAGGTGTGGCTTGCTTAACCTGCTTATGTTAAGAATAACTTCGGCACACAGTCAGATATTTCTTTGCTGAAATTAAATTTATTTTGAAAAAATATTTGGTATTCAGTGTATTTTTTCTCTTTTTTTCTAACGTTTCGGTCTATCTCAGACCTTGTTCACAGAGAATATCTATGTAAAATCAAAGACAATCATATCAAATACATAGTAATAAACAGATTACATGTTATATAAAAATATATAATCAAACAAAAAAGCAATCTATCCCAATAATAAGGACCATATATTCTTTTTGTATGCAGAAATATAGTAATCCTTTTTAGTCCTTTTTAATCTTTTTTGACCTAAGATCAAACACATTGGATTCATTTTGTTATTTCATAAAAAATAAAAATATGAAAAAAATAGTATACCTTATGACAAATTGCTTATTGAAAAAATTTTTTTCTCTGATGTGTACAGTGCTACTGTGAATCAGGTAGCTGTGAATAGAGATCAGGTGAAGAGTTATTCATTATTCTATCTGCATTGCTATAAACAAGAATATAAAAGAAAATAATTGGTACCTTGTTAGGAAATGTACGCAATCAGATTTATTCCTCTATACTTAGGGAATCTCACGTGCCCTATAATGTATATTACATGTTAATGGATATTATTGAATCTGTTTAATATAGACAGGAATCTATCATTATCTGGGAAAACAATCTCTTTATATATGTAAATAAACATTTATATAGACATTTTATGCAGTATATGTTCGTGCTGTTACCTTATGTGATAAAATGGTAGACACATGCGTCAATCAATGGGTTAATGCACCCACCGGATTGTAGAGGACCCTGATGCGGTCCCTATGCATGTATAAATGAAAAAAGGAATGAAATCAAAATAGATCATCAGTAATCCACAGATTATGATATGTTATATCACATAATAGATAGATACAGTCTCTCTACCTGAGCCAAATCACTGTGTGATCTATACACTATTAATCACTACCATTACGGATTACAGACCATAGGGATTACTTATAATAAAGACCGAAGTGTCCTCAATAAATAAGCCCACTAGTGGGGTAATCAACTTATGATGAATCGGTATTATGTACAGAATACCTCCCGTGTTGTGCTGGAGCCGCGTGGTTCCCCCGCGTTCGGCTGTGTGTGCGGCTCAAACTGAGAGCCGCGCCATTAAGGAATGGCGTCTGACGTCACATCCGCTGACGTCACGGGGCATTGTGCGCATATACGGAAGAGAAAGGCAATGTTGTGGTGTGCGTTGTCAGGGAAACCACTATTACTGATGCTAGAGACGCGCTGTTTTTCTCTAATGCGTCCTGGATATGTGGGGATCAGTATCTCACCTAAAGAAAAAGACAGAAAAACAGGGAATAGTAAATATGAGATAAGTCAAATTTAATGCAAGGATAATGTGAACTAGTGACAAGAGACTTAATCCATTGGCTGTAATAATTCTTAAAGGAACAGTACTCCTATTCGGGAAATTGCTGATAAAGCAAAAAATTGTTATCCCTATGTTTTAATCTATTTTACTATCATATTCCCTATTAAGACCCAATGGGGTAAGGGTCTGCAATTCATGTATCCACCGTGCTTCTAGGGTCAACAGTTGTTTCACCCTGTTACCCCCTCTTCTGGACAGTGGAACATGGTCTATCACTTGGTATTTTAATTGGGAGATACTGTGTCCCATAGAAAGAAAATGTGCCGGAATGGGCAACAAAGTTCGGCCACATCTTATGGTCGACTTATGTTGTCCAATGCGGTCTCGGACATGCTGGGTGGTTTCCCCAACATATCCGAGACCGCATGGGCATTTGATCAGATATACAACATATGTACTCTCACATGTGTAAAAATTGTTGATGTTATATCTCTTTCCTGAACGTGGGTGAGTAAAAGTATTGCCTTTTAAAACATTTGTGCATTGAACACATCCCAGGCACGGAAATGTGCCGGTACGTGGTGTTCTCAACGTCAATTGTGATGTTCTTGGTCGATTAGAACCGATGTCAGCCCGAACTAAAGCATCCCGAATATTGGAAGAACGTTTGTTGCAAAGAATCGGATGACTCTTGAACTCTTTTATGTTAGGATACGATTCTGTAAGTATTTTCCAATGAGCTAGAATGCTCTTATTCAAGAGGGGAGTGAAAGGATGGTAGGTATGTACATACGCTATCCTAGGGACAACTATCTTTTCCTTTCTCACTCTTTCTTTCTCTAAAACATGAGACGGGTATCCTCGCTCCTTAAACTTGTCAATCATCTCTTTGCGACGGGTCAGGCGGGCTGAATCAGAAGTGACTATCCGATCTACTCTATCTAGTTGAGAGAATGGTAATGCCAGTTTTATGTGGCGTGGATGACTACTCTGGTAGTGCAATAAGCTATTGCGGTCAGTCGGTTTCCTAAAAAGGTCCGTGCTGATTTTACCCTCTTCTGAGAGTATCACTTTATTGTCTAGAAAACTGATTTCCTGTTTATGACAGTTCAAGGTAAATTGAAGCTGGGGAAGAAAACTATTCAGGTCCATTACAAAGGCTTTAAGGGATTCTAAGTCGCCTTTCCAGATCATGAATATGTCATCAATGAATCGATACCATATAATGATGTTGGAAGAGAAAGCTGAGTGTGTATATACATGATTCTCTTCAAATTCCGCCATGAATATGTTAGCATACGGGGGTGCTACATTCGACCCCATAGCGGTACCCTGTTGTTGCATGTAAAATTGGTCCTGAAATAGAAAAAAATTATTATACAAGATCAGTTGTAAGGTGTCCAGACAAAAGGACTGTTGTAATGGTTCTAAACCAGAGAACTTTTGTAAGAAGTTTTTAACGGCTTCAATGCCTTGGGTGTGTCCGATGCTGGTATATAACGAATTAACGTCTAAAGTTACTAGGAAACAATCAATGATGTCAGGCACAATATCCAGGATATTGTGCCTGACATCATTGATTGTTTCCTAGTAACTTTAGACGTTAATTCGTTATATACCAGCATCGGACACACCCAAGGCATTGAAGCCGTTAAAAACTTCTTACAAAAGTTCTCTGGTTTAGAACCATTACAACAGTCCTTTTGTCTGGACACCTTACAACTGATCTTGTATAATAATTTTTTTCTATTTCAGGACCAATTTTACATGCAACAACAGGGTACCGCTATGGGGTCGAATGTAGCACCCCCGTATGCTAACATATTCATGGCGGAATTTGAAGAGAATCATGTATATACACACTCAGCTTTCTCTTCCAACATCATTATATGGTATCGATTCATTGATGACATATTCATGATCTGGAAAGGCGACTTAGAATCCCTTAAAGCCTTTGTAATGGACCTGAATAGTTTTCTTCCCCAGCTTCAATTTACCTTGAACTGTCATAAACAGGAAATCAGTTTTCTAGACACTAAAGTGATACTCTCAGAAGAGGGTAAAATCAGCACGGACCTTTTTAGGAAACCGACTGACCGCAATAGCTTATTGCACTACCAGAGTAGTCATCCACGCCACATAAAACTGGCATTACCATTCTCTCAACTAGATAGAGTAGATCGGATAGTCACTTCTGATTCAGCCCGCCTGACCCGTCGCAAAGAGATGATTGACAAGTTTAAGGAGCGAGGATACCCGTCTCATGTTTTAGAGAAAGAAAGAGTGAGAAAGGAAAAGATAGTTGTCCCTAGGATAGCGTATGTACATACCTACCATCCTTTCACTCCCCTCTTGAATAAGAGCATTCTAGCTCATTGGAAAATACTTACAGAATCGTATCCTAACATAAAAGAGTTCAAGAGTCATCCGATTCTTTGCAACAAACGTTCTTCCAATATTCGGGATGCTTTAGTTCGGGCTGACATCGGTTCTAATCGACCAAGAACATCACAATTGACGTTGAGAACACCACGTACCGGCACATTTCCGTGCCTGGGATGTGTTCAATGCACAAATGTTTTAAAAGGCAATACTTTTACTCACCCACGTTCAGGAAAGAGATATAACATCAACAATTTTTACACATGTGAGAGTACATATGTTGTATATCTGATCAAATGCCCATGCGGTCTCGGATATGTTGGGGAAACCACCCAGCATGTCCGAGACCGCATTGGACAACATAAGTCGACCATAAGATGTGGCCGAACTTTGTTGCCCATTCCGGCACATTTTCTTTCTATGGGACACAGTATCTCCCAATTAAAATACCAAGTGATAGACCATGTTCCACTGTCCAGAAGAGGGGGTAACAGGGTGAAACAACTGTTGACCCTAGAAGCACGGTGGATACATGAATTGCAGACCCTTACCCCATTGGGTCTTAATAGGGAATATGATAGTAAAATAGATTAAAACATAGGGATAACAATTTTTTGCTTTATCAGCAATTTCCCGAATAGGAGTACTGTTCCTTTAAGAATTATTACAGCCAATGGATTAAGTCTCTTGTCACTAGTTCACATTATCCTTGCATTAAATTTGACTTATCTCATATTTACTATTCCCTGTTTTTCTGTCTTTTTCTTTAGGTGAGATACTGATCCCCACATATCCAGGACGCATTAGAGAAAAACAGCGCGTCTCTAGCATCAGTAATAGTGGTTTCCCTGACAACGCACACCACAACATTGCCTTTCTCTTCCGTATATGCGCACAATGCCCCGTGACGTCAGCGGATGTGACGTCAGACGCCATTCCTTAATGGCGCGGCTCTCAGTTTGAGCCGCACACACAGCCGAACGCGGGGGAACCACGCGGCTCCAGCACAACACGGGAGGTATTCTGTACATAATACCGATTCATCATAAGTTGATTACCCCACTAGTGGGCTTATTTATTGAGGACACTTCGGTCTTTATTATAAGTAATCCCTATGGTCTGTAATCCGTAATGGTAGTGATTAATAGTGTATAGATCACACAGTGATTTGGCTCAGGTAGAGAGACTGTATCTATCTATTATGTGATATAACATATCATAATCTGTGGATTACTGATGATCTATTTTGATTTCATTCCTTTTTTCATTTATACATGCATAGGGACCGCATCAGGGTCCTCTACAATCCGGTGGGTGCATTAACCCATTGATTGACGCATGTGTCTACCATTTTATCACATAAGGTAACAGCACGAACATATACTGCATAAAATGTCTATATAAATGTTTATTTACATATATAAAGAGATTGTTTTCCCAGATAATGATAGATTCCTGTCTATATTAAACAGATTCAATAATATCCATTAACATGTAATATACATTATAGGGCACGTGAGATTCCCTAAGTATAGAGGAATAAATCTGATTGCGTACATTTCCTAACAAGGTACCAATTATTTTCTTTTATATTCTTGTTTATAGCAATGCAGATAGAATAATGAATAACTCTTCACCTGATCTCTATTCACAGCTACCTGATTCACAGTAGCACTGTACACATCAGAGAAAAAAATTTTTTCAATAAGCAATTTGTCATAAGGTATACTATTTTTTTCATATTTTTATTTTTTATGAAATAACAAAATGAATCCAATGTGTTTGATCTTAGGTCAAAAAAGATTAAAAAGGACTAAAAAGGATTACTATATTTCTGCATACAAAAAGAATATATGGTCCTTATTATTGGGATAGATTGCTTTTTTGTTTGATTATATATTTTTATATAACATGTAATCTGTTTATTACTATGTATTTGATATGATTGTCTTTGATTTTACATAGATATTCTCTGTGAACAAGGTCTGAGATAGACCGAAACGTTAGAAAAAAAGAGAAAAAATACACTGAATACCAAATATTTTTTCAAAATAAATTTAATTTCAGCAAAGAAATATCTGACTGTGTGCCGAAGTTATTCTTAACATAAGTATTACAATTTTTTCTTCTGAGCACCAGCAAGCAGAGTTGCGGACCTTATCTTATAAATTGCTTAACCTGCTGACATGGCCACATATTGTTCTATGTACTCATGTTGTGTTTTCTCATCTACAGGTGCTGATATTGAGGATGCAGAATATCCATGACCGCAATGTTATCGTGGCTCTTGCGTTGGTGGAAGAGCAAATGTGGCTTCAGGATAGGTATGAAAGGTTGATGAGGCGCAGACAGCGGCGGTTGTGGACCCGGGATTGGCTTCGCAGGCGGGAAACCCGGGGCCACATGCAGCTGTTGCGGGAGCTGGAGCTTAACAGTCCTGATGATTACCGAAACTATCTCCGTATGTCCGAGGACTGTTTCACCTTCCTATTGGAGCGTGTTGGGCCAATGATAGCGCGTCAGGACACTATAATGCGACCATCAGTATCAGCTGCTGAGCGGTTGGCTATCACTTTGCGGTTCCTGGCTACAGGGCAGTCCATGACATCCCTCACATACTTGTCACGTGTCTCCCTGCCCCTGCTGAGCCGCCTGATCCCTGAAACGTGTTGGGCCATCTGGAGAGCTCTGCAGCCATCCTACATGAAAATGCCTCTAACAGCTGCAGAATGGCTGGAAGTAGGCCGAGGCTTTGAAACCCGGTGGAACTTCCCCAACTGTGGCGGGGCATTGGATGGTAAGCACGTGAGGATTAACAAACCTGCCAACTCTGGCTCTTTGTTTTTCAATTACAAAGGGTATTGTAGTATAATCCTCATGGCTCTAGTGGATGCGCACTATGAGTTCCTCTACGTGGATGTTGGAATGAACGGTCGCAACTCAGATGGGGGGGTGTTTGCACGCAGCTCCTTGGCAACACTACTAGGGAGTGGTGGGCTAAACTTACCCTCAAATGAGGACACAACCGAACATCTCAACTTTGCGTTTGTTGCGGATGAAGCATTCCCACTTCAGGAGCACCTACTGCGGCCATATCCCCAGAGGGCCCTTACTTCTGAGAGACGCATTTTCAATTACCGGCTATCCCGGGCCCGCCGTGTAGTTGAAAATGCGTTTGGGATAATGGCGAATAGATTCCGGGTTTTTCATACGCCTATACATATGAAACCGGAGTCTATTGACGCAGTAGTGGTGGCCTGCTGTGTGCTGCATAACTTCCTGCGTCGTAGGGATAGAGCATCATACACGCCAGGAGGTTATGTAGATAATGCAGACGCTACAACAGGGGAGGTCCGTCCAGGGTCTTGGCGTGATGAGGCCCATGTGATTGTGCCACTCCAGCCGCAGAGCCATGGCCGCACTCGGCAGGAGGCCAGGGACAGTAGAGAAGCTTACTGCTCCTACTTCAATGGGTCTGGTGCAGTGAGCTGGCAGAACCAGGCCATGTAGTGTGGCTGGCTCTGGGATATGTATTTGAAGTTGCAATGGAGGTGACAGCAGGTTAGCTGCTCCCCTTTTCTTTTTTTGTTACAATTTCCTGGATCTTTGGTTTAATTATGTGCAGGAGTTTTAGTTAGTTACCGTATATACTCGCGTATAAGCCGAGTTTTTCAGCCCAAAAATTGGGCTGAAAAGTACCCCCCTCGGCTTATACGCGAGTCAGTGCGGGGGCTGCTGTATACAGCGGTATAAAGCAGCCCCCGCATCCCCAGTAATGCAGGGCCCCCCCCTCATGCTCCGGTCACCTGTAAAGCAAATTATACTTATCATTGTCCCGCTGTCCGCGCCCGCCGCTGCCGACATCGCGATCCTCCATCTTCATGCGTCTTCTTCCTGTTTCTGTGCGCGTCATTGACGTCATTACCGGCGACGCGCACAGGAAACAGGAAGAAGACGCATGAAGATGGAGGATCGGGATGTCGGCAGATGCGGGCGCGGACGGCAGCGGGACAATGATAAGTATAATTTGCTTTACAGGTGACCGGAGCATGAGGGGGGGGGACCCTGCATTACTGGGGCTGCCTGTATACTACCACTGGGGCTGCTGTATATAGGGGCTGCTGTATACACCACTGGGGCTGCAATACCACTGGGGCTGCTGTATATAGGGGCTGCAATACCACTGGGGCTGCAATACCACTGGGGCTGCTGTATATAGGGGCTGCTGTATACACCACTGGGGCTGCAATACCACTGGGGCTGCTGTATACACCACTGGGGCTGCAATACCACTGGGGCTGCTGTATATAGGGGCTGCAATACCACTGGGGCTGCAATACCACTGGGGCTGCTGTATATAGGGGCTGCTGTATACACCACTGGGGCTGCAATACCACTGGGGCTGCTGTATATAGGGGCTGCAATACCACTGGGGCTGCAATACCACTGGGGCTGCTGTATATAGGGGCTGCTGTATACACCACTGGGGCTGCAATACCACTGGGGCTGCTGTATATAGGGCTGCTGTGTACACCACTGGGGCTGCAATACCACTGGTGCTGCTGTATATAGGGGCTGCAATACCACTGGGGCTGCAATACCACTGGGGCTGCTGTATATAGGGGCTGCTGTATACACCACTGGGGCTGCAATACCACTGGGGCTGCTGTATATAGGGGCTGCAATACCACTGGGGCTGCAATACCACTGGGGCTGCTGTATATAGGGGCTGTTGTATACACCACTGGGGCTGCAATACCACTGGGGCTGCTGTATATAGGGGCTGCAATACCACTGGGGCTGCAATACCACTGGGGCTGCTGTATATAGGGCTGCAATACCACTGGGGCTGCAATACCACTGGGGCTGCTGTATATAGGGGCTGCTGTATACACCACTGGGGCTGCAATACCACTGGGGCTGCTGTATATAGGGGCTGCAATACCACTGGGGCTGCAATACCACTGGGGCTGCTGTATATAGGGGCTGCTGTATACACCACTGGGGCTGCAATACCACTGGGGCTGCTGTATATAGGGGCTGCAATACCACTGGGACTGCTGTATATACCACTGGGGCCTGCTGTATATCATACTGCTGGGGCCTGTATACCACTGCTGGGGGCTGTATACCTGTGCTGGGGTCCACCCTCGGCTTATACGCGAGTCAATAGATTTTCCCAGGTTTTGGGGGCAAAAGTAGGGGGGTCGGCTTATACACGGGTCGGCTTACACACGAGTATATACGGTAGTTAGTTTAGGTATGCTATTTTGTTTTGTGTTGCTGCACAGGTTTCAATGTGTGGTCAATTTGTGATCCCTTTAATGTGTTTAAAGAATGTGACATGCACTTTAATTGTCCATTGTTTTTACTTTCTGTTTGTTTTTTTTTACCAATCCAAGGTCACGATTAATGCATTATATTAAAAAGAATTTCTGTTGGATCCAAAATAATCTGTGTGAGCCTGATTACTTGGTGGAGGAGGGCAATGTGATGAAGGTTTTGGTGGGGGCCAGGGATGTCATAGCCACCTATTGGCTGGGATTGTGCAGACAATATGTGTGGGTAGCCATGTTTTTTTACAAGGATTTTGGCCAACAGTGTTTGTGGCCATTGTGTGTACATGAGCATTTATTCTGTTGTAGCCAGAGGGTCCCCTGCACACAGCACATTGATGCAGGACATATTCTTCTCAGGTGGTTTCAAATACACTGTCACACAGATCTTTGACATGTCGCCTTGGGAGCTGTTCCACTACATTCACATCTGTAAGCAGATATATAAACACCATTGAGCCTGTATTCACACATAGTTAGCCAGAGTTGACACAGATACAATTTCAACAGAAAACGCACATACTGTGTGTTGTAAGCCGCTACTGTGTGTCGCACAAACGCACCTTAGCGCAATTGCCACACGCCGCGGTCACAAGCGCTCATCGTGCGTGACAAGGCAAACACTTCTACTACGCACACATAGCCCAGAACCGCTACTTTTATGCACACTGGGTATGTGACTGGCCACCGCTCCAGCGTGACGCATTACCATCGATTTCGATGCATTCGCCATGCTCCGCCATGTCACAACCGCTTATTCCGTGCCGCACTCCGATCACTAGTACGTCACGTCTCGCCCATGTGCCCTTTCCGTCGTGCCCAATCACAACTCCGTAGTGTTGGCCAATGGTTGTGCTTTGGGCGCGGCGTACAGGACTGTGGCACGCCTATTTGTTTTACGTCCTGCCTTTGTTCCTCCCAGATCAGTCTGTGGTGGCGGCGTGTAAAGCTGGTAGGCTGAGCTACAGATGGCTACTTGAGACATCCGGCGATGTAGCTAGTTACAGATGTAGCGTAGCGTAGCGCACCTTGTGGCGGCGTGTAAAGAGGGTGCGTTTCCCGTTTGTAACCGTTTGGGCGTGCTCGTGCACGTGAAGTAGCGGATTGTATCCATCCTCCAGTAGCGGCGTGTAAAGGTACCCTAAGGGTACCTTTACACGCCGCGACGGCAGGCTGGATACATCGCGCTACTTCGCGTGCACGAGCACACTCAAACGGCTACAAACGGTCAACGCACCCTCTTTACACGCCGCGACAAGGTGCGCTACGCCACGCTACATCTATAGCTAGCTACATCGCCGGGTGTCTCAAGTAGCCAGCTGTAGCGTAGCGTACCATGTTTACACACCGCTCCAACAAGCTACTATGGGCGGACCCGGTGCAGCAGGGATAGCACATAGGCGTGCAACAATCTTGGATTACGAGCCGTCCGTATGATGATAGGACAGCGCAATATCATCAGGATTGGCCAGGCATCGCAGGAGGCTGGTTAATAGAGCACGCTCGAGTAATTGTGTAGTGTGACTGGTCAGCTCCTTAAATATCCCGCCCTATGCTGCGACTACCAATCATAAAGCAGGAGCGACCTCCAATGATCGCAGATGGGGCGCGGTAACATGGCGACTGTGTCACGCCTTAGATACATGGCAGCCACATCGCCGGTGTCCAGAGTTGCCTTTACACGCCGCGACGGCAGGCTGGATACAATTGTAGCTTGTAGCGTCCATATCGCCTGTAGTAGCGGCGTCTGAAGAGGCGACGCTACAGCCGGCGACAGATACATCTGTTTATGGGCTCTGCTCATAAACTTAAGGCAACATCGCCGATTGTAGCGAGCTGTATCGGCGTGTAAAGAAGCAACGGAAGGCAACTCTGGACACCCGGCGATGTGGCTGCCATGTATCTAAGGCGTGACACAGTCGCCATGTTACCGCGCCCCATCTGCGATCATTGGAGGTCGCTCCTGCTTTATGATTGGTAGTCGCAGCATAGGGCGGGATATTTAAGGAGCTGACCAGTCACACTACACAATTACTCGAGCGTGCTCTATTAACCAGCCTCCTGCGATGCCTGGCCAATCCTGATGATATTGCGCTGTCCTATCATCATACGGACGGCTCGTAATCCAAGATTGTTGCACACCTATGTGCTATCCCTGCTGCACCGGGTCCGCCCATAGTAGCTTGTTGGAGCGGTGTGTAAACATGGTACGCTACGCTACAGCTGGCTACTTGAGACACCCGGCGATGTAGCTAGCTATAGATGTAGCGTGGCGTAGCGCACCTTGTCGCGGCGTGTAAAGAGGGTGCGTTGACCGTTTGTAGCCGTTTGAGTGTGCTCGTGCACGCGAAGTAGCGCGATGTATCCAGCCTGCCGTCGCGGCGTGTAAAGGTACCTTAAGAGATTAAAAGGTTTCTATCCTTGTGGCCGATGTGTGACGTGTCCAAATTTGTATCATGCTCGTGATTTCCCATCAAGTGATGGGGACAAGCACTATGATATTAGAGATTACATCACCTGCAGCACCACACAAGTGGTTTATCATGCCACATGTGGCTGTGGTAAGATATACATAGGATTAACATCAAGAGAACTGAAAGTTCGTATACGTGAACACGTGAAGGATATTCTTGGCGCTGAAGCCGTTGAGGATGAAACATTATTAAAAACCATTCCAAAACACTATAAAAAATATCATAATTGTGATCCAAGGTCCCTGAGGGCCTGTGGCATTGATGTGATACATTAGGGGTGGTAATCTGCGAAAAACCCTGGCGCAGCGTGAGCTGAGGTGGATCATCACCTTAGACACAATGTCGCCTAAAGGGTTAAATGAATCTATGAGCTTCGTTCCCTTTCTTTAAATAAGCCATTTTCTTTGTGCCCTGTGTTCTCATTTAGAAATATGAGTCATTGAAACATAATTATGAGACACATTCTTTTATTTGTCATTGCGTTTCTCCCCTTTCCTCACTGAGTATATATGCTATGGGCCTGGTTATCCTGGTCATTATACATATACACATTTTAATATGTATGTTTGTATTTTTAATTTATTCTCATGGTCATCCATCTTATTTTCCCAGGACCTTGAATTGATTTACAGTGTTTGTTTCATGAATACTTTTGGACACTAACAGACAACTTGGAGAAAAAAAGAAGATTCATGCAACCTGATTAATTGATCTATGAATTGCTGTATTATTTATTCAGTTTTGTGTCCATTCTTATGATGTAATGATTCTATATAACTCTCTCTGTATTATCAACTATACGATTCTGCAGATCACTGTGCCAGTGCGCATGTGCTCTCTCCTGGCCCTCCGCCCTCCTCCTGCAGCGTCATACAAACCGGCGTCTGACTCGGTTGCTTAGTTACCACTGAGCTTCCTGGCCTGATTACGGCGACGCTGTGGGGGCGGGATCGGACAGTCATGGTGAGCGCGCATGCGCCGACTATAGCGCTGTGATTGGCTGAATCCAAGCATGTGACCGGACTTGATCATCATTTAAGGCCCATTCTGTGGGGATGATGGTATCCCCATGATGAAGCATTGCACTTTGTACTACCTGTAACACGCGAAACGTACGTAGGGGTCCTCCAGGGATTACCTCCCATCGCTCTAACTTGATCTCCTGGTAAAGTATTGCGTGGGTTAGTGGGGTGCCGATAGCTGAATGTCCTTATACTATAGCAATCATGCTTTACATTGATAATATGTGGACTAGGCTTCGGACCTTCTTTTTCCCACGTAGACAAATAATTTGGATCACTCTTGATCATTGAATGTGCATCACGGTCTGGTACATGATGATTAACATGCACTGAAAAGAAATTTCATATCGGAATTTTGTAGAAAACTGATTCTAAATGTGTCATAGCCAGCAGATATACAAACCATTTACCGCATGCATTGTATTCTGTGATTTGGGAGTGCACTAATCAATTGTATATTTACCAGCTTTTCTGTAAACCAACTGCAAGTTTGTATGTTACCTTTTTATCCTGCACAAATGTGTCTCATCCTGTCTATCCAGCATACTTTTTCTATGAAAATAAACTGTTTTTGAAGCATCTTATACTCCACATTTTTTCTTGTTAAAACATTATGTTGTGTAGAGTTGCTACATGCTATATTTGGCTGATATAGCCTACTGGCATGACTGTATACCATATTGGCTAACATGTAAATATTACTCAATACTATAGCATACTCTCATGGTTAATGTGTATCATTCCCTTACTCTTAAACACCAGTGTCTTTGCAGTATCTGATATCTCTTCTTCACAGTCCAGCATCAGCATACAGAGTTCAACTCATGTGGCTCTCCTCTTCACGCCACCTGGACAACTAAGCTTTGTTCTTTGGCAGATGCACTCTTTACTCTCAGATATTAACCTCTCTATTCTCCTATGTAGTTGAAAACTTCACTCGCTCTCACTGGCAGTACTAGCATAAAAGTAAGCATATTTTTACCGCTGGGGACAAAATACATAGACTGATGTAGCTCTTGGCAGGAGTCATACAAATGTTTAAAAATCGGTCCGATTGTTATCTTGGAAAGTAGGATGAGTGAAATCCATTTGGTATTCCATATGTCATGCAAGTGGTATGTGAGTATGCAATTTTTTTCCCGCCTAGCATCTGTATGACATGAATAAGCCATCCATATGCAATTAGTTATTTTTCTCAGCAGGTATTATTCTATAATTATTTACTAGAACATTTACAGTGTTCTATGGTACAGAATGTTAATGTATCAGTAAAAAGCGGAAAGCATAAAGTGCAGTCCTTTTTTATCACATCCATTGACTTGTATTGGCGAGGCTCGTGGGATTTGCTCACTTGCAGCATGCTGAAATTTTTTTCTCATCCCATATCTAGAAGAGAAAAAAAATTACTCATCTGCTCTGACTCATTGACTAACATGGGTCCAAGTGCAATGTGAGATTTTCTCACTTTGCACTAGTCCGATTCATACGCTCATGTGAGTGAGGCCTTAACATAGCACTATCTAAACTCTGGAGAAGGGCACTATATATTGAGAGCTACTCACTTCCACTTACCATTTAGCCTTGATGCAGGTACTTTTTTGCTGTTTCCCAGTTTCTGCTTCTTCTGTTATTTTAGGCCATTGAATGTGCTCTACTAGCAAGAAAACAGTAGCTTTTATATCCCATGCGATGCAACTAGGAAGAGAAAGTACACATTCTTGGTGTAGGCCTCACTCCACCATCAAATCTTTGTCACCAGCATCTTAGTATATTACTCCTAAAGGACACTGAACAGCTCCTAATGAATGGTACATCAGATCTACTTACAGCCACTAGTGCCAACCAGCCTTAAATATTAATTGATTGACATGTACTGGTATATTTCATTTACTCATATCCCACGTGTCATTGCTCATTTTTTTAAACTTTACTGCTCCCCCATAAACAAATGAAAAGAAGAAACATTAAATAGGCCATGTATTACATCCCTAAACCGGAAAGGATTTATGCTAGCTCATAGGGGCATAATGCTGGGGATAGGCAGCAGGTAAATAACATAACATATTACATGTCATAAGATTATCATAAGCATGACATTTTCATAGCAGTATAGCAACAATGATAGCCATGTGGTGTCTCCAACACAGCAGGATAAATGATAACCTATGAAAATGAACAAAAACAAAAAAGCTCACCACACTGCTGATGATTTAAAGCTTCAGCTCCAATATCATGATAGGTGTCCGTCCTTAACGTCTTGCCAGCAGCAGACTATCCAAAAAGAATTCATAGGAAAAGATGGCACTTCATACCAATCGATATAAAATTCCAAAGAGCTTGGTTATTATTCCATGATTAAATAATGGAATACAGTCACATCATGCAAACACAACTAAGTTGTCTTTGCATGATATGGCTGTATTCCATCATTTAATCATGGATTAATAAACAAGCACTTTGGAATTTTATATCGATTGGTATGAAGTGCCATCTTTTCCTATGAATTCTTTTTAAATGATAACCTACAATCCCATAACAAGAATTAAAGAACTTTGCAGTCCTGGAATGTCTACAACATAGTTTTTAAGGTTGAAGGTAGACTTTAAGTCCATCTAGTTCAACCCATAGCCTAACATGTTGAGCCAGAAGAAGGCAAAAAAAAACCCATGTGGCAAACACTAAGCTCCAGATTGGGGAAACAAATCCTTGCAGACTCCACATACGGCAATCCAGTGGCGGACCTTCAGCCTGGCAGGCCCTGGTGCAGCTTTAGGTGAGGACCGGGAGGGAGAATGGGGGGGGTGCTGGCAGCGTCAGGTGAGGAGCAAGGGGGGTCTGGTGTTAGCAGCGTCAGGTGAGGAGTGGGGGGGGTCTGGTGCTAGCAGGGTCAGGTGAGGAGCGGGGGGGGTGCTAGCAGGTGGGTATTGCGTGCGGCTCTTACCTGCGCCGAGCCGCACATTGTAGATCTGGGAGCCGGGTCTGGAGAGGAGAGGAGGGGCGGGAGCAGCCGAGAGAACAGGAAGCTTCCCTCAGTTAGCCTCCTCTCCTCTGACATAGGGTCACGGGGGGCCCCCTACAGGTGCGCCCCTGCGGCAATCAGACTAGTCCCCTGGATCATCGCCTCATCAAAGAATCTAATATATATAACCTGTAATAGTATATTTTTCAAGAAATACATGCAGGCCATTCTTAAATTTTAGTAGTGACTCACTCATTACAACATCATGTGGCAGAGAGTTCCACAGTCTCACTGGTCTTACAGTAAAGAATCCACGTCGGTGATTATGATTAAACCTTTCCTCCAGACGTAGAGGATGCCCCCTTGTTTCTGTCTCAGGCCTAAGAGTAAAAAGATCATTAGAAAGGTCTCTGTAATGTCCCCTCATATATTTGTACATAGTATAAAGATCATCCCTAAGCCTTTGTTCTTCCAAACTAAATAACCCCAAGTTTAATAACCTGTCTTGGTATTGCAGACCCCTCAGTCCTTGGTCGCTTTTCTCTGCACCTGCTCTAGTTCAGCTATGTCTTATACACCGGAGACCAGGACTGTACGTGTGGCGCCCCTATGGCAAAGCGCCACAGGGAGGTACTGGACCCCAAACAGAAGGAGTAGTGCCTCCGTAGCCGTGGATATGGAGGACCCTACAGAGTCTGCACCCCAACACACATACAGTAGGCCACCTTAATACAGGGGACCGTATATTCAATAGGTCCCAGGGGTATGGAGCCTATATGAGTGGGAGACGAGGAGTGACAGCTAGAAGACTAGTGAGTCAGACGGTGTAAGAGAGCAGAGAGGACGGACGCAGGGGACCCTGCAACCGTGTCAGGAGGGCACCTCTGAGGAGAGGGGTGACCCAGACTGAAAAGGGGGCAACTCCAGGACTGGTCGGAGCCAGCTGGAGACCCAGGTCATTACCGGAACCGAGGCGATTAGTTACGGTGTATCCCTAACCGCAAACCGGCAGGCTGTGGGCCCAACATAAGGGAGCCACAGCACCCATCAAGTAGTCCAACATCAGTCCCGCAGCTGGGTTCATGACGCTGAGAAGTACAGAGACTTTAGGCAACAGACCTCAAGGACTAGAGACTAGACTCCCGAGTGGGAGTACAGACAGCCATCAGGGCACAGAAGAGAAAAGGACCAGGAGAGCCATTTTAAGGACACCTCTGACAGACTCTGGAAAAGCCTCCAAAATCCGTGGCTACAGTCCCCGGTTAACCCAGACTGTACCGTGTACCGATTCCATCTGGTGCAAGTAAAGAACTGTTTGAGCTGATCTGGTGTCTGGTCTCCTTTTATCCGTCGCCCAGAGGGCCTCTACAGCATCACAGAGGTGAGGACTACGACTCCCATCTTCCACCCCGCTGCCCTGAGGTAAAGCTCCACCTGTAGGGAGCTGTACTACCAAAGCTGTATTTCCATCACCTCAGCGGCCAGCCGCAGCGCTGGTAACCCTATTACCAGGTACCACAGGTGGCATCACATTACAATTCCCCCATCATCATCACTCCCACCCGCCATTGAGGGTCCAGGGCACGGAACCAGGAACCTACCAGCCGTGATCCCCACTGAAGCAGCAACCTGTCTCGGTATCCAAGTACCCCCTACCTTATCAACCGACTCATACACAGTATTCTAAGTGTGGTCGCACTAGTGACTTGTATAGAGGTAAAATTATGTTCTCCTCATGAGCATCTATGCCTCTTTTTATACATCCCATTATTTTATTTGCCTTTGCAGCAACTGCCTTACACTGGCCACTAAATGTGAGTTTGTGGTCCACCCATATACCCAGGTCTTTTTCAGTCATAGTTTTGCCCAGTATTTTACAATTAAGCACATGATTATACATTTTATTTCCTCTGCCCAAGTGCATGACCTTACATTTATCCCTATTAAAGCTCATTTGCTATTTACCAGCCCAAGCTTCTAGCTTAAATAATCTTTCTGTAATATAAAATTACAAAGAAGGTAATATTGTTGCTCCACTCTGTAATTGTCATATGGGGCAGGTTATTTGAATGGGAACCTCACCTGTGCTTGTTGTGCTGTCTGCACAACAAGAATTAGTGCATTGATGTTTATCTCCCTGTGTCCTCGGCTAATGAGCGGCTGTGGATGGTGAAGATTTTGCTGCGTCCTTAATCCCAGCACCTCACATGTGAGTCGTCACGTGGTGGGTCCGTGGGCGTGTTCAGGACGTCATCCAAGGTCCTATTGCCCGGAGCTGCTCCATACCTCACTCCGCATAGCGGAGGAACGAATGTATTTCAAAAAGAGTAATAGGTATTTGTGTGAGCGCTGGGGAATCAACCGGCACCAAGGCTATTATGAATAGTTACCTCTCGGCTTTATTTGTACAATAAAAAGGCAGGGTCCTTTAGGCCACAACGCGTTTCTACGCTCTCCAAGCGTCTTCCTCAAGTGGAATTAAGGACCCATATGACATTTCTCTTTATATAGTGAACATACACCAATTAACAACAGGGGGAGGGGAAATTGGAAAAACATGAGGGAACATCTAAAAACATGACAGGAGCATATGAAAAACTGGAATGGACTGCATAAGATATTGTTTGCCACAATTTGAATGTATGTACATATGGCATATATCATACTCCTCTTTCCTCTCTTTTCTTGTATATATTAAAAACATATAAAATCCATATAAAAATGCATATAAAGATACATAAAAGTAAACATTAGCGGAGGTATTATAAAAGTCAATTACATTAAAAAAACAATTACAATAATATAAAAAAATGTATATGAAAAAAAAAAAATAATAAAAAATATATATATATATATTTTAAAAAAATTCTAAAAAAAATTCTGAAAATAATAAATTAAATTAAAAAAAATGAAAAAAAAATAAAAAATAAAAAAAATATAAAAAAAATATAATAATAAAAAAATAATAAAAAAATAAATAAATATAAAAAAATATAATATAAAAAATAATAAAATAAAATAAAAATAAAATTAAATAAAAAAAAATTAAAACAAATTTAAAACATATATGAAGCTAAAAGGTTTTTGTTAGCACATAATACTATTATAATTTATATGCTACATGTTATATATTATATATTATTCTCTAGTGAAATGTTCAAACCTTCTGGTATTAAAGTACCTATTCTAAAAATCCAGTAAGATTCTCTTCTATTCAGGCTGCTGATTCTGTCTAATATATTCTCTCCTATTCTATCTATTATTACCAATTTGAATTTAGAGGGATCTTTCTCATGTGTTTGTAAAAAATGTTTTGATACACTATCATATATATAAACCCGAAGGGCACTTCCTGTGGAATCTGGCCAACTTCCGTGACGGCCTGCGCCCTGTGTCACAAACCGGAACCGGAAGTTCCAGACCCACGAGCCGCTGTCAAACCTGCATAGCGGCTCGCAGTGGGCGCTAAAGCGCCACCGCCACCCCCACACAGAGCCGTGTGCTCCCACCCAGGGCCGCACCGTCCACTGGACAGTGTGAGCCCTGAGTCCAGAGCGCCGGCAGCCAGGGGGAGCGGCATCACATAAGGGGGCGGCGCCACCAACATCAGCGGCGGCCTCAGCAGAGACGGACGCTGTAAGAGGGCGCGCGCCCTGTGGCACTGTAGGCTGCAGGGCGGCGGCGCCGAGCGGGGCTGACACCGGCCTCCGATCGGCTCAGGCGGCAGGGTGGCTACATGCACCCTCCCACCAACATCCGGGAACCGGCCCGCCCCACACTCCGGTGTGCGGCCTCCGCCGGCACCGCCCACTCTCCTCCTCCATCAGGGACCACACAGCCCCGCCGACAGCCCGGTGCAGTTTCTGCCTCCCCCCCTCCTGTGCCCCCCCAGCCTCCCCTCTCCTGTGCCCCCCCCAGCCTCCCCTCTCCTGTGCCCCCCAGCCTCCCCTCTCCTGTGCCCCCCAGCCTCCCCTCTCCTGTGCCCCCCCAGCCTCCCCTTTCCTGTGCCCCCCAGCCTCCCCTCTCCTGTGCCCCCCGCCTCCCTCTCCTGTGCCCCCCCAGCCTCCCCTCTCCTGTGCCCCCCCAGCCTCCCCTCTCCTGTGCCCCCCAGCCTCCCCTTTCCTGTGCCCCCAGCCTCCCCTTTCCTGTGCCCCCCAGCCCCACTTTCCTGTGCCCCCCAGCCCCGCCGACAGCCGGTGCGTGTTCTGCCTCCCCTCTCCTGTGCCCCCCAGCCTCCCCTCTCCTGTGCCCCCCCACGCCTCCCCTCTCCTGTGCCCCCCCAGCCTCCCCTCTTCTGTGCCCCCAGCCTCTCCTCTGCCTCCGCTCTTCTCCAGCCTCCGCTCTTCTCCAGCCTCCGCTCTTCTCCAGCCTCCGCTCTCCCCCTGCCTCCGCTCTCCTCTGCCCTCCAGCCTCCGCTCGCCTCCGCTCTCCTTTGCCCTCCAGCCTCCGCTCTCCTCTGCCTCCGCTCTCCTCTGCCTCCGCTCTCCTCTGCCCTCCAGCCTCCGCTCTCCTCTGCCCTCCAGCCTCCCTCTCCTCCAGCCCCGCTCTCCTCCCAGCCTCCGCTCTTCTCCAGCCTCCGCTCTTCTCCAGCCTCCGCTCTTCTCCAGCCTCCACTCTCCTCCAGCCTCCGCTCTCCTCTGCCTCCACTCTCCCCTGCCCTCCAGTCTCCGCTCTCCCTGCCTCCGCTCCCCTCTCCATCCGCCTCCGCTCTTTTCCTGCCTCCGCTCTTCTCCAGCCTCCGCTCTTCTCCAGCCTCCGCTCTTCTCCAGCCTCCGCTCTTCCCCTGCCTTCGCTCTTCCCCTGCCTCCGCTCTTCCCCTGCCTCCGCTCTTCCCCTGCCTCCGCTCTTCCCCTGCCTCCCTCTCCCCTGCCCTCCAGCCTCCGCTCTCCCCTGCTCTCCAGCCTCCGCTCTCCCTGCCCTCCAGCCTCCGCTCTCCCCTGCCTCCGCTCTCCTCCAGCCTCCGCTCTTCTCCAGCCTCCGCTCTTCTCCAGCCTCCGCTCTTCTCCAGCCTCCGCTCTCCCCTGCCTCCGCTCTCCCCTGCCTCCGCCTCTCCTCTGCCCTCCAGCCTCCGCTCGCCTCCGCTCTCCTTTGCCCTCCAGCCTCCGCTCTCCTCTGCCTCCGCTCTCCTCTGCCTCCGCTCTCCTCTGCCTCCGCTCTCCTCTGCCTCCGCTCTCCTCTGCCCTCCAGCCTCCGCTCTCCTCTGCCCTCCAGCCTCCCTCCCCCCCTCCCCTCCGGGCCCCCCGCCTCCCTTCCTGTGCCCCCCAGCCTCCACTTTCCTGTGCCCCCCAGCCTCCCCTTTCCTGTGCCCCCCAGCCTCCCCTCTCCCTGTGCCCCCCCAGCCTCCCCTCTCCTGTGCCCCCCCAGCCTCCCCTCTCCTGTGCCCCCCCAGCCTCCCCTCTTCTGTGCCCCCCAGCCTCTCCTCTGCCTCCGCTCTTCTCCAGCCTCCGCTCTTCTCCAGCCTCCGCTCTTCTCCAGCCTCCGCTCTTCTCAGGCCTCCGCTCTTCTCCAGCCTCCGCTCTCCCCTGCCTCCGCTCTCCCCTGCCTCCGCTCTCCTCTGCCCTCCAGCCTCCGCTCCTCGCCTCCGCTCTCCTTTGGCCCCTCCCACCTCCTCTCCTCCAGCCTCCGCTCTCCTCCAGCCTCCGCTCCTTCTCCAGCCTCCGCTCTCTCCAGCCTCCGCTCTCCTCCAGCCTCCCCTCTCCTCTGCCTCCGCTCTCTCCCCTGCCCTCCAGCCTCCGCTCTCCACTGCCTCCGCTCTTCTCCTGCCTCCGCTCTTCTCCAGCCTCCGCTCTTCTCCAGCCTCCGCTCTCCCCTGCCTCCGCTCTTCCCCTGCCTCCGCTCTTCCCCTGCCTCCGCTCTTCCCCTGCCTCCCTCCGCTCTTCCCTGCCTCCCGCTCTCCCCTGCCCTCCAGCCTCCGCTCTCCCCTGCCCTCCACCTCCGCTCTCCCCTGCCCTCCAGCCTCCGCTCTCCCCTGCCCTCCAGCCTCCGCTCTCCCCAGCCTCCGCTCTCCTGCAGCCTCCGCTCTCCTCCAGCCTACGCTCTCTCTCCAGCCCCGCCTCCCAGCGCCCTAGCCGCCCCCTCCGCGCTCTCACAGCCGCTGAAGGGCTCTCCCGTCACTGTAGCTGCCGCGCTCCGCCGCTGCCCGCCTCCGACGCTCGCGCGGTGGCCATCCCTCTCACCCATGCGGACCGCCGCCCCACCTCCTTCGCTCTCCCCTGCCTCCGCCTTCTCCACCTCGCCCTCGCCCCTGCACCTCTGCTCCTCCCCTGCCTTGCCCCCCGCCTCCCTCTGCCCCCGCCTCCCTCTCCGTCCTCCCTCCCCTCTTCCCCCCCAGCCTCCCTCTCCTTCCCCTCCTCCGCCTCCCCTGCCCGCTCTCCCTGCCCCCAGCCTCCCCTCTCGCCCCCCTGCTCCTTCCGTCCTCCAGCTCCTCCCCCTGTCCCTCTGCACCAGCCTCCGCTTCCTTGCCCCCCCGCCTCGTCCCTGCCTCCGTCCTCCTCCCCTGCCTCCGTGCTCCTCCAGCCTCCCTCTCCCCTCCACCTCCGGCCCCCCAGCCTCCCTCTCTTCTCCCCAGCCTCCCTCTTCTCCCCCTCGCTCTTCCTCATGCCTCCGCTCTTCTCCGCCTCCGCTCTTCTCCAGCCTCGCCTCTCCAGCCTCCCTCTCCGCTCCCCCCCTGCCTCCGCTCTCCTCTGCCTCCGCTCTCTCCAGCCTCCGCTCTTCCTTGCCTCACCTCCGCTCTTCCTCCAGCCTCCGCTCTCCCTGCCTCCGCTCTTCTCTCCAGCCTCCGCTCTCCGCCTCCTCTGCCTCCAGCCTCTCTCCCTCCAGCCCTCCGCTCTCCTCCAGCCTCCCCTCTTCTCCCTCCGCCTCTCCAGCCTCCGCTCTCCCCTGCCTCCCTCTCCAGCCTCCCCCCTCCCTCCGCTCTCCCCTGCCTTCCGCTCCTCCCTCCTCGCCTCCCGCCCTCTTCTCCAGCCTCCGCTCTTCTCCAGCCTCCGCTCTTCTCCAGCCTCCGCTCTTCTCCAGCCTCCCTCTTCTCCAGCCTCCCCTTTTCCTCCCTCCCCCTCTTCTCCACCTCCCCTCTTCTCCAGCCTCCGCTCTCCCTGCCCTCCAGCCTCCGCTCTCCCTGCCCTCCAGCCTCTTCTCTTCTCCAGCCTCCGCTCTTCTCCAGCCTCCGCTCTTCTCCAGCCTCCGCTCTTCTCCAGCCTTCGCTCTCCTCTGCCTCGCTCACCTCCCCCTCTCTTCCTCCGCTCCTCCGCCTCCCTGCCTCCGCTCTCCCCTGCCTCCGCTCTCCTCTGCCCTCCGCTCTCCTCTGCCTCCGCTCTCCTTTGCCTCCGCTCCTCCTCTGCCTCCGCTCTCCTCTGCCCTCCAGCCTCCGCTCTCCTCTGCCCTCCAGCCTCCGCTCTCCCCTGCCCCCCGCCTCCCCTCTCCTGTGCCCACCCAGCCTCCCCTTTCCCTGCCCCCCAGCCTCCACTTCCTGTGCCCCCCAGCCTCCCCTTTCCTGTGCCCCCCAGCCTCCCCTTTCCTGTGCCCCCCAGCCTCCCCTCTCCTGTGCCCCCCCAGCCTCCCCTCTCCTGTGCCCCCCCAGCCTCCCCTCTCCTGTGCCCCCCCAGCCTCCCCTCTTCTGTGCCCCCCAGCCTCTCCTCTGCCTCCGCTCTTCTCCAGCCTCCGCTCTTCTCCAGCCTCCGCTCTTCTCCAGCCTCCGCTCTTCTCAGGCCTCCGCTCTTCTCCAGCCTCCGCTCTCCCCTGCCTCCGCTCTCCCCTGCCTCTCTCTCCTCTGCCCTCCAGCCTCCGCTCGCCTCCGCTCTCCTTTGCCCTCCAGCCTCCGCTCTCCTCTGCCTCCGCTCTCCTCTGCCTCCACTCCTCTGCCTCCGCCTCCTCTGCCTCCAGCCTCCGCTCTCCTCCCTCCGCTCTCCTCCAGCCTCCGCTCTCCTCCAGCCTCCGCTTTTCTCCCCTCGCTCTCCTCCAGCCTCCGCTCTCCTCTGCCTCCGCTCTCCCCTGCCCTCCAGCCTCCCCCTCTTCCTCCGCTCTCTCCAGCCTCCTTTCTCCAGCCTCCGCTCCTCCAGCCTCGCTCTCTCCGCCTCGCTCTCCCCTGCCTCTGCTCTTCCCCTGCCTCCGCTCTTCCCTGCCTCCGCTCTTCCCCTGCCTCCGCTCTCCCCTGCCTCCCTCTTCCCTCCTCCGCTCTCCCCTGCCCTCCAGCCTCCGCTCTCCCCTGCCCTCCAACCTCCGCTCTCCCCTGCCCTCCAGCCTCCGCTCTCCCCCAGCCTCCGCCCCTTCCCAGCTCCGCCTCCTGCACTCCCTCTCCTCCAGCCTACGCTCTCCTCCAGCCTCCGCTCTCCTCCAGCCTCCGCTCTCCTCCAGCCTCCGCTCTTCTCCTGCCTCCGCTTCCCCTCTCCCCTGCCTCCCTCCCCTGCCTCCGCTCTCCCCTGCCTCCGCTCTCCCCTGCCTCCGCTCTCCCCTGCCTCCGCTCTTCTCCAGCCTCCGCTCTCCCCTGCCTCTGCTCTCCCCTGCCTCTGCTCTCCCCTGCCTCCGCTCTCCCCTGCCTCCGCTCTTCCCCTGCCTCCGCTCTTCCCCTGCCTCCGCTCTTCCCCTGCCTCGCTCTTCCCCTGCCCTCACCCTCCTCCCTCCCTGCCCTCCAGCCTCCGCTCTCCCCTGCCCTCCAGCCTCTGCTCTCCTCCCCTCCCGCCTCCGCTCTCCCCTGCCTCCGCTCCCCCCTGCCTCCGCTCTCCCCAGCCTCCGCTCTCCTCCAGCCTCCGCTCTCCTCCAGCCTCCGCTCTTCTCCAGCCTCCGCTCTTCTCCAGCCTCGCTCTTCTCCAGCCTCCACTCTTCTCCTGCCTCCGCTCTTCTCCTGCCTCCGCTCTTCCGCTCTCTCCCCTGCCTCCGCTCTCCCCTGCCTCCGCTCCCCCTCCTCCAGCCTCCGCCTCGTCTCTCCAGCCTCCGCTCTTCTCCAGCCTCCGCTCTCCCCTGCCTCCGCTCTTCTCCAGCCTCCGCTCTCCCCTGCCTCCGCTCTCCCCCAGCCTCCGCTCTCCTCCAGCCTCCCCTCTCTCTGCCCTCCAGCCTCCGCTCTCCCCTGCCTCCGCTCTCCCCTGCCTCCGCTCTCCCCTGCTTCCGCTCTCTCCCCTGCCTCCGCTCTTCTCCAGCCTCCGCTCTTCTACAGCCTCCGCTCTTCTCCAGCCTCCGCTCTTCTCCAGCCTCCCCTCTTCTCCAGCCTCCCCTTTTCTCCAGCATCCCCTCTTCTCCAGCCTCCCCTCTTCTCCAGCCTCCGCTCTCCTCTGCCCTCCAGCCTCCGCTCTCCTCTGCCCTCCAGCCTCTTCTCTTCTCCAGCCTCCGCTCTTCTCCAGCCTCCGCTCTTCTCCAGCCTCCGCTCTTCTCCAGCCTTCGCTCTCCTCTGCCCTCCAGCCTCCGCTCTCCCCTGCCTCCGCTCTCCCCTGCCTCCGCTCTCCCCTGCCTCCGCTCTTCTCCAGCCTCCGCTCTTCTCCAGCCTCCGCTCTTCTCCAGCCTCTGCTCTTCTCCAGCCTCCCCTCTTCTCCAGCCTCCCCTCTTCTCCAGCCTCCGCTCTCCTCTGCCCTCCAGCCTCCGCTCTCCCCCTGCCTCCGCTCTCCCCTGCCTCCGCTCTCCTCTGCCCTCCAGCTTCCGCTCTCCCCTGCCTCCCTCTCCTCCCTCGCCTCCGCTCTCCCCTGCCTCCGCTCTCCCCCTGCCTCCGCTCTCCTCTGCCCTCCAGCCTCCGCTCTCCCCTGCCTCCGCTCTCCCCTGCCTCCGCTCTCCTCTGCCCTCCAGCCTCCGCTCTCCCCTGCCTCCGCTCTCCCCTGCCTCCGCTCTCCTCTGCCCTCCAGCCTCCGCTCCTCCCTGCCTCCGCTCTCCTCTGCCCTCCAGCCTCCGCTCTCCCCTGCCTCCGCTCTCCCCTGCCTCCGCTCTCCCCTGCCTCTGCTCTCCCCTGCCCTCCAGCCTCCGCTCTCCCCTGCCTCCGCTCTCCCCTGCCTCCGCTCTCCCCTGCCTCCAGCCTCCCTGCTCCTCCTGCCTCCGTCTCTCCCTCTGCCTCCGCTCTCCCTTGCCTCCCGCTCTCCCTTGCCTCCGCTCTCCCCTACCTCCGCTCTTTCTCCAGCCTCCGCTCTTCTCCAGCCTCCGCTCTTCTCCAGCCTCCGCTCTTCTCCAGCCTCCGCTCTTTTCCAGCCTCCGCTCTCCCCTAGCCTCTGCTCTCCCCTGCCTCCGCTCTCCCTTGCCTCCGCTCTCCCTTGCCTCCGCTCTCCCCTAGCCTCCCTCTTCTCCAGCCTCCGCTCTTCTCCAGCCTCCGCTCTTCTCCAGCCTCCGCTCTTTTCCAGCCTCCGCTCTCCCCTAGCCTCCGCTCTCCCCTGCCTCCGCTCTCCCCTGCCTCCGCTCTCCCCTGCCTCCGCTCTCCTCTGCCTCCGCTCTCCTCTGCCTCCGCTCTCCTCTGCCTCCGCTCTTCTCCAGCCTCCGCTCTCCTGCCTCCGCTCTCCCCTGCCTCCGCTCTCCTCTGCCTCCGCTCTCCCCTGCCTCCGCTTTCCCCTGCCTCCGCTCTCCTCTGCCTCCGCTCTCCCCTGCCTCCGCTCTCCCCTGCCTCCACTCTCCTCTGCCCTCCAGTTTCCGCTCTCCTCTGCCCTCCAGCCTCCGCTCTCCTCTGCCCTCCAGCGCCTCCCTGCTCTCCTCTGCCCTCCAGCCTCTGCTCTCCTCTGCCCTCCAGCCTCCGCTCTCCCCTGCCTCTGCTCTCCCCTGCCTCTGCTCTCCCCTGCCTCCGCTCTCCCCTGCTCTCCCTGCTCTGCTCTCCCCTGCCTCCGCTCTCCCCTGCCTCCGCTCTCCCCAGCCTCCGCTCTCCTCTGCCCTCCAGCCTCCGCTCTCCTCTGCCCTCCAGCCTCCGCTCTCCTCTGCCCTCCAGCCTCCGCTCTCCTCTGCCCTCCAGCCTCCGCTCTCCTCCAGCCTCCGCTCCGCTCTCCTCCAGCCTCCGCTCTTCTCCAGCCTCCGCTCTCCTCCAGCCTCCGCTCTTCTCCAGCCTTCGCTCTCCTCCAGCCTCCGCTCTCCTCCAGCCTCCGCTCTCCTCCAGCCTCCGCTCTCCTCTGCTTCCGCTCTCCCCTGCCCTCCAGCCTCCGCTCTTCTCCAGCCTCCGCTCTCCTCTGCCTCCGCTCTCCCCTGCCCTCCAGCCTCCGCTCTTCTCCAGCCTCCGCTCTTCTCCAGCCTCCGCTCTTCTCCAGCCTCCGCTCTCCGCTCTCCTCTGCCTCCGCTCTTCCCCTGCCCTCCAGCCTCCGCTCTCCCCTGCCTCCGCTCTCCCCTGCCTCCGCTCTCCCCTGCCTCCGCTCTCCCCTGACCCCTTCCTCCTCTAACCCCTCCAGTTTCTGCCTCCTCCGTCCTCTGCCTCCTCCCTCCTCTGCCCCTCCAGCCTCTGCCCCCTCCAGCCTCTGCTGCACTCACTGCTAACCACTGAGCCACCGCACTCACTGCTGACACTGAGCCACCGCACTCACTGCTAACCACTGAGCCACCGCACTCACTGCTGACCACTGAGCCGCCTGTATACACACAATTAATTTCACAGCACTCCCCTATTACTAAATAAACTATATATAAGATTCTAGACTACCCGATTCTTTAGAATCGGGCCACCATCTAGTGTTTTATAAAACCTGTTTTGATGTTGAACCTATGTTTATTCAATCTGGATCTCATGCTCTGGGTAGTTCTCCCCACATATTGGTACCCACATGTACACTCAATCATATAGATGACAAAATTAGAAGAGCAATCTAACCTTTGCTTGATTTCAAACACTTCACCTGTAGTGTTCGATTTAAAAGTCTTGGCTTTATGGACCATATTTTTGCAACATTTGCATCTAAGTGATTCGCATCTATAACAGCCCTTAGTTTTACTTGTATTAATGATGTTATAATTTTCCGTTGTATTTAATTCTATACTTCTGATTTTACTTGGGGCCAATATATTTTGAAGATTTTTTCCCCTGCGGAAGATTACTTTTGGTTTCTTGGGAAGAATTTTTGAAAGGATTGGGTCTCCCTGTAGGATAAACCAGTTTTTTTCCAATAACTTATGAATATTTTTGTATGATTTATTGTCGGTAGTTATTAGTACACTATTGTATTTGGTTTCTGTCCATTCTTTTTTTCCAAATTTTTGTGAATTATTCCTCTCCTCAATCTTTTCCATGTATCCTTTTTGAGTATAATTCTTAGTTTTGTTGAAAGCATCAACTAATAATTTGTTTGGATACCCTTTTTCCTTAAATCTAGTTTTTAATATATCCGCTTCCCTTTTGAAATCCTCATCGTATGTGCAGTTATTTCGTATCCTAAGATACTGTCCATAAGGTATATTCCTCACCCAAGATGGAAGATGGCTACTATCGAATTTAAGATAACTATTGACATCCACATTTTTAAAAATGTGGATGTACTTAAGAGGCCTTCCTCATTTATTTTGATCATGAGGTCTAAAAATTGGATGCGTTCCTTTGAATAGTTCATAGTGAACTTTAGGCCCCATTGGTTCATATTCAAAGTGTTTACAAAAGTATTAGCCTCGTCCTCACTCCCTGACCATATGATCAATAAGTCATCAATAAATCTCCTGTAGAATTTAATGTACTTACTACCTAGGGGGGACTGTGCGATGGCCACGGATTCAAATGCACCCATGTAGAGACCGGCATAACTGGGTGCGAATCTCGTGCCCATCGCACAGCCCCTTATTTGTCTATATAATGAATCCTGAAAACTAAAAATATTATTATTTAAAATAAATTCAATACTATTTTTAAAAAATTCCTTTTGGGTCTTTCTTATTGCAGGGTCTTTTGATATATAGTGTTCTATCACCTTTATGCCTTTATTATGAGGTATATTAGAATAAAGTGCACTAACGTCAAGAGTGATAAATAAAATTCCTGGCATTGGGGGAAGATCAGTTAATAATTTTATCAATTGGGAGGAGTCTTTGAGATAGGATTCCAATTCTGTATTATATTTTTGTAAAAACAAGTCAATATAGTGAGATAAATTGCTAGTCAAAGAATTGATACTAGAAATTATAGGGCGGCCGGGGGGTGTTTTTGTACATTTGTGCATTTCTGGAAGAAAATAAAAGTGTGGAGTTCTGAATTTATCTATATTGAGAAATCTGAATTCTCTTTTATCTAATATCCCTAATGTTCTTGCTTCTTTAATCATTGCTTTGTATTCTGAGAACAGGTTCTCTAATGGATTTTCTTTCAGTTTTTCATAGTAATTATTATCACTAAGAATTTCCACACTCCTATTATTGTACCAATCAGCATTCATCACTACTACCCCTCCCCCCTTATCTGCTTGTTTAACTACCAGGTTTTTATTTTCTTTTAGTTTCCTCATGGCTACTCTTTCTCCCACTGAAAGATTATCTTTCTGTTTGATGTCAGTTATGTTCCTTATTTCTTTAAGGACTAAGTGTTGAAAAGTCTCCAAATGAGAACCTTTGTGGTGTAGGGGATAATATTTACTTTTATTCTTGGGAGCTATATGTACAAATTTATCCTCCAGATGTTGCTCAAATTCACTTCTTTTTCTCTTTTTATTTGTTCATTAGACTCTATTCCTTTCATCTTCTCAATTAGGAAGTGTCTTTGTATTGTAAGTTTCCTTACATATTCATTAAAATCAATATATAGGGTAAGAGGATCTAGTTTAGACTTAGGACAGAAAGTTAATCCTCACTTAAGTAAATTAATTTCATCTTGTGATAGCGCTATTCCTGATATATTGAAAACACCATCATCTTTACCTCCATTCATTTTGCCCCTTTTTTCCTCACTACTGGATGCTTGTCCTTCACTGATTTTAAATGAGTCTAATCCACTTTGTTTTTTTTCTTTTTTTGTTGTTTTTTCTAAATCCGAGGAAGTAAATATGGTAAATATGGTAAAAGGAAAGCTGGCTGAGATCCAAGATGGCCGCCATACAGTGAGGACATGCTGCTCAGCACTCCAGAGAATCTGGTGCCATCTGCAGCTTGTGTCCTTTGGTCGGATCCCTGCTGAGCCATCTACTTTAAACTATCATTAATTCCACATACTGCACCTGATTTGGAGAGCAGTGCAGGCTATAGGAAGCCGTTACAGCCCTCATCCATGGCCGGGAGCCTGGAAGGTGCATCTGGGACAGTTCACCTTGGACTATGGCTCTCCCTGGCTGGAGTGTAGCCTGCATCGGGACTGCTTGTCATATTGTGCCCACACACTGTTCCAGTGCTGAATCAGAGGTGAAAAGGCGGGAAGAGAAACCGAGATTCCCCTCTCTGTCACTGTGCAGACCACGGCCTGACCTGCAGGCAGAAGCCGGGGCCTGTAGTTGTGGGTGATCTGGATTATAGCTCCACCTACCACCGGAGCTGAAGTGGAGGATTACCTCCGGACCCACTCCCCGTGGATAGAACCCCCACGGTGTGCTGTAATAACACGGGAACGAGGGAGCCACTAAGGCGCAGATATTACGACTCTCCCCTCTCACAGATCTGTGAGAAGGAGAGCTGACAACGCTAAGCGGCCACCTCGGCTCTCTCTCTCTAACCTTCCACTGATATTTTATATAAGACAACAGGAGAAATCACTAGCAGCTATATACAGCCCTAGTACTACTGGGACAGATTATCATCCACCTCCTGCTGCAGGTCTTTAATCTTGGATGACATTGAAGCTGCAGGGGAAAAACTGTCTAATCTACGCTTTCTCCACTTAAACAATCCTCATCTCCCGAATCAGAAAATACTTAATTGTACCATTTACAAACTAAAGTCTACTAGACAGGATTCAGTGTAAATAATCATATCTCGTAGGATGACAATTGTATAAACTTTCTATTTACTCTTTCTGGGTGCTGTGGCCGAGTAGCTATTAAAGCTAATTTTTATTACAAGGGCCAGGCTGAGAGGCTTGGGGAAACACCACAGACGAGACCATCTCATGTTAAGACCTGTCCCACGTACTGCAGCTAATCCCGGCCTATTTTGGGGCATATACAGTTGTGGCCAAAAGTATTGACACCCCTGCAATTCTGTCAGATAATACTCAATTTCTTCCTGAAAATGATTGCAATCACAAATTATTATCTTCATTTAATTTGTATTCAATGAAAAAACACAAAAAAATTGTCCTAAAGCCAAATTGGATATAATTCCACACCAAACATAAAAAAGGGGGTGGACAAAAGTATTGGCACTGTTAGAAAAATCATGTGATGCTTCTCTAATTTGTGTAATTAACAGCACCTGTAACTTACCTGTGGCACCTAACAGGTGTTGGCAATAACTAAATCACACTTGCAGCCAGTTGACATGTATTAAAGTTGACTCAACCTCTGTCCTGTGTCCTTGTGTGTACCACATTGAGCATGGAGAAAAGAAAGAAGACCAAAGAACTGTCTGAGGACTTGAGAAACCAAATTGTGAGGAAGCATGAGCAATCTCAAGGCTACAAGTCCATCTCCAAACACCTGAATGTTCCTGTGTCTAACGTGCGCAGTGTTATCAAGAAGTTTAAAGCCCATGGCACTGTGACTAATCTCCCTAGATGTGGACGGAAAAGAAAAATTGACGAGAGATTTCAATGCAAGATTGTGCGGATGGTGGATAAAGAACCTCAACTAACATCCAAACAAGTTCAAGCTGCCCTGCAGTCCGAGGGTACAACAGTGTCAACCCGTACTATCCGTCGGCGTCTGAATGAAAAGGGACTGTATGGTAGGATACCCAGGAAGACCCCACTTCTTACCCCGAGACATAAAAAATCCAGGCTGGAGTTTGCCAAAACTTACCTGAGAAAGCCTAAAACGTTTTGGAAGAATGTACTCTGGTCAGATGAGACAAAAGTAGAGCTTTTTGGGCAAAGGCATCAACATAGAGTTTACAGGAGAAAAGAAGAGGCATTCAAAGAAAAGAACACGGTCCCTACAGTCAAACATGGCAGAGGTTCCCTAATGTTTTGGGGTTGCTTTGCTGCCTCTGGCACTGGACTGCTTGACCGTGTGCATGGCATTATGAAGTCTGAAGAAAGCTGGGTCTCCCTCAGAGGTCATGGGTCTTTCAGCAGGACAATGACGCAAAACACACTTCAAAAAGCACTAGAAAATGGTTTGAGAGAGAGCACTGGAGACTTCTAAGGTGGCCAGCAATGAGTCCAGACCTGAATCCCATAGAACACCTGTGGAGAGATCTAAAATGGCAGTTTGGAGAAGGCACCCTTCAAATATCAGGGACTTGGAGCAGTTTGCCAAAGAAGTATGGTCTAAGCATTGTAAGAAACTCATTGATGGTTACCAGAAGCGGTTGATCATAGTTATTTTGGCTAAAGGTTGTGCAACCAAGTATTAGGCTGAGGGTGCAATACCTTTGTTTGGCCCATTTTTGGAGTTTTGTGTGAAATGATCAATGTTTTGCTTTTTGCTTCATTCTCTTTTGAGTTTTGTCATTGAAGACAAATTAAATGAAGATAATAATACCAAAGAATTTGTGATTGCAATCATTTTCAGGAAGAAACTGAGTATTATCTGACAGAATTGCAGGGGTGTCAATACTTTTGGCCACAACTGTAATAGTCTGCCTACGGATTTAATAGTTCATATACGCTTCTATCTTGGATCTCCTCTAAACTGACCTTTCAAGTAACCATGTAAGCTTTGATACTTGGATCTTGAACGGGACATCTCACACTGTTTCCTTTTCAACAGTTGGTCAGTGCTTCCTACCCTTTTTTTATTTTCTTTCTTTTTTTCTCTCTCGTCTTCCAAAGTTCTTCCTCTCCACCACCAAATATATAAATTCGTTAACTCTGGCAACGCTAAGGATAACACCAGAGCCCAAGCTGCCCAATCTCCCCCAGATCAGCCGGACTCTAATTTTGCCATGTCTGCAGCATCCCTACAGGTCATTGCGAACACTATCACACAACAACTGATGCCAAAAATTGATGCCAGACTATCGTCCTTTCAATCCTCACTGGACTCTGCTGTCTGAACATACCATAAATATCTCTACAGTGGAACAGCAGATCTCTGACCTTGAGGACACGGTACAATCTTATGCTGCTCAAATTAAAGATAAAGATCTTGCAATAGAGCAGCTTCAAGACAAATTTGATGACTTGGAAAACCGGAGTCGTCGAAATATTCTCAAACTTGTGGGGGTCCCTGAATCGGTAAAAGACTTACATCACTTTACCTCTACATGGCTCCCGCGAGCTCTCAACCTTTCTGACTGTCCCGGCTCAATGGTGGTGGAGAGGGCCCATCGTCTAGGATCTCCAACCCAGGGCTCATCCTGTAATATTTAAACTACTTAATTACCAGGGCAAACTGCTACTGTATAGAACATTTAGAGCTATGCCGGTAGTAAAATACCGAGGGTCAGTCTCTCATTATATTTCAAGACTTTTCTGCAGTGGTTGTTCTGTCTCCGACACCCAATCCATCTCCAAATGTTTGTTTTTTGCATAATGTTATTAAATAGTTCAGCTGTAGATTCTTAATGAGCTTATCTCATATGTAGTGTTCTGGCTCCCTCTAGCGCCAATGCTACGTTTGCAGTCTATTTAATCTCTATGTCTAATTCTCCTCCCTCTTGCAATGCATTTTGGTAGCTCAGCCTCCATTTTACTTTCATATCTGGAAGGAAGAAGACACTCAGCAATACTGTTCCGATGCAATTGCATTGCCGGTATGTATTCATGCCTTCTTTAGTTGTTTTCTGCTCTAGTTTTAGCCTGGCTCATCCAGTTATAATCTAGATTAGTTACCAGTTCGTGCATATTGTATATCCATGTATAATGTGTATTCTGCTGTACCATGCACTGATTGTTCTGTATTCTGATTGTTTCCAGTTTTACCATATATAAATATACTGCAACGTTCAATAAAAGCACAGACTTCACCACAGTCTTCTCATTGGACTCAGTATAAAGGTTTAGCTGTCTGTTTAAATTCATGAGCCCCTGGCCCATTTAGTGAGAACAGAACAGTAAAACGGCAGCCATCCTAATGGGAAACAGTGAAGCAGCAGCCATCCAGATAGTAGGATACAAGTCACTGGCTACACAGAGACTTTGTACAGCTACAGCAATCTCTGCACAGCCAAGAATTTCCCCAGAACAATATGTCCTACAGATCACACAGGACAAGATCCGTTACTTCTACCTCCTCAAAGACAACATCCATCAGCAGTGCGGTTGCCATTGCCCGCGCAAATGCAGAATCCGCCAAAATGCGAGCAAGCTTTGCTGAACAAGAGATGCAACTTAAGTTAGAGAAGGCACGCCTGGATGACCAAGACAGAAGGTCACAGTTAGAGAAGGCACGCCTGCATGCCGCCTTAGAAAATCTACTAGCGAAAAGGGAGGCTGCAGCCGCCATCGCAGAAGCAGAGTCACTAGAAGCCGCACAAAACCCAGAGCTGCATAGGCGAAACAGTTTGCTGAGTCTGGAGTTCCACTGCAAGATCCTCCACAATGCACATCTCAGTACATTAATGAACTCCCTGATCCAAACTACAATCCTGATCTGGACCCAAAACGCGAACACGACACCTCCAGTGAAGAAAGCAGGAGCCATCATGAGCCTCAGCTCCAGGACAGACGCAAACTCGAAAATGTTGCACAAAACAACTCTGCTAATGACTACCTTGCCCCTCAACAGGTAACCAATGTAAACCGCCTTGCTGACACATTGTACGTCAGACCGAAGCAACATGACACCAGCTGGCGCCACCCAGAGGATAATAACAGGTATGAACACACCACTTACCCTTACCGGTGCACCCATCACTAGTATGCCCTGCTGACAACCTTTTCACAACAGAATTTGCTAAATTCTTGATGCGACGTGAGCTGGTTGCCAAAGGACTCATGAAATTCACCGACCAAGTTGAAAGCTACAGAGCTTGGAAAGCCTCTTTCCAAAATGTCACTAGAGACTTGGGGTTGCTACACAGGGAAGAGATAGACCACTTAGTTAAGTACCTGGGAGAAGAGTCAGTCAAACACGCAATAAGGATCAGAGACGTTAATATAAACCACCCTGAGATTGGCCTCAGAGATATCTGGAAGAGGCTGGATGAGTGTTACGGCTCAGCAGAGGAAATAGAGAAAGCTTTGTTCAAAAGAATCGATGACTTCACCAAAATATCTAACAAAGAGCTACAGAAACTTACAGAACTTAGCGACCTGCTAATGGAAGTCCAAGTTGCCAAATATGAAGATGATCTACAGGGACTTGTATTCCTCGACACAGCCAGAGGTGTGAACCCTATAGTCCAAAAGTTACCCTACAATTTGCAGGAGAAGTGGCTCACACATGGTTCCACATACAAATACAAGCACAGTGTTCCATTCCCTACCTTCTCTGTTTTTGTAGACTTTATACACCAACAAGCAAGAATTAGAAATGATCCCAGCTTCGACTTTACAATGTCGTATGCCACACTGTCACCAGCAATAAATCCACGCGGATCGTCTGTGACAGTACATAAGACTATTGTTTCTTCTCCAGATTCCAATCACAGGTCTGCTGACTACTCCCAATCAGAGACAAAGATGCAGGACCCTGACAAGCAGTGCCCGCTCCATCAGAAGCCTCATCCTCTTCTCGAATGCAGGACCTTCAGAGGAAAATCTATGCCAGATCGCAGAAGCTTCCTGAAAGAACACAGTATCTGCTATAAGTGCTGCTCATCCCCGGCTCATCTCACCAAGGATTGCAAGGTCAGTGTAAAATGCACAGAGTGTGGCGCCACAGACCATAACACACCTCTACACCCTGGCCCAGCTCCATGGAATACACAAAACACATCAGCTGACAGTTAGCATGGCGGGGAGGAAAGGAACACTGCTACACCTACACCAGAGATCACTTCACAATGTACAGAAGTCTGCAAAGGAACAATAGACAGTAGGTCCTGCTCTAAGATATGCCTCGTCAGAGTGTACCCAAAGGGCCACAGAGACAAAGCTATAAAACTGTATGCTATCTTGGATGATCAAAGTAATCGATCCCTGGCTAGATCAACATTCTTTGACCTATTCAACATCAAAGGGCCAAGCACTCCCTACTTATTAAAGACGTGTGCAGGTACTGTGACAACAGCAGTCAGGAAAGCTACTGACTATCAAATCGAGTCCTTAGATGGACAATTCTGCCTACTACTACCCACGATCATTGAATGCAACCAGATCCCAGACAACAGATCTGAAATTCCTACGCCAGATGTAGCAACCCACCACGCTCACTTAAAACGCATAGCACACCTCATACCGGAACTCGACCATCAGGCCCAGTTAATCTTGCTGTTGGGAAGAGATATCCTGCAGGTGCATAAAGTGAGACGTCATATCAATGGACACCACAATGCTCCCTATGCCCAAAGGCTAGACCTAGGATGCGTCATAATAGGAGGCGTATGCCTGGAACGCATGCACGCCCCCTCTTCTGTGTCAAGCATGCTGACAAGTACGCAGGAGGAAGGATGCCCATCTCTGTTTCAACCTTGTAACAGCCTCAGCCTCAGAGACCTGGACTTGGGGTCAGACCCTGCACCAATACAACATAGCCTTGTGCTTCCCTGTCATCTTTATCAGATGCTTTCACCTTTCAAGTCAGCCAAGGAGAAAAGCCCTTTACTCGTAAAGGTGTTCTGTCTACCAACAACAGTCTGTACGATCCCCTGGGTTTCGCAGCTCCAGTCACAATACAAGGCAAGGCCTTGCTAAGAGACTTAACTAGGGAAACATCTAACTGGGATGCACCTCTGCCACCCAATAAGAGAATCCAGTTGGAAGGATGGAAGAGCTCGATAGCTACCCTCTCCAACCTGAACGTGCCAAGACCATACACTCCTGTACCGTCAACAGAAGTGCAAAGCCAAAAACTGTACGTATTCGCGGATGCTTCTGTCAAAGCAATTGCTGCTGTTGCCTATCTTAAAACCTACCTTAAAGACTCCAAATGTCAGAGCCAAGCTTGCACACGCAACCAGGGCAGTTAATGCAAGTCAGCTACAAAGTACAACGTGGCTTTCAGAACCAAAATTATTATATGTTGAAGAACACCTTACGGACACCTTTGAAGTAGTAGGAGAGGACACAGATGCTGAAATCCACTCTCAGGTGTCTACACTTCATACAAAGACTTCTACTACCCAGCTGGGATCCCACAGGTTCGTCAAATTCTCAAGGTGGAAGTCACTCGTTCGAGCCATTACCTGCTTGAGCTACATAGCTCGCTCCTTCAGAACTCCCAGAACTTGTGATACAGGAGAATGTAAAGGCTGGCATATCTGTAAATATACCTACGTTACCTCAGACTTGGATTTCTCTAGAAACCACATAATCCTCACTATTCAAACCTACTTTATAGAAATCCAATGTCTTATTAACAAAGCTCAAATACCAGCGAGTAGCGTGTTAAGAATTCTCGACTCTACTCTTCAAGCAGGAGCAGCGAGGCTTACCCACGAAAGCCTAATCACCTTCATGGCAGAAGCCACAGCTAAAATCAATGCAAGACCCTTAGTCCCAGTTCCTAACGACCCTGAGGAGCCCTTGTTATTGACTCTAGCTACACTCCTTACTCAGAAAACAGGACCGTCCAGTTGGTGCAAACAATATTTGTCTAATCTGCAACCACGGACAAAGTGGCAATCTACTAGACCCAATCCGAATATAGGTGATTTCGTTCTTGTGAAAGACTCCAAAGTTCACCGGAACCAGTGTCCACTTGGTCAAGTTACCGCAACATTCCCGAGCAATGACGGTAATGTCCACAAAGTTGGACTAATAATGACTAAGGGAAATGAACCTAAGACATTTCTCAGACCGGTATCTGAGCTGGTCCTGCTGTTACCCTCAGAAGATAGGGATAGTGACATCCGGTGATGCCAGACGGGGAGTGTTCTGTCTCCGACATCCAATTCATCTCCAAATTTTGTTTTTTGCATAATGTTATTAAATAGTTCAGCTGTAGATTCTTAATGAGCTTATCTCATATGTAGTGTTCTGGCTCCCTCTAGCGGCCAATGCTATGTTTGCAGTCTATTTAATCTCTATGTCTAAGTCTCCTCCCTCTTGCAATGCATTTTGGTAGCTCAGCCTCCATTTTACTTTCATATCTGGAAGGAAGAAGACACTCAGCATTACTGTTCCCATGCGATTGCATTGCCGGTATGTATTCATGCCTTCTTTAGTTGTTTTCTGCTCTAGTTTTAGCCTGGCTCATGCAGTTATAATCTAGATTAGTTACTAGTTTGTGCATATTGTATATCCATGTATAATGTGTATTCTGCTGTACCATGCACTGATTGTTCTGTATTCTGATTGTTTCCAGTTTTACCATATACAAATATACTGCAACGTTCAATAAAAGCACAGACTTCACCACAGTCTACTCATTGGACTCAGTATAAAGGTTTAGCTGTCTGTTAAAATTCATGAGTCCCCGGCCCATTTAGTGAGAACAGAACAGTGGTGACAACCAAACGCCGGGCCTTTTCACCGGTCTGAAAACTTCCCCACGATAGAGGCATTCGGTTAACCCTTTTATACCCGGCACGCCTTAGGGTTGAGATTGGAGGAAAATCAATGTTTTTTTGACAACCATGATAAAGCAATGGAGAAAATAAACCGTTCCCCATTGACCTCATCTCCGATCACCTGATCCTGTGTTTCTGATAATGGTCAAGACAGAGAATATATATTTTCATCCTCCTCTCTCTATTCCTAGTGTCTGGTACGAGGAGATGAGGTTCCTTGTTTATATATAGCTATTGTCTTAGTTTAAATTTAGTACATATTCCTTGCCCGTAATCTTTATTGTTTATTCTTGGGTGATGTTCTCCGTCGAGATTCTATTTTGTGATGTTTCACATTGTGGTTTGCTTATTCTTGTTGGGCATGTGGGAGGGTGAGGTGTGGGTTCATTTTCCCTGGGCACGGACTTAGCTTGGTTCTATCGGGCTTGGGGGTCTCCTTGCTGGGACAGACTGCGGTCTAACTATCTTAATATCGATATTATCCATCTGTAGCCTCAGTGTGGTATAGGGTAATATGGTTACTTCTGATAATTTATCTCCTTATCTTCATATTGATACTCCTAAAGTTCTATCCTGGAACGTGGCTGGTCTTAACGCACCAGTGAAACGTAGACAGGTACTAGACCATGTTACTCGTATCCGTTCACATACTGTATTTTTACAGGAAACCCATTGAGTCCGTTGAAGATATCCTTCGCTTCGTAACAAACACTATTTGGAATATGTTGAGGCTTCCTTCTCAAAGAAGAAGCAGGGGTAGCTGTGCTGTTCCATAAAGATCTCGAGTATGTAATTTAAGATGTGGTAAGAGACAAAGAAGGACATTACTTGCTCATCAAAGTTCTTGTTGAGCAGAGAGAATATTGTTAGATTAATGTCTATGCACCTAACACAGCGGGCCCTTCCTTTTTCAGCAAACCTTTGAAGCTCATCCATAGATGGCACCCTACTAATATTTTATTAGGAGGTGACCTAAATGCCCTCCATGATGCTTTTCTGGATTGGTCTACTCCACCACCTGCATCCCATTCACTGACGGAGGCGGTCTCCACTTTAATGGACGGGCTTGACCTAGTCGATGCCTGGAGATATGTTATCCCACCGATAGAGAATTTACGTTCTATTCCAGGGTCCATGATGTTCATACTCGCATCGATTACTGGCTGATTTCTGCACCTATTTTCTCATCTTTAAAAACAGTTACAAATCTCCCAATGGTAATATCAAATCATACCCCTATCCTTTTGGCCCTTGACCTCCCACACATAAAATGGTATCAAGTCGTTAGCGCTTCCTTTCCTATCATTATACGTCAGATGAATTTAAAAGTAATTTGATGGGGTGGTGGGAAGCTTTTGTGGAGGACAATTTGGAACACTTAGAAGACCATAACTTATTCTGGGCCACTGCCAAAAGGGTGCTCAGAGGATACATTATTTCTTAACTTTTGCAGAAAAAAAAGAAGTTATTATCTTCCCTGAAACCTCTCCTTTACCAGCTCACCCAAACCTACAGGGATTTTCAGCAGCATAATACCCCTTCAAACAGAGAGGCTTATCTGACCACCAAGCAGACCATAGACATTCTACTGCATGAACAGGCACATAATCAACTAGCCCATCAACATAATAGATACTTCGGGTGGGGCAATAAGCCTGGATGCCTCTTGGCATCATTAACGAATCAATTTAAAACAACAACCAAAATCCCTAATATCAAACTCCCTGATGCATGCATTAGCGGGGACCCGACACAAATATGTGCGGTGTTCAGGGATTTTTACGCGGATCTTTATGGCCCATCCACCAACTCTATGGATGAGGGATATGAATTTCTACATAAAGTCAATCCACCAAAACTTTCCAATTCTCAGAGAGAAATATTAAATAAACCAATCTTTCCAGAGGAGGTCGGACCATTCAGTATTCCAAATTGTTTAAAGCGCCTAGCCCTGGCAGATACTCAGTGGAATCTTTTAAAATATTTAGACCTTTGCTTATACCCCATCACACCTCCCTTTTTAACCATATTGTAGAATCAGGTACCATGCTGGACCGATTCTACGAAGCGTGCATTTCGCTTCTATTAAAACCAGGTAAAGACCCGCTCCTCCTTGCCTCGTACCGCCCAATTTCTCTTTTGAATGTAGATTTCAAATTACTTGCTAAAATTATGGCCAACAGATTGCAATCTTTACTGCCCAGCATTCTCACTAGGTCCCAAACAAGCTTTGTTTACAGTCACTCCATTACCTATAATATTAGGACAGCACTAGCTGCCATCACACACAGTCATCAAACTAAGTCCAGGCACAATATATTGGTCAGTTTAGATGCTGACAAGGTCTTTGACTGCGTGTCTTGGTCTCATCTCATTTGCACACTGAAGTACAGTTAGGGCCAGAAATATTTGGACAGTGACACAATTTTCGCGAGTTGGGCTCTGCATGCCACCACATTGCATTTGAAATGAAACCTCTACAACAGAATTCAAGTGCAGATTGTAACGTTTAATTTGAAGGGTTGAACAAAAATATCTGATAGAAAATGTAGGAATTGTACACATTTCTTTACAAACACTCCACATTTTAGGAGGTCAAAAGTAATTGGACAAATAAACATAACCCAAACAAAATATTTTTATTTTCAATATTTTGTTGCGAATCCTTTGGAGGCAATCACTGCCTTAAGTCTGGAACCCATGGACATCACCAAACGCTGGGTTTCCTCCTTCTTAATGCTTTGCCAGGCCTTTACAGCCGCAGCCTTCAGGTCTTGCTTGTTTGTGGGTCTTTCCGTCTTAAGTCTGGATTTGAGCAAGTGAAATGCATGCTCAATTGGGTTAAGATCTCGTGATTGACTTGGCCATTGCAGAATGTTCCACTTTTTTGCACTCATGAACTCCTGGGTAGCTTTGGCTGTATGCTTGGGGTCATTGTCCATCTGTACTATGAAGCGCCGTCCAATCAACTTTGCAGCATTTGGCTGAATCTGGGCTGAAAGTATATCCCGGTACACTTCAGAATTCATCCGGCTACTCTTGTCTGCTGTTATGTCATCAATAAACACAAGTGACCCAGTGCCATTGAAAGCCATGCATGCCCATGCCATCACGTTGCCTCCACCATGTTTTACAGAGGATGTGGTGTGCCTTGGATCATGTGCCATTCCCTTTCTTCTCCAAACTTTTTCTTCCCATCATTCTGGTACAGGTTGATCTTTGTCTCATCTGTCCATAGAATACTTTTCCAGAACTGAGCTGGCTTCTTGAGGTGTTTTTCAGCAAATTTAACTCTGGCCTGTCTATTTTTGGAATTGATGAATGGTTTGCATCTAGATGTGAACCCTTTGTATTTACTGTCATGGAGTCTTCTCTTTACTGTTGACTTAGAGACAGATACACCTACTTCACTGAGAGTGTTCTGGACTTCAGTTGATGTTGTGAACGGGTTCTTCTTCACCAAATAAAGTATGCGGCGATCATCCACCACTGTTGTCATCCGTGGACGCCCAGGCCTTTTAGAGTTCCCAAGCTCACCAGTCAATTCCTTTTTTCTCAGAATGTACCCAACTGTTGATTTTGCTACTCCAAGCATGTCTGCTATCTCTCTGATGGATTTTTTCTTTTTTTCAGCCTCAGGATGTTCTGCTTCACCTCAATTGAGAGTTCCTTTGACCACATGTTGTCTGGTCACAGCAACAGCTTCCAAATGCAAAACCACACACCTGGAATCCACCCCTGACCTTTTAACTACTTCATTGATTACAGGTTAACGAGGGAGACGCCTTCAGAGTTAATTGCAACCCTTAGAGTCCATTGTCCAATTACTTTTGGTCCCTTGAAAAAGAGGAGGCTATGCATTACAGAGCTATGATTCCTAAACCCTTTCTCCGATTTGGATGTGGAAACTCTCATATTGCAGCTGGGGGTGTGCACTTTCAGCCCATATTATATATATAATTGTATTTCTGAACATGTTTTTGTAAACAGCTAAAATGACAAAACTTGTGTCACTGTCCAAATATTTCTGGCCCTAACTGTATAGGCTGTTTGGACACACCTTTTATAACATGATTCGAACGATTATTCTAATCCTCAGTCGTCAATTTGGCTCCAGAGTACGCGGTCAACCTTTTTCTCTATATTCAGAGGTACGAGGCAGGGATGTCCTCTGTCCCCTCTACTTTTTAACCCCTTCCCAACTTATGACGTCGTGGGACGTCATAGAACTCAGAGCCTTCCCGACCTGTGACATCCCACGACGTCATGGCAGGATCGCGTTCCCGCAGCACCGGTGATCAGGGTCGGTGACATGTCACTGGTGCCACGGGAACATGAGGACCTGTACTTTGTCCTGGTGGGGTGGCTTTCCCCCACACATGGCTGAATTCGCTCTGATTGGCAGTTTAAACTGAACTACCAATCAAAGTAATTCACCCCTCCAAATCTGATTGGAGTTCTCCAATCAGGTTTGGAGGGGTGGGTGCGCGGGTGCCCTCCCCTCCTCAGCCCCCTCCCACTCCAAGTCAACCCCCCGTCCCTTCCTGGCTGCAACCCACCCACCATCGATCTCCTCTGTGCACCGATCTCCTCCCACATGCTGGCGCAGGCACCGGAACGGTCTGGCATCGGCACTGGCCAGCGCTCGCCGGTGGGTGCATAGTGCCGCTCAACCCTCCCACCCCGGATCACCCCTCCATCCACACCCACACCCTCCTCAGCTCCCTCCCACTCCAAGTCAACCCCCAGTCCCTTCCTGGCTGCAACCCACCCACATTCGATCTCCTCTGTGCACCGATCTCCTCCTGCATGCTGGCGCAGGCACCGGAACGGTCTGGCATCGGCACGGGCCAGCGCGTGCCGGTGGGTGCATAGTGCCGCTCAACCCTCCCGCCCTGGATCACCCCTCCATCCACACCCACGATCCACTCCCCCCCCCCCGGTGTCCCCTCTCACCCATCCTCCGTCGTCCTTCGTGGTGCCACTGCTCCTCTGTGTGGCGCTCCTCCTGTGTGCTAAACATTGAAGCTCCCCCACAAGTGACCCCATTTTGGAAACTAGACCCCCCAAGGAACCTATCTAGATGCATAGTGAGGACTTTGAACCCCCAGGTGCTTCACAAATTGATCCGTAATAAGGAAAAAGTACTTTTTTTTCACACAAATTTTCTTTTTTTATTTTTACGGATCAATTTGTGAAGCACCTGAAGGGTTCAAAGTGCTCACTATGCATCTAGATACGTTCCTTGGGGCTCTAGTTTCCAAAATGTGGTCACTTGTGGGGGAGCTCTAATGTTTAGACACACAGGGGCTCTCCAAACGCGACATGGTGTTCGCTAACAATTTGAGCTGACTATCCATTCTAATTGTTAGCTGACACCATGTCGCATTTGGAGAGCCCCTGTGTGCCTAAACTTTGGAGCTCCCCCACAATAGACCCCATTTTGGAAACTAGACCCCCCAAGGAACATATCTAGATGCATAGTGAGCACTTTAACCCCCCAGGTGCTTCACAAATTGATCCATAAAAATTAAAAAGTACTTTTTTTTCCACAAACATTTTCTTTTTTCATTTTTACGGATTCATTTGTGAAGCACTTGGGGGTTCAAAATGCTCACCACCCATCTACATAAGTTCACTGGGGGGTCTAGTTTCTAAAATGGGGTTACTTTTGGGGGAGCTCCAAGTTTTAGGCACACAGGGGCTCTCCAAACGCGACATGGTGTCCGCTAACAATTTGAATGGAAAATAGGCTCAAATTGTTAGCGGACACCATGTCACGTTTGGAGAGCTCCTGTGTGCCTAAACATTAGAGCTCCTCCACAAGTGACCCCATTTTGGAAACTAGACCCCCCAGTGAACTTATGTAGATGGGTGGTGAGCACTTTGAACCCCCAGGTGCTTCACAAATTGTTCTGTAAAAATGAAAAAGTACTTTTTTTTTCACAAAAATTTTCTTTTAGCCTAAATTTTTTCATTTTCACATGGGCAACAGGATAAAATGCATCCTAAAATTTGTTGGGCAATTTCTTCTGAGTTGACAGATCCCTCATATGTGGCCGTAAACCACTGTTTGGGCACACGGCAGGGTTCAGAAGGGAAGGAGCGCAATTTCACTTTTTGAATGGAAAATTAGCTCCAAAAGTCAAATTGCGCTCATAAACAGTGGTTTATGACCACATATGAGGTATCGGTGTACTCAGGTGAAATTGTCCAACAAATTTTAGGATCCATTTTATCCTGTTGCCCATGTGAAAATGAAACAATTGAGGCTAAAATAACATTTTTATTAGAAAAATTAAAATGTCCATTCTTTCCTTTCACATTGCATTAGTTCCTGTGAAGCGCCTAAAGGGTTAATAATCTTCTTGAATGTAGTTTTGAGTAGCTTGGAGGGTGCAGTTTTTGGAATGGTGTCACTTTTGGGTGTTTTCTGTGATATACACCCCTCAAAGGGACTTCAAATGTGATGTGGTCACTAAAAAAAATGGTTTTGTAAATTTTGCTGGAAAAATGAAAAATTGCTGATGAACTTTGAACCCTTATAACTTCCTACCAAAAAAATGTATTTTTTCCAAAATTGTGCTTATGCAAAGTAGACATGTGGGAAATGTTTTTATATTAACTATGTTGTGTTACAAAACTCTCTGGTTTTGCAGAATAAAAATTCAAAATTTGAAAATTGTGAAATTCTTCAACATTTTTGCCAAAGTTTTTATTTTTTCACAAATAAACGCAAAAATTATCGACCTAAATTTACCACTAACATGAAGCCCAATATGTCACGAAAAAACAATCCCAGAATTGCTAGGATCCGTTGAAGCGTTACAGAGTTATTACCTCATAAAAGGACACTGGTCAGAATTGCAAAAAATGGCAGGGTCTATAGGGTCAAAATAGGCTGGGTCATGAAGGGGTTAATATTGCCCTAGACCCATTACTCAGATATTTGGAAGCGACCCCCTATTTTGAGGGTATCAAGATTGGCCACCATACACTCAAAACTTTAGCATTTGCGGATGATATACTACTTATGGTGACCGATCCTAAAAATTTTATTTCTCATATAATGAGGGTTTTCCATGAGTTTGGGGCAATCTCAGGATTCTGCATTAACTACAACAAATCCCGTGCGCTGGCAATTTTTAAAGACGTCCAGCAAGGTTGGATATCCTCTTTTCCCTTCCAGTGAGAAGGTTGTTCTCTACGTTATTTAGGTATTCTCCTACCCTCTAATCCTCACAATATTTACCATCTCAATATTCGGCCCTTAATTTTGGCGGTAATACAGGAAATTCAATCTTGGAAGTCCCTTATTTTGTCCTTTATGGGTAGAGCCCACCTTATTAAAATAGTCTCCTTCCCCAAATTATGAGCTTTTCCCACTACAGACATTACCTATCATCTTATCCAAGGATGATGATAAACAGTTAACTAAGATCTATAGGCAATATATATGGGGTTCAAGGGGAGGCTCTAGGATCAGTATCTTTAAATTGCAGCAGGCTAAATCTATGGGGGGGTCTCAACTTTCCAAATTTGTGACTCTGCAGTACTGCTGCAGTTTATAGACATTCCCTAGACTGGATTTGGCCTCCACCCGCTATACCAACACTGCTATTGACGAATACCTCTGTAACCCCATCAGTCTTCCAGCTCTACTCCATCTACAACGAAATAACATTCCTATTAAGATTAGAAACAACCCTCTTCTATGTCTATGGGGACATGCAGGGGCTGGCTGGTGGAGCTTGTCCCAGGTGGCAGCCTGATCCCTCAGCCCTGAGGTGCGGGGGGGGGGTGTATGGTGCCATTGGATCCGGCCGGGTGAGAAGCGGAGGGGTGGGGTGCTATCGGATCCGGCCGGGTGAGGAGCGGGGGGGTGCAATCGCACTCAACGCGCGCTGCTCTCCACACAGTCCCGCTGTGTCATTGCGGCAGCTGTGGCCGCAAAGCAACAACGGCCTCCGGCACATGTCATGTCACTTGCCCCCCTGCCACCTGGGCCAATCCACCCCTGGCGACATGCTAGAAGACTCAATGGACTAAATCCCTACGTCTCTATATTTCTTCCTTTCCAGGGCAATCCCTTTTTTTGTACAAGGAAAACCACCCCAAGTTATAGAGTACTATGAGAAAATGGGTGCAGAATGGCATGCAATGTCTTAACAGTCACTCAACATCCTCTGGCCCCGGAAGATACAGTATCCAGATATTCAATCCTGAAAGGGAACCCTTTTACTATTGCTCAAATCAGGCACTACGTGGCTTCAGTTTTACGAGACATACCGGATAATACTGGAGCGAATCACCTGCACTTGATATACCTTATGACCCATAAAGGTGCTTACTTATTGAGCTTTATATATAAATCTATTAGACCCACTATATCATAGATGGATTCCTCCCCAGGCCCGGGAAAATGGACATTCTAACAGCCACGCAGCGTATTAACACGGTGTTGCCATTTGATAGTTACTTAACTATGGCTCTCATGATTTTTCATAGAGCATATATCTCACTGGAGATCAAATCCAAGATGTCCCCATCGGGTAACGCGTCTTGTCCCAAATGTCAGCACTCTCCGGCCGATTTGCTTCATTATCTTTGGGAATGCCCTAATATACGGGAGGTTTGGAACATGCTTTCTACATATCTCATCAATACTTTTGATATCTCTTTCCCACTAACTCCAGAATGGGCGTTGTTTAATATACTCCCAGAAGATCATTTGATTGCACTCTCTGCTCGACAACGACGCATATTGTTCTTCTGAGCAGCAGATACTCGTAAGAGTATCCTTCATTTATGGGCAAGAAACAGCCCCTTCTATAAGCCTAATTACCACGAAGGTTAAATATCTTTTCAAAATAGATTGGATAGAATCCATACTTCAAAAAGAAAAATATACAGAACACTTCTTCTTTACCGGTCTTCCTATATCAACACGCAGCCACTTCCTATCTGCCAGACAATTCTGGGTGCTTCCAGTTCATGGATTAATACATGAGGAGCTACTTGCGGGTAACTCGTCGGTCAAGCTTGATTAAATTTAGCCACATATAGTCTGACTTGTGCCTAGGGAGGTGTGATTGTTATACTGTAAAACTCCTATCTTATTTTGAACTTGGTGATATTTATCTCACTGACTTTGTATACCCCTTTTTTAATCTGTATTTTTGTATTTTTATTTTGAATTATTAGTCAATAAAGATGATTATAAACAAAAAAAATAAAATAAAGAAGCTGGCCCAATACTGACCCCTGTGGTACCCCACTTTTAAATGTGACCCAGTCCAAGTGAGTTCCATTAATAACCATCCTTTGTTTCCTATCACTGAGCCAGTTCTTAACCCAGTTACACATATTTTCCCCTAATCCCATTGTTCTCATTTTGTGTATCAAACTTTTTGTGTGGCACTGTATAAAAAGCTTTTGGAAAGTCCATATACACAACATCCACTGCATTTCCTTGGTCCATTCCGGAATTTACCTCTTCATATAAGCTGATCAGATTAGTTTGACAGGAATGGTCCCTCTTAAACCCAAGTTGATATTGGGTCATGAGGTTATTCTTCTTCAGATACTCCAGTATAGCATGTCTTAGAAAACCCTCAAGGATTTTACCAACAGTAGAGGTAAGCTTACTGGCCTTTAATTTCCAAGATCAGTTTTTGTCCCCCTTTTTGAATATTGGCACTACATTTACTATGCACCAGTACTGTGGTAAAGACCCTGTTTTTATGGAATCTTTAAATATTAGAATTAATGGTATGTCTATGATGGTACTTAATTCCTGCAGTACTCGGGGGTATAACCCATCCAGGCCCGAGGATTTGTCAACTTTAGTGATTTTTAGACAGCGTCGTACTTCCTGCTGGGTTAAGCAGATGACATTTAATGGAGAATTTATGTTATCACTGATCATGTTGTCTGTCATGGGATTTTCTTGTGTAAATACTGTTCAAAAAAAGTTATTTAGCATACTGGCTTCTTCCTCATCCTCATCCACCATTTCACCCAGACTATATTTAAGGGGGCCAACACAATCATTCTTTAGTTTCTTACTATTTATATAGTTAAAGAATATTTTTTGATTATTTTTACTTTCTCTGGCAATGAGTCTCTCTGTTTCAATATTTGCTAGCTTGATTTGCTTTTTACAGAATTTATTTAATTTTTTATTTTTACTTAATGCCTCATCACTACCTACTTGCTTTAATCCTCTAAATGATTTCTTTTTGTCATTTATTGCACCCCTTACAGCTCTATTTAGCCATTGTGATTTCCTCCTATTTCTAGCATGTTTATTCCCATTTAGTATATATTGTGCAGATGTACTAGTCAGGATGCTTAAAAACATCTCCCATTTGCTTTCTGTACTTTTATGTCTCAGGACATCATCCCATTTTTTAACTCTCAACCGTTGGAAATTTGCCTTCCTGAAGTTGAGTGTCCTTGTAGCCCCTTTACTATGCACCCTATTAAAGAATACATAAAGACATATTAATTTTCGATCACTATTACCCAAGTGAAACCCAACCCGTACATTTGACATGTGGTCCGGCCTGTAGGTTAATAATAGGTTTAGCAGTGCCCCCCTTCTTGTAGGGCCCTGAACCAGTTGTGAAAGGTAATTGTCCTCATAGTTGTCAAAAACCTATTACCTTTGCTGGAACTGCAGGTTTCTGTTTCACAGTGTATTTCAGGGTAATTGAAGTCCCCCATGATAATGACTTCTCGAGTCGCTGCTTCATATATTTGCTTTATGACGATATTCTCTGCTGCTTCCATTATTTTTGGAGACTTATAACAAACCCCTATCAGCACTTTATTATTTTTGCCCCTCCCCTTATCTCCACTCATAGGGACTCTACAGGGAAACATAACAATTTTTCAATTGGAATTAGTCCTTAGATTTAGTAAGAAATCAGCAGGCTAATTTTTAACTCTTTTACAATTTACTTTGGAATTGAGGGCACCAGGATAGTCTATGGAAAAAAGGCAAGCTGATGGCAGCAATGTGAAACTCTTGGTGAAACTCACATCTACTATATAATCATCTAAGGTTCTCTGTCTGTCACGGAAATCGTGCGCAAGTACCAGGGCGCTCATTGGTGGCCACCAGCGAAACATACAAAACAGCCGCGTGCATTCAAAATGCGAGCCAAGCTGAAACCCGGCGACAGCGGCGCATTGGCGCCGCTATCGCCAGGATACAGGCATGCGGCCGCCTCTACCTGCCCGAAGCGTGCTGGAGCCACAATGGAGCGGGGTGGGGGGAGCACACAGGCAAACGACGCGATGGAGCCGCGATGAGTGTCCCAACAGCGTGCAGGCTTCTCACTGCCTCCTCCATCCCCTACAGGAAGATGACGCGATGGAGCCGCGGTGAGTGTCCCCGCAGCGTGCGGGCTCCTCACTGCCTCCTCCATCCCCTCTAAGCAGCCGACGCAATGGAGCGCCGGTGAGTGTCCCCGCAAGCGTGCGGGCTCCTCTCTGCCTCCTCCATCCTCTCAGCCTCCTCATACTCACAGCCTCCCCATCCTCACAGCCAGAGGTGAACCTAGCCTCTTTGCTGCCTGAGGCGAACTCCAGTACGGCACCCCCCCACCATAGTAAATGTTTTTAAATCGGTAGAAATAAATCTGGTTTATATAGAATTATATCTATCCTGCAAAAATGAGAATAGTTGCCATTTTAATTTGGAGAAATAGAAAAAAAGATGTCCAAACAAAAGGATGGCAGCGCCATCACATGCATGTACAAGAACCACAAAGAAGAATCCAGAACAAGGATCATTAATAGTAATGGCAGCTTGGCACAAGCAAACAGACACACAATGATAGCGGCAGAGTGGTTCTCCTGTAGGCAGACCCAGCACTGCATCATTATAGCACAGGAGGCAGCACTGATTGCCAACATATTGTCTGACTAGTCAGATATATCCACCATGCAGCACCGTCCACACACCACATGCAATGACCTGCTGCCTGAGCATCAACAAGCCGCCACTGCACTAAGCTGGAGAAATGGCGCGTCTTCCCCAACAGACCACGCCTACTTCTCCCAAAACACTTATCCAATCACAAGTGCAGCACATGGGGCTTTCCAGAGCCAATAGCAGGGGCCTTCCTATTGGGTTGGGTAAGGGATGTGGGAGCAGGAAGGGGGACGAGCACCACCGAGCAACTACCACTCAAGAGAAGCATGGCTGGATGCCTGTATGTACAGAGGGCCGGCACTGGACATGGTGTGTAAGTTATAGCCAATTAGTCCTGCAGCATATGTGAAAAGGACAATACATTCTGCACCAGGGGCGCAAATAGAAATCATGGGACCCCATAGCAGAAATTCAAATTGGGCCCCTCCCCCCCACAAAAAAATATTTGGCTCAGGCTCCTTCAACTTTGCAGCCATTACAAAGTAATTTTCCTCCTATTGAAGCCCCTAGATTCCTCTTTCATTGCCCCATAATGTACGATGCCAACAAAAGTGCCGCACAAACACTGCATGATCCCCCACAGTGATTCCTCCACCTGCACAGCATGATGACCTGACTGTACCCCCTCAACTATCCTGCCACAGTATGATCCCCAACTGTGAGCCCCACATAGTCTTCCATACAGTATAAAGGACCTATGTACAGTACGATATAATGGCCCCCAACACCGCCCTCCATAAAGTATAAAGGCTTCTTTGTAGCCCTTCAAGTTTTATCATGCCCTCCAAATGTTATAATTAATTCAATATAGTATATTTGGCTCCATTAGTCCTTCATATATTATAATGCACCCTCATAGTCCACGATATAATATAATGCACCATCCATAGCCTTCCACATAATGCACCCCCGATAGTCTTCTATATAGTATATTGCCAGCATGCAAGCCTGTATCAAGGGCAAGGATACAACCTTTGAAGAATATGAATGTTAAAGGTGTTGAGGGGGTTAAATTACATTATATACAGCACACATATACTAGACAACACCTTTTCATTATCGTACATCATACAGTCACACAGACACACACATCATACATGTCCTTAGTACACACATGCTATAACAGATGCACAGCAGGCACACATCATATACACAGAACATGCATGCAGGACAAGTGTATATACTCACAAAATATCCTAAATACACACAAAGATGCAGCCCACACACACAGACACACAACCCACAAACAAACACAACCCACAGACACACACAGACACACAACCCACAGACACACACAGACACACAGCCCAGACTCACACAGACACAACCCACACCCACAAACAGAGACAACCCACAGACACACACAACCCATACACACATACAACCCACAAACACACACAACCCATACACACAAATACAACCCACAAATACACACAACCCATACACACAAATACAACCCACGAAGTTACAACATATGCACAACCCACTCGTAGACACACAACCCACCCACACACACAAGCCATAAACATAACCCACAGACACACAATCCACAATACAGACACACAACATACACAATCCACACACAAATACAACCCACACAGACACAACCCACACACATACATAGAGACACAACAAACATACATACACAGAAATACAACTTACACAGTTACAACACATACACAACCCACACACACAGAGACACAACCCACAATAGACAGACAACACAGAGAGACATGGAGACACACACTCCTCTGCTGCAGGGTGGAGGGTGGTGTACATGTGCAGAGCAGCTGAGCACCTCCCGCATTCTGTGTCAGGACTGTCCAGCAGGAGAGCTGTCATCTGGTGGATTAGATCTTTTCTCCTTGGGATCTTCCAGCACAGGTGACTGCTCCTATTTGCCGGCTCTCACCTCTTCACTTCAAACACCGCGCCATGCAGGAGGAGGAGAGCACTGGCCAATCAGCGCTTCTGTCACTCAGTCTGATGTGAGAGGTTAATTGGCCAGTGCTCTTCTCTGCAGGACATGCCCCCTCTGTGAGTTGCTGTGGACACGCCCCCTCTGTGAGTTGCTGAACCCGGAGGGTAAAAGCCGCTGCACAGTGCACATATTAAAGTGCCTCCACCATAGAGGTGCAGCACTGCATGAGATACCAGGATGTCAGGGAGAGAAGAGCCCCCAAAGGCAGTATCTGATACAACAGCCCTTCAGCCCCTCCGCAGGCGCCGCCCCCTATTTTATCAGCAGGTGTCGCCGCCTGAGGCAGCGTCTCAAGTTGCCTTACGATAGATGCGGCCCTGCTCACAGCCTCCCCATCCTCAGAACCTCCTCCATCCTCACAGCCTCCTCCATCCTCACAGCCTCCACATCCTCACAGCCTCCTCCATCCCCTCAGCCTCCTCCATCCTCACAGCCTCTTCCAACCCCTCAGCTTCCCCATCCTCACAGCCTCCTCCATCCTCACAGCCTCTTCCAACCCCTCAGCCTCTCCATCCTCACAGCCTCCTCCATCCTCACAGCCTCCTCATCCTCACAGCCTTCTCCATCCCCTCAGTCTCCCCATCCTCACAGCCCCTTCCAACCCCTCAGCCTGCCCATCCTCACAGCCTCCTCCATCCTCACAGCCTCCTCCATCCTCACACCTCCCCATCCTCACAGCCTCCTCCATCCTCACCGCTTCTCCATTCCCTCAACCTCCTCCATCCCCTCAGCCTCCTCCATCCTCACAGCCTCCTCCAACCCCTCAGCCTCCCCATCCTGACAGCCTCCTCCATCCTCACTGCCTCCTCCATCCCCTTAGCCTCCCCATCCTCACAGCCTCCCCTTCCTCACAGCCTCCCAATCCTCACAGCCTCCTCCATCCTCACAGCCTCTCCATCCTCACAGCCTCCCCATCCCCTCAGCCTCCTCCATCCCCTCAGCCTCCTACATCCCCTCAGCCGCCTCCATCCCCTCAGCCTCCTCCATCCTCACAGCTTCCCCATCCTCACAGCCTCCTCCATACTCACAGCCTCCTCATCCTCACAGCCTCCCCATCCTCACAGCCTCCTCCATCCCCTCAGTCTCCTCCATCCTCACAGCTTCCTCCATCCTCACAGCCTCCCCATCCTCACAGCCTCCCCATCCCCACAGCCTTTTCCATCCCCTCAGCCTCCTCCATCCTCACAGCCTCCTCCAACCCCTCAGCCTCCCCATCCTCACAGCCTCCTCCATCTTCACAGCCTCCTCCATCCTCACAGCCTCCCCATCCTCACAGCCTCCCCATCCTTCCAGCCTCCTCCATTCCCTCAGCCTCCTCCATCTTCACAGCCTCCTCCATCCCCTCAGCTTCCCCATCCTCACAGCCTCCCCATCCTCAAAGCCTCCTCCATCCCCTCAGCCTCCTCCACCCTCACAGCCTCCTCCACCCTCACAGCCTCCTCCATCCTCACAGCCTCCTCCATCCTTACAGCCTACGCTATCCCCTCAGCCTCCTCCATTCTCTCCCGGAAGACAACGGAATGGATCGGCGGTGAGTGTCCCCGAAGCGTGCGGGCTCCTCACTGCCTCCTCCATCCCTGCAGCCTCCCCATCCTCACAGTCTCCTCCATCCTCACAGCCTCCCCACTCACAGCCTCCTCCAACCCCTCAGCCTCCTGCCAACACCTCAGCCTCCTCATCACCTCAGCCTCCTCCTCAGCTCCATCCTCACAGCCTCCTCCATCCTCACAGCCTCCCCATCCTCACAGCCTCCCCATCCTCACAGCATCCTCCAACCCCTCAGCCTCCTCTATTCTCAGCCTCCTCCATTATCACAGCCTCCTCCATCCTCACAGTCTCCCCATCCTCACAGCCTCCTCCATCCCCTCAGCCTCCTCCATCCTCACAGCCTCCTCCATCCCCTCAGCCTCCTCCATCCTTGCAGCCTCTCTTATCCTCACATTCTCTCCCATCTTCACAGCATCCTCACAGCCTCCCCATCCTCACAGCTTCCTCCATCCTCACAGCCTCCTCCATCTTCACAGTCTCCTCATCCTCACTCCTTACTCCTGTCTATAAGGTCTGTCAGTCAGTGTGATGCAGTTTACTCCTGTCTATAAGGCTGTTAGTCAGAGTCACAAACTTCACTCCTGTCTACAAGGCTGTCAGTCAGTGTGACAAACTTCACTCCTGTCTACAAGGCTGTCAGTCAGTGTCACAAACTTTACTCCTGTCTACAAGGCTGTTAGTCAATGTGACGCAGTTCACTTCTGTCTACATGGCTGTCAGTCAGTGTGACAAACTTCACTTCTGTCTACAAGACTGTCAGTCAGTGTGACAAACTTCACTCCTGTCTACAAGGCTGTCAGTTAGTGTCTTGAACTTCACTCCTGTCTACAAGGCTGTCAGTCAGTGTGACGAACTTCACTCCTGTCTACAAGGCTGTCAGTCAGTGTGACGCACTTCACTCTTGTCTACAAGGCTGTCAGTCAGTGTGACACAGTTAACTCCTGTCTATAAGGCTGTCAGTCAGTGTCACAAACTTTACTCCGGTCTACAAGGCTGTCAGTCAGTGTGACGCACTTCACTCCTGTCTACAAGGTTGTCAGTCAGTGTGACAAACTTCACTCCTGTCTATAAGGCTGTCAGTCAGTGTCACGAACTTTACTCCTGTCTACAAGGCAGTCAGTCAGTGTGACGCAGTTCGCTACTTTTTACAAGGTATTCTAGAATACCCGATGCATTAGAATCGGGCCACCATCTAGTCCACGTATAAATATGAACTTTCCAGGCCATGCCTGTTAACTAGCTAGATTGCGTTCTCAATCTCTGACAGCGCAGTCTACCTTGTGTCAGCTGTGATTGAGACATTTTCCGACACAATTGACGGCCCATGATGTGATTGTGAGGCGTCAATGTGTTGCCATGACAGTGAGGGGTCAGCTACAGTAGTTATGATGAAGTTCCTGCGAACGCGGGCTGAGCTAAAGCATCACTTTGTACAGCAGAAGTGATCAAACACTGCAGGCTTCAAGTCCCCTAAGGGTACTAATACTTGTAAAATCAATAAAAGTGTAAAAGAGTTTAAGAAAATATGAAAAAAAAAAGTTCAAATCACAATATCAAAATATAAAATAAATTAATCTGATCAGTATTAGAAAAAAAGTGAAAATGCCACAATTACAGTGCCTTGTGAAAGTATTTGGCCCCCTTAAACTTTTCAACCTTTTGCCACATTTCAGGCTTCAAACATAAAGATATAAATTCTATTTTTTTGTGAAGAATCAACAACAAGTGGGACATAATCGTGAAGTGGATCGAAATTTATTGCATATTTTAAACTTCTTTAACAAATAAAAACTGAAAATTTAGGGCGTGCAATATTAATCGGCCCCCTTCAATTAATACTTTGTAGCACCACTTTTTGCTGTGATTACAGCTGCAAGTCGCTTGGGTATGTCTCTATCAGTTTTGCACATCGAGAGACTGAAATTCTTGCCCATTCTTCCTTGCAAAACAGCTCGAGCTCAGTGAGGTTGGATGGAGAGCATTTGTGAACAGCAGTTTTCAGCTCTTCCCACAGATTCTCGATTGGATTCAGGTCTGGACTTTGACTTGGCCTTTCTAACACCTGAGCACGTTTATTTTTGAACCATTCCATTGTAGATTTTGCTTTATGTTTGGGATCATTGTCTTATTGGAAGATAAATCTCCATCCCAGTCTCAGGTCTTTTGCAGACTCCAACAGGTTTTCTTCCAGAATTGTCCTGTATTTGGCTCTGTCCATCTTCCCATCAATTTTAGCCATCTTCCCTGTCCCTGCTGAAGAAAAGCAGGCCCACGCCATGATGCTGCCACCACTATGTTTGACAGTGGGGATGGTGTTTTGAAAGAGATGAGCTGCGTTGCTTTTACGCCAAACATATAATTTTGCATTGTGGCCAAAAAGTTTGATTTTGGTTTCATCTGACCAAAGCACCTAATTCCACATGTTTGGTGTCTCTCCCAGGTGGCTTGCGGCAAACTTCAAACAAGACGTTTTATTGATATCTTTGAGTAATGGCTTTCTTCTTGCCACTCTTCCATAAAGGCCAAATTTGTGCAGTGTATGACTGATTGTTGTCGTATGGAAAGACTCTCCCACCTCAGCTGTAGATCTCTGCAGTTCATCCAGAGCGATCATGGGCCTTTTGGCTGCATCTCTGATTAGTCTTCTCCTTGTTTGAGATGAAAGTTTAGAGGGACAGCCGGGTCTTGGTAGATTTGCAGTGGTCTGATACTCCTTCCATTTCAATATGATCGCTTGCACCGTGCTCCTTGAGATGTTTAAAACTTGGGAAAACTTTTTGTATCCAAATACGGCTTTAAACTTTGCCACAACAGTATCTCGGACCTGCCTGGTGTGTTCCTTGGTCTTCATGATGCTCTCTGCGCTTGAAACAGAACCCTGACAGAGCAGGTGCACTTACACTGAGACTTGCTTACACACAGGTGGATTCTATTTATCAATACCAGCAGGGGTGCACCAAGCCCCCCTGCCGCCTGAGCCACAAGTGGAGGACCGAGGGGGGAAGGAGTGCTGTCAGAGTCCAGCACCGCCGCCTCTGCAGCCACGGGTGAGGACCGAGGGGAATGGGGGGGTGCTATCAGAAACTAGCACCGCCGCCCCTGTATCAGTGGAGTGTAGGGCTGCCACTCTGCGGGTCTTACTGCGCCTTGCTGCCGGCGCCATGACAGGGGGATGCTGTGTTGATATGGCGCCGCCCCTTCTACTAAGCCGCTCCCCCTGCCAGCTTGCCGCCTGAGTGTAAGGGCTCACACTGTCCAATGGATGGTGCGGCCCTGATTACCAGTCATCTAGGACAACATTGGATTATTCAGAGATCCTCACTGAACTTCTGGAGTGAGTTTGCTGCACTGAAAGTAAAGGGGCTAAATAATATTGCACACCCCACTTTTCAGTTTTTTATTTGTTAAAAACATTTAAAATATCTAATAAATTTCGTTACACTTCACGATTGTGTCCCACTTGTTGATTCTTCACAAAAAAATTAGAATTTATATCTTCATGTTTGAAGCCTGAAATGTGGCAAAAGGCTGAAAAGTTCAAGGGGGCCAAATATTTTCACAACTCACAGAATGTTTATTTAGTCGCCACAATATTACAATAAAATGCAATAACAGGAGATCAAAATATTGCAACTACCCAAAAATGGCATAAATAAAAACATCATCTCAAAGCACAAAAAATAATCCCTCACACAGCCAATGCTCCCAAAAAAATGAGAACGCTACAGGTCTCAGAAAATGGAAATAAAAGCACAATTCTTTTTTTTGACAAATGTAATAATTTTTTTTCACTACTTAGATAAAAGAACATTTACTTTTATCTAAGTAGTGAAAAAAAATTATTTTATATTATTTTATACATGTTTGGTATATACAAACTCATATTGTCCAGGGAAATCATACTATCAGATCAGTTTTGCCATATAATAAATATGGTAAGTAAGGTATCCCAAAAAACAATTGTGAAAGTACATTTTATTTGCAATTTCACCGCTGTCACGCTTCCGGGGGAAGGCGCCCTAGATTGGACCCACTGGGCCGTGGTACCGAACTCCCCTGGGTGAGCTGATCCTAGTTTAATCAACTCCTATACAGAGATTGTCAGGGGCAAGCCCAGGGGGTCTAAATACCACAGCTGCCAGTACCAGGGGGGCGGCTCGTAGGGTTAGCCTATACTACAGTATAGCTAAGGAGGATTCGAAGGATCAGAGCCCAAGGCTAGGAGAGCAGGAATGGGTCTACCGGAGGAGAGCAAGGAAGGCCTGACTAACAGCCAGAGAAGCAGAAGCTTACTAACTCAATAATCAGGCACCTCCCATCAGTGGAGGTGGCCTGATATACTGGAGGATGGACAGCTATTGGTCAAGGGGAGTGTCAGGTTGAGCCGTGCCGACCCCTACATTCACAGGGGGGGAACACGACCGCACCTAGTGCACTGCTGATTAGGTTCATAACTCAGACAATTGTAGTATGCTGATGTGTAAGCCCGGTGGTCAGCAGACAGGAAGGGGACCCAGTGATGGCTCCAAGACACAGCACGCCTGGATGCCGGATGCCCGATTGGTAGAGGAGCAGAGGATGCAGACCCAGGAGAGGTGAGCTGGGGAGCTGTGCCAGGGAACCTAACAACCGCACTTGGATTTTTTTTTTCCTGTTTTCAAGTACATATGGTAAAATGAATTATGTCATTCAAAAGTATACCTTGTCTCACAAAAAATAAGCCATCCTATGGCTATATTGATAGAACAATAAAAAAAAAGTTATGGCTCTTGGAAGAAAGGGAGTAAAAAACAAAAATGAAAAATGGGGGTGAAGGGGCTAATCCAGATCATTTTCAATTTCAATTTGTACAACATACCTGCGTTTTTTTGGAGCTATCTACCCAACCAATTTAAATTACTGGACACAGATGAAAGGAAGCCTGAGGAATTATGGACAAATATAAAGACTATCATTACTCTAGAAGCTAGAAAACAATAAACAATTTGCAGAAGAGACCACAGCTATGGTTAACAGGGGAGACCCTAAAGATCATCGATGAATGTCAAAAATAAAAGGTAACAAGGAAAATGCAGACAACAACAGTAAAAAAATTAAAAAAACTGATCTAATCAAAGAACTTTATTACCAGAAGACATGTACCGAGATAGAAAATGAGGGGCAAGACCAGAAAGGCATACCAAAAGATCAAAGAGATGCAACGAAAGTTCAACCAAGAGTTGGAATGCTGAAAGATGTCAACAGTAAAAACCTAACTGAGCCAGAACAGATCAAGGAAATATCAAAAGAATACATGTAGTATCTCTACAAGAATCATTGATAACTGAGACTGGAAATGATAGCGAACTGAACATTTTGAAGACAAAGTCTCTGCTGCAATAACACATTTGTCAAAAAACATAGCACCTGGATGTGACAATATTCCAATAGAGCTAATAAAGTCTTCTGAAGCAGTAGCTGATGTCATCACATGCCTGTGTCAACAGATATCGACTACTGGTAAATGGCCCAAGGGCTGGACAAGATCGTTGTTAATTCCTATTCTGAAGAAGGGAGATGCTACCGACTGTGGACTATTGTGCTTATACCTCATGGCAGCAAAATAATGCTGAAGATCCTACAAAGATGAGTACAGTCTTACTTTGACAAAGAGTTGTCAGACGAACAAGCAGTACTCAGAAAGGCAGAGAAACAAGAGATGTAATTGCTAACATAAGACGGTTAAAGGAAAAGGCCAAAGAATACAACAAGGAGCTCTATTTTTGTTTCATCGACTACAGCAAAGTCTTCGACTGTGCTGATCACCAGAAACTTTGGAATACTATGAAGGATATAGTTATGCCAAACTATCTGATCAGCCTCATTAGGAGCCTTCACGTTGACCAAGAATCAACAGTCCGAATGGAACATGGTGACCCAGCATGGTTCAAAGAAGAGCAAGGCATCAGATAAAACTGCATCCTGTTGGACTTCCGGTTCCGGCGCCTCCATGTGTGGCTGCGTCTAGAAGCGCTCCGGGCCCCGCCACGGCGATCCGTCTCCATCCAGCCTCCCCTTGAGCTCCCGGGTCACAGGCACAGCAGGGCGAACACCGCAGACACCGGACCACTGCTTGGGCAAGATGATGGACCGGTATGTCACCCGGAAGGGGGAAAGCGGCCGGCCTCCCCCTGCCCATGCGACTCACAACAATGGCGGCCGCGATGCAGAGGAAGAGGGGGAGCCTCCGTGCAGGGAGGTAATGTGCCACCTGGGGACATAACGGCAGGGGTGACTGCAGCCACTGATGTGGGGTCGGCGGGGGATCCCTTATTGCTGCAGACTGATACCCCTATACAGGAACGGCAGCCACAGGATCAGGGGCACAGAGTGCACGAGCATGCAGGAGATGTGTTGAGGAGAAAAGACCCGGGCGTGCAATCAGGGTGCTGGCAGGGTCCACAACATATGGATTATAAAGCACTGGCCAAAGAACTGGCCATACACATGGCTGAGGACTTTAAAATGGCTAGAGCTGACATGGTGGCTGCCACTACAAAAGAACTTAGTATAACAGTAGGGATTCATGACCAGAAACTTAAAGAGGCAGAGGCACGGGTTTGAGCTGCTGAGGACAGAATACAGGAACTAGAAGACCAAGTGCTATCATTGCAAAAACGCTCTGATTATGCCTTTACAAAACTAGAAGATATTGAGAACAGGGCGAGAAGAAGTAATCTCAAGATTGTGGGTCTACCAGAGTCTATTCCGACAAACCAGCTAGAGGAAATTTTCGAAGTAGACCTCCCCAAAGCTTTGGGGCTACAACACAGATGTAAGACGGAGAGTACCCATAGAATTGGACCTCCGAGAGACCCTCTGGATGCTGCTTCTACGGCCAGAGCTAGCCCCTCTCATCCTGGAACTTCTAATAAACCGAGACACGCTATTGCTAAATTCCTAAATCACAGGGATAAAGAGGAGATCCTTCGGGCTTACAAGGCCAGGAAACATCCTTTAATGATACATGGTCACAGAGCTTTGATCTTCGCTGACTATTCTATAGAAGTTTCCCGTCGAAGGAGAGCTTTTAGTAAAGCATGTTCAATACTTCATAAGAAAAATGTTCGTTTCCAATTAAATTTCCCGGCCACCTTGCAGTTTAGATCCAGAGATGGCGCACTGCTGACTTTTAAGGAACCAGGGAAAGCATTATCTGCGATTTTGGATAATTCTCGCTCCCCAAGAGCTGTAACACCTCCGACTGTAATCACTGATACACAGCCCGCAGCGTCAAACCCAGACTTAGGAGCTGAAGAGGACCATGATTCTGTGAGGTCATACAGGCTGCGTTCAGATACCATGAACAATGGAGGCGTTTCTGGCGGCGTGACACCCAGACAACAGAGACAGACAGGCTCGCGCTGGCACAAGAAGAAATGAGACATCTGTGACGGCTTCTTCTGATCTTTGAAAGAGTGCTTTTGACACAGATGCGCTAACGATTTGGAATCTGGGAAACCCTCCCCCTCCTTTCTTTCTACTGATGTTATTATTTACCCCCCCCCTTTTTTTTTTCCTCTTCTCTCCTATATTTCTTTTCCCTCCCCCCTTCCCCCTCTCCTTTCCCCTTTTTTCTGTTTTCTTTTAGGTGTCTTGGATTTGCGGTGTAAACTGATCGCTATACCATCGAACCCAATAACATTATGCAGATTTAGAATCTGAGTGAGCCACCTTTTTATTTAGAGCTATTTGGTTTCTGAGGTGCCTATACAAAATTTTTTGGGGGTGGAGGGATTGTGTTGAGATGTCGCCTATTAAGACTGATTGCAATATTACAATGGACTGGTGATGTCGGCCTACTTAACGCTTCCACATGTAATTGATTAATGCACTTATTATTATTATTATTATTATGCCTGCACTACTTTGAAATCCCTGTGGCAAGGGATATGTGACTACCTAAGTTAGGGATTATGTTTTACGGAAAGGGGTTGAAAGGCTTCTTGTTCTGTTTAGGTTAAACTGCGGTGAAGGGGAGAAACAAGGGAAAAAGAGAGAGCTATAAGACATTACTCATTAGACGGTTACTGTGGCGGGGTATGAGACGTAGGTGTATGGGTTGTACTGGAGGGAAGACGAGAATATAGGATATGTGAAAAGTAGTGGTGTGGTTGGGGTGGGGGGGGGGTCATTGGAGAGAGGGGGGAAACCTAGAGACCTCCTTAGCAGAACATTAATGCTCCAATGTGTGTTATGTGAAATAGCCACTGTGTCTTGGTCTGGGTTATGAGGGGCAATACCCCAATGGTTAAAGTTGCGCTACTCTTCAATGGTACTGATCTGGGGGATTTGGATGGTTAGGTGGGTCTCCTGGAATGTTAAGGGCCTGTGCTCCCCAGCAAAGCGCATGATGGTCTTACGCCATCTTAAACGACTACACACGGATATTGCCTTGCTCCAGGAGACCCACCTGGTCTCTGAGGACTTTTTCCGTCTCAGGAAATTGTGGGTGGGAGACATCTATGGCTCTGGGGCGGTGGAGAGAAAAGCGGGAGTTATAATCTTAATTCATAAGTCCCTGGCGCATACGGTCCTGTACACACAAATAGATGACGAGGGCAGACTGATCCAAATGACCATACAAATTCAAAAAGATGTCTTTTCTATCTACAACATTTATGCTCCAAATGAGAGACAGAAACCCTTCTTTCCAAAAATACAAGCCAGACTTCTAACTGACCAAGGCCACAACAGAATAGTGGGTGGTGATTTTAACATGGTACTACGTGCAGAAGAAGATAAGAGACGTTCCACACCTCCACCGAGGACAGCTCGAGACCCAGGGGAAATAGGGTCAGCAAGCTTTCTTGAATCCCTCTTTGCAGATGTAGATATGGGCGATGTATGGAGGACGGTACACCCCCTGGATAGGGAGTTCACCCATTTTTCCCACCCCCATGGGTCTTGGTCAAGGTTGGACATGTTTTTCACCTCGCCCAACATACTACAAAGGGTAATTGAAATTAAAATTGAAGACATGGTAATATCTGACCATAGCCCACTGATGTTGGAAACTAAAGATGCCTATGAGAAAGGTACCGACTATCTGTGGCGTTTCCCTGACACGTTTACCAGAGAGGAAAATTTTGTCGCCCTCCTTAGAGAATGGTGGATGCTTTATTCTAATGACAATGAAGCCCATCGCTCTGACCCGGGCTTGTTTTGGGAAACAGCGAAATCGGTCATGAGAGGACAAGTGATGGCTTACAGCATGGGGATAAAGAAAAAGATAAAAGAACAATTTGTTAAGGCTAGTCTAGAGGTGAGGAACTCGTATTCTCGCTATAAAAGCACGATGGCGGACCCCGATAGAGAGACCTGGTTACAGGCCAAGAAAAATTTTGATATGTGGGCAGAACGGAGGGAAAGCATATATAAAAGCAGGTTGGAACTTAACCTACATAAATTTGGTGATAAGGCCGGTCGATTATTGGAACGCTTATCACGTGGTAGATATTCTTCTTCCCCCATCCAAACTATAGTTGACAAGCATGGTAACACCTGGACTAAACCGAAAGATATAACTCAGGCGCTGGGAAAATTTTATGCATCTCTTTACTCAGATAGTGACGCTGACATACCAGAGGAGGCTGATTGGCTGCACCTAATTCGTTTACCGGGTATCTCAGAAGAGGACAAACAATTTTTAAATAGTCCTGTCACTGTGGAGGAAATAGAAAATGCTATAAAAAATATAAATCCAGGCAAAGCCCTGGGCCCTGATGGCTACAATGGTGCATTCTTTAAAGCCTTGAAAGAACAAGTCTCTCCTGTCCTGCGTGACTTGTTTAACGCAATACTCCAGGGGGCCCTATACCGGATAGAATGAACATGGCCTATATTAAACTCATCCCTAAACCTGGCAAGATACCAACGGATCCGGCGAGCTTCAGACCAATTTCGCTAATAAATCAGGATCTGAAACTTTTTTCAAAGATAATGGCTGATAGATTGGCGACAGTAATGCCTAGCTTGATACCTCCCCATCAAGCGGGATTTATTAAAGGAAGATCAACTACTACAAATATTAGAAGAGTGATGCTTTTGCTTGATGTCATGGGGAAAAGAGTGAGATTGGAGAGGGGGGACCCAGCCGTGATCAAGTTAGACGCAGAAAAAGCGTTTGATAATGTACGGTGGTCATGGCTGGGTAGGGTCCTAGACTCTATCGGAATTGTGGGGCCATTTTGGCAATACCTGCAGGCTCTGTACCACAGACCAAAAGCTTGTATTAGCACCCCCGGTTATTTATCGGACTCCTTCTTCTTGCAGAAGGGAACGAGGCAAGGATGTCCGCTTTCCCCCCTCCTCTTTAACTTAGACATAGAACCTTTGGCTTTATACTTTGAGAATAATAACACGTATGAAGGGATTCAGAGTGGGGGCGAGGGAGGTTAAGTTGTCTCTTTTCGCTGATGATATTATTCTCTATGTCCGAAATCCCGAAAGAGACCTCCCTCGCATCCTTGCAGATATTGAAGTATTGGGTAAATACTCAGGTTTCTGCCTAAATAAAGATAAGTGTGAGATTTTGTTCATCAATTCGAAGAATAAATTCTCGCGACAAACTCACCTCTACGATCTTCCAGTCCCCAAAGATAGTATTAAATATCTGGGGATTCAGCTGGCTAGAAATCCTGGCCAGACCTATAGACTTAATTTTGCCCCGATCCTTACAAAAATTGAGAAAGAACTGGTGGGATGGGCGGGACTGACACTTTCTCTGACTGGGAGATGCCATCTGCTTAAGATGATCAGTTTTGCGAGATTGCTGTATCCGCTTCAAACTATCCCCATGCTGTTAAAACATACAGACATAGCTAAATTAAATAAAGTCTTCTCAAAATTCTTATGGAGGGGAAAGAAACCTAGACTGGCCTTTGGTGTCTTGATGCAGTCAAAACAGGAGGGAGGTCTCTAACTCCCAGATGTCCGAGTATACAATTTAGCGTGCATTTTACGTAATGTTCTTGACTGGATTAAAGGCCACTAATAGGGGAGAATTTGCTAAGCCCTGGGATTTGTCTGCTCTGTTGCATTCACCGCTGCCTTGCCTACCTGCAGCCCTTAAAGGTACTGTTATTTTTAGAGACACGATTATGACTTGGAAAGGAGTGAGGAGAAAATTAAATTTATCTTGGAGAGTTTCAAAATTACTCAACCCTTGGGGATGCCCGGCCTTCCCAATGGGTCATGAAAATTTTTTTTTTAAGGCTTGGAGAGAGAGGGGTATCAGGAATCTGGGAGACCTTATGATTGTAGGAGAGAAGAGGTGGATGACAGAGAGTGAGGTCTTATCTACTTATAGCCTCTCCCGATTTCATGCCATACAATACCGGCAGCTGCATCATTATCTTCTCTCTCGGCTGCTGGATATTTCTGGGAAGGTCGAGGACAACTTATGGTCCGACTTGCTAGCCATGGGTGAAGGGGACGTATCCATTACCTCTCTCTATGCTAAGCTGCAGCAAATCTTAAGACCAACAAGAAGGAGGGCTATTTTCACTAAATGGAGGAAGCACTTTGGCTGACCCTGACCTCACTCAGAAGATCTTAGAGGGCTGGGGAACAGTTAGACGCTTTATTCACAATGAAAGATGGAGAGATTCTCAATTTAGGATCATTCATGGGACCATACAGGGCTTTAACATACCGCCCACACAGGCCAACTTGGGGAGATGGGTAAACTGTCCTAAATGTAAGACGCATATGACAGATCTGGAACATAGTCTTTGGTCTTATCCCGCTTCTCAGCGATATTGGAAGGTAGTTGATACATGGGCGAGGGGAATTTGTGGGGGCTTGGAGAGGCTGAATCCGATGTTATGGCTATTTCACTACTGTGGAGATTCGAGTGTTGGTAGTCAGCCACATGCATTGTTTCACTATATTGCAATAATAGCAAAAAGACTTCTTCTTCAATTCTGGCTTAGCGATAGTCCTCCTGATTTATCTCAGGTCAAGACCTCCTTGAGAAATGTTCTTGCAATTGAATCACTGGAGACACTGAGTAAGCCCAGCAAACTATCACAAAAATTTTTCCATAAATGGAGGATGTTCATTGAACAGGAATTCACTGAGGCTGAGATTATGGCTTTTATGCAACCTTACAGATCCTCAGCTTGGTATGCCATGGAGGACTTGAGGGGTACTCTAGGTAAACTGAAATGTTCAACTTAACAGTGGCACTCAACCTTTATTACTATCTAGATGTTGGAGGAATGCGAGCAATGCAAGGATGTCATCTAGGGAAAGGGGTAGGTGGGTGGGATTAAGAGATGTCATTATCCTTTCGATTGTTCTGTTTCAATTGAATTTCTATGTACACGGATATCAACTAATATTGATTACTTGTGATATTCTCTCCTGTTTGTGAATGTGTTTGCATATTTTTTTTGAAACAATAAAAATTATGGTTCCAAAAAAAAAAAACTGCATCCTGTCACCATTTCTTTTCAATTTATATGAGAAGCTATTTTCAGGAAAGCTGCAATTGTCAAAAAAGAAGAAGGCATCAAAATTAGTGGACAAATCTTCAACAATTTAAAATATGCAGACGAAACAACACTGATAGAAACAAACGTAGATGAATTGAAGGATTTATTAAGGAGTGTCAAGATGGAAAGCTTGAACATGGGACTGCTACTCAACACAAAAAAGACAAATATATTGACTACTAGCAGATATGACAGTGACACATTTGAGACAGATTGCAATGAACTGAAAGTAACATACATAGTAACATAGCATTAAGGTTGAAGGAAGACCTTAAAGAGGACCTGTCACCAACCACACATGGTGGTCTAATTACAGCACTGAATGCAGCATGTCTGCTGCATCCAGGCAAGGGGTCCCCCAGCACTTGAGCCTCCCTGTACCCCTTGCTCTGTGTTATGCTGCAGGCGAGGGAGACAATAATTGGCATCAGGGAGGCGGCGGTGGGCAGATTAGACATGCAGGGGGCGTGAAACTGCCCTTTGGCTCCAGCCACAAGCCACCTCCTATTTGGCTCCACTGCTGCATTCAGTGCTGTAATTAGATCACCATGTGTGGTTGGTGACAGGTCCTCTTTAAGTCCATCTAGTTCAACCCATAGCCTAACATGTTAATCCAGAGGAAGGCAAAAAAAAAACCATGTGGCAACACTAAGCTCCACATTGGGGGAAAAAATTCCTTCCTGACTGCACATATGGCAATCAGACTAGTTCCCTGGATCAACGCCCTATCAAGGAATCTAGTATATATAATTGGTAATATTATAGTTTTCAAGAAAGACATCCAGGCCCTTCTTAAATGTTAGTAGTGAGTCACTCATTACAACATCATATGGCAGAGAGTTCCACAGTCTCACTGCTCTCACAGTAAAGAATCTGCGTCAGTGATTATGATTAAACCTTCTTTCCTCCAGACGTAGAGGATGCCCCCTTGTCCCCGTCTCAGGCCTAAGAGTAAAGAGATCATTAGAAAGTTCTCTGTACTGTCCCCTCATATATTTATACATTATTATAAGATCACCCCTAAGCCTTTGTTTTTCCAAACTAAATAACCACAAGTTTAATAACCTGTCTTAGTATTGCATACTCCTCAGTCCTCTAATAATCTTGGTCGCTCTTCTCTGTACCTGCTCTAGTTCAGCTATGTCTTTCTTATACACCGGAGACCAGAATTGTACACAATATTCTAAGTGTGATAGCACTAGTGACTTGTATAGAGGTAAAACTATGTTCTCCTCATGAGCATCTATGCCTCTTTTAATGCATCTCAATATTTTATTTGCCTTTGCAGCAGCTGCCTAACACTGGGGACTAAATGTGAGTTTATCATCTACCCATACACCCAGGTCTTTTTTTAGTGGTAGTTTTGTCCAGTGTTTTACAATTAAGCACATAATCATACATTTTATTTCCTCTGCCCAAGTGCATGATCTTACATTTATCCCCATTAATGCTCATTTGCCATTTATCAGCCCAAGCTTCTAGTTTACATAAATCCTCCTGTAATATAAAATTGTCCTCCTCTGTATTGATTACCCTGAAGAGTTTAGTGTCATCTGCAAATATTGAGATTCTACTCTGTATGCCCCCTACAAGGTCATTAATAAATATGTTAAAAAGAAGTGGGCCCAATACTGACCCCTGCGGTACCCCACTGTTAACTGTGACCCATTCTGAGTGTGTTCCATTAAAGGGATCCTGTCACCTCCAAAAAGCCACCTAAGCTACATAATCATGTCCCTGCAGCATCCTATGAGCATTCTTACACTCCTTTGACTCCTAAAAGCATCCTGTCAAAGTACATAAAAACGATTTAATACTCACTCATTAGGCATTATAATTAGTAGGGGCTATATTCTTTAGCCGTTAGGGCGTGTTTGTTTGGTGCCCTGTTCGTCCGAAGATCACGCCCTAATGGGCTTAATCTTTTATTCATTTTCTAGGCAGGCCCTCCCTGCTCTCCACAACGCTGGCCGGGCATGAATGACGCGAATCACGTCATTTCCGGGTAGGGTGACGTCAGTACACCCAAGCCACTCTTTCGGGTTTAAGCAACGCATTGCGCATGCGGTGCTTAAAGCCCAATGAGCGGCGTTGGTGTACTGACGTCACCCTACCTGGAAATGGAACTGACGAACAGAGCACCAAACAAACACGCCCTAAGGGCTAAAGAATATAGCCTGTTGTGAATTCATTGGAGCTCCCTCCGGTGGTTGTTGCTGGTGAAGCAGCTGTGTGTGTTTCACAGGTGATGGTGATGATTGGCAATCTGGTTCTTGGAGCATATAATGGTTTGAAGTGGATCAATCCTTGCCAGTTGTATTTGGTTCCTGGAGGAGTTCACATCTCTCTGGTTTCTTCTGCTCTGTGGAATTCTTTGCAAGCTAAGTGGATGGTTTTTTGATATTTTGTGGCACACTTTGGTGTGATTAAGGTTCTGCTTATGCTTTGTCTTATTCTGAGCTGTGGGTTTGCAATTTAGTCTGTATATTTGTTTATCTGCTCTCACAAAGTTTTTTTCCTAGGAATTTTACCATTCACTATTATCTGTTATTCCAGTTTTGCTGGCATTTGATTTATAGAAGTCTGCAGATATAAAGGGCGTCTAGTCTTAGTGACTCAGGGTAATTTTTGTTCTATCTGCTGTTGGTGGATTTTTGACATTGTTTTATTTTGACCGCAATAGTATTCTATCCTGTCTTTCCTATATAGCTAGTTTGGCCTCTTTTGCTAAACCTTTTACTCTGCCTGTGTTTGGTTTTCTGTCTCTGGTTTCCCAGGTAATATCTGTGGGGGCTTGCTATTTTTTTGGGGTTCTGTTCTGAGGTAAGATAGCTTTTTCTACATCCATCTTTAGGAGCAGTTAGTTCTCCGGATGTACAGAGGTGTCTAGGTCTGGTTAGTTACATCCCATTGCTACTTCTAGTTGTGATGTGTATTCAGGGAATGCGGTCACTACAGTTACCAACAACTTCTATGGAATCTCTGAGTCATTGGTTCATAACAGTACAACTGGCCAAAAGAGTTAAAATCGAGATGCATGCATCTTAGAAGGGAAGAGAAGTGTTGAGGCTGTTGTTTCTTTTTTTTTCTTCCCTTTTTCTTTGGGTGGCTGTGGAGTCTTGTGCAAGTATGAGTGTCCAGGAACTAGCTTCTCGTTTAGACCAGCTCGCTGCAAGGGTACAGGGATTTTCTGAGTATATAGTTCAGACTCCAGTTTTGGAACCAAAAATTCCTACTCAGGATTTGTTTTAAGGTGATAGGTCCAAATTTTTGAGTTTCAAAATAATTGTAAACTTTTTTGCTCTGAGACCTCGGTCCTCTGGTGATTCAGTTCAGCAGGTTAAAATAGTTATCTCCCTGCTGTGGGGCGATCCGCAGGATTGGGTGTTTTCTCTCACCTCTGGGGATACGGTTTTACTTAATGTGGACTCCTTTGTTCAGGCCTTGGGTTTAATATATGATGAACCCGACTATATTGTCAGAAATTCTGGAAATGGTCTGTGCTGACTGAATGGAATGATGATGCTTTGGCGGCGCTTTTCAGAAAGGGTTTTTCTGACGCTGTTAAGGATGTTATGGTAGGGTTTCCTATGCCTGCATGTTTGAATGCTTCTATGTCTCTGGCCATTCATATTGATCGGCGTCTGCGGGATCGCCAAGCGGCTCACTCGGGATTGTCATCCTCAGAGCAGATTCCTGAGCCGATGCAGTGTGATAGGGTTCTATCTCGCACTGACCGACAAGGACTTAGACGCCGTAATAAGTTGTGTTTTTACTGTGGTGATGCTTCTCATGTCATCTCTGTTTGTCCCAAGCGGGCATAGAGGTTTGCTGGTTCCTTTACCATCAGTACAATACAACCTAAGTTTTATTATCTGTGTCTCTGATTTGTTCGTTGTCGTCATTTTTTGTTATGGCATTTGTGGATTCAGGTGCCGCCTTAAATTTGATGGATTTTGAGTTTGCTAGTCGTTGTGGCTTCCCTATGCAGCCATTGTGGGACCCTATTCCTTTAAGGGGTATCGACGCTACATCTCTTGTGCAGAACAAACCTCAGTTTTGGACACAGTTGACAATGCGCATGGAACCAGCTCATCAGGAGAATTGTCGATTTCTGGTTTTGCATAACCTGCATGATGCGGAGGTGCTGGGTTTTCCGTGGTTGCAGGTCCATAATCCTGTTTTGGAGTGGAAGTCTATGTCCGTAACTAGCTGGGGTTGTAAGGGGGTACATAATGACATTTCCTTGATGTCTATATCATCTCTGCCCCAGGAGATTCCAGAGTTTCTGACTGATTTTTAGGATGTTTTTGCTGAGCCTAAGTCCAGTTTTCTTCCACCACATCGGGCGTGCGATTGTGCTATTGATTTGGTGCCGGGCTGTAAGTTTCCTAAGGGTCGACTTTTCAACTTGTCTGTGCCTGAACATGCTGCCATGCGGAGTTATATTAGGGATTCTTTGGAGAAGGGCCATATTCGCCCTTCCTCTTCGCCGTTGGGGGCGAGGTTCTTTTTTGTTACCAAGAAAGATGGTTCCCTGAGACCCTGTATTAATTATCGCCTCTTGAATAAGATCACGGTCAAGTTTCAGTACCCTCTGCCTTTGATTTCTGACTTGTTTTCTAGGGTTAAGGGGGCATGTTGGTTTGCTAAAACTGACCTTACGGGGGCCTACAATCTGGTTCGTATCAAGCAGGGACACGAATGGAAAACGGCGTTTAATAAGCCTGAAGGCCATTTTGAATACCTATAATATGGGACACTGAGAAAGGTAATGTTGAGAGTTTTTTATCTGGGATTTTTAATAATGTGTGGGGATTAGATTTTGAACCTCATATAAATGCGTCTACAATTAATTTCCTTGATTTAAACATCTTCATAGAAGGTGAATCCATGTACACTAAGACATATTTCAAAAATATAGATAGAAATAGTTATATCTATTTTTCAAGTGGACATTATAGTAAATGGATAAAAAATATTCCCTTAAATCAGTTTAAAAGAATTAGGAAAAATTGCACCAGAGATACTGACTTTAACGAACAGTCAAAAGTCCTCATTGATCGTTTTCATCACAGGAAATATCCTAGGAGGCTGATAAAAAATGGCCAAAAAATCAGCAGAGGTATCAGACAAGATCAATTATTGGAAAAACATATGAAACCTGTCACAGATAGTGAATTCGGCTATAACTTCATTACTAGGTATAATAAGTATCACAGGAACATCAGAAAGGTTCTGAACAAACACTGGCACATATTGCAAAACGATCCCTTTTTGGGCAATATTCTCCCTCCTAAACCCAAAATAACTTTTCGCAGGGCTTTAAACATAAAAGGGATAATTGCACCTAGCCGTTTAAATAAAGATCAGTCACATAGTAAAGATGGTGATACATTAAATGCAAAAGTAACAAAGTGTGGGAAGAAAAATTGTCTATGCTGCAGAACAATATATGAGACTGATATATTTTGCTCAAGTGTTACTGGTGAAACTTTCCCCATCAAGCAAAATATGGATTGTGGCACCAAATATTTGATTTATCTAATTGAGTGTCCTTGTAAGTTTCAATATGTAGGTAGAACAACGCAGACATTACATGCAAAACATAGGTCCAATATCAAAAAGGGTTTCAAGCAACATGGAGTTTCATGGCATTATGAAAAATACCATGATAGGGACTTTACAAAAATGAAAATTCTACCTATTTAATGTATCTCTTAATATACAACAAATAGATTTGAAGCCCTGAAAAAGAAAGAGAAATTTTGGATGTATAGGCTTAATTCCCTAAAATGTATAGGCTTAATTCCCTAAAACCAAAGGGATTAAATTTGATAACAGAACTGATTTAATAATATTCTTCATTATATTTTAAACTATCTTACCTATGTTATGTATCCACATTGAAAGAAGCTCTAAAAGAGCTACTTTGCTGCCATATGTGGCGGACAATTGCATTACAGTGTACCACTACATTTTTAACATAGGTAGCTATGGTTACTGCATCCTAAACACTGCCATCTCGTGGTTCTTTTCTATAATTACACTCCTTTTGTAGTTAATATTGTTTTTCATGGTTTTTATGTCTTTTTTTCTGTTTTTATCCACATAATTTTAGCATTAATAGCTACTGATACATTTTTATTACATCTTTATTGCATGTTTTAACATACTTTCTTAGTTCTTTTGATGTTTATTATTTTTTTAAAGGTGTTATAAATATGGCTGTTAGTGATTTTGAACCAGCAGTTTTTTATGGGCACTGCTTGCTTTGTGTTGGTGATAAGTCTCTTGAGCCACAGGAACTGACAGCTGCTTTTTAGTTTTTTTAGATAGTATCATTTTTTAGATAGTATCATTTTTAAATTATTAAGAATAAGAATAAAGTTTTTTAGAGTTAATTTATTTTTTCCACCTATTTAGGTCCCTAGCCATCTTTCAGTGGTTCTATGAACATTATTTTTCTATATCCCATGGTGCAGCAACTTCTAAATAAAACACACAGTTTTGATCTTCACAAAATCAGATCAACTATCCCCCCTCAGCTTGAGCTATCCAGCTTGGATAGGCTAACAGACTGTTCCTATGACTCCCAGATAAAACCAGAGGAATTTCTTTTCTTTTTCCTGAGTTCGAACCCAGCAAAAAGCAAGCCCTGGATATATACCTTATTTTCAGTATATATTTTTATAACTATTTTTATAAACTGCTTTGTTGTACAATGAGAATGCACACAAATATTTGATGGAATTTTTTTATGTGAGCAAAGATGATGTATATAATTCATTTACTTTGTAAGGGGTGGTTCCCTCATTTGGTGACGTCATTGATGACGATTATATGAGTTTTTTTCTGGTAGGAGGGACATTTAGCCTGTAACTACATATAAAAGGTTTCACTGCTGTGTCATGTAACATACCCTGAGGAAGGTGCTGGGACAGCACTGAAACGCGTTGGTTTTGATGAATAAAGGACCTTATGATGGTAACAACCTTTTGTGACATACTTTGATAAAGAGCAGCAGTGCGGACCATGGAAACCATTCCTGTTTTTATCCTGATTTTCCCGCGGTTTTTGGCGCGACGGTAGAGGTTCTGCAGCAGATGCTAAAGCTTTCATACTGGTTGTGGGTTTCACAACCTAAAAAGGTGAGTGGATCTCTATATAATCCGCACTAGAACAAGCAGTGTCTTTTTGATAAGGCACAATCTGCGCCTCTTGTATCTCCTCTCTTTTTTAGTGATTTTGAATACCTCGTGATGCCTTTTGGGTTGCCTAATGCTCCTTCAGTTTTTCAGTCCTTTATGCATGACGTATTTTGGGAGTTGATTGACAAGTTCTTGTTTGTATATTTGGATGATATCCTGATTTTTTCTGACGATTGGGATTCTCATGTGGATCAGGTCAGGTCGGTCTTTCGGATTCTGCGTGACAAGGCTTTGTATGTTAAGGGGTCTAAGTGTTGCTTTGATGTCCAGAAGGTCTCTTTTTTTTGGGCTTCATTTTGTCTCCTTCTTCTATTGAGATGAATCCTGTTAAGGTTCAGGCTATTCATGATTGGGTTCAGCCCACGTCCATGAAGGGTCTTCAGAAATTTTTGGGCTTTGCTAATTTTTATCTTCGGTTCATTGCCAATTTTTCCAGCGTGGTGAAGCCATTGACCGATTTGACTAAGAAGGGTGCTCATGTGGAGCATTGGTCTCCTGTGGTCATTTTTGCCTTTCAGGAGCTTAAAAGACGGCTTACCTCTGCTCCAGTGTTGCACCAACCGAATGTTTCCCTTCCGTTTCAGGTGGAAATTGATGCTTCTGAGATTGGTGCAGGAGCTGTCTTGACTCAGTGGGATCCTGTTGGTTCTGCGATGCACCCTTATGCCTTCTTTTCCCGAACATTTTCGCCGGCGGAACAAAATTATGATGTCAGCAATCGGGAGTTGCTGGCCATGAAGTTGGCATTTGAGGATGGCGTCATTGGCTGGTGGGGGCTCAACATCGTGTGGTTGTCTTGACTGATCACAAGAATCTGGTTTACCTCAAGTCTGCCAAGAGGCTGACTCCTAGGCAGGCTCTGTGGTACTTGTTTTTTGCTCGTTTTAATTTTGTGGTTTCCTATCTTCCTGGTTCTAAGAATGTTAAGGCCGATGCTCTCTCTCGCAGTTTTTTGCCTGATTCTCTAGAACCTTCGGAGCCAGTCAACATTCTGAATGACGGGGTTGTTCTTTCTGCTGTTTCCCTCGATTTATGGCTTGTTCTTCAGGAATTTCAGTCGGATAAGACTGAGCGCTGCCCTGTGGGGAAATTGTTTGTTCCTACCCGGTGGACTACTAGAGTGATTTCGGAGGTTCATTGTTCTGTGTTCGCAGGTTATCCTGGCATCTTTGGTACCTGTGATGTGCTTAGCCGATCTTTTTGGTGGCCCTCTTTGTCCCGGGATGTGCGTTCCTTTGTGCAGGCCTGTGGGACTTGTGCACAGGCCAAGCCTTGTTGTTCCCGTCCTAGTGGGTTGCTTTTGGCCTTACCTGTACCTGAGCGGCCATAGACGCATATTTCTATGGATTTTGTTTCGGACCTTCCTGTTTACCAGAGAATGACGGTTATCTGGGTTGTTTGTGACCGTTTTTTTAAGATGGTTCATTTAGTTCCTTTGGCTAAATTGCCTTCTTCTTCGGACTTGGTTCCATTGTTTTTTCAGCATGTTGTTCGTTTGCATGGTATTCCGGAAAATATTGTGTCTGACAGGGGTGCCCAGTTTGTTTCTCTGTTTTGGAAGTCTTTCTGTGCTAAGCTGGGTGTGGCTTTGTCTTTTTCTTATGTGTTTCATCCTCAGTCTATTGGTCAGACGGAGAAAACTAATCAGACTTTGGAGACTCATTTGAGATGCTTTGAGTCTGCGGATCAGGATGATTGGGTTGCCTTTTTGCCTTTGGTCGAGTTTGCGCTTAATAATGGGGCGAGTTCAGCTACGTTGGTTTCGCCCTTCTTTTGTAATTTTGGTTTTCATCATCGTTTTTCTTCGGGGTAGGGTGCGCCTTCTGCCTGTCTAGGTGTGGATTCTGTGGTTGAGCGGTTGCAGCAGATTTGGGATTGTGCGGTTGCCAACTTACATCTTTCTCAGGAAGCTGTTCAGCGTTTTGCTAACCGACATCGGTGTGTTGGTTCTCGGCTTCGTGTTGGTGATTTGGTTTGGTTGTCCTCCCACCATGTTCCTTTGAGGGTTTCTTCTCTTAAATTTAAGCCTCGGTTCATTGGTCTGTACAGGATTTCTGAAGTTATTATTCCTGTCTTCTTCCGGTTGGCGCTTCCGAGCTCTTTTGCGATTCATGATTTTTTTCATAAGTCCTTGTTGAAGCGCTTTGTCGAGCCCATGGTTCCTGCTGTGGCCCCAGTCCTGATTAATGGTGAGTTGGAGTATGAGGTTGAGAAGATTTTGGATTCTCATCTTTCGAGACGGCGGCTCCAGTACCTTGTTAAGTGGCGGGGTTATGGCCAGGAGGATAATTCTTGGATTTCGGCCTTCGATGTTCATGCCCCTGACTTGGTTCATGCTTTTCATCTGGCTCATCATGATAGGCCTGGGGCCTCTGTTGAGGGTTGGGTGACCCCTCCTCAGGGACGGGATTATGTTGTGAATTAATTGGAGCTCCCTCCGATGGTTGTTGCTGGTGATGCAGCTGACTGTGTGGGCTTCACAGGTGATGGTGATGATTGGCAATCTGGTTCTTGGAGCATATAATGGTTTGAAGTGGATCAATCCTTGCCAGTTGTCTTTGGTTCCTGGAGGATTTCACATCTCTCTGGTTTCTTCTGCTCTGTGGAATTCTTTGCAAGCTAAGTGGGTGTTTTCTTTTTTATATTTTGTGGCACACTTTTGTGTGATTAAAGTTCTGCTTATGTTTTGTCTTATTCTGAGCTGTGGGTTTGCAATTTAGTCTGTATATTTGTTTATCTGCTCTCAGGAAGTTTTCGTCCTAGGAATTTTACCATTCACTATTATCTGTTATTTACAGTTCTGCTGGCATTTGATTTATAGAAGTCTGCAGATATAGAGGGTGCCGAGTCTCAGTGACTCAGGGTAATTTTTGTTCTATCTGCTGTTGGTGTTTTTTGATAGTCTTTTATACTGACCGCAATAGTATTCTATCCTGTCTTTCCTATATAGCTAGTTTGGCCTCTTTTGCTAAACCTTTTACTCTGCCTGTGTTTGGTTTTCTTTCTCTGGTTTCCCAGGTAATATCTGTGGGGGCTTGCTATTTTTTTGGGGTTCTGTTCTGAGGTAAGATGGCTTTTTCTACATCCATCTTTAGGAGCAGTTAGTTCTCCGGATGTACAGAGGTGTCTAGGTCTGGTTAGTTGCATCCCATTGCTACTTCTAGTTGTGATGTGTATTCAGGGAATGCGGTCAGTACAGTTACCAACAACTTCTATGGAATCTGAATGTTACTCCTGAGTCATCGGTTCATAACAATAGCTCCTACTAATTATAATGCCTAATGAGTGAGTATTAAATCGTTTTTATGTACTTTGACAGGATACTTTTAGGAAACAAAAGGAGTGTGAGAATGGTGATAGGATGCTGCAGGGACATGATTTTGTAGCTTAGGTGGCGATTTGGAGTTGACAGGATCCCTTTAATAACCACCCTGTGTTTCCTATCACTGAGCCAGTTCTTAACCCACTTACAAATATGTTCCCCTTTCCCCATTGCTCTCATTTTATGTATCAACCTTTTGTGTGGCACCGAATCAAAAGCTTTTGAAAAGTCCATATACACCACGTCCACTGCATTTCTTTGGTCCAGTCCAGAACTTACCTCTTCATAGAAGTTTATCAGATTAGTTTGACAGGAACGGTCCCTTGTAAACCCATGTTGATATTGGGTCATGAGGTTATTTTTCTTCAGATACTCCAGTATAGCATCTCTTAGAAAACCCTCTAGGATTTTACCCACAGTAGAGGTTACGCTTACTGGCCTATAATTTCCAAGTTCAGTTTTTGTCCCCGTTTTGAATACTGGCACCACATTCGCCATACACCAGTCCTTTGGTACAGACCCTGTTATTCTGGAATCTTTAAAGATTAAAAATAATGGTTTATCTATGACGGTACTTAATTCCTGCAGTACTCTGGGGTGTATCCCATCCGGGCCTGGGGATTTGTCAACTTTAGTGATTTTTAGACAGTGCCGTACTTCCTGTTGGCTTAAGCAGGTTACATTTAATGGAGAGTTTTTGTTATCACTAATCATGATGTCTGTCATGGGATATTCTTGTGTAAATATTTTTTTTAGTTTCTTACTATTTATGTTGTAAAGGACTTTAACCTACTTGGATTAATGATAACTCAAGATGCAGTGATGACACCAGAAATCAATAGGAGAATACCTATGGGAAAATCAACAATAAAGTCACTGGACAAGGTCTTCAACTCAAGGAACATTTCACTAGCAACAAAGACATGGCTTTTTCATAGTCTGGTGTTTCTGTAGTAACATATGGAAGTGAAACATGGATGATAAAGAAACAACACAAAAGAAGAATCAGCACCTTCAAAATGTGGTACTCGAGAAGAATGTTATCAATACCATGGATGGCAAGAAGAACAAATAAATCAATTTTTAACAAATCAGGCCAGGCATGCCACTTGAACTAAGGATCACAAAGATTCAACTTGCCTACTTTGCACACATCATACAAAGAAAGAATTCACTGGAGAAGGACATCATGATTGGAAGAATTGAAGTAATAAGGGAAAGAGGAAGACGAGAAACCTATTGGCTTGATATTGTAAACATTCTGCGGAGAAGACTTTAGTGGATTTATCTAGGCTTGCAGAAGATCGATCTTTCTGCAGAGCATTTAGCCAGCCAGTCGCCATGGCTCGAGATCAAGCCGAAGGCTGATTATTATTAATAATAATAATAATAGTAATAATAAAATCAATGATGATAACCTTCCTAGCGGTATTCCCGAGCCTGACTCGGGGTTAACATTCACTGCCAGAAGGGTAACCCCGAGTCAAGCTCGGGCTTACCCACGGTCGCGGCAGATGCGGTGAAAAAACCGCATCTGCCGCGATTGCCGCATAGCCGCCACATAGCCGCCGCACTTGCGGCGCGGTTGCGGTAATCGCCATAGTAAGTATAGGGGGACTTGCGGCAGGTGCGGCAAGTGCGGTTTTGCACTTGCGGCAGGTGTGACCGCGAAAAAACCGCACTTGCCGCACCTGCCGCAAGTCCCCCTATACTTACTATGGAGATTACCGCAACCGCGCCGCAAGAGCGGCGGCTATGCGGCGGCTATGCGGCAATCGCGGCAGATGCGTTTTTTTCACCGCATCTGCCGCGACCGCGGTTAAGCCCGAGCTTGACTCGGGGTTACCACTTCTGGCAGTGAATGTTAACCCCGAGTCAGGCTTGGGAATACCGCTAGGAAGGCTAGAGTCTTCTTTGATCAGGTAATTACTAAGAATTGCATGCCTACTGTACATAACACCAAATTTTCATGCCAAAAAATGGTACCGCTTTTAGCACAAAATTCCTGACATAATCATACCCCAGGGAGGTTAATAGCTGCTGAGAAAAAATGCATTGCATACGAACAGCATACACATGTCATATGGATGTTAGGCGAGAAAAATATTGCATAGCACTCACATAGTAGCGGCAGTACATATGGTATAAAAAAATTGATTTCACTCGTCCAACTTTTCTGGAAGTGAACCCTGAGACCTACCACTTACCAAATTATTGGTCCAAACTCCTTCACGACGTTACTTTTCCCTAATAGCAATTACCTATTTAGTAGGATATTATCTGTGTTATACTTGCAAAAATTTATCAGGTGTTGTTTAAGAAACCTGACAAAAATTTCAAGTTATTGACTTGGCCTTCAAATTTTCCACATCTCAGTCTTATGAATCACCTGTTGGTTATGCTAGAAAAGCAATTGTGATCTATAGAGACCCCACCTTACAACTTACAGGTGCCATTTTTGAGTAGTCTGTAATAACTTTTAAATCACTGGACACAGACAAAAGAAATAAAGGGAGTAAGTTTGCCGCAACACTGAACACAATGTGTTAGAGAAACAGCTAAATGGCTGATACATGAAATGCAGGATTGTCTGTGCAGCTAATGAATGCATGTATGAAAAACGAACACAGTAAATACTGTACTGGAATAAATGAATTGAGAGACTAAGCGTCATCACTGACGTCACTGCGAAGAGCCCGGTAACTGCGCCAAAGTGCTCTCAAACTTACCGGGTCCTACTCTGACACTATGTGTGGTCTACACTGCTAGGAAGTGGTTTATATGCCTGTGTAGTGCAATTAAAAAACCAGCTGGTAGTATATCTCTAACATATTGTGTTCAGTGTTGCGGCAAACTTACTCCCTTTATTGCATACACATTTTTTTGCCTGCACCTGCACATCAAAGGTGAAGCCAGTCCTTTAAATTATAGTTTGGCCCTTTTTGACTGTGCTCCCTACCCCCGCCCAGTAGCTTCGCCCACACCTCCATCTTGCCGTAGCCCTGGTCCTGGTTCAGACCACTACAGCTGGTTTTTTAATTGCAGCTACACAGGCATATAAACCACTTCCTAGCAGTGTAGACCACACATAGTGTCAGAGTAGGACCCGGTAAGTTTGAGAGCACTTTGGCGCAGTTACTGGGCTCTTCGCAGTGACGTCAGTGATGAAGCTAAGTCTCTCAATTCATTTATTCCAGTACAGTATTTACTGTGTTCGTTTTTCATACATGCATTCATTAGCTGCACAGACAATCCTGCATTTCATGTATCAGCCATTTAGCTGTTTCTCTAACATATTGTGTTCAGTGTTGCGGCAAACTTACTCCCTTTATTGCATACACATTTTTTTGCCTGCACCTGCACATCAAAGGTGAAGCCAGTCCTTTAAATTACAGACGAAAGAAAGCCTGATGAATTATGGACAAATCTAAAGACGATCATTACTGAAGATGCCAGAAAGATCATAAACAAGAGGCAGAAGAGACGCCCACAGCAATGGTTAACAGAAGAGACCACAAAGATCATTCAAGAAAGAAGAATGGCAAAAGCAAAAGGAAACAAGCAGGTTGCAGACAACATGAGTAAAAGACTAAAGAGAGCACAGAACTTTATTAGCAGAAGATATGTACAGAGATAGAAAATGAACATCTGAAGTGCAATACCAAGAAGGCATATCAAAAGTCATAGAGATACGAGGAAAGTTTTACCAAGAGTGGGAATGCTGAAAGACATCAACCAACAGGAACAAACTTACTGAGCCAGAACAGATCAAAGAAAGATGTAAAGAATACATGGAGCACCTCTACAAAAATGAGTCATTGATATGGGAAGAACCTGAGATTGGACATAATAGTGAACTGAACATCTTGAAGGAAGAAGTTTTTGATGCAATAAAGCTTCTGTCAAAAAAACAAAGCACCTGGATGTAACAATATTCCAATAGAGCTAATAAAGTCTTCTTAAGCAGCAGTAGAAGTTATCACATGCCTGTATCAACAGATATGGACTACTGGTAAATGGCCCAAAGCCTGGATAAGTTTGGTGTTTATTCCTATTCCGAAGAATGGGGGTGCTTCTAATTGTGGAAACTACCAGATTATCGTGCTCATACCTCATGCCAGCAAAATACTGCTGAAAATCCTACAAAGATGGCTACAGCCTTACTTTTACACAGAGTTACCAGAGGAACAAGTGACACTCCTCCCCCAGGGCCGTGAGATACTCGGAAGCGAGCTGCAGCACTGCTGGGGAGTCACTGGGGTCAAGACTCGGCTACGGGACCCTGGTGTTTTAATAAAAAAGTTTTGGGATTAAGGTTTTGTGGATAAATGTCATGACGGCACCTACGATGCTCGGCCAGGGATGGCCGACACTGCAGTTCAGACCTCCGGGACAGATGACGATGCAACCAGATGTTGTCGCTCCCCGTATGTGGAGCAGTACCCCGCGGAAGGTGTTAAAGTCAATGTGTAGATGGTGGTGAAGTTGCAGTGCAGGGCAGGGGACGCCGAAATAATTCGAGGACATAGCTGATGCAGTTCCACACTTTTACTCACTGTTGTCAGGTAGTAAAGTCTATCCGGATGCTATGTCCTACGAGCCAGGGGTCCAGCCACTCCCAGGTAGATTGGAAACACTTAGCCGCCACCCAGTTCTGTGTACCTTTTCTGGGTTGTCTCCCTCTTGTGCTGGATCTCTCCCTCCTGCCCTGCACTTCACACTCAGTATCCTGCGCCAATGGCCTCGGACCCTACCGGGCGACAAACTCTTTGTCCCCTTTGGCCCCATCCGGCCACCTTTGCAGCAAATTGCGTGAATCTGGCTGCTGCTCTGGGAGATGCAACAGCCTCCAGGTTGCTAGCTGAGGCCTCAAGTCTCCTCTACTAGTCTAGGCCTGGTGACCCTCTGCAGCCCTTGTTCCTCCACTTGCCTGCGACCGGTAATGGATGCAAGCCCCATGGGTGAATTTCTCATTTCCCGTGCCTCTGGGACCCCTTCCTTTTCTGGAGCTCCTGCCTGGCTCTCTCCATCTCTCTCTCCCAGGGACGAGCTCCTCCGGCTCCAGTCCACTGGTACTTGTCATTCTCAGCTCCCTCACTGGAGCTCAACTCTCCTCCTTTTTCCTTCACTGCTCTCTTGCTTCTCTCCCACTTCCTGGTTTCCCCTTCTCTAACTCTTCCTACTGTCACGCCCTCTCAGTGGCTCCCCTTTCTACAGTTCCACCCACCACCCTATCTTAGCTCCATCTCCAGCCAGGGATTGGGGTTTGATCAATCCCCCCACCTCTCTGGTCTGGAGTGACTAGTGTGCATGTGGTGTCAGTGGGTAACAGCTAGTGTCCCCTCCTCACCTGGGTTGGGGGTACCACACCTCTGGCTAAGGTGCAGTACCTCTGTGGTGACTGGACCCTCAGGGGCACCACACAAGAAATATTCAGAGAAGCAGAGGAACAAGAGATGTAATTGCTAACATGAGATTGATAATGGAAAATACCAAACAATAAAATAAGGAGCTCTATTTTTGCTTCATCGACTACAGCAAAGCCTTCCATTGTGTTAATCAGCAGAAACTTTGGAGTACCATGAAGGATATAGGTGTGCCAAACCATCTCATCAGCCTCATTAGAAACCTTTACATTGACCAAAAAGCAAGAGTCCGAACAGAAAATGACAGCACACTTCATGGTTCAAAGTAGAGTGAGGCGTCGGACAAGGCTGCATCCTGTCACTATTTCTCTTGAATTTATATGCAGAAGCTATTTTCAGGAAGGTTGGACTTACCAAAAAAGAAGAAGGAATCAAAATTGGTGGAAGAAGCAACAACAATCTAAAATATGCAGATGATGAAAATTGGTAGCAACAAGCGTAGATGAATTAAAGTATTTAATATAGAGTGTCAAGATGGAAACTGCTACTCAATACAAATAGAGGTAGACAAAGATTTTAACTACTGTCAGGATACATTTGAGATTGATGGCAAAGAACTAGAAGTGGTAAAGGACTTCAACCTACACAGATCAATAATCACTCAAGATGCAACAATGACACTGAAAGTCAATAGTAGAATAGCTATGGGAAAATCAACAATGAAGTCACTGGGCAAAGTCTTCAAATCAAGAAACATTTCACTGGCAACGAAGACGTGGCTTGTACATAGTCTGGTCTTTTCTGGAGTAACATACACAAGATTGATCTTCCTACAGCGATTATCCATCAAGTCATCATGGCTCAAGATCGAGGCTGAAGGCCGATAAATAAAATAATAAATAATCCAGTGGTGGAATAAAAAAAAGGCTGAAATGGTGTTTAAAAGACAAACACGATCCTAAACATTTGCACAGCAACTCATTTTTACACAGAAATACATATATTCATTCTTTTAAGAGTTTTCCAATAGTTTTTTCAATGGTAGAATATACCTGAAAGAGATGTCAATCACGGGACCCATGTACGATTAGGCCAGTGGTTTTTCTATTATGACTCATATAGTATGTCAACATGGTATGAGTTTCTTGCCATACTTTGATAGCTTTCATCATGTCTATATGCTGCTTCTGAGTCTGACAGTTTGCTAGCATCTGTTTTTCTAAGACATTAACAAGTCTAGCCTTTATTCTTGGAAACTCAATTACATTTCCTTGAAAGATTTGAATGTGTTCAGCTAAATATTTTGAACCTATTTTGCATCTGTTTACCCAGGCTTAGTGGTACTGATAAGGTTAATGTCACACTTAATACAAGCAGGTTGCTAATGATCTTGGCTTGAGGTTTGCAGCACATGTTCTCAGCGGAATCATCTATGGAAAAGCACCAGCTGTTGAAAATTAATTTTGATTTATGTTGTATGGTTTATTCCCATTGATCACTGGATGGCTAGGATATTATTATGATTTATGAGGGAATGAAATAAAGCTGCCATATTACCTGAAATAAATAGCACAAACATATGGGGTCCCCATGCAGTTTTAGATGTGGATATTAATGGTAGAAAGCAACACAAACCACTGCAACTCACATAAAATACTGGTGACTTTTCATGCACAGTTAAAAGATATCTGGCAGGGTTATGGACTTCATAAAAGCAACATCTCAAAATGCATGTAGATTGAAAACAACTTGAAAATTTCATAAGCTCAAAGGTTTCAGAAATTTTGGATAATAAGTCATGAATCTTATACTATACTGATCATAGTGCATAAAAAGTGCTAGATTAATCTTTTCTAATGCAAAGATAGTTTAAAGGGGTTGTCTGGTCTAGAATGAAACAGTCATACTGTGTTCTCTGTGTTCTGTGAGGATTCATCAGTTTCTGTGCCAGGAAGGGTGGTCAAATATGCAATATGAAAACTCCCAGTCTTAACCCGACTACTGGCTGCATTCTCACTTAGTATAAGTGTACTGAGTGAGGCCCCAGGTGCTTCACAAATGAATCCGTAAAAATGAAAAAAGAAAATTTTTGTGGAAAAGAAAGTAATTTTTCATCTTTATGGATCAATTTGTGAAGTACCTGGGGTCCAAAGTGCTCACTATGCATCTAAATAAATTCCTTGGGGTGTCTAGTTTCCAAAATGGGGTCACTTGTGGGTGAGCTCCAAAGTTCAGGTACACAGGGGCTCTCCATATGCGACATGGTGTCCGCTAACTATTGGAGCTAATTTTCCATTCAAATTGTTAGTAGACACCATGTCGCATATAGAGAGCCCCTGTGTGCCTAAAGATTGGAGTTCCCCTACAAGTGACCCCATTTTGGAAACTAGATCCCCCAAGGAACATATCTTCATGCATAGTGAGCACTTTCAACCCCCAGGTGCTTCACAAATTAGTCTGTAAAAAGGAAAAAAAAGATTTTTTGTGAAAAAAAAGTACTTTTTCATTTTTATGGATCAATTTGTGAAGCACCTGGAGTGTCTAAGTGCTCACTATGCATATAAATAAGTTCCTTGGGATGTCTAGTTTCCAAAATGGGGTCACTTGTGGGGGAGCTCCAATGTTTAGGCACAGAGGGGCTCGCCATACACATGGTATCCACTTACAATTCCAATTGTTAGTGGACACCTTGTCACGTATGGAGAGCCCCTATGTGCCTAAATATTGGAGCTCCCCACAAGTGACCCCATTTTGGAAACTAGACACCCCAAGTTACGTATTTAGATGCACAGTGAGCACTTTGAACCCCCAGGTGCTTCACAAACTAAGCGTACATGAGCGTGCGTGGACATGAGTGTGCGTGTGTGGACGTTGCGTGCGTAGACGTGTGTGTGCGTGTATGTGTGCATGGATGGAGTGTGCATGGACGTGTGCATGGATGTGTGCGTGCATGGATGCGTGCGTGCATGGATATGTGCATGGATGATGTGTGCGTGCATGGATGCATGCTGGATGTGAGCGTTGTGGATGTGAGTGTGCGTGGATGTGAGCAAGCGTAGATGTGTGTGGCGTGGACGTGAGCGTGCGTGGATGTGTGCGTGCGTGGACGTGTGTTTGCGTGGATTGAGCGTGCGTGGATGTGAGTGTGCGTGGATGTGAGTGTGCGTGGATGAGTGCGTGCGTGGATAACTGCGTGCGTGGATGAGTGCATGCGTGGATGAGTGTGTGCGTGGATGTGTGCGTGCATGGATGTGTGCATGGATGTGTGTGTGGACGTGTGCGCAGATGTGTGCGTGCACGTGAGTGTACATGATCGTGTGTGGCCGTGAGCGTGCGTGGACATGTGCGTGGCGTGGACGTGAGCGTACATGAGCATGCGTGGATGTGAGGTATGTGAGGTGCTTGACTGTGCATAGACGTGTGCGTACGTGAACGTGTGCTGTGGGAGAGTGTGCATGCGTAGACGTGTGCATGCGTGTATGTGTGCATGGATGGTGTGTGCATGGACGTGTGCATGGACGTGTGCATGGATGTTGTGCGTGCATGGATGCGTGCGTGCGATGGATATGTGCATGGATGATGTGTGCATGCATGGATGCATGCGTGGATGTGAGCGTGCTGTGGATGTGAGTGTGCGTGGATGTGGCAAGCGTAGATGTGTGTGTGCGTGGACGTGAGCGTGCGTGGATGTGTGCTGTGCGTGGACGTGTTGTGTTTGCGTGGATGTGAGCGTGCGTGGATGTGAGTGTGCGTGGATGTGAGTGTGCGTGGATGAGTGCGTGCGTGGATAACTGCGTGCGTGGATGAGTGCATGCGTGGATGAGTGTGTGCGTGGATGTGTGCGTGCATGGATGTGTGCATGGATGTGTGCATGGATGTGTGTGTGGATGTGTGCGCAGATGTGTGCGTGGACGTGAGTGTACATGAGGTGTGCGTGGCCGTGAGCGTGCGTGGACATGTGCGTGCGTGGACGTGAGCGTACATGAGCATGCGTGGATGTGAGCGTATGTGAGCGTGCTTGGACATGTGCATAGACGTGTGCGTACGTGAACGTGTGCGTGTAGACGTGTGCGTGCGTAGACGTGTGCATGGATGGATGTGTGCGCGGATGTGTGTGTGTGGATGTCAGCGTGCATGGATGTGCATGCGTGGATGTGCATGTGTGAGTGTACGTACGTGGATGTGCGTGCATGGATGTGTGCGTGCGTGGATGCATATGTGGAAGTGCGTGCGTAGATATGTGCATGCATGGATGTCAGCATGCGTGGATGTCAGCGTGTGTGGATGCGTATGTGGATGTGCGTGCGTGGATGTGAGCGTGCATGGATGTGTGTGCGTGGATGTGCGTGTGTGGATGTCAGCGTGCGTGAATGTGTGCCTGCGTGGATGCATATGTGGAAGTGCGTGCGTAGATATGTGCATGCATGGATGTCAGCATGCGTGGATGTCAGCGTGTGTGGATGCGTATGTGGATGTGCGTGCGTGGATGTCAGCGTGAGTGAATGTGTGCCTGCGTGGATGCATATGTGGAAGTGCGTGCGTAGATATGTGCATGCATGGATGTCAGCATGCGTGGATGTCAGCGTGTGTGGATGCGTATGTGGATGTGCGTGCGTGGATGTGAGCGTGCATGGATGTGTGTGCGTGGATGTGCGTGTGTGGATGTCAGCGTGCGTGAATGTGTGCCTGCGTGGATGCATATGTGGAAGTGCGTGCGTAGATATGTGCATGCATGGATGTCAGCATGCGTGGATGTCAGCGTGTGTGGATGCGTATGTGGATGTGCGTGCGTGGATGTCAGCGTGCATGGATGTGTGTGCGTGGATGTGCGTGTGTGGATGTCAGCGTGCGTGGATGCGTATGTGGATGTGCGTGGGTGGATATGTGTTTGCGTGGATGTCAGCGTGCGTGGATGTGCATTTGTGGGTGTACGTGCGTGGATGTGCATGCATGGATGTGTGCGTGCGTGAATGCGTATGTGGATGTGCATGCGTGGATATGTGCATGCGTGGATGTGCGTGTGTGGATGTCAGCGTGCGTGAATGTGTGCCTGTGTGGATGCATATGTGGAAGTTCGTGCGTGGATATGTGCGTGCGTGGATGTCAGCGTGCGTGGATGCGTATGTGGATGTGCGTGCATGGGTGTCAGCGTGCGTGGATGTGTGTGCGTGGATGTGCGTGCGTGGATGTGCATACGTGGATGTCAGCAGGCGTGGATGTGCATGCGTGAATGTCACTGTGCGCAGATGTGTGTGGATGTGGATATGCGTGCGTGGATGTGTGCGTGCGTGGATGTCAGATTGCATGGATGGATGTCAGCGTGCATGTGTGAATGTGTGCGTGCGTGGATGATGGGTGGATGGATGGGTGCAACAAGGGATCAAGTGTCCTCTTGTTGTAGTCTCTGGGATCATAGTCATGGTGCACTGTATGACAGATCATTGTCATACAGTGCACCATATCTGTGACCCCAAAGACTGTAGAAAGAGGACACTTGATCCCTTGCTGTAGTCTCTGGATTGAGCAGAGGCGATCGAGCGTCGTGGGACCTTTGTTGTGGACTACGTCGGAGGCGATCGAGCGTCGTGGGACCTTCATTATGGACTACGTCGGATCTTTTTATAATAAAGATGGAGTCTGAATTTTGTTTGTGTTTTTTTTTCCAAATAAAAATATTTTTCTCTGTGTGTATTTATTGACTACTTACCAGAGATTCCTAATGGCGGGTCTAACATTGGCCCAATATTATGAATCTCAGGCTTAGTGCCAGCTGTCAATAAAAAGCTGGCATTAACCCCTTTATTACCCAGTTTGCCACCGGCACCAGGGCAACTGGAAGAGCATGGGTACAGCGCCAGAAAATGGAGCTTCAATGAATGCGCCATTTTCTGGGGTGGCTGCGGGCTGCAATTCGCAGCATGGGGGGCCCAGAACGCTTGGGCCTTTCCATGCTGAGGATTCCAGCCCCCAGCTGCCTAGTTGTACCTGGCTGGGCCAAAAATATGGCGGAGCCCTACGTCATTTTTTTTTCTAGAACTAGTTCTAGGAATAAAAAAATATGGGCTTGCTGTATTTTTGGTTGCAGCCAGGTACAACGAGGCAGCTAGGCGTTGTTGACAGTCTGTACCTGCCAAGTTGTACCTGTCTGGACCAAAAATATGGCGGAGCCCCACGTCATTTTTTTTTTCTGGAATTAGTTCTAGAAATAAAAAAAATGGGCTTCGCTGAATTTTTGGTTGCAGCCAGGTACAACGAGGTGGATGGGGGTTGCTGGCAGTCTGTAGCTGCCAAGTTGTACCTGGCTGGACCAAAAATATGGCGGAGCCCCACGTCATTTTTTTTTTTTCTGGAATTAGTTCTAGAAATAAAAAATAAGGCCTTCGCTGTATTTTTGGTAGCCAGCCAGGTACAACTTGGCAGCTGGCTGACTGGAATCCTCAGCGTGGAGAGACGCAAATGTTGTGGGTCCCCCACGCTGCAAATTGCAACCCACAGCCAGCCAAGAAAATAGCGCATTCATTAGAGGCGGCATTTTCTGGTGCTGTACCCCAACTCTTCCAGTTGCCCTTGTGCTGGTAGCACACGGGTTTTCCATATGCAACATGGTGTCCGCTAACAATTTCAATGGAAAATTAGCTCCAATTGTTAGCGGAAACCATGTCGCGTATGGAGAGCCCCTCCCTGTGTGCCTGAACATTAGAGCTCCCCCACAAGTGACCCCATTTTGGAAACTAGACCCACTAACGAATTTATCTAGATACATAGTGAGCACTTTGAACACACATGTGCTTCACAAATTAGTCCATAAAAGGGAAAAATAATATTTTTTGTGAAAAAAAAGTAATTTTTCATTTTTACGGATCAATTTGTGAAGCACCTAGGGATCAATGTGCTCACTATGCATTTAGATAAGTTCCCTGGGGGGGTTTGTTTCCAAAATGGGGTCACTTGTGGGGAGCTCCAATGTTTAGGCACACAGGAGCTCTTTATATGCAACATGGTGTCACTAATAATTCCAATTACAAGTGATCCCCTGGTTGTTTGTGCTGCGGGGCGATTAATTCTGGTACCACGATGTTTCATTCAGAAGTAACAAAGGAAACCTTTCAATATTAATTGTAAGGTTAACTGTCAATCTAGTTATGTGATCTATGTGTTACAATGTCCGTGTGGACTCCAATACGTGGGAAGAACGATACAGAAAATGCATGCGAGGATAAACAAGCACAGATCTAATATATGGAGTGGATTCACCTTGCATAGCTTATCAAAGCATTTTTGTGTGGTCCACTCGAAGGATCCCAGGGGGTTGAAACTCACCATTATGGATAGGGTTCCCGAAACGGAAACGGACAGATTCAGGTTTTAGTGAAAAAGGAAAGCTTCTGGATTTTTAAACTTGCCACACTAACTCAAGAGGGACTAAACCTTATGATAGAAGGAGTACATAAATTGAGAAAAAGAGGGAAAGAGAAAAAAAAAAAAATTCAGTACTGACCCTTTAAGGGGATATATTGGTTTCTATATATTTCGGAATATCCAAATAGGATTTATATATGTGTTGTTTTTATACATTTTTAAAAAACATTTTATATCGTTTTTAGTGTATGAATAATTTAAGAGATGAAGTATATTTAGGTATGTGTGTATAATGGTGAGGATACGTTTATATGATTGATGAATGACATTCTGTGAATTCCATTATCATTATTATTATTTTAGTCATATTATCACAATGAGATTTTAGTGATATAGTATTTTAGTAAGTGTGCAAGCTTTTTGTAGGCGAAACTTATTTATGAGAATCACCCTATGGAGAGGATAGGGTTAATGAAATCACTCCTTTAATTGCTGTAGTATGATTGGAAGGTGTGATTATTTAAGATATCCAGGGATGCAATTATGTAAATACACCTGAGGAAGACGACATACCGTCGTTGAAACATGTTGTGGTTGTCAAATAAAGCTTTTTAAAGGGTCAGTACTGAATTATTTTTTTTTTCTCTTTCCCTCTTTTTCTCTATTTATGTACTCCTTCTATCATAAGGTTTAGTCCTTCTGGGGTTAGAGTGGCAAGTTTAAAAATCCAGAAGCTTTCCTTTTTCACTAAAACCCTGAATCTGTCCGTTTCCGTTTCGGGAATGCTATCTATAATTGTGAGTTTCAACCCCATGGGATCCTTCGACTGGACCATACAAAAATGCTTCGATAAGCTATGCAAGGTGAATCCACTCTGTATATTAGATCTGTGCTTGTTTAGCCTCGCATGCATTTTCTGTATCGTTCTTCCCACGTATTGGAGTCTACACGGACATTGTAAAACATAGATCACATAACTAGATTGACAGTTAACCTTACAATTAATATTGAAGGTTTCCTTTGTTACTTCTGAATAAAACATCGTGGTACCAGAATTAATCGCCCCGCAACACAAACAACCAGGGGATCTACATTTAAAGCAACCCCTCTGGGCTAGCTCTTCTTCATTTTTCTCATTCCCCGTTCTTAATATTGTATTACTTAGCGACACCCAACTTCGTATACTGCGATTTTTTCTGAACACTATATGGGGTCTTTTTGGTAGTACATTCGCCAGTATGGGGTCCCCCTCCAGAATGAACCAATGTTTATCTAGCAATTGTTTTATTTTGCTGCGGGACTTATTAAAAGTCGTCACAAGACTCCAATCTCTACAGGCCTTAGCTCGAGCCTCCTCTTTTCCACTCTGGACCTTATCAATACATGATGCCTGAGTCAATGCGGCTGTCCAATCATAGGCATCCTTCAATAATTTTTTGGGTATCCCTTTTGAACAAATCTCTCTTTCAAGACCTGTGCTTCCCTTTCATAGTCTTCTTGATCAGAGCAATTTTTTCGTATCCGCCAATATTGGCCATATGAAATATTTTTAAGCCATCTGGGTAGGTGTCCACTGTCATATCTCAAGTAACTATTTACATCAATTGACTTGAAGTGTGTCAACATGGACACTCTACCCAGATCATTCAAACAAATGTTTAAATCAAAAAAGGTTATCTCGGTCTTCGACTTTGTGACTGTAAATTGAAGGCCCCAAGAATTACTATTTAACTCTTGTGTAAATTTCAAGGCTTGTTCTTCCGTGCCCTTCCAGACAAAGAAGAGGTCATTAATAAAACACCTATAAAGGACAATATGTCTCTGTGCAAGTCGGTACTGTGCGATGAGGACGGACTCAAAATGACCCATAATGAGATTTGCATAACTCGGGGCGAATCTCGTCCCCATTGCACAGCCCTTCTTCTGCCGATAGAGGCTTCCCTCAAACGTAAAAACATTATTTTCTAGAATGAACTCTACTGTCTGCAGAATGAATTCCTTTTGATCCCCTGGTAATGTTGGATCCTTCTCCAAATATTGGTCTAGAACCCTTAAACCTAGTGAATGTGGAATGTTACTATATAACGCTGTATCCATATGCATCCATAGTCATCAGTAAACATTTCTCATCTACAGTGAGATCTCTCAACAACTGTATTAATTGTGCTAAATCCTTAAGATATGACTCAAGACTCAGGACAATTTTCTGCAAAAATAGATCTACATAATGTGACAGATTGGCCGTAATGGATTCTACTCCTGCAATTATAGGACGGCCTGGGGAGTTATCTGGGTTCTTATGCAACTTGGGGAGAAAATAAAAATGTGGGGTTCGGTATCTTGGAATATCGAGAAATCTTTTTTCTTTAGAATTCCTTTCCCATAAGCTTCTTTGATCATGGAATTGTAATTTAGAAAAATCGATATTGAAGGATCTGTATCCAATCTTTCATAATAATCCATGTCATTTAATATTCTTTCACCCTCCCCTCTATACCAACTCCGATCCATCACCACAACCCCTCCCCCTTTGTCCACACTTTTTATTATGATGGACTTATTTTTCCTTAATGAGGTCAAAGCCTCTCTTTCTTTCTTGTTTAAGTTGTCCTTTTTTGTGCAATTTTTCATAATACGCAACTCTCTAAATACCAGTTGCTGAAAGGTCTCAAGTTGCGAGCCCTTGTGGTGGAGGGGGTAAAAATTCTTCGAGCCCACATTTATCTTTACATGTTTATAGGGGTCAGAAGTTGGTTCAAGTGGCATTCCTTCACTCCTGCCCATCCCTATCTTTTCTTCTACTAAAAAATGACATTTGATGGTCAATTTCCTGATGTATTCATTTAGATACAAATATAATTCAAAATTATTTAGATCTGAAACAGGGCAGAATGACAAGCCCTTACCCAACAGGGTTCATTCACCTTCACTCAAGGTTATACTCGAAAGATTGAACACCCCCCTCACCCCACCTCTATTGTCATTTTGGAGATCTACACTACCTTTGTTCTCTTCTGCATTAGTTGATTTGTTACTGTTGCATCGTTTTGCTGTGATCCTTCTTCCACTTCTACACCCTCTCCCCTTTTTCTTTTTACGTGACGACCTAAGGCCACCTGAAAAAAATGAGTTATTTTAGTATCCCTCATTTGGTGTTGCCCTCTTTTTTTAGATTCTGGGGTGTGAGTTAACCTGCTTGGCATAACTCTTCTCGTATTGCAACTGCCAACTCACATACATTAGATGTATTTACCACGAACGGGATTTTTTCTATTATATTACTAGGACCATTTCCCTCCTCTAGCATTATGGATAAAATTTCCTTAATCTGTTCTGTTTGAATATCTTCCAACTATTCCAATATAGGAAGTGGTTCACTATTATCTGTATCTGTTATTCCCGATTTAATATTTGTCAGATTATTCGAGGCATTCAAAGATGTTTTCCCCAAATTCTCTCTCCTCTCCTTTATTATTCCTCTTATCATGCTCCACCCTTATAACGCCTCTAATTACTTGTGTCTCTTGTGTATACATTTCAACCGTATTCAATAAATTACCTCCCTTACTACAATGTGTTCCTTCCCAGTGTCCTTCACCATCTAGTTCTCGTGACACTTCCCCTATCTGTTCAACTACTTGATCATCCCTTATGTGTATTTTATCATGAGTCACTGACGGGGATCTTTGTGATATGCATGATTTTCCTACCAAATCGTGATTATTAATCTCTAAAAAATTAATCTCAGTGTCAAATAATTCATGTGAAATAGATTGTGAACCCTGTAAACTTTGTAAATTTTGTAACATTTGTAACTCCTGTGCATTTTTCCCTTCCGAGATAGGTATCTCGGCAGCAGTATATCAATGACTATATTTGTTTAAGTTTCTACTCGCCAAGTGTCCTTCTACACTCTATATATACATCTGTTTGTTGGAATACCATCCAATTATACCACGTATCTCTAAATTTCACGTATGTGTCATGTATTGAGGATGTTAAATCTTCAAGGAACATGAAGTCATTTACTTTTTCTATCCACATGGAAATTGTGAGACACGTTGCCTTCTTCCATAATATCGGAATGCATGTTCTAGCCGCCATGACCAAAAATCTCAACAAAGAGTGTTTGTATCTATGCATCGGAATCCTGCAGTGATGGATCATAAAGAGATCAGGGCCCAGGCCTCCACTATAGTCAGTAACAATTCTGATGATCTCTTTTACTTTAGACCAAAATGCTTCAAGAATTTTACAATCCCAGAAGATATGAATCAGGCTACCTTCCGCCTCGCCACACCTCCAGCACCTCGGGTCAACAGAAGGGAACATTTTGTGTAATTGTGAGGGGACCCTGTACCATCTTATAAGCAGTTTGTAATTAGCTTCTTGTAATCGTGAACTAATTGAGGTAGTATGTGTTAATGCATATACGGCCGTTCTCTGATCAGGGTCAGGTCTAAACCCAAGTTCGCCTCCCATTGTAACATAAATTGAGGTGTTGGTAGATCTGGAGGAGAGACTAACAACGTGTAGGTTCTTGACATTACATGTCTACAACAATCAGTGCCTTGACATAAAGTCTCAAAGATCGTTTTGGGTCTATATTATGCTGCCTTGGGAGGTAATCTCAGAAAATGGTGTGAAAGTTGTAGACATCTCCAGGAACAAAGGGCACTTGGAGTAGAGATCAAACTAAGTTGTTCAAGGAATGGCCATGTCTCTCCCTCACCCCAACTCTCCACTCTATCTATCCCCGCCGTAACCCATTGTCAAAAAACAGGATCCGTAATATTTGGTTTGAAATTAGGATAACTGAGGATCGGCAACAAGATCGAGTCATTAGGGATCATTGTGGAGCGGACCAGTTTGTGATTGCATACCGAAAGGGTAGCACCAATAGTTGGATTGTCACATAAGGTCCCCTTCGTCTCCCATGGCAATGTGTGAAGTTGGAGTGAAGTGAAGCTCCGTTCGATCTGTACCCAAGTTTTATTTTCTTTGTGTCTGCACCAGTCTATGATTCGAGTAAGGTGACTCGCTGGGTGATATAATTTCATATTTGACAGGCCCACTCCTCCTTCTCTCTTTACTCTATGTAAAACTGATTTTGCTAATCGAGCTTTTGCGTTGTTCCAAATAAACCTTGTCTGAATTTGAGAAATCATCTTGAAAAAGGACGATGGTAGTTTAATTGGTAACGTCCGTAAGTAATACAAAATTTGGGGTAAAATGGTAATTTTGAAAAGCTGACATCTACCTATCCAGGTAAAAGTGGATGACATCCACCTCTCACAATCTGCACATATTGATTTTATAAGAGTGGGGAAATTGGCATTGTAGAGATCTCTAACCTCTATTGCAATTTGTAATCCCAACTAGCGAATAGCTTTAAACGACCATCGGAATGTGAAAGCGTTATTTAGTCGATCCACAAGCCTGGGAGGGAGAGAGATGTTCAGGGCTTCTGACTTAGATCTATTAATTTTGAGATTAGAGAGAATGAAGTAAACCACCAATTCCTTCAAAAGATTAAGAAGGGAGATCTCAGGTTTCGTTACAAAGAACAGGAGATCGTCAGCGTATGCAGCAATTTTATGCACACACGATTTCACCCGTAAGCCAGAGATGTCACTATTCATCCTGATACGTCTTAATAACGTTTTGAGAGTCAAAATAAAAATTAGTGGGGACAATGGGCAGCCTTGGCGAGTACCATTTGTGATATCAAAAGATTCAGATAGAACACCATTCACCTGGACTCTTGCCGATGGTACAGAGTACAGAGACAACAGCCATCGGAGCATCTTCGCCCCTAATCCAATTTGGGTCAACGTTTCCTCCATGAATGACCAGTTTACACGATCGAACGCTTTTTCCGCATCCGTCGATAATAACATTAATGGAACGTTAGAGAGTTTTGCTTTATATATTAAGTTTATAACTTTGGTGGTGTTGTCTCTGGCCTCCCGCCCCATCACAAAACCCACCTGGTCCGGGTGAACGAGTCCATTTATGAAGGGGGAGATTCTGCTTGCAATAATCTTGGCAAATAATTTAGTGTCAACATTCAGTAGGGAAATCGGAAGGTAACTGGAACATAATAGTGGGTCCTTCCCAGGCTTGTGGATTACCGCAATAGTTGCCCGTAACGCGTCTTTTGGGGGTGTCACTTCGTTCATCATAGCATTAAAAGAGGCTTTTAAATATGTGAGTAATGTTACCCGTAGTTTCTTATAATAACATACTGTAAAGCCATCAGGGCCTGGAGCTTTGCCAGATTTAGAGGAGGATATAGTTTCCCCAATTTCATGATCCGAGATCGGGATTTCCAGAGATTGTATCACCGACTCTGGTAATGTCGGTAGCCCTGAAGATTTAATATATGAGATTTGAGACAAGATGAGGCCGTCGGAGACTGTATTTTGTCTAAATTGTATAAGGAGGTGTAGTATTCTTTAAAAGCCTCTGCTATATCTAAGGGGAGCTTTGAGCAACGCGATCCTGTTGGAGATATTATTTCCGGAACATATGTAGCAACTCTTTGTAACCGAGATGCCTTAGCTAGGGATTTGCCTGCTTTGTTGCCGTGTTCGTAATAATGACAACGACATCTAGAGAGTACACTCTTTGCTTTTTTAAGCAGTACAGCCCTTAATGCATATCTAACATCAAGCAACTCCTTCTTTACAGCAGTTGAAGCAAGCCGCTTATGTTGGGTTTCTAAGACTCTCAGTCTCAGTAAGAGGTCTCGGGTCTCTGCTTCCCTATCTTTTTTCAGTCTAGCGCCATGTTGTATCAAGGTACTCTCACTACACACTTGTGAGCCTTCCATATCGTCACTGGTGAAAGATCAGTAGGGGCATGAAGATCAAAATAGTCTTGAATGATTTTAGGTACGTCTTTGAGCACTAATGAATCGTCCAATAAGGAAGCGTTCAACTTCCACTGCCATTGTTGCGGAATAGGGGATAAAGTGAGATAGAAATCCAGACCAGAGCATGGTCAGAGAAGGTGATGGGTTCAATTCCTGCATCCTTTAAAGAAGTCAAGTCATTATTTCGTAGAAGGAAATAGTCAAGTCTAGAGTAGGTATCATGCACCAGAGAGTTGAATGTATAGTCTCTACAGTTAGGATAAAGTATACGCCAAGCGTCTAACAGTTGGTGGTCGTGTAATGTACGTCACAGTCGTCGTTGTGCCACTTTGGATAGCCAAGATTTGCCTTTTGAAGGGTTGTAGATGACCATGTAACGGCCCCTTTCAGACCCGAGACATATCAATAATACAAAAATGTCCCTCACCAAACAACATCACACAATCTTATCTTTGCATGACTCACCCTCAACTCCGACTTCTATCCCCCCACCCCCCATCAATCATTTTGATGACTATCTCCCAATGTTCAAGAACCCATGTCATCAAGCAATAACACTCAAAAGTAATAGCATCACAAGGGGAAAGCGGCAACAAAGATTGCCCACAATAGATCAAGTCTCCCATGCACAATAGAGACCGCTCATACACAAGGAAGGCAAACAGGCTATTTCAAGTCGGGGAGCTGTCCCGGGATCCCCTTCTCCTTCTTTTTGGGCTGGTAGATGTAGATGAAGATGATCGGGGACTGCTTCTGACTGATCGTTTCTTTTGTCGTGAGACATCATTTAAGAAGCTGCGTGTATGGCCCGAAGAAGCAAATTTCCTGAATCCTTCCAGGGATAGCCAATCTGGAATTGGGAAGGGTGGAATGTTTAAGATGGAGAAAAGACCATCAAGCTCTTCTTTTCTCCAAAGTTAACCATTTTATTATCTTTCCTCACGATCAGATGAAAGGGGTGACCCCAGTGATATGTAGCTCCTTGCTCTTTCACCTTTAGGAGCACAGGTTAAAGTTGCCATCGCATGTACAGTGCGCGACTGGAAACGTCCGGAAACAGTCGTACAATATCTTCGTCATATAATATGTTTCCATAAGACCAGGATGCGCAGACAATGGCGTCTTTATCTGTAAAGTTATGCAGTCTGCACAGGACATCTCTTGGGTTTGCATGGTCTATAGGGCCAGGTCGAGATTCCCTATGTATCCTGTAAATTTTATAGGTTGAACAAGGTAGTTGCTGTGATACCATATTCAAAATCTCCATAGTCCAGAAGCATATTGGCCGTAACGGACTCGGGAATACCCTTCAAACGGATATTATTTCGTTGTTCCCTATTCTCCTGATCATCAGACTGTAGGATTAGGGCCACAGTATAAGAATAGGAACGTGCAACTTCTCTCATCACAGCTGTAACTCTATCCTCAATGGAAGTCATGGCCTCTGCTGTATTGATTGCTTTAGTTTTGAGAGAGTCAATATCCTCTCTGATTGTGCTCAATGCCCTTTCCTGTGAGGCTTCCATATGTGCCACTATATTGTCAATATCTTGTTTAGAGGGCAGAGCAGTTATCATGTTTCTGATTGCCTGAAATTCAGCATGAGGCTGCAGGGATGCATAAGGGCGGGCGCCATTATAGTTGCTGTGTTTGAGGGATTTCCCTCTAGTAACTCACCGCCTCCTTCTCTGCTTATCTCTCCGGCCGAGGGATCCGCTGTGTCGGTGGATCAGCAGACAGCATCGCCTCCCCCTCCTGGGTCTACCGTGTGTTAGCTGCCAGCCTTCCAGGGTCTTGTCAGCGCTGGCTTCTCTGTTGAAGTGGCGGAGGTGCCGGCGGTGACTGCCTCTGCACGCTGCCGGGCGCCATTGCTGTTGAGTGCGCGGTCTTCCCTCCTGCTGCCATCAGGTTTTGCTGCATTTTTGCTTCATCAAAAAAGCAGCGCAAATGCCCTGTGTGAATATAGCCTGATTCCACATGTATTCTTTGTGTGTGCTCCTGCTGTATGCAGTTGGCTATGTATTGGCTCCTGCTGTATACATGCGTTATGTGTGGGATACTACTGTGTACAGGGGGCTATGTGTGTGCTACTGCTGTATATAGGGGCTATGTGTGGGATCCTGCTATATACAGGGGCTATGTGTGGGTTCCTGCTGTATACAGGGGCTATATGTGGGCTCCTACTGTATGCAGGGGCTATGTGTGGGTTCCTGCTGTATACAAGGGCTATGTGTTGGCTCCTACTGAATACAGGGGCCTGTGTGTGGGTATCTGCTGTATACAAGAGCTATGTGTGGGGTCCTACTGTATACAGGGGTTATGTGTGGGATCCTAATGTATACAGGGGCTATGTGTGGACTCCTGCTGTATGCATGGGACCATGTGTGGGCCTCCTGCTGTATACAGAGGGCTATGTGTGTGCTCCTGCTGTATATTGGGGCTATGTGTTAGCTCCTGCTGAATACAGGGGCCTGTGTGTGGTCATCTGCTGTATACAAGAGCTATGTGTGGGCTCCTGCTGTATAGATGGGATATGTGTGGGCTCCTGCTGTATAGAGGTGGCTATGTGTGGGCTCCTGCTGTATACAGAGGCCTATGTGTTGGCTACTGCTGCATGAAGGAGGCTATGTGTGGGTTATTGCTTTATACAGGGGCTATGTGTGGGCTCCTCTTATATTTAGGGGCTATGTTAAATTAAATTCCCACGCCTGTTCTATTATGCATAGTGCTATGTTTTGTAGTAGCGCTGTATAAGAGGAATATCATACTTATGTGGCGCACTAGGCATGCCACTGTTTTTCTCATTTTGCATCTACGAATCTGTACCTGTGGGCAACCATGAATAAGACCTGAGGGTTGAAACATGTTGGTTTGTATGTGAATGATTATGCTGAACTGAAGTTTTTTAATCATTGGAATAAAAAGACGCCTTTTATACAGTTCATCTTTTCCGCTGCATTTTTCTTCTTATTTGATTGTTCCATATTTCTCGAACTTTGGGTGTATCCGTGCGGATCAGAGAATCTCAGGGTGCACGTGTCATTGGAATATGAATACTGGTGAGCTGGCTTTCCCTATTTTCCCTTTCCTATTTCATATATTATTGTGGGCTAATCATGTGACCTATCACATGATCTTTCAAAAGATGATCATCACAATGTCGCATGATACTCCGGGTTGGGGGAGCCCTTGCCTTCTAAACAGTCCAGGGCCCTGGCTTTTCTTAATCCACCCCTGTTTATAGTGTGTAGATAAAACTTGGGCAGATAGGTATCTTTTCATGTTGATAAATGTGTGTAATGTTCAAAAGTTAAGACTAGCTGTGTGCTATTACAATCTTCATCTCAATTTATAAGCATTTGCTATAGTTGCTGTCAAAAAGGTCTATGGCATGGAGCACTTGGCTTTCACATGACGATTAGTAGTGATTTTAATTTTGTAGTTACTAAGTATGACTTTAATAAATGGACAAGTAACCAAAAACGTACAGAGAGAAACCATGAAGTCATTTTATTTATTATTTTCCTGATGAACAGAATGACACTATTATAGACATAGTTTGATTCACAGGAAAGGAAAAGCAACGTACAATAGTTTTTACACATCCATTTTTTTTACAATACACAGCGTTCTTGGGGCTAAGCAAACTGCAAATGACATGTTGATATCATGTATATTACAGCTACTTACAATTTCAGAATAGCAAATGGAGAAAAATAAGTTATTTAAATATGGGTTTACATATACAGAAAGTGCAACATAATTAGTTGTTAAAGTTCTTTATTTTCCACCGGATATACTGTATGTCAAGTGTTTTTATACAAATCATGTGTTGTCTTGCTAGTGGCAGTATACTATATGTTGTATACTATGCCACTAGAGAAAGTGCTGCATTCCCTTTAATAATAATCTTTGAAAGAAAATGCCTGCTATAAGGAATGGTTATGTTTCTCCTGCTATTAAGTAACTGGCTTAATACACTGTACAATTGTGAGCGATGAATGCTTAAGCACACACTGTACAACAGAACATAAAAGATTCCTGATAATTCAATCTGAAAAATCATCTGTCACTTTTTATGTATCTGAATTGTTCTAGATTTAAATGAGCAGATGGGAGTTTTAGTCCAATAGCAGTTTAATAGGCACCTGAAAACAGACAGCTAGTCATTGAAAAGAGTTATTATAACATGTGACTTTTGGAATGAAAAGACTACTTTTGGGTAGATTAAGTTTAGATGGGATGGCTAAAGTAACATCTTAAATTCTCTTTTTGACTTTAGCAAATAAAGCAAACTCATTGCATAATTCACAATACAATTTTCACACATTCTTAAAGAAGCAGTCTCATCAAAATGTTTATTCTTTTAATATATTGCAATCATCATATTAGGCCAGAGTCACACATACCATCCGTTTTTGGCTTAAATCCGTTTTTGGGATCATTTTTGTCATTTTTTAATTTTTTCAAAGATCAAAAATGCATATGCGTTAACGCACGTGTGTGTGCATTTTTCAAAAAAACACATGCATTTTTGGGCAGCATCCCAAAAAAAAACACTGCTAGCAGCATTTTTGGGTACATTAAAAAAAGCATGCTTTTTTTTAACATGGGTCCCTATGGGAGACGCTTGCCTTAACGCATGGTATATATAAGCACCATGCGTTAACGCATGCATTTTTGCATGCGTTTTTGGTGAAAAAATGACTAAGTTCCAAAAAAATGTCCAGGACCCCAGGGGAAACTATTGGCACCCTTAGAAAAATGGATCCATTTTTCTAAGAGCTTATAAAAAGCAGATGGGCATGTGTGACCCTGGCCTTATATAGCACTGTGTACTTACAATCTTCTCATTTTGCCTTTCTACCCAGTTAAATCTTCTCTTTTCTCTGCTCTAAATAGAAACAGGAAGTCACTTTTCCCTGCCTGAGTCACACCCTTCTTCAACTCCTGACCCAGTTGTTCCACTCCTCCCTCTGCCATTGACTTTTGCAGTGATTACTTATGCAGGAAAAAGAGACTTCATATTTCTACCCAGAGCTTAGAAGGATTCAGTGAGTTTGTTTTTTTTCACAGTATGTCATAAACCTAATGCAAAAGAGGATAATATAATTAACTGTATAGAATGGTAAAATGAGCGATTATTATTTTAACGATTGTAAAAATTTTGATGGAAATGCTTCTGTAACATGGTTGGGTTTTGTAACACAACATACACACATCCAAGTTGAATATTGTTTTCTTTTAATTTGATTAAAAAGGCATGAAGTTTGCAATTTGGAAATGTATGTTAACACATACTTTATAACAAGCAGAATTCTAGAATTGTAGTCTCCGCTACAAGGGTTTATGTTCCACAAAGTGTCTTTAAACCACTGCTCCACGTTTTCTGATAGCCTGTTAAATAGTTGGATAGAGGTCTCAGGGGTTTGTGTTATACAGCAAGATAGTCCACAGCACTCTAATATTACACAGTTAATTGGTCTTTTGGACAGGTATTAGATTTCTGTATTAATACATAAAATATGTTGAAAATGCTATATAATTTATACAGGTTTACATTTGAAACAAAATAAATCTCTGAAAATAGCTCACAACTAAAATTCGCTGTACAGTAAAGAATATAGTATTTTTCTAAATAATTGGTGGATAATACGGGTTCAGTAACACTTTGCATATACAAATAATCTTCACAGACAGAATGAAAGTAGAATTGTCAGCTGGAAGAGGATTTCTGGCGTTTGTTACTGGTTATGATAGCGCTAGAAATTAGGAAGGGAATGTAACTATGGTGAAATTTCAGTAGTAAGAAACAGGATAGTGGATGAAATCATTGTCTGCTGCCTTTATGCCGGCGGTATATATACTGCTAGAATATTAATAAAAAAGTGAAAACACAACCAAAGCTAATATAGTATATACGAGTCCTTTACCAACTCTGATTACACTGATATGCAAAAACTGCACTCACACTAATGCAAATCCCTGCACACTTATCAACTGAACACTTATCTTCTGCCGCTATTCTCCACTATAGAGGAAATATTTCTAAGAACTGGTGCAATTCCTATCAGCCAGTCACATGACTTTATATTCAGAATGATATTGTCATACTGGAAAGACTGGCATGATCTGATGCTTTTATAGCAAATGTTGTTTTCATAAATATACCACAAAGGAGAATTATAAGCTCTCAATATTAATGTAAACTTTCAATAATACTGAAGATGAAGATTTACGTATGCATATATAACTACTGAAAACAATGTATATTCAAACTGCAATGCTTTCCTTGTTCACGGAGATTGGTCCTTAACATTGCCGTATACTTTGGTGTTTATACATGATATATTTCTGTAATGAAAGAAAAAAACTGAATTTGATGGACCTATAAATAGTGAAATGGATCCATTACATGATAGATCTCCTTTTTTTGAGTTCATAATGGTGTACGCAGAAGCTAACTGGTTCTATGTGGAATCAAACAGAGTTATATATTCCGGTAAATATATGGGAATTTACCTTCAAGAAAACAGAGCTAATAAGCAGCACAAAACCTAAAATATATTGTATAAGGAAGAGGCTTTTCAGACATCAAAACACAAATCTACTGTTATCTGTTACAAAGTATAGCTTTGTACATGAAAAGGTTGAATTAACATTTTTAAGGGGGTTGCCCACTACTGAACAAATTACTTATCATTGGCCCCAGGTAAAAAAAAATATATATATACTTTCTAACCGAATTGGCATCACTGCTCCCCTCTCGGTGCTGTGTCCCCATCCAGTCTCCTGACATATTCAGTGTCACACGACTGATGCAGCCAGCAGTAACTGCAGCCTTCACATGTTTTGTCAAGCAGAAGAACAATCTTTTCTTCCTTTTGTACAAAATGTGATGGCTGCACCCTATCAAAACACATTCAGGTGAAGATCAAAAGAACAAGGGGAAGCACATGACCGAGGACAGAGCAGCAGTGATGATCCAAAAGATAATAGAGTTGTTTGTCACTTAATCCACCACATTGGCGCCATTGGTAACAGTTTCTCTAGTATCTTACTTCTAACTGATACCTGTAAAGGTACCGTTACACGGTACGATATCGTGAACGATATCGCTCAAACGTCACGGGTTTGGAGTCGTTCAAGCGACATCGTTACTACCTCATTGCCATGTGACCCTAAGATATGGATATGGTAAATCATTGGATCGCTGAATCCATATTTCAGAACATGTTCTCAAATCTGACGATCCACGATCAGCCAACCTGCTGCATCATTCAGTGTGACATCACGATAACATGTGGTTCACGACTTCACCCATTCACATCAGTGAACAAGTATCGTTCGCTGAATTGTGCGAATGATACCTGCTCGCTGGATAGTTGGTGCATCGTGCACGATATCTAGACGTGTGACATCTCACCAACAATGTCAAAAAGATGTCCTAACGACTGCACCCCCCCGAGATCATTAGTGATATCGTTTAGATATCGTACCATGTAACCTTAAGAGGACACAGTTCATTTAGTTGAATATATTATTTTACTGTAATTTACTTAAAAAAGCCCATGTAGAAGAGCCTAAAATATTGCAAACGTAAATAGTAGGAACATCAGTTTTTAATAATGTTCAAAAAATGTCATGTAAGTATTTCAATGGTGGGTAATCAGTATTTATAAGTTTTACCCAAAATATTGAGTTGCTGTAGAAATGTAGCTACATGTAAAGTGCTGCTAATATACAAATGCCTCCTAAATAGTGGAGCTCAGGGGCATACTATAGGAGGCCTTGCATGGGTCCTTAGGCCCCTCTGCTATATAGAGAGTCACTAGCGTTATAAATGCTATATGCTTGTATGGGGGTCCTTTACAGTCTTGAGTTTCAAGTTAAGCCTCTGAAATATATAACCAACTGTGACTGATGATTTTGGGGGGAATGTATCTGTAGCTGAATGCTTCAACAAGTTTGTCAGACGATAGACCTTTACTTACTCTTTCTTTCTGTGTGAAACTATCTTTCTGTGTGAAACTATTGAAAGGGTTCAAAGCACTTTTCGAATTGTGCAATATTTAAGTGTATTTGTATATATGTACATATATACATGTAGTACTGTGCAAACATTTTGGGCAGGTATGGAGGAATTGCTGCGAAAAAATGCTTTCGAAAGTCATTGAGGTGTTAATAGTTAATTTTTATCTATTAACAAAATGCACAGTGAATGAACAAAGGATAAATCTTCATCAGAACAATATTTAAAGTGATCATCTTTTGTCTTCAAAACAGCATCAAAGCATCAATTCTTCTAGGTACACAGTTTCTGTGGTTAGTTCTCCAAACATCTTGAAGCACTTATCTCAGATGTTATGGATGTAGGCTTGCACACATCCTTTATGTCTCTTCCCAGGCAGACTTAATGATGAGCGCAGGGTTCAATGGCGGCCATATCATCTCTTCCAAGACTTCTAGTTCTGCTTAATGCCATTGGCTGTTTGTTTGGGGTCATTGTCCTGAGGCAGAATAGATTTGGAGCTAAACACATGCCTCCTTGATGGTATTACATAATGGATTAGTTAGTATATGCCTGTATTTCACAGTATTTAGGACACCATTTATCTTGACTAGATTCCCAACTATAGCTTACTGAAATGCAACTCCAAATTTGTAAAGGACATCCACCATGCTTCCCTATTGCTGCAGACAGGCATAAATGTACCGCTCTCCAACCCTTCAGCAAACATGTTCCCTTTTGTTACACCGAAATACTTCTAATTTCTACTTATCAGCCCTTAGCTACACAATCCTAATATCCCTGGCTAAGACTGTTATTTGTATATAGAGAGGGAAAGCACTCCTAAAAAGGTTCAATTCCCTTGCTCACAAGGGAGTAAGAAACGTACATGAGGGCCCAGATGAAACATGAAAACTAATATACATTAGAAACTATTAAAAGGGAACCTGTCACCCCCCTTCCCCCCAGGGCCTATTAGACCTAAAGAGCCACCTTCAGTAGCGCCTATGCTGCATTTTGTGAAGGTGGCTCTTATCCCCCTACCACCCCTGGGACACCAAAATAACACTTTATAAGAAATTACTTTAGGTCTGGGAGGTATACTCTCCTCCCTGGACCTGAAAGCCTTGCTAGTTTTACTCCTCCTCCTCCTTGATTCTCCGGGTCCCTCCTCCTCTCTTCATTGAGAGTGGTGTCAGCGCCTGTGCAGTTCCTCAGTTCTCGGGCATGCTCCGTGAGCTCTGCCCAACAGCTGAGGTCACATGGTATAAAGGAGTTACCAGATCCCACCCTGTGTGGTCTTATGTTTTATGCAGACTGTGGGGCTGGGAATCTGGCACCTGCGTAAACAGCATGACTGCACCTGTTCCCTCCTCATCAGATTCCCAGCCCCACAGTCTGCATAAAGCATAAGACCACACAGAGCAGGATCTGGTGCCTGATTTATATGCAGGTGCAATGTTCCGACATCATGTAACCTCAGCTTTCGGGCAGAGCTCACAGAGCATGCCCGAGAACTGATGGATCTGCGCTAGCACCAAGAAGTGTCAAGAAAAGAGGGGGAGGGACCTGGATGGTCGAGGAAGACGGGTAACAGCAGGGAGGAGTTTAGGTCCAGGGAGGGGAGAATACCTCCTGGACCTAAACTAATTTCTTATAAAGTGTTTATTTTGGTGTCCCGGGGGGGAAGGAGGATATGAGCCACCTTTACAAAATGCAGCATAGGTGCTGCTGTAGGTGGCTGATTTAGTTTAACAGGCCCGGGGGAAGAGGGGGGTGACAGGTTCACTTTAAACTGCAAGAGTAAAATAAAATAAACAAGGTATCCACTAGAGGGCAATGTCACAGCCAGGTATGTAAAGTACAGTATAGTAAGTATAGCAACAATTCACAATTATTTAAATACAGAAATTAGACAGCTGTCTGTTAGCTATAAAGGGATGAAAAAGGTAATACATGCAGGCATATGCAAGCAAGTTGTGTGTTTAAAACCTGAAACAACAGTGATTAGTTTAAAAAAAAGAAAAAAATCAATCACGTATGCTCCCTGAGGGGACGGGGTGAAACGCGCGTCGGGATGTGGAGACCCAGTCAGGTCTCCATACGTCAGGTCTGTTACATATATACATACTACTTATATGTTTGTAGTTATTCTACATTAATAATACTAAGTGTATATGTACATATATATGGTTGTTTAACCTATATCCCACTGCTGGAAATATTTAAATACTTTAGACATATATATCATTTTTTACCAACCACTCTTTTTTATACTTGATACCTAAAGCACAGTCTTCATTCTTCACAATCCTGTTACTTCACAGTTGTCACATTACAGCTGAATTTTATCTATTTACTGTTGTTTCAGGTTTTATACACATAACTTAGTTGCATGTGCCTGCATGCAGTTCATTTTTCATCACGGTATATCTAACAGACAAAATAGTGGTATTACTTACTATGTCTCTTAGACTGTGAGCCCTTGTGGACAGTGTCCCTGCCCCTCCTGTACCTGTACGTCCTGATCGCCTAGATTTAGTGTACTTTTTCTTGTCTCCCTCATCCTCATGTAAAGCGCCATGGAACCTAATGGCGCTATATAAATAAAAAATAATAATAATAATAATACTGTAGTTTGCTTACCTGGCTCAGATTGCCCTCTAGTGGATAGCTTGTTTATTTTATTTTTCTCTTACATTTTAATAGTTTTTAGGAAAGCATAATAGTATTAATGTATACAGCTGGGTCTTCACGAACCTTTATTTCGCCCTTATGACCAAATTAATTGAATTATTAGTCCAGGTCACCTGCTGTAATTTTCCTGCACTCAAGCTCCTATGTTTTTTGTGCATTGTTAAGTGATTACACCTTGTTCCTTTGTTGAAGATATGGCTTTTAATACAATTCTTCTGGCCATTCTTATCCAAACAGTATATGGATGTAACTTGGTTCCACTGTCAATTGTGAGCTGATGTAGAGGGTGTAGAGGAAGGCATCTGTACAATGCTGAACTGTATAGCCTCAATAAAGTAACCATACCTCTACTAATTAGCCCTCTTTTTTCCAGCAGTGCCAGTGGTTGTTTTTCTTCCACACTGTTCATTACTCTTTACGATTGCCATCCTTCACAACCAGTACAAGAAGGAGCAACAACTGGAACACTGTTTATAAAATTCTCAGCATTGTGGCTATTGTAAGCACATCTCACCAAGGTAAGCAGTTTTGCTTTTCTCTGAGTCATTACATTTTCTCAATATGTCTGCAGTACTGCTTTTTTGTCTATTTATTTTAGGTTCTGAGCTGATGGAACTGCTGGACATCTTCTGATTTCAAAGGGATGTAAGCATTATATGCACTTTATGTGCTACAATGCAAGTATTCTTGGCCGACCACTGTGTCTTCTGACCACAATATTGCTCATTTCTTGGTATCAACATTGCTGAGAAATGTAGTTAGTTTACCAAGATGTTAGGAACAGCCTTGCTATCAAGTTCCTATTACATATGTACCTAGAAGAATCGATGCTGTTTATAAGGAGAAGGGTGATCATACCGTACTGTTTAAATTAGATTTCTCCTCTGTTTAACCACTTTGCATTTAGCTAATTGATCAACATTAATTATTACCACATCTTCTTCATTCCATTCCATGTTAGATTGCAAAAAATAGTAATGGCGGTCTGATTAGGAGCGCTCTAAAGAACAAGCGGACATGTAAGATGTTTTAATAAATGGCAAACCTTTTATTAACTTCTTAGCTCCCCTCACAGCTCCACTACGCGTTTCAACTGCATAAAACAGTCTTCATCAGGTGGTGACACCACCTGATGAAGACTGTTTGTATGCAGTTGAAACGCGTAGTGGAGCTGTGAGAGGAACTAAGAAATGAATAAAAGGTTTGCCATTTATTAAAACATCTTACATGTCTGCTTGTTCCTTAGAGCGCTCCTAATCAGACCGCCATTACTATTTTTTGCATGAAAACTACTCCCTTTTTGAGGGACTGGCAGCTGGAGCAGCTCAGGAACAGCAAAAACGATCTGCCTTGAACAGGAGAGAGGAGAGCGGAGAGGCAGCGCACATACCGCCGGCAGAGGAGGCTGGTAAACCGGGTTGTGCAGGACTTGCACAACCCGTTAAGGTGAGTGGCCACCTACCCACGCCACTTAGACGTTTTTAATAAGGGGATCCTACACATTTGCGCCCCTTTTCCTTTTTGTTTTACACATTCCATGTTAGATTCTTAGCATTTTCATTCTTGCCTAAAACATTTGCACAGTACTATACACAAATATATACAGTATATATATGCAGTACAGCGTAAAGTATATACACTGCTCAAAAGAATAAAGGGAACACTTAAACAACATAATGTAACTCCAAGTCAATCACACTTCTGTGAAATCAACGTGCTATGAAGCAACACTGATTGCGAATCAGTTTCTCCTGCTGTTGTGCAAATGGCACAGACACCAAGTAGAAATGATAGGCAATTAGCAAGACACCCCGTATAAAGAAATAGTTCTGCAGGTGGTGACCATAGACCATTTCTCTGTTATCATTCTTTTTGGTTGTTGTTTTGGTCACTTTTGCATTTTATCATTGTTTTCACCTCTAGAGGTAGCATGAGGAGGTGTCTACAACCCACAGAGCTTGCTCAGGTAGTGCAGCTCATCCAGGATGGCACATCAATGTGAATTGTGGCAAGGAGGTTAGCTGTGTCTGTCAGCACAGTGTCCAGAGCATGAAGCAGATACCAGGAGACAGGTCAGACACAAGGAGATGTAGAAAGGGCCATAGAAGGGCAACAGCCCTCCAGCATGACCGGTTTGGTTGAAAATGTCAAATCTGCCAATCTTAGTATTCTCAGGCAAATGCTAATTGCCCTGCAAGGTGTTGGGTTGCAAGCACAACATCAACTTGTGGATGTCATGGACTCACAATCTTCATAGAGTCTGTTTCTGACAGCTTGAGCAGACACATGAATATTAGTGGATTGCTGGAGGTCATTTTGCAGGACTCTGGTACTGCTCCTCCTGTTTCCCGTTGCTCAGCGGTCCTGCTGCTAGATTGTTGCTCTCCTGCAGTTCCCTCCACATCATCTGGTGTAGTGGCCTGTCTACTGGTACCTGGTCTAGTATGTATATTATATCATTTAACAAATGCAAAGTGAATGAACAAAGAGAAATGTAAATCAAATTTAAATGGACATATCCTTTATAGAGTTCTAACTTCTGACTTGCTAATATATAATCATTTTAGAATACTTTTACGGTTCGACTGGAAATCACCATTAAATTACTCTTTATGGGAAGAGAAAGATATGAATCTGACAGTATATTCCGCAACACTTTCAAGGACAATGACTATGGCTGACACAAAATCATTTAAAAATGTATTTAAGGCAAAATAAATGTGTCACTATAGATCAACCACAAAAAAAATATGACTCCTTGTCCATTAATAGGAAAAACCAGGGTTATATTAGTATATATACGATTTCAAAGTTTATTCAGTACTTTGGCCTACTGTAGGTAATGTTCTTGTGCCTGATGCCATGGACATTACTGTAAATACCCCACAGCATTTTTCTGTATCCAAAGTGTTGAGAATCTGGTATTCCCACGTAAGAATATAAATATGGGCTACCCCAAATCATGTTCAGGTTGTTGTTAAGGTCTATTATGAGCGGCCTTTTATTGTTGAACATGCCAGACCAATAAACTATTCTTTGGAACCTACATTCATCTGCTCACTGTGCACTTGTTGCAAGGTATATCAGGTCTCCAGCTGCCCCAGGTACACAGCCTAAACTGCCTCTGGTGTTACAGATTTAAGAAGTCTTGCTGCTCCAAGAAGTTTATTTATATGTCTCTCCTCCTTTACTCCAGCTCCTTGTAAGTGAGTCTGTGAGAGGGCAGGCACTTTGTTTAATGTGGTGAATCCAGCATCCATGAGAGGCTGAAAATACATCGGGAGACCAATGGAAATAAGCCAGTCAGAAACTGATGAAATATGTCCAGGAGAAATGGGCTTCCTGCAAATCTCTGTGAGACCTCCACTTGGTATCTATAATAATAAACATAAATGACACACATTTATACAACGGATAATATAGTACATTTAATTTCTTCACATATGTCATGTTAATTTTACATGCATATTAATTGAAAGTGGGCAACATAGCATGGAGACAGCTTCCTGTAATGGAGGAGACGGCTGACACTGCATTCTCTACAAACAGAGCACTTTCCTCTCTCCTCCTTCCTCACATTAATATATGTAATTGGTGCAGAGCAGGTGAAGAAGCTTTCATCCCATTAATTAAAGAACCTTTCAGGTCATGTGACTGACTGGTCACATCACCTAAAGGGTCCTTAAGTTAATTATGCAGACACTGTTCAGGCCCTAGTCAGGTACTGGAAAATATGGTAATGATGAGTAGAATGTGTGTGTAAATGCAAGATGTAGTAATGTATAGTGTGTGTGTGTGTGTGTATATATGTAAATGTAAATATCCATGTAGCAGAGTTGTGTATGTCTATATGTGTATAAATTGTAGAGAAGAGAAAGTGGTAATAGGTATGTGATTAAAATATAGCTTTTATTTATTGTATATAAAATTATCTTTTTTTTTTAAGTTTTTTGTGCATAGAATTAATATTAAGGCATCATATTCTCAGTACTTTAGACTGGATGTAGCGTTTTTTTTTTTCAGATTGATTTTAAGGCGCCCTTTTGTTTCCCACAAATTGGGGGGAAAATGGAGGTGTGTCTTAAAATCTGAATGAAAAAAATATTATCGGAGGGGTTTGTGGTTGTGGAGCAGGGGTACTGGAGGCAGGTTTCGGAGGGTGGTCACACAGCTGCAGGACTGGAGCTTCAAGGGGTAGCAGCGGTGCTGTGCGGTGGGTGCCGCAATGTTCTATGTGCCTGGCTGTATTTATTAAAACGAGGAAATTAAGGCAGATGTCAGTCATATGAGCTGTCTATTATGTGTATGTGTGAGGTAACATATACTGCCCGGCAGGGGGAGGGTTTACTGTTGGCTGGAGATTTATTAGGCTGCCTATAGCAGCCTATCACAGCTCCGCTTCTATTTTCCTACTGGTCATTAATATGACATTCAAATTCTATTTTGTTATAGCTAACAGCAGTTATTTATTAACCCGGGCGTAGCCGGGAAGTACAGCTAGTATACATATATATCTCAATCAGGTTCCAAAGAAGCTATTTTGGCAAAATGTCTCTGTCCACGGATTTACCAGGTCAGCGTAAGTCATAGTGCCCTCAAGGAATGCGATTCACAAGGTTTTTACTCTTAAATTTTACACAACAAAAATAGAGTAATTTTAAAGGGAATTTCTACCTAAACATACATTTATCCTTATATAAATAAACTATGAGTCACAGCAATAACTAAAATGTGAAAATTCTATTTGAATTAGGCTGCTTTCACATCAGCGTTTTACGCTGATCGCGGCAGTGGCGGTGAAAAAACACGGTAATCGCGGCAGTTGGGTTTTTTCACTGAAACTGCCGCAATCAGCGTAAAATGCTGATGTGAAAGCAGCCTTAATTGGGGATTTTTTTTGCCCAGTTGTGGCTTCAATTTTTGTACATTGCCAATCAGAAGCAAAAAAAATTACTTGTTGTTTTTTTTTTTTTTAAAGTGTCATTATTTAATGATAGTAAGCTGTCATTTCTAGTGACAACCAACTGCATTTCCTGCACCACAATCAAAACCGAAACATGTCAATATTCTTTTAAGTAAAACAGATCTAAACCAAAGAAAAGGAAATTTACCGCCATGCGATGCTGTTTTCTTAGATGTCTAACACGAATCTCATCCATGCAGGCTGCTACATCTTTTACAAGTTGATTTAAGTCTTCAGCATATCGTTCGATTAAAGGTTCTGGGATACCACAGCGACCGTGCTGCCATAGGGAGAGAAGAACTTTATATTAACACTTATTACATATTTAGAGTCAGAAGTTATTTGCAATGAATATTTTGTTATTATATTATAATTAGGCCACCTTAGACAAAAATATTTTCTAAACTGTATGCTGCATTAAAAGAAAGTTTCTTTATATTGTATGCACCATGGTTTGTTGTGGTAAATTGTGGCAAAAAAACAAACAAACATAGAAATGAACACTTGAAACAACTTATTTGTATCCAAAGAGCCCCATGACATCTCTTCCCTTTTCAAAAACACCATTTTCTGAAAACACAGAAAAATTGTCTGATCGCGCTGGTGCATGTACCTCATTAGTGACCTATTTGGGTTTAACTAAAGGCCCAGTTCCACACACAGATAATTGTGCAGATATTGTTCGCAGATCTCTGGTTGCAGTGAAATGATGGACACATTGTTCCATTTGTACACGAACACAAAATGTGTCCATGATTTCACTGCAACCGCAGATCTACGAACAATCTCTGCACAATTATCTGTGTGTGTAACTCAGCCTTAAGTGAAATTTGTATTGCGACCTTTCAAAGTATCTACCACATACCCTGCTTCCCGAAAATAAGACAGTGTCTTATATTAATTTTTGCTCACAAAGATGCGCTAGGTCTTAACTTCAGGGGATGACTTAGTTTTCCATGAAGAATTCACATTTATTGAACAAAAAATAATCATCCCCTTGCGGCCCCCATCATTACCTTGTAGCCCCCACAATCCCCTTGCAGCCCCAAATATCCCCATTATCCCCTTGCAGCCCTCAATATCCCCATCATCCCCTTGCAGCCCCTATCATCCCCATGCAGCCCCCATCATCCCCTTTCATCCCCTATTATCCCCATCATCCCCTTGCAGCCCCCAATATCCCCATCATACCCTTGCAGTTCCCATCATTCTCATCATCTCCTTGAAGCCCCGCTCATTCCCTTGCAGCCCCCAATATCCCCATCATCCCCTTGCAGCCCCTATCATCCCCATGCAGTCCCAATCCTCCCCATCATCCCATTGTAGCTCCAATTATCCCCTTGCAGCCCCCATCATTCCTTGGAGCCCTCAATATCCACATCAACCCCTTGCAACCCCCAATATCCCCATCATCCCCTTGCAGGCCCCAAATCCCCATTATGGTACCTGCAAAAAAAACACACACATATCATACACACACTCACCCACACACATCCCCACACACACACCTTTTCTCACTAGTCCTCCGTGGTCTACGCTGTATGCATTCATGGCGCTGCTCTGAACTCTCTGGCTCAGCTGTCGTAGATGTAAGCCACTGGCCAAACAGAGGCCAGCAGCCATCAGCCAATCAGAGGCTCACATATGATGTCATGTGCCAACATTAGCTGCTGGCCTCTGATTGGCTGGCGGCTGCTTGCCTCTGGTTGGCCGGCGGCTGTTATTGATGCAGCAGTGGTCATCTGGACAACGGTGGCGGGCTACGGTAATACGGGTATGAATCACAGCTGCATGCCCTGGTCTTCTGTTTGACAGACATGCTTAAAAAAAAAATTCGGTAGGTGCTTTTATATTTAGCAGTTTAGCAAAACCTCTATCAGGTCTTATTTTCGGGGGATGTCTTATTTTTTAATAATATGAACAAAGTTCAGGTGACACGAAATGTTGGGTTCTTCGTTTCAAGTACTCCAACAAATATTTGTGCATTCATTTTCACTACGCTCTTCCTGGAGAAAAAAAAGTATTATTCACTACAGAATTTATTGAGCTGGACAATTAAAATGATACAATTATAATGATTGACCTCACTAATTTAACTCCACATTGCTATTATTTTGAACACACACCTTTTTAATTAATTATTTAAATACAGACTTACAGTGGTGTTCAAAAGTCCTGCATAGGCATGAAGAAAACTATATATTTCATACTTCTGCATCTCTACAGTGAAACTGGTGGAACATATATGTTTTTGTAATCCCTCATTGTGTGCCATACTCATTTTTGAATGTCCCAAGTGTATAAATTGTTATGGTATGCGCATTTTTGATAATTTTTTTTACAGCATAACCATACCTACACCAGTACAGTGTGTAGAATGGTGAACAGGTTTCTAAGTTCATTAACTTCCAATGCAAGTTCACACAGACTTAAATTTTACTTTTTAAGATTTATTATTTTTTATTTAATTCAGAGTCCTTAAAAGGGCCTTTTGAGTGCATCTTTAGCTTTTAATACTTTATTGGCCAGCCTTTGCTCTTGAGCACCAACTTGCATCTCAGTGGCATTGAGTGAACAAGCTTCTGCAGATGTTCCTGAGTGATGATGTGGTTCCAGGCCTGTTTCAGAGCCTCAATCAACTCTCTCTTGGTCCTTGGCTGTTTTTTAGATATCTCTATTGATACCTTGTGCCACAAATTTTCAATTGGATTGAGGTCCGGGGACTGGGCTGGCCAGTCAATAGTAGCCACCTTGTTCTTTTTTTTCCATTCCGTTACTGTCTTAGCTCTGTGAAAAGGAGCATTTTCATCCTGGAAGATATAATCAACTGAAAACAGGTGTTGAGCAGACGGCAGCATTTTCTTATTAAGGATGTCTATGTATTTTTTTGCATTAACCATACCCTCCACAATATGAAGCCTTCCAGCACCATTGGCTGCCATACAGCCCCAGACCATTACTTTCATCGGATGTTTCACAGAGAAGCTCAAACACTCTGGCTTGTATTCTTCATGTGGAAACCTTCTCACATAAGACTTGCCATCATTTCCTAAAATGCAAAAAGTGCTTTCATCACTAAATAGCACTTTTTCCCACTCCTCCTTTCTCCATTTTAAATATTTCACTGCCCACAGTTTTCGCCTTTGTCTTTGTATGGCTGTCATCAATGGCTTCTTTCGGGTCTTGCACCCTCTCAATCCTGCTTCCAAACATCTCTTCCTAACAATTGATGTTGCTACCTCAATATTGCACTTTTCTTGCCATTTTCGCAGAAGCTGAGGAGAGGTGAGCTTTCCATTGGCAAGGGATGTTCTTATCAGTACTCTATCCTCCCTTTTAGTTGACTTTCTGGGCCGACCAGATCTGGGCCTGTCCTGGGTAATTCCAAGCTGCTTATGTTTCTGCAGAATTCTTACAACTGTACTCTGATTACAGCTGACCTTCCTTGCGATCTGGGGGCCAGTATAACCCTCTTCATGTAGCACCACAACTTGCACACGATCCTCCGCTGACAAAATTCTGAAGGCTCTCATCATAAAACTGTACAGTATGATTCACTAGATAGACCAACAGATAAAACAAACAAACAAAGCAGCAGATGTGATGCAATGTAATGGAAAGTGATTGGCTGCCATATCCAGGTTATGATTGGTCACAAGAACTTCATCTGTGATTGGCTAATTTTGGATCTGAAGCTGTACAATATTTAGTTGTGCTTTCAATTCCCATATTGTTGCACTAATTTCAGGCAACACTGCTTCAAAAGCTAAAAATATTACAGGGAGAGAATGCAAAATTATATTCTGAACAAAACCATATATAATATGTCATATTAGCATCGAAGATATTCGACAGAAAACGTTTAAAACTTGAAAAATCAATTTATCCTATGCCTATGCAGGACTCGTCTTGTTCAATTTGAACCCATTGTTTGAAGGCTGCCTTATACTGCCAATCCAGCAATCGTACCAAAATTGCCAACATACAGTATCTACGAATGTCTGGAAGGCCTGCACCTCCTCCCTCCCTGGGGGAGGACAGGATCTGCATACTGACCCTCGACCTCTTGCCCTTCCACAGGAAACGAGAAACTACCGACCTGAGGCTACAGAAGAACGCCCCAGGTGGCCATACAGGTAAGGCCTGGAAAACATAGAGGAATCTCGGCAGGATGTCCATCGCTACCACATGGATCCTTCCCAGCCACGACAGACGCAGGGGTCTATAAGACTCCAACATGGATCCCACTTTACCTAGAATAGCCTGATGATTCAAGCGGAACACGTCAGACAAGTCAGCCGGGCGACTCACTCCCAGATATACTACGTGGCCCGTGCACCAGCGGAAAGGAGGTCTTTTGCTAGAGAAGCCGCTTCGGCCGAGGGCAGGGATATATTCAACGCCTCAGTCTTCGCATAATTGACCTTGAAATTACTAAGGCTTCCGAACATCTCAAATTTGTGTAGTAATGCAGGGAAGATCACCGACGGGCGAGTAACAAAAAGAAGAACGTCGTCGGCAAAAAGCGCCGCCTTATGTTGGACGTCTCCCACCACCATCCCATGGATGTCTTGGTTATCCCGTATGGTCTTAGCCAGATGCTCTATGACAATGACATATAACAAAGGGGATAACGGACAACCTTGTCTAGTCCCGTTTTTGACGAGGAATGACCCCGATAAGCCTCCATTTATCCGTACCCTTGCCGAGGGTTTGGAGTATAAAGAGTATACTCCGTTCAAAAATCTATCACCTAAGCCTATATGTGTTAGGGCACCCACAAAAATCCCCAGTGGACCCTGCCAAAGGCCTTCTCTGCATCGATGGAAAGCAGACAGAGAGGGGACTTACACTTCCTAGCCCTTTCAATCAAAAGACATGAGCGAAGGATGTTGTCCCGCACCTCTCTACCTTTAACAAAGCCCACATGATCAAGGTGAACGATGGATGGGAGTTTCTCAGAGAGTCTATTGGCCAAAATCTTGGCAAACAGCTTGACGTCCACATTAATTAGAGAAATGGGTCGGTAACTCGCTGCCTCTGATAGGTCCTTCCCTAGTTTAGGTACCACGCAAATATGCGCCTCAAGAGCTTGCGGAGGGAAGGTCTCTCCTCCCAATACGGCTCTAAAAAAAGAGAGCATATGAGGCAGCAGATCACCGACCAAAGTCTTGTAAAATTTAGGCGTGAAGCCGTCTGGTCCCGCACTCTTGGATGTCGGGGAACCTTTAATTGCCTCCGAGAGTTCCTCCACCGATATGTCCACCTCGAGGGACGAAACATCATCTCTAGACAAGGTCGGTATCCCAACTCTAATATGACCGTATTTTATGGCGCAAAGCATCAGGGTCCATGTCATCAAATTTTCCTCGAAGACCATAAAGGTCTGCATAGAACCTCTGGAAGGCCTGTGAGATATCCTCAGTGCTGTGCACCAGTCTACCTGTAGAGTTTTTAATAGCTGGAATATATGTGGGACCCGACCTCGGATGTAGCAGCCTTGCCAAGGGTCTTCCACAGGAGTTAGCGTTCTTGTAAAAAAATCCTTTTGTTTTCTCTTTTTGCCTTTCAAATCTAACATCGAGCAGGTTTCTAAGCTCGTTTCTGGCAGAGGTCAGTTCAATGAGCTCCCCTCGATTCCCAGAAGCCTTGTGTCTGGATTCCAGGAGACCAATCTGCTGTAGTAGTTGGGAAATTTGTTCAGACCGAAGGCGTTTCAGTCTGGAACCATGTTTAATTAACGTACCCCTAAGGATACATTTGAGGGCCTTAACAGACGGGGAGGTAGAGTCCTGCTCATGTGTCTGTGTAAATAACTTTATATCAGATTTCAAATCATCCAAACATTTGGCATCTTTCAAAGGTGACCGTTCAGTCTCCAGGTCCATTCTTTCCTACCCAGCCCTGGCATTGCCACTGATAAAAAAATAGGACTATGGTCTGAATAAACTACATTGCCAATGGAGGCAACAGGATTCCATGACAGGACACCATGTCTGACCAAAAACAAGTCGATTCGACTGTATGAACGATGGACCCCCGAGAAAAAGGAATAGTCTCGTCCCTTAGGATTGAGGATCCTCCAAACATCTATTAATTGTAGCTTGCAGAGGAATCTCCGGAGCGCCTGTACCCGCTTAGGTGGAGCTGTCCCTCTACCAGACGTGGAGTCAACAGCCGGGTCAAATACAAAATTAAAGTCACCTCCAATTATGACCTGACCTTCGACGAAGTCTGATAATTTCAATAGGAGGGCTCTACAGACTCTCGTTTGCTCCCTGTTGGGAAGATACCAGTTGACCAAGGTTATACGGGTTCCCACTATCATCAGTTTAAGGAAGATATACCTTCCGTTGGGATCGATTATCGAGTCAAGCAGCGTGTAAGGTAAACGCCCGTGGAGGGCCACAGACACCCCTTTAGATTTTGCCTCGGGATTTGTGCTGTGAAACCAGGAAGAAAACTGTTTCCCTCCAATGTGGGGTACATGGCCCTCTTTAAAGTGTGTCTCCTGGAGTAAGACTACCTGGACCCCTCACTTGTGCATATCTTGAAGGACCTGATGTCTCTTTTGGGGCGTATTGAACCCCCTGACGTTTAGAGACCCAACCGCCAGGGACCCCATATTCAACACGTCGTCAGCGGCCTCAGCCCCCTGGGGATCCGACACCAACACCAACGCACAACCTAGATCTTAGAAAAGAAGAGAAAAGAGATGGTAGAAAAAGAGAAAGTAAGAAGACAGAAACTCTGGATGGGTAATTATAACACTTCACAGGTTAGTGGGGTATATTCTATAAAGAAGTATCATACTCTAACAATGAGTACGAAATCCCCTTGGGGAGTACCTTTTCAGGAGGAAGAAAAACGTGAGTACGTCAGTATTCAAGAAAGGTACTCTGTTAGAAATAAGTACGTCAGTATATAACACAATTCAATCCGAAGAGTATATAGTCCCCTCGGTCTCAAACCTTAAAATAACACATAACATAATAGCATTTAACCAGCCTGGGAGAAAGTAATCGGACAAAATTAAGTCGAGGTTAGGAAGTTCCATCGGAACGCACATCGTAGTGCAATAGGGGGGACGTCCATCGCCCGTTGGACTAGCTTATTTAACACTGCAAAAGAAGAGGGGGGAGGGGAAGGTGGTATGGGGGGGGAGGGGAGGGGGAAGGGGGAGCGAAAAGGGTAGGGGAAAATTTTCTGAGGTTCGCTGACTGAAATGAATACTTGGGCTCCTATCCTAGGATCTGACAGTATCAAAAATTTACAAAGCAAGTCAAAATCCTAAAAAAAAAAAAAAAAAAAAAAAAAAAAGGGCAACAGTCAGGGAGCGTTCAGTAGAATGGAATACAAAACCTTGGATACCCGTACAGTCAGCCCTCTTCATCGCGCTCTCCACTGGCGGCCCTCCTCCTCCTCCGGGCCCTTCCTCTTCTATTGCCTCTATGCCTTTGGGTGCGTTGTGCCCGTGGGTCTGCCAAATAAATGCCCTCAGAAGCGGGGGACGGCCAATCAGGGAACAAGAGGCCAGGGTCGGCTAAGTTGAGGGCCTGCAAAAATTCCTGAAGCTCTCTAGGGTGGGATAAAAATGCCATTTGGTTCCCACATCGGACTTGAAGGCAGAATGGATAGCCCCAAGAATACGGAAGATTGTGGTGCCTCAGAAGATCCAGGAGGGGTCGCAGGGCTCTCCTCTTCTGGAGGGTTCTCCTGGACAAGTCTGCCATTAGTTGTATGGTACATCCCAGGAAAGTGATCTCCTCGCATCGCCGTGCCTTATTAAGGATTTCGTCCTTAACACGGTACCTATGAAGGCGGCAAATAACATCATGGGGGAATGCTCCTTCAGCCGGGGGGGCCCAGAGACCTGTGGGCCCTGTCAAACTCGATAATAGAATCCTCAGGTACGTTCCTAATAGAGTTGAATAGGTTTTGGAGGGTATGCCCCAGGTCCCCTGATGCTATAGATTCTGGGAGACCCCTCACCCGGATGTTCTGTCTTCTTTCCTGGTTTTCCAGGTCCTCCATAGAGTCCAGAAAAATCTCCTGTTGGGACCTCTGGAACGCTACAGTGTCCTCCAGTTTCTTGACACGTACATTTAGGCATATTGGCATCGGACTGTGATATTCTGTCTGACATTCCCCGAACTTCTCCCCTTATTTCTTTAGTCTCAGCTTTAAATGAAGCCTCCATTTTTGAGAGGAAGTCCACCAGCTCTTCTCCGTAGGCATATTTAGAATACGGGCTCTAAATGAGTCCCAAACGTCACCTCCAGGAGCAGAATTGACTCTGTCTATGTCAGCTTGATGCAGACTTGAGCCTGGGCCGACAGGGGTCATACCTTTGGCTATGGGACCGACGGGGAGACCACTCAGGTGAGGGGATTGTGATGTCCCAGTTATAGTCCCCATGGGGCCAGGGGTTTGGGGAACTTGCGGCCAGTATAGCGCCCCCATAGGCTGTGGCCATCCCTGGCCTTGCACATTGGTAACATAGCTGTATGGGGATGGAGGGAGGTGTGGGTTCAGTCCTGGGCTGGAGGACTGATCAAGCTGTCCCAGGGCCCTGATGCTCTGACCCCCACTCCTTACCGCTGCCTCCGGTGCTGGGATCCTCTGTATCCCTCTGTCCTTTTCCAGGCTCCTCAGCTCACATGCAGCAGATTCACGCTGGACGGTGCTGGGAGGGTTCCCTGTACTGCTTTCTCCTGGAGGTGTCATCAGCTGCTATGGGGCTCCAGAGTTATCTGGCTGTGCAGCGTTATCACTCGTAGTGTGGGGAGAGCAGGCAGGCTCATTATGCAGCTCCACGCTCCCAAGCAGGCACCCTCCTCCCCCCTCCTCAGGCGCGGTTACTTCCAGCAGAGAAGCAGGCTCTGCCATCTTGTGAGGCACTGCAGCTAAGGGGGGCCTGCTGGAACTGCGGAGATACCTCTTAATACTGTCGTTTTTTGGGTCGGAGGGTCCCGGTAACGCTCCTGTGCGGATGCTCCTTCTCCTCATAGAAATGAGGAGGGTCTCTCTCCAGGCTGGGATGCCAATATTAGGCTAGGAAAGAGGCCGAGGGGACAGAGCTCAAGGACTAGCATCTGTCTCCCTCCATGGCCAGGACACGCCCCCCGGACTGCTATTATTTTGAACACTACTGTACATGCCAGTATTTGCTGCAAAATCCTAATGAAAGGTTCTCTTTAAATATGTACAAATTGATATGTTTCATGTAGAAAAGCACAAAACACAAAAATAAACAAAGCTTGGTAATAAAATGCGGATATCCAAATATAAAAAATTCAAGACTTGGTTCACTTTGAAACAAAAATCAAAATCAGACTAATCTCTTAAATCAGGGGTAGGGAACCTCAGGACCCAGGGCCACCTCAATGACCTTTTCTGTGGCCCTCGGGCAGATTCCTGGGGACCACAGTGCTTAGGCTGGCAGACACATTTTGCCGACTGACTGCCTTTTAAATCCAGCACCCCAGTGGTGTATATGCCCCAATCTCTCCTGTGATGTCTATGGCCCTAGTAAACCTGGAAAAGCAGTTGTAAAGCAACATATTCAATATCAACTAACATCACAGCCGCACCAAAGAGAAGCAGCCTCAGCCACCACAGTAGAGGGAGTTGATAGTTTAACCAAATATAGCAGTTTCACTTTCAAGTTGATAATTTTGTGCGACCCCTGAAGGATGGTAGAAATTTCCAAATGGCCCCCGGAAGAAAAATTAGCATAAAAATGGTGGTTTTGTGGAAAATAAAGGCTGTTTTCCCCAATTCTTTGTTAAAGGAGTTATTCAGTGACACCAAGTCATCAAGTTATTCAAGGGATAGATAATGACTTGTTGATTTGCGGGTGTCTGTACCCAAGCCGCAAAGCAGAACTGAGTAGCAGGGAACATACTCAGCCACTGCTCCATTCATCCCTCATGGTACAGCTGACCGCTTTCCTTCGCTATTTTCTACAGCCTCATAGTGATGAATGGTGCGGCAGTTGGGCATTCGACCTGCTGCTCCATTTTGTAATCAGAATACAAAATCCCCATTCTGTCTATCGGTGTGGGTCATGATGAGCACCAGGATTCTCCACTCAATGGAGATGGTGAGCTCACATTGAGTAGACTGATGATGAATAGCTCAGATAAAATTTTAAGAAAAGAAGGGTCAGCAGTTTTTAACCACTGCAGAAGCAGGCTGGAAGATCAATTCTTCATTGGCTTTAGAAATAAGAGAATATTGTTGGAAGAAAGATCCCAATATACAACATATACCTAACAGAGATTTATATATTTAAGGGCCATTCCCTTGCAAATCCAACTGAGGAAGACAGCGGACTGCTGTGGAAACGCGTATTGGTGTCTTAATGAATAAAGGAAGTTTGCTTCCAATAAGTAGCTTATTCCCTTTCTTCCCATAAGCCTGAGCGCTCCTAGAGATTGACCACAATCTTTCTTGTTATTGTAAAAATCCCTATATGGGTTTGTGGCTGGAGCTGCTGGCGATGGTGAAATTCCCCTGCAAGTAAAGGACCTGCCGTGACGTCAGACCGACGAGTGATCATGTGACCAGACCGCTCACGTGACCGGGATCAGGATGAAGCCGTCTGGCGGTTCCAGAATAGCGCTGCTCCCAGGCGATACACTGAAGTTGTGCAGGCTGTTGCACAACCACTCCAGGTGAGCGGCACATCCTCATATACCTAGTGTAAGATCCCCACTAGACCACCGGGTACCTTTCGTGCGCTCTCTGTATTCATTTGTTTCATGTACTGACGAGATTACTCATTAAAGACTTTGCTTTATCACTACCATCATCTCCAGCTTGTTCCATTCAACAGGTCAGTCTCCACTTCGGAGGTCCACTGGATCCACATCACCACTCCCACAGCTCCATGTGCCTCACAGTTGTGAGGACAGTCAAATGTGTGTGGGGGCTCTAAATGATGCTTGGTCAAGGGAAATAAGAATCCATAATCCATGTCTGATTAGAGACTGTAGGTAGGTCCTTTTGTCCTTTAAGTGATAAACTGCTGCCAGAGATGTCTAGCAGCAGCTTTAATAGAGAATACAGGAACACTTGGCAGAATGAGTGTTTAATATATATGGGTGAGCCGAGCAAGATCGCTGCTGGCAGAGCGATTGCACATCTATCTATAGCAGAGGTCCCCAACTCCAGGCCTCAAGGGCCGCCAACAGAGCATGTTTTCAGGATTTTCTTCGTACGGTACAGGTGCTAATGTGATCATCTGCACAGGTGATGATTCCAGCCCCTGTGCAATACTAAGGAAATCCTGAAAACCTGCACTGTTGCCGGCCCTCAAGGCCTGGAATTGGGGACCCCTGATCTATAGTGTTTTGGGGCTTTAGTCAATTAATTGTTTGGCTGACATTAATCTGTATTTTTAGTCCAGCGCACGTACCCTATAATATTTTAGGATCAAGTCTGTTAAGTTAACGATTACAACATCCACATGACTACATCAGCAGAAACCCCATCAATACAATAATACATCACCAGAACCTCCATCAGTACATTACCAGAACCACTTTCAATACAGTAATATATCACCAGAACCCACATCAGTTTCTTGCATAACAAGAAACTAATGAAAACTTATAACCGAGCAAAAGCACAATGTGAACAAGTCTGTAGGCCGTATTCACACCACCAAATAACTAGACCACAAAAAACAGTATAACAAACGTGTAGAATTACTCTGCTGTAATAGGTAATAATAAAAAGCTAGTGCTAGTAAAAAACAGTGTCAAAAACAGGGTACTTAGTTCATACTTTTTTTTGCAAAAAATGTACAGAGCCATTATACTAAAGCCAAGGTGACCCATATCAGACTGATCCCTATCTAACTAATTTAAAACCTGATCCTGTATAATACTATATATATATAATATATATATTATTATATATATATATATGTATGATACCTCATGGATGCAGGATGAAGACTGTTGTGAATTCATTGGAGCTCCCTCCGGTGGTTGTTGCTGCTGATGCAGCTGACTGTGTGGGCTTCACAGGTGATGGTGATGATTGGCAATCTGGTCCTTGGGGCATATAATGGTTTAAAGTGGATCAATCCTTGTCAGTTGCCTTTGCTTCCTGGAGGAGTTCACATCTCTCTGGTTTCTTCTGCTCTGTGGAATTCTTTGCAAGCTAAGTGGATGGTTTTTTGATATTTTGTGGCACACTTTTGTGTGCTTATGGTTCTGCTTATGTTTTGTCTTATTCTGAACTGTGGGTTTGAAATTTAGTCTGTATATTTGTATATCTGCTCTCAGATGGGAAGTTTTCTTCCTAGGAATTTTACCATTCACTATTATCTGTTATTTCCAGTTCTACTGGCATTTGATTTATAGAACTCTGCAGATATAGAGGGTGCCGAGTATTAGTGACTCAGGGTAATTTTTGTACTATCTGCTGTTGGTGTTTTTTTTTATAGTTTTTTATACTGACTGCTATAGTATTCTATCCTGTCACTCCTATATAGCTAGTTTGGCTTCTTTTGCTAAACCTTTTACTCTGCCTGTTTTTGTTTTTCTTTCTTTTGTTTTCCAGTTAATATCTGTGGGGGCTTGCTATTTTTTTGGGGTTCTGCTCTGAAGCAAGATAGCTTTTCCTACATCCATCTTTAGGAGCAGTTAGTTCTCCGGCTGTGCTGAGACGTCTAGGTCTGGTTAGTTACATCCCACAGCTACTTCTAGTTGCGGTGTGTAGTCAGGGATTGTGGTCAGTATACTCACCAACGACTTCTGTGGAATCTGAATGTTACTCCTGAGTCATCGGTTCATAAAAGAAGACGGGCAAGGCTCAGTTATAAGTTTTCATTAGATTCTTGTTATGCAAGATAGGAAGTGCGCCACCGCTTCCATTCTGAGCCAGGCATAAAAGGTGCTGTCTGCTGCTCTGTGTCCATATTGGACTCTGGTCCGTCTTCATCCTGCATCCATGAGGTATACTTATACATAGGGCCGCACCGTCCATTGGACAGTGTGAGCCCTGAAGCTCAGTCGGCAAGTAGGCAGGGAGAGCGCTGTGTAGAAGGGGGCGGTACCAGCACCACACAGCGGCTTCCTGTGTGATGGGTGCCGCCGGCAAGACACAGCCTCTCCCCCTGCTGCCGTCAGTAGCGCTGCCAAAGTCAAACCCCCCCGCTCCTCACTTGCGGCGGGCGGGAGCTGCTAGCACATATGCCCCCCGCTCTTCACTTGCGGCGGGCAGTAGCTGTTAGCACCCCCCCTCCTCAACCAGGGCTTAGGCGGCAGGGGGGCTTGTTGCATCCCTACTTATACAGGATCAGGTTGTAAATTAGTTAGGACCGTTCTGATATGAGTCACCTTGGCGTTGGTAGAACGACTTTGTACATTTTTTGCAAAAAACGTATTAACTAAGTACCCTGCTTTTGTCACCGTTTTTTTACTAGCACTAGCTTTTTATTATTACCTATTATAGCAGAGTACTTCTACTGTTTTTTCTGTGGTCTACTCAAAATTACTAACGACCTGCTTAGCACCAAAGCTAACGGACACTTCTCCATACTCCTCCTTCTTGACCTGTCCTCTGTATTCGACACAGTCGACCTCTCCCTCCTATGACAGATCCTGTCTTCCATTGGTATCACTGACCATGCCCTCTCCTCGATCTCTTCCTACCTTTCCAACTGCACATTTAGTGTTTCCCACTCCAACACTACCTCCTCACCCCATCCCTTCTCTGTTGGGGTCCCTCAAGGCTCTGTCCTGGGACCCCTTCTTTTTTCCATCTATACCCTTGGCCTAGGACAAGTCAGTCCCATGGATTCCAGTACCAACTGTACGCTGATGACACTCAGATCTACGTCTCTGGCCCAGACGTTACCTCTCTGCTGTCCAGAATCCCAGAGTGTCTATCAGCCATATCCTCCTTCCTCTCCTCTCGCTTCCTTAAACTAAATTTAGACAAAACTGAACTCCTCATCTTTCACCCATTTCGCGCACATCCCTTACCTTTTCTATCTATCTATCTATCTATCTATCTATCTATCTATCTATCTATCTATCTATCACACTAAATGATATCACACTTTGCCCTATACCTGAAGTCCGCTGCCTCGGAGTGATCTTGACTCTGCCTTATCCTTCAGCCCACACATTCAAGCTCTCCCACCTCCTGCTGCCTCCAACTCAAAAATATTTCCAGAATTGGTCCCTTTCTCAACCCTCAATCTACTAAACTAATAGTGCATGCCCTCATCAACTCCCGTCTCGACCACAGCAACCTCCTCCTCTGTGGCCTCCCTGCTAACACTCTTGCACCTCTCCAATCTGTCCTTAACTCTGCTGCCCGACTAATCCACCTCTCTCCTTGCTGCTCCTCCACTTCTACCCTCTGCAAATCCCTCCACTGGCTCCCAATTCCCCAGTGCATCCAATTCAAACTACTAACATTGACTTATAAAGCCATCCACAATCTGTCCCCCCATATATCTCTGAACTAATCTCCCATTATCATTCAACTCGTAATCTTCGATCCACCCAAGACCTCCTCCTTTCTTCCACACTTGTATGTTCCTCATCTAACCGCTTGCAAGACTTCGCCCAAGCATACCCCATCCTCTGGAATTCTGCACCTTAAAACGGCTGACTGTCCCCTACACTCAGAACCTTCAAGCGCAACCTGAAAACCAATCTCTTCAGAACAGCTTACAATCACCACGGTGCCACCTCACCACCACTGGACCTGGCGCTACACTACCACTGGACCGGTGCTCCACCACCACCTGAGCAGACCCAACCTACTGTTCCCCATCCCAGTGCCCTGTAGAATGTCAGACCGCAATGAAAGGGTCCTCTCTCCCCTCTGTACCAGTCTGTCACTCTTAGTTTGTTCATTGTATTTTTAACTTGTTTGTCTGTAACCCTTTCTCATGTACAGCACCCCGGATTCAATGGTGCTCTATAAATAAATAATAATAATAATTCTATCGAAATATAAACTAAATTAAAATGATCGATAGGTTGCGTAGTGGAAAGAAAAGTCAAAACGGCAAAAGAAACATTTTTTTTTGTCACTGCAACATTACAATAAAATGCAATAACAGGCATCAAAATGAAGCATCTACCCTAAAATTGTAAAATTAAAAACTAAGCACAAGTTGCTAAAAATAAGCCATCACACAGGCACAGATCCCGAAAAATTAGAACGCTACGGATCTCGGAAAATAGTGACAAAAGCACTATTCCTTTTTTTATTTTCAAATTTCTGAACTTTTTTTCACCACTTAGATAAGACAAAGTATAAATGTATGGTATCTGCAAACTAGTACAGACCAGGTGAATCATACTGCCAGGTCAGTTTTGCAATAGAGTGAACCTGGTAAATAAAAAAAAAACAAAATAACAATTGTGATATTGCCCTTTTTTTTTTGCAATTTTACCGACTTTTGGAATTTTGCTTCTTGGTTTCCAGTACACTATATGTTAAAATGAATTATGTCACTTGAAAGTACAACTCGTCCAACAAAACTCAAGCCCTCATATGGCATTATTGATGAAAAAATAAAAAAGTTATAACTCTTGAAAAAAGAGGAGGAAGAAATGAAAACGAAAAACAGAAAATCGCCTCTGGGTAAAGGGGTTAACAATGGCTAAGACAACAGAGCTATCTGAGCATACTAAAAATAATATAATCACTAAGCACAAGAAATCTAAGAAACACAAGACTTAGTATTTTAGCTTTAACAGTTCGGGATGTTATTAGCCTAGTGATAGAACAGTCAATTAACTTGTATGAAACAGTGGAAAGAAGAATTTTGATGGGAGAAATTGGTTTGATATGTGGCAAAGCAACCATGTACAATGATTAAAAAACTCCCAACAGAGCTTGGATACATCTAGAGTGATAATTTTAACCTACACCAAATATACATAAAAAATCCTTAGCCTACCTACAGTGGAGCATGGTGGAGGATCCATAACATTGTGGAGGACTTGAATGTGTCACAGGAATTCTCAATTAATGTGACCTCTCTAGAGTACAAAATCCTAGCAAAGTATTTGATTACAACCCTTATTGGTCACTATGTACCTGGCTACTTCTCTTCTTGTTTAAGAGGCTGCCCGAAATTGAGGCAACATATCCTAAACAAACTAGATTTTGGTGCAGAATTTATGGTATTATACAAACACTCTTAATGCCACATAATGCTTTGATCTCTGGGACTCCTTTCTATATTAGAATAAGCCAGAGCTCACATGTGCACAGTTTCAACTCTCTACTTTTCTGCCCCTTTATGTGTCCTTATATTTAACTCCAACCTGGTCTGTATGAGAACTCTTCTAGAACTCAACGTTACCCTGTTTTTGCTCTGGGCTGTACAAAGTAAGATTCTTTGTTTAATTAATCAATGCTGTTACGATTTATATGTATTGCTCATGTCTTGCCATTGTTTATACAGTCTCTACCTGTTCAAAAATCAATCAAAAGTTTTGACTAGAAATTAAATCTGTTTAGTAAAAAGCAATAAAGAAGCTCATTAAATAATTCTGTGTAAGGGTATGTGCCCACAGGACGTTTTTGCTGAGTTTTTCCTGTGGTTTCTGCAGCAGAAAACCATTGGTTTTATGGTAATTTATGCTAATTTGTTCCTGTGGTTTTGATTCCCAGCAAAACCAATGTGTTTCACAGAAACGCTGTGCCCACACATTGGTTTTGCAAGTGTCAAGAAATGTCAAATACCTGCGTTTTTGGTGCAGATGGGAGAGAATTGTCATGTTAATTATTTTCCTGCGTTTTTGCTAAAGTCAATGGAAAAAACGCAGGAAAAACACAGCTATCAAAAACGCAATAAAAACGCACAAAAAATGCACATAACACGCGCAAAAAATGCAGACAAGATCATAGCTAATCTCCTGTCAAGGACTGTAGGATCCTCAGGTTTTGCTGCTTTCAGAACTGCTTAAAAAACGTCCTGTGGGCACATACATTTATTGTATTGTAGTTGAAAATATAAATGGTAACATTAAAATACTTGTCCATTCATTTACCTTATCGGAATATGGTTCCTCTGTAAGGTCAATTTCCTCAGATAATAACTTGTTTTCTATCAGCATTTCCTGATCCATCCCTCGGACACAAGCAATTTTTCTTGCGGCCACAGGGCCTAGTTTAACTGCATGCTGTGGAATGCTTGAAGCCTCTGTGGAACTAGAAGCCAAAAAGGTCGGGAAGAGGTTGGGGAATTGCACTCCTGGGAAGTAATTATAGAACAAACATTCGGACTTAACTGTCCTGATTTTGTAAGAGGAAGAGAAGATTCTTCTACATTGGATGAAGTGGCACTGAGGGGAAGGTGAAATAGTCCATTTGCAAATCGTTCTCTACATTTTTTTGCAGGGACTGGAGGGGGTTGTGAAGGGATTTTTGAAGGTAGCTTGGATTCTATTGAAGATATGGATGCCTTGTCCAAAGGTGCCTGGGAAAAGTGAACAGAACTTTGAGCTTTATGATCTTTTTTATTACTTTGAAAATGAGATGTCCTTGTGCTTCGAATGGGGTCAGTAGAGTGCTCCTTAGTCACTGCATCCACATTGTAAGATATTCCATCATGTGTATCTCCATTTCCTCCTGAATGAAACCCTCAGTTGTTTCATTTTCATGATCTGGTAAAATTACCTTTAATGTCTTATTAATGCCTTGGACTCCATTTCCTTCTTGTTGAAGATTGTCCATTGACTGTGATCTTGGCCAGATCTTGAGAGATTTGTTCCCATCCATATCACAATTTGTAGCTACTGCAACGGGCAAACTTCTCCGGTTCTTCTTGGAACCTGTAACTCCGGCACTTTTTGCACAAGTAGCATAGATGTGGTCTTGTCCAACCTTTTCAATAATGCCATATGGGATATCTCTGCCCATGTTCAGGTTTAAGCATGGATAGTCTATGAGATGACGAGAGGAAGACACTGGAGGGATTTGTGATGTCACTTGGCTTTTACCTAAAGATAAAACAAAATTATGGAACAAGGTATTAAACTTTGTTTTCATTAAACTAAGTTTATAGAGTCTTGGCATGCTCCATCTCCCCATTAGGTCCTGTAATATTCGGTGCAAACATGAGTCAGCAAACCTGTATATTGCTTATATTGCTTAAGTGCATTTTATTTGCTTTGCCATAATCAGTATTAGATATACAGTAAAACATGTAGAATATACACAACCACCATCATTGTTAGTCACTTTTTTTTTGTAATTAGAAATAATCCAGTGCAACTGTTTGGATGAACAGGATCTTGTACTTGTGATTGGATGCTTCATCCAGTAGTCTTTTATCAATAGTACTATTCATGATAGCTATGTTTAACAACCTTTAGCTGACTATCTCAGAAGAAACAAATGAACTCCAATATTCCCATGGTAAGCAATACTGACCTCATCTAAAACAGTTCTCTGGTGTAAAGTTGTATTCAAATGTCCAGTTTTTTACAGCATATTTTGCTGTGCAGTTTTTAATTATCATAAGATATTTTCCATGTTGGTGTAATAACAAACCATTTACCCTACTTTTGTACAAAGAAAATACATAAAAACTGCAAAACAATATATTATGAATCTAGCATATGTCTACTTCTTATTAGTGTTACCTGTGGTCACACCTTACCAGGTACCTGTCATTTAAGGTGAGTTTTCATGCTATGTTGTCATGTGACAGTACATGGGAATAAGGCTATGTTCACACAGCGTAATTGTCGTGTTTTTTTTTTTGTTGTGGGGGTGTTTTTCCCGTGTTTTGCAACTGCGCTATTTAGCGCCGGTAAAAAACGCGGTGCATTCACACAGTGCATTTTTTTACCACCGCATTTTTCCCCCAAGAGTGCAGGAGGGAGTGATGTCACACAGGGGCAGGAATAATCCTGGTCCATGTGACATGTGTGTACTTTCACTTTAGCTTACACTGCGAAAGCGAACAAAAAGAATGCAATAGGTGTCACGTGACACATCAGCTGATCGCTACTGGCCAATCAGATGATTAAGGTCCTTGTAGTGATCGGACGTCTTCCCCTCGGGACTAGAGACAGCCAGCAGAGAGGTAAGTATTTTAGTTTTTTATTTTTAATACCTTTTGTTAACTTTTATTTTGCTTTCAGAGTGTATGTAGATACACTGCGAAAGCGAAACTATAGCCCTGACATGTCACACGGGAGGAGGAACACAGGATTCTTCCTCCTCCCATGTGACATCACTTCCTGCTATTCCCCCCCCTGCGCCCGTGATTATAGGTGCTGGAATAGTGCATTGTCTAAACGACAATGCGTATTCCAGCTCCTTATAATGGCACCTATGGGAGAAAGCATACGCATATTTAAGCAAAGAATTAACATGTTGTTTCTTTTTACGCGCGCGTTTTCTCCTGCAAAAGTGCGGCCAAAAAAAGAGCTGTGTTTGAATGGCCAAAGTGAATTTCCATTCGCTTTGCCAGGAAACACAGAAGCAGATGTGCCTTTGCAGGAAAAGCACGCATAACAAGATATGAAAATTACACGGCATGTGAACACAGCTTTAACATTATTGCAGGTCATATGCTGTACATATAAGACCTGAAATAATTTGTGATTTTGTGTATTTGTATGACATTTATGACTTAGTTTCTGAATTATTTCTCACTAGTTTTCTTTTCCATGTGCTTTATGCTAAATTTTAAAGTTTGTGTTGAGACAAGATGTTATGATGTCTCCCATACAAAAAGTATGGAGAGACATGAGAGACATTTGCTCCCATTTTTCTGTAGTACACATTCTGAAGTGGCAACATGGAGGAGATTATATACTAGTACTGAGCAGAGTATTATTATTATTATTATTATTATTATTATTATTTATATAGCGCCATTTGGTTCCATGGCGCTTTACATGAGGATGAGGGAGACAAGAACAAGTACACTAAATCTAGGCGATCAGGACGTACAGGTACAGGAGGGGCAGGGATATGTATAAGGGCTCGGACACACTCATCAGAGTTTGACTGAGGAGACTCTGAAAGGGCTGGAGCAGTGACCCCGAATGGCTTCTCCCTATCTGGACGGGGCTGTGAGCTGATTGTATTTTTGTGCAGCTCCAGACTCCCCATCCAGAGAGGGAAAGGCCGTTCAGGGTCACTGCTCCAGCCCTTTCAGAGTCTCCTCAATCAAACTTGGATGTAACTAGGAAAGTGTGTACAAGCCCTAAATCCAGCAATGCCTTGAGATAAAACACTTAGGCTGGCTTCACATTGCGGGTCTGATGTGATCCTTGGCTGTCAGGGTGAACTGGACAGCCCCAGACCGGATGTTATGCCATGGGGCCAGATAGAAGATGGATGGCAGCTTTCTGCCATCTGGTTTCTATCTGTCTGGGACAATCCTGGAGAATTCAGAATTTTCTCAGGCCGGGTTCACATCATGATTTTGAGGCATCTGAGTGTATCCGTTTCTAAACAGATACACTCGGATCCAAAATTGAATTGCATATGGGAATCGGATTGGATCGGATGAGTGCCTTTTGGCATCTGATTCTGTCAGATTTAGTCACGGACACAAAATCGTAGCATGCTGCGATTTTGTGTCCAAGACTGAAATCGGACAGAATCGTATCCGACCCCCGATAGCATAGGAGCCTATGAACATCGGATCCGAGTTGATTTCAGATCCGTTGTCGGCTCCATAGTGATGTACTGAGCATGGCCAGAAGCACTATTCAGTACATCTTCCCTGTTCTCCCTCCTCCATCCTCTCTCCCCCCGCTTATCTATTGTGACCGCCGCTCATCTCTGCTGTCCCCCTCTTATTACCTATCCTTTCCCCTGTCTTCAGCCCTCCTTTGTCCTCCTGTATGTTAAAATAACAATACTCCTCACAGAGGATACATCACCTCTCCAGGGGCTCCAGCGTGGTGACCATCTTCTTCTGCCTGCAAGGACCTCTCATTAGGTCACCTGCGCCGATCAGCTGACATGTCATAATAAGAGTGGGGGCAGGAGAGATGAGCGGCGGTCACAATAGATAAGCGGGGGGAGAGAGGATGGAGGAGGGAGAACAGGGAAGATGCAGGGAGAGACAGGGAACAGAGGATCCACACGGATCCTGCATAGACTCGGATCGGATGGCTATTTGCCATCCAAGTGCAGGGATCCATGTGGATCCATGGCTGTCCGTGGGGATCCTTCTGAGACTCGGATCCCCACGGACAGCCACAAATCGTGATGTGAACCCGGCCTCATGGACACAAAAACGTTGCTTGCTTGTAACGTGTTTGTGTCTGAGAGGAGAATATCTCCTCTAATTGCCATATCCCGGATTCTCCCGGATCAGGGGCAATTCGGCGCTCCCTAACATGGGAGCCTATGGGGACAGATTGCCCCGGACCGGGAGGAAACGGGAACCGGACACATGCGGCTGCACGCCGCTGTTGCAGGACCGCGGCTTGCCCCGTGCGAGCCGCGGTCCTGATTCATCAGCAGCGGCAGCTGCATGCGGCAGCACACCAGACCGGAGGGCATATTAGCCTTCCGATTCTGTGTGCTAATCCGATCCAGGGCTATCCGGTTCACCCTGACTGCCACGGATCGGAACAGGTCTGCAATGTGAAGCCAGCCTTAGGCTGGCTTCACACACTGCAGTTTTTTCACTGATCAGAGTCCATCCAGTTTGTGTGCCAAAACCAGGAGAGGAACTTGCAGAGAAAAACTATCATTGAAAGATTGACACCTGATCTGAGTTTTGGAGACACTCCTGCTTTTGGCTCACTAACTGAATGGACACTCATCAGTGAAAAAACTGCAGTGTGAAGCCAGCCTTACTAGAAAGCAGCACCCTCTGTGTGTGCCACTCTGATTCTTTTACCCCTATAAACTTCAATTATCAGCTGTATCTTAACCCCTTCACCACCCGGCTAATTTCTGTTTTCCGTTTTTCGTTTTTCCAAGAGCCTCTTTTTTTATTTTTCTACCAATATAGATATGAGACCTTGTTTTTTTGAGGGATGAGTTGTATTTTTTAATGAAATCATTTATTTTACCATATCTTGTACTGAAAAATGGAAAAAATTCCATGTGCAGTGAAATTGCAAGAAAAGTTTGTGTTTTTCATTTATCATGTTCACTATATGGTAAAACTGATGTCTCAGTATGATACCTCAAGAAGAATTGCACTTTTGGCATCATTTTCCGTGACCCATAGCGTTATTTTCCAGGATCTGGGGATGTGTGATGGCTTATTTTTTGCAGCTTGAGCTGATGTTTCTAATGATACAATTTTTTGGTAGATACATTGTTTTGATCGCATGTTATTCAATTTTATTGCAATGTTACAGCAACAAAAAAAATGTAATTTTAGCGGTTGGGCTTTTTTTCCGTTACACAGTTTACAGATCTGATTAATTGATTTTATATTTTGATAGATCAGGCATTTTTGAACTTGGTGACACCAAATATGTGTAATTTTTTTTTATAGTTTTATTTTCAATGGAGCAAAAGGGGTGTGATTTAACTTTTTATGTTTTTTTTTCTTTATTATTTTTTTAAACTTTTTTTTAAACTTTTCTTTGTTTTACAGGGCCCTTTAAGGTGTCGCAACACTGCAAAGTGTAACCGCTTGTGTTATACAGAGAGATTCTTCAGAATTTCTTTTTATAGAACAAATGATCAATTTCTGCCAATGAAGCAGCTCAGGCATCGCTAGCAGGAAGTGATTCATGACAGCTTCTGGGGTCATAAGCTGACCCTGGGCTGTCATAGCAACTCAATGCCCTGTGATTGGATCAATACCAGCGGGAAATTGCGCAATTCCTGCCTCGGTGCTTTGGATCGCGTTGTCAGTAATTGACAGCGCGATCCAAAGAGTTAAAAGGAGCCAACCAGCAGTAGTTAGGGCTATAAAGTGAAGCCAGAGCCTTATGGTGGGTTTACACGTCCCGATATCGTGGCGATATCGTAGACAACGGCGCGGGAGCGCGCATTTTTTGAGCACTTTTTCCGATATCGCATCGGTGGTTTACACGCTGCGATATCGGGAAACAACGTCACTACGATGTGTACGCCCACCAACCCAGTAACGACCATTTAACATGGGAATTAATGGGTGAGTTGCGAGTACACATCGTAGTTGTGCTGTTACACGCTACGATGCTGCTACAACGGCCATGCGATATCGGGCAGTTGAATAGCACGCTCATTCAGCCCCGATATCGTTTTGGCATCGTTCCAGCATCGCGTTGTATGTTCAAACCGTACAACGCGCGCCCGATATCGGGTCCAACTCGCGAACCACGTGACTTTTTGTCGGAGTTGGATCGGAGTTGGACTCCGATATCGCGGCGTGCAAACCCGCCATTACAGGCACTGGGATGCTGAGTGCAATCATACCTTTACTTCAATGATTACATGTATGATTGCAGACAAAAGTGTTATCAAACATGGGGAAATCTGTGCAGCAGATAGATGAAGTGTGCAGCACAGTGTCACTATGAGGGGCTGGGTTTCTTTTATTACTCCCTTGTCTGCTCTAAGCCAAATTCTCCCCCTCCCTTTCTCCCTCCCCTCCCTGTCACTATATACCCAGGCTCATTAGATCTGATTTTGTGCATCGCGATATATAGCACATGTCAGGCTCCTATGTGCCCCAGATCATCACTCTCTTACTCCTGTTTCTTCAGCTTCTAGTTCTCACTGAATCTTCCCTGGCTGTCTGATCGCAGATCACAGTGCAGGAGAAGACCCACACCGTCCAGTCTCTATGCATCTCACAGACAGAAGAAGCAATGAGAACTAGAATGACACAGGAGGGAGGGAGTGATGAGCACATAGCAGCCTGACATTGTGCTATCTATCTCCATGCATAATGTCAGACCTAATGTGCCTGCTATATAGTGACAGAAAGGGAAAGAGAGAGGAGGGAAGGAGGAGGGTTTGTCGTAGAGCAAACAGGGGAGTAATACAAAGAAACTCAGCCACTTTTATGCTTATGTGCTGCACAGTTTTTCCGATGTTTGATAAAAGTTTTCTCTGCAATCATAGATGTAATCATTGAAGTAAAGGTATGATTGCACTCAGTGTCTCAGTGCCAGTAAGGCACTGGCTTTACTTTATAGCCCTAAATCCTGCTGGTTGGTTCCCATTAAAAGTACCCATCTGATTGCTGATTCGATCGGTGCTGTTAACTGCACATGTTGGCTGATCAAATCAGCTGATGTATGGGGGATGATGCTAGCTCAGCGCGTGAGCAAGCATAAAAGGGAGGGAAGTGGCCAAGGGCCTACTATTATGGTCATGAAGAGGTTGATCCCTTAGTGAGTTGGCAATCTCTATTTTCTGTCGCAAAATGGATTTTAGCTGTATTTCTGGTTGAGTGGTGACTTCATGAGGTAGGGAAGTTAACAGATTGCTATTTTCTTCCTAAACAGTGTCCCTGAAGCTCAGACTTATTGACTTCAATAGAGCTGAGCTAATTTCAACACCAAATTAATCAATATAGGTAGTGCTGTTTAAGCAATCATGACTTTTAGTTTTCTGTACATTTTCTTAAACAAATAGCTGTTCTAATTAGTTGTTTACACCATATTGAAGTGCGTAAATAGAATGATTATGCTACATTTCTAAAATCCTAGTAAATGTGCTTATTTAACCACTATTAAAAAAAATTGACAAAATGTTTTACTTTTTTCCCACTTTCTGTTCCCAAGCAATACTGGTTTTGGATTTAAAATGTAACTGACTTTTTAAATTTGTATTTCATAAATGAATAGTACACATTAAAATATGCAACTTTGTAATATAAATCATAGACAAATTTGCGTCTTCCCCTACTAGAATTGTTCAGTCATTATCAAAATTCTCAATTCTGAGGTAAAATGAATGAAGACTTTCCCATTACTGAGATAGGAGATGGTAGCTGTTACTGATAAGATTCTATGATGACGGGAAGAGGGATGAACTAAAGGAGGGAGGAGTTATATAGAGCTCTGCCCCTCCTGCCTCTTTATCTCCATAAAATCTTATCAGTTACAGCTGTCATCTCCTATTTCAGTAATGGGAAAGAAGAAGAGACCGCCAGGAGAAAATTTACCTCTGGATGACCTCTTCGTCCGCTGCGTCTGTGCCCTTGCCAGCAGATGGCAATGTGCACAGATGTACTCTCATTCATTTCTTGCGCACAGCTGTCTGCATGCACATAAAGCAAGCACACAGCTACGCACAAAAAATTCAACATGTTGCGTTCGGCATGTGCATAAATTATGCGCAGTTGAACGCAAACGCACCTGAGCGCAGGTACACACAGGCACTATGCGTTCCTATGTTAAACATAGGAGCGCATAGTGCCTGCGTCTAGCTGCGCTCAGACACGCTGCGTTCACAGCGCACATCGTGCGGAAATCTGAACCCAGCCTAACACCTGCCATCTACCATTTACATGCTGTTCTAAAATAATAAACAGCTGCTTCAAGTCAAAATATTTACTTATTTCCAAACCTCCCTAGATTCAGCGTACATTTATTTTATGAATTGTGTCCATATAAAAGGGAAACAGTCACAAGGTGTTGCCACCTAATCTGAGAGCAGTAAAATATTGATTCAGATACTTTGATTCCAGCGATTTATCATTACTGGGCTGCTTAGTGTAGTTTTTATAAAATCGATGGCATATCACATCACACATTATCACTAGAGGACTAGTAATCCTGCTGCCATGCAGTCATTAGCTCTGTGTAATGGTGGGTTTACACACACCAATTTATCTGTTCAATATCTGAACAGATCTCTGGTTGCAGTGAAATCATGGACACATAGTTCCATTTTGTGGCTGTGTACAAATGATACAATGTGTCCATGATTTCACTGCAACCAGAGATCTGTTCAGATATTGAACAGATAAATTGGTGTGTGTAAACCCACCATAACTCCAGCCCCGCCACTAATTGACAGCTTTATGTGTACACTGTAGTTTTAGCATCCAGATATCTGCTAGATCTGCACACCAAAAAAAAATGATGACACCAAGCAGCTTAATAAGTGACATATCACTGAATCAGGGTCTCTGCCTGTACATTATGCTGCTCTCTAATGAGGTAGGAAAATCCTGCTGACAAATTCCCATTCACATTTGCCCACTATCTGTATTAATTAAATACTAGCAAGCAATCGTGAAAAAACTCAGTTTCAAATTAAAATGCCTTTCTAAAACTATTTTTAACAAAATGGTACTCACTTAAAAAAACCTGGTATTATGTATATCATAATAAAACTATATAGTACTATGAAGTGTCTACCAGCTGCATTGTAAATTGGCAGGTATGTATTGCAGAGGCGGTTGTTTTCTACAATTTGATCTTGGTGTGAATTTGAGATTTATAAACACACAGAGTTAATATATGTTTGTGTCCTGAGAGAGGTGTGGGTGTATCTTTGGGCTGCTTTCATACTGTGATTTTCGAGGATCCGTGGCTGTCTGCTGTAAAATGGCCCCCATGTATCCCTATAGGCAACGGATCTGATCGGATTTGCCCTTAATGGCATTCGATTTGTGATAGATCCGATTCTGTCCGATTTTTGCTGCACCCAAAATCGGACACAATCGGATCCAAAACGGGAATTAAAATGGGGGCCCATGGAGCATGGGTCCGGGAAAACATCGGATCGTTTCCCGGACTCGATTTTAGTGCTCAGTACACTAAAACTGCTCTTTGCCTGTTTAATTTCACTTCCGCAATGTATATATATATATATATACATTGCGAAAGTAAAATTTACTAACACAGGGTTAAAAATAAAAATCCTCACCTCTCTGGCATGTGTCCTGCGCCATCTAGCTCCCAGGGTTTTAAGACCTTGCGGGGCGGAGCTACCTGATCAGCTAATCGGTCACATGACCGCATCAGCTGAGTGGTTTCAATCCCGCACCCGCCAAAACCGATTGGCGGGCGGGAGATTTAAACCGCTCAGCTGATGTAGTCATATGACCGATCAGCTGATAGGGTTGTCACATTACCGCATCAGCGCAGGTTAAATCTCCCGCCCACCGCTCAATTTTGGCGGGCCCGGGATTTAAACCGCTCAACTGATTGGTAGCCCCGCCTCTCCAGGTACTTAAATCCCGGGAGCTAGATGGCACAGGACACACGCCAGAGAGGTGATGATTTTTATTTTTATTTTTAACCCTTTTTTAGTTAATTATACTTCTGCAATGTATGTATATACATTGCGGAAGTGAAATTAAACAGGCAAAGAGCAATTTTAGTGTACTGAGCATGCTCACTACACTAAAATAGGGTCTGGGAAACGATCTGTTTTCCCGGTCCCATGCTCCATAGGCCCCCATGTTAAACCTTAAGGGAGCTAGGCGGCGCAGGACAAACGCCGTAGAGGTGAGGATGTTTTTTTTTTTTTATTTAATTTTTTTTATTTTTAACCCTTGGTTCACTCCCGCAATGTATGTATATACATTGCGGTAGTGAAAGTGCCCGGTTTGCCGGCGCTTTGCAGGCTTGGGTTTTCTGTGTCCAAATACATGACAATCACAGACCCGGACACAGAAATGGTATCCGGAGGTCACCTCCGATGCAGTCCTTTCTTGCAAAAAGTAGGATTGCTATGAACAGGAAAAATATGCAATGTGAAAGCAGCCTAAGTAGTATATCAGTTTACTGTTTCTGATGGTCTGCCTTGGAAGGTCCTGGAAGAAATACACTTGCTGGAAAGCACATGATGAAGAGACCATGTGTGTAGAGTCTGCCAGAGCACCAGAAAGGTAACCTCAGGAAAAGGGACTGTGTTCTGACTGTGACCTCAGTCCAGGTTGCCATACCTTCACTGGGATACAGCTGTATACAGTAGCAACCGCTGGTGCAATGGCAAACAATAATAATTTGCTGCCAGATAAACTGACACATTGTGATGACAGTGGTCCACGAGATGAAGTCAGGGAGGAGCCAGTCAAGAAAGTGGTGTCGGTGTCCTTTTTAGCAACTGTCCTATTGTACCCGTATGACTGATTTGTCATCGTTTTACTACTTGTCTTTGTCTACCCTCTCACTTGTAATGCGCCATGTAACCTAATGGCGCTATATAAATACTTAATAATGATAATAATAACTGAGCAAGCAGCTGATGGTCAGACAGTTGATGGAGCTGTAGGAGAAGATATCCTAGAGTGCGCTATAGGCAAAGGAATTCTTGGAAGCACTAGTGGAGCAAGAATTCATGATGGTCATGGAGTACAGACCAGTAATAGACCCACCTTTGGTGTAGATGGAAGGAGAAACAGCGCCAGAACTCTCAAAGTAAAAGAGAACCTCATGGAGGTGTGTGGCACCATGGCAGAAAACCTCTGAAGACAGCACTACAGAGACACAAAAGAGGGCTGAAAGTGACACTGCAAAGAAACAGCTCCACCAAAGAGGCAGATGATGGCAGCCACCTTAAAAGCCTGGTATCTGGCAAAGAAGGGGTCCTCCAAACAAGGGAGTTGCTACAGCAGAAACTAGGGGGAAACGATGTGAGAAATGGAGTAACTGTTCTCTATTTATGAAAGGCGGTAGAGAAAAGCACCAACAGAGAGACCACCAAAGATGTCCTGAGGAAAGTGAGTGTAATAGGTTTAGAAGTAATGAATCCTCTGTTAGCTAGATGCTGAGAGATTGATACATTAGCCCCTGTAGTATATGATATATGTCAGAGTCAGACCAGACAGTAGATTCAACTGTAAATAAGTCTCACCAAAACAGTAAATGTTGGAGGCGGTCATGGAGAAAGAGGTCTGACAAAAAGATGTACCCAGGAGATGTGAGAACTGAAAAGGGCAAAACAAGAGAAGAAAGTAATTCCGTATATGCAGTGCACAACCACAACAATTAATTGTTTTTAATCCAGTTCCTTGTTCCTGTGTGTTATATACAGTTGTGGCAAAAAGTATTGACACCCCTGCAATTCTGTCAGATAATACTCAGTTTCTTCCTGAAAATGATTGCAATCACAAATTCTTTGGTATTATTATCTTCATTTAATTTGTCTTCAATGAATAAACACAAAAGAGAATGAAGCAAAAAGCAAAACATTGATCATTTCACACAAAACTCCAAAAATGGGCAAACAAAGTATTGGCACCCTCAGCCTAATACTTGGTTGCACAACCTTTAGCCAAAATAACTGCGATCAACCGCTTCCGGTAACCATCAATGAGATTCTTACAATGCTGTGCTGGAATTTTAGACCATTCTTCTTTGGCAAACTGCTCCAGGTCCCTGATATTTGAAGGGTGCCTTCTCCAAACTGCCATTTTTAGATCTCTCCACAGGTGTTCTATGGGATTCAGGTCTGGACTCATTGCTGGCCACCTTAGAAGTCTCCAGTGCTCTCTCTCAAACCATTTTCTAGTACTTTTTGAAGTGTGTTTTGGGTCATTGTCCTGCTGGAAGACCCATGACCTCTGAGGGAGACCCAGCTTTTTCACACTTGGCCCTACATTATGCTGCAAAATTTGTTGGTAGTCTTCAGACTTCATAATACCATGGACATGGTCAAGCAGTCCAGTGCCAGAGGCAGCAAAGCAACCCAAAAACATCAGGGAACCTCTGCCATGTTTGACTGTAGGGACCATGTTCTTTTCTTTGAATGCCTCTTTTTTTCTCCTGTAAACTCTATGTTGATGCCTTTGCCCAAAAAGCTCTACTTTTGTCTCATCTGACCACAGAACATTCTTCCAAAACGTTTTAGGCTTTCTCAGGTAAGTCTTGGCAAACTCCAGCCTGGCTTTTTTATGTCTCGGGGTAAGAAGTGGGGTCTTCCTGGGTCTCCTACCATACAGTCCCTTTTCATTCAGACACCGACGGATAGTACGGGTTGACACTGTTGTACCCTCGGACTGCAGGGCAGCTTGAACATGTTTGGATGTCAGTCGAGGTTCTTTATCCACCATCCGCACAATCTTGCGTTGAAATCTCTTGACAATTTTTTTTTCCGTCCACATCTAGGGAGGTTAGCCACAGTGCCATGGGCTTTAAACTTCTTGATGACACTGCGCACGGTAGACACAGGAACATTCAGGTCTTTGGAGATGGACTTGTAGCCTTGAGATTGCTCATGGTTCCTCACAATTTGGTTTCTCAAGTCCTCAGACAGTTCTTTGGTCTTCTTTCTTTTCTCCATGCTCAATGTGGTACACACAAGGACACAGGACAGAGGTTGAGTCAACTTTAATCCATGTCAACTGGCTGCAAGTGTGATTTAGTTATTACACAAATTAGAGAAGCAGCACATGATTTTTCTAACAGTGCCAATACTTTTGTCCACCCCCTTTTTTATGTTTGGTGTGGAATTATATCCAATTTGGCTTTAGGACAATTCTTTTTGTGTTTTTTCATTGAAGACAAATTAAATGAAGATAATAATACCAAAGAATTTGTCATTTTCAAGAAGAAACTGAGTATTATCTGACAGAATTGCAAGGGTGTCAATACTTTTGGCCACAACTGTATGTTCTTCTCACTATGTCTGTACATCAATAAATGGTTGTTCACTGCATATACAGAAGTACTTTCTTCTCTTGTTTTGCTAGATTCTCCTCCTCCCGTGGAGTTGCACCCTTCACACCAACTTTTTATAGGGCTGATGCACTACTGCTCTACTCCTTACAAGTGAGAACTGAAAAGGGACTGGTGATAGTGACAGACCGTGTTTTAAGGGATGAAGCCCAAGGCCAGGCAGTAGATACGTGTGCAAGGGAATTGCACCACGTACTGACAGCTGGGAAAGGCCCTTTTTCTTGTTTTTTTTTAGCATATCTGAAGCTGATACTAGTCTGTTTCAGACGTGTTTAAAACGTCTCATTAAAGTGTCAAATATGAAATAGACAGAAATGATATGAAGCAACTGGGCTTCATCATCTGCCATCTATCATAATCCATCTGCATTGCTCTGATCATCACCTAAACATCATGTTGATTTTGTGTTTCCTATAGGTAAGTTTAACTACATGCTCCTGCACCATCTTGCTGCTTATCTGATGTATTTTCCCTGCTTAAAATATCTGTGCCATATTTAACTACATGGTCCTGCGCCCATTTTTGCTGCTTATCTGAGGTGATTTCCCTGCTGAAATATATTGCATTACATTATGAATGTACCTTTCCATTCCACTGCCCCCTACTGTTTTATAATCCTTTGTGTTAGCTTCCTGTGAATCACCATGTGTCTCTGGCCTGATTGGTGATGGGCTAATGAACCCCAGTTCCCTCCCCCCTGCTCCACACCTAAATAATTTTTTTGAGCATATCTGGAGCCGATACTAGTCTTCTTCAGACGTGTCTGCTTCAAAGTGTCTCATTAAAGTTTCAAAATACAAAATAGACAGAAATTATCTAATATATAAAGCTGAATGTGTGTGTGTATTATGTGTGTATGTATGTCCGGGATTGGCATCTACACCGTCGCAAGTACAGCCACAAAATTTTGCACAGTCACACGTCTGGACCCCGAGAGCGTCATAGGCTATGTTGTGAGGCGAAATTTTAATCCTGAGCGTTCCAGTTCACCAAACAACTTTGTCCCTATCTACATAATGGGGAAAAAGTGAAAGGAAATGTGTTGGAGAATTGACAGCTACTAGATGTGAACAAGGGGGACTTAAAGAATGAGAGCGATGTAAACAGTATATACATACAGTTGCTAAGGTGGGGTCCTGACATAGGATACTCACCACACACGGGGATATGAACACACACACAAAATGCGCCTCACACTACCACGTGCTTAAACACATATACCACCTCAGCACACATTTCACCACACATACACCAACCTCGCCACATAATCGCCCTAAAACACACACAAGTCTGGTATTATCCTTCAACAATAAAAATCTGATTAATAAGCAGCAAAACTACAAGAGAAACAAATGTACCATATAGGACAGTGATGGCGAACCTATGACACGCGTGTCAGCACTGACACGCGTAGCCATTTTCAGTGACACGCGGCCGCCGGAGAAACTACAAGTAGGATTCGGTACTCTGCGATCCTAGTTTTGTCAGAGTTTACTTTTTCTCACTCGCTAGACTCGCTATTTGGATAAAAACCACAGACACGGCAGCAAAAAACTGTTGCGAGTGGGGCTTCCGACACGGCAATGCGAGCGCTTTCCGAGACATCTGCGATTACAGGGCCAGGTGCAGTAGCTGAGGAAAAAAAAATGTGCTGGAGGTCTGTAGGCCAGAACAGCAGAACTCCGGCACAGAGCGTCTAGTCCTGGCACTTCCGGTAGGCGGAAATTGCTGGTTGGCTGGCGCAGCAGGGAGCAGCGGAACGCTGTGGGGGACGCATATCTGAGGTCCTGTGATCGCTGTCTGGAGGTCTGCCTGGAGGTCCAGTGATTACTACAGCAACCATCCTCCAGTGAAAGGTTCTGGGCAGAATCTGGGGTGTCATGAATGTGTGATTGGCCATTACTGAGATAAGTGAGGGGGAGGCTGGAAGAGGCCTGTGCTATGGGTGCCGTTTCCCGCCATTAATTTACATAAGGAACGCCATCTTGCAGCATAGTACAGACTCCATTTCACCACTATATTATTGTTGCGCACCCTATTAATCCCTATTTCTGCCCTTTCCTAAAAGACAGTTAACCCCTAATTGCCTGCAGGGCTATCTATAAATCTTCTGTCACTGCCCTCTGATGGAGAAGCCAAAAAAACCAAGGTTAAGTAAAGGAAGTGGTAGTAGCAGTAGCCGACCCTTTCAAGAGACATGGACTGAGATGTATGGCATTATAGAAAAAAATAGCAGATCATTTTGCGTTCTATGTAGTGAAACGGTAGTAAGCAGAAATTCAGCAACAAAAAAGTCACTAAATCAGTGATGGCGAACCTGTGGCAGTCCAGCTGTTGACTGGACTGCTACAGGTTCGCCATCACTGGAAGAATTCCCCCTCCCCTCACTTATCTGACTTAGTTCATGGCAAGACCAACAAAAGAAACCAACTGACAGATTAACAAAGAAGTCACTAAGCAGATAAGTTAAATATTAAACATATTTGTTATTTAAACTATAAATATCGTAAAATTAGGTTTTTTTTTCTCAAGGTGACACACCTCCCGATTTATGCTCGGTTTTTTGGCGAATTTTGACACACCAAGCTCAAAAGGTTGCCCATCACTGATATAGGAAATACGGCAGCTGTCAGTCACATGAGCTGTCTATTATGTGTATGTGTGAGCTAATATATACTGTCAGGGGGGAGGGTTTCCTGTTGCCTGGGGATTTATCAGGCTGCCAATAGCAACCAATCACAGCTCAGCTTCTATTTTGCTACTGTTAATCTGAGCTCTGATTGGTTAATATAGACAACAAAGGACATTCTCAGTAAAGCTTCTGTGAGGTACCATAATAGGATGTCTGTGAGGTAATAGGATGTCAGTTAGGGTGTGTTGGTGGAAAGGCTGATGTCAGTCACATTACCTCTATGTGAGAGGATATAGAAATTGCCAGTTACAGACTATTTTTACCACAATAATGCCTCATAAGTAAAGGAGTTCCTTGGCACGAATGTCAGCTGATGCAAAAAGAAAATCTGCATTACAGGTGAGTGAAACATGTGAAGACCGAGAAACAAGGCTGACACACATGAGAACAGCAGCTGCTTCCTCAAGGGACAATGAACTTTCTGAGGAGAGGGAAGCGAGGCTTGCAGACATGAAAACAAGAGCTGCTTCCTCAAGGGCCAATGAACTTTCTGAGGAGAGGGAAGCGAGGATCCACCAAAGCTGTGTAATGGAACAAGACTCTTGATTAAGAACCTGTTTCCACATGTAATTGAGGCAACCATTTTGACAGGATGTGCCACAGGAGAAGATGTTTTCATTCCAACAATTCCTCTTATTCCATCTGATTTGCCTTTTGATTTTGATTTGCCAGTTTCCTGTTCGACTGGCATTTGCTATGTCCATCAACAAGGCTCAGGGACAGTCCTTGAAAGTAGTTGGAATTGATTTACAATCTCAATGCTTTTCTCATGGTCAACTTTATGTGGCCTGTTCAAGAGTTGGAACAGCCAAAAATCTGTTTGTCTTTGCACCTGAAGGAAGAACTAAGAATGTTGTCTATCAAAAGGCTTTCGAATAAGGAGTAGAAGATTACTTCACATTACTTGGCCAATTTAGTTAAATCTGTGTGGAATATCTGTGGTGTTGAAATATATGTTGTGAAATGCTTCTATTAGCTTAGTTTTTGCCTTTTAATAATTACATTTCTATCGATTTGTTTTGTGGTTTTTGTGTGCTGAATAAATTTTTGTTAACACATTCTATTTTGTTAACAGCAGTTATTAACCCGCGCGAAGCCGGGTAGTACAGCTAGTATGATATAAAGCAACTGGGCTTCATCATCTGCCATCATAATCCATCTGCATTGCTCTAATCATCATGTTGATTCTGCGTCTCCCTACAGGTACGTTTCACTACATGCTCCTGCGCCCATCTTTGCTGCTTATCTGATGTATTTTCCCTGCTTATAATATCTGTGGTACGTTTAACTACATGCAGCTGTGTCCATCTTTGCTGCTTATCTGGTGTATTTTCCCTGCTGAAATATATTGCATTCCATTATGATTGTACCTCTCCATTCCACTGCCCCATACTGTTTTATGATCCTTTGTGTTAGCTGCCTGTGAATCACCATGTGTCTCTGACCTGATTGATGATGTGCTAATGAAGCGCAGTTCCCTCCCCCCACTTCACACCTGAATTAATTTTATTTTAGCATATCTGGAGCCGATACTAGTCTGTTTCAGATGTGTCTGCTTCAAAGTGTCTCATTAAAGTGTCAAAATACAAAATAGACCAGAAATGAACTGGGATAGACTGGAAGGTAATGACATAGAAGGTGTCACGCTGGGAGGGTCGGGGTAGCCAGGAGCTGGACAAAGGGGATAACGGGAGCCTACTCTGGCCCTAATACTGCTTCAGATCAGCATCTGCTCACACCAGGTCACAGTCCAGAAGTGAACTGAAATCAGCAACAACAGGTGGATATGAGCTGATCCATTTAAGGCTGAGGGGTGGGGAGCAACCAGCCCAGACACGCCCCTCAGATACCAAAGCATTCACACACACACCTGCTACTACATGCTCCGCTCATTAGCCTCATCTACTCACACTGAGGAGGGAAAAAAAAAAGACTTAGGCCGGCTTCAGACTGCGTGTCTGATCCGATCCGTAGCTGTCCGCTTGAGGCAGACAGCCGCGGACCGGATCAGCACACAGGACAGGGGGCTATTATGCCCTCCGATCCTGTGTGCAGCCGCACGCAGTTCCAGCTGCTAATAGGTGAGGACCGCGGGCGCCGCGGTCCTGACCTGTCAGCTGGTTCAGCTGCGTGCGGCTGCACACAGGATCGGAGGGCATAATAGCCCCCCGTCCTGTGTGCTGATCCGGTCCGCGGCTGTCTGCCTCAAGCGGACAGCTACGGATCGGATCAGACACGCAGTCTGAAGCCGGCCTTAATTTAAACCTACAGCAACAGCACTTCCATACTACAAGATAGTCAATACGTAACAGTACCCCCCATTTTATGAGAGGCCTCCGGACTCTAAACCAGACAGGTCCGGCAATGGTCTGAACTTCCTGAGCGACGACCTATTGAAGAAATTACGGGTACAAAGCACTGGGGGGATGACTGGGGGATGACATACTGGAACAATACAGGGTTAAAAATGGCCACTATTCTGAACGGACCAATAACTCCCGTAGTAGGAGCTCCAGCCGCACACCTCCATCTTATGTGCTTTGACAGAACCTACACATAGTCATTCACACTCAGGTCTGGACCTGACCGTTTATTGCCATGCATGCGGTCATAGACAGAAGGGTCAATCTCAGGGGGGCAAACGGCAGAAATGGTTCCTATATTCGTCTAGGGGACCTTCCTCACCAAGGGCTTAGTGGGGGTTACCGCATTCCTCCTTCAGATAACACCTGATTTTGGCGTCGATCTGCGGTGCAGGCAGGGTTCCACTCCTATCGTTCAGTGGGTGATTAACCACCACCGATGGAGACATAGGAGCAGGCCTGACCAACACGGCAGACACAGCAGCACTCACGCGCTTATCCACATGGGACGTCTGCAGCTGAGAAGTGGGGTTAACGCGGTATTACAGACCCTAATGAAGTGATCAGGTTGACCGCAAAAGAAACAAGACCGCCCAACCTGATGCACTGCAGATGTGTTAGGACATGACTCCGCAGTCCCCGTCTGCTTAGGAACATCAGAACCCACATGTGTAACCTCCACAGCAGGGATGGTCACCAGGGCCAGGGTCGGATCTGGTCTGTCTCTTAAGGTACCGTCACATGCGGCAATTTTGCTAGCAATTTCACTGGCAATTTGCTGGTTGCAGTGAAATCATGGACACATTGTTCCATTTGTACACATCAACAAAATAGAACAATGTCTCCATGATTTCACTGCAACCAGCAAATTGCCAGTGAAATTGCAAGCAAAATTGCCGTGTGTGACGGTACCCTATGGCGTCTGTTCAACCTAATAGCACGCGCCATTGCAGCTTCCAGCATCTCCGCAGCATACTGAGTCATGGTGTCTTGTAACCGATCTGACAACCCTAGACAGAACTGACTCCTCAAAGCAGGGTCGTTGTATTGAGTGTCAGTGGCCCACCTCCTGAACTCAGAGCAATACTCCTTGGCTGGTCGGGTTCCCTGCCTGAGCTTACATAGTTTAGACTAAGCAAGGGAGATGACATCAGGGTCGCCATACACCAGGGCAAGCGCTGCAAAAAACTCGTCCACCAACCGCATGGAAGGAGAATCAGTCGGCAGAGAGAAGGCCCAGGCCTGGGGATCCCCCTTAAGAAGGGAAAGTATAATCCCCACACGCTGTTCCTTGCTCCTCGAATAACGAGGACGCAGCCTGAAATATAAATTGCAGGCTTCTCTAAAAACAAAAAAATTATCTCTCTCTCCTGAAAATCGGTCACGGAGTGAGATTTTGGGTTCTGGTATAGCCAGCATGTGAACCGCAGCCAGATACCCAACCGCTTCTTGAAGCTGATGCACCACCTGGTTTCACAGGTTAGACACCTCCTAAGAGAGTTCTTCCACCAGGTGCGCAAAAGCTCGAGTTGACATAGTGGCTTCAGGGAAAAAATAATTGGTTGCTGATTATGTCACGCTGAGAGAGGTCGAGGTAGCAAGGTACTGGATGAAGGGGATAAGGAGAGTCTACTCTGGTACTGATACTGGGGTCCCTGGCTCGCCTTGATCTCGAAGGTACCTCTAAAGGTGAGGAGGTTCAAACCGCCAACCTAAGTCCCTAAAGCTCCTGAGAAGCCCTAGGCATAAGCCCCTACCTCCACCCACGGACCACGGAGCCCAGCAACTTCCTAAGGATAAAACCACAGCAGCTTCAGATCAGCTTCTGCTCACACCAGGTCACAGTCCAGAAGTGAACTGAAATCAGCAACAAACAGGAGGATATGAGCTGATCCATTTAAGGTCGAGGGGTGGGGAGCAACCAGCATACCTAAGCATTCACACCACACACACACCTGCTACTACATGCTCTGCTCATTAGCCTCATCTACTCACACTGAGCAGGGGAAAAAAAGTCTTCATTTAAACCTACAGCATCAGCACTTCCATACTACAAGGCAGTCAATACTTAACAGAGGGCCACTCAAACAATGTGTATAACTCTATTCACTACTAATCTTTAGCATGACTTTATTTCATTGTTTGTTTTCCTATGTGCTTTCATCATCAACTTTCATCACCCTATCCCCCCTCCATCACCACTCATTCATATCAGCCCCTTTCTCCTGCCCTACCGTATGTACAGCTCCCATACTATCTTCAGTTTACTGAATATTCTCAGCCCATCATTCCAAAGTTTTTCATAATAAACCAAGTCCTAAATTCAAAAACTATTTGCTCTTTCTCTTTTTGCTGCTGTACTTCTCAGATATCTCTCCCAACCCTGGTCCGCTCTCTTCTAACTTCAACCCCTCTCCCACCTCACATAGAAACCCTACTAACCTTATTACCATTACGTGCACACCTTCATCTCCCTCTTTTAATTGCGCTCTCTGGAATCCATTGTCTGTATGCAACAAACTTCCCTTTATTAATAACTACTTTCTCACTAACTCTCTTAACATTCTAATAAACTAAAAGAAGGAAGCAAGCGCAGATAGGGCCTTATCTTTTTCACAATCAGCGGCTAAAGAGCCGTAATGAACACTGCTCACCTGGTCTAGTTGTGTGACACACAACCAGTATGAAAAACATGTAATGGCGGCTGATGCTGGACCCACACCTCCACGTGCTATGTGGTCAAATTCCAGAATTTTCCAGGGACAATGTGTCGTCGGGTCGATCCATCCAACGCGTTTTGGAGCCTGCTATGCTCCTTACACTCCCTGATGAAGGAGCATAGCAGGTTCCGAAACGCGTTGGATGGATCCAAATAAAGGTATAGAGTGAACTTTTGATTCAGTTATTTGTGGCAGCGCGGACCGACGACACATTGTCCCTGGAAAATTCTCTTAACATGCTGGCCCTCACTGAAACCTGACATTGCTTCCCCTGCTGCTATTTCTTATGGCAGTCTACATTTCTCCCATTCCCTGAGACCTGGGAACAGACATGGTGGTGGAGTTAGCTTACTCCTGTCCCCACAATGTACTTTCCAGGTCATCCCTCCAGCCCCATCACTCTCATTCTCTTCTTTTGAGGTTCACACCATTAGGCTATTCCATCACCTTCCCCTCAGAGTAGCAGTGGTATAACGCCCCCCAGGGTCACCCACCCACTTTCTCGATCATATCTCTGCATGGCTGCCGCATTTTATGTCCTCAGAATTACCAACCCTCATTCTGGGAGACTTTAACATTCCCATAAACAGTCCCATCTTCCCAACTGCAAACCGGCTCCTATCTCTAACCACCTCTCTTGGACTCTCACAGCTATCAACCCCTGAGACACACAAAGACGGTGACACCATTGACCTGGTCTTTACCCAGCTCTGTTCAACCTCCTGCATAGACAATTCACCTCTTCCTTTCTCTGACCACACCATTCTCTCCTTCACACTCACTAACCCTCGCCCACCACAGCCCACCCCTACCTATCACACATCCTGAAATCTACAGGCCATTAACCTTCATGCACTCACAGACTCTCTCATCTCATCACTATCCCCATCTCCTCATTCTCCTGTCCAGATCTGGCAGTAAATTACTACAATGACACTCTCAGAAGGACCCTGGACCAAGTAGTGCCCCTCACCCTCAGAACCTCCAAACATAGAACAAAACAGCCTTGGCTCACATCACAAACTCGAATCCTCCAGCGATGCCCTAGAAGTGCTGAATGCCTATGGAGGAAAACCCGCTCACCAGAAGACTCAGAACATCTCACGGATCCGCTCCTTCCTCACCCACGACACCGCTAAAACACTCATCCATGCTCTTATCATCTCCCGCCTTGACTACTGCAACCTCCTTCTCAATGGCCTCCCGGCTAACTCCCTCACACCTCTCCAGTCTATCCTCAACTCCGCTGCCCGACTCATCTATATGTCCTCCCGCTACTCCCATGTCTCCCCCCTCTGCCAAGCCCTTCACTGGCTCCCCGTCTCCAAGAGATCCCAATTCAAAACACTAACCATGGCGTACAAAGCCATACACAACCTGGCTCCACCATACATCTCCGACCTGGTCTCCCGATACCTACCCTCACGCAACCTCCGCTCCTCCCAAGAACTCCTCCTCTGCTCCCCCCTCATCACCTCTTCGCACAACCGAGTCCAGGACTTCTCCCGGGCATCTGCCTTACTCTGGAACTCCCTACCCGAACACGTCAGACACTCTCCTACCCTGAGTAGCTTCAAGTGTCACCTGAAGACTCACTTGTTCCGTCAAGCCTACAACCTGCCATGAGACCCAGGCGAACACCCCATACCTGACATTCCCCCATCCTACTGTATCCTAACCACCCCTCATAGACTGTGAGCCCTCGTGGACAGGGTCCCTGCCCCTCCTGTACCTGTACGTCCTGATCGCCTAGATTTAGTGTACTTGTTCTTGTCTCCCTCAACCTCATGTAAAGCGCCATGGAACCTAATGGCGCTATATAAATAAATAATAATAATAATAATAATAATTATAAATTCATGCTAAAAATCTACTTCAGCACCCTGATCTCCACACTATCCCAACAATCCCAAAAAACTCTGACACCTTTCACTCTCTCCTCAGTCCTAAACTGCACGCCCCCATCACTGACCTCTGCGCTGATGATCTAGCCTCTTACATTATGGAGAAAATAGACAATATCCGCCAAGAAATCAGCTCCCAGCCTCCAAGCACTGCCACTACCAATTTTCCCCACATCTCCTCCGCCTCACTCTTCAGATTTGACCCAGTCATAGAAGAAGTCGCCAGGCTCCTCTCTTCCTCTCATCCCACTACATGCACCACTAACCCCATTCCCTCACACCTACTCCAGTCAGTCTCTCTGGTTGTCACCACTCGCCTAACCAAAATCTTCAACCTCTCCCTCACTTCTGACATCTTTCCCTCCTCCTTCAAACACTCTATCATTACTCCATTATTAAACAATTCTTCTCTTGACCCATCCTGCACAAATAACTACAGACCAGTCTCCAATCTCCCATTCATCTCTAAACTCTTGGAACGCCTGGTCTACACCCGCCTCACCCGTTTCCTCTCCACTCACTCTCTTCTAGATCCATTACAGTCTGGTTTCCACCCCCTTCACTCTACAGAAACTGCCCTCATCAAAGTGTCCAATGACGTTCTGACGGCAAAACGTAATGGTAACCACTCTCTGCTTATTCTTCTTGACCTCTCTGCAGCTTTTGACACTGTTGACCACCATCTCCTACTCTCGATGCTGCACTCCATTGGCATAAAGGACACCGCTCTCTCCTGGCTCTCTTCCTATCTTTCTGATCGTTCTTTTAGTGTATCTTTCACTGGCTCCACTTCCTCTTACTATTGGGGTCCCTCAGGGTTCAGTCCTCGGACCTCTTCTCTTCTCTCTCTACACGGCCCCAATTGGACACACCATCAGCAGATTTGGCTTCCAGTACCATCTCTATGCTGATGACACACAACTATACACTTCAGCCCCTAACCTTACACCTGCAGTATTAAAGACTGCCAATTACTGTCTAGCTGCAGTTTCCAACATCATGTCTGCTCTCTATTTGAAACTCAACCTTTCCAAAACTGAACTTCTTCTGCTCCCGCCCTCCACTAACCTCCCTAAATCTGACACCTCTCAGTGTGAGGCACCACGATAATGCCTAGGCAGCAGGCTCGCTGTCTAGGTGTTATGTTTGACACCGATCTTTCCTTCACTTCCCATACACAATCTCTCGTCCGCTCTTGTCGCTTACACCTGAAGAACATCTCTAGAGTTCGCCCCTTTCTCATCATGGAAACAACAAAAATCGTCACCGTGGCGCTAATCCATTCCCGCCTTGACTACTGCAATTCTCTATTAATTGGCCTCCCCCTCTCTAAACTTTCCCCTATCCAGTCCATCCTTAATGTAGCAGCCAGGATCATCCATCTGGCCAATCGATACTCCGATGCCCTGGCTCTGTGTCAGTTACTGCTTTGGCTGCCTATACACTACAGCAGGGTGAGGAACTCCAGTCCTCGAGGGCCGCAAACAGTGCATGTTTTCAGGATTTCCTTAGTATTGCACAGGTGATAACATAATCACTTGCATTGGTGATGATTCCAATCCCTGTGCAATACTAAGGAAATCGTGAAAACCTGAACTGTTTGCGGCCCTCGAGGACTGGAGTTCCCCACCCCTGCACTACAGGATCAAATTCAAATTGCTTGTTCTCACCCACAAAGCTCTTCACACTTCACAGTGCAGCACCTCCCTACATCTCCTCCCTCATCTGTGTCTATCACCCCACCCATTCTCTACGTTCTACAAATGACCTTCGACTAACATCTGCACTAATCAGCTCCTCCCACTCGCGGCTCTAAGACTTTCCACCGAGCTGCACCAATTCTCTGGAATGCTCTACCACAAGAAATCAGGACTATCCACAACTTGCATGGCTTCAGATGCTCCCTAAAAACACAACTTTTTAAGGCGGCCTATCATGCTCCCTAATAGAAGTCCTTTGTACTGTATATAGTCCATCCACTATCTCTCTCGACATAACTCTTCTTCAAACTCCACCAAACCCAAAAGGTCTACACAGATGTCTGATGACTATTCATGTAACTTTATTTCTATCCCCCATTTCCTCACGATGCCTGGACCATCAGTGTAATAAGCCCCTGTACTTTGTAGATTGTAAGCTCTTTTGAGCAGGGTCAACTTTATTTTTTTGCTTTATTTATTGTATTGTATCTTTTACATTGATTCTATGCTTATTGTATTGTATTCAATTATTGTACTGTATGCTTTCTCTACTGTAATTACTTACTGTATTGTATATTTTTCGTTTGTAAACCACTGTATTGCAAAGCGCTGCAGAATATGTTGCCGCTACATAAGTAAAGATTTATTATTATTATTATTATTATTATTATGTGACTTATACAAGTGAGGTGATGGACTTTGATAGTTCATTGTTCACAAAAGGTTTACTGATCTTCAAGGAAAATGTGCACAAACTAAAAGAGGGGGAAGACAAGCGCAAATAAGGTTATCAAAAAATAAAAGTCTAATGGCCAGTTTACACACACCAACTTATCTGTCCAACTTCTGACCAACTTGCTGGTTGCAGTGAAATCATGGACACATTGCTCCATTGTACACAGCCACAAAATGTTACAATGTGTCCATGATTTCATTGCAACCAGCAAGTTGGTCAGAAGTTGGACAGATAAGTTGGTGTGTGTAAACTGGCCATAAGGGTACCTTGTCACGCCACAACCAAGGGAGACATTTTTGATGGCGATATGTCGCCCTGGAATTATCGCCGCCAAATTGTCTCCTAATTGCGGCGTGTATTTCGGGAATTTGGCGGCAATAAATCAAATGTCGCCCTGCTACAAAATCGGAACCAGGCGACATTTGGTTTATCGACACAAAATTCGCGAAATACACGCCACAATTAGGAGGCAATTTGGCGGCGATAATTCCAAGGCGAAATATCGCCGCCAAAAATGTCTCCCGCGGTTGTGGTGTGACAAGTTACCCTAAGGGTGCTTTCACATTACGACTTTTTGGGATCCGTGGCTGTCCGTTGTAAAACGGACAGCCACGGATCCGATTTGGCCCCCATGTTAGCCTGAGGGCATGGATTGGATCGGATTTGCCCTTAGTGGCATCCGATTTTTGTCAGATCCGTTTTGGTCCGATTTTTTGCCGTACCCAAAATCAGAGACTGCTCCTATTTTGGGCACAGCGGATCAAATCGGACTGACTCAGATCCGATATGATCCATGGCCCATAACATGGGGGCCTATGGAGCACGATCCGAGAAAACACTGGATGCTTTCTCAGAACCAAATTTAAGTGTACTGAGCACTCTCAGTACACTAAAACGGCTCCTCTCCAGCTAATTTTACTTCCGCAATGTATATATACATTGCGGAAGTGAAATTAGCTGGAGAGGAGCCGTTTTGAAATTTAAGTAAAATCAGGTGTAAAAAATAAAAAAGTCGATCCTCACCTGTCCAGCGATCCAGCACCGTCGGCATCTCTGGATGTACAGGACCTGGCCTGACATCACAGTCACATGACCGGTTACCATGGTAACCGGTCATGTGACCGATGACGCTGAGCGGGTAGCCCCACCCAGCAAGGTCCTTTCAGCATCTGGAGCTAGATGCCGACGGCGCTGGATCGCTGGACAGGTGAGAATTGATTTTTTTTATTTTTAACACTTGATTTTACTTAAGTTTCACTTCCGCAATGTATGTATACATTGCGGAAGTGAAATGACTCCGTACAGCGCTTTCTGTGTCCAGATCCGTGATAATCACGGACCCGGACACAGAATAGGTCACCCCTGTGGTGTCCGTTCCTGTCCGTGGGATCTTAAAAAAATCGTAGTGTGAAAGCACCCTGAAATTACTGGCAGCAGACAGGAAACTACCTCTCAATGACAGCTGGAGAGAAGCATCCCCCATCTCACGTTCAGCCTCTGTGTGTAAACCCCTGAGATAAGACATGTGAATTACTGTATGCAAATAGTTTAATCCTTTATCTGATTAATTGTATTGTCAGGCCAGATAGCTCAGTGAGATCACCACTGTTTTCTTGCCTTTGGCCGGAGAGAATGTGAGATGTGGGTGCTTCTCTCTGGCTGCCATTGAGAGGTAGTTTCCTCTGTGCTGCCTGTAGTTTTACACTTTTATTTTTGATAAGTTGTTTTTAATATGTTTTCTGACATCATCTATCACTGCAGGACATATAGTGTACTGATATGTCCCCTGGTCTTTCCATATTCAGAACATGGGTTCCATTCTGCTATTAGCCTCCTTCACTATTGTCCTTGTTTTAATCAATTTGATATTATTTTTGTATGCTAATTGTATGCACAATTTTAAACTTCTTAATCATATTTTAATTTATTCATTTTTAGGATTTAAGTGTGTATATTTTATCTTTATTAATAATTGTGTATATATTTCATAGTATGATGTGTTTCACTTGTTTCATGGGCTTTTTTTGAAACTCTGCCACGTTGCACACCAGATCCTATTTATATGCCAGCAGCAATGTCTGTAATGATTGTTAGTCCTGAAGAAGTGGGCGGTCGCCCACGAAATGCGTGGAATAATAAACCTGTTTATGATCATCCACTGGTCCTTGTCCTGGGATTTCAGTATGAAAATGTTTAGTCTAAAAGACTGACCTTTTGGTGGGACAAACATGCTTCCTGGTATGGAAAAATATTATGCCAAGCCCCACAGTTTTAGGCAGAGGGGTAGGATATGTGATGTGGCGATCGGCTGCATTGTAAATGGCCGGTATTATATCGATGAGGTGGTTGTTTTCTGCAATGTGAACTTGGTGTGGATTTGAGACCTATAATCCCACAAAGATTTAATACATGTTTGTGTCCTAAGAGGTATAGGTGTGTCTCAGGTATTATGTTACTTGACTGTTTCTGGGTCAGACGTCTGCCTTGCAAGGTCCTGGGAGGACCACACTTGCTGAAAAGCACATGGTAAAGAGACCATGTGTGTGGAGTGTGGAAGACAGCTGTGAGGGATGCATCCAAAGCGTGTGGGCGTATCCTCCATTGAAATGGACTATGTATGTAATTTCTGTTAGGCTGCTTTCACAGTTCACATTTACCGCATCTTCCACCCAACGGCCACACTTGCGGCATCGGTCCAGCAAACCCCATGCAGTGTCTATGGGTCCTGGGGTTGGGTGCGGCAAGTGCGGTTTTGCCGGTTGCGGCCAGCAGCGTTTTTTTTTCGCGGCCGCAACTGCCGCAAACGGCAATACTGCACTTGCTACAAGCCCCATAGACAATGCATGGGGCTTTCCGCAAGTGTGCCGGAAGTGCGGCCGTTAGGCGGAAGATGCGGCAGATGCTGTAAATCTGTCGGATCTGCTGCATTTTAAAAAAAAAAGCCTATGTGAAAGGGGCCTTACTGTAACGCCGAAGGAAGGCTCATGTTTGTTTTGTTGGCAAGCAGTTTATGTACGTGATAATAAACTGGCTGGACTATTTAAATAAGAAACCATTCCTGTGTGTCTTAATTCCGCTGCCAAGCAATTATCCCCTATACTCTCATTGAGAACATTGTCACAGTACATACTGATATAGTAGTGCATCTGAATGAATTAAAATATCAAAAAGTTAATTTATTTCAGTAATTCAATACAAAAATTGAAATGCATATATTATATAGATTCATTACAGAGTGATCAATTCAAGTGGTTATTTATGTTAATGTTGATGATTATGGCTTACAGCCAATGAAAACCCAAAGGTCATTATTTCAGACAATTAAAGTAGGAAGGATGAAGGGTTAAAACCCGCGCTGCTGTATTCCACAAGACATCAAAAGGTGACTACAATATTAATCTTATGCAAGAAAGAAAAAAGACAGCACTCACCGGTTTGTAGTTGCTCTGTTTTAATTCCGTTTCAGGTTACATCAAAAGTGCGGGAAGGGAGCAATGGGGCTGACGACAGCACCACATGGAACAGACCCGAGGAAGCAAAACGGTGCCGTCGTCTGCCCCATCACTCCCTCCCGCACCTTTGATGTAACCTGAAATGGAATTAAAACAGAGCAACTACAAACCGGTGAGTGCTGTCTTTTTTCTTTTTTGCACATTTTTATCAGCAAATCTTAATGACTGTGCAACACCGGTGGTCAGGTGGCACCCTTGAGGTGTCCTAGGTAGGACCGAACCGGTCCGTGTAACAGGTAGAGGTAACACAATAGTGCCGGGCAATCTTTGTCTCCAAGTGTATACATATAATATTAATCTATTAGTCAACGTGTTTCAGGGCTCCCAGAAACACCCTAAAACACAGCAATATTAAATAATTTTTTATAAATTGTAATTTATTGAGATGCACTAGTACTTGTATTCTCAAAGTGCCCTTTTCCCTGGATCTCCATACTAGCAGACCTGCTTCCAGTCCCCTTATCCATTTATGCATTGGTCATGACAGAGGAATGAGGAAGTCAGCCAGCCTCTTCACATATAGCACTGTACTCCAAATATTAGTGCAGTTCTTGGTCAAAACATCTTCACTTCTGTCTTATGTTTGACAAAGGAAAGTGGTTCATTTGTTAAATTCTCATATGTCAAACACAAGACGGAAGTGAAAAGATCAGGATCAAAGAATGAGCTAATATTTGGATATCGGCACTTTTGATAATACAATTACATTAGTAAATTCCATATATTTATATAAGAAACACATTGAAATATATAACATCTTTAACCTCTTCACCTCTGGGCAATTTTAAGTTTTTCGTGTTTTCCTCCCCTTCTTCAAAGAGCCATACCTTTTATTTATCCATCAATATAGCCGTATAACAGCTTGTTTTTAGCAGGACAAGTTGTACTTTTAAATGCCATCATTTATTTTACCATATAGTGTATTGGAAATCGGAAAACAAAATTCCAAGTGTAGTGAAATTGCAAAAAAAGTGCAATTTCATGATTGTTTTTTGTGGTTTTTAGTTACCATGTTTACATATAGTAAAACTGACCTGGCAGTATGAGTTCCCTGGTCGGTACGAGTTTGTAGATACCAAACATGTATACTTTTATCTAAGTGGTGAATAGAAAAAATCAGGAATTTGTCAAAAAGAAAATTGTGTATTTGTCACTATTTTCCAAAACCGTAGCATTCTCATTTTTCAGGATCGGGGCTGTCTAACAGATTATTTTTTGCGTATTGACCTAACATTTTTAATTATATAATGTTTGGTTAGATGCAATGTTTTTATCGCCTGTTATTGCATTTTTTTTAAATATGTCATTGCTACAGTCTTTTAATGATTCATGAGTACACTATGCCCATATTATGTTTTAATTTATCCAACTATGAAGTCTGCTGTAGTGTATAGGTAGGGACTGTTGCCTTTAATTTGTGCCCTCACTTAAAATGGCCACAGCATCTATGCTCATGCGCTCTGAACTGCTCTTACATGTATGCCAATGGTGGCTTCATAGTGGATGGTACTCTGGGACTGATGACGTTACTGGACGTTTTCTTCCGTACTGGAGTACTCTGGAATGCCCCCAACAGCACACTGCTGGTTACCAGCCGCTACACATGCGCTGCACTACTGATGCCTAATAAATCCCCAGAAGCAGCAATACGCGAAACACGTGTTGGGGCTTGCTTCCAGCCGCTGCATCCACGGCACCTGTCTTATGTTTTTACATCTTATGGGTAAGCTTCAGCTTATTTTATTTTCTTTTTATTCGGTTACTGCAGAAGAGTTTACACAGTGTATTCTAGTCTGTTGTAGCATTTTATTGTAATTGTCAAACTGGAGGCACCCCTCTTTTGCCCTGTAGTTCTCCATTCCTAATATAGAAGCTCTAGACTTCCTTGATTGAGCATCAAGAGGGAGTTTACATGGTGTGTATTGATCACACTTTATTATTACAAAGTGGTAGATCAATGACACCTGCTTTATCCTCTTGGTGCATCTACTGTATTATGACATTGTATCCGTGTGTATATGTAGCTTTTCTCATTTTTGTATCAAATTATTCTGGATAAACTATAAGAGTATGTATAGTCTGATTCATTATATGTATGCTCACATAAATAAAATCATTTTCACTGCATAATGGTTGTGTGAACTTTAATTTTTGTTCACACATATATACACTATGTGCAGGTTTAACGCTCTATATTTCTCTTGTATATTATTGTATTGTGGTGACCAAAAAACTTAATTTTGGCATTTTGACTACTTTTCTCTTACGCAGTTAGCCGATCAGATTAATTTATGTAAAATTTTGATAGATTGGGAATTTCTGAATATGGCAATACCAAATAAGTGAAGTTTTTTTTTTGTTTTTTTTTTAACAGTTTTACTTTAATAGTTTTTACTGATGCCTGGCTCTGTAATGCAGAAATAATAGATGCTCAGCCAGCATTCAAAGGAACTACGTCATCACAGCAACAGGGGTGATTATCTTAGATGCCCCATGATTGCGTCACGGGGTCATGTGTTATATTATGCTGTCAGAGTTTAACAGCGTGATGTACCTAGTTAACAGGCGTGGGTGGATCTGCAATCCCACCTGTTATCTGCACATGTCGTGATCAGATCACCTGACATGTGCAGGGAATGATGTGAGCTGAGTGTGAGCCCAAAGCATGAGCTCACATTAATGTAGGATACACAACCATTGATGTTATTGGTCATGAAAGGTTTAAATAACCATCAGTCAAAGGCAAAGGGTATTACAGGAATAGTGGCAAAACTAAAGTCTAATATATTTGCTTATGTCATTATGGAATACCATGCTCAAATAAGGCCAGTGCCAATTCATTTATAATATCAGCCTATTTGTCCAAATAATGCCATACAGTGTCCATGCAAAAATGCAGATATACGGTGCTAAAAATTAGTACACCCATATAGGTATCCACTCAGCAGGGCTGTGGAGTCTGTAAGCCAAGCATCTAACTCCGACTCATCAATTTCCCTGAATCCAACTCTTTCTCCACCCAAAATGGACACCGACTCCACAGCCCTTCCATTCAGAAAAACTTAACCATATCAGTAGCTGACCAGAACCTCACTGGAAGTCACTGACTGGACAGTTTGGCTCTCCGCCCTCATACAGCCAGCCATAAACAAACCACTTGTAGGGTGAAGAGGGTGTTATTTTGTATGTTTTCTTTTTTTGGTACACATTACATCCGATAACGCTAATTTTACCCCCAGCGTGAGCTGATCAAACACTGAAAGCAGCTCACACTGGGCTGAGCACCAATTGTACCCATGCACAGCGATACTCGCTCCAGTGGTAGAACACCCAAACTCAAACACTGATTTTTCTGCAAAGTCTGTGATCGGCATGAACACCGAACTTTAAAGCCCAGGTCTGCTCATCTCTAGTGCCCACACAATAGTTTAAGCCACTGTGCCCCTTTAACAAGTGCCATGTGCAGCTCACAATCTTCATGACTTATCTTCATTGTATTCCTGCACTATTGCCTTTTACTTCTGTTTAGAACTGCCCTCTGTTAAAATTGAGGCAAGAGAACTGGCACTTTATTTGGAAAGAGCAGTCAGTAACTGTTCATTTTATCTAAGGGCATTGCTGTACTTTTCTATCCGGACCAAGTGGACTGTCCTTAAAAGCCCTGGATAAAGCTGGGTTAGAATTGTTAGTTTTTTATCAGACTTAGGCTGCTTTCACATCAGCGTTTTACGCTGATCTTGGCAGATGTGGTGAAAAAAACGAAACTGCCGTGATAACCGCATAACGGCCGCACTTGAGATTCACCGGTGGCAAGCCCCATGCAATGTCTATGGGGCTTGCGGCAGGTGCGGCAAGTGCGGTGTAGTTGCGGTTTCGGCACTTGCGGCAGATGCAGCCGTGAAAAAAACGCGGTCAGCTGCAGGTTTTTCGCGGCTGAAACCGCACTTGCCGCACACTTACCGCAAGCCCCATAGACATTGTATGGGGCGTGCCGCAAGTGAACCGCAAGTGCGGCCGTTATGCGGTAATCGCGGCAGTTGCGTTTTTTCACTGCAACTGCCACGATCAGCATAAAACGGTGATGTGAAAGAGGCCTAACATACAGTTAGGGCCAGAAATATTTGGACAGTGACACAATTTTCGCGAGTTGGGCTCTGCATGCCACCACATTGGATTTGAAATGAAACATCTACAACAGAATTCAAGTGCAGATTGTAACGTTTAATTTGAAGGGTTGAACAAAAATATCTGATAGAAAATGTAGGAATTGTACACATTTCTTTACAAACACTCCATATTTTAGGAGGTCAAAAGTAATTGGACAAATAAACATAACCCAAACAAAATATTTTTATTTTCAATATTTTGTTGTGAATCCTTTGGAGGCAATCACTGCCTTAAGTCTGGAACCCATGGACATCACCAAACGCTGGGTTTCCTCCTTCTTAATGCTTTGCCAGGCCTTTACAGCCGCAGCCTTCAGGTATTGCTTGTTTGTGGGTCTTTCCGTCTTAAGTCTTGATTTGAGCAAGTGAAATGCATGCTCAATTGGGTTTAGATCTGGTGATTGACTTGGCCATTGCAGAATGTTCCACTTTTTTGCACTCATGAACTCCTGGGTAGCTTTGGCTGTATGCTTGGGGTCATTGTCCATCTGTACTATGAAGCGCCGTCCAATCAACTTTGCAGCATTTGGCTGAATCTGGGCTGAAAGTATATCCCGGTACACTTCAGAATTCATCCGGCTACTCTTGTCTGCTGTTATGTCATCAATAAACACAAGTGACCCAGTGCCATTGAAAGCCATGCATGGCCATGCCATCACGTTGCCTCCACCATGTTTCACAGAGGATGTGGTGTGCCTTGGATCATGTGCCATTCTCTTTCTTCTCCAAACTTTTTCTTCCCATCATTCTGGTACAGGTTGATCTTTGTCTCATCTGTCCATAGAATACTTTTCCAGAACTGAGCTGGCTTCTTGAGGTGTTTTTCAGCAAATTTAACTCTGGCCTGTCTATTTTTGGAATTGATGAATGGTTTGCATCTAGATGTGAACCCTTTGTATTTACTGTCATGGAGTCTTCTCTTTACTGTTGACTTAGAGACAGATACACCTACTTCACTGAGAGTGTTCTGGACTTCAGTTGATGTTGTAAACGGGTTCTTCTTCACCAAATAAAGTATGCGGCAATCATCCACCACTGTTGTCATCCGTGGACGCCCAGGCCTTTTAGAGTTCCCAAGCTCACCAGTCAATTCCTTTTTTCTCAGAATGTACCCAACTGTTGATTTTGCTACTCCAAGCATGTCTGCTATCTCTCTGATGGATTTTTTCTTTTTTTTCAGCCTCAGGATGTTCTGCTTCACCTCAATTGAGAGTTCCTTTGACCGCATGTTGTCTGGTCACAGCAACAGCTTCCAAATGCAAAACCACACACCTGGAATCCACCCCTGACCTTTTAACTACTTCATTGATTACAGGTTAACGAGGGAGACGCCATCAGAGTTAATTGCAGCCCTTAGAGTCCATTGTCCAATTACTTTTGGTCCCTTGAAAAAGAGGAGGCTATGCATTACAGAGCTATAATTCCTAAACCCTTTTTCCGATTTGGATGTGGAAACTCTCATATTGCAGCTGGGAGTGTGCACTTTCAGCCCATATTATATATATAATTGTATTTCTGAACATGTTTTTGTAAACTGCTAAAATAACAAAAGTTGTGTCACTGTCCAAATATTTCTGGCCCTAACTGTATGTTTGGTCAAATTGCTGTCCATGTGTCTCTATTAACTACTGACCCATATTTACCTCTGTACAAATGCACAAATGACCTGTATGGGAGAATCACAGCATGTACTATTCTGGCTCATTTTACAGCCCTGAAGATTGCATAAAATAATGGTTAGCTAATGCACCCATCTGCAATGTAGCAGTTACATCTGCAATTTGCAGACTGAAATGGTCCGATTTTAACAGCAATTGTTAGATCCCTGCCTGATACCATATGCTCTTGTTTTATATTCTACCTAAATAAAATTTAGATTAAAAGGAAAAAAATTGTTTCCAGAGAAGACAAAATCCCCTTTGTATACTTGGACAACCTTCATCCACAGAGTGTACACCACCCAGAGCCACCTTCCATTCCTTTCCTAGGATCCTTCATATTGTATACTGTCCATATAGAAGCACTCAATATAATTAGATCAAACTATAATAGTTCTTCTCTATGACTTTTTTTTACATAGATCTTATCGCCTTCTTTTAAGTCAAAACCTTTGTGCTTCTTTCATCTCCAAAAAAAGTAAAGATGATGAAAAAACTTCTGCCTGGAAGTGCCTGTGAAGGACAGAGGGGGATTTTGTCTTCTTTGATATTTTTGCACGGTTAATTAAAGTGTAAAATTTATTTCAAAATAATAAATTATTGTAATGTACAAAGAGCTAATAAATCTGCAGATCAAAGTAGGACTTATGCAAATACTTCTGCCAATGTAGTGTGTAGACTCACAGGATTGCAGACTTTATTTTCTAGAGGTGAATTTGACATATCTTTGCTGCTGTGACTACAAAATTGTTACTATTTTTGTTACATTTCCCATTTATTGTTGATAATTAGTAAATGCAAGTGTGAATTGTAACGTTTAGCCTAAAAACTTGTGAATGGGGGGCCCTGTGGGGACTTTCAACGACAACTTAAAGTGATGGCATTTCCCTAGAATATATTATACTACACTTTGTAAACAGTGGGGTCCAGCCTTTGGGATGCTCAACCAAGCACTGTGGCCCCTAGTCTTACCCTGCACAACACTGCTGCCCTAGTTGTACCCTGCACAATACTGCTGCCCTAGTAGTACCCTGGACAACGATGTTGCCCTAGTCGTACCCTGCACAGCATTGTTACCCTAGTTGTATCCTGCACAGCACTATTGCCCTAGTCGTACCCTGAACAGTATTGCTGCCGTAGTCATACCCTGCACAACGCTGTTACCCTAGTCGTACCCTGCACAGCATTGTTACCCTAGTTGTACCCTGCACAGCACTATTGCCCTAGTCGTACCCTGAACAGTATTGCTGCCGTAGTCATACCCTGCACAACGCTGTTGCCCTAGTCATACCCTGCACAACGATGTTGTCCTAGTCGTACCCTGCACAATGCTGTTGCCCTAGTCGTACCCTGCACAATGCTGTTGCCCTAGTCGTACCTTGCACAATGCTGTTGCCCTAGTTGTACCCTGCACAGCAGTGCCGAATTGGAGCTTCTGTACTTGTAAAGGTCTCAGAAGTTCAAATCCTACTGACACAATGTGATGACATATTCTATATCTCAACGTTTTAAGATTGTTATATCCCTTTAAAGATAAAAGCATTAAATGTTGTTATTCTTTTCTTAATAGGTAGCCATTTTAACATCCACTTATTATTCATCAACATAACACCTGAAAGTTAAAGGTTTTTTTCTGGTTGAGAAGTCTATGGTTGTTCTGTAGACTGACGAATATTACGTGTGTAATGCGCATGCTGTCACAATTCCTGAGTGTATACGCATTGCACACAGACACAAGTGAGCAATCTGCGTCACACAGATTGACTTCAGGCTTTTATTATCAGACAAGAAAACGCCTTTATTTCCAGGGATTATATTGATAGCTAATAGGTGCAAACTCCTTAGCACAGGACTGGCTGTTAATGGGAGTTTGTAGAGAACACAACCATCTTAGGATTTAATAAGTGTACACTTACATTTGATGAACCTCTCAGCAGTCCGTGACTAGGGTAGCATGAAATAGTGATAGACTACCTTATTGCAGTGAACCATATTTTACTGTATAAACATCACAGCAATGCTTTCACCTTCAACCTTCAGCTTTCACCTGTATGACTTGGCTTACTTGACAGGTCTCTTCCTATGCACAAATAAGGAAGGGCTTAACAATAAAGCAGAGCCATACAGGCAAAATGATAAAGGAAACAGTCCAACAGATGGATCTCTCCATAGCCGGCAAAACCATTCCTTCACATCATGGCTATAACAGATATAATTTGGAATTCCTACAGCTACTACAATGTGTATCTTAACACATACATGCTTAAAGGGGTTGACCAGTACTTTTATACCAATCGTCTATCTTGGGATAGGTCATCGGTATCAGATCGGTAACAGTGCGACACCTAACACCCTCTGATGATCAGCTGTTCCCAATGCTGGAGGTAGCCAGATATGATTACTTGCGAAGAGGAACAGCAGAGCTCCATCAATTGCATAGTGGCCCCAGGGGAAACAGCGGATCCTCTTCTGCCGCTGATAATACATACCTGATGGAGCTGTGCAGCTCAGCAACTGATCAGATCTGGGCAACGACAACCCTGGGAATAGCAGACTGGGTGTCAACTACCATGTCAAACTGATCTGAAAGTGATGACTTATCCTAAGGATAGGCCATCAAGATAAAAGCTCTATAAAATCCCTTTAAACAGCTATATTTAAACTGTATAGAAAGAATATATACTCACTTCTCAATAGTGAAAGTATAATTGGCAAGCACCAGCACACTCTGTAGGAGACTTACAAGTTGTGAAAGAAGATACGTATGTATAGTCATAGTTAAAGTTTTGGCACCTTTGAAATTCTTTCAAAAATTATTAGTGTTATTATTTATATAGCGCCATTAGATTCCATGGCGCTTTACATATGGAAAGGGCAGACAAGGACAAGTACAACATATAAGGATAATCAAGTTGTACAGATACAGGAGGGGAGAGAACCCTGTCCGCGAGGGCTCACAGTCTAAGAGGGACAGTTAGGGATACAGAAGGAGGGGGTAGTGCCAATCGGCAGACGTTGAGGTCAATCGGGTCTCATTGCAGGTTGTAGGCTTGACAGAAGAGGTGGGTCTTCAGGTTTCTTTCCAAGGTTCCCAGGGCAGGCGAGTCTCTGATGTGTTGGGGGAGACAGTTCCAGAGTATAGCAGATGCACAGGAGAAATCTTGTATGCGATTGTGAGGAGATGAGAGGGGAGTAGAGAAGGAGCTCTTGGGAGGATCACAGGTCGCATGGGGGTAGATATCGGGAGGACATGTCAGAGATGTATGGAGGGGACAGGTTGTGGATGGCTTTGTATGTGATGGTTAGGGTTTTAAACCAGGATCTCTGAGAAGTGGGGAGCCAGTGAAGGGCTTGGCAGAGCGGAGGAAACAGGGGAGTAGCAGGGAGACAGGTTAAGTCGGGAAGCGGAGTTTAGGATAGATTGGAGAGGAGCAAGGGAGGTAGTGGGGCGGCCGGTAAGCAGGAGGTTGCAGTAGTTAAGGTGGGAGATGATGAGAGCATGAACAAGTGTTTTAGTAGTGTCATGGACAAGGAAACTGCAAATCCGGGAAATGTTTTTGAGCTGGAGTCGGCAGGAGGTGGCGAGGGCCTGGATGTAAGGCTTAAAGGGGAGGGAAGAGTCGAGGATTACCCTGAGGCACTTGGTGTGGGGGACTGGAGAGAGTGAGCAGTTGTTGACAAGGATGGATAGATTGGGTAGTGGGGGACATCGACTTGGGGGGAAGACGATGATCTCAGTTTTGTCCATGTTCAGCTTAAGGAAGCAGGCAGAGAAGGATAAGATGGCGGACTGGCATTGTGGAATTTTGGATAGTAGAGAAGTGATGTCGGGCCCAGACATGTAGATCCAGGTATTTCAAAATAAGAAACGGACAGCGCCACAGACCTTTAGATGGTGAAAATTATCTTTGTGTTCTTTATTCCATGGTCATGTACAAGCGACGTTTCGACCACTCCTGTGGTCTTTATCAAGCTTAGGGAATAAAGAACACAAAGATAATTTGCACCATCTAAAGGTCTGTGGCGCTGTCCGTTTCTTATTTTGAAATCTTGTTACGATCCGGATTTGGACTCTCCGATGTGGACGTGCGTCCAGGTGCTGGCTGGAGGAACGAATGGCCTAGCATGTAGCCCCATGTGCTGTGACCAATTACCTTATATAGGTAGATCTAGGTTTTGTCAGCATAGAGATGGTATTGAAGCCCATGGAACTCAATGAGTTGTCCTAAGCCGAGAGTGTAGATGGAGAAGAGTAGTAATCCCAAAAAATTATTGTAATTACACATTTTGTTATACATGTGTTTATTTCCATTGTGTGTATTGGAACACAGAAAAAAAACCAGTGGAAAAAAAATAAAAATTGAAAGTAATTTTACACAAAACCCCCAAAATGGTCTGAATGAAATTGTTGCCACTTTTCCAAAATAATGGGTAAACAATTTTGTTTCATGCATGTGATGCTTGTTCAAACTTGAGACTTGAGAACCCAAATTGTTGAAAAATATCAACTATCTTCCCTACAGATCTTGATGTCCTTTATTCATGGTGCGCAACATATTCAAGAAGTTTACAACTTATGGAACTGTAGCTAATCTACAAGAAAAATTGCTCAGAGTTGAAATGTATGAGAGTCTGGATACTGGATATGCAAAGCCAATCAAGTTGCATAGAAATTCAAGGTGTCTTGAAGGCTTCATTGTCAGCACGAACTATCTGTCAACATTTGAATGAAGTGAAATGATATGGCAGGAGACCCAGGAGGACCCCACTGCTGACACAGATACATAAAAAAGCTAAAATGCAGTTTGCCAACATGAAGGCAAGCCAAAAGTCTTTTGGGAGAGTGTCTTGTGGACATACCATAGTAGAGCTTTTTGATAAAGCACATCATTCTACTCTTTACCAAAAATGGAATGAAATCTACACAGTAAAGATCACATTTCCTTCAGTCAGATATGGAGGCAGTTTAAAGATGTTGTGGGCTTGTTTTGCTGTCTTTGAAACTGGGTACCTTGAATTTGTGGAAGGAACCATGAAATATGAAAATTACAAAAGGATTTTGGGCCACAATGTGTCAGAAAGCTGGGTTTGTGTCTTAGGTCATGAGTCTTTTAGCAGGACAATGACCCCAAGCATACTTCAAGAAGCACCCAGAGATGGATGGAAAAAAGCACTGGAAAATGGCCAGCAATGAGTCTGGATCTAAATCCCATTGAACACTTGTAGAGAGATCTTAAAATTGCTGTTTGGAGTAGGCACCCTTCAAATTTGAGAAACATGGAGCAGTTTGCAAAAGAAGAATAATCCAAAATTTTAGTGGAGGGTTGGAAATCTTGTTGATGGTTATAGGATGTGAATTATTGCAGCTATTTATTCCAAAGAGTGTGCAACCAAATATTGAGTTGAGGATGCCAACAATTTTGTCCGGACCATTTTTGGAGTTGTGTGAAATTATATCAAATTAGCTTTTTCTTTGATTTTTTTTTTGTGTTATTCCAACAAACAGAAAGGAAATAAACATGTGTATGACAAAACATGTATAGTTCCAATAATTTTCAGAGAGAAATACCACATTTTCTGGAACAAATTCAAGGGTGCCAACACTTTTGGCCATGAATGTGTACAGGGTGTGCCATTTATATGGATGCACCAAAATAAAATGGGAATGGTTAGTGATACCAACTTCCTGTTTGTGGCACATTAGTATATGGGAGGGGGAACAACTTTTCCAGATGGGTGGTGACCATGGCAGCCATTTTAAAGTCGGCCATTTTGGATCCAACTTAATTTTTTTCACTGGGAAGAGGGTCATGTGACACATCAAACTTATTGAGAATTTCACAAGAAAAACAACTGTGAGCTTGGTATTGACATAACTTTAATCTTTCATGAGTTATTTACACATTTATGACCACTTATAAAATGTGTTCAAAGTGCTGCCCATTGTGTTGTATTGTCAATGCAACCCTCTTCTCCCACTCTTCACACACTGATGGCAACACCGCAGAAGAAATGCTAGGACAGGCTTCCAGTATCTGTTGTTTCAGATGCTGCACATCTCATATCTTCACAGCATAGACAATTGCCTTCTGATGAGTGATGAGGCAAACTTTTTTTTGAATGGTGAAGTTAGCAAACAAAACCAGCGCTATTGGTCTGACACTAACCCACAGTGGATAGATCCCTCCAAGACTGTTGGAACACAAAAATTGATGGTATGGTGTGGTATATAGGGTACAAAGATAGTAAGGCCATTCTTTATCAATGGAAACCTCAATGCCACTGGATATCTGAATCATGTAGCAATTTCAGATATCCAGTGGCACTGAGGTGTCCGTTGATGAAGAATGGCCCCACTATCTTTGTACTACATATACCACACCATACCATCAATGTTTGTGTTCCAACAGTCTTGGAGGGATCTATCCACTGTGGGTTAGTGTCAGACTAATAGTGGTGGTTTTGTTTGTTAACTTCACTATTCACAAAAAAGTTTGCCTCATCACTCATCTGAAGGAAATTGTCTATGCTGTGAAAATACGAGATGTGCAGCATCTCAAACAATGGATACTGGAAGCCTGAGCTAGCATTTCTTCTGTGGTGTTGCTATCAGTGTGTCAAGAGTGGGAGAAGAGAATTGCATTGACAATTCAACACAATGGGCAGCACTTTGAACACATTTTAACTTGTAAATAACTCATGAAAGAATAAAGTTACATTAAAACCAAGCACACCATTGTTTTTTCTTATTAAATTCTCAATATGTTTGATGTGTCACATGACCCTCTTCCCATTGAAAAAAATAAAGTTGGAACCAAAATGGCCAACTTCAAAATGTCCGCCATGATCACCACCCATCTGGAAAAGCTTTCCCCCTCCCATATACTAATGTGACACAAACAGGAAGTTGATACACCAACCATTCCCATTTTATTTAGGTGCATCCATATAAATGGCCCACCCTGTATATTACAAACCTTAAAGGGAAACTCTGAAGAGAGATAACTTTTTAGTACTGTCCCTACCCTCCTACATGATGAAGCAGAGCTGGACACTGCAGTTCTATGATCTATAGATCACTTACAAATCAATAAAATCATACCTGCTCTTTTGCTTTCACCCCTCCCTCAGGTGTCCGAGAAAATCAGTTTCATGCTGCTGGTGAGAACAGGAGGTGTATCTGGGGGCTTCAGGACCTTCCTACAATTCTCACCCCTTCACACCTCTGTATGGGCAGGGGGCATGGCCGCCACCCCTGTGGTCACACTAAAATCTTGCCCCTGATATACAATCCTAACAATGTAACAGAGCTGTTTCCCCTTCAAATATCAATCATTTCACCAAGAAGATATAAATATATGTTGTGATCTTTTGCTGTACAATGATATGATGGTGCATAATGTGTGCTGTCGTTGTCAGGCTAGGAGTAGTGGCAAAGCACCACATTGATTGATTCAACACTGCCATGGTCTCCCCTCCCTCACAGCAAGATTCCCACTATGGATCTTCACTGTCTCCTCAGTCACAGAAAAGCATCCAGACATCTGCGCAGCATCTGTCACACATGGTATAAACTCTAAAGTTTCATGCTTTGTTCCCTATACTGTGCACCAAACATATATGGGATTAAAATATATGTATCTATTATCTATCTCTCACATGTATGTGTATTTATCTATCATCTACCTATAAATCTGTCTATGGCGGCCGTCACACGCAACGATTTCTTGCCCGATATCGTTTAAGCGATCTCCTTTATGATCGCTTAAGCGATATCGGGCAAGAAATCGTTGCATGTAATCAAGCGATTTACGATGTGAAATCGCTTGATCGTGACATCGCTGATCTGAGCTCCGGAGCTCAGATCTAGCGATGAACGATGCCACGATCTGCTTCATCGTGGTGTGTGACACCACGATGAGCGATCTCCCAGCGCAGAGCCTATGCTGGGAGATGGTAACTATGGTACACGTCGGGTAACTAAGCGACGCGCGCGCCTAGTTACCCGATGTGTACCATAGTTACCAGCGAGATCGCGGATCCACATCGCTGGTGAGTCTGTCTGTGTGACATCTCACCAGCGATGTGAGCGATATTGTAAGCGATTGCGCGTGCACGTGATCGCTTACAATATCGTTCTAGATATCTCAGCGTGTGACGGCCGCCTATCATATATCTTATGTATTCATCCATCCATTCATCCATCCATCCATCCATAAATCTATCTATCATGTACCTATCCTATGTATTCATCCATCCATCTACTATATTTATCCACAGTATATATAAGAGGTTTGTCTAAATCCCAATTTAGACAAACGAACGTGGAACTCTTAAATTCAATACAGAAATGCTGTGTGAACACGGCTAAGGCTGGTTTCACACTGCAGTTTTTTCCCTGATCAGGTTCGATCAGGTTTGTGTGTCACAACCAGGAGTGTCTCCAAAACTCAGAACAGGTGTCAATCTTTCAATTATAGTTTTTCTCTGCAAGTTTCTCTCCTGGTTCCTCTCCGGGTTTTGGCACACAAACCTGATCGAACCTGATCAGGATAAAACCTGCAGTGTGAAACCAGCCTAAAGGGTATGCTTATAGGATCACATCTGCAAGGAAAAAAATAAGAAGCATGTCCATGACATTTTAGGAATCTCAGTCACTTTCCTGGTACTATGAAGCAGCATTTTTGCATTTTTTGGGCTGTATAGCTGCATGGATAAATTGCCACACACTGAAGCTTGTGAACAAGCATATTTGAATTGCATATTGTAATTTTTTACACATGGACCTGAGGTGTCACATAGTCTAAAACTGCCTGGATTCAAGACCATAACACGAACAAAAAGTACCTTCACATGGATTGATAAACCAAATAAACCATAATACTCTATATGTAGTCCTAGATTTAGACTGATATAATAATATAAGGGAAGGGAAAGGGGGTATTTTGCTCACCACGGCGTGGAGGTAGGGGGCTGCGTACCCCACTAATGCTTTTAATGATGTCTGAATAAAGATCTGGAATTTTAACTGCAACAAGTCTGGTGCCGGAGTTCCTTCAATATTTGTTCATAATAATATAAGACAATCTATACTTGGGAAGATTAAAATATGATTTTTTTTACCTTTTAATAGATACTTGATAATACAGGTGTGTACTATAACTTGTGTGTACTTATACCATATATCTAACAGATGCTGCACAGAAGTCTGGATGCTTTCCTGTGACTGAGGAGACAGTGAAGATCCATAGTGGGAATCTACCAAGTCGTTATGGGGAAGAGGAGACCATGGCAGTGCTGAATCAATCAATGCAGTGTTCTGCCTCTGATCCTAGTCTCATACATGGCAGCACACATTATGCACCACCATATCATTGTACAACAGAAGATAACAGCATGTATTTATATCTGCTTGGTGACATCATTGCTATGTGAAGCGAAAACAGCCCTGTTACATTACATGGGATAATATATCAGGGGCAGGATTGTGGTGTGACCATGGGGCCGGCAGCCATGCCCTTGTTCATACAAAAGTGTGAGGGGCTGGGAATGTAGGAAGACCCTGGAGCCCCAGGGTCCACACCCCAGATACACCTCCTGCTCTCACCAGCTGCATGAGGCTGATTTTCTTGAACCCCTAAGGGAGGGGTGAGAGCAAAATAGCAGGTATGATTTTATTGGCTTATAAGCGATCTATAGAACCTAGAACAGTAGTGACCAGGTCCGCTTCATCATGTAGGAGGGCAGAGACAGTACTAAAAAGTTTTCTCTCCCTTTAAAAATGTTGGCCTTACCTGTTAGCAAAGCAAGGAAGCCTCATAACAATCAATTACCCTTCCACACCCACCAAGGAAAAGTCCTCATGAACAAGACGGTTGTACCAACATTTTTCAACAATAGCAACCAATGAGATGACTTTTTACATTTAATTTATTGCACTAAAAATTACATCTGATAAGTTGATTTGGGCAACATGGCCAATTTTTGATTAGTTTAATTCATGATGGCCCAAATATTTTCTGACATCATTCTACTGATAGACTCTCCGCCAATAACCTGTACTATTTAGTTTCTCTGAGTGATTTTACTAAAATCTAATGAGCAAACACTAACTTGACAATCAAAGTTATGAAGGGAAGTGTCGCCAAATGGCTACATGCCACATTAGGAGTATTTCTAATTGCATACAAAGTGTTACCGTATTAATAGTGTGAATAATAGCATGCTATGTAATATGTTATCTGCACAATGCATTGCGATGCGAATAATGGAAGAAGCAGCAAGAAATGGAATGGGTTAGAACAATGCAAGTCAAAGAAGCAAGCAGAGAAGTGTTATACAAACAGAACTCTTTATTACATCGTGCACAATGTATGTGAACATCCCATCGTCATAATGAAAATAAGTCCTATAGATGTCTCTATTTACAAATCATGAGCTTTAATTACAGCTTTTAAATCTCACAATGTACAGTAGCAGTCCACATAATTGTTCCTATAGATGCCCTTAAAATCGTTACTGTTTTGTAATACTGGATAGAAAGTATAAAATGTAACTCATATGAGTGCTTCATGTGTAAAGCATGTAGATAAGCAAAATTGTGGTTGTGATCTCAGCTCAGAAAATTTAAAAGACTCCTTACAATATTGTTACTTGAAGGCATTTAAGTTACTGGAAGGATTATACCATTAGCCGCAAGGATGATCCTTTAAGCCCCCTTCACACTTTCCAGAATATGTGATGTTCATTTCCGCATATACTGGAGACATGTTTACACGCATACACATTAAAATCTGTGTTGATTTTCACATGCACCGTATGTCCATGTGAAACATACGTGTCCTTGTGATCCACATAGAGACGAATTCATGTTACTCTTTTATATAGCGCTATTCATTTCACAGCTCTTTACATGTGATCATAACTGTCCCCACTGGGAAACACAAATTCTCTATCAGTATGTCTTTGGAGTCTGGGAGGAAACCCACACAACAAGGGGAGAAAACACAAACTCCTTGGAAATGCTATCTCTGGTGGGATTTGAATCCAAGACCAACAGCGCTGCAAAACTGAAGTGCTACCACTGAGCCACCGTGCTGCCCATGACATGTTTGTTTTTTTAGCATCGGCACGAATGACAAGGATCTATAGATGTCTATGGGTTCGTGAAAAACAAACACAGCAAACGATTGACATTCATGCGACATTCATGTGCCATCTGTGTGACACGTCCTAGAATTGAATGCACTCAAGAAGTAAAGATTTTTATACAGTACAGACCAAACGTTTGGACACACCTTCTCATTCAGTTTTCTGTATTGTCATAAATGAAAATTGTAGATTCACACTGAAGGCATCAAAACTATGAATTAACACATGTGGAATTATATACTTTACAAAAAAGTGTGAAACAACTGAAAATATGTCTTATATTCTAGGTTCTTTAAAGAAGCCACCTTTTGCTTTGATTACTACTTTGCACACTCTTGGCATTCTCTTGATGAGCTTCAAGAGGTAGTCACCGGAAATGGTCTTCCAACAGTCTTGAAGGAGTTCCCAGAGATGCTTAGCACTTGTTGGCCCTTTTGCCACCACTCTGCGGTCCAGCTCACCCCAAACCATCTCGATTGGGTTCAGGTCTGGTGACTGTGGAGGCCAGGTCATCTGGCGTAGCACCCCATCACCATCACACCTCCTCCTCCATGCTTCACGGTGGGAACCAGGCATGTAGAGTCCATCTGCTTACCTTGTCTGCGATGCACAAAGACACGGTGGTTGGAACCAAAGATCTCAAATTTGGACTCATCAGACCAAAGCACAGATTTACACTGGTCTAATGTCCATTCCTTGTGTTCTTTAGCCCAAACAAGTTTCTTCTGCTTGTTGCCTGTCCTTAGCAGTGGTTTTCTAGCAGATATTTTTCCATGAAGGCCTGTTGCACAAAGACTCCTCTTAACAGTTAGGGTATGTGCCCACATAGTGATTTAACGTCGGTTTAGCAGCAAAAACCGCCAGCGGTTTAGCATAGGTTTTATTTAAATTTATGTAAATCCTAAGCAGCGTTAGGACTTACAAGTAACCCTATGTAATTTAGAAAACGCTGTGCACACATAGTGGGTTTATATGAGCGGATCTGCCAGAGGTTGAGCGGTTTCCTAGCGGTTTAGGAGCATACAGCATGTCAATTCTTCTCAGCGGTTTTTGATCGTTTTCATGAACAAAATCCTCCATAGAAAACCGCCGGAAAAAACGCCGGAAAAACCGACTGAAAAACGCTGTGCACACGCTGAAAAAAACGCTGGGAAACAGCTGGAGACTTCAGAGCTCAGGACTCTAGGCTCCTGCAAATTTCCACCAGTTTACTGACGGTTTGAACGTCACTAAACCACTATGTGGGCACATACCCTTATTGTAGAGATGTGTCTGCTGCTAGAACTCTGTGTGGCATTGACCTGGTCTCTAATCTGAGCTGCTCTTAACCTGCAATTTCTGAGGCTAGTGACTCGGATGAACTTATACTTTGCAGCAGAGGTGACTTTTGGTTTTCCTTTCCTGGGGCGGTCCTCATATGAGCCAGTTTCTTTGTAGCGCTTGATGGTTTTTGCAACTGTACTCGGGGACACTTTCAAAGTTTTCCCAATTTTTCAGACTGACTGACCATCATTTCTCAAAGTAATGATGGCCACTCGTTTTTCTTTACTTAGATTCTTTTTTCTTGCCATAATACAAATTCTAACAGTCTATTCAGTAGGACCAGACCTCTGCACAACACAACTGATGGTCCCAACCCCATTTATAAGTCAAGAAATCCTATATTATTAAACCTTACAGGGCACATCTGTGAAGTGAAAACCATTTCTGGTGACTACCTCTTGAAGCTCATCAAGAGAATGCAAAGAGTGTACAAAGCAGTAATCAAAGCAAAAGGTGGCTACTTTGAAGAACCTAGAATAGAAGACATATTTTCAGTTGTTTCACACTTTTTTGTTAAGTATATACAGTAATTCTACATGTGTTAATTCATAGTTTTGATTCTTTCAGGTACCGTTACACACAGAGATATATTGCTTGTAACTCACTGTTGCAGTGAACTCATGGACACATTGTTCCATTTTGTTGCCGTGTACAAAGAGAAAACTCTTTGAATGAGAAGGCGTGTCCAAACTTTTGGTCTGTACTGTATGTTAAAGATGTGCAAAGATGATATAAGGCTATCTAATAGATAAATAGATAGATAGATAGATAGATAGATAGATAGATAGATAGATAGATAGATAGATACATTTTACAACTATTACCTAAATAATTAATTGAAAAAATATTAAATTAGGTTCCAACCCATTTTTGATAACCAGCAAATCAAAGGCAGACAGCAGTGGTCTGATATTATTAGACTATGAAGGTATATCATTATTAGGCCCTGTCCAGCCTAAAAATACCATCTCACAGCTGCCCCAGAAGTAGTACATCACATTACATGTGCAATTTCTGGTGTTTCGCCTTGGCTTTTCCCGATTGCACTAGTAGCAATCGGGGTAATGGTTTATGGTGTGGTGAGAAATAAAGCAAGACACCCTCGTTCAACACTTTATTAAATAAAAAAAATTCCCTGTTCATCCGATGTAGTCCAGCGATCCCGACAAACAAAGCCTACCTATGAACCTTCATTTTATTACTCCATAGACTTGCTTACATGCAATGCCGGGCCACATGACTCTGATGATCGGTGTCATCAGTAACGTTACTGCTCATCAGAGTTGAAGAGTCTGCACAGTGCAGCGTGACTGTGAGTGACCTGACAACTCTGATAAGCGGTAAAGTTAATGATATCACCACTCTTGAGAGGAACCTAGTCTCATGGACCGGAATGGCCTGTAAGCAAATTCAGTGGTGTGTGAGAATGATGCTCATTAAACTTTGTATGTCAGACTTACTGGACTATGTTGGATCAGTTGGAAATTTTTTATTTACCTTTTTTAATAAAGTGGTGAAAGAGGGTGAGTGTCTTGTTAAAATTCTCTGTGTTTGCATGTTTTTTTTATGACATCCTTTTTTGGACTACGATGTATTCAGTAAAATACAGTGGACTTCCTAGACTATGACAGAGCTGTATGTTTTTTTTTGTTTTGTTTTTTAATAAAATGGTAAACATTGGAAAGTTTCAGGGAATGTTTATTGAAATAAACTATTTTCTACTGTGTGTTTTTTTTTTGTATTTCACTTACTGGGTTACTAACACCAGGGCTTGATGCCAGCTGACACTACACAGCTGACATCAACCCCATAAACTATTACCCCTATCAACACCGCACCAGGTCAATTGGGAAGAGTCGAGCCAAAACGCCAGAATTGATGCATCTTATGTGATGCTCCACTTCTGGGTTGTCTGTGGACTGATATTTTTAGTCTGGGAAGGGCCCAATAATCATACTGGTTATCAAAAATAGGGGGCCCTACGTTGTTTTCTTTCAATTAATTATTTGGCTAATAGCTACAAAATCTGTTAGATATCTATCATCTATGTAGCTTTGCACATCTTAAACACATAAAAAAAATTAATTGCAGTGTCATGTGTTTTTTCCGGAACGTGTCACATGGATGACTCACACGGATGGTACATGGATGACACATACGTACAGAGGGATGGCCACATGGATGATCAAAATGGAACGTGTCAAATGTGATGTGTGAAGTGGACCTCACTGAGTACAAAAAGGAATCTATGTAGATAGAGAGCAACACAATGTAACAAGCAATACTCCAATCTTTATATGTGTAAACAGGCACAAGAGGTAGGACCAGATGCTTACTGCACAAAGTGCTGCCCTCACCATCTAGCAGAAATGCCTTGGATGTAATGAAGACTGTTGAGGTTTACTTCCTCTTTTAACAATCAGTTTGTCTTCAACAAGCCTTTTTTAACTGGACAGTGAAAAAGACCTGTAAACCATATTATAATTTACTAGCCAAGTAATATTTACATTTTCCCATCGATAGCGGGACATCTTTATTTACAGTATGACGGCTCACAAGCTGCAGGATGCAGATGGTAGGATTTGATTCTTGACCTTAAATTATGAAAGCAGTATTAGAAATGCTAAGCCATTATTTCTGCTTGTATTGAGAGTATACAAGAGATTGCCATCTGTATTGTAATTATGTGTGCAAGTATATGCTATATCATAACACACAGAGGGCTATGCTAAAAATCCTGAACAGACTTAGCAGAAAGTCAGACACAGAAAATGACCGCTTCCTGGTACATGTACTGTAAACATACTTCTTCATTACAGTGTCTGGAAGCTATTCCCTATTATTTATATGCTGACAGTAGAAACCTCCCCAGGAATAATGAGAATAAGAGTCCTAAAGTTCCCTGTGTGAATGTTGCAGTAGTGCATGTGGGTCTCTATTGACAGGCTCTTCTTGGACCCCCATTCTCATTAAATCCAGGGGTTCCAAAAGTTTATTACCAATATTATTACCTACCCTACAAAATATACACAGTAACATTATGTTACGAATAGTACCGGAAGTGTCCTACATTTTTATCTGCTTTGTAGATAGATATGTGAAAAGTTTTATATTTACTATATCTGATTTTCTAGTCATTTTTGACAAACTTTCTATCTTAATGCCAATCAGTCCAAAATGTGTAGAAATGAAAAGATACTTTAGCATGATGAGAATAACCAGCCAGGCAAGATCCACAGGATTGGTTTGCAAGTGTTAATGGAGTCTGCTCTCCAGATTAGTGCGCTGTGAAGTATGGTAATGCAAATGAAAATGACGCAAGCAGAGAATGTCAGTGATCACAGACTACAGAAGAAATGAGAAGCCAAGCATGGGTGATCCGTGTTAAGAGCGGTTTGGGCACATTCCAAAATGCACAGAAAAGTCCACAGAGTTCAGTAATGTGCACACTGGCCAACTGTCTGCGCAGGCTATGAATAATAAATGAACATGAATTTGTTTCCTGTGTTCAATCGAACAAATAGTGTCTCCACAGATGGACTATGGACCTAAGCATGCTAGCCAGTATACATGGTGTGCAATGTTGGGCCGCATGACGTTGGCCATTGTCTACTTCATGCCATTACCATGCTCTATGTTTTCACTGCTCTCATAGCATCCAGAATCTCGGGGAGAACATCCACTCCTATTTTCTCCTTCTGTAAGTAGTTTTTCCTGAGATCCGGATTGATCACTGTTACCTGTGTAAATAAGAAATATCAGCAGGTAAGATAGAGGCACATGGGAAGGGTCAATTGCAGCCACAAAAAGTTCAATCAGGTAGTGAATGAATGTGTGATTACTAGGGCCAGCATGGTCACGGGTTCAGTTTCTTTTGGGCTGTTATATTGTGTGAGCTAAAATATATGTTTTCTGTTTCTCTTTGATTTTCAGAATTGCAAGGCAGATTTAATATTATAAATGTGCACAATTTGTGTCAAAAACTAATTTACCATATATGTCTTTTTCCATACGAGTCAGTTATCAAGGGTTCTGCACCTTGTCTAACAAGCAGCATGGAAAGAAGGGATGGACTACAAAATATGCCATGCCAAAACCTTGACGAAAGTTTCTGGCTTAAATAAATCCAACTAACGGGGGAGTAAAGTTAAAATAGACAATCTAAAGATGCGCCCAAATTATAATCTAGCATGAAACCAGTGTGATAGATCTGGTGAGACTGTCTAGTCTAGATTTGTAATAAAAATTGCAGTATTGACAACAATTATCCCTTTAAAGTGAGGTTGTGTTCCCCTTGTCAGACAAGATACAAAAAAAGTGCAGATCATGAAAGAAAGACTATTGCTGAAAGTTCCACCAGAAATCTGGCACATTTATAAAAATGCTTCATTGTTTTTACATATGCAATAGGTCTTACTGTCATATTCCTGTAAGAGTTCAATAGCCGTCAGTAGAACCGCTTTGTGTTCTGGATTCTGTATGTTCAGTTCTTCTAAGTCTTCCTCTTCTAGCAGTTTGAAAGTATCTAAATCTTCATATCCATTGAAAAGAAAAGTGGGCATGTGCTCCTAAAATGCAAATGCAATTCAGTTTTAGTTCATGGAAAATATACTCTACTGCTCTATACTCTACTATACATGAGTTATGAACATCAGGTGACATAAGAAACAACATCCAATGGCATCCTGAAAAAAAAATGGCCCATTTGGGAATATAAAGGCCTTATTGATTACAAAGTTCACTGTCTGTAGGATGTTCCTAGTCCTATGTATGTGTGTGAACCTCCAGCAAAGCTAAAGAATTTACAGAACTGAATACAGAAAAAAGCCTGCTAAGATATGAGCTTTATGTATGTCTAGAACTATAAAGAAGAGAGCTTGCTGTGCACTGCAGTATATTTTCAGCATACCTGTGATTTATTGGCTCATTATCAAAATATATTGGTCCAAGAAAGCCACATTATGGATTTGGGGAAGCTTATTTAGGAGCTTAAGGTACTGTCACACGTCGCGATATTGCCGGCGAGATCGCTGGCAATTCCCGAATTCGGCAATGAGGAAACCACATTGCATGTGCGTAGTGGCGTGTGACTGGGCGATCCTACGGCGAGAAATCGCTGGTGGAGTGTCACCTGATTGCCTTGCACTGCAGTGAAATCAGGCAATATCCACCAGGCGATTTCTGCATGGCGTGTGACAGGGCGATAGTGATGTAGAAAGCGAGCTCAGACATTCTGGAATCAATCCTGTAGGCGTGCCTGAGCGTGCTGTTTTCCGCGCCCTGTCTGCGGCGATTGGTGGCTTGGTGGTAACGCAGTAGTGTAGGCCAATCGGAGTGGTAGGGGCACGGTGAAACACACTCTGGCATGCCTGTCTCCTCGCCATGGTCAAACTCTACGCCCACATCGCTGATGTCGTTGTGGCGTGTGACGTGGCGATGTGGGAAGTGAAGATCGCTTACGGTCTACTGCAGGCGATTTCCGGAACGTAGGATCGCCAGAGATCGCACGCAAGATCGCTACACGTGACAGCTGCACAGCGCTGTGAAAAAAGTGCCCGAAATGTGTGTGCTCACGTCAAATTGCCAGCGATACGGAAGCCATATCGCGGCGTGTGACGGTACCTTAAGAGAACACTTCTAATGCTTAGCTAGGTAGACAATATGGAGGTAAATGAAATGTCAGGAAATGGCTCACGATTACCATATAGTAGTCAGCAAATGACTGTAATTGTCTTTCGTCTAGAAAGTTATCTTTGCTGACAAAGTACTGAAAGACGCACAATGTGACTAATTGTCTGCAGTGCTTCAAGACCAGCTCGTATGTTGAGAAAGCCCTGCATAGTCCAAATGTTAGGAAACATAATAAGTAATCATACTGTAATCTCGGCTGTTCACCTACTCCATTAAATACACTTTGCAATATAAGCAACTGATTTCATGCTTGGTGGTTTTATTACAGAGGTGAAACCGTTATTGGATAAATCTTATTTTATACCTGTAACCTCTAATAAGTTTAGCTCTCCGTTTCCATATAGTAAAAGAAAAAAGCACATTTATTTTCTAATTGATTTTGTTGTGTAACTCGGAATAAATTTAAGGACTCTCTTTATACTGCCATAGCCAGAAGTATACATACAGAAATCTTGGGTTTGTAAACAACATGAATGCCCATTTCTGAGTGGGTGTTATTGAACATCGGGACAGAAGCTTTATCTCACCAGCAGAATTTCATCTATATACAAAATATCCAAACACAGATATAATGAGCAGTAAAGGGAAGCATGATTAACAAAAGTTAAATATGGGAAACTCCTGATTGATACATTACACCTATAAAAGTATGAAGTGTATAAACCCAATTAAGTTCAAGAAAAAAATAAACGTAGAAAGAACAATTTTAATTGAATATCAAAAAGCTACAATGACGTGTCACAAATTAAAAATTAGAAGTAGCAAAAAAAGGTCAGTGGTGAAAGCTCAAAGATGAACAAATGCACATCTCATTGGACCATAACTGTACAGCAAATAGAAAGAAAAAGTCCGCTCACCTGGCTTCCCTCTCCAGTGCTCCTTTTTCCTCAGCACAGATTCCTGTGGGTTTGCTGCTGTATTAAATTATGTCCAAGTATCCAGTGAGAAAAGGAACCTGCACCTCGAGCTCTTCATAAAATTTCCATTTATTTCGAATCAGGTTAAAAACAGGTTTCTTTTGCACGTCGAATCATATAAGTCAGTACATCATGACTATCCGGCGACGTGTTTTGTGTATCTTGTAACCTTACACATGATCATGAGTAAGGCTACAAGATAGCCGAAACGCGTCACCGGATAGCATGATGTACTGACTTATATGATTCTACGTGCAAAAGAAACCTGTTTTTAACCTGATTCGAAATAAATGGAAATTTTATGAAGAGCTCGAGGTGCAGGTTCCTTTTCTCGCTGGATACTTGGATATAATCATTGGACCATAAGGTACATTTATGTAATGGTAGCTGTAAGTTAAAGACTGCTGCCAAGATCAATAGAGTAATGAAAACTATACAGGATGTATCCACAATGGAAACATTATATAAATACTGGAGAACTCCAGTGCGGACAAAACATCAGATACTGGTAAACCTGATAGCGTGCTAAAGTGCAAGCAATTGACTTATGGTACTCACCAATGTCACTGTACGTCCAAGTGTAAACGTCTGCAGCCTTGATGCACATTTCGTGTGGATTTCCTTGGGGGGGTTATATTGGGATGTATCAAGAGTGTGGGCTAAATTTACACCCTTGCCCAGGTGAAATGAGTCTGACTACACTAATTGAGTACATGGGTCTCAGACACTCAACCACATGACCGCAGCTTTCGTCAATGCTGGTGACATTGAGAGTCAAAGGAAACGTTTTCTGTGATGAGACCCACACATGTGCAGTGAGGATACCTCCAGCAGTGGAAGTGGTATGGATTACATACCATGCGTACCCTCACCCGCCAAATTTGGAGTGGTATGTGTAAGGAAGTGTATAAGGAGTGTAAAATACATAAGGAATGGATGCCAATGATTGAATACCTAAGGCTACGTTCACACATTTGCATATTTTGCTGCGCTTTTTTGCGCTCGCTTTTTGCCGCGTTTTTCGCCCGCGCAAAAAAGTGCAGCAAAATACGCAGGGGCTTTCACACACTGCGCTTTCTTTCCCCCAGAAAGCGCAGTGATGTCACAGAGGGGAGGAAGAATCCAGCTTCCTCCTCCCCTCTGTGACATGTGTGACCGCCCCATTAGATTTCACAGTGTTAAATAAACGCTGTAAGATCTAAATTAAACAAAAGCAAGTGTGTGAAAAATAAAAAAGAATCAATACTTCACCTCTCCGACGCCTTCTCCCGGTGTCTGGTGCCGTCTGCCGCTCTCCGGTGTCCGGTTCTAAGTGAGATGTCTTCTCACAGGACCTGTGGTGATGTCAGAGGGGGGCGTTCCCGGGGCGGTCCAATCGCTGATTGGCTGCTCGCGGTCATGTGGTATCACATGACCGCGAGTGCCCGGGAATGCCCCGCCTCTGACGTCACCACAGGTCTTGTCAGAAGAGATCTGGCTAGAACCGGGGATCGCACAGCGGCAGAAGGCGTCGGAAGGTGATGTATTCATTCTTTTTTATTTTTCACACACTTGCTTTTGTTTAATTTAGACTTCACAGTGTGTATTAATACACTGTGAAGTCTAATGGGCGGCCACAACTGTCACAGAGGGGAGGAGGCAGCTGGATTCTTCCTCCCCTCTGGGAAAATACGCAGAAGTAGCTGCGTAAACAATTGACATATCAATTGTTTACGGAGCTGCGTTTTCTCCCGGAAAACGCAGTGCGTATTTTTACGCAATGTCTGCACTGCAAAGTGAATTTCCCATTCACTTTGCAGGCAGACAAAAGGCACATTGCGTATTTTGAAAAGCGCGCGTAAAAAAAACGCGGCAAAATACGCAATGTGTGAACGTAGCCTAACAATCTATCAATTGTAAAAGGATTAAAAGGGTATCACAATAAATTGCCAAGACCAAGAAAAGAAAGATGAATGTGAATATGCAATGTGTTGCACATACAGTAAATGATAATAAAATAAAAAATATTGATAAATGAATAATAAATGATGTTTAAATATATAATGAATAAGGAATAATAAAAAAATTGAATGTTGTGTTATGATATGTGTAAATACAAAAAAAATCCTATACATATAATGATAATTAAATGAGTAAGGCAGAAAGAAATATCAGACTTATCCAAAAAAAGAGCAGTCACGGTGAGTGAAGTCCTGACAAAGGAGGAACTCCCAATGTCAATCACCAGAGGCACAATACATTTTAGCTAATGTAGTTAATATTGATTGGTATATTTAGAAATTAGTGAAATTGGCTAAATGTGAATTTGTGAACTCTGTGAAATCAATGTACCTTGTTATATTCAGGGGTCTCTATAAACACCAGAGCATAATTAATGTAAGGCTGCATTCACACGATGCGTAATTTTCATGCTTTTTTGCGTGCGTTTTTCCCTTAAAAGCATATCTGCACCTGCGTCCTTCGGAAAAATGAATGGAAATTCACTTTTGCCATTCAGATCCTGTTTAATTTTTTGCTGCAGTTTTATGGGAGAAAGCGTGCGCATAAAAAGAATCAACATATCAATTCTTTCCGCTTTTCAGCGCGCGCTTTCTCCCATAGGCCCCATTATAACCGCTGGAATTACGCATCGCCGTTCAGACAATGCCTATTCCAGTGCCTATAATCATGGACGCTGGAGGAGAAGCAGGATGTGATGTCACACGGGAGGACAAACCCTGTGTTCCTCCCCTGTGTAACATGTGTGACATGCATTTTGGCTTTCACAGTGTATCTATATATATATCATTGAGGAGTGGACGGGCTGGGAAGGTAAGTTAGGCATAATTATCTTTTTTTTTAATCTTTTAATGGCCCATTACAGTTCAGGTAAATGGCATCCAGCTGGCCATTAATTTGCTGAATCTGTGTAGAAGGGAATTACAATAAAACCACCTTTTTGACAATTGCAGATGTAAAATTTGAGTAGAAGTCCTCTCAAATATATTTGCTCATCTCTTATCATTTCTAAATATAATGCAGGGGCTTTATCGGTTTATTTGCTGACAAAGTTACTAAACTAATTAGAGAACAACAAACCTTAAGATTAATGCGATCCAAGAGTTCCTCTACAGACTTGGGCTTTGGTGGCCTTCCCTTGCGACGTCTTCTTGTTGGACGCTTAGGCTTTTCTTCAACTTCATTGATTACATCCACATAAATGAACTTGAAAGTGCCAACCTTATTGTTTAAAAGGCCCATCCATGTGCCCATTGGAGGCTTGCTTATAATTTCAATGATGTCCCCTTTCTATTGAAAAGAATGGAATAATAACTTCAATAAAGAATGCAATGAAACACTGCACTACAAAATCTCCGATCTTTAAGGGCCCTTTCACATCAGCGTTTTTTGAAATTCGCGGCAGATGCGGTGAAAAAACCGCACCTGCCGCGATTACCGCATACCGGCTGCACTTGCGGCACGGTTGCGGTAAACGCCATGCAAAGTATAGGCGTACTTGCAGCAGGTGCGGCAAGTGCGGTTTTGCACTTGCGGCAGCTGCGGCCGCGAAAGAAAACGCGGTCAGCCGCTGTTTTTTTTCGCGGGCCGCACCTGCCGCAAGTGCAAAACCGCACTTGCCGCACCTGCCGCAAGTACGCCTATACTTTGCATGGCAAAAACCACAACCGCGCCGCAAGTGCAGCCGGTATGCGGTAATCGCGGCAGGTGCGGTTTTTTTCACCGCATCTGCCGCGAATTTCAAAAAACGCTGATGTGAAAGGGCCCTAAGAAGTGTTTACTAATATTTATTTCCTTTTGTAAATTAGGAATCTGTTACTGAAATGTTTGCTTGTAGAAAAAGGCATGCTATTCTTCACGTGCTTAGAGACAGCTCTATGACAACATACTAACATAATAAATGTTACATTCCTTTGTGAGTGGACTTGGACTTTAATACTTTCCAGTTAAGAGTTTTTTGATAATTAAAACGTAAAACTGCCCACAAACCTTGAGTTTTAGAGAATCTGAATCGTAGGGGCTGGGGGTGAAGTCAGTGTGCACCCTAGCTCTGCCGCAGAATGGACCTCTATATGGCAGCTCTTCATCATCTCCATCTTCAGACTTGACACTCTCCCTATTGCTTGCCGAGGAGTCTGTTGTGCTTACAGTTTGGCCACCTAACAAAACAGATGAACTAGTCAGAAGACCTGGTAGAACAGATCTATATGAATGGGTCTCTGTATTGTAAAAATGCTACATTACCCTAGTTAGGAAGGATAATGAGAATATTAGGCAGTTATTGTACCATAAAATAGATAGAGTACTAAATAGAGATGGAAAGCATGTTAAATTACAGCAGACAACAATTAAAGAGACGCAGATATAAAAACATCTACAAGAGCATTGTGTATCTCGATTGATATCCTCTCCACATTATAAAATGCACTGTAAATGTAACTTTCAATATGGTGCGCTTACTCATGGAGCTCTGACCACTCAGCGAGCTTCGAAGACTTTCTACTGAGCCTCCTGCTTTCAGTTTTGGCTTCTCAAGTGTGCTTGTGGGGGGCAGAGGAGATTCAGGAGAACCAGGTGTCCCGTCTATGCTGGAGTCCTGAAAATGTATTTTAACATAGAGATGTGTAATAAAAATAAAGGATACTCTTGAACATGAGATAGTAGGTTGATCACATGAAACATCAGCAGCTAACTTTGATTAACAGTACCAAAAAGCAATAAAACGTGCTGACTCTCCGGCTGTCCTAATGAATACAGGGTCAAAAATAATACATCAGTTATATAGATTAATAGATATCTGGCACCAAGTGTAAAATAGGAGGGGCATTCATTAAAGGGATCCTGTCACCTCCAAAACACCACCTAAGGTAACAAATCATGTCCCTGCAGCATCCCATCACTAATCTCACACTTCTTTAGTCTCAGAAAAGCATCCCGTGTAAGTGCAGAAAAACGTTTTACAACTTACTCATTAGTGATGTTAATTAGCAGGGGCAATATTCTTCAGCCCTTAGGATGTGCCCTCTTTGTCATAAGATCAGCCCTAATGGGCGTGATCTTCTATTCATGGTCTATGCAGGGCCTTCCTGCTCTCCACAGCGCTGATCACGACAAAGATGATTTCTGCTGATCCACTATTTATCGTAGGACACTGACACTGCACATGTGTAATGATATAATTCTCTACAGGTTACTTGCCAATTTGTATCCCTGATAACTGATAACTGTCTTTTTGTTAAAGGTGCTGAAATGGTGTGAGGTGTGATAATGGACCCAGTGGAATACAGAGCAGTCATCAAGTTCCTTTACTTGTAAGGTGTATTCATTGATAGCAGAATGGGGTCGCCCTGGAATTGTTTCCACTGAAGTTTGACCACATTTGAAATGACGATTCAGTTCTTGACAACATCATATGATGGGGAATCGTCACCACAAACTTATTTAAGCTTATTAAGCGGCTTTTTTGGTGTGCAGCTTTTCAAGTAAAGCAACTTGATGACGGCTCTGTATTCCACTGGGTCCATTATCACACCTCACACCACTTCAGCTCTTGTAAAAGAAAGACTGTTCACATTTGCAAATGCAAATTGGCACGTAACCTATAGAGACTTACCGTATATCATTACACATGTGCAGTTTCAGTGTCCTGTGATAAATAGAAGTGGGTCAGGGGAAATCTTCAATGAATGCCCCTCGTATTTAAAAGGTAATATGTCAGCAGGTTTTTGCTAAGTAATCTGACAGCAGCATGATATAGGGTAAGAGATCGATTTCAGCAATGTATCATTTAATTACCTGGGTGCAGCTTTTGTGATAGAATAACAGTTTTCTCTGCTGCAGATCAAGCAGAGCTTGGAATGCAGAGCTGGGTGTAATCCTGCCCACACCACTGATTGGCAGCTTTGTGTGAAAACTGTATATTGACAGAAATATGCTAATCAGTTAAGAGGGCGGGGTTTACACAGAAAAGGTTGATCAGGAGGCACAAAATACATAATCTCTTAGGCTGGCTTTACACTACGATCCAATCCTATCCGTGGCTGTCCAGTGTGGACCGGACAGCCCAGGACCGGATCAGTACACAGAACCGGAGGGCTAATATTCCCTCCGGTCCGGTGTGCAGCCGCACGCAGCTGCTGATGAATCAGGACCGCAGCTCGAGGGGAGCTATCCGCGGTCCTGAAATAACAGGGTGTGCAGCTGCAGGTGTCCGGTTCCCGGATCCTCCTGGACCGGGGCAATCCGGCCCCATAGGCTCCCATGTTATTGAGCGCCGGATTGCACCGGATCCGGGAGAATCCAGGGGAATCCGGGAATTTGGGGAGATTTTTCTCCCCGGACACAAAAACGTTGCAAGCAACGTTTTTTTGTCCAGGTGAAAAATCCAAATTCTCCCAGATTCTTCAGATAGCTGCCATCCGGCTCCATAGGGTATTATGGGGCCAAAATCCGGTCCAGGGCTGTCTGGTTTACACCAGACAGCCACGGATCGGATTAAGTCGTAGTGTGAAGGCGGCCTTAGTGATAATCTCCTGCTGATAAAATGCTGATTTTATTGAAACAGCAAAACACACTCCAATAAGTGACAAATGTTTGCAGTCAAGCTTTCTGTCCCTTACCTAATGCTGCTCTCAGATTACATAGCAATAAGCTGCTGACAGATTTCCTTCAAGAAATAAATAAAATAAATTGTAATGATACATTGGAGATATGCATTTCATTACATATAAGGATCCATCTTTTATACTAAATCCTTCATGTACATACAAACAACCAGATATACTCCATTTAAGAAAAAGATCTCTATGCAGTGGATTGGGAAGTTGCATGAGTATATAACCTCATGGATTTATACCCCTTGACTGAAGTTCCACTCCACTCTCAAGTGACAATTCACATGAAATTATTGCATGTGTCCAAAAGTATGTAGATGTGTGAACATTACATCCATATGTGCTTAAATCTATTTTCAAAACTTGGGCTTAAATCTAAAATCCTGAATTCATCTATCACATATAAATCATGTGTTCTAGTAAATATAGGATCATGGGTTGTTCTAAAAATATCAGGAATGTTAATTGCTTCTGGGATCATTTCAATTACACTATATTTATAGCATATTGCAGACTTGGAGAATGTGCTTTCAGTACCACTTACTATGAGTAGGTTGTTACCCAAAAACACTATTTTCCTGCAAGTAATATGGTAATCTGCAGGTAAATAGTGTAAAAAAAAAAGCTGTGTATGTAGTTTATTTGCACGGCGGCTACAGGGAAAACATGAAGTTATATTCTCCCAGCAGCTGCTCACTTTCACTCATCAGTGTGGTGCAGAGAATGGTTACTACAGAGTGAGCACGGTGTAATCACTCCCCTGTACCTTGAGTGACAGTCTGCTGTACACCACCCCAATTACTGGAAGCGAGTGGATGCAGGGAGGATTAAACTTTATTTTCTACCTTTAGCTGAGCTTCCAGTTAAAGCAGCTTAACATGACTTAAACGATGTTTACATGAAAATTACCACTATATATTCAGGTAAATAGTGTTTTTGAAGCTGACAGGTTCCCCTATGTTCCAGGCCCTGAGCTATCCAAACAACTATATACTGAACCATAACAACATGGCAATAACCTCTCAAGCAATAGAAAGTCAGAATGTCTGAAAACTGCACGGAACTAAGGAAAATTACTGTGTATAGAAGCAGCAACTTGTCTTTCCAATACACTAAGAGTTCAGACAGGCTAAGTACATGAAACTTACAACTAGTCATAAAAGTAGACAAATGAAACCTATAATTTGCATTTTGCAAGACCAGCAACACTTGCATTAATGTGTAGAGTAGCTGGAATAGAAGCACAACGTGATGTCTGAACCACAATAACCCCTTTGTCTGTTGTATGTGTCAGATGACCATGGGCACCAAAACTGGCAAGGCTTTCTAGCACAGACTGCTTTTTAACTGAAGTCTTGGTTTGTGGTGTTAATATAAATCCTTTATGTGCTGGAACATTACAGAATTGCAGCACATCCGTTACCGTAAATGACAAAGTGCAAACGTCGTTTTAATTTTTATATCCTAATAATGTAGAGCGAATGATTATAATAAACTTTCAAATATACTTCATAAGTGAAATCTGGAAAAAAAATCTTTCAAAAACCTTCAAGAAGATGTCCCCATTAGTAACTCTAGAGGAACCCTTGGCAGGCTAAAATATTGGGTTGGATCTTCTTACCCTAAATTTAGTATCTTAGTAATAACCCATGTTTTGATAGCGGCCTGTCAGAGCTTGGCAAGGCACTGGAGGGAAGCTTCTACTCCCACAAAGGAGGAACTCATTGGTAGGATAAATTCTCATTATCTACATGAACGTTGTTTGGTTCACTCGATAAAGCAAAAACAACGAGTCAGCTGCCAGTGGGAGATTTGGGAGACTTGTGGATTGGCGATAGCTCACACTTAGGATGGTTTTAATATTTTTCCTGGTTGATTCTGGTCCTCTCATCAATAGATTGGTACACAAATATATTTAAAATAAAGCTCCTAAAGCTTATCCCCCACCCCCCACTATCCATTAATTTACCCTTTATGTCCAATCCTGGCTGCCTCTTTCCTTCTGTGTGATCCTTTCTTTCCCTTCCCTCTTCTATAATATCCAGTTTGGAATTGGTTTACACTGGTGGTGATTATTTGGACATGACTGTTATAATTATATAATTGTGTAAACAAGTTATATATGTTGGTAACAGATTTATTCGAATCAAAAATGTATTGTTTAAATTAAAAAAAAAAAAGATGTCCTCATTAGTTTCTTTCTAACCCTGACATATGCTCGTTATCAGGGAGATCCGTCTTCAGTTCCACACACTGAATACGGCCATATAAGAGGGTGGGGGCGGGGCCTACACAGCATTCACAATACAGCTATTCAATGTATCAGGTTACCTCAGGCAAAGGGAGCTCATCAGGTTGTCAGCACACAGCTCCAGTGACCTCTCTCCATTCACATTGGCTTTGCGCTTTAAAATCAGCTGAGGAGCTGTGTGGAAGCCATCAGATGATTGCCCAGAGCAGTGCCGATGTGAATGTGTGCTGACAGCCTGAGGTAACCTGGTACACTGATCAGCTGTATTGTGAACGCTGGGTCAACCCTGCCCCCCACCCCTTATATGGCCGTATTTATGTGGGGAGCTGAAGACAGAGTTCCCTGACAACCAACATGTCAGGTTTAAAAACAGCCTGGTGGGGACATCTTCTGCAAGGTTTTTGAAAGGTTTTCTTCCAGATTTCACTTATGAAGTATTGTATATTTGAAAGTTTATTATAATCACAAAGTTGAAACTATTTGGGACATTCTTATATCAAATTCCTCTATCTTCTGTAACTCACTTTCCTAATGATAAGATGCATTTCATATTGAGATATGTTAAAACTTACAGTATATCTCAAAAGTGAGTACACACCTCCCATTTTTGTGAATATTTTATTACATGTTTTCATGGGACAACACTGAAGATATGACACATTGATACGATGTAAAGCAGTCAGTGTACAGCTTATATAACAGTGTAAATTTGGTGTGCCGCCTAAATTTCACACAGCCATAAATGTCTAAACCACTGGCAACTAAAGTGAGTACACCCTAAACTGAAAATGGCCAAATTCTACACAACTAATCATGTTCCCTCCCCAGTGTCTTGTGACTCCTTAGTGTTACAAGGTCATAGGTGTGAATGGTGAGCAGGTATGTTAAATATGGCATTATCGCTCACATACTTTCTCATACTGGTCACTGGAAGTGAAGAATAGAATAGAATAGAATAGAATAGAATTCTCTGAGAATCTGAAAAAAAGGAATTGTTTCTCCACATAAAAATGGACTAAGCTCTAAACGTTTTGCCAACACCCTGAAAATGAGCTGCAGCACAGTGACCAAGACCATACAGTGGTTTCGCAAGACAGGTTCCACTTAGAACAGGTGTCGCAACGGTGAACCAAGGATGCTGAGTGCATCTGCTCAGCATCATATACAGAGGTTGTCTTTTCAAAATAGATGTATGAGTTCCTCCAGCATTGCTGCAGAAGTTTAAAGTGATCCTGACCTCACAAACTGACCCCCCCCCGCATCTTTAGACCTGTCCCTGCACCCCCTCTTATCATTTCTAGCCATCCCTTTTGCAGAAAAAAATCGATTTTGTAAAGTAGAGAAAAGTTTATATTCACCTTGTCCTGTGTGAGTTCTCCGTTTCTGAGGAAGCCGCAATAGGCAGGCCTGTCTGCTGCTCCCTTGTAATTATGCACGCCTCTCTCAGTTTGCTAAGAGCCTGGCCGCATCATGAAAGGGGCGGGGCTAAATTAATGTCATACCGGAGCCCCGCCCCCTTTCATGACGCGGCAAGGCTCTTAGCAAGCAGAGAGGGGCATGCATAATTACAAGGGAGCAGCAGACAGGCGGGCCTATTGCGGCTTCCTCAGAAACAGAGAACTCACACAGGACGAGGTAAATATAAACTTTTCTCTACTTTACAAAATCGATTTTCTTCTGCAAAAGGGATGGCTAGAAATGATAAGAGGGGGTGCAGGGACAGGTAGAAAGATGTGGGGGGTTCAGTTTGTGAGGTCAGGATCACTTTAAGAGGTGATGGTGGTGGTGGGGTGGGGGGTCAGCCTGTCAGTGCTAACATAGTAACATAGTTTTTAAGGTTGAAGGAAGACTTTAAGTCCATCTAGTTCAACCCATAGCCTAACATGTTGATCCAGAGGAAGGCAAAAAAAAACCCCATGTGGCAACACTAATCTCCACATTGGGGGAAAAAATTCCTTCCTGACTCCAGATACGGCAATCAGACTAATTCCCTGGATCAACGCCTTATCAAAGAATCTAGTATATATAACTGGTAATATTATAGTTTTCAAGAAAGGCATCCAGGCCCTTCTTAAATGTTAGTAGTGACTCACTCATTACAACATCATGTGGCAGAGAGTTCCATAGTCTCACTGCTCTTACAGTAAAGAATCCGCGTCTGTGATTATGATTAAACCTTCTTCCCTCCAGACGTAGAGGATGCCCCCTTGTCCCAGTCTCAGGCCTAAGAGTAAAGAGATCATTAGAAAGGTCTCTGTACTGCCCCCTCATATATTTATACATTATTATAAGATCACCCCTAAGCCTTCGTTTTTCCAAGCTAAATAACCCCAAGTTTAATAACCTGTCTTGGTATTGCAGACCCCTTAGTCCTCTAATAACTTTTGTCGCTCTTCTCTGGACCCGCTCTAGTTCAGCTATGTCTTTCTTATACACCGGAGACCAGAATTGTACACAGTATTCTAAGTGTGGTCGCACTAGTGACTTGTATAGAGGTAAAATTATGTTCTCCTCATGAGCATCTATGCCTCTTTTAATACATCCCATTATTTTATTTGCCTTTGCAGCAGCTGCCTGACACTGGCCACTAAATGTGAGTTTGTCATCTTCCCATACACCCAGGTCTTTTTCAGTGACAGTTTTGCCCAGTGCTTTACAATTAAGCACATAATTATACCTTTTGTTTCCTCTGCCCAAGTGCAGGACTTTACATTTATCCCCATTAAAGCGCATTTGCCATTTAGCAGCCCAAGCTTCTAGTTTACATAAATCCTCCTGTAATATAAAATTGTCCTCCTCTGTATTGATTACCCTGCAGAGTTTAGTGTCATCTGCAAATATTGAGATTCTACTCTGTATGCCCCCTACAAGGTCATTAATAAATATATTAAATAGAAGCGGGCCCAACACTGACCCCTGTGGTACCCCACTGTTAACTGTGACCCATTCTGAGTGTGTTCCATTAATAACCACCCTTTGTTTCCTATCACTAAGCCAGTTCTTAACCCACTTACACATATTTTCCCCTATCCCCATTGCCCTCATTTTATGTATCAACCTTTTGTGTGGCACCGTATCAAAAGCTTTTGAAAAGTCCATATACACCACATCCACTGCATTTCCTTGGTCCAGTCCAGAATTTACTTCTTCATAGAAGCTTATTAGATTAGTTTGACAGGAACGGTCCCTCGTAAAACCATGTTGATAATGGGTCATGAAGTTATTTTTCTTCAGATACTCCAGTATAGCATCTCTTAGAAAACCCTCTAGGATTTTACCCACAGTAGAGGTTAAGCTTACTGGCCTATAATTTCCAAGTTCAGTTTTTGTCCCCTTTTTGAATATTGGCACCACATTTGCTATACGCCAGTCCTGTGGTACAGACCCTGTTATTATGGAATCTTTAAATATTAAAAATAATGGTCTATCTATGACAGTACTTAATTCCTGCAGCACTCTGGGGTGTATCCCATCTGGGCCCGGGGATTTGTTAATTTTAGTGATTTTTAGACGATGCCGTACTTCCTCTTGGGTTAAGCAGGTGACGTTTAATTGAGAATTTTTGTTATCACTTATCATATTGTCTGTCATGGGATTTTCTTGTGTAAATACTGTTGAAAAAAAGTCATTTAGCATATTTGCTTTTTCCTCATCCTCATCCACCATTTCACCCAGACTATTTTTAAAGGGGCCAACACCATCATTTTTTAGTTTCTTACTATTTATGTAGTTAAAAAATATTTTGGGATTCTTTTTACTTTCTCTGGCAATGAGTCTCTCTGTCTCAATCTTTGCTGCCTTGATTTGCTTTTTACAAATGTTATTTAATTTTCTGTATTTATTTAATGCTTCATCACTACCTACTTGCTTTAATTCCCTAAATGCTTTCTTTTTGTCACATATTGCACTTCTTACCGCTTTATTTAGCCATAGTGGTTTCCTCCTATTTCTAGCATGCTTATTCCCATAGGGTATATATTGTGCACAGGTCCTATTCAGGATGCTAATAAACATCTCCCATTTGTGTTGTGTACTTTTATGTCTCAGGACATCGTCCCAGTTTATTGCACTAAGATCATCTCTCAACCGTTGGAAATTTGCCTTCCTGAAGTTTAGTGTCCTTGTGGCCCCTCTACTACACGTCTTAGTAAAGGATACTTGAAAGCTTATTAAGTTATGATCACTATTACCCAAGTGACCTCCAACCCGTATATTTGATATGCGGTCTGGCCTGTTGGTTAATATTAGGTCCAGCAGTGCCCCCCTTCTTGTTGGGTCCTGAACCAGTTGTGAAAGGTAATTGTCTCTTATAGTTTTCAAAAACTTATTACCTTTGCTGGAACTGCAGGTTTCTGATCCCCAATGTATTTCAGGGTAGTTGAAGTCCCCCATAATAATGACTTCTCCCTGAGTCGCTGCTTCATCTATTTGCTTTATGAGGATATTCTCCTCCACTTCCATTATTGTTGGGGACTTATAACAAACCCCTATCAGTAATTTATTATTTTTTCCCCCTCCCCTTATCTCCACCCACAGAGACTCTACATTTCCATTAGATTCACCTATATTATCACGCAGGATGGGTTTTAAGAATGATTTTACGTATAAACATACACCTCCTCCTCGCCTATTTGTACGGTCATTTCTGAACAGACAATAGCCCTGTAAATTAACAGCCCAGTCATGGCTCTCATCCAGCCAAGTCTCCGAAATCCCCACCATGTCATAATTATTTTCCAACAAAATCAATTCTAATTCCTCCATTTTGTTGGTGAGGCTTCTGGCATTAGTGAACATGCACTTTATGCATCTCTCTTTACCTCTATTCCTTCCTACTAGATTGACTGTTCTAACCCCACCCCCCATGCCACCCCCAATTTTATTACTTGTGCCCAGGTTACTGTTTACACTATCTTCCCCTCCTATACAATGAATACCCTCCCCCCCAATCCCTAGTTTAAACACTCCTCCAACCTTCTAGCCATTTTCTCCCCCAGCACAGCTGCACCCTCCCCATTGAGGTGCAGCCCGTCCCTAGCATAGAACCTGTAGCCAACAGAGAAGTCGGCCCAGTTCTCCAGGAACCCAAACCCCTCCTTCCTACACCAATTCCTGAGCCACTTATTTATCTCCCTAATCTCCCGTTGCCTCTCTGGTGTGGCACGTGGTACAGGCAGTATTTCAGAGAATACTACCTTGGAGGTCCTTGCCTTAAGCTTGCAGCCTAATTCCCTGAAATCATCTTTAAGGACCTTCCACCTACCTCTAACTTTGTCATTTGTGCCAATGTGCACTATGACCGCTGGGTCCTCACCAGCCCCTCCCAGTAATCTGTCAACCCGATCAGCGATGTGCCGGACTCGAGCGCCAGGTAGGCAGCACACTGTTCGACGATCCCTGTCTGCTGATAGACCATATGCCGCAAACTGAATCCCATTGGTCAGCATGTCTGTCATCCCAGAAGGAGTCCTCTTCTAAAGATGATGCACAAGAAAGCCAGCACATAGTTTGTTGAAGACAAACAGACTAGGGACTTGGATTACTGGAATCGTGTCCTGTGGTCTGATGAGACCAAAAGAAACTTACAGTATCTGGTTCAGATGGTGTCAAGCATGTGTGGCGGAAAAAAGGTGAGGAGAACAAGCACAAGTATTTATTGCCTAATGTCAAGCATTGTTCAATAAATTTTATCTGTGGATAAGAAGTTCCGAGAATCAGTAAGTATTACAGGGAGCACGGCCAACACAGAATTGGATTATTTCCCTTATACTAATGTGAAGCATGGTGCTGGGAGTTTCATGGTTTGGGGTTGCATGAGTGCTGCCGGCAGTGGGGCTCTACCATGAATGCCAACAAATATTGTGACATATTGAAACAGAGCTTGAAACTCTAACTTCAGAAACTGGGCTATAGGGCATTATTCTACCCCACCTCCAAGATGACCACTGCTTTGCTAAAGGAACTGAAGGTAAAAGTGCTACACCTAAAACCCTATCGAGCATCTGTGGGGCATCCTCAAATGGAAGGCGAAGAAGCGCAAGGTCTGTAACATCCACCAGCTCTGTGATGCCATCACGGAGGAGTGTAAGAGGATTCCAATGGCTCCTGTGAAGCTCTAGTGGACTCCGTGCCGAAGAGCGTTAAGGCAGTTTGAATATAATGGTGGTCGCACAAAATATTGTCTCTGCGTACAAATTGGCCATTTTCACTTAAGCTGGAATCACACTGTCCATGTGATATGCAACTAAGTCGGACGTGTCACAGATGATTAACTTGGACTGGCCTCCCCCATCTCTGGATGGGAGTGTCAGCTGCTTATGTTTATAAGCAGCTCCAGACTTCAGTCCTGACAGGGGGAAGGCCATTAGGCCTTCACATCCGACTTAGGCTGGGGTCACACACACAGATATCTGTGCAGATATTGTTCACAGATCTCTGGTTGCAGTGAAATCATGGACACATGGTTCCATTTTGTGGCTGTGTACAAATGGAGCAATCTGTCCATGATTTCACTGCAACCAGAGATCTGCGAACAATCTCTGCACAATTATCTGTGTGTGTGACCCCAGCCTTAGTTGCATATCACACGGACAGTGTGATTCTAGCCTTAGGGGTGGACAAACTTTTGTTTCCAGAAGTTTAGATTTTAATGCCTGTGAGTTATTTAAGGAACCTTCACACATGGCAATTTTGCTAGGCAATTTCACTGGCAATTTGCTGGTTGCAGTGAAATCATGGATACATTGTTCCATTTGTACACAACAACAAGATAGAACAATGTGTCCATGATTTCACTGCAACCAGCAAATTGCCATTGAAATTGCCTAGCAAAATTGCTGTGTGTGAAGGTACCTTTAGGGTACCTTTACACGCCGCTACTGGAGGATGGATACAACCCGCTACTTCACGTGCACGAGCACGCCCAAACGGTTACAAACGGGAAACGCACCACCTTTACACGCCACCACAAGGTGCGCTACGCTACGTTACATCTACAGCTAGATACATCGCCGGGTGTCTCAAGTAGCCATCTGTAGCTCATCTTACCTCATTTACACACCGCTACAACAAGCTAATATGGGCGGACCTGGTGCAGCAGGGACAGCACATAGGCGTGCCACAATTGTGGAGTACGAGACGTCTGTACGCTGATAGGACAAAGCAAGAAACCCATGATTGGCTAGGCATCGCAGGAGGCTGATTAATACATGACGCCCGAGCAATTGTGTAATGTTACTGGGCAGCTCCTTAAATATGCCGCCCTGTGCAGCGACAACCAATCGCAACGCACGAGCTTCCTCCAATGATCGCTGAAGGGGCGCGGTATCCCGGAGCCTGTGTCACGCCCTAGCTACATTCCAGCTACATAGCCTGGTGTATAGACATCCCTTCTGTAGCTTCTTTACACGCCGATACAGCTCGCTACAATCGGCTTTGTAGCCATCTGTTTTCAAGCAGTGCTCGGAAACAGATGTATCTGTTGCCGGCTGCTTCCTACCGTCTTCACACGCCGCTACTACGGGCTATATTGACGCTACAAGCTACATTTGTAGCCTGTAGCGGGTTGTATCCATCCTCCAGTAGCGGCGTGTAAAGGTACCCTTAGAGTGGACACAATAATTAAACTTAGACAAGCTGTACAAGGACTACTATTTTACATTATATCAAAGTGTCATATGTTCAGTGCTGTCCCATCAAAAGATATCATAATAACATATTTACAAAAAATGTGAGGGGTGTATTCACTTTTGTGATATACTGCATATTGTTATTATTATAATTGTACAGTGAATATAAAAAGTTTACACACCCAGAAAAATGTCAGGTATGTGTAATGTAAAAAAATAATACAAAAATGAATCATTTCAAATTTTTTCACCTTTAAATTCAACCTTAATGTGTACAAATCTATTGAGAAAGAACCTAAAATCATTTTGAGAAGGAAAGTAAAAATAACAAAAACTAAAACACTAATCTGATGAGACAAAAGTTGAACTTTTTGGCCATAATTTCAAAAACTAAGATTGGAGCTAAGGCAACACTGAGCATTACCAAAAAAACACCATACCAACAGTGAAGCTTGGTGGAGGCAGTATTATGATTTTGGATTGTTTTTCAGCAGCTGGAACTGAGGTTTTAATTAAGGTGGAAGAAATTATTAACAGCTCCAATTATCAGTCAATTCTGCAACAAGGCCTTCACTAAAAAGTCAAAGATGAAGGGGAATTTCACCTTTCAGCATAACAATGACCCTAAACATACCTCCAAATCAACAAACAAACAGCTTAACCAGAAAGATTCAGTTTTGGAATGGCCATGCCAAAGTCCAGACTTGAATTCAATTGAAAATGCATCCTTGAAATGAAGAAGGTGCTGGAAATGCCCTCACAATTTTACACATTTGAAGTGGTACAGCCAGGAATATTGGGCAAATATAGCCAATTCTAAATGTGCCATCACAAAAATACTAAATGCTGACAAATTTAAAGGGCACTTCAACAAGGTCTTAGTTTAAGGGTGTCCATAATTATGCAACCACATTATTTCAGTTTTTTTTTTACTTTTTTATCTCTAAAGATCTCAGTTTGTTTCTCAATTGAGCTGTACAGATTATGGATGACATTAAAAGTGAAAAAAGTTCTGAAATGATTCTAATAACACAAATCTGGCATTTTAACAAGGATGTATGGTCTTTTTATGTCCTCTATACATGGCTTTAGTGAATGATTTACTTTCACTTTGGAAAATAAAAATGTCTGGTTGGTTAAGCAATTCGACTATAACTTGCCGACACAGTTTTCAACCGAAAAGCCAAAGTGTATACTATTGTGTATTCAATAATTATATTGAATACATACACATTATGCTTTTACAAAGTGTTTCGTCATGTGACCCTTCTTTGTAATACAGCTATACACAGGTAGAGGGCAGCATGTAACAGTGTAGAGTAATTACGCTATGGGTCTAACCTTGTAGTTAACTTTTCTTACACATGATATAGAATAAGTGCTGCAGAAAAGGTTTATAAAGCATCTATTCCGTATGTAAATGCTGCCGCTTTTCCATTATTCTAAAGAAACATACCACAGTGTGCATTTATTCATGAAAAAAATGTGAATTGTATACGGTTTTCTGTACGAGTATCTGTGTACAGCAGGTTTGAACATAAAATAAATTATCTACCGTAATTAGATTCTATAAATGACAAAGACACATATCTGTTATAACAGCTTTATGCCAGAAGTGCAATAACACTGCCCTCTGCCCTTTCTTGGGCTATGTTCACATGAAGCAGAAATCTTAGGGTACCTGGCGATGTCGGCGGCGATTTTTTAGGCGACGCTGGGGCGTGGCCTATCACTGCCGGCATCTCCATTGCGTCGCCTAATGTGACTGGGCGATAGGCGAGGGCGAGACATTTGAGTGGTCGCCTGGTTTCAGAGCACTGCTCTGAAACCAGGCGATCACTCTGGGGCGATGTGTACACATCGCCCCATGTAAATGGGGGACGGTGATCTGCCAGGCGATGGGAGCCATAGGCTCCCATGTTAAGTCATCGCCGCTAGGGTTTTGATACACCTCAGCTGCGATGCCGCCTGTCAGATCGCCGATGCGTCATCGGAGGTGTCGCCGCATGTAAACATGCGACGGCAACGCTGGCGGGGCGCCAAAAACATGCGCGCCCCCGCCCGTCGCCGCCGACATCTCCGGTGACGTCACCAGGTGTGACGTGGCCCTTATGGTTTTCTGTCTGGATTTTTGGATCAAAATCAATGAAACTTGAAGAAATCTCATTCACACTGCAGATGTTTCCTGAGCAGAAATGGATCCAAATCAAATAAACTTATATTGTGGATTGTTAGCTCCAAATTATCCACTTGTGCATTCTTAAGTGTATGGTTATATGTGTTTGTCTGTAGCTTTTTTCTCTAGGTTGCAACTGTGATTGGGGTTTAGGTTTCCAAGATGTTGTTTCCACAGGATTCTTCATTTGTGACTACTTTAAAAAGTCTCATAATTTGTTGCAAATGTTCTCCAGTTCCACCGTGTAAGGATTTTATGCACACCAGCAATTTTTACAACATTTTTCAAGATGTCTGACTTTTTGCTTTAAAATTATGCAAATTGTCAGCAAAGAGGTTCTGACACAATCAAGATTTTTTGGGAGAGGTGCTCACCATCCGGAGGCACTGCATCTTAGACACATGCCTCCGGACCTGAAGGAACTCGCAGGTGAGCGAAGGGAGACCACAGTCGCCCTGTGCCCATGATCTGCCGTGGGTGCCGTGGGTGCAGGGCAGCTTCTCCCTGCATTCACCTGCCAGAGGTCACTCCCAACTCCGCAGCATGAAATGTACATGCTGCGATGATGCAGAAGTCCAACAACCTGCACCGCAGCTGAAAACATGCTGCGGTCGGGAGCAGCATAGCAGTTGGGATTTCTAAAAATCCCATCCACTATGCTTCTACTGTACAATGCAGCGTTTTGGACGGAGCGACTAGATGCTGTGTCCAAAGTGTATACTGATCGTGAGTATGCACCCTTTGATTTAGCAGCTGTCCCTGCCCACACCAGGCTCTCTATATACAATGTCTATAGAGAGTGAGCTGCTAATAACAAAAGGGATGTGCCAGATTAAGTTACCACTAGATGACCTAGTCTGGCAATGATAATCTCCTAAACCTAAAGACTGGGTTACATGTAGCGATGTTGGTAACAATATCGCTGCAACGTCACAGGGTTTGAGATGTTGCAGCGACGCTGCGTGTGACATGCCGCAACGACCAGCGATCAGCTCATTGATCACTGACGTTGCGGAATGGCCGTGACCATTTTCCGGTCGCTGGTCTGCTGCTGTCACACATGCATCGGCATGTGTGACCGGGGCAAAGACCAGTGATCCCCAGTCTGCGCCTGAGACCCTGAATGATCCAACAGCCGTCGGGTGTCGGGCGCATTGCTGCGTGATCGCTGGTAAGTATGACTGTGTGGCATCTCACCAGCGATCACTTACCAATGTTCCAGCGATCCCGATCCGGTCGGATCTCGTTGATCGGGTCGTTGGATCATCGATATGTGTAACCAAGCCTTAAAGCAAACACTGCAGATAAACAACAGCAGGGGACCTTGATAAGAGACACATCACTGAAATTTGTGTTAACCCCCTATAGCATGTTGTCTACAGATTACATTGCAAACACTTGCTGACAGATTTCCTTTAAAGCTCCCGTCACTCACAACGACGCACTAGCGATCCCGACAACGATAACGATCTTGTAGGGATCGTTGATGTGTTGTTACCTGGTCGCTGGGGAGCTGTCAAACAGGCAGATCTCCCCAGCGACCAGGGACCCACCTCCACATTGCTGGTAGCTATGATAAAAAGCGGGTATCTAGGCAGCGCGCACTGCCTGGATACCCGATGTTTATCATAGTTACCAGCGTCCTTCCTGCTTACAGGCAGCGCTAAGCAGTGAGGATGCTGGTAACTATGATAAACAGCTGGTATCTAGGCAATGCGTGCTGCCTGGATACCCGATGTTTATCATAGTTACCAGACTCCTCCCTGCTTAGCGCTGGTAACCATCATAAACACCGGGTATCTAGGCAGTGTGCGCTGCCTAGATACCCAGTGTTTACCATGATTACCAGCCTGTGAGATCGCTGGTTTCTCGCTGTCACACGCAGCGATGCGTGCTCACCAGCGGGAGACCAACGATCAAAAAATGAACCAGAGCACTTTATAACAATCAGCGATCTCACAGCAGGGGCCTGATCGCTGCTAAGTGTCACACTTAGCGAGATCGTTATGGAGATCGGTTACGTCACAAAACCTGTGACGTTACAACAATCTTGCTAACGATCTCGTTATGTGTGACGGGGGCTGAAAGCCATGTAAAGTATTTGGTGAGGGTTTTTTTAATCTCAGAATTTGTAACTCAAACCAGAAGTGGAACAATCAGAGGAAAAGTATAATGGCCAATTTACACACACCAACGTCTGTGTCCAACTTCTGACCAACTTACTGGTTGCAGTGAAATCATGGACACATTGTTCCATTGTACACAGTCACAAAATGGAGCAATGTGTCCATGATTTCACTGCAACCAGTAAGATGGTCAGAAGTTGGACAGATAAGTTGGTGTGTGTAAAGTGGCCCTAAAGGTACCTTTACACGCCGCTACAACAGGATGGATACAACCCGCTACTTCACGTGCACGAGCACGCCCAAACGGTTACAAACGGGAAACGCACCACCTTTACATGCCGCCACAATGTGCGCTACGCTACGTTACATCTACAGCTAGATACATCGCCGGGTGTCTCAAGTAGCCATCTGTAGCTCATCTTACCTCATTTACACACCGCTACAACAAGCTAATATGGGCGGACCTGGTGCAGCAGGGACAGCACATAGGCGTGCCACAATTGTGGATTACGAGACGTCCGTACGATGATAGGACAAAGCAAGAAACCCATGATTGGCCAGGCATCGCAGGAGGCTGTTTAATACATGACGCTCGAGCAATTGTGTAGTGTGACTGGTCAGCTCCTTAAATATGCCGCCTTATGCAGTGAGTACCAATCGTCATGCAGGAGCTTCCTCCAATGATCGCTGAAGGGGCGCGGTATCCCGGAGCCTGTGTCACGCCCCAGCTACATACCAGGTACATCGCCTGGTGTATAGACATCCCTTCTGTAGCTGCTTTACACGCCGATACAGCTCGCTGCAATCGGCTTTGTAGCCACCTGTTTCAGAGCAGTGCTCGGAAACAGATGTATCTGTTTCTGGCTGCCTCCTACCGTCTTCACACGCCGCTACTACGGGCTATATTGACGATGCAAGCTACGATCGTAGCCTGTAGCTGGTTGTATCCATCCTGTTGTAGCGGCGTGTAAAGGTACCCTAACAGAAACATGTCATCAGTTCTACATTTCTTTCCAGCTTCTTGTTGTGGATTACAAATACTGAGGTAAAAAACACACCAAATATTCAACGTGTTCACATGGCCTAAGGATAGAAAAAAATAATTGTCTTTGAACAAAATTCATGTACCCGGTGTGCCACTATGATCAATTTGGCGGCAAAAAACATTATTGAATAGCTCATAAAAAGCCCCATTGACTTCAAACTAACCACAAATGAGGAATCGGGTCTTTGAAGTTTAAAATCTAAAAACTGTTTATTACCCCTCCTGATGCTCCTATGGTAATGGCACACTGGTCTCCTGGAGATCTATGTGCACTGGGCCTCTAGTAAGTAAGGCCCCAGACTAATAATACCGGTGGAGATGGGAATATACACTTATTTCATTTCAGCTGTTCTGGAGCTCCACATCTGCACAATTTGTTTCAGACTTGCTGTCACAGATTCCCTGTAGTAAACTGTGCATTTGTAATGGAGAACTTCAGTAGCAAATCTACTTATGTGTGAACTTACCCTTAAAATAAATAAAAGAGTCCAGCAAATGTGAAAGCACTAGTTGATTTAATTAATATGTACTACCAGCAGGGCTTCTTTTTATGTAGCCACTTGCGCAACCAGATGGTTCCAGTGATTATTCATAGTTTTTTCTCTAAAATCCCCTGGGGACATTAGTTTGGTGGCCACTATATAAACCTTCTGGAAATAGAATAGTAATATACATGTGCATTAAAGTGCAATTTCTTCTACTCAAGGAATGTGTGTCTCTGTGTAATCTAGTCCCTGGACCATTTCGTTCTGGTGGGGAAACCATTTCTATTGTTTTGTTACACAGTAGTCTTGGCTGGAGTCTAGGCTTCTTTCACCTGGAGTAAAAGTCTGCTTTACTGTATTACCCAAATGCCCTGGCCAGCTCAGAGAAGTATACAGCATTTGCACCGCTCACTCCATCACAGTTACGCCAATGTTAGTCTAAACCCAGTTATACATGTCCCAGTCCCTTTTATCATTGGTACTCGCGGCTGGAGGAGGTTATGTATCAGTCACTGAGCCATACATACGTGGAAGCCTGTGTTCTGTAACACAGCTGGGATCCAGGTCCTGACGCATTCATTCTGTTTTCTGAAGCAGCTTAACTTCAATAAACAATTTGCAGGAAAGGAATGTAAATTTCCTACTGACCTGCTCTGACACAGAACTTGTGTATTTCTTGGACATCCTTTTCCTCATGGTTTCCTTGACAGACTTGACTTTTTTACCAAGTGAGATCCTCGGCGTGGTGGGGGATTTGATGACTTCTTTGTATATAAACTCGCCATCTTTCTCCTGGAAGAGTAAATTAGATCAAACTCCAATAAAATAAATATAAGACGTGTAAGAGCCTAGGATCGCTAACAACTTGAGGAGCCACGTGTAAGAGCAAATGATTGCTAACAACACAATCTTTGCTTTTAGAGTATGTGTATGCAGGGAGACATTGAATAACTTGGTAAAAATATCTTGCCATTTTTAAGTTTGATTTATGAAGTGCGAATACTGAAAAGCTGTAGCTTCACTAAAAGAGCTCGGTCCTCATAAACCTCTATGAAGAAGTGAGTGACATAATGAATGGAAACTGGAAATCATAGCTACCAAGTCACGTACCTTAAGGGGCATTCCTGCCTTAGGCTGCTTTCACATCAGCGGTTTTCTGAAATCGCGGCAGATGCGGTGAAAAAAACGCATCTGCCGTGATTACCGCATACCGGCTGCACTTGCGGCACGGTTGCGGCACAGTTGCGGCAAGCCCCATACAATGTATAGGCGGGCTTGCGGGAGGTGCGGCAAGTGCGGTTTTGGCACTTGCGGCAGGTGCGGCCGCGAAATAACCCGCGGTCAGCCGCGTTTTTTTCACGGCCGCACCTGCCGCAAGTGCCAAAACCGCACTTGCTGCACCTGCCGCAAACCCGCCTATACATTGTATGGGGCTTGCAGCAACTGTGCCGCAACCGTGCCGCAAGTGCAGCCGGTATGCGGTAATTGCGGCAGATGCGGTTTTTTCACCGCATCTGCCGCGATTTGAAATAAACACTGATGTGAAAGGGCCCTTAGATAGGCATGTCATACACACAGGATATATATACATTTCTGATAGATGATGGGTCTAGCGTGTAAAAAGCATCTATTGTGAAAACTCGGGACATCATGTACCAGTGTGAATTAAAAATTGGTATGTGATTCGCTCAATTCTATTTCATGAGATTGCCAAAAATAGTTGGGCACACTTTCTTGGCTATTTTCAGAAATGCCATAGAAATCAATGAAGAGGAGCACCCCTGTGTATCCATAATGACACATTGCCATTTAAAGGAGATGTCTAGCAGAGTGGAAAGGCCCTTCCAGCTTTGTGCACAAGATTTTTTGAGGAAATTTTCAAGCAGACACTGCTTTAGGTAACTCTCCTGTTTGGAGGATTTTTTAAAGAAGTTTCTCTTCTACTGAAAAGGTTTTGAATAGTTTTAGAACAGTTTGGAAGTGGTTTTTTTTTGTAACCTTTTAATTGGACAGTGCCTAATTTGGAGAGGTTTCCTTCAAGATCCTCTTCAAATAAGTGACATACATTTTCTTTGTTATTTACCATAAACCCCTTCAGACAAAGCTAAAAAAAATTCCTAATATGACCAGCAGAATTGATTTCTGATGAAAAGTAATTTTAAGAGTTTTTCAAGAGTTTTTGAAAAGGATTTCGGAGAAGATCCGTCCCAAAAAATCCTGAAAAAAAAGATAGCTTGAACATACCCTCCTTAGGATGTATTTACACTTCGTCTTTTTTAGCCATTTAAAAACATACATTTTTCAAGCAGAAAATGCTTCAGGAATTTTTTTCGTCTGTGGACTTTGTAAACTTGAAAGCGTCTTGTATTTTGCTTCTTTTGGGTTTTTCTTGAACGCTTTTGCCTTCAGCTTTTATTTGAGAGTAATTTATTGTCATTTTTTTGGCATCTCTTCATCTTTTTCTGGTTGTTATTTACCTCCATTAAAGTACCACTGCAGCGGTTTTTATTGCAGCACTAGAGTGGTGCTTTAAATCTAAGACCCTTGACCCCTGCATTATACTGTTCATCTGACGGTGTTCTATCACCTCTGCTCCTGTCAGTCTTTGGGACTTGTCGGCAGCTCCAGTGTCTCATGTAGAGCGCCAGGAGGTCACAACTCAATGACAGCCTCGTTCTGGCTTATAGGTGTTTTGGGAGCTTGTGACGTAATGTCTGACTTCTGGCCAGTTAGAAGTTACAGTCACAGGATGGCATCTCCGGAAGGTGAGTATATGATGGTGGCAGGAGGCTTAGATTCAAAGCACCACTCCAGTACTGAGAGAAAAATAAAAAATGTTGTAGTGATGCTTTAAGCAATAGAAATGCTAAAAATAAAACAAACAAAAATTTACTGCAACTTTTTTCGCATAACAAATGGTGAAAATAAATAAACTGTGACACACCCTGTCACATAGGATGGTATATCAGGGGCTGGATTATATGTGTGAGCATGGGGCCGGTGCCCACGCCCCCTCCCTACACAGAAATATGAGGGGATGTGAATGTAGGCTGATCCTGAAGCTCCCAGCATCCACACCCCCAACAAACCTCCTGCTTTTTGCTCTTACATGAAGCTCTCAGGCTGAAGATTTTGGGTTCCATGATGTGGAGGCCAGAGCAGCGGAGCAGGTATGATTTTATTGAATTATAAGAGATCTATACATCCTAGAACTGCAGTGTACATCTCTGCTTTATCATGTAGCAGGGCAGGAACTGTACTAAAAAGTTTTCTCTCACTGGAGTTCCTGTAAAGAAAAGCTTATCCTCTAGCAATTCCATGTTATCTATCTTTACATGAAGAACATTTTTTTTTAACAAGAGTGAGTGATTTGGATAATAGTGCATTGTCAACAAATGCCACCTACACATGTTGACTATTTGATGAGTTCATTACCTCAGTATTCATAAGCCAAAACCAGATAGTGGAACAATCAGAGGAAAAAGTATCATAGAAACACGTCACCACTTCTGCATTTTTTTTTACCTACTCCTGGTTTTGGATTACAAAATGCCCAAGTGAAAAACTCATCAAATACTCAACGTGTTCATATGGCCTTACAAGCTTGACCATAAGGTTCGAGTCATACTTGGGTGCGACTTGTGCGAGCATGCAAGTCAGATGCAAGTTTGACTCCAGCCTAACTCTCTGATGGTACTGGATAGGCAGCTGCAGTAATTCATGCTCTACATTATTAACCAAATTGTCAAAGATCTATATTTGAAAATTTCCATAACGCAACTGTTTTGTAGCCCAACAATTAGTAGACTTGCAATTTTGACTTTGGATAACTGCACTCTTACCATCCAACAATAAGGAGGTACTTCCATTTGTCACCACAAAAAAATAGCTACAATTTCCAGTAGACAATTTCATCTGATTGGCTACTGAAAGTACTACAGTTATCTACTTAAAGCCAAATAAGACTACTGCTACTTATTGGCAGTTTGCAAATATAAAGTTTTCTACACTGCACTAGGACTTCAATTAAATATGGAACTTCAGATAGATGGTATCTTGAAATGCTCATAGAAACGTAGCTGCCAGACCACAAGCAATGTGAACTTTCTGGCAAGGCTTGTGAATGTGTAATAAAAGTCTTGTTACAAAATCCCTTTAATCATAAGTATTATTGGTATACTTGCATAAACACTGTTCCGAGAATGTGTAACCAATAAGTGTTTAGTATTTTTTTAATGCAGTTGTAATGCCGGTATACCCATCTCTTTGTATGGCAGTGTTCCAGTGCTTCCTAGTGCTGATGTCCCTGCACTCTCATCTGCCTGGCAAGGACACCGACAGCGTTACCTCCTCGGCTGCACGCTTGCTCTTGCGGGCGTTCTTGTATTGTATGGTTCCAAGTTAAGCTGCAAAGCTGGCCTTGTGCGTCTCAGCTTCTTGTCTTCCTGTTTTGGTATCCACGTGGAGTGCGGTCTCCAGCTCTGCTCCACAACTGCCCATGTGTGTTTTGGCCCCTGGCTCCCACCAAGGTCCCTAGGTACCAAGGCCTGCACATTCTGTGCAGGTTTTCCTGGTTACTCCCTGCCTCTTAAAGGGGCAGCACGCGCACCTTGAAAATGTGTCCCTAGACTATCGCTGGGCGGCACCAGGAATTCAAGGCTCCCTCCCCTGTTGGGTGGGGTCAGAGCAACTCATTAGGTTTGTTACGTAGTCCGGTTGTTTTGGTCCTGCCTGTTGATCTGGTCTGCCTGTAACCAGAAAGCCCTGCCTGTAACCGGTTCTGTGCCTTCTGCGTTCCTGAATCTGTCATGCCTATGTTCCTGATTCCATCCAGCCTTTGTTTCTGTGTCAGTCCTGTTCATGTTCCTGGACTCATTCTTCCTGTATTCATGAGGCTGTTTCCTTGTCTTGGTACTAGCCTGAATCGTACATCTGTACTTGTGTCCTGGTGCCAGCCTGAATCCTATATCTGTTCCTGTGTCCCGATGCCAGCCTAAATCCTGCAGCCATTCCTGTGTCTTGGTGCCTGCCTGAATCTTGCACCCGTTTCTGTGTCCTGGCACCAATCTGTATCCTTTTTTCCTCTCCTGTGTCTTGACACCACCATGTATGCCACTTGAGACTGGTATCCTGCTTGCGGCCGGCGTATCCAGAGTCCAACATCTCCGGTATCCAGACACTTTTCTTGTCCAGTTCTATCTGTGTACCTGCCCAGTGCTATCTGCCTGCCTGAAACCTAGTACCCATCATGTCCTGCTGTTACCAAGCTCCGCTCAGCTACCACAGACGTGGACTCTGCCCTGGGAGTGGCACTTGGCAGCTACCTTGCGGCACAAGCCTATCCACAACATCAGTGGACCTAGTGAAGAACCTGGTAGCCGCTTAGTCAAGTCCATCCCACATCATAATAAGCCTGGGCCCTTCTGTGGTCCAGGGGGTCCATAGTCACTCACACACTAATGTGCAACATACCAGCACGGGGTGTGATAGTAGTGATCTTATTGGTTGCTGACTATTTTTAAAACTGTTTTAATACACAAAGAATATTGTAGTCAAGTAACTAAAAATTGCCTTTTATATAACATTAAGTATCTAATTCTTTGTGTCTTGTGTATACAATACATATCATATCAGACACTGATCTGTGTATTAGGGTGCATTCACATCTGCATACATAAAATCTGCATGACATATGGATGCTAGTAGAGAAAAAATGTGTGACACTCTCCTACTTTTCCTGGTTGAGAAGCTAGGTGATTTTATATACGCAATATGTGAATGCCCCCTCAGGAGAAGCAAAGTGGACTCACCAGAGGGTCTTCATTTCCAACATGTAATGAACGATTGTTTAGGTCAAATCCACCGAAGCTGCAGGTCCTCTGTGAATTATGAAAAATAGAAAAGAAGGGAACAGATAGAAAGAGAAAGATGGGATAATGGAGAAAAAGATGAATACAATTAATCAGAGAATGAACGTTTTCAAGACAAATCATAAAAGAAAAAAAAACAGGAAATAAAATATTGACGTATTTGATGTTACACCACAGTGATTCATGCTCACAAAATGAAGTCATGTATATCACAAGCTTTAAGAAATTGTTTGTTTAGGACATTTGGTTTACATGCACAGAAACCACTTTTAATACATTGATAGTTGAGACGCCATTACATGTAGATTTAATCAACGTCATCTCAATCCCTATGAAGGATACGCTAATGTATGTTAACCATATGGCTCATTGTTCACAAATAACCCTGCATGATCTTCTACCCACAGTTCTTTATCTGCTTCCAGTATGTTACACGAGAGCATGTTATACACTATTCTAAAACTCCCCTGAGGAAGCTGCCTAGTTGCAGCGTAACGCGTGGGGTCCCCGGTCACCCAGGTTGCAGCATCCATTTTTGGTATGATCTTTTACTTATGAGGCATGTTCATATTGACCTTTCATCCATACCATGTCTAATTGGTTCCTTCATGTGCATGGAGGACCTTGTTGTATAGTTGTTTCACAGACTTCACATGGTGTGTTATTTTTGTTTAATTTTGACATTTCATCTGTTATCTTATTGGTATTGATCTGCTTGCAACTGGCATACTGGGACCTACTTTGTTTTAAGTGGTTTTAATTTTGTGTCTCATGTGTTGTTTGCCTTGGTTATTTTCTATAATAAACTCCATGTTTTGACCTTGGGTGTGCAAGTTTGTTCTGCATAATCTTTTTTCTTCTCTCTCATGATACTATTCTAAAAAGGGACTGAAAAACAGTGGGAAACATGCATGCTATTACTATACACAAAAATCTATATAGATGCACATATGAAATGTGCCTAATCAAAGTGAATGTATATATGTGTGTGTGTAATCCATATGTACATGTGGATTACACACACATATATATGGGCTGGTTTGGGAGGGGGGGGTGAGTATCGGCGGCCCCCCCCCCTCCCAAACCAGCCCATATATATGTGTGTGTAATCCACATGTACATATGGATTACACACACACATATATACATTCACTTTGATTAGGCACATTTCATATGTGCATCTATATAGATCCTGGTATCAATGCCCTTATCCTGGTTTGCATGCCCCCATTCTGGTATCCATGCCCCTTCCTGATATATATGCCCCATCCTGGTATCCATACCCTCATCCTGGTTTCCATGTCCCCATCCTGGTTTCCATGCCCCCATCCTGGTTTCCTTGCTCCCATCCTTGTTTCCATGCCTCCATCCAGGTATCCATGCCCCATCCTGATATATATGCCCCCATCCTGGTTTATGTGCCCCCTCCTGATATATGTCCCAGAATGGGGGACATACATCCTGGCACATAGCCCCCCAAGTCTTACGAGGAAGGTTTGTGGTGGTGCAAGATGCAGTTTCATGGGGCCACAGAGGTTGGGGGCCAAGCCAGGAGCTGCAGTTATTTCCCGGCATGCATTGCTATTCTGGCAATACATGCTCTAGTGTCTAGAAATAGCTGCAAATTGCGGTCTGCGCATGTGCGCGGCCATTTTCTTGAAGTCTGGAAAATAGAGTATCTATATAAAAATGGCCGCGGCGCATGCGCAGACCGCAATCCGCGCCCATTTCTAGACACTAGAGCATGTATTGCCAGACTGGCAATGCATTCTGGGAAATAATAATGGTGGCGGCGCCCACCGGAAACCGGCGCAACACCCCCGTAGCTCCTGCCTTGGCCCCCAACCTCTGTGGCCCAGTGAAAACCGCATCGGGCCCCCCCACTCCACCCCCGCAACCTACATTTCCCCTCAGTAAGATTTTTTTGTTTCTTCTAAAGATGCGCTTTATAAGACTCACTTTCCCCTTAAATTTGGGGGAACAAAAGTGCGTCTAATAAAGCGAAAAATACAGTAATTTTCACTGAAATAGACCATGAAAATCCTACAGAAACAGCAAAGAAAACACTGCAACACACATAAAAAAAAGAAAAGCACTGAGGGATAGTTAGAAAAACTTGGTGCTAATAAAAAAGTGAGTATGGTATATCCGATAGTGATTTATCTGAATACAGCGGCCATTTTTCTTCATCTGGCCATATGCATGAGACGGCCTAAATTTGATGGAGCCTCTGAATGTTGGAGAGATAATAGGTTGTTGGATGCTGTTTGCCTGATCCAGTGTTTCCCCTCAAGATATGCAGCCAAAGAGGTGTACATGTTCTACTTAAAATAACCACAGCATAAGAATCAGTAAGAGCCCTTTCACACTGTTTTTCTTTTAAAAATGCGGCAGTTACGATAAAAAAACCCGCATCTGTCGCATTTTCCACCTAACGGCCGCACTTGCAGCAGGCCTCATGCATTGTCTATGGGGCTTGCAGTAAGTGTGCGGCAAGTGCAGTTCTGGCAGTTGCAGTCGCGAAAAAAAAAAAAAAACGCCGCTGACCGTGTTTTTTTCATGGCTGAAACTGCCGGAACCGCACTTTCCGCACACTTACTGCAAGCCCCATAGACAATGCATGAGGCCTGTTGCAAGTGCGGCCGTTAGGTGGAAAATGTGGCAGATGCGGGTTTTTTTTACCGTAACTGCCGCATTTTTAAAAAAACACAGTGTGAAAAGGCCCTAAGCGAGATATCTAATGTTTTACAAATGCATGAATTATGTTCTAAGGAGAAATCATTCTATAAGTAAAACAATACAAGCTGGTCACTATACCCTGATTTATCAAAACAGGCATTGATGATGAAAATCTTGAGAGGGCATACTGGAATTAGTGTTCCTGACTTATTAGGAGGTGCACGTAAGGTGCATCTGAAAAGTGGTGTATGCCTTGCTACAACTCTTACTCCAGTCTGTGATTTTTGATGCAAGGTACACAGCAGTTTTTCATGAATTAGGTGAGTTGTTAGACCACCATTTACGCCCCTATCCCACAATAGCTTTGCCCTTTGTGAAGAAACTATGAAACTGACATGAAAATGGCAAAAGATGCAACATTTTTGAACAAAATCGAGTTGTGCGCAAAAACACAAATAAAATAATGTGACAATGTCGGAACTGAGACCAGATAGAGCCCAAAGAGTCTCCATCTGCCTCATTATAGTGAGTGGGTCTGTCGGGGATTTTGTCTGAATTGTGGTTTCTGGGGTTTTTTTTGCGCGAGTAGTTGAGATTTTTTTAGTACCATTTTGAGGTTTATAACTTTTTTGATTGCTTTTTATTCAGACATTTCAGATGTAGAATGAACAAAAAGCCGCAATTCACTTATTGTTTTTATATTTTTGTTTTGCATGGTTCGCTGTGCGGTTTTCGGCTGTGGGTGAAGTGGGGGTTTTGGTGCTATAGACGTATACCGAGTGTTGTTTTAAAATGTTGATGAGGGAATAAGGCCCATAACGACTGCTGTTTATTTGCATATTGGCGGCTGTTAAGCGTTTAAAAAGGTTTTAGCCCCTACAGTTAAGTATAAAGCGTATTTTAGAAGAGGAATGCCATATCCTATGTGCATTTCCTCCACTTGACAAATTACACAAAGAGGAGAATGTGTTGATTACCAGAAGAAGGCAACGCCGTGTAACTGTAGCTGACTCCATCATAATGTAGCAAAGTTTATGAACCGATTCATCAAGACCAGTGTTGTTCACGTTCTTGATGAAGGGGTGAATGCCTCTTCATGAATCGAGACTGTCTGACAAGTCTTGTTTGCCTCTGTGCGCACGTCAGAAATCTCACTCCAGTCAGGTACTGGAGTCAGAATTCTGTATTTCAGGCATAGGTAAGACTAAATGTCTTCATGAATTAGACAAGCTGTGATGTCCCGCCTCTGCTGCCTCGCTTTTGGTCCTATGTCTTTTATTTTATTTCTTTTATCACTATTTTCCACCAATTCAATAGAAATGGTAAATGCAACAAAACCTTTCACATGAGTATAGTCATTTCCAAAAATCTCCAAAGCTTTGATCATTCATTTTATTTTTCTTCCTAAAGTCTGACCCCTTTTCATTAATAACTACATCTTAAGCCTAAGATGTTTTTGAGCACTGTAAGCAACCTATTCTCTATGTACAACAGCATTCTTGATATACATAACTACAGCATGAAGATATGTGTTCTCATCCCAACAGATCATGTACAGAAAGCTATTTATTTTGACAATGTGGCTACTCCAATGCTTGATGTAATACAAGAGGTATGCAAGGATTTTAATTCATATAACCCACTTTCCACTTTTGTTCACAACACAGATCATTGCTCTACAAATGAAAATTAGCCAATAACAATATACCTTAAAGCACAATTTCAGCAGTTTTTTGTTTCTTTAATTGCACAGGTGGAGTGGTGCTTAGGTTCCCTGACCCCTGTCTGGCGTCACCTTTTTCCAGCATCACCCCGGGCAGTTGTTGGTGATTTGTGATCTGCCGGCAGCTCCAGTGTTTCATGTAGCTTGCCGGAGGTAACTTTTCAATATATCTCTATGGAAGCCTCATTTTTGCTCATAGAAATGCATTAAGCTCTTGTGACATAACTTCTCACTTCCAGCCAGTCAAAAGTTACAGGCACAAAAAGGCGCTGCAGGACTGGAGCGGCATCGGTAAAAGGTGAAGATGTCGGAATGTGAGTATATGACAGGGGGCTTACATTTAGAGCACCACTCTAGCGCTGACTCCCCCACTGGAGTGTGCTTTAATGGACATAAACTCCATGAAATTGTATCCCTATTCACTTTAATTCATTTCCAAGCCTCATTGCCCCGTGTCTCTGTACTTTATTCAGTATCAATTCTTCCTTAAAGTGGATCTGTCAGCTTTGTATTCTACCATATTTAAAGGGCAGCATCTGGACCGTTGTCCAGAATTGGACTACTATCTATCTTTCCTGGCCCTATTGGACTCCAAAAGAAAGATATTCTTCGCTTTTCGTGCTGTGATCCTGAGGTTTTGGAAATCAACCCGGGTTCCATCCCTACTTGACTGGTTCAGGTAGGTGATGGACATTTTCCGAATGGAGGAGCTTTCTGCAGAAGCATCAGGATCTCGTGATAAATTCTCGCGGATTTAGTTCGATTGGATTATTTTCCAAGATTCTGCCGACTTCAAGAGTATCTTGACTGATACGGCCATATTGACACGACCTCTGGTAGACGGGGAGCAGGAGTAACATGTACCCTCCTTCTCTCCCTGGCCCTACCCTTCTCATTACATGGCCTCACTTAGATTGCCTTCAGATTTGCAGATGCCTCCGCAGCGTTTTGCGGAGGCATCTGCATGCAGACGGCAGCCCCTATGTTTATAATGGAGCACATGGCGGTCTGCAGATGGTTGCAGACCGCCGTGCGCACCCATTCACTCCTATATGTGATCTGTGCGCAGGCGGATGCCTGCGCACAAATCACACACTCTCGCCCGCAGCAGGGACGCAACTTGTCGCGTCCCTGGTGCGGACGAGAGTGTGTGATCTGTACGCAGGCATCCGCCTGCGCACAGATCACATATAGGAGTGAATGGGTGCCCACGGCGGTCTGCAAGCATCTGCAGGCCGCCGTGCGCTCCATTATAAACATAAGGGCTGCCGTCTGCATGCAGATGCTTGCAGATGCCTCCACAAAACGCTGCGGAGGCATCTGCAAATCTGAAGGCAGCCTCATCCTTGTTCTATCCCTCTTTATGATTTTTACTCATCTTCTTTCTTTTTTCTACTTCCTCTATTTTGTTATATTTCTTCTTTACTACTTCTAGTAGTTTTAAGTCTGTACCCATCACCCCCTGGATCTTGATGAATATCGAACAATATTACATGTACATAGTTACGAGAAGCCCCTGGATAATGGCTTTCCATGATGGTGGAACAGGCATGGGCTGAGCCTGTAAGTGCCTTTCAGCAGCAAGACTAAAAGGGTGACACTCTAACTACTGGGAAATTCCAGTGGAAGGAGCAAGGGGATATTGATTCTCGGTGGAGCTCAGCTCCTCCATGAAACCAGTTGCTTTCTCCACCCAAAGAAGAGCTCTGTTTAACTTGAATTGTTATTTGAGATATAGCTGATAAGTCACCAAGAGAGGAGCTACTGAATTATGAATGTTTTTTCTACTGATGATAGCTCCACTGTTTTATCTTATTTCTTACCAAGCTGTTAACTGAATATATGTATATCCTTGTTATGCCATTCAAAACTTAATAAAATAAGATTAACCATAAAGGGCAGCATCTTACAGAAATGCATTTATGAGGAGAGTGTACCTTGCCTCTTCCAACCCTATGAGTGCCTGCTAATCACAGCCCCAAGAGCAGAGAGGCAGTTCAATCCGCTTCGAAGAGAATGTGTCACCAGGTTTTGGCACCTAATTTGAGAACAGCATACTATGAGACAAAGACCCTGATTTCAGCGATATGTCACTTACTGGGCAGCCTAGTGTAGTTTTGATAAAAACACTTTTAACCCCTTCATGACTGGGGAATTTTTCATTTTTCATTTTTGTTATTTGCTCCCCTGCTTCCAAGAGCCATAACTTTTTTAGTTTTCCATCATTATAGACATATGACGGCTTGTTTTTTACGAGACGAGATGTACTTTCATATGCAATAATTTATTTTACCATATAGTGTACAAAGAAACAGGGATTTTTGTGTACTCACCGTAAAATCCTTTTCTCCTAGCTCATCATTGGGGGACACAGGACTGTGAGTGTATGCTTTTCTGCCACTAGGAGGCGACACTAAGCAAAGCTTAAAATAGAGCCCTCCTTCCTGCAGTATACACCCGAGCGTGGGCGTAGCTATTCAGTTTAGTACTAAAGCAGTAGGAGAGCTGGTAATAAGGTACGAATGGTGTAAGGTACAATGCTGTGCTTGTTAGGTATGCTTTGCATATAGCGGTGTGCTTTTAAAGCGTTAAGGGTGGGTGCTGTGTCCCCCAATGATGAGCTAGGAGAAAAAGATTTTATGGTGAGTACACAAAAATCCCTGTTTCTCCTTCGCATTATTGGGGGACACAGGACCGTGGGACGTCCCAAAGCAGTCCCTGGGTGGGGATCTAGCAGTGGTGGTCGGGCATCGTGCGCTAGCTGTTTACAGATGCGCGACCGCTGCCTGTAGGATTTTCCTGCCTAGGCTTGCATCTGCAGAGGCCTGGGTGTGGATGTTGTAGTGTTTGGTGAATGTATGTAGGCTGGCCCAGGTTGCAGCTTTGCAGACCTGAGCTGCCGAAGCTTGGTGGCGAATGGCCCATGAGGCGCCCACTGACCGGGTCGAGTGTGCCTTAATACCTTCTGGGATTGGCATTCCCTTGATGCGGTAGGCTTCCTGGATTGTGGAGCAGATCCATCGTGCCAACGTGGATTTGGACGCAGCCATTCCCTTTCTAGGACCCTTGGGAATGACGAACAGCGTTTCTGTTTTGCGGAAAGGGGCTGTTCGGGAGATGTAATGTCTGAGAGCCCTCACCAGGTCCAGGGTATGGAGCTGCTTTTCGATCCAGTGTATCGGAGTTGGGCAGAGGGACGGGAGTACGATGTCCTCATTCAGATGGAATTGAGATACCACTTTGGGTAAGAAAGAGGGAGATGGTCGTAGGACGACTTTATCCTTATGGAAGGACAAGTAGGGGGGCCGACAGGATAGGGCGGCCAGTTCGGACACGCGCCTAATTGATGTAATAGAGACGAGGAAGGTGACCTTGTGCGAGAGAAGGGTTAGAGGAACCTTTTTGAGGGGTTCGAACGGTGTGCCTTGAAGCACGTCGAGGACTAGGTTTAGGTCCCAGACCGCCACGGGCGTCCTGTAGGGGGGTCGTGTGTGGGAGACCCCTTGAATGAATGTTTTGACTTGTGCTTTTGACGCAATCCTGCGTTGGAAAAGAATACTTAAGGCCGAAATTTGGCCCTTGATGGAGTTTGGTGCTAAGCCCGCATCGAGGCCATTCTGGAGGAATTCCAGGATCCAAGGGGTTAACAGCGCCGATCCCGGATCTGATCGATGCTGTTACCCCGACATCTTAGCTGATGAGATCAGCTGAGACGTTGGAGCTTTGATGTGAGCTCACCGCCGGAGCTGACATCAAAGCCCCCTTACCGACCCAGGACTTTGTATAACGTCCGGAGTCGGCAAGGAGTTAATCACAAAGAGATTATCAATAGAGGACTAGTAAACATGCTGCGAGGTAGTCCTCTATACTCAAGAACTCTGTATAACCCCAACCCCACCACTGATTGACAGCCTTCAGTGCACACTGGGTTTTAAAGAGCTCCACCTTCACAAAACGGATGGGCCTACAGCAGATAACACAGTGATTTTATTAAAACTGCAGCAAGCAGCCTAGTAAGTGATACATTGCTGAAATCAGGGTCTATATTATGCTGTTTTCAGATGGGATAGCAAATATGACACATTCCCTATTAGGCTGGAATCACACTATCATATGACGACTTGTGCGAGAATCACATCAAACTGCCCGGACGCTCTCCTGACCTGAGTGTTACTACTACATGTATTTCTATGCAGGTGTCATTTTCAGTTCAGGAGAGTATTTTGATGTGGCCCTCTCATGAGTCATACAGAAGTCTGCCTCCAACCTAAGTTGACAACACAGGTAATATCAATCAACTGGTTGGCAGGAAATAAAAAAAAAAAGGGGTTGTCAGGCTGTGTCCAACACGACGCAAGAGAACACGGGTAATCAATGCTAGAAACGGTTCATGGATGTATAAATGAGTGCATTGGCTGATATCGCGGACACATATAATATTCCTAATTTAAAATCCTTCCAGGTATCCTGATTATTTTGATACTGCCTTGTACCATCTCTTCACACAGCCAGTTGGTGCAGATTTATTAAACAGTTTTTAGACAGTAAAATCAAGGAAATGAGCTGGACCGTACCGCATGTTGGTATAAGTGCAACGTGTAGGTTCATGTTCACAATATGGACATTGAAGAACAAAAACTTAAGACCGTTTTAACGTAAAGAGGATTTCTTAAACTAATTGTATTACCCTAAAGTCAGCTCCAACTCCGACCGGCTGTTTACGATGATTGTTTACAGGATGCAGAGGTGACGTCACGCCTACATCGAGTGTGACCGCTGCAGCCAATCATTTTGCTCAGCAGCCTTGCTGTCTACATTGGCAGACAGCTGAATTTGTAGCAGTGGCTACTAGTTAATCAAACTGGTACATCTTAAAACTGGCTAGTCTTCGTTTAAACCACCTGTTAGTTGGCTATGTGCAAAATATTTCCCACTAAATTTCTTAGGGTGGAAACACACTGGAAAAAAAAAATGTGGTCCGATTGTTGTTTCCGAGAGTCTTACGAGTGTTGTCCGATTTTTGGTCAGTGTGGCTTGCTGTCCGTGTGCAATCCATTTTTTTTCTTAGTAGCTATTTACTGTAGAATCATTTACAGGAACATTTTTTACAGTTGTTTGAGCTACAGAATGCTAATGTATTAGTGAAAAAAACGGATGCCGCTCGAATGGTCCGTGTGTGGTCTGTGATTTTGTAGGACCCATAGACTTGCAATGGCGAGTCTTGCGCGTGAATCAAATGCTGTTGCAGCATGTTGCGATTGGCTTCTCGTGCGTCAATCGGATGAGAAAAAAATACCCGACACTCACAAATGTGCTCTCGGACATTGAATAATATTGGTCCGACTGCAATGCGAGAAAAACCCGCATTGCAGTCGTCCGAATTTCACGCCAGTGTGTCCGTACCCTTAAGCACAGCAATGTGCAATAGACCATCCTTTTCCCTTGAAGTCATGCTCATGAACCACGGAACAAAAACACATGCCTTGCACCTCATTTATCAGAATTCTGATGCATTCAGCTTACTAAATCTCCTTGTTATAGCTAAATATCTATCTATAGAGTCCCTATTCATTCTAATACACATGACCCTTTCAATTCTTGTCTTTTCCTGTAGACTATGTGTTGCTTCCTATATCTTTTCTTTGTTAAATGCTGCTATTTGCACAGGAAACGGACAATTTAACTGGCCTTTTGTCCAAGTGAGCAGAATAAGGAGACCCTTCAGCCTTCCCTACAACACTAGAGATATTTCTGTGAAAAGAAAACATAGGAGGCAGCTGGAGGAAACAGAGAAAAAGCCAGGTTCTAAAAAACAGGGGACTATATCCACCCTAGGGAGATAAACAGATTTTTGCAGCTACTTTATATAAGGAAGAGGGATTTTGGACAATACAGCTGGTATGTTAGTGAAGTATGGATCACAAGCAACACTAACAGAAACAAATCCCCAGCATATAAAGGTGCGTTTTGAACAAAGGTGATAATGTATTAGCGCTACAGACACAGCCAGGGACACCGCTCTATGTATAATTACCTTGCGGTTTTATTGTACCAATATCAAGTACCCCGGTCTCCACAACGCGTTTCGGCGCTAATTGCGCCTTTCTCAAGTGATTCACTTGAGAAAGGCGCAATTAGCGCCGAAACGCGTTGTGGAGACCGGGTACTTGATATTGGTACAATAAAACCGCAAGGTAATTATACATAGAGCGGTGTCCCTGGCTGTGTCTGTAGCGCTAATACATTATCACCTTTGTTCAAAACGCACATTCAACCTCCCGCTGGGAAGCGTGATATCCAGCAGCTTGACCTCCAGGACCTGCCGTACATCAATTACCACTCCCTCAGAGGATTACTTGGATCAGCAGTCTGTGCACCAGAGGATCACACAAACCTGCCTCTCTAAGGCTCCGGGTGGTGTGGAGATCCCACGGGATCATAATTCAGCCCAAGAACTAGTTGTGCAGTCGGCACAACTAAATAAGGTGAGCACGGGGGTCATATCACCGATCCCCTCTTGTAATATAGCAGTTTGGCGCAAACCCTCTTATCTTTTTATCCAGCATATAAAGGGTCACTTAAAAAAAAAAAGTGTTATACGTTAAATAGTCAGAGAACAGAAAGAAAGAACCAAATAACCTGTATATGCCGAAAGGTTTTCGTTATTCCTTATTATAATGCAAAACATATACTGTATGTCAAAGCAAACCTTAGAAATACAACAAGGTACAATGATATGATAAGGCAAGAAGAAAATCTACTAATTTTGCATAACATTGGCACAAATGTTTATTATAGCCTATAGGTCCCTGATAATCTTAAAGGCAAAGCCAGAGTAAAAAAAGGGCCCAATGCTGACTTTTCTTGCACATGAAACAGTTAATGGAATGATCTGTGGCGACATGCAATCAGAAAGATCATTGGAAAAATAATAGGTATATGACATGAACACAACCATCTGCATGCTGCATAGTCTGAAAATAAAATGGTACACAGGATGACCACTTCCACAACATGTGAACCCCCTCCATGTCCCAGAGACTGCAGTCAGAAATGTAATTCATCTGATAAGTGTGTGCTCTGTGCTCACACACATTGTGCAATAAAGAATACTGGGAAATTCTATTGAATGTAAAAACTGTATTTCCATATGATGAGCCAATGTCTCTTATGGGATATTTGTGAAGCTGTAAGATGCTAAATGGCATAGTAATTACCAGCAAAAGTATGTGAGAGCCTAAGCAGAATAATGCAATCTTTATCTAAACAGCAGAGTCACTGCCGTGCGGTAGAAGAGCGCGCGCCTTCAGGCATCTTTCCATGAGATAAGTTTGTCAGGCTTGTTTACGGTTGTGTCATTAGACATAGCTCTAGAACCAAAATGTGAGAACACAACAAGCTGGCACATTTTTCTACAGTTCAGATACATAGATTATACTTCATTTGGCTAGTAAGAGACTTTTACAAGCAAGTAGGTAACTTGACACGCTTGTGAAGTTCTAAAGGCTTTTATGGAAAACAGGCACAGAGGTTTCCATCAAACAGACCTTCATCAGTGTGTTAAAATGAGATGAGGTACAATAGGGTATAAAATAAAATTAAAGAAAGGAAAAAGCAATAGCAGAAATTAAAGGTGTCCATAAATCAGAGAATGAGTAAAGCTTTACTCATTATCCAGATTTGTGTACACCTTTAATTTCTGCTATTGTTTTTCTTAAACATTTATTGAAATTAATTTTGACTTTTATTTTATACTTTATTGTACCTCATTTCAGTTTAACACACTGACGAAGGTCTGTTTGATCAAAACGTCAGTGCCTGTTTTCTAATAAAAGCTTTTAGAACTTCACAAGTTAGCCGAATTATCTCCTTGCTTATATGGAACTGGATCCTACTTGGGCACTTAAAGACATCGGAAGCGCCATGTCTTCCTTTCCATCTTTGTCATATACAGGCGCATAATGTAGTATAAAAATGCCTATCCAAGGGACTCTATTCACAATGACAAAATGTTCAGTTTATTAGGTGTATGGAAATGAGTGTTTTGGCTGAGCTTTCTTTTGGCATCTATTTAAAGTGGAAAATTGTGCACATCTAAAGTGAAGATCATACGTGGGAAGGGTTATGTAAAGTCATTGCTGACTGCAGCTCAGTAGGAGATGGGAGGCAAACACCAAGGGAACATTCAGACTCACAGACTTTTGATGGATTCTTAAGAGAACCCTTTTAGTACAACGGTCCACAGTGGCAGCCCATTTTCTCTCTGCTTCTTCCTCTTCTTCCAGTAGGCACCGTTTTCAGCCTTGCTAAGGGTTCGGTCACTGACAGGTCGGACAAGATGAGTCAAGTTCAAATGACTGTATAAGCTTTTCTCAACCACATAGGTGATGTTGAATTCGCTGACTGTGCGGCCTCTTGGCCTTCTGTTTGAGAAGACACTGTTGCCTCCTTTAGTCCGTTGACGGAATATTTGCGGCTCACAGACAGGAGAAGATGTCCCTTTTCTAGATGGTCGCTGGCTGAGAAAAGCTCTAGCACATGAGTAATTAGAGTCAAGTTTCTTCAATCTTATCTGCTTCCTTATATTTTGCACCTCTTCCAGAGAAACCAAAAGATGATGTTTGTGCCTGTTTCTATCATAAAAGCAAACACTTTCTGTACTTACCCCATGGCTCAAGGAGCCAAGGCTTTTCCTTAATTCTCGTTCTGTCATGGAACGGGAAACTTTTTGGGATTTCTCATCTTCAGGATAGGAAAAAAAAGTTCCAATTTTCTTGGGGGGCTTGATAAGCCCTCGACCTTCTGTTTTGCTCAGTGTCTTTATCAGCTTTCTATTAACGCTCATTGTATCAAAGCTTCCAGGTGAAGGAGACATGGAAAGTGGACAATCTTCTGGATGGATTTTCTCTAATGATTTATCTTTACATTGTGGCTTCTTATGGACTCCAGAATAAAGTGCTGATTTATCATCTACAACAGGAGTGCTGTGAACCGCATCTTCTAGACCTGTGTAAAAAAAGATATCAAATTAGTAGACGACCGATATTAATTATCCATAAATGTGACATTTCTAAGTGATATTCCTAATTGTTGCCAAGTTTGCATGTGACAGCTAAAACACAAACAAACAAAACAAACTCTTTATATAATGAAGTAATTAATTGGAATAATAGCGAAGGCATTGCCAAATGTTTAAAGTATGTTGGAAGTCAGGCTGCCAAAAAGAGCCCAAAGCATCTTGAACTAAAGCAGATGATATTCCAGAAGACAAAAAGCTTCAATTATTTTAATCGGACACTATGTAAAAAGTATTATCATTTCAATGTGGGTTGGTCCAAATGATGGATATTTAAAAAAAAAAATAAACAAATAAAGAATATTACTGCTACAATAGCTGCTTCATTTTCCTAATGTTTTGTGATAGTGTTCAGAGTTTGGGCTCTCTAGTATGGGGCGCCAAAATGAATAGGTAATGGTGTTAATGGACTTCTGCTTGGCAATATTTATAGCAACAAAGTAGTGGCTATAGCTCAAATGGCAGCAGACCACACGGCCGCTGCGGTGCCATATGTCATGGGTGCCCTGTGCCAACACCAAAATTGCAACCCTTCAAAGAGGAGAAGGGGGCACCGTCTCCGCAAAGCTGGATAAATAATTAAGCAGCCTCAGCGAGTCAATCGGGGGTGCACTTAACTTGAAACAATGTGAGACAAACTTTATCTTGAGAGGAGAAAAAGGTGAGTGCCTTTTTTTCTCTTCTCAAGCCAAAATTGCAACCCCCTCCAACCTTTGTATGTCATCACATTTTCAATTGTATCGGCATCGCAGATGCCAATACAGTTAAAAACAATGATAAAAAGAGACAGCGCTCTGCTTCCTCCTTGATCATTCTCCCTCGGCGTCTGAGATCTGACATCTCAGTGATGCGGGTGCAATAATGTCACTTCTGCGTGCCCGCTGTGCAGAGCTGCGGAGCACTCACACAGAAATGGGAGCAGCAGGAAAAGAGGAGAGATCAGTATTTTTTTTAAATCAGTACACTGGAGGCCATAGGACTCCGGGGTGTGCGTCATACAATATGGAGGACTGTGGGGGTATTGTATAATAAATGAAGAATTATGGGGTGCATTTTAATGTGTGGAGGCTTATGGGGGTGTATTATATGATATGGAAGACTATGGGGGTACATTATAATATATGACAGACTATGGGGTGCATTATAATATATGAAGGACTGCATTATAATAAATGGAGAGCAATGGGGGTGTATTATAATATACAGTGTGAAGGTTTCCGTGGGGTCCTGCATACTGTGTGGAGGGCTGTATACTGTTTTTAGGACTAGTGGGTTCATTATACAGTGTGAAGAGGTGTAGGGGCATTATACTGGATGTAGGCTCCTTAGACTGTGTGGGGGTTGCAGTTAGGGCTCATACTGTATTGGGGTCAACATAATTTGCCAGGGTATTTGAAGAGGGTTACAGTAGACTCATCATACTGTGTTTCTAAAGAGTACTGTGGAGAAATTCACTGTGGAGCATTATACAGTGCTTGTGGGACACTTTTATTTGTATCACACTTCATGTGTGCAATTTAAGAGGAATCTAGATGCTTCATTAGGAGGAAGATTACTTTGTAAGGGCTGCAATTATGCCCTTATATGACCTAGCCGAACATTAACGGGGGAGGGGGAGTTAGAAATTCTACTTTGGTGCCCCATGATTTCTATGTATACCCCTTCAACAAACTCTTAAAGGGAACCTGTTAGGTCGTTTTAGCCCCCTATCCTACCACTACCTGTCCCTGCACCTTGCTAGAACATCCCTAACCTTCCCTCTCTGATCTAAAACTACACTATGTTGTAAAAAACAACTTATTAATTTACATATTTGCATGGTAATGAGGCATCCAGTCCACATCCATAAACTGACATGGGCAGTCTCCAGGGCTCCGTCTCCCCTCCCCCACACTGTTATCATGCCCCGCTGGGCGTTATCATTAATTTCTCTCACACATTCCCGTCTCTGTGATTCAAATCTCCCCCCTCTGAGTGTATGATGCCATTCCAGCGTCATTTCCACACCTGCATCTTGTGAAGTCTTCCGGGATACATCTTCATAACGCTCAGTGCGCATGCTCAGCAGTCCTACCTGACGGCTCAAGCATTCTAGGCAAGCGTACTGAGCATAATGAAGCCGCTCAGTGCACCCTGGAAGACTTCACAAGGCGCAGGTGCAGAAATTACACTAGAATGGCATCATACACACTGAGGGGGGAGATTTGAACCACAGAGCGTGGGCCGCATGAGGGAAATCAATGATGACGCCCAGCGGAACGTGATAAGAGCAGGGACGGGGGAGACGGAGTACTAGAGACCACCCATGTCAGTCTACGGATGTAGACTGGATGCCTCAATACCATGTAAATATGTAAGTTACTAACTCGTTTTTTTCAAACATTATAGTGGAGTTTTAGGTCAGATAGGGATGGTTAGAGATGTGCTAGCAAGGTGCAGGGACAGGTAGTGATAGGTTAAAGGGCTAAATCGAGCTGACAGGTTTCCTTTAACATTAGGGTGTGTTCACATCTTCGTATATAAAATTGTCTAGATTCTCAGCCAGAAAAGTAGGATTGTCATGCGTTTTTATGCTCACCTAGCATTCGTATGTCATTGTGAGTGTGTATGCGCATGACAGTCTCCTACTTTTCTGGCTGAATCTAGGTGATTTTATATATGCAGATGTGAAAGCACCCTAAGACTAAGAAAGCAATCACATCAATACAGCAGAGCACAGGCTAGAGATGGGTCTGCTTTATCAAGGCTTTTACTCTCGAACAGTTCCTTAACAGCTCTGAAAGGTGGCAAAATGTTAGTGCATCTTTATGTCCATTTAAATCAGCTCCGCCAAAATGCGAAGAACTGTGGTGGACCTAGGGCAGGATGGGTATGATCATGGTCGCCCATTTCATTCTTTAAAAAGTACTGGCGTTTTTACAGCAAAAATGCTAATCATGTCTATGACTAAAGTAACATTGCTGGTTCAGTACAAGGAGGAACATGCAACTCATTAACGTGTCGAATTAATTAAATGGTTTGTGTCTTTCAATGTATTTGGAACCTTGTATGCCGTAGTGTGCATCAATCAACCCTCATGGTTTTGGAAGAAAATGTGCTCTATTTCATACATTTATACTAATGTGAGGGCTTTGAACAGGTAAAACAACCAAAGTAGGTTTGGAATTTCTTGACTGTAATATAGTACAACTGGAGCAATAGGAAAATACATTTTGGGGGATCAGAAGTGGCATGTTAAAGCAAATAAACAATGGTCGTAATTCCCCACAGTGTAAGATCATTATTAGTTTTGATCCTACCGTACTATTATCTACATAATGTATGATTCTTGTCTCGTCATATTCACCTTCTGTATTGGGCTTTTTCATTTCTTCAGCTCGAATAAGTTTTTTCCTCACTCTCCGGGTAGAGTTCACAAGCTTGTGCAGTCTCTTAAATTTTACTGACTCCTCAGATTCGTCTTCAGACTGTTCTCTCGACTATTGGAGAAGGAAAATAGACACATACATAGATACAGGGCTAAAGGGTAGTGGAATCAAGAAAAGCGACATATTCCTAATAATCCAGCCATAACTATCCGATTACAGCAAGTCGCAAACGCATTTAAGTAAATTTCTGCAAACCCTTGCAATAGGGCAAATCATAGATACTGTCCAAGGGAAGAGAGCCCACATTAATCTACTACTGAATGAGAACATATGAATTACCGGGATATTCAGATTTTATAGCAACAGAAAGTAAATAGCGACCACTCATACTTTATAATCATATTTGCAGAGAATTAAACCAGTATTTTTATGCAATATTTTGATCTGTTGAAATAGCCTTTTCCTTTAAACCATGACCCTCAACAATGTGAAAGCTACAGGATGTCAAGAATACCAAAATGCCTACTTCTCTCTTTTGTTTTACCTCTGTAAGTGCCCATGCCTTCCTACATTTAGGGCCCAAATATCTGAAGCCTGGCACATACAGTGGCTGGTATTTAACATATAGTGCTGATAATGTATAGATTGTCTTTGCAAATTTTGAAACCACTGAAAAACTATAATAAAATGACAACCAGGATTATGAGGCTATTATAGAGTGCCTTCTCCAGCAGAATGTTAGGCTTCTGTAGCCATAGATTGCACCACTGTGTTCTCCAGACTGAACGGAACTGGTTAATGGGAGGCTCAAACCTATCATAATACAGAAGATATTCCCCAACCTCAAGTCACATGTTTATTTATTTCCTTTACTCTTCCATTTGATCACATGTGCTGCATCCCAGATGTTCTGCCTCAAGAGCGCAATATAATAAAACAATAAGAGAAAAATGCAAGTCTTCTCCAGCAGCAGCGACAGCAGATGGATCAAGATGGAACAGAGATCCTGTCCATGATCCAAATCATATACAAAGCCTTCGCTCCACCCATAGAGGGTGAAGATGTCTGCAAAGGCTTACATATCAATTAATTACACTGTTTCTTCATGAAGATATCTATTCACTTAATTAAAAGAAAACTTTTTTTATTGTAAGTTATAGCATCAGCTCTTACATACAAAGTCTGAATTCTGGCAATCACACATGTGAAATATTGGTCTCATACTATATATTGGATGGCTTACTCTATTAAGGTCAGATCAGAATATCCCACACACTACACTGATGAGGGGCTGGTACCCCGAAACGCAGCGTCTGCAGTTTGGGGTTCTGATCTGGCACAAATCCCTTAGTCATATTAAAAGCTTGTAGGAAAGTGAAATTTTGACTTTGAGAAAGCTGCTTAAATGTGGCACTGGAGTTTCTCTACTTCCTTAGTGAAGTGCAAATTTGCATATATCTGAGAGGAGGGAAGTGGCTACAATCTCCTCACCTACTTCGCTGTCTCCATAAGGTTGATAGCAAGTTCCCAGACCTCTATTAAGGTAAGAAGTCATTTTACTGATGTCAGATTCTAATGTATTCACAGACTATTACAGACTATCGTACCATGGAAGAATATGTTTAGATACTTATTTCAAGAGCTTTTCTACATACAAGATGCAGTAACTGCACAGTGCTTTTAAGTGATAATGTACAAATGGACACTGCTTTCTAGACCTACTAACTGGTGGAAGCCACATTGGGCAAAGCTTCATCTCAGAATACAACCCTAGGCCAGTGTTAAGACTAGCATGTGGCATGTGATGTGATATGCTAATGACACTCAACACAGACTCTGCTGTGAGATCAGATCACATGTACAGTGGAGAAGGAGAGATCAATCTCTCCATCTCCTCCATTGCAGGCCTCTGTTTATTTCGCGTTGCACTTCGATGACATCTGAGTTCAGTCCGATGTTTCACTCGCACCCATACACTAATATGGGTGCGAGTGAGTTAAGACTTCCTGACAATCACAACATGCTGCAATTTTTTTCTGCAGTCCGATTAGGGCTGAGGAAAACCCGCAGATCTGAGCTGCCTTATTGCCTAACATTAGACTGAGTGCAATGTGACAATTTTCTCCAGCCTTAAGGGTCATGGCTTCTGTTCCCAAGTTTTTCAAGCCCTTGCAATGACAAAAAAAATTTAAAATAAATCAAAACGTTTTCAGAAGGAACTTTCTTTGGTGGTTTCTTGATCGTTGATAGAAATTAAAGCACCACTGAGTGCCATTTTAAGTCTATGTGCATGTCCCCAGCCTTATACTCACCATCCAACAACTTCACCTTTTACCAACACCGCTCTGATCCCGTCATGCCATCTTGTGACTGTATCTTTTGACTGGCCGAAAGTCAGAAGTTACATTACAAACTCTCATTGCATCTCAATGAGATCCTGATTGTGGCCAGAACTAGGCTCTAATAGAGATACATTAAGTTGCAAACTCCGGCTCTCCATGAAACAATGAAGCTGACGGCAGGTCATAAATCACAGGAGATGAACTGGAGCGGAGGAGATAGAATGTGAAGCCACTGGAAGATAATTACGATAAAGCGGTGAGGGAGACTTACATTTAAAGCACCACTCCAGCTCTGCAATGAAAACAATATGCGGAGTGGTGCTTGAACTTCATTCAACAATCCCTAGTGGTAGTTCAAGCAAAAACACAAGCAAAACACTTACAAACTAGTGTCGCTTGAACTTTCTTAATGTATTGTATCTTATAGGTTAGTGTGTCTTCAGAGCAAAAAAAAAAAAACTAAAAAAAAGTCAGTACTTTGCCTGTCAGTGTTAACAGTAACAGGCTTAAAGGCTTAATAGATTGTGCATCTTGTATGCTCTATTAGGCTTTGGCCTGCGTGTTAGTCATCTTGTTCCCACAGCATCCATCAGCTCCAAACAATTGTGCTGAAGGATGTCAAAGAAGTGATAGAGTTGAGTTACTACAAATACTCACACACTCGTTTCTCTCTATAAGGCCTCCTTTACATCTCTGTGATTCAGTTTTTTTCACAGATACCACATGTACTCATTATAACCTATTGTGCTAACATTCATCAGTGTGCCATCCGTGTCCTGTATATGTTTAAAGTGAGCCTGTCACTGTTTTGGGCGTTATAAACTGACCAGAACCTTAAACATACCGTAGTTGGGGATGCTGTAACCCCTCTATATCCTCAGACTGCCCCCTGCATTCCTCATAAATCAAGTTTTAATGTGTCCCACGCTGTAGGTTTATGAGTTATTAAGGGTCTGATGGAGTGCGACACACTTCAGTCCGAGCCACACGTTGCCTAGAAAACCCGCCACCTGATTTCTACAAAGATTACTGAAGCATACATGTAACCAGCACCTTTCGGCAGAAATTCCTAGATACATTTCTGATGCTGGATCTATGTGGTGAGCTCCTTAAAAATTTACCTAAAAAATAATCATCATAACTTAGAAAAGGAGTACAGGCTTTAAATTTTGCAAAAGTTAAAGTTTTATTATTTTTAACAAAAGTCAAGGACAGGGGAAGGGGAGTTGTAAAATCCTCCCTTGCATAAAACCAGCCAATGGCTTGTACCTTATACAATTCACCATAAATAAACAGCTCTGAAATTAATGTCCCATCATTTTACAGTGAATTATATAGTGGTGTCTTCACAGAGACCCATTTACAGACAGGTTTATACAGAAGGTATATTGTTCCCCCCTCTCTCTATAGTCATTAGGGTTAAAGTCTATATAGGCAATATTAACACATGCTCCACAGAGAGAGCGGGGAGGCGCTGATTAGAATTTGTATTCAAGATCACGCCTATTAAGGCGTGATATTATCAGGCAGAGAGCCCGCCTGGGTGACTAACGAATATAGCCATCGCTCATTAACATGGCTAATGATAAATTCAATAACCTTTTTCTACATTTTTACTTCATGCATTTCTGGGCAAAAAGGAGTGTGGGAATAGTGTTAATATGCTGTAGGGACATGTTTTAATAGCTTAGGATGCGTTTTGGGGGTGACAGGATCCCTTTAATATCAGGGTCTGGTCAGTAAGTCAGATTTTATCATCAGTGTTTGATCAGTGTATTAGATTTTCCCATCAGTGTTTGGACAGTGTGTTGGATTTTCCCATCAGTGTTTGATCAGTGTGTCAGTTTTACCATCAGTGTTTGGTCAGTGTATCACATTTTACCATCAGTGTTTGATCAGTGTGTCAGTTTTACCATCAGTGTTTGATCAGTGTGTCAGTTTTACCATCAGTGTTTGATCAGTGTGTCAGTTTTACCATCAGTGTTTGGTCAGTGTGTTGGATTTTCCCATCAGTGTTTGATCAGTGTATTAGATTTTCCCATCAGTGTTTGGTCAGTGTGTTGGATTTTCCCATCAGTGTTTGGTCAGTGTATCACATTTTACCATCAGTGTTTGATCAGTGTGTCAGTTTTACCATCAGTGTTTGGTCAGCGTGTCAGATTTTATTATTCCGTGACAAAACTTGGAAGCACCCAACTCTGTATCTGTGAGATGCATTCGTGATAATACCAGTGCAGGGGCATCAGTTTTTACTATTCTGGGTGGTCCAGGAAAATGCAGGTAAAACCTACATCCCCACGGGTACAAAAAAAACGCTATGTGTCAGATTTTCCCATCAGTGTTTGGTTAGTGTGTCAGTTTTACCATCAGTGTTTGGCTAGTGTGTAATATTTTACCATCAGTGTTTGGTTAGGGTGTTGGACTTTGCCATCAGTGATTGGTCAGTGTCAGATTTTACCATCAGTGTTTGGTCAGTGTGTCAATTTAAGGTCGGAAACACACTGTGCGAGATGCATGCGAGATATCTGCATGACTTTCCCAGAATAGACCCTGCCTCCCTGAACAGGAGTGCGTCAGCTGCTTGTGTTTCTATGGAGCTGATGCTCTCCCATTCAGAGAGGCGGAGACCGTTCGTGTGAGTCAAGCGAGAATAATGCAAGTATCTTGCATGCATCTCACATAGTGTGTCTCCGGCCTTACCATGAGTGCTTGGTCAGTGTGTCTGATCTTACCATCAGTGTTTGGTCAGTGTCTCACTTTTTACAATGAATGTGTCATCTGTGTTTTTCAACAGTGGATAAAAATTAATTGCAAATACTGGCCTAGCCTTTGCAATATTAATCATGGACAGCACTTGAACAGTATAAGGCTGCTTTCACACATCGTTTTTTTGCTGTCCAAGGGGATCCTTTTTTTTGTAGGACCCCTCGGACAGCAACGGATCCAAATTGATGCCTGCAATCAGATGCCAAATAGGCATCCGATTCCGATATTTTGCAGGATCAGTTTGGATCCTCTCCCTCTCTCCTCCTCTCCCCGCTGCTCCTGTCACCTAGCTCCCCCTCCTGTCACCTCATCCCCTTCCTCTCTCCTCTCTGCCTCCTGTCACCTCTTTCCCCCCTCTTCACCCTGCTCCCTCAGTCTCTCCCTCTTTCCCCTTCCTCTCCCTGCTTCCTCAGTCTCTCCCTCTTTCCCCCCTCCTCTCCCTGCTCCCTCAGTCTCTCCCTCTTTCTCCCCTCTCCTCCGGACCTTACAAAATAAAAAATCTTTATTCTCACCTTCCAGTGATCCCCCGGCATCTCTAGCTATCTTCTGATCCTTAGGACCTGTGATTGTGTCACAGTCACATGACCGGTTACCGCGGTAACTGGTCATATGACCAGGTTGTGACATCACGCCAGGTCCTGTAAGGATCAGAAGATAGCTGGAGATGCCGGGGAATTGCTGGAAGGTGAGAATAAAGGCTTTTTATTTTTAACCCTTGCGTTTACTTAATTTAACTTCCGCAGTGTATGTACATGCATTGCGGAAGTGAAATTAGACGGTTAGGAGCAGTTTTAGTGTACCGAGCAAGCTCAGTACACTAAAATCGGGTCCGAGAAACCATCAGCTGTTTTCTCGGACCCGCGCTCCATAGGCCCCCATGTTAAGGGCCTCGGATCATGTTGGATCCGATCCTGTCAGGTTCTGTCTGATGCTCCCAAAATCGCAGCAGTCTGCGATTTTGGGTGCAGGAAAAAATCTGACAAAATCGGATCTGACAGAAATCGGATGCCATTAAGGGCAAATCTGATCAGATCCGTGGCCCATAGGGATGAAAGGGAGCCAAATCAGATCCGTTGCTGTCCGTTTTACAATGGACAGCTACGGATTGCACAAAAACGCAGTGTGAAAGCACCCTAATAATGCCATCCATGTGCTGTTCATGATTTTCATGGACCTATAGTATTGTAATTATACAACGTAAGTAACAGTGATGCCAGTAAAAAAAAACAAAAAAAAAAAACATATGTCAATGTCATCTTTGCAATGACTCACGATCCGCAAAAAAAACAAAGACTTTGAGAACAGCTTTAATGAGTATGGGTTCTATCCGTGAAAATCATGGATAGATGTGATTTTCGGACATCTGAATGAGGCCTAAGCAAGTAAAATAAATACTTACAACCCATTAATGACCTTTGTCATAATATAATAACAATAAGGCTGGGTTCACAGGGCAGCATTTTCCCCATCCGGAAAAAAATTTGTCAGATTATGCTAATCAGACTCTGATCAGATTTTGATTAGAGTGGGATCTGTTTCTCTAGGATGTTGTGAAAGATGGAAAAAAAAAGTTTTTCCATCCTCTTCATTCTGTCAGACCATGTAAATCATAGACTTGCATCTGATTCCTGGAGATAAATTGTGGTCCTAAGGTCCTAAACGAGTCCTAACGCACAAGTTAGTCAAGTTAATGTGATTAATGTGATTTTTCCAATCAAGTGTACCCTTCTAGTAAGCCACTTTTGTTACTTCTTCTGAGGGGCGCTTACACTAACGTATAGCACTTGATGCGAGAGACTCCGATGCATTATGCTAGTAACTAGTGAATCATAGAATGGTATGGTACCTTTACACGCCGCCACGGCAGGCTGGATACATCCCGCTACTTCACGTGCACGAGCACGCTCAAACGGCTACAAACGGTCAACGCACCCTCTTTACACGCCGCCACAAGGTGCGCTACGCCACGCTACATCTATAGCTAGCTACATCACCGGGTGTCGCAAGTAGCCAGCTGTAGCTCATTTACACACCGCTATAACCAGCTACTATGGGCGGACCTGGTGCAGCAGGGCCAAGCACATAGGCGTGCCACAATTGAGAGTACGAGACGTCCGTACGCTGATAGGACGAAGCAATAACATCCTGATTGGGCAGGCAACGCAGGAGGCTGAGTAATACAGCACGCTCGAGCGATTGTGTAGTGTGACTCGTCAGCTCCTTAATTATGCCTCCCTATGCAGCGACTACCAATCGGCACGCAGCAGCTTCCACCAATGATCGCACATGGGGCGTGGTAACACGGAGCCAGGGTCACGCCTTAGCTACATTGCAGGCTGTCCAGAGTTCCCTTCCGTTGCTTCTTTACACGCCGATACAGCTCGCTACCATCGGCGATATAGCCATCTGTTTTCGAGCAGAGCCCATAAACAGATGTATCTGTCGCCGGCTGTAGCGTCGCGTCTTCAGACGCCGCTACGACGGGCTACATTGACGCTACAAGCTACATTTGTAGCCTGTAGCGGGATGTATCCAGCCTGCCGTGGCGGCGTGTAAAGGTACCAGTAGAGTTGGAAGGGACCTCCTGTGTCATCTGGTCCAACACACTGCTCTAAGGCGGCCGTCACACGCTACGATCTCGCTAGCGATATTGTAAGCGATCACGTGCACGCGCGATCGCTTACAATATCGCTCACATCGCTGGTGAGATGTCACACAGACAGACTCACCAGCGATGTGGACCAGAGAGATCGCTGGTAAATAAGGTACACATCGGGTTACTAGGCGCCGCGCATCGCTTAGTAACCCGACGTGTACCATAGTTACCATCTCCCAGCATAGGCTCTGCCGCTGGGAGATCGTTCATCGTGGTGTTATACACCACGATGAAGCTGTTTGTAAAATCGTTCATCGCAAGATGTGAGGTCCGGGGCTCAGATCTCGATCTTGCGATTTGAACAATTCTCGCTCGTCGTATCTTGCCGTCACACGCACAGACATCATTCACGCGATGTTTAATCAGGCGCGTTCAAGCGATATCTTTCAAGATATCGTAGCATGTGACGGCCGCCCAAGCAGGATTCACTAAATCATTCCAGTCAGATGTCTGTCCAACCTCTTTTTGAAGATTTCCATTGAAGGGGAACTCACCATCTATAAGGATTCCAGGTTTTTCCATTAAACTTTCTGTGCTTGCTACCTTACAATGTGGACAGTGTTGCAAATGTATGTAAAGCGCTATGAAATTAATAGCACTATATAAAATGAATAAATAAAATATATATCAATATCACCTCTCTGCTACGAGTGTGAACCGAGTGTCATTCACTGTTAGAGCAACTGGAATAAAGTTTCTATATTCACCTGGAGCTCAAACACCGGCCTCGCTCTGGCCTCATATCAACGATGATAGAAAAAATTGGAATCCGGCTCAACAGGATTGGATTTTCCTTTTCTTTATCAAAACAAAATATAGTGCATACAAAATAAAAATTTGCATTAAGCAGTCTTAAGGCCCTGTCACACATAACGAGATCGCTAACGAGATCGCTGTTGCGTCACAGATTTTGTGACGCAACAGCGATCTCGTTAGCGATGTCGTTATGTGTGACACGCACCAACGATCTGGCCCCTGCTGTGAGATCGTTGATCATTACACACTGCTCTGGATCATTTCTACCACATTGCGCTCCCGCTGGGAGAGCTGCATTGTTGTGTTTGATAGGGACAATGACCAACGATCTCAATGCTATGCTATGGAGTGATAATTCCCAACAACCTCAGTAAAATTCTGGGTCGCTAGTGCGTTGTTTCACATTGCTGGTGAGATACCTGTTAGACATCTTACCAGCGATGTGAAAAACGACGCACCAGCGATCTCTGCACATCGTTATCGGGATCGCTGGTGCGTCGTTATTGTGACTGGGCCTTTACTCATGACTTCACTCAGTCATTCACTGTTATCCGATTCTCTCATATATGAAAATTGTCTCACATGATAGGAGATGAAGACTTTAATCTCTCCAACTTCTCCACTGACTGTCTCTGTGAATATAGGTGTGCAACACCATGTTGTCAATTTTATTCATACAATTCTAGAAGTGACAGAACGGCAAAACATAGGGCTGTAATGAAAAACATTTGCTCCAAACTGGTTGTATTACGGTGGATACAAATAGTTAATGAAATGGACAATTTGAAAGAGCTGAAAGACCTTCTTAGGGTATGTGCACATCTGACGTTTTGTGAGCTGTTTATTAGCGTTTTCCGTCGGCGGTTCCCGCTGAGTTTTATGTTAATTTATGTTAATCCTAGCCACCGGTTGGATTAACATGCTAGTCAATGGAGTTTAGAAAACGCTGTGTACATTACGTTTTCTTCTCCTTTCCAGTTTCTTCACCAGTTTTCCACCGTTTTCAAGATAAGAGCAAGCGACTTGTTTTGAGCGTTTTTCCAGCGGATCTAGCTTACAAGTGCACCAAAAACCAGTCTGGAAAACGCTAAGAAAAACGCCGGGGAAATCGCCAAGAAACGCTGTACAAACGCTAATAAACCGATCGCAAATCGTTATCAAAACGCTAACAAAATGAGGTACACTGCTGAGCTCAGAAAACTGTTTCTGCTATTCTACACCGGTTTTAGGACGGTCTGCAAAGATGCAGAACCGTCCGATGTGCACATACCCTTAGAGTGCACAGTTTTTAACTCCCAAAGTAGTTGCAGAACTAAGGGGTACTTCACACACATAAACTTTCCAGAGATCCCACCAGCGATCCGACCTGGCTGGGATCACTGGAAAGCCTCTCTGGAGTTGCTGGTGAGCTGTCAAAGAGGCAGACTCACCAGCGACTCAACAGCCGTGAGATCGCTGGTAACTATGATAAACGCCGGATAACTAAAGCTGCTTTCACATCAGCGTTTTTTTTAAATCGCGGCAGATGCGGTGAAAAAACCGCATACCGGCTGCACTTGCGGCACGGTTGCGGCAAGCCCCATACAATGTATAGGCGGGCTTGCGGCAGGTGTGGCAAGTGCGGTTTTGGCACTTGCGGCAGGTGCGGCCGCGAAAAAAACGTGCGCTGCCTAGTTACCCGGTGTTTATCATAGTTACCAGCCTGTGAGGTCGCTGATCGCTGGTCTCCCGCGGTCACACGGACCAGCGGAGGACCAAGGACCAAAAGATGGTCCTGAGCGACGTGCAGCGACCAGCGATCTCACAGCAGGGGCCAGGTCGCTGGTGCATGTCACACGCTGTTACATCGCTGTAGAGGTCGCTGTGACGTCACAAAACCTGTGATGTTGCAGTGTGTGAAGGTACCTTAAGATTTACTCATACAGTAAAGATACGTAATAGGACTGCACAATCACTATGATGTCCTGCTGTCAACTATAAAAAATCTTCATCTCTAAACAAAGCTATCAGATAAATATGTGTCTATTTACTGTTTATGTACAGCTTTTGGCACTGCAAATGAATGAATATTTTACAAGACTTCCAGCCACGTACACGCCAGGATCACTGCATGGGGCCTCGAGTGATTCAAAGATTGCAGTCAACCACAGGAACATAGGCCCAGGCCAGGTTATCGGCAGCATACTGGAGCTCTCGAGTTGGCCCTCTCTCATATACTATAGGATGGCTTTTACCTATTTTAATGATATGTGGATTTTATTCTGAAGTATTAAATATATTTTCATACTTTGCCATGTAACTGAGTTGTGAAAAAGTACTAGCAATGAAAACTGCAACTAGAATATTTGCTACAATAACCAAGAGTAATATGAAAAAAACAATACAAGAAGTAAATAGAAGTTTATATTAGCATTAGATAAAATGTGAAGACAAAAGAGAAGCATGCTAAAAAATATTATTAGTGCAACATTCAGAGTATGCTCGTGTGTGGCAGGATTGTTGCACCAAGCTCTAAATTGAAAACTTGTTAAAAGGAGATAAATAGACTCAGCTTGAAATTACATTTTACATAAAGCTCCGGCGCTCCGTGTTTTTCCCCAATTGCATTGCATGAGATGTGAAAAATCTTAAGGTAAAAAATGCACATGCGTTTGTAGTGCTGAGGAAACTTATTGAAAAAGCATGTAAGGCTACGTTCACACATTTGCGTATTTTGCTGCGCTTTTTGCAGCGTTTTTCGGCCGCGCAAAAAAGCGCAGCAAAATACGCAGGGGCTTTCACACACTGCGCTTTCTTTCCCCCAGAAAGCGCAGTGATGTCACAGAGGGGAGGAAGAATCCAGCTTCCTCCTCCCCTCTGTGACATGTGTGACCGCCCCATTAGACTTCACAGTGTTAATAAACACTGTGAAATCTAAATTAAACAAAAGCAAGTGTGTGAAAAATAAAAAAGAAGCAATACTTCACCTCTCCGACGCCTTCTCCCGGTGTCTGGTGCCGTCTGCCGCTCTCCGGTGTCCGATTCTAAGTGAGATGTCTTCTCAAGGACCTGTGGTGATGTCAGAGGGGGCGTTCCGGGCGGTCCCATCGCTGATTGGCTGTTCGCGGTCATGTGGTATCACATGACCGCGAGTGCCCGGGAATGCCCCGCCTCTGACGTCACCACAGGTCCTGTCAGAAGAGATCTAACTTACAACCGGGGATCGCACAGCGGCAGAAGGCGTCGGAAGGTGATGTATTCATTCTTTTTTATTTTTCACACACTTGCTTTTGTTTAATTTAGACTTCACAGTGTGTATTAATACACTGTAAAGTCTAATGGGCAGCCACAGCTGTCACAGAGGGGAGGAGGAAGCCGGATTCTTCCTCCCGTCTGGGAAAATACGCAGAAGTAGCTGCGTAAACAATTGACATATCAATTGTTTACGGAGCTGCGTTTTCTCCCGGAAAATGCACTGCGTATTTTTACGCAATGTCTGCACTGCAAAGTGAATTTCCCATTCACTTTGCAGGCAGACAAAAGGCACATTGCGTATTTTGAAAAGCGCGCGTAAAAAAACGCGGCAAAATACGCAATGTGTGAATGCAGCCTAAGGGTACCGTTACATGTTTCAATATTGTAACGATCTCACCAACGATCTCACGGGAGCGCGGTCGTTAGGACATCTTTTTTACATCATTGGTAAGATGTCACACGTCTAGATATCGTGAACGACGCACTAACGATGTAGTGAGCAGGTGTCGTTCGCACAACCCAGCGAACGATATCTGTTCACTGTTGTGAATAGGGGAAGTAGTTAACGACATCGTTATCACACAAACTGATGCAGCAGGTTGGCTGAACGAGGGTGGTCTGATTTGAGAACATGTTCTCAAATCTGCAATCAACGATCCAACGATTTATCGTAGTCATATCTCGTGTCACACGCAACGTCGAACTAATGATGTCGTTTGAACGACTCCAAACCCGTTCAGCATATCGTTCACGATATCGTACTGTGTAACGGTACCTTTATTGACACCTAAGAATGTCAATAAAATTTTGACAAAGTCAAATATCAGGAAGTTTCAAAAACAATGCAGCTTTTTTTTAAGCTTTACATTGCAGACACTAAAAAACCAGTGTCATAAACGCGATAAAACCACAGGTAAAAAACGCCCACAAAAATGCAATAAAAAACGCAAGTAACCTAACTTACATAATATAATAATAAGGAAGAGTTCAGCTCACCCCTCAGCTTCCCAAGAGAACAAGATCCACACCGTGACACGGAGCCGCCCTGGTCTCGGTGGATAGTAATCCAAAACAATCAGGAACTCTCCAGTGATCTCAAGCAGGCAGGCAAGTATAAAAGCAATCCTTTATTTCTTTGATTAAAATATTATGGAACAGGTAGTGGATACCCCAGTAGGCAGGAGGTAAAACCCACGCGTTTCAACTCTAGCGAGTCTTAATCCATGGCATTTACTTAATAGGTTGCAAAAATTCAGCAACATCAAAAACACACCAAAAGCTCATCGTGGAAACGTAGCCTTAGGGTTTGTTCACAATTGTCTATAACTCAGATGAGTACTGTCGAATGTTCTGACTAATGAATCGACATTGCAAAAAAACATTCAGCATGTGGAGGTTAACTGTGTATCTCAGATGCTCAATGGGTGCATGCAAAACATCGGACTGCACTCGGATGACATCCAAGTACAGTCTGACATAATCCGAGACAGACAATGAAAAAAATAGAGAAATTCAGCTCTCCATCTTTTCCACACTTGGGATCTGATTCTCACATGTAATGTGAGCGAATCAGTGAATGACACTAGACTAGGCTCATAATAACAGCAGAGATTGCGCAGTGTCATTTGCATATAGCAAACTTAAAGCCCTCCAACTATCAATCCTGGTCTTCTGTCTTCTCTCTACTTTCTTCTGTCTTCTCTTCAAATGATGCATCGGCTGCTTACCGATAATAGCAGCGCCGGTAAACGGAGAGTTAACTCCTGCGGTTGTGTATGAGTCGGCTCATACTGCAACCACAGTGACATGGACACTGGTCATCGTTGCGATAGTAACCGCATTTTTGGTTCCTATGGCAACGGTGTGAGCGGTGACGTCGCTTAGTATCGGCAGTCTCATTCACTGATCAGACAGCAGGGGAGCGGATTTCCACCCCCTGCTGTATGATAATTGTAGCAGTGCTGCATCATTTGAAGAGAAGACAGAAGAAGAAGAGAGAAGACCAGGATCATTGGGAGGCTTTAAGTGGGAGTAATAAAGATGGAGTCCCTAAGTCTGTCTGGGTATTGATTTCTAATTAAATCATTTTTTTATCTGTGTGGTGTCTTTCTTTAACCCTTTATTGGAGATTCTTAATGCCTGGGTCTAACTTGACCTGACATTAAGAATCTCAGGGCTTAATACCAGCTGGTAAAATGAAGCTGGTATTAACCTCTTATTACCCAACGTACCACCGCCACCAGGGCCGCTGGAAGAGCCCAGTAAGTCGCATGGAAATGGCGCTTATTATTAATGCGCCATTTTCAGGGGCAGCTGGGGGCAGCTATTCTTTAGCGTGGGGGTCCTAAAATAATGGGCCCTCACCCGCTGAGTATACCAGCCTTCAGCAGCCTTCACTTGTCCTTTTTCACGCCAGTGTGTCCGTACCCTTAGAGGTTAAGTAGTGTGAAATATGTTGGCAGAGTTCCTTCAATTTACTTGCTAGCAGAAATGTTTTCTAAACCCCCATTTCCGAGGATGGATAGAATGCATTATGGCTGTATTTGCTGTACATTCGTTACAATTTTTCCAGCAGTTATAAACACTACAAAGCTGAGGTATAAAGGTTTTGATAAAAACTATTAAGTACTCAACAGTTTTTACCGCCTAGTGACAAATGTAATAATAACCAACCTGAAAATTATTATATGCAGCAAATTTCTATATAGATGCTATGGTATTATTCTGAGTTCTGGCCTCAACCAACAATTATTTTGTCCATAAAAAATACTTTTTCCAGGTCGCCAAAATGTGAAGATTTTGCATCTATTTTTATTTGCAGTGAAGATTTTTTAGTCTGGTGTGTTATAATGTGTAATAATTGGGGCCACCAGATAAACTATCTTAGAATCAGCAAGAATTACTAAACCAGTGGCAAATATAATGAAGAAATAGTAAGAGTAAGGAGAGATTGTTAATAGGAAAATAGTGACAAAATAGTAAGTGTGCCAGCAGTGAGAAAATATTCCTAAATAATAAGTATACTGCATTCATATGGAAATCTAGGTCAAATAGTAACAGCCTAACACATTATAAATAATTCATAATGCTTCTGGATTATCAATGTGCTGAATTGTTAATCTGTAACAAGGTTAGGGTTTGACTATTTCTGACGTGATCTAGAGGTTTATTACGTGTGACCATATGTCTTGTTAATAAAAAGCAGACTGACCATAATTAGTATGTCAGAAAGCCATGGGGGACTGAACGCACACTCATGACTTAAGAAAACACTGACACAATGGTTTCCTGCCTCTCCTACATTAGAACGTTCACGTAGATTTATCAATAATGCTAATCAGTACATTCTATGTCATTTATAAACTTGTTACTGCTACATTTTAAGAACCTCCAAATTGTTATCATTTTTTTGTGTGAGAATGGGGTAATATACATTAGATGAGATGCAGGTAGCACTTTGATTAACCATTTTTTAGTGTCACATCTTAAGTGATAATCTGCACAGCAGTCACTCCAGTGATCACCAGTATGAAAGTGACAGAACTGTATGTAGACCTTGTACACCATTCCAAAACCCTCTCTACATTTTTGGTAACGCAAACATTTCCACTGCTGAATAGCGCAATCATTTTAATAGAGTTGGCTAAACAAAATGTTGTAATGACGACTATGGTGCCCAAGTTTTTCATTTTGGGTTTCCAAGGTAACATTACATCAGATTATATACAGCTGGCTCTTTACTTCTTAACCAAAACAAGGCAACCAGTCCAATACACAAAATGATACATTTAAAGAGAGAGGAGTACATTTGGCTGCTAGTAGACTAGACTGAAATCTGCGGGAACGTTGGCATGTTTCCTAGGGTGGAACCTCTCAGCTTCTCTTGGAACAAGTGTATCCTTCGCACATCTGCAATGCTCTCATAAGGGAGAACACAGCCAATTTCTTCTTGAGGGAAGGGGGGAGTGGTGGTAAAGGAGAACAGGAGAAAAGGAGAAACTCTTGTAGTGAACATACTGTAATTGAAAAATAAATGCAAAACAGGGTTTTCGCAATCATATACTCAATTGCTTAACTTTTGCTTTGGTTGTAGATATGAAATGTATCTGTGAATAGGTAACAGGCTTCCTAGTACTCAGAATTGAACCTTTAAGATGTCTATGTGGTTCCAAGTTTCATCTATCAGATGATACAGATTTACACAACATGAAGACAACCTAATTCTTTTTTAGGAACACAGTTAAAAAAATTAATCTGAATGATAGGATTACTTCATAAACAGGACATGATTCACTAAGGGACAGATATTGTTTCTGATAGATTCTCTGGAACCACAATGTGGGTCTAAGATCTTCTTTCCAGCTGAGTGTCTCCAATGACTGAGAAACATTACGGTAACACGACTTTGAAATACAGCAATTAGTCTACAGTTCTAACATGTGCAATTCCAGATGTTCTCAAGTATCTGTACAGCATCAATGTGGTCTGTAGGTATGAATCAGATGTTTGCCATCCACTACATACCAGAAGGCATAGTATGCAGCAAGGAAGATGTCTTTTGTGTGCCCCTTGCAATTCCCTAAGTACAAACATTTAGGAAATGGCCAGGAGTGGAACAATCAGAGGAAAAGTAATGATAGAAACACGTGCACCACTTCTGTATTTTTTACCCACTTCTGGTTTTGGCTTCCAAAAACTCACCCTATACTCAACGTGTGGACGTGACCTTATTCATTTTAGTGCAGTTAACCAGCAATACCAGGAACAATCCATTAAAAGGTGAGCAAATGTTTCTGGAAGACAGCTAAAGGTCTTTCAATTCCAGTACAAGAGGCTGGAGTCACATTAGCTATTGCACCCGATGTGGCATCAGCTGCGATATGCTAAATGACACTCTGCTCAGGCTCTGCTGTGAGAATGGATTGATTATCATCTACTGTGCTCTGATTCTGCGATCAGATGACAGCTGCAAAGGAGAAAGAGAGCTTAATCTCCCTATCTTCTCCATTGCTGGTCTGTGCGTACATCGTGCTGCACTAGTATGTTTGCTGAGTGCAGTTCGATGATAGACCTGTAAAGATGCAAGTGATGCGAGACTTGCAGACAATCGCAGGTCTGAGCTGCTTGATTGTCTAACATGAGCCTGAGTGCAATGTGAGATCTCCTCACATTGCACTCATGCGGGTCACACGCAGTGTGACTCCAGTCTAATAACGGTGCTCTCACACTGTTTGAAAAATTGTTCCGATCTTGCTCCTGAAAATGTTGAGTGACATGCGAGTATAATTACGTATGTCATGCGAGTACGATTTTTGCCTCACTTAATATGTTCATGTGACATTCATGTACTGTGGTTTATAACATAATCTTTTACGCAGCTTTCACATCAGCAATTTTTGCCCATTTTGTGGCAGCTTTCCCGCATCTGCCACGTAACGACTCATTTACGGAAAGCCTGCGGCAAGCCCTTTCATTCCCTATGGGACTTGCAGTCAGATGCGGCAATTGCGGTTTTGCTGGATCTGGCAAATCTGGCACTTGTGGTGAAGGAAAAAAAAAGGCTGCTAGCAGTGTTTTTCTGACTTCCCACAAGTGCCAGATCCCGCAAAACTGTAACTGCCGCCCCTGACCGAAAGTCACATAGGGAATGAATGGAGCTTGCCGCAAGTAAGTCATTACGTGGCAGATTCGGCAAAGCTGCCGGATCTGCGAATGGACAAAATCGTTAATATGAAAACTGCCTTCCATGCTACATTATTCATTTATTTTTTTCCAGCAAAAAAAACAAGCATACAGTCATATGAAAAGGTTTGGGCACCCCTCTTAATCTTACCTTTTTTTTTTATAAATTGGGTTTTTGCAACAGCTATTTCAGTGTGATATATGTAATAACTGATGGACACAGTAATATTTCAGGATTAAATAAGGTTTATTGTACTAACCGAAAATGTGAAATATGATTATTTCAAAAATTGACAGGTGCAAAAGTATGGGTACCTCAACAGAAAAGTGACATTAATATTTAGTAGATCCACCTTTTGCCAAAATAACAGCCTCTAGTCGCTTCCTGTAGCTGTTACTGGATCCTGGATCCTGGATGAAGGCATTTTTGACCATTCCTCTTTACAAAACAATTCCAGTTCAGTTAAGCTTGATGGTCGCTGAGCATGGACAGCTCGCTTCAAAACATCCCACAGATGTTCAATGATATTCAGGTCTGGGGACTGGGATGGCCATTCCAGAACATTGTAATTGTTCCTCTGCATGAATGCCTGAGTAGATTTGGAGCGGTGTTTTGGATCATTGTCTTGCTGAAAGATCCATCCCCGGCATAACTTCAACTTTGACACTGATTCTTGAACATTATTCTCAAGAATCTGCTGATACTGAGTGGAATCCATGTGACCCTCAACTTTAACAAGATTCTCGGTGCCGTCATTGGCCACACAGCCCAAAGCATGATGGATCCTCCCCCAAATTTGACAGTGGGTAGCAAGTGTTTTTCTTGGAATGCTGTGTTTTTGTGGCACCATGCATAACGCCTTGTGTATGACCAAACAACTCAATCTTTGTTTCATCAGTCCACAGGACCTTCTTCCAAAATGAAACTGGCTTGTCCAAATGTGCTTTTGCGTACCTCAGGCGAACTCTGTTTGTGGTGTGCATGCAGAAATGGCTTCTTTCGCATCACTCTCCCATACAGCTTCTCCTTGTGCAGTGTGCGCTGTATTGTTGACCGATGCACAGTGACACCATCTGCAGCAAGATGATGCTGCAGGTCTTTGGAGGTGTGTCTGTGGATTGTTCTTGACTGTTCTCACCATTCTTCTTCTCTGCCTTTCTGATATTTTTGTTGGCCTGCCACTTCTGGCCTTACAACTGTCCCTGTGGTCTTCCATTTCCTTACTATGTTCCTCACAGTGGAAACTGACAGGTTAAATCTCTGAGACAACTTTTGTATCCTTCCCCTGAACAACTATGTTGAACAATCTTTTTTTTCAGATCATTTGAGAGCTGTTTTGAGGAGCCCATGATGCCACTCCTCAGAGAAGATGCAACTAGGAGAACAACTTGCAAGTGGACACCTGAAATAGTTTTTCTCATGATTGGATACACCGGCTATGAAGTACAAAGCTCAATGAGGTTACCAAACCAATTTAGTGCTTCAGTAAGTCAGTAAAAAGTAGTTAGGAGTATTCAAATCATGAAAATCAGGAGGGTGCCCTACTTTGGCACCTGTCAAATTTTGAAATAATGCATATTTCACATTTTTGGTTAGTACAATAAAGCTCATTTCAAACCTGAAATATTACTGTGTCCATCAGTTATTACATATATCACACTGAAATAGCTGTTGCAAAAAAACAATATTACAAAAAAAAAAGAGTAAGATTAAGAGGGTGCACAAACATTCATATGATGTACAGGATAAATAGACAATAGATAGACTGATGCGTCCGACGAGTCCATTTTGTCCAGAAATCTCACTCTCCCAGTATTATGGGGAATTCAGAGCATCGGACTCCATTGCAGGGGTAGCTGGCAGGAGACTAGCAGTGATCTCTCAAAGCGGTTCATGCAGCGTATTCCTGAATGTGATCTGAGGTCATTTCAGTGAAGTACCTCATCACCTACTGTCTCGCGATACCCTAAGGTTACTTAGGTCACACTCGAGGACACGCTGTGATACTGCTGTGTGACAAGGGTAACTTTTGAGGTCAGCTCTCACACTTGCGGATAGTTGGGCAGTGCTTGATGCACTGCATATGGGGGATCGTGCTTGATGTACCACCATGCTGGAGAGTGAGACTTCAAGGACTTTGTCGAACCTCCTGGATGTAACATAGGGAATAAATTTGTTAATGAGGTATGCTCGTCTCTTCTTTTTATAATTCTCTCTTTTTTTGTCTTGTAGGTTCGCTTTGTGACTATGTCGGATTCGGTGGACTACTGCAGATTTTTGGGGGATTTTTTCTTCCATAAATTTTAAAGAGGGATTTGTTGGTAGTTTATTCAATAGAATATTTTATGTTGTTTTTTTATTATGATGGTTTAGGTATTTGGGTATCTGATAACACCTTGACATTACTAATCCTTGGACTGATGGCAGTGACATTACACACTGGCATCAACTTCAAGTACCATTACACCATTTGGCAATGCACCAGGGCAGCGGGAAGAGCTGGGAAGAAGCACCAGGATTGGTACATCCAATGGAGGTGCCAGTTCTGGGGCAACTGTGGCCTGCTATTTTTAGGCTGGGGAAGGCCCATTAATCATTTGTTTTTCCCACCCTGAGAATACCAGACCCTAGCTGTCGGCTTCACCTTGGCTAGTGATCTAATTTATGAATTTATAAATAAATGTAAACAACACAGTGGAATGACCTCTGTTTTGGATTACCAGCCAAGGTAAAACTGCAAGCTATGGTCTGCAGGCTGCAGATGTCTACTTTACCCTAGTTGGCTATCATGAATAGGGGGAATCCAATCATTTTTTTTTAGATTATTTTGGAGCTAAATTAGGTAGACCCTTTAGTGCCACTCAGAGAAATGCAACTAGGAGAGAAGCTTGCAAAAAGTGGACACTTGAAAGTTTTGCTCAGTATTGGACACACCTGCAATATGAATATACTCAAGCTCAATAGCTTATCACAAACTAATTTTAGTCTTCAGTTAAGTCTCAATAAAAAAGAAGAGATAACAAATCATGCAAAATCAGGATCAACTTGCACAGTCAAAATTCAAAAATGCCATAGTCACAGTTTTGTCTATTACAACTAAACTTTTGCACAACCTGAAAAAATAAACTGGATCCACAGTTATGTACCATCATTTTTCCACTAAATGCTGCTGGAATATAAACCATTCTTCTTTGGCAAACTGTTCCAGGTCCCTGATATTTGAAGGGTGCCTTCTCCAAACTGCCATTTTTAGATCTCTCCACAGGTGTTCTATGGGATTCAGGTCTGGACTCGTTGCTGGCCACCTTAGAAGTCTCCAGTGCATTTCTCTCAAACCATTTTCTAGTGCTTTTTGAAGTGTGTTTTGGGTCATTGTCCTGCTGGAAGACCCATGACCTCTGAGGGAGACCCAGCTTTCTCACACTTGGCCCTACATTATGCTGCGAAATTTGTTGGTAGTCTTCAGACTTCATAATGCCAAGCACACGTCAAGCAGTCCAGTGCAGAGGCAGCAAAGCAACCCCAAAACATCAGGGAACCACCGCCATGTTTGACTGTAGGGACCGTTTCTTTTCTTTGAATGCCTCTTTTTTTGTCCTGTAAAGTCTATGTTAATGCCTTTGCCCAAAAAGAGAGAACATTCTTCCAAAACGTTTTAGGCTTTCTCAGGTAAGTTTTGCACACTCCAGCCTGGCTTTTTTATGTCTTGGGGTATGAAGTGGGGTCTTCCTGGGTCTACCATACAGTCCCTTTTCATTCAGACGCCGACGGATAGTACGGGTTGCCACTGTTGTACCCTTGGACTACAGGGCAGCTTGAACTTGTTTGGAAGTTAGTCAAGGTTCTTTATCCACCATCCGCACAATCTTGCGTTGAAATCTCTTGGCAATTTTTCTTTTCCATCCACATCTAGGGAGATTAGTCAAAGTGCAATGGGCTTTAAACTTCTTGATGACACTGCGCACGGTAGACACAGAACATTCAAGTCTTTGGAGATGGACTTGTAGCCTTGAGATTACTCATGCTTCCTCACAAATTGGTTTCTCAAGTCCTAGACAGTTTCTTTGGTCTTCTTTCTTTTCTCCATGCTCAATGTGGTACACACAAGGAACACAGGACAGAGGTTGAGTCAACTTTAATCCATGTCAACTGGCTGCAAGTGTGATTTAGTTATTGCCAACATCTGTTAGGTGCCACAGGTGCTGTTTAATTACACAAATTAGAGAAGCATCACATATTTTTCTAACAGTGCCAATACTTTTGTTCACCCCCTTTTTTATGTCTTGGTGTGGAAATATATCCAATTTGGCTTTAGGACAATTCTTTTTGTGTTTTTTTCATTGAAGACAAATTAAATGAAGATAATAATACCAAAGAATTTGTGATTGCAATCATTTTCAGGAAGAAACTGAGTATTCTCTGACAGAATTGCAGGGGTGTCAATACTTTTGGCCAGCACTGTAGCTGTTTGACATCTGTTTATCTAATCAATCAAATCAATTATATCTATCCTATCATGTATCTATCTATTCTAGCTTTTTAAAGCATGTAAAAGATGATGTTATAAATGCATTTTGTGTGTGGCACGCTTTTTCTCGCACCCTTTGACGAGTCGAGTCCAAGCCACAAGCCATACCCAGCCACAATGTTGTTCCAGAAGTGTCAATAGGATAATGATAATACCCATTTTTTGTGAACAATTTTATACTTTTGCTGAAAAAAAAGAAAAACACTTCCAATATAAATAATTAAAAAAAAAATACATTTTTTAAATAAAACAGGTTACGGGTCTCAGAAGAAGACAAAAGCCTTCTCCTGAGACCCGTAACCTTTTTTATTTTTTTTTCATAGACTGAACTGTATGATTGCTTGGTTTTGCAGAACAAAGTATAGTTGTACTCAAGGCGTCAGGACCTTGGAGTTGGTGTATATTTTGCGGGAGGCAGAATCGTTATAATGGACTGAATCCACCTCCAGAAATATATAATAAATAGGGTACAGTTAGTTCCCACTTACTGCATAGTCTATTGCATATTTACAATTTAATAAAGTTTTTTATGTTCTAAGTTACCGTATATACTCGTGTATAAGCCGAGTTTTTCAGCCCAAAAATTGGGCTGAAAAGTCCCCCCCTCGGCTTATACACGGGTCAATACGGTATGCTGTGGGGGGGGAGCTGTGACCGGGGGCTGGAGGAGGCAGGAGGGGGCCGCGGTGACCGCAGGCGGTCAAGTGGGGCCGCCTCATTAGTGCAATGAATATGCACGGCATCCCCCCGTCCATCAGCGGCGGGGGGATGCCGTGCATATTGCACTACACAGCCCCCTCTCCTTAGTATGCGTCCCCCAGTAGTAATAAACAGCCCCCCCCCTCCTTATCATGTCCCCCCGGCTGCGGCAGCTGTGAAAATAACAAACAGTTTATACATCACCTTCCGTCGCAGCTCTCCGCTCCTCCGGTCCTCAGCATCTCCGCTCGCCGGCTTCTTCTTCCTTGTTGTGCCGGTGTCATGTGACCGGGCGCAGGAGATGACGTCATTTCCTGCGCGCGGTCACAAGCCGGCACATCAAGGAAGAAGAAGCAGCCGGCGAGCGGAGATGCTGAGGACCGGAGGAGCGGAGAGCTGCGACGGAAGGTGATGTATAAACTGTTTGTTATTTTCACAGCTGCCGCAGCCGGGGGGGACATGATAAGGAGGGGGGGGCTGTTTATTACTACTGGGGGACGCATATTAAGGAGGGGGGGCTGTGTACTACCACTGGGGCTGCTGGATACTACACTGGGGCTGTATATACCTCTGGGGCTGCTGTATACTACCACTGGGGCTGTATATACCACTGGGGCTGCTATATACTACCACTGGGGCTGTATACACCTCTGGGGCTGCTGTATACTAACTACTGGGGCTGTATATACCTGTGGGGCTGCTGTATACTACCACTGGGGCTGTATATACCTCTGGGGCTGCTGTATACTACCACTGGGGCTGTATATATTTGTGGGGCTGCTGCATACTACCACTGGGGCTGTATATACCTGTGGGGCTGCTGTATACTACCACTGGGGCTGTATATACCTGTGGGGCTGCTGTATACTACACTGGGGCTGTATATACCTCTGGGGCTGCTGTATACTACCACTGGGGATGTATATACCTCTGGGGCTGCTGTATACTACACTGGGGCTGTATATACCTCTGGGGCTGCTGTATACTACCACTGGGGCTGTATACACCTCTGGGGCTGCTGTATACTAACTACTGGGGCTGTATATACCTGTGGGGCTGCTGTATACTACCACTGGGGCTGTATATACCTCTGGGGCTGCTGTATACTACCACTGGGGCTGTATATATTTGTGGGGCTGCTGCATACTACCACTGGGGCTGTATATACCTGTGGGGCTGCTGTATACTACCACTGGGGCTGTATATACCTCTGGGGCTGCTGTATACTACCACTGGGGCTGTATATACCTCTGGGGCTGCTGTATACTACCACTGGGGCTGTATATACCTGTGGGGCTGCTGTATACTACCACTGGGGCTGTATATACCTGTGGGGCTGCTTTATAGTACACTGGGGCTGTATATACCTCCTGGGCTGCTGTATACTACACTGGGGCTGTATATACCTCTGGGGCTGCTGTATACTACCACTGGGGCTGTATATACCTCTGGGGCTGCTGTATACTACCACTGGGGCTGTATATACCTGTGGGGCTGCTGTATACTACCACTGGGGCTGTATATACCTCTGGGGCTGCTGTATACTACCACTGGGGCTGTATACTACCTCTGGGGCTGCTGTATACTACCACTGGGGCTGCTGTATATACCTTTGGGGCTGCTGTATACTACCTCTGGGGCTGCTGTATACTACCTCTGGGGCTGCTGTATACTACCTCTGGGGATGCTGTATACTACCACTGGGGCTGTATATACCTCTGGGGATGCTGTATACTACCACTGGGGCTGTATATACCTCTGGGGCTGCTGTATACTAACTACTGGAGCTGCTGCTGTATATACCACTGGGGCTGCTGCTGTATACTACCATTGGGGGGCCTGTATACCACACTGCTGGGGGCTGTATACCTGTGCTGGAGTCCACCCTCGGCTTATACACGAGTCAATAGGTTTTCCCAGGTTTTGGGGGCAAAAGTAGGGGGGTCGGCTTATACACGGGTCGGCTTATACACGAGTATATACGGTATATATAATTTATTTTTTACCTTCATAGCTTGATTATTGTATCACTAGACGGAGCCCCGACTTTATCGCATTGGGAGGGCGGTGATGTTACGATGGGAACAGGCTCTGTGAGCTGGGTGCGGCGGTGGCCATCTCTCCCTCTCTCCCCCCTGAGCGCTTTCCATGCATTCGCTGTCTCTTCCCCCCTTGTGTGCTATGATGTTATAACACCCCACTATTATGTCATAATATCCCATTTGTGGATAGTGTGATGATGACAACTGGTTAAGGAGGATTTGTCACTTCATTTCCCAATACAAATGAGGAAAATTATCAAATAAATCTATTAGAGATGATTGGGCATTACTGTGAAAATGTCAGACTCCAATGTTTTCCAAACCAAAATGAAAATGAGCATTTTATAAATCTAGACTAGCTCTATGTTTATGTCATCTCCACCATCAAACCTGACAACTGCATCTTATACTATACAGCGTAAGACTTTAGCAGCAGCAGAGAGCAGGGACACTGAGAAAATGTCAATCAGGTTATGTAATCCATTAACAAAATTTATATTCAATATCCACAATGGGAGCCTGAAGTTGCAACTGTCAGACAGGCTGGGTTAGTGGAAATTGAGAGAGCTTCTGAGTATTCACGCTTTACCTGCACTGATAAAATGGTAATTTGATTATCATGTTAATATATTAATTCTCACATTGTTTTCAGTGCAAGTACACCAGCTTTATGAGGTCTAAGGAATCTATCTATTGAATGTAATTTCTGTTATCTGGTGACAAATCTGCTTTAAAACAATTTTTTAAAGTCCCACTAAGGGAATTTAAAACAGTTTTTATATTGCAATGTAGTTTTTTCAGCACTTTTCTATAAATTCCTGCATGTGATAGTGCTCACAGGGGTACCTGGGACTTGCATACTGATGTTTAGATTTTCACTAACCTCATATTAATGACCTCTCCATTGGTGCAGGGCTGACACTTGGCAGCCTTCATTGATCAGCTGATATCTCTTTCATTGAATAGGACCTATTGTAAGGATAGGTCATCAATATGTGAGTCTCAATCAATCCCTTTAATTTGCTTACTAATATAGGACAAGTGGGCTTTCATTAAGCTCCTATGACAACCCATTGCCACTCCATGAAAGTGCAGTGACGCAGAGTATTCCATGTGTTGTTTTATAATGTTGTGTATTGTAACTCCTACACTTTAGCTCTGAAAGTGGTAACATGTCTAAACCCACACTGCCCTCTGCTGGCCTTACTCTAAACTACAATGTCCTTACATGGTCAAAGGTCACTTAGCAAGTGATGAATTTTCAGGCAGTTGAGCAGCTGCTGGAGATGCAGATGTGAGGACACAATTGTGACAATGCGAGCACAGTGTGTTTAGGAGAAACATCACCTGTTTTTCCTGTCCTCTAGTGCAGTGTTTCCCAACTCCAGTCCTCAAGGCACACCAACAGGTCATGTTTTCAGGATTTCCTTATCATTAGACAGATGATGGAATTATCCCTGTGCAAGTGATTAAACTAACACCTGTGCAATCCTAAGGAAATCCTGAAAACATGACCTGTTGGTGTGCCTTGAGGACTGGAGTTGGGAAACACTGCTCTAGTGATTACTACTGGTAAAGAATAGGAAGGTCGTGCTTTATGCAGAAAACTTTCTTGAAATAGGCAGAGTTGTTGCTACAGTGTTGTTTCCAAGCCAAAGTGGGACTGTACATAGCTAAACCTGATAACCAACCAAAGCAAAGATAATTAAAGATCCCTGCTGCTAAGAAACTCTCAGAGCTAAAGAGGAGGGAAAGTTAATGAAATGCACACTGCTGAGTTTGCATTTAATATGGAGTAAAAGTTTGTAGGCTGGCTTCATACTACGTTTTTTGTGATCCTGTTCTGTTTGTTTTTGAAACAATCAGAACAGGATCGTTTTTGCTCCCCATACATCCCTATGGCACCAAATTTGCCCCTTTTTGGCCATGCGGTTTTGTGAATCCAGTGCAGGATTCATTTTCGTCCTGTTTTTTCACTGGTCCCAAAAACGAGGCCTGCAGCATTTTTGGGCTCCGGTGACAAAACATGACACAAACGAATCCTGTGTGGTCCAACACACTTATCATGGAGGCCTATGGCACCGGATTCAGGAAACAACAGAATAGTTTCCTGGATCCGGTTCCAGGGTACAGAGCATGCACAGAACAGGAGCGCTGCTCTGTACCCATGGTAAATCTGTGTAATATCACTTTAGCAGTGTATCTATATACACTACTAAAGTGATATTAAATAAAGGAATGGATAAAAATAAAAAAAAATCATAAATTCTCATGCTGAATACATCTCGCAGCAGTTTGAGGACCTTACATGATGTCACTGGGAGGGGCGGGGCAACCCAATCACATGACCGCATCAGCGCGATTTAAAGAGCGCTGATGCGGTCATGTGATCGGGTTGCCCCACTCCACCCCGCTCCTCCCAGTGACATCATGCAAGGTCCTCAAACTGCCAGGAGATGTATTCAGCGCGGGACACTCGGGAGTCGTCAGAAGGTGCGAATTTATGATTTTTTATTTTTAAACATCCTTTATTTAATATCACTTTATCAGTGTATATAGATACACTGCTAAAGTGATATTACACGGTGCTGACATCACGGCTCGGTTCTCTGCTGCTCTTTCTGTGTCCGGATACCGGACCGGACACAGAAATGGCATCTGGAGGTGCCAGTCCGGTGCTGTCCGTTGGATCCTGCAAAAAACAGGATCCAGCGAACCGGAATAAAAACGTAGTGTGAAGCCAGCCTTAGTTGTTCAAGAAACCTATGGTGTCTGTGTTTCTTATGGGACTCCAAACACCTCTGCTACTACTCCATAGCTGGACTAGGAAACCAGCCCCTGCGATCCCCCTACTTATCTTCGCCCTTTTACATTTGCCTCTCAACCTGTGCATTGCTGGAGCCATCGGAGACACCATGACACGATTCAGTTCCAATTTCCCAGGCCCTGAAAATCTGATGGAGGTTGTGCAATAGCAAACAAAGGGGATCAATGATATGACAGTTATCTCCCATTCCATGTTGTACGCAGGTGTCAGCTGTATAACACAGCTGACACACACTGTATGAAGCAAGTTGAGCTCCTAAACCCACTTCATACACTCACACCCGACCTGCAGTTTACATACATTGCATATTATAAAGGAGTTAAAGAAACATTACATCTCTTTGCATTCTTTTAAAAAAACATTTTTGGAGTAAATGCCTCTGAATGTAGTCAGTCCCCTAAAGAATAGCCGTTTGGCAAAGTAATATGTACAACTTCCGTGAGAAATTCATCAATCCAACAAAAACAATGAGGGATTACAGTGGGTTCTAAAATGAAGACTTTAAATGCTTGTCCACATAATTTTACACTATGTAATTTGGAAATGTTACATTTTATAGCAACATAAACTATAATGTATACTGAACATAAAATATATTTGTTTAAACAATGTAATATATCGTATATACTCGCGTATAAGCCGAGTTTTTCAGCCCAAAAATTGGGCTGAAAAGTACCCCCTCGGCTTATACACCAGTATAATACACAGGCCGCCCGCCTGCCCGCCACCATCAGTATACATGCGCCCCCCTATCAGTATCCAGGGCCCCCCTTGCAGCCCAAACCTGTAAAGCAAGATCATTATACTTACACCTGTGGCCGCCGCCGACCCCGCTCTGCACCGCGCTCCTCCATCTTCTTCCGGCTTCCTCCGATGGGCGCAGGCAATGACGTCATTGTCTGCGCCAGAGGAGGAAGACGGAAGAAGATGGAGGAGCGCGGTGCAGAGCGGGGACGGCGGCAGCCACAGGTGTAAGTATAATGATTTTACTTTACAGGTTTGGGCTGCAAGGGGGGGCCATGGATACTGATAGGGGGGGGGCGCATGTATACTGATGGTGGCGGGCGGGGCGGCCTGTATACCTCTGGGGCTGCTGCTATATATACCACTGGGTGGCTGACTGCTTGTATTATACCTCTGGGGCTGCTGCTATATATACCACTGGGGCTGCTGCTATATATACCTCTGGGGCTGCTGCTATATAATCCATACTGGGGCTGCTGCTATATATACCACTGGGTGCTGCCTGGCTGTGTATATACCTCTGGGGCTGCTGCTATATATACCACTGGGGCTGCTGCTATATATACCTCTGGGGCTGCTGCTTATATACCACTGGGGCTGCTGCTGTATATACCTCTGGTGCTGCTTATACCTGGGGCTGCTGTGTATTTGTACCATTGGGGCTGCTGCTGTATATACCATTGGGGCTGCTGCTGTATACCATTGGGGCCTGTATATACCACTGTGGGCTCTGTCTGATTACACCTGCTGGGGCTGTATACCACATGCGGGGCTGTATACTGTGCTGAGGTCCACCCTCGGCTTATACACGAGTCAATAGGTTTTCCAGGTTTTGGGGGCAAAAGTAGGGGGGTCGGCTTATACACAGGTCGCTTATACACGAGTATATACGGTAATAAATTCAATCATCACAACAAAATCTAACCTTCTAACTTAGTGATTAGCTGTGCAAAATCGTACCCCGGCCTCTAATTTACCTACTCTTAATAATATTTCCTACATGACGCCAAATTCCAAGAACATTATTCTATGCCCAAAGTCATACATGGAAAAAAGCATAGGATTAGCAAGGTGGTTTGACAAATATACAAAAATCCATGCCATGGAAAATCAGGCACATTATAGTATCTTATTAACACATCACCAAGCCACACTGTGCAGAAAATGTCCCCACCACAATTCTCTGGTAAATTAGGGAGAAAGTTCTTTTTAAGTTATTAAAGATTAAAACTGGGGTTAACACATTTTGTTAAATCAGTAAAATTACTTGTGAAGAAGAAAAAAAAAAGAAACGTTGAAATGTACTTATTATTAAAAATCTTTTCCATTCTCAAGAATAGGGGATTTTTATTACTCTATTTTACTGTTTGCTGTCTAATTTACTGGCCACCTTTGTAGTTGCCAGTCTCTTCGACAAAGAACATGTGCTTGCAAGCAGATAGCTAGATTGCTAGATCTGGCCAGCTTCAGTGCTTATGGACTCCTCTGAAGCCAAAGTTGCCTCTGTTTGAAGCCCACAGTGGTCCTGAGCTGCTGATCCTCAGGAGTACAACACTCCTGGTTAAGACAGGAAGGCAGAGGAGTAGTGTGCTCCTGAAGAAATAAGTCAGACAGCTTTCTAATATCATTTCTGTTTCTATTTCTCACCATTATTTAGATTTGTGATTAGTGTCAGTGAATATTTGTTCCCATTATTAGTTTTGTTTGGGTCCAACTGACTAAATTACACATGACATATATTACTCTCCTGTAATCACACTTGCATCAGTCTTTGATATAAATAATCAGAAAGGATTTATTTTTACTTTTTAGTTGTCACTACTAATGTTTCCACTGACTTTTTGGAAAACAGAAAGCTAATATCCAAATTTTAAGTTTAATGTACATAAAAATGAAAATCCTCCCGAACCATTGTAATATATGGCGATGCCTACACACCTGTATTGGCCATCTGAATATCAAATATTCTGCCAAGCAGCTCAAATATTTGTTAAAAATGAAATCTCCATACCATGCATCTCAATCCTCTTTAGGCAATGTTTTGCAATTGGCTAAAGTACTTAATAAAATGTCTGTGATTATTAGGATGACAATTTAGCAGATATGGTCTCTTTAAGAAAAATTATCCACAAGATGGATTATGATATCACAAAAATACTTATTGCTACTTTGTTTAGTAGATTTTCTGGAAGAGCATTTGGACAAAAGACAAAGGAAAGGAAACGGCTACCCAGAAAGTGTTACTAAATACCTAGCATACTGTGATAAACGTTGCAAGGAAGCCAGCGGGGAGTTATTATCTTACATACAAGATAATACACAGCCACAAAATAACACAACACACAAGCTTCTAATGAGGAACAAACAGATCGGCTAGATATCTAGGGGCTGATTAATGGCCAGATCTTCAGAAAAGAGAAGTGTCATATCTTTAACGTGTTATCTTCAACATACGACCGTATATAGCCTGAGCATTGGATGCCATATACACAAGGATGTGATATGTACTGGAAAAACAAAGTAATAATTATTAATAACCATAATAATTAGTACAAATAAAAGCTAAATTCATACTTGGAAAATGTGATTGACAGAGACATCATCATGTACAGCACCATGGAATCAATGGTGCTCTATAAATAAATAATATTAATAATAATATTTAATGTATGAATATACAGCCCAAAAAGCATGTTCAGATAAAAAGCTCTCACAGAAACAAAGAAATGGAATTTAGCCAGCAGACAAGTCCAAAATCAAAGTTGCATTCATTAACTATGAGGATACTTGACTATTGGAAAGTTCAAGTATGTCTGTCCTGCACAGAACTGACTCTGATAACTTACCAGCTTCGGCATTGAGGAAGGCGATCAATTGTTACTGAGCTCCGTTGAATTTGTTTTGTTTTTTAGCCTTGTGGTCCCCAAACCTGTGATTAAGCACTTCTTGAAAGCAAGCAACATGTGATGGCAATCCTGCACACGCGACTCCTTTTCCAAGCTACATTATCAGACACATAAAAGGTTTCAGAGCCACAGCTATTAAGATGAAGGAGGGGGGGAATGAGCTCAAGAAAGAGGATGCTGGACTTAATTAGCTGCCTTCTGCTCTCGGACTGATTCCCCGGATCCTCTCTGAGCTGTGCTGTTTGTGAAAAAAAGGCAGAAGTCATCAGCTTTAAGCAAATCGTCTATTCACCACAAGGAAAAAGGGAGTGTTGTATATGGCAAACAATCCCTGTTTTCACTGACGAAGGCTAGCTAACCTCTTGTTGGCCTTCAAATCCTTAATTGCCGTCTATGGAATTTTAGAGAATAGAAAAAGAGGAATACAGCTTCAAGATGACAAAAATGGGCTTTGACCCTATAAGTGCTCCAAAACAAAGGAAAGCCCCCGAGCAAGAAAAAAGAAATGAGGATAGTAAATTTTGCTTGATAGTGTATTCTATAATTGTGAACATCCCATCAGCTTAATAGTGTACTTCCTGTTAACAAAAATACATACGAGCCATGGGGAAAACGAAATAACAAGTCTGATCACACTGGGTTTATTGATAATGGAACCCATAGAGACTATGACACATGAACATGTCATAATGGATTTGCCAAGAATCTCTTAGTCTCCACGCTCCAGGGTAAGATACCGTAGTTGTAAATGAAATATCTAATTTCTGAAGTTAATCCACTCTTTGAATGGGAGACAATTTACTACTAGTGGTAAAAGTGGCATTGTTGTATTTACTCTAGACATTCAAGCTACATTGAAGTATCCTGGATACAGAAAGTATCAGTCAAGTGGTACTCTCAGAATACATACCATAACTTGTCACTGCCATCAGGTCTCACCAAACAGATATAGAAGGAAGGATGGAATCATCAATCTGATTTACAATTCAGGAAAGAAGGGCTTTATGACTTCTGGGTTATAGATCCTAAGGTACAATGCCATCACATTGAGATCAATGGACGAACTGCCCCTTGGAATAGTGTTTACTATGAATACTGAAAGTCAATATGTTGTCAATTAGATCAACCATTTTGGAGATACAAATGTGACATATGACAAGCTGCTGCTAGATATTAAAATAAAACACAAATTTAATAGATTTGAAAGAGAAAACATTTACAATGATCTTGGAGGGACATGCGTTTTGGTCCAATAATATGTGCCTCATAGCAGAAAAATCATGTGCCATGTGGAAATAATAATACATGAAAAGTGATTCAATTCAGAGTGAATTGAAAAGTATCAGCTGACTACTTGACCACCACAGCCAATTTCATCAGGCTGCAGCGGTTTGGCAGCTGGTTGAACTACCTGTGCTGCTGTAGACTCTCCTGTGTTGAATCCAGTTGGATTCCAGTAGGTGACAAACCAATTATTTTGCTGAACAACACTAATAATTTATATTCAGCCACCTTCACTCATCAGTATTTCTTCAGTATTTTAGATCAGTATTTGTGAGTCAAAACCTGGAACAGAAGCTACAGATAAAAAGTATAAAGGAAAGAGTTATACCTCTTTTGTGTCTAGGTCACATTCTTGGAGTCAACGTGACTTAGACCTACGGAGTCTTAGGCTGAAGGCACACTGATCCCTCAAAAACGGCGCGTTTTTGAAGCGCGATATTGATGCGAGTTTGATGCGTGTAATAGTGCTAGTGCGGTGCTAGTGGAGTGCTAGTGTGGTGCTAGTGTGGTGCTAGTGTGGTGCTAGTGTGGTGTGTTTGAGATTTTTTCATTCCTACTGCGATCCGACAAACTAGCACCCTTCTCCTGGTGTCAAAACTGCACTGATTTGCTGCCACTCATTTGTCAATGGGGTCACTTGTGGGGGAGCTCCAATGTTGAGGCACACAGGGGCTCACCAAACGCGACATGGTGTCAGCTAACAATTTGAGCTGATTTCCATTCAAATTGTTAGCGGACACCATGTCACGTTTGGAGAGCCCCTGTGTACCTCAGCATTGGAGCTCCCCCACAAGTGACCCCATTTTGGAAACTAGACCCCCCACGGAACAAATCTAGATGCATAATGAGCACTTTGAAGCCCCAGGTGCTTCACAAATTGATCCGTAAAAATGAAAAAAAATATTTTTCTTCCACAAAAATCTTATTTTTTTATTTTTACGGATCAAATTGTGAAGCACCTGGGGCTTCAAAGTGCTCATTATGCATCTAGATTTGTTCCTTGGGGGGTCTAGTTTCCAAAATGGGGTCACTTGTGGGGAGCTCCAATGCTGAGGCACACAGTGGCTCTCCATACGCGACATGGTGTCCGCTAACAATTCCAATTGTTGGCGGACACCATGTCGCGTATGGAGAGCCCCTGTGTGCCTCAACATTGGAGGTCCCCCACAAGTGACCCCATTTTGGAAACTAGACTCCCCCAAGGAACAAATCCAGATGCTGCCACTCATTTGTCAATGGGGTCACTTCTGGGGGAGCTTCAATGTTTAGGCACACAGGGGCTCTCCATACGCAACATGGTGTCCGCTAACAATTGTTAACGGACACCATGTTGCGTATGGAGAGCCCCTGTGTGCCACCAGCATTGCCACCAGCGCAAGGGCAACTGGAAGAGTTGGGGTACAGCACCAGAAAATGGCACCTCCAATGAATGCGCTATTTTCTGGGGTGGCTGTGGGTTGCAATTTGCAGCGTGGGGGGGCCCACAACATTTGGATCTCTCCACGATGAGGATTGCAGCCCCCCAACTGCCAAGTTGTACCTGGCTGGCAACCAAGAATATGGCAAAGCTCCATGTCAGTTTATTGGTAGAAGTATAAAAAAAATGACGTGGGGCTTCGCCATATTTTTGGTCCAGCCAGGTACAACTTGGCAGCTACGGACTGCCACCAACCCCCAGCTGCCTCGTTGTACCTGGCTGGCAACCAAAATACAGCGAAGCCCATTTTTTTATTTCTAGAACAAATTCTAGAAAAAAAATTACGTGGGGCTCCGCCACATTTTTGGTCCAGCCAGGTACAACTAGACAGCCGGGGGCTGGAATCCGCAGCATGGAGAGGCCCAAGCATTCTGGGCCCCCCATGCTGCGAATTGAAGCCCGCAGCCGCCCCAGAAAATGGCGCATTCATTGAAGCGCCATTTTCTGGCGCTGTACCCATGCTCTTCCAGTTGCCCTGGTGCCGGTGGCAAACTGGGTAATAAAGGGGTTAATGCCAGCTTTTTATTGGCAGCTGGCACTAAGCCCGAGATTCATAATATTGGGCCAATGTTAGACCCGCCATTAGGAATCTCTTGTAAGTAGTCAATAAATACACACAGAGAAAAATCTTTTTATTTGGAAAAAAAAACAAACAAAATTCAGACTCCATCTTTATTAGAAAGATCCGACGTAGTCCACAACGAAGGTCCCACGATGCTCGATCGCCTCTGCTCCAGAGATTGCAGCAAGGGATCAAGTGTCCTCTTCATACAGCCTCTGGGGTCAGAGTTATGGTGCACTGTATGAAAATGATCTGTCATACAGTACACCATGACTATGATCCCTGAGACTAAAAGAGGACACTTGATACCTTGTTGCATCCATCCATCCACCCATCATCCACGCATGTACACATCCATTCGTGCACACACCCACACATGCAGTCACACATCCATCCATGCACGCATCCACGCACGCACCCACACATCCACTAACCCACGCATCCACACACCCACCAACGCACACATCAACGCACCCACTAACCCACGCATCCACACATCCACTAACCCACTAATCCATGCACCCACACATCCACTAACCCACACACCCATGCATCCACTAACCCACGCATCCACACACCCACTAACCCACGCACCCACACACCCACGCATCCACTAACCCACGCATCCACTAACCCACGCATCCACACACCCACACACCATGCATCCACTAACCTACGCATCCACACACCCACGCACCCACACACCCACGCACCCACGCATCCACACACCCACACACCCACGCACCCACGCATCCACACACCCATGCATCCACACATCCACTAACCCACGCACCCACTAACCCAGGCACCCCACACCCATGCACCCACACATCCACTAACCCACACACCCACGCATCCACACACATCCTCACACCCATGCACCCACTAACCCACGCACCACACATCCACTAACCCACGCATCCACACACCCACGCATCCACACACTCCACACACCCATGCATCCACTACACCTACGCATCCACACACCCACGCATCCACTAACCCACGCATCCACACACCCACGCATCCACACACCCACACCCATGCATCCACAACCTACGCATCCTCACACCCCGTGCATCCACAACCCACACACCCACGCACCACACACCCACGCACCACACACCCACGCATCACACTAACCCACGCACCCACTAACCCAGCATCCACACACTAACCCACACATCCACTAACCCACACCACGCATCCACACACCCACTCAACCCACCATCAGACCCACGCATCCAGACACCCACAGCATCCACACACCCACGCATCCACACACCCACGCATCCACACACCCACACACCACGCATCCTCACACCCACGCATCCTCACACCCACGCACCACTAACCCACACACCCACGCATCCACACACCCACGCATCTACACACCCACGCACCCACTAACCCATGCACCCACGCATCCACTAACCCACGCACCCACACACCCACGCATCCACACACCCACGCATCCACACCCACGCACCCACTAACCCACGCACCCACTAACCCACGCACCCACTAACCCACGCACCCACTAACCCACGCACCCACTAACCACGCACCCACACATCCACTAACCCACACATCCACTAACCCACGCATCCACACACCCACACATCCACTAACCCACGCATCCACACACCCACACATCCACTAACCCACGCATCCACACACCCACACATCTACGCACCCACACATCCACGCATCCACACACCCACGCACCCACTAACCCACGCACCCACTAACCCACGCACCCACTAACCACGCACCCACACACCCACGCATCCACACACCCACGCACCCACTAACCCACGCACCCACTAACCCACGCACCCACTAACCACGCACCCACACATCCACTAACCCACACATCCACACACCCACGCATCCACACACATCCTCACACCCATGCACCCACTAACCCACGCACCCACACATCCACTAACCCACACCCACACCCACGCATCCACGCACCCACACATCCACTAACCCACGCATCCACACACCCACGCACCCACACACCCACGCATCCACACACCCACGCATCCACACACCCACGCATCCACACACCCACGCATCCACCACCCACGCATCCACACACCCGCACCACGCACCCACACACCCACGCACCCACGCACCCACCACCCACCACCCACGCATCCACACACCCACGCATCCACACACCACCCATACCACACCACCACTAACCCAGCATCCACACACCCAGCATCCACACACCCACTAACCCAGCATCCAGACACCCACGCATCCAGACACCCACGCATCCACACACCCACGCATCCACACACCCACACACCCACGCATCCCACACCTACGCATCCTCACACCCACGCACCCACTAACCCACACACCCACGCATCCACACACCCACGCATCACACACCCACGCACCACACCCATGCACCCACCATCCACTAACCCACGCATCCACACACCCACGCACCACACACCCACGCATCCACACACCCACGCACCCACTAACCCACGCACCCACTAACCCACGCACCCACTCAACCCACCACCACAACCCACGCACCCACAACCCACGCATCCCACCACACCACTAACCCAGACATCCACTAACCCACGCATCCACAACCCACGCATCCACTAACCCACGCATCCACACACCCACACATCCACAAACCCACGCATCCACACACCCACCCCATCACCACCACACACCACGCATCCTCACACCCACGCATCCCACACCCACGCACCCACTAACCCACACACCACGCATCCACACCACGCACCACACACCCACGCATCCACACCCACGCACCCACTAACCCACGCACCCACTAACCCACGCACCCACTAACCACGCACCCACACATCCACTAACCCACACATCCACACACCCACGCATCCACACACATCCTCACACCCATGCACCCACTAACCCACGCACACCACACATCCACTAACCCACACACCCACGCATCCACGCACCCACACATCCACTAACCCACGCATCCACACACCCACGCACCCACACACCCACGCATCCACACACCCACGCATCCACACACCCACGCATCCACACACCCACGCATCCACGCACCCATGCATCCACGCACCCACGCACCCACACACCCACGCACCCACGCACCCACACACCCACGCACCCACAACCCACGCATCCACACATCCACTAACCCACGCACCCACTAACCCTGCATCCACACACCCACGCATCCACACACCCACACACCATGCATCCACTAACCCACGCATCCACTAACCCACGCATCCACACACCCACGCATCCACACACCCACACACCCATGCATCCACTAACCTACGCATCCTCACACCCACGCACCCACTAACCCACACACACCCACGCATCCACACACCCACGCATCCACACACCCACGCATCCACACACCCACGCATCCACACACCACGCATCCACACACCCACGCATCACACACCCACACATCCACTAACCCACGCACCCACTAACCCATGCACCCACGCATCCACTAACCCACACATCCACTAACCCACACACCCACGCATCCACACACCCACTAACCCACGCATCCACTAACCCACGCATCCACTAACCCACGCATCCACACACCCACGCATCCACACACCCACGCATCCACACACCCACGCATCCACACACCCACGCATCCACACACCCACACACCCACGCATCCTCACACCCACGCATCCTCACACCCACGCACCCACTAACCCACACACCCACGCATCCACACACCCACGCATCCACACACCCACACATCCACTAACCCACGCACCCACTAACCCATGCACCCACGCATCCACTAACCCACGCACCCACACATCCACGCACCCACACATCCACGCACCCACACACCCACGCATCCACACACCCACGCACCCACGCACCCACTAACCCACGCACCCACTAACCCACGCACCCACTAACCACGCACCCACTAACCACGCACCCACACATCCACTAACCCACACATCCACTAACCCACGCATCCACTAACCCACGCATCCACACACCCACACATCCACTAACCCACGCATCCACACACCCACACATCCACGCACCCACACATCCACTAACCCACGCATCCACTAACCCACGCACCCACACATCCACACATCCACTAACCCACACATCCACTAACCCACACATCCACTAACCCACACATCCACTAACCCACACATCCACACATCCACTAACCCACACACCCACGCATTCACACACCCACAAAACCACTCACTCATTCAATCATTGATTGATTCATTCATTCATACGGTACTTACCTCGGGACGGAGCAGCACTGGAGGACGGGCGTTCCAGCGAGGAGAGGAGGCAGAGCGGCGGCTACACCGGCGGGATCGGACACGAGGATCGAGGAGCGGTGAGACCGAACACGGGGATCGGGGGGGGAGGAGTGGGAGGTCATCGGCATCCGCCCCTGCCACTGCCACTGTCCCCAGCAGCGCGGCGGCTGAAGCCGCAAACAGACCCGACATCGTGGGGGCCATCCAGAGGAGGGGGAGGCCAGAGGAGGGGTAGGTCATCGCGGCGGGTTAAGCCGCAATCAGGTCCCGGCATCGGGCGTGGGGGGCAGTGACAGGTGGGGGCCATCTTGAGAAGGGGAAGGCCTGAAGGAGGGGGAGGGCATCCGTCCCCAACGCCAGCAGCGCGGCGGGGGAAGCCGCACACAGGTCCCGGCTGTCACAGAGATCACAGCCGGGATCACAACATTGATTTCTATTGGTAGCTCATGCGTGCAACTGGCATGCAGTCGCAGCATGCCGCGACTGAAACTCGCTTTGCGAGTTCAATGCTTAAAATGCGCACCAGTGTGCCCGACATCATAGAAAATCACTTGTCCTTGTGCAATGCGAGTTTATCTCGCATTGCACTCGTGCGAGGCACTGGGATCATGTCGGATGATGTGCCTTCAGCCTTAGGCACATCATATTTCACTAAAGGTGCTCTCTACTATGCATTACTGTGCTACAATGAGGTTATCCTCCAGAAAAATTCACATTTTTTTACTGTTGAATTCACACAAAATGTAAAGGTCTTTGGGTTCAGTAAGTGCCCATAAAAATCTATGACAGTCATATCTAGACTCCCTATAGCGCTGTATAACTATGGAGCTATAAGACTCTCACAAACATGAAGTTCAAAAGGGGTTGTCTTTGAAAAAATTATTTACAATCTATCTTTAGGAAAGTCATCAATATCAGATCAGTGGGGGTACGAAACCTTAACACATAAGATAATATTCAAACAAATAGAGGAGTGGATGTGCAGTTCTTGGAAGAAGCCACTGCAAACTGAAAAAGGCTCTTCAACTTTCTGGCCACCATCAATGTTAATAGCTGCTTATTAGCAGGGGAGCCAATATGATATGACAGTCTATCCTAAGGATAAGTCATGAATATTTTATGCCTGGACAAGTGCTTAACAAAAACACCTACAGGTCCAATAAAAACTTCTGAGTTTTGCAGCAGAAGCTTTGCCTCTAAGGAAGAATATGATGACTAAGGATCTCTAGCATGGAACTGTAAGAACTACATTTACCATTGTGTAGAGTCTGCACGCAGGACCACTAGAGTAGGACACCCTAACCTGTGGCTCGTGGGGCCGTGATGCGTGGCTCGCTCCAGTTTTCTAAGTTAGTACATAAGCACTAGGCCTAGAAAACAGCTATGAAGAGCAGATCTCCAGATGGTGACTTCTGTGAGTAGCCCCACATAGAAGAGCAAATCTGGGTGCAAATGTACTATACTTGGGAGAGATAAGTTAAGTATGGAAAGCTGGAGGCAGGATGATAAGTGCTTGTAGCTGAATGTAATAGTGAGGTGGGAGCTCTCGATGTGAGAATACTCAATGGAGATATTGTGGGAAACTTCTGGATGTCAGTACGGTATCCTACCTATGCATAATTTCTACAGGAAAACTTTATCTGTCATTATACTGGTAACAAGGGCCCTGGTATTACTACTATTAGAAGTAGAGAGTGGGATCTGGATGCCACTACTTAGTGGGCTTTGAATGTGACTCACAAACATTTCTCAGAATTGAATGTGGCTCTCAAGGTACAAAAGGCTAGGGACCAATGCCTTAGAGCAGGGGTCTCAAACATGCGGCCCGCGGGCCAACTGCGTCCCCCAAGACAATACTTTGCGGCCCCCACCTCAATATCAAACTTTGCATTCAGCGTGGTCCCCACTTCAATGTCAAAGTTTGCATTCAGCGCAGTGCTTTCCCGTCCCGCTCTGTGGGAACCGCACGGGTACATAGCAGGACAGGAGCACAACAGAACAGAAGAGAGGCAGGACAAGACAGCAGGACATTTGGCGCCTGCGCAGTTCTCCCCAGTCCCACTGCGTCCATGGATCTACAATGCTAGGATCCGACACAGCAGGACGGGGAAGCACTGCGCAGGTGCCTAATGCCGTGCGCGCCGCAGTGGATGCCGGGAGGAATCAGTATACCGTGTGCGCCGCAGTGGATGCCGGGAGGAAACAGTACAGTGCGCGCCGCAGTGGATGTCGGGAGGAATCAGTGGACGGGCTGATGATCACATGCCCCTCCAACCCCTGCACAACCACCTTGCACCTTGCCCTGAGTTGGAGAAACAGAGGTATACCTCAAGGCACTATAGGCCTAAGTATTGACCTTGTTTGTGTATAAGGCAGAAAGGATAATATTACCCAAATATGTCTTTATCAAAGCCTGCAGTGAAGAGAAAGGTTGGTGATGAGCACAGACAATTTCAGGAAAAGTGGGAAGTGCAATATTTCTTTGTTCAGCACAGGGGCATCCCGATGTGTCTTATTTGCACAGAGAAAGTTGCAGTACACAAAGAATACAATTTGAAACGTCATTACACAACTAGACATGAGGAGTATGCAATATATGAGGGAGATGAGAGAGCCAACCATGTTGCTAAACTTAAAACATGTCTACTGAGGCAACAACAGATCTTTAAGAAAGAAACCAAAGAGAATGATCCAGCAGTCGAAGCAAGCTACGTGGTTAGTGAGATGATTGCTAAAGCAGGAAAGCCATTCAAAGAAGGTGAATTTGTAAAAAAGTGCATGTTACAGGCTGCAAGTATTATCTGTCCAGAAAAGAAAGGTCAGTTTAGCAACATCAACCTTTCTGCCAACATCGTAGCAGAGCGCATTTCTGACCTGTCAAGTGACGTTTATGATCAACTGTGTGAGAAAGCAAAATGTTTGCACGAGCTTTTCTTGTGGAAAACATGATGCGGCCCTGCCTCACTCAGACTCTCCCTCGAGTGGCCCCCGGGTAAATTGAGTTTGAGACCCCTGCCTTAGAGTATACTTTCATTTAATATTTAAGAGGCAGAAATGTGGGGCACCGGACATTCAAGAACCTAAGTAGCGGCACCAGCAGAGTAAACTGCAGCAGGGCCGAGGGTGCACAGTCTTATAACAGCCTGAGAGGTATAATCACATTGAAGAAAGAGGCACTCACCCGGTGAAAGTTGTTCCTAATGGATGACTTTAATCAGCATTGAGGTACAGGGATCAGTTGATCCGAAACGGTGCCGTCGTCTGCACCTCCAATACCCCCTCCCCAGCACCCTCTACCTCAATGCTAAAGTCATCCATCAGGAACAACTTTCACCGGGTGAGTGCCTCTTTCTTCAATGTGACTTTCATTTAATACATTGTATATGTACCAGTGTATGCATACTAACCCTTCTCCACTCAGTTCTCTCACTGTTCCCATGGAAATTTATTTTCTAGAGCAGAAACTTGGTATGAGAACATGTATAAGAGCATATGTTTTCTGTCCCCGAGAGTGTTTTTAATGTAATCCACTGCTACAGGAAATATTTCCCCTGAAAACTTGCAGTGACATCAGCTGTTCAGAGTAAAGCAGTAAGTGAAACATCTGCACATACTACAGCGACTGTATTATAGACTTATTACAAAATGGAATTACAAATGAAATCATTTTAACTTTTCTAAGCCAAAGGCACCAAGCCACTAGCATTGATCGCTGGTTTCATCTGTAAGTGTTTACATATGCAGCAAAAATTCTAAGTCTCTCCTTGTTTGTTGGACGTGATTAGCCAAAGATTATAGGACAAACATTGTTAAACATATTATCGGGAGCCAAAATAAAAAAATGGAAAGTGGCATGTAAAGCCGTTTGGTTTTCTTCCCTCAAGATTCTCAACCTGAAAGGATCTCAACAACCATGGGCAAAAAAGGATTACTCCTGTGGACGAAGGGATTGTGCAAATCTTGAGGTCACTGTCACATCATGTTATCGATGACATCAGTGTTTTGTCAAATCGGCCAGATTACTCCTCCCTTAACAAGGTGTAGCTTCATTTTTCAGAACTTTTTTATTGCAGAAAATAGTTGTTTGAGCTAAATTTTTATTGTAATCCCACCTGTGGAGGAAGTTAACCATTCCCTGATAGCCTTTCATCGTATCATCTCGTAGACTGTGAGCCCTTGCGGACAGGATTTCTCCCCTCTTGTATCTGTACGACCGAATTGTCCACATTTATTGTTACCGTACTTGTATTGTTGCTATGTTACTTGTCCTAGTTTGCCCTTTTAGCATGTAAAGCGCCATTGAATATAATGGCGCTATATAAATAAATAATAATAATAATAGTATAATCTGAGCCCAGAACCCCAGCGTAGTAAGGCTATAGTGATAACCACTAAGTCACCATGATGCCTAGGCATTGTCTCAAAGGTAGAGCAATTATGGAGGCCACAGCCAAATTCTGATCGTTTCTGGTACATTCTATGGTAAGGAAGTACTTTTTATCTATTTATCAATATTTTTAACTAAATTCATATGGCAACATATCAGGTGGACAATAGTGATTAATACAAAATTATAATTAAATAAAATTAAAAATATTTAAACCTTTTCAGGGAACATTGTCAAAGAAAGCGGAGAACAGTAAAGGACAGGGCCGTTGTTAGAGATGGGTTAGAATATTACGGTACATTGGGTTAAATAAATACAAAGAATGGACACATTTCAGAAATTTGCTAAAAAGGGCTGTGCATCTCAGAAGCCATGCAGCATGTGTGCAATTCATTATTACACCAACCGTTCACAAGACCTGCACCTGAATAAGAAGAATGTTCTAATACCAACAACCAGGAGCTTTCCTACGTAGGCCGCAGTAATGGAGAATGAAGCTCCACCTTTACATCTGCATTCTCAAAAATATTTAAACTGTATCTCTCAAACAAGAAAGCTGTTATCAGTGATAGCAACAAAAGCTACAATGCTGACCGAGGACGATTACTTTCATCATATCGACTATTGATGTCACTATTTTCGGAGGCGTCTAAAATGCCAGTGTGGCTGATATTGTAATCCAGAAGAGTATGTAGAAAAAAAACCACATAGAACAATTGCATTTTATCCAAATGCAAACTCTTGTCCCTTACCCATACACATAAGGATCACCTACAAAATGAATGGGATTGCTACTTTTAGCAATGATGAACTGTCTAGTTGTTGTGAATAATTATTTCCTTGCCTAGACTAGGGGTACACAAACATTTCTGTTTCAATGGACACATTGTCAAGTTGAAAATGTTCTAAGGATTGCAACAACCCCCCCCCCCCCCCCAAAAAAAAAATGCATGTCACTTATAAGATATTGTACCTAAAGTAGCACCTAAATACCACATATGTCACACATACACAAATTCCAATTCCTGGACTCCTACTTACTACATACTTACTTTCATAAAAGTGAGAAGCTACCCTCTCATCTGTTTGCATTCTAGAAAGGTAGGGACCATAAATGCTTCTCACTCTACTGTACTAAATGTAAATTGCTAAAATCTATTTTACTCCTCCCATAAAACTAGATTGAGAAGAGCCTCATACATGTATGTCCACCTCTCTATGTCATTAACATCTTTCTGGGGTGCTACAAAGGGGCCAGGAAACCCCCATTCTGCTAATATTTGGGGGTTCCAAAGTGCTTTGAACTACACCACACCTCTTATCTCTGGCAAGGAATATATGTGTCAGAAGCCGACAGAAAGATGCAAGCATATCTATGACCCGATGGTTGAGACTGCACAGAATAGAATACTCTGGGGCTGTTGGTTGTGCACCCCTGTCATAGACAGTTTGCAATACTTTAGGTGCCTCTTCACATTGTGTCTTTGGACACATCCAGCATGTACACAAGGGCATGTTCACGTTAGATAAAATTTAGACAAACCAGCCATTTTTGACAGGACTGGCAGACCATGTGTGGTGTATGGGGTCTCTAACTCACCCCAACATCATGTTTTAGTATTGGTCAGTTGAATTTCAAACACCCGATACCTTTGTCTCCAAGGGACAACTTTCTGGCAGTGGCTTTTTCCGCATGCAAAACATGTTGGTGTAACGCGAGACAGCTGACAGACAAATAGGTCAACTGTCCGACAGCTATTGCATGTGCATGGCCAACTTTACATTCTCATAATTGGGGTCCTAGAGAAATAACCTCAGTTCTATCAACCATTTATGAATTATCCTGAGGTTAAAAAAACTCTTAATGCTTTACCTGTTATTTTACATAGGAGAACCTATAGCTGGAATAAAATATATTCTATCCTTTTACGCTAAAATTTTAATGAACAATTAAGAAAATGCTGTTATTGTATAAGGGAACTCAGTAACAATAACTAACTGCTCTCAATTTGTGACATGACATTTAACAACAGTGATTACTCTCATCATACCATACAACTGTCATCTATCCAATGCATGTATACAACCAATACACTCACATTACAATTGGAAGACTCGTCACAGGGTGGATATGGCCCATCAGCCCAATCTGCTGAATCCTGGGACCCTTGTGTCTTATTCTGCGACTCATACTCCTTCAGCTGAAAAGAGGAAGACAATGACATAGTACAATGTAATAGCAACAGTATGACATTTCCAGCAACAGTTTGGAGGAATTCTTTCAATCTCTTCCATCTCTGAAACTGCCATTGCTAAACCAAGAAGAGAGGTTAAGATGCAGTTATGTGAGGTTAAGAAGCATTAAGAAGGTCTTGCTGGCAAATGCCCAAATATCAGAATAAAGAGAACATATCATGTTATGAGGAAACAGCCTTTACATGCAGGATCAATCGAGTCACTGATTACATGCAAAAATGAAAAGAAATATATATGTGTATATAAAAAACGAGTGTAGATACTTGTGTTCGACCATTGTAACATCTTGACTGACCCTGTTAAGATACCATTTTGTCACTGTACGTCAGAATTATTGTGAGGAGTGATCAATGTAAGCAAAGAAGGAATAAATATAACATAAAAATGTATACAGCATTAACGAGTATGACAGAAGAAGACTTATCCACAGAGGAATATCCAGTCACAACTAACTCAAGTGACTGTCTGGTTGGGCAGTTAGGTTAAAGTGAACCCATCAGTCAATTCATTCTGTCCAAGTCATGATTGCATAACTGCATCCAGGTACAGTGCTGTGCAAATTAATTGGGACAAAGCATTTTTGTAAGTAAAATCGTAAGTTGGTTACCAGTCAGTGATTCAAACCAGTTTTAACTGCTTTGAACAGGTGTGAGTGTACAACCTTGAGTAACAAAATGTGGTTTGACTGGTTTTAGTCAGGACATAACAGCTAGCTGCCCCCTCAGCTTCAGTTGAGAGCTTGTTTCTGTGAGGAGTGGTTTAGTGTACTTTTTCTCTCCGTGTGATTCATGCCTGTAAAAATGGATGTTACTCCACGGAAGAGGTCTAGAATTATTATTAAATGAACATTCAAGTCTGACTGTAAGAGAAATCGCTTCCACCATTGGTATTGGAAAATCTACTGTTTCAAGAATAAGTCACACACACAATGAAACTGGATCGTTTTCTCCAAAACAAAAAGGGAAATGTTGAAGTAAAAGGAAAACGACCCCAAGAACTGATAAAACATTTATGAGCAATAGTAAAACTAATGCAAGAAAAGCAAGTCCCAATTAATTTGCACAGCACTGTATGATTTTCTCCCATGGCCGGTATGTCCCTGCACCACTCCAGCTGATTGACAGGATCTGTCCCATGTACGTACCTAGAGCAGTGAAGGGAGAAGGTGGCTGGATTAGTCTAATCTCTGCCTATGGTTCCCGGCTGGAGCTTTAAACTATGCTCTCTCTGAAACGCCTAAACGCTGCAGAGAAAATCATCTCACTACAATCGGCAGTTTGGGCAGAATGAATCAACTGACAAGCTGTCTTTAGAAAATAAACTATGGTTTAATTCAGGTTTATTATTAAAGTTTTGGATACTTTCTTTTCTTTTTACAATCTCAATTAAATAACATTAGTAATCTTGCAATTTTCACACTGGACACAGCAACCTTTTTAGACTCACATTCCATATCTTTTCAGGAAGAGTTTTCAGCATCAATCCTAATGAACAATGACAATTAATCGCTCTGTACCCATGAGATAACATTGGATGCACTAATCACAAAGTGGTGTCACACTTGATTCTGCACCCCCTCCCTTTTGCCCACGCTTTTATATGCTTCAACACAAAAGATAAGGTCAAAGTCTGTTCATTGCCCCTCATCTTTGCACTCCCTCATTAGATGCTTCAGTACAAAAGATAGGGTCAAATCAGTTCATTGTCCCTTCCCTTTGCACATGCTCATTAGATGCTTCAGTGCAAAAGATAGGATCAGAGTCTGTACATTGCGGCTAATGTCTAGTGTTGTTTCCTAAGACAAAATAAAGTTGGAATCTAAAATACTCCCAAGTGGCCAGTGTAAATATGATAAGATTGCTAATCTTGCTTTTTTTTTTAAATAAAAATCATATTTAAACAAAACACACAATGACAATTTTTTTTTTAAATTAAAGATATCCTGTGGATGTCAGGGCATGCTGGGAGTTGTACTTCAGTAAATAGGGCATGCTGGTATCCCAATGATTTAGTACATTTAGAAATTGTATCCAGGGTGGTGGTTAAGTGGTGGACTATTGAAATAGACCAGGAATTTCAGGAACAGTGGTAAGTGGTGGACTATTGAATAGACCAGGAATTTCAGGAACAGTGGTAAGTGGTGATGAACTATTGAATAGACCAGGAATTTCAGGAACAGTTGGTAATGTGTGATGGACTATTGAATAGACCAGGAATTTCAGGAACAGTGGTAAGTGGTGATGGACTATTGAATAGACCAGGAATTTCAGGAACAGTGGTAAGTGGTGATGGACTATTGAATAGACCAGGAATTTCAGAACAGTGGAAAGTGGTGATGGACTATTGAATAGACCATAAAGATAAAATAGGGAGGGGGACAAGAGGCGCAATAGTGCCCTATCACTAGTGACACTTATATACAGTGGTGGTGCTGTGAAGCTGCTCACCTGGTCCAGTTGTGATCCCCACAACTGGTTTGAAGGCGTTTTTGGAAACGATGTTCCAGCTGCTGCAGGACCTCCACCAACCACTGGATAGTGGTATGTATCAAAGAAATGATGGGAGTGCTGGTGTCTCACGGTCCGCGCTGCTTCAGGGTTAAATAAACTCACCAAAGAGCCAAATCGATTTCCATTCTTTTATTCCTCCTCTCTCCTACGCGTTTCGGCGCCTATCCTGGCATATCCCTGATGAAGGTGCCAGGATAGGCGCCGAAACGCGTAGGAGAGAGGAGGAATAAAAGGATGGAAATCGATTTGGCTCTTTGGTGAGTTTATTTAATCCTGAAGCAGCGCGGACCGTGAGACACCAGCACTCCCATCATTTCTTTTATTGAATAGACCAGGAATTTCAGGAACAGTGGTTAAGACCCAGTTACACACACAGATAATTGTGCAGATCTCTGGTTGCAGTGAAATCACGGATACTTTGTTCCATTTTGTGGCTGTGTACAAATGTAACAATGTGTCCATGATTTCACTGCAACCAGAGATCTGCGAACAATCTCTGCACAATTATCTGTGTGTGTAACTGGGCCTTTAGTGGTGATGGACTATTGAGTAGACCAGGAATTACCGGAACAGTAGTAAGTGGTGATGCAAATCATATTAAACCCATTAAAACGATAACTTTATTTGTAAACTTAAACAAAGAACACACAGTACGTGGATAAAAACTGAGTGCCCAGGAAAGAGTGAAGGAAGCGAACTAACCTTAGTATACGTCTCCCTCCTTACACCTGCCTGCCAGCGGAGGTCGGCAACCTAAAGTACGTAGTGGCGCCCCCACTCGTCAGCGGCTGACCCTGTCAAACCCTAACCTAGCCCTGGAAGTCAGGAGGTGGTGCTCCCCCCTAAGATAGTAGCCCCCCAGGTCTGAGGTACAGCTGGTTGACCGGTCAAATCCGTGTCTCAGTATTAAAACAGAGTATCACCATACAAAATTTAGCCAGCACCCAGAGCATGATAACAGGTTAGATACCTAGCTGATCTATCATCATATACACCATGTCCCTCACCCTATTCCAAAGTGGTCACATAGATAACACAAGACCACTCATGTATGGCATAACAGATATAGGTATATGGAGGTACTTAGCTAAATGTATGGAGTGCTCGTCCCCGCGCGCCTCAACACGTTTCTCATCATCAGGAGGCTTGATAACATCTGTCCATATGTCCTGTGTAAGTACACACAAACTTGATGTGGAGGGGGTGGGGTGCTCTGGCTCCAGCCCCCTTATATCTAGTGCCCTGTGCTCCCAAGCCGCCCACATCCTGTATTACCTGACCACTCCCCACTCACCCTCACAAACCAAGGATACAGACACCAAAACATACTGAAAATGGTGTCTAACCTCTATACATGATGAAATGTTCATGCTGCCATAAAGGAACTGCCATAAAGAAACGCGTTGAGGCGCGCGGGGACGAGCACTCCATACATTTAGCTAAGTACCTCCATATACCTATATCTGTTATGCCATACATGAGTGGTCTTGTGTTATCTATGTGACCACTTTGGAGTAGGGTGAGGGACATGGTGTATATGATGATAGATCAGCTAGGTATCTAACCTGTTATCATGCTCTGGGTGCTGGCTAAATTTTGTATGGTGATACTCTGTTTCAATACTGAGACACGGATTTGACCGGTCAACCAGCTGTACCTCGGACCTGGGGGACTACTATCTTAGGGGGGAGCACTACCTCCTGACTTCCAGGGCTAGGCTAGGGTTTGACAGGGTCAGCCACCGACGAGTGGGGGAGCCACTACGTACTTTAGGGTGCCGACCTCCGCTGGCAGGCAGGTGTAAGGAGGGAGACGTATACTAAGGTTAGTTCGCTTCCTTCACTCTTTCCTGGGCACTCAGTTTTTATCTATGTATTGTGTGTTCTTTGTTTAAGTTTACAAAAAAAGTTATCGTTTCAATGGGTTTAATATGATTTGCACCTTGAATTGAAATCTACACTATCTATATTTTGAAATAGTAAGTGGTGATCAATCATTTCCTCTTCTGGAAATTGAGTGATGTTCAAAAATGGAGGATGAACAGGTTAAGCTGCACTGCCATGGAAGCAACACCAGTCTAGGAGTGGTATAAATCATTATTTATTAGTTTCTGTGAATAAATCTACTTCTTCAGGTCAAAAATTAAATCAGATTTTTGTTCTAAAGGAGAAGATTTAATCTCACAAACACGATGAAAAAAAATCACAATATTTACCACTCTTAGATTGGTGTTACTTCCACGGCAGCACGGCTGAACCCATTCATCCTCCATTTTTAACCAGCAATATAATAGAGCTGCAGAAGCCATGTGTCATGCTATTATAGTAGTTGTGACTATAACAACTACATAAGGTGAGGCATAACATTATAATTGTGAGCCCCCCCAACCTACTCAGATAAGACCATCTTTGCACTTTGCAGTTTTAATCCCAGCTTTAGAAATTGAGTGGTGTCATGTGCTTAAAATTGTTATGGAAGAAACTTTTTCCTGATTTCTTTAAGAGAATTTTTTTTATTAATTTAGTCAAATTGCTATAAAATAACAACTTGAAATTAATTAAATTGTACAAGGTATTGTTCATATGCAATGGCTTTACTGAAATTATACAAATTCTTAGAGGGCTAGATCACAAAGAGGGTGTTTTTTTGTATCCTGTGAAGATAAGCTGAAACCTGCATCTGACTGGATACAGTTTTTCCGCTTAATCTAGATGCAGCTAGATGAAACCGTACTGATATTATACTGTATCCATTTGCTGATTCTGTTGTAATACCAGTACAGTTTCAACTGGCTGCATCTGGTACCATACAGTATTGTCTGGGCCCGTTTCCCTGTTTCGGGTCGGTACCAAACAAGGACTTCACTGAGAAGTTTGTGATTAAAGCACTCACCTGTCTTGGTGCTGCTGTCTCTTTCGGGTCCGCTCTGCACTGCCTGCTGAACAGCCAGTCACAGACGCCCAATCTCTGTGACAGCGTCTGTGATTGGCTGCTGCGCTTATTACATCTGTGACTGGTTGCTGGCAGTGTAGGTGGGATGCAAAAGCCAATCACAAACGCTGCCACAGACAATGGATGTCTGTTATTGGCTGTTCAGCAGCCAATGCAGTGAATATTACATGAGGCTAATGAGTGGGACCTGAAAGTGACTTAAGTGGCGAGACAGGTGAGTATAATGCTATAATCACGGACTTCTCAGTGAAGTCTCTGTTTGGGGTCCATGCCCGAACACTCAGGTGTTCAGTGCAGACCCTGAACTTTAGATGTCTTATGATACTGTGCATGCTCAGTTTTACCGGACCAAGAATGATCTGATGAAACCGGATCCAGCATTCACGGACACACATTATAAATCATGCTGCAGTATGCCAAATCCGGTCAGAAGTCTTTATTTACCAAGGCCAAAAAACAACGCATGTTATGTTTTTTTGCACTCAGTAAAAAAAAAAAGGTTTCGTCATGATCAGGTAGTAACCAGATGCAAACAAAAGTACCGGATTGCCCATTGAAAATCACTGGCCAAAAAGCGGATTCGGTTTGCATGCCAGTTTTTAAAAAAGCGACAATTCTCCACCGGATACTAAAAAATGCCTATGTGAAATCACCCTAACCCTACTTTCTGGAGCAGGATGGGTTAGTGCACAATTCCATAAAGACAAAAAACACAATTCAATGTTTTGAGATAACGATTTACTGAACAGAAATAAGGCTATGAAGATACAGTTTTCTGGAGACATGTACATACATTTGTAATTGTTACACAACAGGTAGGATAGGTATTCTATGAGTAAATGTCTATATGCCTGTATACAATAATTCTAGCAATAAAACTGTCCACTAGCATAATAAATAACTGTGCACAAATGAACCTAAGTATACAACATTCGGGCATAATGCATGAAAACTCATATGGTACCGTCACACGCCGCAATCTCGGCTGGAAATCATAAAGGCGATATGTTGCCCCGGAGCAATCGCCATGAAATTGCCTCACGGTTGCGGCGTGTGATTTGGGAATTTCACGGCGATAAATCGACCCTCAGTTGTTGCCTGATTCCTGAACAGTGCTCAGCAATCAGCCGCAGTTCTTAAGGCAATATTTCCGTGTTGTGGCGTGTGACAGGGCAATAATGATGGAAAGAGCGTTTCCTATGATTTCCCGTAGGCGTGCCTCAAGCGTTTTGTAGTCCGCGCCCCGTCCGTGATGATTGGTGTTGGGTACTGTGTTCCCATTGGCAGTCAGTTGACAGCGCGCCATATTTAAGCGTGTATTTGCGCCAAACTCCGATAGACAATGGCGTCATGCATTAGCCAGCCTTCCAGAGCTGGCTGACCAATCGTAACGCTGTTGCGTTGTCCAATGAGCATGTATGGGGCGCAGTGTAAACCACTGTGGCACACCTATCTCCTCGCCGCACTGAACATGTACGCCCACATTGCCTTTGGAATTGCGGTGTGTGAAGCAGCGATGGAATGAGGCAAGATTGGTTCCGCCGTAGGTGAGGAAATTTCTGGAGCGTCACATCGCCTTACCTTCAGGGCGATATTGCGCTGTGTGATGCCGCCATTGGCGATCTGAGACGACCATGAAAAAAGTGCACGGGCACGTTAGATCGCCACACATTGCCAGGCGAGATTACGGCGTGTGACTGTACCAATACATAACACAGCCCTAGTTCTTCCCTGCATCCGTTTTCACATATTATGTTTTGGTTATAATGATCCAGTCCTAAAACCTACTTGTTCGCTATAGGGTTCTGTTTAGATTACCATTGCAGATTATCATAGATTCCGTTGGGCACAGAACAGTATGCACCATGACAGATCGCAACAGGTAAAGTCGTAGATTCAAGTATGAGATCAGCTCACTCATACAAAGTGTAGGAATGGCAATATACATTAGTGAAAAGTCAGTAGAACAATTTGTATGAGGTCCTGCTGACTCTTCCATAACCAACAACATTGAGAAAAAGAAGGAGTGGACTTGTTAAATTTCCAATGCTGAATCGTTTTGTTCTCAGTGAAGAAGAGTCGCCACTAGAACTGTCTGGCAGCCACTTACTCACCCTTTCCCTCCTGAGAACATACAGTATGCATGCTTGTTCAAACTACCAACTTTTAAAATGTCTTATACCACTTGGTACTGTTAATCTTCTGTACTACTTATAAACATGAAAGGTGGCCCCACATAGTAGATAGCTAGTTGTTCAGCAAATATCTATACCTTCAGAATGCCCCTACATACATGGAGTCAGGGAAGCTATCTGACACCTTGGGCAATGGGGTATCTCCTGTGACAAGCAAGGGTTGGGCTTATTAAATACAACAAACCTGGCAATTCTTTCCCTCATGCCCACGTCACATGCTTCAATCTTGTGAATAATATTGCTTAAGAGATCCAGAATTTCAATCGCTTAAGCGATATCGTTTGTGCATCGTTGCATGTAACCGAGTGATCTGTCAACAAAAAATCGCTTGATTGGTGGAAGATTTGTGAGCAGGATCTCAAATCAAGCGATAATCCGTTGATCAATCTGCAGCATCGTGGTGTGTGACACAGCGATGAACGATCTCCCAGCGGCAGAGCCTATGCTGGGAGCTCGTAACTATGGTAAACATCGGGTTACTAAGCGCCTCATGGCAGCTAGTAACCCGATGTGTACCATGGTTACCAGCGATCTCGCTGGTCCACATCGCTGGTGAGTCTGCCTGGGTAACAGCTCACCAGCGATGTGAAAGATGTTGTTAGCAATCGCTAACATCGTTCAACAAATTGAAGCATGTGACATACCCCTTCTTCCATAAAACACTAGTTGGTTTTTCCACAATCGATGGGTTTGCTGGCGTCTACCTAATGTTTATGGGGATCTTCAGCATTTAGCCCTGTCACATTTATTTGAAGTTCACATATTTTCTTAGAATATTAGCCAAGGTATTGTGAATACTTGCTGTATAAAATGAATGCATTAGTATTGGCATCTGTGGAAGAGACATAATTGTTGAGAACACTGTTAATAGAGGACTTGAAATCCTACCCTTGCAAGCGCTTCCTCTATGGTGATCATTTTTTCCTTCACCATCATCATAAGCTGAATTCGCTCTTCATCACTCATTGTGATTTCACTGGCCACATAACCAACATCTTCCCCTGAATGAAAATAAGAAAATGTATTAATTCCAGCATCTCTCCTTCCTGGAGAAAATGAAGCAAGTAAATTAACTGTTTATACCGGCAATTACAGCTCAACTTCTTTTTTATTAAATAACATATGTCAACTAGAGTGTCAAATCCCCAAATCCACCCCCCAAATCCACTTTTTTCTCAAAAAACCTTAATAAACCATTTTTTTAATCTTATTATTTACCTAATTAAATATTCCCTTAATGGGAACATGTCACCAGTCTTTTAGCTACTAAATCCTGCTCTATCACCTTTAACATTATCTGAATGGGGTTCCTGTAATCCCTTTATAGTCTTAGTCGTGCCCCTGCATACCTCAGAAAAGACAGTTTAATACTTGTCCAGCGTTGTATGTAAATTGTACGTTGTGGTCCAATTGGTGTTTTCAAATTGCGATTAGCACAGTCTTCAAACTCCACCTCTTCACATGTAAGTGGATGACGCCTCTACATCGTCCACACAGAGGTTGAATCTGAGAACTACTCAGGTGTGCCTCACTTTGCCCTATTCAACAGCCAGTCATTATACTTTGCGGGCGTAAAACTTCTGGCACTCTTCTTCTTGTAATTAGAAGAGACAGAATTTGCAGGGAGTGGGGCGGCACTGATCACAATTTGGAAACACCCATCAGACTGGACCACACAAATTACATACAGTGCAAGACAAGTATAAAACATTTTTTCGGATGTATCCAATGGCACATCTGAGGATATAAAGTGGTTAAAACCTCATTCACATAATTGCTTTAACTAGTTAGACAGCATGAAAATAGTCAAGTTTGCAAATGACTTATTTTTCCTGTCTGTTGTGGTTCCCTTGCAATGAGTGCTTTTAGATTTTACAGTGTACAGCTCGTTTCCATGATGCTTACTCTCCAGACCCTAGCCAAAGTGCAGTAGATACAACCCAGGAAAGAAGTTAACTCTGAACATTCCAGTCGGCTCTTTCTAGCTCTTTGATTTCTAAACAACAGCTGGCTGTTCATTATTATTATTATTAATTTATTTATAGAGCACCATTGATTCCATGGTGCTGTACATGAGACAGGGTTACAAACAAACAAATTAAAAATACAATGAACAAACTAACAGTGACAGACCGATACAGAGGGGAGAGAGAGGACCTTGCCCTTTCGGGTTTAGACTCGACAGGGCAGTGGGGAGAGAGAGTAGGTTGGGTCTGCTCTGGTGGTGGAGCGCCAGGTCCGATGGTGGTGGAGCACCAGGTTCAGTAGTGGTGAGGTCACATTGTGGTTATTGTAGGCTGTAGACTGTTCTGAAGAAATGGGTTTTCAGGTTCTGCTTGAAGGTTCCGAGTGTAGGGGACAGTTGGACGTGATGAGATGCAGAATTCCAAAGGATGGGGGATGCTCGGGCGAAGTCTTGCAGGCAGTTAGATGAGGAACGTACAAGTGTGGAGGAAAGAAGGAGGTCTTCAGAGGATTGAAAATTATGAGTTGGATGATATCAGGAGATTAGTTCAGAGATATATGGGGGGACAGATTGTGAACGGCTTTGTAAGTCAATGTTAGTAGTTTGAATTGGATACGCTGGGGAATTGGGAGCCAGTGGAGGGATTTGCAGAGGGGAGGCTTCTTTTTCTCTCTCTCATATTCTAAAGAGGTGCAATTATAAACCACCAGCCCAGAAGCCTTTACAGCAGGTTTGCTAATCATGACTCTCAGTTATCTATCTGGAGCCCTATGCTTGTTTAAATGCCCTGATTTGTCTATGTGTGAATACAGTGATAGCAGTGTACACTCCAGAACAAACCACTGGATGTGAGACAGCAGAATTTGTGCTGAGCTTTATAGCACTATTAGGCTGGCTTCACATTTGCGTATGTGAACGCACCTTATGCTGCGTTCAGTCAAACGCATGCGCACTGCGTTCCTATGTTTAACATAGGAACGCATAGTGCTTGCGTTTGCTGCGTTCGTGTGCGGATGCGGACGATATCTGCTCCTTCCGGTGTCCAGCATCCGCACCCGGGACGCAGCCAGTTGCATTTTTTTGTGCGCTCGGGGACCTTGGAAGATCAGCAAGCGTCCCCAAGCGCACAAAACCTGCATTGTCTTCAATGGGTCCGCAGTGTTCAGCGCTTGACAGCGCAGGAGAACGCTGCGGACCCATTGAAAAATCTCCCGGTGGCCGCCGGTGATGTCACAGGAGCTCACCGACGGCCACCGGGCGTCAGCTGAGCCACTGCTGTCCTCTTCTTCCCCGCCGCTGGTAATCTGCTAGCGATGTCGGCGGGGAGAACAGCTGATCTGACAGCTGTTTGAATCTTCCCGCGCCGACATCTCCTCTAGGTGTCGGCGCGGGAAGATTCAAACAGCTGTCAGATCAGCTGTTCTCCCCGCCGACATGTCCCGGAGTTTACCGGCGGCCGGAAGGCGGAGATCTCAGGCGCTGATCTCCGCCCCCGGACACCGCTGATTGGCTGCTGGGCTCCACAGTGATGTGTCCGCAGGCGGACATTCTCCGCTGCGGACACATCTTTAGGCCCTGCTTTGCACTGCGTATGTGTCTGCATGCCATCAGCATGCAGACACATACGCAAATGTGAAGGCAGCCTTAATGCTACGGTTCTACTATTCAGCAGAGATGTCACTCAGGGTGGAGTCAGTGCCTGTCCTGTTAAAAAGCAGACAGTATAGAGATTAAAGAGGCTGGATGGCTCTGAGCTGCTCAAGAGACAATCTGAGAATACCCCTTTAATCTTCACTTTCATATATAATAGGTTCAATCTTCAAACTGCTAAAATAACTGAAATAAGGCATTATGACAAAAATCTAAAAAGGGAAACTGCTGAATAAAAGCATTCTGATAGATGGGAGTGTGACATCTGATATCACTCCAATACAGATAAATGAGGAGAAAGATCTCCTTTTTACAGGCATCCTGCATATTGTTTCTCTATTTTATTTGTTTTGAGGGGGTTACGCATAAATTAGATTTTTATTTCCTTTATAATATGTATTCTAATTATTATGATCTTATATATTGAAGAGGGCTGTAGTTAAAAGGCTTCCTCCTGTTTGTGTGTATAAAAAAATGGGTCAATAAGGAATTTAAAGTATATATATATATTTTCTCTGTAGGCCATACAGCTCCATTCCAGTGAACAGGGATGAGATTTCCTGTAGCTGGGCAGGACTGTTGCTGTGCAGGTAAACAACTTATAATTGGAACTGTGAATTCACCAAAAGAGTCATGTATGTCATGACATCATATAATGGAAAAATCCCTTTAAGACCAAACTCTGAAATAGGGAGTGGTGGAAGACTAGGGAATAAGCGAGTATGCTTGTCATTACTTGGTACTCGCACGAACATCTCGGTACTCGGGGTACTCGGCGAGCACCGAGTACCGCCGAGATGCTTGGACTCCTCGCTAATAATTATCAATCTGACACATATTGACAGCTCCCTTCAGTGCACACAGTGAGCTGGCACCTCACAGAGAGCAGATTGATTGTTAGGGTCCCTCTGGGGGCCACAGCAAGGTGTTGTATGCTGCGATGATTTGAAAAAAGCCCCCTCCCGCCCTTTCCCAGAAACCCTCATTTTATAGCCGGAAGTCTGTGGTCGGAGCCTGTCACTAATTGACTTACATTAGGCTCGGTGCTCCGGCCGAGTACACGAGTATCTTGGATGCTAGGCCAGAGCTTCGAGCACCCGGGCATTTTAGTACTCGCTCATCTCTATGGAAGACACTTCCCCATTTTTTAAGAATACACATAGTGTGCCTTTCATATAATGCTGGTGTCCTCTTTGTACAGCTAAACCAGCATGGCTCTTCCCAATATACCGTATTTTTCGCATTATAAGACACACTTTTGTTCCCCAAAATTTTGGGGGAAAGTGGGGGGTGCGTCTTATAATGTGAAAGAATACTTGTGTGGGGTGGGGGGGGCTGTGGAGCGGTGTCCAGGGGCTCTCAGGAGGCTGTAGGAGGCTGCAGCAGAGGCCCCGTGGTCACGTGGGGCCGCTCATTATCTCCTGTAATATGCACTGCTTCCCGCTGTCAATCACCAGCTACAGGAGCGGGACCGCAGCCCAGAGGGCTCACAGTACCCGGATGCCGCCACAGCACAGAGAGCGGTGATAGCACGGACAGCGAGGGAGCGAGGAGAGGGGTGAGTATGATATTGTTTATTATTTTAAATGTGCGCCAGCCTTATGGGGGACAGTGCCAGCATCATAGGGGGACAGTGTGCCAGCATCAATGGGGGACAGTGTGCCAGCATCATAGGGGGACAGTGTGCCAGCATCAATGGGGGACAGTGTGCCAGCATCAATGGGGGACAGTGTGCCAGCATCATAGGGGGACAGTGTGCCAGCATCAATGGGGGACAGTGTGCCAGCATCATAGGGGGACAGTGTGCCAGCATCATAGGGGGACAGTGTGCCAGCATCATAGGGGGACAGTGTGCCAGCATCAAAGGGGGACAGTGTGCCAGCATCAAAGGGGACTGTGTGCCAGCATCATAGGGGGGACTGTGTGCCAGCATCATAGGGGGGACTGTGTGCCAGCATCATAGGGGCATGTGCGCCAGCATTATAGGGGGACTGTGTGCCACCATTACAGGGGGGACAGTGTGCCAAAATGAAGGCTATGTGGGGGGATATATACATATATATATATATATATATATACCAGGTTGGAGGACATACATATAAGACAGACACTGGCATTATAAGGTGAACCTCGTTTAACATTAAAAATTATTTTTTCCTCTTTTCCTCATCAAATGTGGGGGTGCGTCTTATAATCCGGTGTGTCTTATAAAGCGAAAAATACGGTACTTCCCTGTGCATAGTGCAAACTTTGTTTCTGCTCTCATAGGTCCCTAATGATTTTACTAAACGCTGTTTCCCTCTGCTGGAGAACATATTCAGCCAAGCAAATCAGCTTTCATCTGCACAACGAAGATGACTGAGCAGAGTACAGGATGAAAAGGAGGAGGAAAATGAATTCTCGCTGAAAATAAAGTATTTCAACTACACACTACAAAGAAACTCATCACATAGTTGAGAAAGTAAAAGTTGTGAAGACCAAGAACTCCAGCGCAGGACATTGCTTAATTGTGTTGTCTAAGACTGGTCTCTGAGGGCCTGCTAGGACACTGGACGGAACAAAAGGCTGCATTGTTCCATAGATCTCCATCTAAGACGTCTGCTAGAAAGGCATGAGCAAAGTTGTCAGAATTTTAGCATAACCCCATATGCAAGAAATGTCAGAAACAAGCCTTCCCTATAATGATGTAACCAGCCCCATACATTTGCCTTTTTGCCTGGGGTAGTTTACAAGCTTGTGATTATCAGATCTGCTCATTTCTATTATGGTGGAATTTACGTCAGCAACAGACAAACTTAGAAATGCCAAAGGGAATTCTCCAAATACCTCAAGAGAATACCACTATGGTTTTATGTAAATCTCGGCGTAGAGGTTATTGCATTAATTAATCTTATTGAAACATGCGTTAGGATACAGTCATTTATTGAATGCCCCAAATGTTTTCTTTTGGACAGCACAGTCTAAACAAAATCCACTACTCCATTAAGCTTTAAGGAGCCGTTCACACTATACAGACTTGGAAGTATAGAAGGCATCAAATGAATTAAGAGGTGCACACCATGGAATGATTGAGAAGGTGCACACTACAGAATGAATGAGGATGCCCATACCCCGTATTGAATTAGGGGGCGCACACCAAAAAATGAATTTGGAGGTGGACATCACAGAGGAGGTGTGCACCACAGAATAATAATAATAATATATAATATTTATTCATTTATATAGCACTATTATTCCATAGCACTTTACATACATCAGTAATGCTGTCTCTCTTGGAGCTCACAATCTAAATCTATCAGTATGTCTTTACAATGTGGGAGGAAACCAGAGTGCCCGGAGGAAACCCACGAAAACATGGGGAGAACATACAAACTACTTGCAGATGTTGTCCTTGGTGGGAAGTGAACCCAGAACCACAGGACCCCAGCGCTGCAAAGCCTGCAGTGCTAACCACTTGAGCCACCGTGTCACCCTAGAATGAACTAGGAGGTGCATACCACAGAGCGAATTAGGAGGTTCACACCACAGAATGAATTAGGAGGTGCACACCACAGAATGAATTAAAGGGAACCTGTCACCTGGATCTAAGCCCCTACACTATCACTACCTGTCCCTGCACCTTCCTAGCTGCTCCCTATCTATCCCTCTCTGAGCTAAATCCCCTCTATAAAACAGCAGAAAAATAACTTATAACTTACAGAAGTCCCTGAGGCTGGGGACTGAAAAGGCAGCCCCAGGCTCCATTCTGCCCCTCCTCGATGCAGCAGTACACACCCCACTGGGCGGCATTATTCTTTCTTCATCGCCGCCTCCTCCATTTGGAATTTCCCGCCTGCTTTACACCTATCATGTTGTGGTGATGCGACCTCGATGTGTCCCCTGACCGGGACACAGCATATGGGAGATTGTATCTTCTGCTCAGTAGCAGCACACACAGGGTTAGCTGCTGCTGGATAAAGCTCTGAAAGCCTGGGGTCTTGCTGGCTCCACTGATTCCCAGGCCAAGAGGAAACCTGCTTGCCCGGCTGAGCAAAGGATGGATGCGGAGTGGGATACTGCTCGCTGACACATGATGTGACACTGAGTCATATACATGACTGGGATGTCGCACCCTGCCCTGTTGGGTTTCGTGAGTACTGTTATCCTGTTGGTTGCCCTGGCGAGATGGGAGCCCCTGGGTGCTCGTCCACGGGGCCTCTGCCTCCCCCACAGCAGACTCCGGTCTGCCCCTACAATTTACAGGATGTTTTGTTGTTCTTACCCCCTGTCTCGACCCCTTGGGTCTCCCTCTTCCTGTCCTGGACTTTTCCCTGGTGAGTTTCGAGACTATCTAGGCTCCCCCTACAATCCACCATGAGCCTTAAACTATTTTCAATGAACGTGAACGGTCTGAACTCTCCTGTGAAACGTTCTCTCTTCTGGTCTGAAGCCCGCAGGAGTGGAGCGGACATTCTATGTGTTCAAGAAACTCACCTGCTACAGGCAGATAACTTTAGAGTCCACCGCCGCCTCTACCGCAAATCCTACTTTGCTAACAGCGATGGGAAGAAGGCGGGGGTGGGGATCTCTATTAGATCATCGATTCCTTTTCAGCTTCTGGAGTCTGTGGCAGATCCTGCTGGAAGGTTTTTAATCCTCGTATGTAAAATGTATGACATGCTGTTTACTCTAGTGACCCTATACGCGCCAAATGCTTTTCAGATCAAGTTTTTCCGCTCTCTTATGAAACTGGTAGAGAAACATTCTAGGGGTATGCTGGTAATGGTTGGGGATTTTAGTGCTGTAATGTCCGCCACTCAGATTACTCGGCGGGTCGGGCTGTTGCCAGGGGGGAATTGGGTCGCCTATGCAGGTCTCTACACCTGCATGACATCTGGAGGTACCTGCACGCTGGGGAGCGGGACTACATGTTCTACTCTAACAGGCATAGGTCCTACTCGCGCATCTGATTTTTTTCTTGGTGGATAGTGGGACCCTGCCTGTCTGTACCAAAGCGGACGTGGGACTCATTACGTGGTCCGACCACGCTCCTACCTTCCTGTCCCTCTCCCTGGCGGGCAGACCTCAGGCACCTTACTCCTGGAGGCTCAACCCAGACCTCTTATCACGTCAGCAGATAGTTACAGATATAGAACGTGCGCTCTCTGACTATTTTCTCTATAATGATAACGGGGAGGTCTCTGACGAGACGTCTCAAAAGGGAAAGAGAAAGGTGCAGAGAGGAACTTTTGGCCCACCTTCAAGACCTGGAGGAGATCCACAAAACGACCCCCTCTCCCGGAGTGAGTCAGCAGTTGTTTGCTGTTAGGACACAGTTGCGGGCATTTCTGCTGTCACAGCGTGAGAAATGCCTCCACAGGTCCAAGCTGTCCTTCTACTCCGTAGGAGATCGGCCCGGGGCCCTTCTGGCCAAGCGTATTAAGAAAAGGGAGCTTATATCCTCTATCTCGGCCTTGAAAGACCACTCCGGTGTGCTTCACTCTAACCCCATCGAGATCGCAGATGCTTTTGCACACTACTACTCTCAACTCTATAACATTAAAGATGACCCTTCGGCACCGGCCCCGACCTCGGAGGACTTCCAGATGTTCTTGGGCGACTTGCGGCTATAACTGGGTTTTCCGTCGGTGAGATATCCCATAAAATTGGGCTCTATGCCAATTATATTATTATAGCTTGCACTGACTTAGAGACCTCCCTGTCGGCGGTGATGGACGCCCTGGCCCTGTTCACCAAATTATCATATTATAAATTGAACGCGACTAAATCGTTGATTTTCTCCATCGGTGTCCCGGGCCCGCTTGCTGCCAGACTGCGTCGGAAGTTTCCCTTCGTTTGGAGGGAGGAGGGTGTTCCGTACCTCGGGATCACCCTAACAAACACTCACCGGATAGTGTCAGTTAATGTGGATGCTCTCCTGGCCTCCCTGCGCAGAGAAACAAACACTCACCCCCTGCCAGCCCTGTCGTGGGTGGCGCGCATTCATGCTTTTAAAATGTTCGTCCTCCAGAAAGAATCTGCCTCTGTCTATTCCCTCCAACCTACTAACGCGCTTGCAAAGAGCCATGCATGCATACATCTGGGCAGGCCGAAGAGCCAGAGTATCGGGGAATATCATGTATCTGCCTTACAGTCAAGGGGGAATGGGAGTTCCTAATTTGTCGGCGTACTACAGAGCTACACAGCTTCAAGAGGCCAAGCTTTGGTGGATGGCGAGGGGTACTGGGGGCTGGGTGGGTCTCAAGTCCGCTCTCCTTGGGACTGGTTCTCTGCGCCATCTTTTGGAGGCGGAGTGCTTGGCCCCTACGAGAGTGTCCCTGCAGCTCCCCACGATGGTCTCACTCTTGTGAACCTGGAGGGAAGAGGTGGGGAAGCAGATCTCATTATCCCCTAAGGATATAGACATTAGGGCTTTGCCTTTTCATATACCCTTCCTGAACATTGGTCCTTGGACGCGGGCAGGGATCTGCAACTGTGCGGACCTCCTTGAGTTGGGTTGTCTCAGCCCCTTTTCGAGCCTTTGTGCGAGATTTCCGGGTATAGAGAGGACTTTCTACCAATATGCGCAGATCTCACATTTCTTTAGCTCTCTTGGGACGTGGGGGGCCTGCCCTCCCCCTGAGGTCTCCCATTTTCAAAAGTTCCTTTTCCCCCCACTAAACAAAAAGCTCTGTCGGGAGTGTATAGACATTTGACTGCGCCTTGTTCCCCAATAAACCAAGCTACATGAGGAGATGGGAGGAAGACCTGGGGTTCACAGCCCCGAAGGAAGACTGGTATAGGGGACTGAGGGTCTTACAGGCAGCTTCGAGGTGTGTTAATCACCTGGAAATCCTGAAGAAAATTCATATGAGGTGGTATTACCCTCCGGTGACCCTGGCGCGCTTCTCCCAGGATCGATCCCCTCTATGCTGGAGGGGCTGTGGAGAAAGAGGTACACTGGCCCACATATGGTGGTCCTGCCCCAGACTGGCCCCCTTTTGGGCAGTCATCTCTGGCTTGATGGGGTCGGTAACGGGCATGCGTGTCCAGGTGTCGCCGCAGCTGGCAATCTTACATGTAGGGATCCATCTCTTTCCCAGGGACTCCAGAGCGCTGATTTCAAATGTTTTAACTGCTGCAAGGTTGAGCATCGCAGCTAAATGGAGGGCGGACGCTCCCCCTTCTATTGCAGAGGTCACTGATCCTCTGAATGTGATATTCCACAATGAATACCACCTAGCTTTAGATAATGCCACCAGAAACAGGGTGATAGACGACTGGGCACGATGGGCGGCCCACCCGTCTGCAGTTCCGATTGTGTGAGACTTAGACTTTTGACGCTGGCTGTTCACGGAGTTATTCACGTCGCTATCTTCACCTCCCCCAAGCTGCTGGATAAAGCTCTGAAAGCCTGGGGTCTTGCTGGCTCCACTGATTCCCAGGCCAAGAGGAAACTTGCTTCCCCGGCCGAGCAAAGGATGGATCCGGAGTGGGATACTGCTCGCTGACACATGATGTGACACTTAAGTCGTATACGTGACTGGGATGTCGCACCCCGCCCTGTTGGGTTTCGTGAGTACTGTTATCCTGTTGGTTGCCCTGGCGAGATGGGGGACCCCCGGGTGCTCGTCCGAGGGGCCTCTGCCTCCCCCACAGCAGACTCCGTAGGTAGGGGCTTAGATCCAGGTGATAGGTTCCCTTTAAGAGGTGCACACCACAGAATGAATTAGGAGGTGCTCATCACAGAATGAATAAGTAGGTGCACACCCCAGAATGAATTAGGAGGTGCACACCACAAATGAATTAGGAGGTGCACAGCATGGAATGAATTATTAGAAGTTGCACACCACAGTATAAACTAGGAAGTGCACACCACAGAATTACTTAGGAGGTGCACACCATCGAACGTATTAGGAGGGGGATACCACAGAATGAATTAGGAGGTGGATATCATGTAATGAATGAGGTGGTAAACATCATGGAATGAATGAGGAGGTGCACACCAAGGAATGCATTAGGAGGGGTACACCACAGAAAGAATGAGAAGGTGCACACAATGGAAAGAATGAAGAGGGATACACCACGGAATTAATTAGGAGATGAACACCACAGAACAAATTAGGAGGTGAACATCACAGAATAAATTAGGAGGCGCACTTCACAGAATGAATGAGTAGGGACACACCACTGAATATATTAGGAGGTGAACATCACAGAATAAATTAGGAGGTGCACACCACGGAATGAATTAGGAGGTGCACACCACGGAATGAATTAGGAGGTGCACACCATGGAATGAAATAGGAGATGCACACACAAAATGGATTAGGAGGGGGGCACCACAGAATGAATTAGGAGGTACACACCACGAAATAATTTAGGAGGTACACACCACGGAATAAATTATGTCGTGCACATCACGGAATAAGTTTGGCGCCTCCTCTGAGTGTCATACACGTCCAATAAATTATTGGAATTGCATTTCTGGCATACTGCACTCTTTATGAATTTGATGAGTGGCAGTCCTTGTCAAGCCCCGGCTCCTCTCCACCTCTCTTCCATTTTGGCAAAGCTGATCCAAATTGGTGTGAAAATACTAAAGGTTGCAAATTTATTGCAACTTTTCAAAGTTTTTACTCCAGTTTTCTGGCATAAAAGCTTTGATGAGTCAGTCCGCTTTAAAAATGTTTTCCAGTTTCGGAAAATCATTACACCTCCAGCTTCAGTTTGCTTTAAAAAACATGTTTGCTTTTTATTTTTACCGCTTTATGAATACCATGAAAACAAACCCCCAGAAATAAGGTTATTGTCTGCAGCACCACCCACATGTTATCAGTGAGCTCAATGCATCTCTGAGCAGCTCAAATCGTCAATTTAGGAAGAAACACTAAGATCAGGTATTGGATCCAAGGCCTTGGACATCGTATCAGATCAGGTATTGGTTCAAAGGTCGTGGACGTGACATCAGATTAGGTATTGGTTCCAAGGCCGTGGACATGACATCAGATCAAGTATTGGTTCCAAGGCCGTGGACATGACATCAGATCAGGTATTGGTTTCAAGGCCGTGGACATGACATCAGATCAGGTATTGGTTCCAAGGCCGTGGACATGACATCAGATCAGCTATTGGTTCCAAGGCAGTGGACATGACAGTCAGATCAGGTATTGGTTCCAAGGTTGTGGACGGGAAAACAGGTATTGGTTCCAAGTCTGTGGACGTGACATGAGATCAGGTATTGGTTCGAAGGCCGTGGATGTGACATCAGGTTAGGTATTGGTTCCAAGGCCTTGGACATGACATCAGATCAAATATTGGTTCCAAGGCCGTGGACATGACATCAGATCAAGTATTGGTTCCAAGGCCGTGGACATGACATCAGATCAGCTATTGGTTCCAAGGCAGTGGAAATGACATCAGATCAGCTATTGGTTCCAAGTTTGTGGACGGGACATCAGGTATTGGTTCCAAGGCTCTAGACGTGAGATCAGATCAGGTATTGGTTCCAAGGCCGTGGACGTGACTTCACATCAGGTATTGGTTCCAAGGCATGGACATGACATCAGATCAGGTATTGGTTCCAAGACCGGACATGATATCAGATCATGTATTGGTTTCAAGGCTGTGGACATGACATCAGATCAGGTATTGGTTCCAAGGCCGTGGACATAACATCTGCACAGCAGACAGTAACAGAAGACAGAAGTAGTGGCAGAGACTCAGCACTACATCCATGGAAGAGGAGAAACACACTGTTTGATTTATGAAAATGTGAAACATAGGATTATCTTAAACAGGAAAACCTCCTTAATACATACATTGAAATCCCAGGAACTTAGCCCAAGCATAGAATTGTAAAATTGTAATTTAGCCCCTTAATAACCGCTGATACGCTTTTTAATGGCGGTTATTCAGAGTACTCATTCCTCAGCATGGCTTTTTAATGGAGCTAAGGAATAAGTGTATAGCACCACCTCGGAACAAATTTTAGTGGATGACAGCTGTACATTGACAGCTGATACCCGCAGGCATCAGTTCCGGATGGTTTTGGAACCGATTAGGGCCGATTAACTCTTTAAATACAGCTATTAATGGCAACAGAGGTATTTAATAGGATAAAAGGGGGTTAAAAGACCACTTTTATCAGAATCATACCCACGATAATAATTGCGCCTGCTGTGGCCAGGGAGATCCTGCCATGGGCAGGGTTTTACAGGCAGTCAGTGAGGCACTGACAGATCTGTGCTGCTTTACATGAATACAGGAGCACAAAAGATCAGTGATCAAAGTGAGAAATATTTATGTTGCACAGCGAGACTTAGTGAAAAAGTAGAAAAAGATAAATAAAATATATAAAAAAGAAAAAAAAATACATAAAAATCAGTTTTGCCATAAAAAAAAACAAAGTACACATAAATGGTAACATCACAACCAGAATGACCAAAAAGTGTCATGTTATTTATTCAGTATGGCAAAAACAAGTGAATAAAAAAAAATAAAAAAGTCATATGTAAAAAAAATTGTAGAAATGAAAACGCCAACAAAAAACAAGTCATAGTATGCAAAAATAAATACATGTTTGTAAAATATAGTTTTTAATATGTAAATGTAGAAGAGCTTAAAAAATGCTATACAAGTCTGTTATTGCACTAACGGTGCTGGAGTAAAGAATAAATCAGTGATAAATCAGTGTTGTAAATTTTGCCACATAATGAACTGTGCAAAAAAATTAAATATAAAAACAATAAGTGAATTGCTGGTTTTTGTTCAGTTTTCATCTGAAAGATCTGAACAAAAAGCAATTTAAAAATGTTACGTTCCCCAAACTGTACCAAAAAAAAATCTGCATCACAGCTCTGTTCACAACATAATGAAAATGTACAGCTCTCACAATATTGCGACAGAAAAACTATTTCTTATAAAAAAGCATTTTTACTGTGGGATTACAACAAAACATAAAAAAACTATATAAATCTGGTATCGCTGTAAGGCTGGTTTCACATTGGCGCTGCAGAGGGGATCCGCAATGTGAACGCAGCACTGCAAGCCCCTATGTTTATAATGGGAGCGCACGGTGCTGCGCTTGACTGCGCATGATCATGCGCTCCCATTCACTGCCATATGCGAATTGTATGCAGGCGGACGCCTGCGCACAAATCACACACTCACCTCCGCACCAGGGATGCGACATGTTGCATTCTTGGTGCGGACGAGACTGGGTGATTTGTGTGCAGGCATCCGCCTGCGTACAAATCACATATGGCAGTGAATGGGTGCGCACGGTCATGCGCAGTCAAGCGCAGCATCGTGCGCTCCCATTATAAACATAGGGGCTTGCGCTGGCTGCGCTCACATTGCGGCTCCCCTCCGCAGAACGCTGCGGAGGGAAACGCCAGTGTGAACCCAGCCTAAGTGAAGTGACCCACAGAATTAATCTATTCTATCACTAATACCACACAGTGAATAATGTAAAAATAAAAATGAGAGCTATTCTTTTACTGCTGTCTATTTCTTCATTCTACTACCCAAAAATCGCAATAAGGCTCGGCTCATATTCATCTGTGCTGGTTTCACACTGCAGGTTTTTCACTGATCAGGTTCGATCAGGTTTGTGTGTCAAAACCAGGAGAGGATCCAGGAGAGGAACTTGCAGAGAAAAAGTATAATTGAAAGATTGACACCTGATCTGGGTTTTGGAGACACTCCTGGTTTTGACACACAAACCTGATCGAACCTGATCAGGGAAAAAACTGCAGTGTGAAACCAGCCTTACTTTTTTAAATAAATCTTATAACAACATATATAACTTGTTTACACAATTATATCAATATAAGGGGCCTTTCACACTTGCATTTTTTTCCTGATTTGGAAGATGAGGAAAAAACCTGATTCTTAAGGCCACGTTACACACACAGATATCTGTGAGCAACTTCTGAACAGATCTCTGGTTGCAGTGAAATCATGGACACATTGTTACATTTGTACACAGCCATAAAATGGTGTCAATGATTTCACTGCAACCAGAGATCTGAGACCAATATCTGAACAGATATCTGTGTGTGTAACGTGGCCTTTACAGGGTTCAGTATTTTTGCCCATTCTCTTTAAAGATTTCAGGAAAAAACATGAAGCAACAAGATTCTACCTGACAAAATTAAAGTGAATGGGCAAAATACTGTAATGGTGGGGTTGCACGTCCCAATATCACGGCGATATCGGAGGCAACGGCGCGTATGCGAGCATTTTTTCAGCCCTTTTCCCGATATCGCATCGGCGGTTTACACGCTGTGATATCGGGAAACAACGTCCCTCCGATGTGTACGCTCACCAACCCAGTAACGACCATTTAACATGGGAGTTAATGGGTAGCATCGGCGTACAGATCGGAGTTGGGCTGTCACACGCTGCGATGCTGCTACAACGGCCATGCGATATCGGGGAGTTGAATAGCTCGGCTATTCAACCCCGATATCGTTTTGGCATCGTTCCAGCATCGCGTTGTACGCTCAAACTGTACAACGCGCAAACGATATCGGGTCCAACTCGCGACCCACGTGACTTTTTGTCAGAGTTGGGTCGGAGTTGGACGCCGATATCGCGGCGTGTAAACCCGCCATAAGAATCAGGTTTTTTCCTGATCTTCCAAATCAGGAATAAACTGCAAGTGTGAAAGGACCGTAACAGTCATGTCCAAATAATCACCACCAGTGTAAACCAATTCCAAACTGGATATTATAGAAGAGGGAAGGGAAAGAAAGGATCACAACTTAGGAAAGGGTCAGCCAGGATTGGACACAAGAGGTAAAATTAATGGATAGTGGGGGGGCGGGGAGGAATAAGCTTTAGGAGCTTTGTTTTAAATAATTCTGTATACCAATTTAATTATGAGAGGACCAGAATCAACCAGGAAAAATATTAAAACCATCCTAAGTGTGAGCTATCGCCAATCCAGAAGTCTCCCAAATCTCCCACTAGTGACTGACTCGTTCTTTTTGCTTTATCGAGTGAACCAAACAACGTTCAAGTAGATAATGAGAATTTATCCTATCAATGAGTTCCTCCTTTGTGGGGGTAAAAGCTTGCCTTGCCAAGCTCTGACAGGCCGCTATCAAAACATTGGTTATCACTGGAACTTAGTTTGGGGGAAGATGGTCCAACCCAATATTTAAGACTGCCAGGGGCCCCTCTAGAGTTAAAGGGAAACCTGTCAAGGTTCTGATTAAGTCTGCCACTCGATTCCAGAATTCTCCTATCTTGAGGCACCACCACCACACATGACCCAGATCTCCTTTTTTACCACATCCCTTCCAGCATAATGCGGAATATGATTTGTAAAATTTGGAAATTTTCAAGGGGTCAGATATCATATATATGTATTTTCTTTAGTTGTTCTAGATGATTAATGCAGGAGAAGGGTCTTTGTGTAAATGTGGCCGCAGTCCACCAATGCAGGTGGATGAGAAAGAGAGTGCCTCCTCCCAGACAATCATATAAGGGAGTTTGACCGACTCTAATGGCGAATTACGAGTCCTATAGAACAGAGACAATCCATGTTCATTGGGGTATTCTACTTTAAAGTATTTCTGCATCATGTCTGATGGGTCATTGCTCGACCAAGCTGGAAATGTACACGACTGGATAAAATGAAGGATTTGGAGGTACTGATAAAAGCACGTTTTGGGAATCTTGTAGAGTTGGGACAAATCTGCAAAAGAGGGGAATACAGGGCCATATATTTGTCGAGCGTGCTTACACCTGATTTTACCCACAGGTCTAGAGACAACCCAGAGATGTGTGCCTCGATCGCTTTTACAAAAATGTACACTGTGTTCCAAATTATTATGCAAATGTTCTTTTCTTCTGATTTTCCTAAATGGTCGGTGCAAATGACAGTCAGTGTAATAAAAGTCATCACCCGTTAGAGTATACATCGAATTTTATTGAAGAAACCTCCCAATGATAACATTATAATAAGTATAATCTTCAAAATTAAAAAAAAACCTCTAAATGCACTGTTCCAAATTATTAGGCACGGTAGAGTTTCTAAACATTTGATATGTTTGAAAGAACTGAAAATGCTGATTTGTTAAATTTGCAGCATTAGGAGGTCATATTCACTGAAATAAAAAGCTATTTACCGTATATACTCGCGTATAAGCCGAGTTTTTCAGCCCAAAAATTGGGCTGAAAAGTACCCCCCTCGGCTTATACGCGAGTCAGTGCGGGGGCTGCTGTATACAGCGGTATACAGCAGCCCCCGCATCCCCAGTAATGCAGGGCCCCCCCAGCCTGACTCCGGTCACCTGTAAAGCAAATTATACTTATCATTGTCCCGCTGCCGTCCGCGCCCGCATCTGCCGACATCGCGATCCTCCATCCTCATGCGTCTTCTTCCTGTTTCCTGTGTTCGTCGCAGCCAATGATGTCATTACCGGCGCCGAACACAGGAAACAGGAAGAAGACGCATGAAGATGGAGGATCGCGATGTCGGCAGATGCGGGCGCGGACGGCAGCGGGACAATGATAAGTATAATTTGCTTTACAGGTGACCGGAGTCAGGCTGGGGGGGCCCTGCATTACTGGGGCTGCCTGTATACTACCACTGGGGCTGCAGTATATAGGGGCTGCTGTATACACCACTGGGGCTGCAATACCACTGGGGCTGCTGTATATAGGGGCTGCAATACCACTGGGGCTGCAATACCACTGGGGCTGCTGTATATAGGGGCTGCTGTATACACCACTGTGGCTGCAATACCACTGGGGCTGCTGTATATAGGGGCTGCAATACCACTGGGGCTGCAATACCACTGGGGCTGCTGTATATAGGGGCTGCAATACCACTGGGGCTGCAATACCACTGGGGCTGCTGTATATAGGGGCTGCTGTATACACCACTGGGGCTGCAATACCACTGGGGCTGCTGTATATAGGGGCTGCAATACCACTGGGGCTGCTGTATATACCACTGGGGGCTGCTGTATATCATACTGCTGGGGCCTGTATACCACTGCTGGGGGCTGTATACCTGTGCTGGGGTCCACCCTCGGCTTATACGCGAGTCAATAGATTTTCCCAGGTTTTGGGGGCAAAAGTAGGGGGGTCGGCTTATACACGAGTATATACGGTAACTCCAAAACATCCTAACAGGCCAAGTTACATGTTAACATAGGAACCCTTCTTTGATATCACCTTCACAATTCTTGCATCCAATGAACTTGTGAGTTTCTGGAGAGTTTCTGCTTGTATTTCTTTGCATGATATCAGAATAGCCTCCCAGAGCTGTTGTTTTGATGCAAAATGCCTCCCACCCTCATGGATCTTTGGCTTGATTATATTCCTAAGGTTCTCTATAGGGTGGAGGTCAGGGGAAGATGGTGGCCACACCATGAGTTTATTTCCTTTTATGCCCATAGCAGCCAATGGCACAGAGGTATTCTTTGTAGCAAGAGATGGTGCATTGACATGCATGAGGATAATTTTGCTCCTAAAGGCACGTTTTTGCTTTTTATACCATGGAAGAAAGTTCTCAGTTGGAAACTCTATATACGTTGCAGAGGTCATTTTCACACCTTGAGGAACCTTAAAGGGGCCTACCAGCTGTTTCCCAATGATTCCAGCCCAAAACATGACTCCTCCACCTCCTTGCTGACGTAGCAGCCTTGTTGGGACATGGTGGCATCCACCAACCATCCACTACTCTATTCATCTGGACCATCCAGGGTTACTCGGCACTCATCAGTAAACAAGACTGTTTGAAAATTAGTCTTCATGTATGTCTGGGCCCACTGCAACCGTTTCTGCTTGTGAGCACTGTATAGGGGTGGCCGAATAGTAGATTTATGCACCACAGCAAGCCTTTGAAGGATTCTACACCTTGAGGTTCGAGGGACTCCAGAGGCACCAGCAGCTCCAAATATCTGTTTGTTGGTTTGTAAGGCTTTTTTAGCAGCTGCTCTCTTAATCTGATGAACTTGCCTGGCAGAAACCTTCCTCATTCTGCCTTTATCTGCACGAACACATCTGTGCTCAGAATCAGCCATAAATCTCTTCACAATACGATTATCACGCTTAAGTTTTCGTGCAATATCAAATGTTTTCATCCCTTGTCCAAGGCATTGCACTATTTGTTGCTTTTCGGCAGCAGAGACATCCTTTTTCTTTCCCATGTTACTTGAAAACTGTGGCCTGCGTAATATTGTGGAACACCCATTTTTCCTTTTATTGGGCTCACCTCCAAACTAATTATCACAGATATATGAGATTGATTTCATTGATCCAAAGAACCCTGAGACACAATACCATCAATGGGTTTCATTGAAAAAAAATAAAAATAAAACCCTATGACACTTAAAACCAATTTGCATAATAATTTGGAACACAGTGTATTTAAATAGGGATTTTGTCTGTGTTCTATTAAGGTTATTCCAATAAGAAATCAATGAGGACATCGTATGTAAGGGAAAATTTGATTTCAGGAGCTTCAGTAGCTCGATCTCTAGCAAAAGTCTAGTAGGGAGCAACTGTCTTTCTATTTGGAGCCATCTATAATTAAGATCCCCAGCCCACCAATCTTTTGCAGTCTTGAGTATGGCTGCCTTGTGGTACAAAGATAGATTTCGTACACCCATTCCTCCACGAGAATATTGGAGATGTAGAGCCTTGACTGCCACTTTTTTTTGTTTTTCCAAATAAATTTACCAAGTAGGGATTGTAGGAGCCCTATCCATCTAGAAGGGAATTTGAGAAGGAGACATCTGAACAAGTAGGAAATGTTAGGAAGCAACATCATTTTTACAATTTGTATTCTGGCCACCCAGGACAGTGGGAGAAGGTTCTGCCTCTCCAAGTCCCCCCAAACTGGCGAATTCAGTGATTCACAGTTCAACTTAATTAGATTTACACGTTTTGTAATTTTAATTCCCAAATATGTAAATCCCCTTTCCTCCCACTTAAAGGGAAAATGCTCTAGTATTCTATCCTTTACTAAAGGTGTAATATTTATAGGGAATATGATAGACTTTGTGGCATTTAATTTGTAAGGTGAGAGTCTGGAGAAATCAGCCAGGGTGTCCATGACACCTACCAGGGATCCCTCCACGCTGGTAAGAGATAATATCACATCATCTGCATACAACCCACCACATGGTCTGTATGTCCCACACGGACTCAATGTATGCTTGGATTTTTTCTAAGAGCCTCTGCCAGCGGTTTCATTAACAAGGTAAAGATAACTGGCGAGAGAGGGCAGCCCTGCCGGGTGACATTAGTTATCATGAACCAGTCTGAGGTGAAGCTAGACGCACTCACCACCGCGTTTGGATTAGAGTATAGGGCCAATATAGCCTTTTTAATATCTCCCACACAACCAAATTTATCCAGAACCTCACCTATATAACTTAAGTGCACTCTGTCAAACGCCTTCTCTGCATCAAGAGACAGCAGTACACCGGGGAGTTTATTAGTCTCCATTATCTCCAAGAAATCTATTACTCTTCTACTGCCGTCCCTGGCTTGTCTCCCAGTGACAAACATAACCTGGTCAGGTGCTATCAGAGAGGGAAGGGCAGACATTATTCTGGCTGCAATGATTTTAGAGAATACTTTTAGGTCACAGTTTATTAAGCCGATAGGCCTAAAATTACCAGGGGTTTTCGGGGGTTTCTTGGGTTTAGGAATGGTTGTGATTACTGTCTCAGGGTTTTCATGGCTTATTGAAGAGCTTCTTTTCAAATATTGAAGGTTTTTAGGAGGTAAGGAGCTAAAGTTTTGACAAACCAATGATAGTAGGTCTTAAAAAAAACGTCTGGGCCTGTAGCAGAGGACTATTTAGTAATGCAGATTATTTGTTCTATTTCAGTGATAGACATGGGAGTATTTAGATCACTTAGCTGAGCCGCTGATACTTTGGGGAGTGAGATTTATTCAAGGAAGTTACCAATTTCTTGTGGATTAGGCTGAACTGTATGGGGATCCTCTTTTAGATTGTACAGTGAATAATAAAATTGCCTAAATTCTTTAGTTCTGTCGATTGGACTTAGTACTTTAGTCCCATCAGGTTTATTCAAGTGTGCAATCCTATTTCCTATCTCCCTTTTTTTGATTCTCCTAGCTAAAATCTTCCCTGCTCTATCTCACATTGCATAATATTTTGTTTTGGACTGTTTAAGTGCTTTTTCGTACTGGAATAAAAGTAGAGCATACAGCCTCTTTCTATGCTCTGCTATTTTTTGGGACAACTGTGGGGTGGGGTTTTTCTTGTTGATTTGTTCCAGATTGTTAATTTGAGTTAAAAGATCTGACACTGCTGCCTCTCTTCTTTTCTACTGCTGCCATCTTAATAAAAATGCCTCTCATGTATGCCTTGTGGGGTGACCATACTACTTCGTCTGAGGTGAAGTTATTATCATTTATGTCAAAGACGTCTTTTAATTTGGTCTCCTAATTCAATATTTTGTTTGTTGGTCAGTAAAAAATCCTTTAGACGCCACCTTTTAGCTTTGACCAAAGAGTCACTATCAGATATGGTGAGTGGGACAGGAGCATGGTCAGACCACGAGATCACACCTATTGTTGCCTCAAGCGCACAACCTACAATTCTATCATCCGCAAAAACATAGTGTATCCTGCCATAGGAATTAAATCTAGAGACAAAACGGGAGTAATCTCTCTCAGAGAAGTGGAGATATCTCCAGATGTCAAGCAAGTTATATTCTGAAACCAGTGATTTTATCTCTCCCCTAGCGGCACGTCTGTTTGAGCAATCTAACACAGCAGACATGGGGAGGTTGAAATCTCCACAGACAATTTTAAACCCTTTGGAGAACACCTGAACTCTCTTAAGTGTTGAACTTATGTGTATTTGGGCCATAAAAAGATACAATCGTGTACATAGTGTTGTGTAAAAAACAATTAAGGAAAATATAACGCCCCTCCGGATCACTAGTAGTGTCATACAATTTAAAGGATAGGGAATCTCTTATAAAAATAGCCACTCCAGCTCACAAACAACAACTCCAACACAAATTACATCAGCAGTTTCTTGCAAATATTCTCCCAGAAGATGGCTCTTTTACCTGGCGAGTTCAAACCATTGGCATTTATAGATATAACCTTAATATGCATTGTTAATACTATACACTGCTTTATGTGAAACATTTGCTCCAAAACGAGGGACAAACATGGGGAGGACAGACAGGGTGAGAACGGAATGGAATAAAATTAGCTTGTATAAACAAATGAAAGATTATCAAATCTAAATTTTTGCTTCATAATAAGAGGAAATCCCCTTACAGTTCCAAAATCAAGAAAACAATAAAGAAAAAGGAAAAAAGTGAAAAAATAGTTTGAAAGAGAGTGAAAAAAGGACACACTGTGGGCAACTTTGCCTGGCTGCAACATCGCCATAGAGGCACCAGACAAAGAGTAGAAAGCAGGAAGCAGAGAAAGGCTCTCCAGTAATCAATCATGCCATAAACCAGTCTGGGTCCCGTTTTTTCTTTTTCTGTGCCTGAGGAGCTCTTTTGTCATTCGAATATATAGCCTGAATCTTCCAATCCTATAACATAATTGTCTTATCATGTCTGTCTGTCTCTCTAACAGAAATCCCGCGTCGCTGAATCAGCAACAGGCGCAGTCCGGCCGCAAATTTGCATGGGATTTGAACCACGCACACCACCGCTACCGTCGGAGGTCAGCGGCGCTAGCCGCTGATCTTCCGACAGTAGCCGCGGGTCATCTCCTGCCGCACGGAGGTCAGCGGCGACGCAGCCAGAAGTACCGCGACTGCCATATTAGAACACCCAAATTATGGGTATACCGATATGGCAGACGGGATTCCAATCCCCCGCCAATCAGCGCTCTTGGCGCATCATTTAAATCCCGCTTTGCTGAGCCGTGGCTACCAATCAGCGAATCGGGATTTAAAACACGTGCCAAGACCACTGATTGGTCGCCGCTGAGTGCTGAGTATGGCGACCAACCAGCGAAGCGGTGCATCAGAGCTTTTGGTGCATGATATTAATCCCACGCCGCTGATTGGTAGCTGAGCGCGGCCACCAATCAGCAGCGCGGGATTCATATCTTCATTAAAAAATATCTTATAGATTATAAATTTTCATTAATAAACTACATACATATTCTAGAACACCCGATGCGTTAGAATCGGGCCACCATTTAGTTTAGCAATAAATCTCTCGCCTTTTTCAGGGATCTGCAGACAAATATGGAATTGTCCTTTAAGACTTTCAATTTTGTGGGGAACCCCCAGTGGTGCTTTATTCCTTGTTCTCTGAGGGCTGTAGTATATGACATATACTCCTTCCCCTGAGCTAAGGTACCTGCCAACAAGTCCGGGAATACATTCTGGTGGGCCAGGTTATCTGTAAGTTTCAGCCTTTTCCTGAGGCCAGCCATAAAAGTCTCCTTTATTGTATAGAAATGAATGCGGGCAATAGCATCACGTGGTAAATCTGAATTGAGGCCTTTTGGTTTCGGAATCCTGTGTATTCTATCCACAATTAAGTCCTTGCTCTCTGCAGAACGAATCACCGTGTGTATGAAGCTTTGCAGAAGACTTGGCAAGTCTTTGTCAGGAGTAGATTTATAAATGCCTCTAATTATTCTATTATTCCTTCTGGATCTGTCCTCAAAATCCAGGGTTTTGTTGTGGATTTGAGAAACCTCCTTTTATAAAGCCTCATTAGCATCTATTAGTTCATTATGAGATTTAGTAAGTTCTGCCAGTTTCTGCTCCAGATGATATATTCTAGTTTCCAGGTCCTTTAGTTGTCCCTTGAACTCTGCCTTAACTCAGCTATCATTACTTTCAAATCAGCTTGGAGTTCTTGCCTCAGGGACTTAAGCAAAACCTCCATTGTTTTCTGTGTAAGGGGAATATCTGTCTGGGCTTTCTCCCCCCATCCCGAGACTGCCACATATGAAGAGCAGGAAGAAAGAGCTGGGGAATAAGAAGCTGTAGCCATGTTGGAGACTGTATTCAGTACCTGGTCTCTGGAGAAATATGCAGTCACCTTTCTTGAAAATTTGCTTCTTGCTGACTTGCCACACACCATTGGAACCACTGTGTCCTCAGGTCACCAAGTAACTTATTTAGGGCTTCCCAGAGTGTTTTTTCACCTTATGCTGAGTTAAAGCCGATCTCTACTGGAGCTCCTGCTCTAAGCAGCCTGTGCCATTCAAAACTCGGCCACGTCCCCTCTGTTGAGCACTTACATTGGGTCTTCCATATAAATCCCAGAAACCGTGATCCAGAGAAAACCTCCGACAGAACTATTCACTATAATGAGGCAGATGAAGACACTCAGGAACTTTGAACTCTGGTATTTTTTCTGGTGGTGTCCCATCATTTCAGCATCTTTTTAGCGCACAGGTTTGTGCACACCTAAAAAGATGGACACCAGCAAAACAGAAACCAAATGAAGTCTGAAGTGTCTCCGTCTGCCTTATTAGAGTGAGCGGTTCTGTCAGGGGTTTAATCTCACATTTTTGGGGTATTTAGATGAAAACCCCAATGTAAGTGCTTTGCACAGAACATAACAATCTGACCACATCCTTATACTGAAAGTTATCAAAAAATGTTGTGTGTCCATAAAATGTTACTAATAAAAACACTGCAAGAGCTCATAGTCTGCAAGATGAGAAAAAAGGGGTAGAGTGGAGACCAAAATATACATTAAAGGACTGTCTGCTTACTAGTTTACTGATTTTGTAGAACCTTTTTTGTTTCTGATTAAATATATTCTGATATATACAGTTTGTATTGTTATTAATTGCTTTTCATTACCTTTTGAAGTCTGTCTCATTATTCCTTTTTGACTTTTCCGGAAATTTTGCCAGAAATACTTATTTTTCTTCTTCCAGTCAACTTTACCTAAACAAAAAATAAATAATTGAGGAAAATCATTAAAGTCATTCTAAACCTAGTCATCATACTAGGCAGATCAGACAACTAAATTGGTCTTTCATTGATTTTAATGAAATAACTAGGCATTCTAGCAGAAAAGAAGCATGAATTCCTACATGTTATCTTGAAAAAGCTGAATACTGTAATAGGTATTGGTCGGAGTCTTATGTAACAGCAGACCTCAATGAACTATCGCTCAATCCACAAAGAGGTCACAGTGAGATATTGATTGTACTGACCTACAGAGCTTTCTTCAGAGCTCGATTTATGCAGAGAAAGCCTGAAAAGAAAGAGAAAAAGATGTAAAATGGTCCAAGTATCTACACAGAGCACAGCAGAAAATGCATTTTGATTTTTCAGCATGAGAGGGCGACAGAGACTTTCTCCTTTACTCACTTTGCTCTTGCTATGCAGTTAACCCCATCAGTGACCACAGATATGTACACAGCAATTTTTTACAGAATAGTGGGATAAGTCTGGCCTGTTACACACTATGAGGCCACGTCCAGGTGTGCCCAATGGAGAAGCATGTGTGAACTTTGTGATGGACTGACCTTCTCCGCTTATCACTACACTGCCAGATGCTGCTTCTCATACAATAACCAATTCCTCCGCCGGAGGCTGCACGGATTACGCAGGCTTCTCTCTATTATGCACTCACATTTTCTTACTGATAACGTCAAATCTCTCCATGTTCATAAAATGGCACCAAAAGAGTTAAAAAGCATATTTTATCCCTGGAATTGAAAAATTACCAGAGAAAAACAAGTCCTCCAGGTTTTCTCCTCTGTCAAGCTGTTAAAGAGGTTCTCCATCAGTCTCATTAATGTGGCATTATGAGAAAGAGAAAAGTGGGTTTGAGTGCTGCCACCTTCAGTGCCAATTTGGCCGGGTGATGAAGAAAGAACAGACTAATCGAAAGCAGACTGGTTAGTAAGGATGTCATTTATAACTATGCACCAGTTTGTATCATTTTATAGCCAGGCTTATGTACTTAGAATAAAAAAAAAAAATTATTTTGTTATTAAGTCACATTATTTTTATTAATCAACAATAGAAGCAAAAATTAGAAGCTTTATAATATATCACATATTTGACTTATTCACTTTCTTCTTGCTTGCAAGCATGAATCACACACTCTCAAAAACTGCAGAAATCTGTCTTCAGATCAGCCTTTACTGAGGAGAACAGATTACACCCTCTTCCTATAAAAGAGTATGAAGCGGAAAGAAGGACAGAGAGTCACAGGGAAGCTGCTGTAGCTCCATAGGATTCAATGAACGTCATGTGTTATTACACCCTTGGATTACATTGGATCTTCGAGGATTTCTTTTGAATTACCGTATATACTCGTGTATAAACCGACCCGTGTATAAGCCGACCCCCCTACTTTTGCCCCCAAAATCTGGGAAAACCTATTGACTCGTGTATAAGCCGAGGGTGGACCCCAGCACAGGTATACAGCCCCCAGCAGTGTGGAATACAGGCCCCCCCAGTGGTATACAGGCCTCCCCAGTGGTAGTATACAGCCCCCAGCAGTGTGGTATACAGCAGCCTCCCCAGTGGTATATACAGGCCCCAGCAGTGTTACAGCAGCCTCCCCAGTGGTATATACAGCAGCAGCCCCAGTGGTAGTATACAGCAGCCCCAGTGGTAGTATACAGCAGCCCCAGTGGTAGTATACAGCAGCCCCAGAAGTATATACAGCCCCAGTGGTAGTATACAGCAGCCCCAGAGGTAGTATACAGCAGCCCCAGTGGTAGTATACAGCAGCCCCAGTGGTAGTATACAGCAGCCCCAGAGGTTGTATACAGCAGCCCCAGAGGTATAAACAGCCCCAGTGGTAGTATACAGCAGCCCCAGAGGTATATACAGCCCCAGTGGTAGTATACAGCAGCCCCAGTGGTAGTATACAGCAGCCCCAGTGGTAGTATACAGCAGCCCCAGTGGTAGTATACAGCAGCAACAGAGGTAGTATACAGCAGCCCCAGAGGTATAAACAGCCCCAGTGGTAGTATACAGCAGCCCCAGAGGTATATACAGCCCCAGTGGTAGTATACAGCAGCCCCAGTGGTAGTATACAGCAGCCCCAGAGGTTGTATACATCAGCCCCAGAGGTATAAACAGCCCCAGTGGTAGTATACAGCAGCCCCAGAGGTATATACAGCCCCAGTGGTAGTATACAGCAGCCCCAGAGGTATATACAGCAGCCCCAGTGGTAGTATACTGCAGCACCACTGGTAGTATACAGCAGCCCCAGAGGTAGTATACAGCAGCCCCAGAGGTATAAACAGCCCCAGTGGTAGTATACAGCAGCCCCAGAGGTATATACAGCCCCAGTGGTAGTATACAGCAGCCCGCCCGCCACCCCCATCAGTATACAGGCCCCCCCATCAGTATCCAGGGCCCCCTCCTTGCTCCGCAAAACCTGCAAAGTAAAATCATTATACTTATCACTGTCCTGTCGCCGCTGTCCCGCCGCTGCCATCGCGCTCCTCCGTCTTCATCTAGTGTCTTCCGGCTTCCTGTGGTCGGCGCAGGCAATGACGTCATTGCCTGCGACGACCACAGGAAGCCGGAAGAAGACGGATGAAGCCGGGGAGCGCGATGGCAGCGGCGGGGACAAGTATAATGATTTTACTTTGTAGGTTTTGCGGAGCAAGGGGGGGGGCTCTGGATACTGATGGGGGGGCCTGTATACTGATGGGGGTGGCGGGCGGGCGGCTGTATACTACCACTGGGGCTGTATATGACTTGCGTATAAGCCGAGGGGGGGACTTTTCAGCCCAATTTGTGGGCTGAAAAACTCGGCTTATACGCGAGTATATACGGTAATAAATTAATAAGGCAGTGTGGAGGAGCCTTAATCCGAATAAACCAATTTTTCCAATGACTGAATGATTTTTAACTCTACACTTACTAGGTTAATAATGGGGATGCTTGATAGACTCCTCTCCACTGTTAACCCCTGGGCTTGATGCCAACTGACATCAGCTCAAACGTATTAGCCTGATTGCCAATGTACAAGGACAATCGGGAATTGCTGGGCAAATGGATGCTCTTAATGGATGCACCACTTATGTGGTGGCTGGGGGCTGTTAATTTTTGGACTGAAACAATAAAAACCATAGAAATTGGAAATATGACCGCAATCCTTTTAGTATTGGAAGAAATTTTTCTTGATCAAAAAATTAGTAATTATGTGATTTTATTTTATACGGTTTCAGGGTAACCAAAAATCACACAGATGTACCTGCTACATGTCCTTATAGCGGTTGTGATTTTCACAACCGTCAAAGGTGAGCAATTCTAATTTTATCTTTGAAAATTGTCTCACAGGTATACACACTGTGCGCCTTTCTTTTCCAGTTATAATGCCAATTTTTAGACTGAAAAGGACAAAATATGTCCTCCCCCACAGCAGCCTATAGGCACATCTTTCGCAAAAGCTATTTGATTGGCTGCACTGCTTTCAACAAACTTTATTATCATACAAACACCACCTGAATGCTGACTATGTAACCTTCGTCCGGCTGAGTAGGTACAATTGTAACTATTCTGTTTTAAAATTGCAATAACTTTTTTTTTCAAAAAGCCGTAGAGGGATGAAATTTCGTGACATCTCTGCAGGTTTGGTCCAGAATATATTGGCCAAATTTCAATAAAATATCTCCACCCCCTTCCGAGATAAGGGTTCGAGATATTTTATATAAAATTATGCAGCCTGACAAAGGTTAAAAAGTCTGTATTCGGGTCCGAGCCCTGGACATCAGGTGTCTGGTACAAACACCAAACTCTACTGTTCAGGTTCACTAATCTCTATAGATTAGATATGAACGGTATATACAGATACACTATAAACTGATGTTTAGCACAGGGCTGTGGAGTCGGAGTCGTGAAGTTGGTGTACATTTTTGTGGAATCGGAAAAAAAATGGATCGACTTTGACTCCTAAAATATATACCGTAATAAATTTGGTAAAGTAGTTCAATGCAATATATGTTGAATATATGCTGAATATTATTGTTTTGAATTATTATTATGTTCTATCTAAATATCTTGATTATTGTATCATAATAATGATTAAAATGTGATGCTCATTCACATTGTACTACAGTAAATTTTTTTGTTGCTGTTGTTTAAGGATTTCCTTTATTTTTCTGAGGAATGCATTTTCAGAACTTTGTAAAAACAAGCCTTTTGTTGTCACACTTATTCTTGTTAAGGAGAACCTATCATTGACCCCAAAATATGTAGTTTGTTACCTGGTGTAACCACCACAGCTCTCCTGCCTTCTGTGGTTTTCTTTGTTTAATGTACTTCTTGACCTGACTCAGACTTGTTAGCATAAGTTGGCATGATCCTCCATGGAGGGGTTGAGAACCACGACTAAGATAAGACTATATGTATATAGATTGCAGATAGGCGGAAATAAAAGACCAGACTGCCTTTACCGCAGGGAATACAAAAAAAAAGGAAGTAACAGATTCTCTTAAAAACCTATTCTTCTCCTCTATTTTGAAATACTCCTTGCTGCCCGCAACATATTGTCCACAAGATTAAGTGATTGTGCAGGGAAACGGTGTAAAAACCATCGCGGCACAGGACAGCTGTGGTGTAAAGCTACTGCATGTGAACGCAGTTGCTCTTAACACTCTGCCTCGGTCATCTGTACTACAGTAAATTTATCACTTAGACATGAGCCATGTATGAAGGAGTCGGAGTCAGAGTCAGGGAGATTGAGGAGTCGGAGTTGGTGGTTTGGCTTACTAACTCCGCAGCCCCAGTTTAGCACTTTGAGATATCAGTTTTGTACTTATTGGTACACAATGAATATATTTCTGCCAGCTAGGGCTGGGCGATTAATCGAATTAATTCGATTAATTCGCCCCCTGCTGTGGCCACGATTGTGGTTTTATTAACAATCGTGTAATTCGATTTAAAATGGCGCCGCTTTGCATTGTGGGTGTTGTAGTTTCTTAGGAGGAGCAGCCGTCACTATGTACAGGGAAAGAACTTCAACTCCCAGCTGACATTGCCTGTGTTGGCTGGGTCGTAAGTCCCGCCCCCTCATACACCGTCCCCGCCCCCCTCGTCATCATCAGGCCCGCTCATTGGCCCGTGCTCTTGCCCTCCTGCACTGCGCGGGAAGAGAAGAAATGAGAGCCGATGAAGAGGATTGTGCTGGAGGAGGAAGGAGAAGCAGCTGAGAAGCAGCTCCAACCTCCGGGTAAAAAGGTGAAAGACCTCCTGCTGTGACTGTGCTGTGCAGGCAGAGAGAAGGAGTGAGTGGGGGAGGGGCTGCCCGGGGACAGCTGCTGGGAGCAGGAGAAGCTGGGTATGTAGCCCCTTCCTGCAGCAGAAAGAAGTGTATGTGTGAGGTATCTGTAAAATGTGTCTTCTGTGTGAGTTGTGTGTCATGTGTCTTCTGTGTGAGTTGTGTGTCATGTGTCTTCTGTGTGAGTTGTGTGTCATGTGTCTTCTGTGTGAGTTGTGTGTCATGTGTCTTCTGTGTGAGTTGTGTGTCATGTGTCTTCTGTGTGAGTTGTGTGTCATGTGTCTTCTGTGTGATTTGTGTGTCATGTGTCTTCTGTGTGAGTTGTGTGTCATGTGTCTTCTGTGTGAGTTGTGTGTCATGTGTCTTCTGTGTGAGTTGTGTGTCATGTGTCTTCTGTGTGAGTTGTGTGTCATGTGTCTTCTGTGTGAGTTGTGTGTCATGTGTCTTCTGTGTGAGTTGTGTGTCATTTGTGTCTTTTCTGTGTGAGTTGTGTGTCATGTGTCTTCTGTGTGAGTTGTGTGTCATGTGTCTTCTGTGTGAGTTGTGTGTCATGTGTCTTCTGTGTGAGTTGTGTGTCATGTGTCTTTTGTGTGAGTTGTGTGTCATGTGTCTTCTGTGTGAGTTGTGTGTCATGTGTCTTCTGTGTGAGTTGTGTGTCATGTGTCTTCTGTGTGGTTGTGTGTCATGTGTTCTGTGTGAGTTGTGTGTCATGTGTCTTCTGTGTGTAATGTCTCTGTGTGTGAGTAGCGGGGTGCAGGAGGACAGAGGAGCAGCAGGAGGGACAAAGGAAAGGAGGACGGGGGTGCAAGAGGAGCAGCAGGAGGGACAGAGGAGAGGAGGACGGGGGTGCAGGAGCACAGGAGAGGAGGACGGGGGTGCAGGAGGACAGAGGAGCAGCAGGAGGGAGAGCGGAGAGGAGGACAGGAGCAGCAGGAGGGACAAAGGAGACGAGGACGGGGGTGCAGGAGGATAGAGGAGAGCAGGACGGTGGTGCAGGAGGACAGAGGAGAGCAGGACGGTGGTGCAGGAGGACAGAGGAGAGGAGGACGGGGGTGGTGGAGGACAGAGGAGAGGAGGATGGGGGTGCTGTATACACATACTGTGTGTATGATATATACTGTGTATGCTGTATACATATATATAAAAAAAATCGAGATTTAAATCGAAAATCGTCCATAGGTTTAAATAAAATCGAGATTTAGATTTTTTCCAAAATCGCCCAGCCCTACTGCCAGCATGTATTCATTTATTCAACATGAAGCAAGCATTAGTTCTTAAATATACTGAACATATACAAGTACATAAGGCGTTATAAAAAATGGGAAGAATAAAGGCACCGTCACACACTACAATATCATTAACGATATCGTTAGTATGTCCTGGCTTTTTGGGTGGAGCAACGATATCGTAGCGATGTCGTTGCGTGTGACAAGTACAAACGATCAACGATAAGTTGGCTGATCGTTGATGGGAGGTTTTTGAACCGGACCTAAAACCAAACGATGATCATCTGTCCAACCTGCAGCATCGGTGTGTGTGACACCTTGATGACGATGTTGTTAACGACCTCTACTATGATGTAGGCGATCAAACGACCACAAGTATCGTTCACTTGTCACGGAATCGTTGCTGCGTAGTTAAAGATATCTGTACGTGTGACATTTCACTAGTGATCATTGAATGTCGTTCCAGTGATGTAGGTTGGATCATTGATTGGATCGCTCGGACATTGAAGTGTGTGATGGGGCCTTAGATCTGTATAATAGCAACTTAAGAAGAAAAAGAGCACAAGCTTCAAAAAATACATATACTTAAAATAAAAGTAGATATACAATGTTTATTGACATATATGGACAGAAGACACGGTTTAAAAACATTAATACCAATGCATGTAAGTAGAGTGGTCATCCATACAATCTGCACCTTCACTGGACATACATATTCATTAATCAAAAATAAGGTGCAGCGGGGGCGTGGCCTGACTGGCAATGGCAGAGGCTGCATAACTTTGAGCTCCTGACTTCCCGGGCACAGAAACGGCCATTACCAGCTTCCAGAGCCTGCAACAGCGATCTCCTCTGCACCACAAAAGACCGGACCCCTCACTGCACCGATGGGTAAGACCAAGCCGGTGGCAGGACTAGCACCAAGGCGAGTATCCGACTTCTTCTCAGCCCCTCAGCCTTTCGCGCTCCAGGAGCCCAACATGGCGCCCCCCTCCCCCAGAGCAGCGCGAGCGGCCAAACGCGGTCCACAATCTCAGGAGGCGCTGGCAGGAATCAGGCTGCCGAGATCCCCCTGACACACACCAGCATGAGGGAGCTGCTGGAAGAGTTCAGAGCTTCTCTTCACGCCGACATGATGAAAATGGTGGCAGAGGTGCGGGGTGAAATAGCAGAGCTGGGCTCACGCACAGACTCATTAGAAAGAAAGCTAGCAGAGATCATATCCTCTCATAATGCCCTGCTGGACACAAACGAACAACTAGAGGAGCAGATTGCAAAGGTCCAAAGCAAAAATCTGGACCTTGAGGACAGATCACGCCGCAACAATGTAAGGCTGAGGGGGGTGGAAGAAAATGTGCAAAGTAAGGAACTGAGGAGCTTTTTGCAGGGGTTCCTATCTGCAGCTCTACCAGACACAGACCCCAGAGAATTTAAAATTGACAGAATACATAGAATACCAAAGCCATCAAACCTGGATCCTTCCCTGCCCAGGGATATTCTTGCAAGGGTGCATTATTTTGAAGTGAAAGAAGACTTTCTTAGGTCCCTCAGATCTCGTCCTGAACTACCAGATAAATTTGCACATATTGAAGTTTATCAGGACATTTCACCTGGAACCTTACTTCAACGCAAAGCATTTCAGCACTGCACCAAAGTCCTGAGGGATAATGATATCCCTTACAGATGGGGATTTCCCACAAAGCTTATTATCAAAAAAGAGGACAAGTCCTATGTCTGTTTGCTTCCTGTTCATGCAGAAAGACTACTGAAACAATGGGGACTGATGAACTCCCCCCCTGTGGAGGGCTCTGATAAACCTGGCCCACAGATCGGCTGGGATGGAAAGAAGAAAAGAGGAAAACAACCCAGAATTGATCCTGAATGGTTCACAGTGTGACACCACTGCAGGCCCATGCAGCTTGATAGCCCGGAGAAGATCAGGAACTCTAGTACTTTTATGTTCCTGTACCTATCCTTGTCCCTTTTATTTCTCTCTTTCTGAACAATCCTGTTTAGATCTCTAAATTCCTTTTCCAGATCTCACTTACCTCTTCTTACATTTATTCTAAATCTTAACTCATCTCTCTCTCTCTTTTTTCCCCCTACCAAGTGTGCCTTCTCTTGGCATATACAGCCCTTCCACTACATCTTATTACTCCCCCTCCTTCTCTTTTCTCTCTTGTCTCTCTTACTCTCTGAACACCCACACTCTAAGAACTTTCTTTCCCCCCCCTGCTCTCTCACTTTATTTTCACTCTAAATCTCCACTGTACTGACTTGCTCATCTCCATATCCCTGTAAATACTGGGATAATATTGCCCCGTGAGTGCGTTTCAGTTGGCACTCTTTGTTTTTATTTCTCTGTGGTTCTAGCCACAGGTTTATGAACAAGATGTTCACAAGGTTTACTTATCTGATGATTGTGATTATTGTTGCCCCAGTTAATGGAATTTGTTCTTTTATTCCTCTTGTGTTTCCCTCCCCTCACCCCCACCCTCCCCTCCCACTACAGGTCGGCTGGTCTCCCTACAGTAATGATTGTAATCCACAAGTGAATGTGTATGATCCACCATGAGTATCACATGCGGTTCAGTAAATGTTAACGGACTTAACAGTCCAGAGAAACGCTCCTTAACATGGAGACAAATCCTAAAGCTCAGGTATGATATTTTGTTTCTGCAGGAGACTCATCTGTTGGCAGCAGATACACACAGAATGAAATCACCTCACTACCCGCATAGTTTCTTTGCAACAGCAGACATCAAAAAAGCGGGGGTGGCTATACTAATCCATAAAAGATTAACGTTTGAATACATATCTTCTACGATAGACCCAGCGGGACGCTATATTCTCCTTAACTGCAAATTAAATAATGTCACCTACTCACTTATGTCCATGTATTCCCCTAATACAGGTCAGGTTAAATTTCTGTCTCAAACTCTGGAAACCCTACTCCCCCAATCATTGGGAAGGAAAATTATAGCCGGAGATTTAAATGCTCCAGCAGACAAAAAAATGGACTGCTCTGGACTTGGAGCATATAGGGCAGAGTTGGGACAGACTTTTACGCAATTTGGGCTTAATGATGTTTGGCGATGCTTCCATCCAGAACAGAGAGATTATTCTTACATGTCACCTAGATATGGCTCATGGTCAAGAATTGATTACATCCTGACTGACAGTACCTTGCTCCCGCTCTGCCTCTCAGCTGATGTGGGCTCCATCTCATGGACAGACCACGCTCCTATCTCCATAAAATTTGAGGATGCATTGGCTATCTCTCCCACTACACTATGGAAAATTAATGAATATATTCTCTCTTCACCTGTACACCTAGAAGAGATATCAGGTTTCATTACAGAATACTTCTCCTTAAATGACACAGGAGACGTTTCCCCAGAGACACTTTGGCTAGCGCACAAAGCTGTCCTCAGAGGTAAACTTATAAAGATATCAGCATGGGCGAAAAAACAGCACACCATTAAGGTTACCACCCTCACCACCCAAATTCATAATTTGGAACACAAACAAAAATCCCATCCCTCCCCAATTTTAACGGCTGAGCTATTAGAGGTTCGTAGACAGCTCCGCACCACACTCTTGATTAAAGTACAAAAAGACATGATCAGATCTAAGGCCCGGTTCTACTCAATGGGAGACAGAGCGGGAAAGTTATTGGCTAGACGTGTCCGCAAACGTATGGCCACCACAAAAATTTCTCATTTGTTGGACTCAAATGGTTCCAAAATAAGACACCCCATAAAAATTGTAGATCAGTTTAGAGCATACTACGAAACTTTATACAATTTAAAAAATGACCCATGTACTCCACAACCATCAAAAACAATAATCAGTAAATTTTTAGATAAGGCCACACTGCCATCTTTGAACCCCCAACAAGTGGCACAACTAAATATTCCCATAACTGAAATGGAAGTTCAAAAAGCCATTCAGACATCCAAGCGCCATTCTGCTCCAGGCCCCGATGGATATACGTATAAGTATTACACCTCTTTTCCCCTACTATTGACTCCTCACTTAACTAAACTATTTCGGTTCTGGCAGTCCACGGGTAAGGTCAGGGAGGAGGGTTTACAAGCCGTTATTACTACTCTTCCCAAACCAGGCAAACCCCCCACATCCCCGGGTAACTTCCGACCGATAGCACTATTAAACTGTGATATTAAATTGTACGCCAAGATCCTTGCCAGTCGTCTCATGGGAGTACTACCGGACCTCGTGGGTAAGGATCAGGTGGGTTTCATTCCAGGGCGTCAGGCTAGGGATGCCACAAGAAGGCTAATAAATCTGCTAGATATCATGGAGAGAGGGGGCGCCCCGGTGCACTACTCTCACTCGACGCAGAGAAAGCGTTTGACAGAGTGCACTGGGGGTTCCTCAGTGAAGTCCTAGATAGGTTCCACATTGTTGGACAATTTAAGGACTCTATAATGTCCCTATACTCTTCCCCCTCAGCTTTAGTCCGTGCCTCTGGCTTCATATCTCAAAAATTTGAGATTACGAATGGCACACGACAGGGCTGCCCCCTCTCCCCACTGATCTTCGCCCTGATTATGGAGCCCTTGGCATCTATAGTGCGTAACACGGCGGAGGTATCGGGGGTGTGGGTGGGACCTATAGAACACAAAATTAATCTATATGCAGATGATGTGATATTCACATGCACTCATCTAAAACAAACTGTCCCGGTTTTAATGTCCATTTTGGAAGAATTCGCAGCAGCATCTTATTACAAGCTCAACCTTTCCAAATCCTCCTTTTTCCCGGTAAATATCCCAGCTAACGAACAATTGACTTTACGTCGGACGCTGCCCTTCATTTGGATTTCCCGATCCTTTACATATCTGGGTATCCAAATCTCTCTCACCAAAACTATAGTTAAAATAAATTCTGATTATCTAATTAAAGAACTACGGTCCTTGATACAATCTTACTCCCCGTCGCTGCTATCGTGGATTGCCAGAATTCAAATCACCAAAATGATACTATTTCCAAAAATATTATATTATCTCCGTTGCATCCCTATACACTTTCCCAGAAAAATCCTTAACCTTCTCCAATCCATTTTGGGCAAATTCATTTGGATGAATAAACCTCATAGAATTGGTTCCTCAACGTTAACTTTACCTACCACCTTGGGAGGGATGGGAGCCCCCAACATTCACTTTTACTACAGAGCAATTAATCTGGAGATCTCACAAATATGGTGGATCCCCAAGGCTGAAGCAAACTCCCTACCTCTGTGGCTACAAATAGAATCCTGGTATGCCCCACAAAATTCAACTCGTCTCTTGTTGGAGTCGCACCTCCTCCGCCATAAGCCCGGAAACCTCCCTCTGAAGTCCATGCAAGCAGTGCTTGAAGTTTGGTCTGGGGTCAGCCATTTACTCCTGAAAGGCTTATATAGATACATAACTCTGAGGGCTGTAGAGTGCTGTGTAGACTCTCCAGCTTTCTCCCTGGCAAAATGGCGGAGGGCGGGCGCTAAACAACTGTCAGATGTGCTGCTCAATACCAAAATACAAACATTTATAGCTCTGAAGGAGAAATATGGTCTTTCTAACGCTGACTACTTTTCTTACCTTCAACTAAAAGACTTTCTCAGATCCATAGTCATCCCGATGGAAGACGCACTGGCCAGTCCCCCGCAGGTCATAGCGATTTTTAAACAAACATCAGCTGCCAACAGGGGTATCTCCATTTTTTACAGGGCCTTGTCAGAGGTACAAGCTGAGTCTAAGCTCCCGTTTATGACGAAATGGGAAGCTCTCCTATCATTCACCTCACCTGTAGAGGACTGGATGAAGGCGTCAACCCATGCTCTTTCTTATACCTCATGCTTGAACCATCATGAACAGGCAAAAAAACTTCAATTCGGATGGTACCTGACTCCAGAAAAAATTGCCAGTTTCACAAAAGGTTCTCGAACAGGGAAAAACTTATGCTGGAAAAACTGTGGAGAAGTCGGAACTACCACACATGTCTGGTGGCATTGTCTGGGCATTCGCTCTTTTTGGTCACAAGTCAACCATTTGATATGTACTACTACCGGACTCAATCTCACGTTGACTCCTCAGATGGCCTTACTAGGTTTAGAAATTCAGGACTTACCTCGAGGACTGAGACCAATTATTTCAAATATACTTATAGCAGCTCGATACTGCATAACTAAATACTGGAAAAATCCTACCTTCCCGTCTATACAGGAAGTCATCTCCCAACTTAATCTACACTTCAATTACGAACTGATCCTATCATCAGAAACAGCTAAACGCACGAAAATCATTAATTGGTGGGACACATGGGTGAGCTCGCAGCATAATAACGTTGTAATAACAAACTAAACATACTTGTAAAGCGACTAATGATGAAGCTAGTTTAAGTAATGTTATTAATTGCACTACATCCACCTATCTTGGGTTCCCTAGCCGACCTGCTAACTGCTTTCCCCTCCCTCCCTTCTCCCCTACCTTCCCTAAGTTTATCCACCCCCCCTGTTTGTCCTAACAAAATCTGTATTTTTTTGATTGTACTTTAATGAATAGATGCACACTTAATTGTCTATTTGACTGCTTGACTTACCACTGTACCCAATGTTTGGGTCCAATTTCATTTGATTTAAATATGTTATGTTATGTGTTTGAAAATACTCTAATAAAAACATAATGATTCAAAAAAAAAAATAAGGTGCAGCGGTCACAATAGTAAGACAGAGTGCAAACTACAAGTCAGAGTATGTATACACAGAAGAACCAGAGTCTTTTCTATGCTCAAACAAAATAATTAAAGTTTATTACAAAAAGATCGATTCATTAAAAATGCATGTTTTTTGGCTGATGATACAAACAGTGCGTTACCCAGACACTTTAATCTTTGCCATAACAGTGACCCAAGAACATTAAAAGTCATTGGAATAGACTTAGTGGTGGGGGGCATTAGAGGGGGCGATTGAAAAAGATTCTGGCTCAAAAAGAATCTAGATGGATTTCTACGTTGGATACATTAACACCAAGAGGGCTCAATGAGACCATTAGTTTTGTCCCTTTCCTGTGAATCTGCATAGCCCTATAATTCTGAACCCTGATCCATCCTGTTCCCTTTCCCTTCTTTATCCCTGTTTTCTCCCCTTCCCCTATCTCTTTTCCCACTCTGTACCTAATTATAAACATCTATTGTACATGTATAAGTTGACTACTTGTTTTTAATTGTTTTTAATTTTATATGTGCAAGGCATTCACTATACCCTCTCTGTGCCTACAGTGCTCTTTCCACTAGCACTAAGACGGACATCAACTGCAAAGATGAGAACAAAGATATTGATGTGCTGTTTTATATAATGTGCTGTGCTGGACACATAATCCTGCTGTGGCACGCTTCGTAGTCAGGCCCACGCCTCCTCCCACCCCGGGGGTGTCTCCAATTGCTGAATCTTCTGGGAGCCTGGCAACCCCTGGCGTCCGGATATGCGCGGTGATGACATGTTTCCGGCGGGCGGGCTTGGACGCGGGACCTGGGAGACTCGAGCGCCATTACGCATGCAGGATGGTGACTCGCAAGGTGGAGCTTGCCACTAATATAAGGTACTGGTCACAGAGAGGAGTAAATCTCCTTGAAAAAGCGTGTCAGCGAAACGGCGTAGGGGGTTTAGGCGGAGGCATCCCCTTCCCTATCCTGCACTGCGTGCAGATACAACTTTGGTATGCTATGTTGCCATAATATGATATACTTCAAACCATGTAACTGTGCACTTGTTCTCCAGTAAATGATGTGGGGCTGATGAGGCCTTAATGTGTAACATATCTTGTAATATACCATCTTATAATTACATGGGGAATGTGCAATATAAAATGGAGGCAAAGTGCAATATCATAATTGTAATCTGTGACATCACGCTGTGCTTTTAGCACTGTTTGTATCATTAGCCAAAAAACTTGCATTTTAAATGAGTGCATCCTTTTGTAATAAACTTTAATTATTTTGTTTAAGCATAGAAAAGACTCTGGTTCTTTCTTCTGTGTATATAAACTGTATATGAGTCTGCCGTCTAGGGGTTAATCAAGGGATTGATGTTTTACCCTGAGCCCCTTTATTAAAATGTATAACAGTCAGTGGGAACTACGGTATTATTAATTCAAGTCAGAGTATGTGTAATACATATAATAATATACAATATAATAAATACATATAGCACAAAGTGCACCAGAAGCACTAAAGAGCAACATGTATGAAAGCAGTTCAGATATTAAAAACCATCATATATAAATAGTATACAAAGAAAAAGACATGTGTATAGTGGAATGATAAGCCCATCACATGTATGGTATCATAGAAACACTGCCATATAGTATGTAGCACTCTCTGTATGCCAAGAGAAGCAGTCCTGGAGAATAACAAACACACAATATACAGTCATGTGAAAAAGTTTGGGCACCCCTCTTAATCTTACTCTTTTTTTTTTTGGTTTAAAATTGGGTTTTTGCAACAGCTATTTCAGTATGATATATGTAATAACTGATGGACACAGTAATATTTCAGGATTGAAATGAGGTTTATTGTACTAACCAAAAATGTGAAATATGCATTATTTCAAAAATTGACAGGGGCAAAAGTATGGGCATCTCAACAGAAAAGTGACATTAATATTTAGTAGATCCACCTTTTGCAAAATTAACAGCCTCTAGTCGCTTCCTGTAGCTGTTAATGAGTTCCTGGATCCTGGATGAAGGTATTTTTGACTATTCCTCTTTACAAAACAATTCCAGTTCAGTTAAGTTTGATGGTCGCCGAGCATGGACACCCCGCTTCAAAACATCCCACAGATGTTCAATGATATTTAGGTCTGGGGACTGGGATGGCCATTCCAGAACATTGTAATTGTTCCTCTGCATGAATGCCTGAGTAGATTTGGAGCCGTGTTTTGGATCATTGTCTTGCTGAAAGATCCATCCCCGGCGTAACTTCAACTTTAACACTGATTCTTGAACATTATTCTCAAGAATCTGCTGATACTGAGTGGAATCCATGCGACCCTCAACCTTAACAAGATTCCCGGTGCCGTCATTGGCCACAAAGCCCCAAAGCATGATGGACCCTCCCCCAAATTTGACAGTGGGTAGCAAGTGTTTTTCTTGAAATGCTGTGATTTTGTGGCGCCATGCATAACGCCTTGTTGTATGACCAAACAACTCAATCTTTGTTTCATCAGTCCACAGGACCTTCTTCCAAAATGAAACTGGCTTGTCCAAATGTGCTTTTGCATACCTCAGACGACTCTGTTTGTGGCATGTATGCAGAAACGGCTTCTTTCACATCATTCTCCCATACAGCTTCTCCTTGTGCAGTATGCGCTGTATTGTTGACCGATGCACAGTGACACCATCTGCAGCAAGATGATGCTGCAGGTCTTTGGAGGTGGTCTGTGGATTGTTCTTGACTGTTCTCACCATTCTTCTTCTCTGCCTTTCTGATATTTTTGTTGGTCTGCCACTTCTGGCCTTTACAAGAACTGTCCCTGTGGTCTTCCATTTCCTTACTACCGGTATGTTCCTCACAGTGGAAACTGACAGGTTAAATCTCTGAGACAACTTTTTGTATCCTGAACAACTATGTTGAACAATCTTTTTTTAAGATCATTTGAGAGCTGTTTTGAGGAGCCCATGATGCCACTCCTCAGAGAAGATGAAAATAGGAGAACAACTTGCAAGTGGACACCTGAAATAGCTTTTCTCATGATTGCATACACCGGGCTATGAAGTACAAAGCTCAATGAGGTTACCAAACCAATTCAGTGCTTCAGTAAGTCAGTAAAAAGTAGTTAGGAGTATTCAAATCATGAAAATCAGAAGGGTGCCCATACTTTGGCACCTGTCAAATTTTGAAATAATGCATATTTCACATTTTTGGTTAGTACAATAAACCTCATTTCAATCCTGAAATATTACTGTGTCCATCAGTTATTACATATATCACACTGAAATAGCTGTTGCAAAAACCCAATTTTAAACAAAAAAAATGAGTAAGGTTAAGAGGGGTGCCCAAACTTTTTCATATGACTGTAGACTTGAATGTAATACTATGTACTGTATATAAACAATTGAGAGGTTAGACATCAAGAAAAGACCCAGGATGTAACCAATTGGGAATATCTATGTACTGCTATCCTAATAATACTTTGTCATGCCTCATAAAGAATATATATGAGAACATCCTGTATAACACCATAATAAAGTTAATTTTTTTTCAGTAATTTAATACATAAAGTGAAACGCATATATTATACAGAGTCATTACAGAGTGATCTCTTTGAAGTGTTTATTTCTGTAAATGTTGATTATGGCTTACAGCCAATGAAATCATAAAAGGTCATTATCTCAGAAATTAAAGTAGGGAGAATGAAGGGTTAAAAACCATGCTGCTGTATACCATGAGACATCAAAGGGTGAATAGAATATTGATTTATTGGTCAACACGTTTCAGGGATCCCGGAAACACCCTGAAACATGGCAATATGCTATGGATTTGGTCCTGAGAAAGGGAACGGGTAGCCATGAAATGCGTTGACTAATAAATCAATATTATATTCATCCTTTGACATCTCGTGGAACACTGCACTGCAGTTTTTAACCCTTCATCCTCCCATTTTGTATATACACTATGCTGGGACTGCAGCAGCACGTGATATGCTTTTATAGTGGTTATGACTCTCACAACCACACAAGGTGAAGCCTCTGATACCTATTTAGGTGATATTTAATCTCTCATACCCTTCACCCTCCCTACTTAAATTTTCTGAGATAATGACCTCTGGGCTTTCAATGGCTGTAAGGCATAATCATTAATATTAACAGTAATAAACACATGATATGAGTATCACTTTATGTGTTGAATTACTGAAATAAATTAACTTTTTAATGATATTCTAATTCACTGAGATGCACTTGTACAAGATAAAGCAATTCGAAAAGACTGTACCGATGTATCGGCAACTTCCGGGTCCCGTATTGTGCTGCTGCAGAAGACTGTATAATAGTGTGAAGAGCATCCGCATTTAAGTATAAATGGCTTTTTACTACATTACCCAGTGGAACATAAACCACTGGGACTTGCCATGAAAGCACAGAATGACCTTGCAGCAGATCTCCAAGCTAAAGCGATAACAATTGTGTAATTATTTCACCTTGGCATTGACACACATTTTAATCGGCCTTGATAACAGTGGATAATTATACGCTACAGTTATAATGACACAAACATGCTGAATAATTGCTGCAGTAGACAGTTATTTACAGAAAATGTCAGACAAAATAGTGTGCACATAGAAGAGCTTTTTTTCTATGCTGTGGAAATATGCAGGAACAGGACAAATATTTTGAGAAAATATTTTTTTCTATATTTATCTGTATAAATGTCACGTCCACATTGGCAATAAACAGGGCAGAAATATTCTGCAGTGACTCTGCAGATTTGCCACTTAAATGGGTGAAAAAGTTAGGTTGGCCTGGTTAGAACGGTAGTTATGTTAAATAGGTGGTCCCGTCGCTGGCTGCCAGGAATGGAGAGGTGACTATGAATGCACCAATTCTGCCATTTCGCATTGGCTTTTCCCGACTGCCCTGGTGCGCTGGCAGTCGGGGTAATGGTAGTTGGGGTTGATGTCAGTTGTGTCAAAAACATAGCTGGCAATAAGGTGTGGTGCTAGTAAACGAGAGTTGTATATTAGAGACCCCCATTAACTCAGTATGCAAAAAGAAATAAACACACACAGAAAAACTTTATTTTCAAAAACTCACCCTGACTCTCCCTGGTTTACCAATTATTTAAACAAAATAAAAAAAACACATGCATTTGTGCTGTAGTCCCTTGTTCACCAATTTATTAGAAAGCAAAGCTTCCAAGTAGTTTTGATGTAGTCCAGCACGTCACATGACGTTCCTCGACAATAAAATGAATTCTCAGGCTCCTTAGGTATTGAGCATCAGTCACTCCCGGCTCACACTGCACTCCACTACACTTCCGCTGACTGATGAGTGGTGACGTTAGTAATATTACTGACCTTACTGCTCATCACAGTCGCCACTCTCAAGGAGTGTAGCATGAACCTGAAGTAACTGCTGTCCAAAGTCTATCAAGCCTCATAATGGTGTGACAAGCGCTGGACTATGCCGTACTACCTGGAATCTTTGCTTTCTAACAAATTGGTGAATGGACAGTGTCTTTTTTTATTTTTCTCTGTTTATATTTTTTAGGTTTTCTTTTGTGAACTGTTTAGAGTCCCCGGACTTCTTTGGACCACCATTTTTTTTTTATTTGTTAGGTTGATTTCACACCAACAATTTTTAAGGAAGTTCGTTATTACAGACAGCAGCACGGATCTAAAAATCTTTTTGTCTGTTTTTGGAGCATCACTACATGAACAGTTTCCTAGAAAGTGGATTGGTCGTCGTGGGCCAGTTGAATGGCCACCAAGGTCTCCCAATCTGACCCCCTTAAACTTTTATTTTTGAAGTCATTTGAAGTCAATTGTCTATGCTGTGAAGATAGAAGATGCGCAGCATCAGAAACAACGGATACTGGCAGCCTGTGCTAGCATTTCTTCTGCGGTGTTGCTGTCAGTGTGTCAAGTGTGAAGAGCGTTGCATTGACAATCCAACACAATGGGCAGCACTTTGAACACATTTTATAAGTGGTCATAAACTTGTAAATAACTCATGAAATAATAAAGTTACGTTAAAACCAAGCACACCAGCTCAGGTTATCTTGGAAGATATCCAAATATCTTAGTCCATGGCGACACCTGGATTTCAGCCAGGGCAAGGACAACGCACTCTTCTGGAGAGCTTAGGGCATTAAAACACTACAGGATCTGATGTAGATAGAGGAGAGGAGGTAGTTGACGTTAACAAAGACATTCAAGAGGTGGCGAGTTAACCATTCTCATGCTCTACAGATTGAAAAATTGAAGCTGCATTTATTTCGCTTATATGACTTAAGGAAGGTATGCTCAAACCATGGCCTGGACACTCTACTAGCAAGGGATATAGCGGACACTAGTGTATTCACCATAAATGCCACTCTAAGGTGAGACCTAATTCCCTCGGGGCAGCGCAGGATTCTCAAAAGATGGGAGGTAAGATTACAGGAATAAGAGATCGAGGGGAAGATCCTGATGGGTTGGCGCGAGGTTCGCAAGAACATCGTGAACAAAAGGTGGAGGGACACCCAGGGCCGGGACGATAGGTAGGCGACCCTAGGCGATCGCCTAGGGCGCCATCTTGTGGAGGGCGCATTGCCCGCCCCTAGAGGGCCCCGTGCTGACCGCCGGCGGCCGCGCCGGCCAGAGAGGAGGGAGGAGGGGACTTCCTGTCCTACAGCTCTGCCCGGTGCCCGCCCCTCCTCTCCTCCAACATGGGGCCTATGGAGCGCGGATCCGAGGAAACAGCTGAGTTCCTCGGACCCGATCTTAGTGTACTGAGCATGCTCAGTACACTAAAATCGCTCTGTGCCATAATATCACTTCTGCAATGTATATTCATACATTGCAGAAGTGATATCCTGTGAAATGATAGGGTTAAAAATAAAAAAATCTTTATTCTCACCTCTCCACGATCCAGCGATGCCTCCTGCGCTCGGCTCTGTGCTTCCAGGACCTGGCCTGACGTCACAGTGCAGTCACATGACCGGTTACCGCGGTAACCGGTCATGTGACTGTGACATCACGCCAGGTCCTGTGCATCAGAAGAAGAGAAGCTGGAAGCAGCGCGGGCCTCGTGGAGAGGTGAGAATGATGATTTTTTTATTTTTTAAGCTCTGCAGAAGGAGGACAAAGAGGGGGGCAAAGAGGGGAGCAAAGAGGGGGTGCAAAGAGGGGGTGCAGAGAGGGGAGCAAAAAGGGGGGCAAAGAGGGTCTGCAAAGAGGGGGTCCAAAGAGGGGCTGCAAAGAGGGGGGCAAAGAGGGTCTGCAAAGAGGGGAGCAAAGAGGGGGGCAAAGAGGGTCTGCAAAGAGGGGAGCAAAGAGGGGGCAAAGAGGGTCTGCAGAGAGGGGGGCAAAGAGGGGGGCAAAGAGGGGGTGCAAAGAGGGGCTGCAAAGAGGGGGGCAAAGAGGGTCTGCAGAGAGGGGAGCAAAGAGGGGGACAAAGAGGGGCTGCAAAGAGGGGGGCAAAGAGGGGCTGCAAAGAGGGGCAAAGAGGGTCTGCAGAGAGGGGGGCAAAGAGGGTCTGCAAAGAGGGGAGCAAAGAGGGGGTCCAAAGAGGGGCTGCAAAGAGGGGAGCAAAGAGGGGGGGCAAAGAGGGTCTGCAGAAAGGGGAGCAAAGAGGGTCTGCAAAGAGGGGGTCCAAAGAGGGGCTGCAAAGAGGGTCTGCAAAGAGGGGGGCAAAGAGGGTCTGCAAAGAGGGGAGCAAAGAGGGGGTCCAAAGAGGGGCTGCAAAGAGGGGGGCAAAGAGGGTCTGCAGAGAGGGGAGCAAAGAGGGGGCAAAGAGGGTCTGCAAAGAGGGGAGCAAAGAGGGGGTCCAAAGAGGGGCTGCAAAGAGGGGGGCAAAGAGGGTCTGCAAAGAGGGGAGCAAAGAGGGGCTGCAAAGAGGGGGGCAAAGAGGGTCTGCAGAGAGGGGAGCAAAGAGGGGGGCAAAGAGGGTCTGCAAAGAGGGGAGCAAAGAGGGGGCAAAGAGGGTCTGCAGAGAGGGGGGCAAAGAGGGTCTGCAGAGAGGGGAGCAAAGAGGGGGGCAAAGAGGGGGTGCAAAGAGGGGCTGCAAAGAGGGGGGCAAAGAGGGGAGCAAAGAGGGGGACAAAGAGGGGCTGCAAAGAGGGGGGCAAAGAGGGGCTGCAAAGAGGGGCAAAGAGGGTCTGCAGAGAGGGGGGCAAAGAGGGGGGCAAAGAGGGTCTGCAAAGAGGGGAGCAAAGAGGGGGTCCAAAGAGGGGCTGCAAAGAGGGGAGCAAAGAGGGGGGCAAAGAGGGTCTGCAGAGAGGGGAGCAAAGAGGGTCTGCAAAAGGGGGTCCAAAGAGGGGCTGCAAAGAGGGTCTGCAAAGAGGGGGGCAAAGAGGGTCTGCAAAGAGGGGAGCAAAGAGGGGGTCCAAAGAGGGGCTGCAAAGAGGGGGGCAAAGAGGGTCTGCAGAGAGGGGAGCAAAGAGGGGGCAAAGAGGGTCTGCAAAGAGGGGAGCAAAGAGGGGGTCCAAAGAGGGGCTGCAAAGAGGGGGGCAAAGAGGGTCTGCAAAGAGGGGAGCAAAGAGGGGCTGCAAAGAGGGGGGCAAAGAGGGTCTGCAGAGAGGGGAGCAAAGAGGGGGGCAAAGAGGGTCTGCAAAGAGGGGGTCCAAAGAAGGGCTGCAAAGAGGGGGGCAAAGAGGGTCTGCAAAGAGGGGAGCAAAGAGGGGGGCAAAGAGGGTCTGCAAAGAGGGGAGCAAAGAGGGGGTCCAAAGAGGGGCTGCAAAGAGGGGGGCAAAGAGGGGCTGCAAAGAGGGGGGCAAAGAGGGGCTGCAAAGAGGGGGGCAAAGAGAGGCTGCAAAGTGGGGACAAAGAGGGGAGACAGAGGGCAGACAGAGGGGAGAAGGGTGACAGGAGGGTGACAGGAGGGGGACAAGGTGACAGGAGGAGCAGGGAGAGGATCCAAACTGATGCTGCAAAACATAGGGATCGGATGCCTATTTGGCATCCAATTGCAGTCATCAGTTTGGATCAGTTGCTGTCCGAGGGGTGCTGCAAAAAGTCTGATCCCCTCGGACAGCACAAAAAACGCTGTGTGAAAGCAGCCTTATTTGGCACGGATCAGGTCGGATCCAATTCGGTCCGATTTGACCCGCTGTGCCAAAAATCGAAGCAGGCTGCGATTTTGGGCACAGCAAAAAATCGGCCAGAATCACAAAAATCGGATGCCAATAAGGCCAAATCCGATGTGAACCGTGCCCATAGGATAACATGGGGCCAAAATCTGATCCGTGGCTGTCCGTTTTACAACGGACAGCCACGGATCACAGAAAAACGCAGTGTGAAAGCAGCTTTACAGCAGACGCACGGTGACGGCGGCCGCGGTGAGTGTGCAAAGGCGCGCTTCCCCCCCCCGGCCCCCGCATACTGGGCCCTGTATACACCACTGGGCCCTGTATACACCACTGGGTCTTGTATACACCACTAGGCCCTGTATACACCACCACTGGGCCCTGTATACACCACCACTGGGCCTGCTGTATATACTGCTGGGGCCTGTATATACCACTGGGGCTGCTGTATATACTGCTGGGGCCTGTATATACCACTGGGGCTGCTGTATAACCCCTGGGGCTGCTGTATAACCCCTGGGGCTGCTGTATAAACCCCTGGGGCTGCTGTATTACCCCTGGGGCTGCTGTAGTACCCCTGGGGCTGCTGTATAACCCCTGGGGCTGCTGTATAACCCCTGGGGCTGCTGTATAACCCCTGAGGCTGCTGTATTACCACTGGGGCTGCTGTATTACCACTGGGGCTGCTGTATTACCACTGGGGTCTGTATATACCACTGGGGTCTGTATATACCACTGGAGAGGCTGCTGTATACCACTTTGCTGGGGGCTGTATACCTGTGCTGGGGTCCACCCTCGGCTTATACACGAGTCAATAGGTTTTCCCAGGTTTTGGGGGCAAAAGTAGGGGGGTCGGCTTATACACAGGTCGGGTTATACACGAGTATATATGGGTAGTAATGCTACAATGTCTGCTGGACATGGTATGAGGAGGTTTATGGCTCAGTACACACTCCATACTTCATGGTAAGGGGAGGGTTTATGGCTCAGTACACACTCCATACTTCTTGTTATTAACCAGTTAATGCTCTCTTGTCCACCGCACTGCAGTTTCAAAAGAGGACAACAGCGAGACAAGCAGCAACATGGCATCAGAGAGTCCCTGACCTCGAAATAGAAGATCCTCAGATCCTGGTATTGTGACATAATATTAAGAATAATACTTTTTGCATTTATATTACACTATGAACTTCACAGCACTTTACATACATCATGAACACTGTCCCCATTGGGGCTCACAATGTAAACAACCTATCAGTATGTCTCTGTAGTGTGGTTGGACGAACCTTTTATAGGTCCCCGTTAAATTAAATTTACTTTCAAAGTATGCTGACATTTTTATTCCCAGACATATTTCGGGGGGGGGGGCGCCGTTTGCTTTACCTGCCTAGGGCACCAAAATGCCTTGTCCCGGCACTGGGGACACCTATTTCAGAGTGATGCATGGGGCAATTCTGGGGTTCAATATACCATCCAACAAGACCCATCCAGACAGAAAACAGTTATGTCCAAAATGTGGGGACAAGGGGGTAGACATGTTCCATTAGATATGGGAATGCAGGGTTATCCTTCAATCCTGGAAGGTAGTGAGGAGCTGGACATAATGCATATTACAGCATCGTGTCCCACTAAACTGCTTATTGTGGATATTCCATAACCTGGGGGACCTGGGTCTAGACAAGACACAGATAAAATTACTACACACCATCATGGTGCTACACAAACGACTGATATTACGACAGTGGTTGACAGGAGCGGCACCGACACTATCAAAACTAATGACTGATGTACAGTGAACAGTGTACATCTGTCTTGTTTTCTTTGTATTGTTTTATATACAACAATAAAAACTGAATGGTTTAAAAAAAACTAATGACTGATCTGAAGGGGGCAATACTGGTTGAGAAGGTGGAAGCAGAAGGGGGCAGGGACACCGAACAACTAAATTCTTTGAGACTTGGAGACCTTTCATAATAGACCAACTTTCTGGAGGTGACAACTATCAACTAGTATATCCCTTCTGTAACACAACATGGTATAACTCAGAAGACTTACAGGGCACACTTGGCACACTGAAGGTCACGGGCACTATGAGAAACAACCATAACGCATAACCAGTGATGTGGTGGTGGTCCCTGGGAGAGGTGGCAAACCTAGATATTAAGAAGTGGAATGGTTATCAGCATTTCTATATGGTGGGAGTGAAGGGGTGGGCAGCGAGTGGGTGTAGGGATCTTCTTCCTTTTTATTTTTTTTTTCTCGTTTTTTTTGGGGGGCGGGGGTGTTAAAGGCTTACTATACTAAGCTCACATACTTACTAAATACAGACAATGACATGTGCATCGCCACATGGAATACAGACAGACCAGAGACGCACGTCTTCATGAATGGACAATCTAGACTTTACAGGCTTTACATGTGGGGAATATTATGTTATGCATTTTTTTATTTGTGAAACTTAATAAAGAAGAATTAAAGAGAAAAAAACCAAGCACACCATTGTTTTTCTTATGAAATTCTCAATACGTTTGATGTCACATGACCCTCTTCCCACTGAAAAAAATAAAGTTGGATCCAAAGTGGCCAACTTCAAAATGGCCACCATGGTCACCACCCATCTGGAAAAGTTTTTCCGTTCTCATATACTAATGTGCCACAAACAGGAAGTTGATATCACCAACCATTCCCATATGATTTAGGTGCATCCATATAAATGGCTCACCTTGTATATCTATGAACTATCTATCTTGCCTAATGTAAATTCTTAGAGATGAGTGCACAAAAAAAAAAAAAACAGCGGACAGATCCGTGTGTCTATTACTGCACTGGTGAGTCTCACACATTCTACACGGCCATACGCAGTATGCTGCGGTTCTTCCCTCAGCACAATTCTAGAGAAAACTCGCAGATAAGCACTACTTCATTGATTAATATTGGTGCAAGTGCAATCTGATTTTTTTATTGGATTGCACTTGGCATAATTATGTGCAGATGTAAGTGAAGCCTTAGAAAAATAGGATATTCACAGTGGTAGACAGTCCCAGAATATTGTCTTATAAGCCCACACAAACATGCAAGTTCTGTACGTTCTTGGAATAGGTGGGGATGCCACCACTCAGCCCCCCACTGACAGTAATGTTACGTCATATCCTAGCATTAAGATGTGCTTCCAGCAACACAATGTAAAGTGATCCTAACTCATATACAGGAAAGAATAGATCTTCTGACATGGAAGCAATCAGAGAGTGAGATGTCAGATGCCTGGGAACTCATTTTGTATAAAATAAATAATCAGACATTACAGTTTTCCCGATGACCCTTAGGAGCAGTCTCAGGGCAGCAATTACAGTAAAATGAAGGTTATTTATATGCTGATTACAATTCCCCAATAATGATCCAGTGATGCTTGGCAAGAAGGAGCGCAGTGTTTTGACACGCAGCCAAGCGCTGTCACTCCATGAGATGGCTTTAGGGTATGTTGTCTATCAAAGTACAACTTTATTAGCAGGTTCTCATAAACGCTGTATCTGACAGCTCCCTAATAGAAAACCCATTCATGTTAATTAAAGTGTTCGCTTCTCGATGAAAACCACTTTGATAAATAGAATTGTCTCTCCCATATTGTTTATAAGAAGGCCGTTCTCTCCTTGTGAATTGTCTAGAAGGCAGATCTTCTGCCAAGTCGTGTTTTCCTTTATATGGCTGACCAGCTCCAGCTTTATCAGGGCTAAAGAGAACAAGCAATGAGACAAGTCCTAAACGGGTAGAGCAGCTTCCCTCACAACGACCCATTAACGATGGAGACTAGCCGGGGCACCATTAGAAAACATGTGTTTACAAGTACAGATGTTAGCTCTGGAACCGAATACACACGGCAAGATGGTGCTCAAATAGTAACCATTTTGGCCATTCCCTTTTCTGATCAGTTAATGTTGGGTTAGTTTAGTCTCAAAAACACTAATGGTTAAAATTGCAAAATGTTTGCAAAAACAAGCAACTTTGCAATTTTCTGTCACAATGGTCTCTCTTACCTGGGAGACTTGTGACTAGTTTGGGACCTCTGTCTCATGTCTGTATTGGGATTTCATATTAAACGTATTTCTTTCCTTTGGCAGTTGAGGAGTTACGTTACTGTCAGTTTCTAGCAAACTAGCTAGTTTTTATCCAGGTGCGAGTACTCTGTAATTGCTCCTATCCCTTTTATATGGTTTCATAGTTCCATCATTCTTTGCTGGTGATTGAATCCATTCCTGGCCAAGCTTCCTGAGGTGAAGGAGGCTCTCTGGAGAGCTGACTACTGCTAAGCTGTCTGCTGACTACAAGCAAGGCAGCAGGCAGGAAGTTTCCTGTGTTGTTTCCCTGTCTGTCTCTTCTTCCCTCTTGTTATTATTGCAGTGATTGGAACTAGCACTCCCGCAGCTATTCACTATTGTGGGCTAACATCAGAGCCAGCGAGGGACAAGGTATCCTATTCGGCAATGGGCTGAAAGAACCTATATAGGGATGGTAGGGAGATCAGGGCATAGCCACAGGTGAGTACAGGAGGCCACCTCTTCCCCATTCCCGATGAGCAGGGCCCTCTGCTGCATTCGTTCTCCCAGATGTCCCCTTGACTGTTTGATGTAGTGCGTCGGACATCACTGATCCGTGCGTCACTGTCACGCACGGTAGCCGGACATCCCCCTTTGTCCAGCATGACATTTTCTTATTTACTTTACCATTATTACAGTAGGATGTTTCAATAAGACATTGAAGGATTTGCTTTTAACCCCCATAACAGTCCAATCCATGTTTATTAGCTTGATATAATAGCTCTTTCTTGTTAACTGGTCTATTACAACCCATGCCGGGTCAGAGGTCACAGAAAATAATGGGCTCTTTCAGTTACAATTTTAATTGTTTCAATTAATGAAATTATTGAATTTATAAGCATCATTCTATATACTGTACATCTACATGGTATCCGTATGCACCTGTAGTATATCAGTAGCTTTAACTTCAGCAGCTGCCTGACGAATACCCGTTCTGTTGACAGATATCCCCATAACTCACTACTCAAATCAATACTTGGCTGGGCTAAATATGCATGTGTTTTCAATGGTGAAATGCAAGAGTAAGGGTACCTTTACACGCGGCTACATTTCTAGGGTGGCTACAGGTAACTTACTGGTTGCAATGAAATCATGGAGACAAGGTTCTATCTTGTTGCTGTGTACAAATGGAATAATCTCTCCATGATTTCACTGCAACCATTAAGTTACCTGTAGCCACCCTAGAAATGTAGCCGCGTGTAAAGGTACCCTTAGGGGTACTTCACACTAGGTTAGATCGCCAGCGAGATCGATGATACGTCACAGGTTTTGTGACGCAACAGCAACCTCGTCAGTGATCTCGCTATGTGTGACAAGTAGCAGCGAGCAGGCCCCTGCTGTGAGATCGCCGATCGTGTTGGAATGTCCTGGACCATTTTTTGATCATGGGGCTTCCCCGCTCAGCAGCATGCATCGGTGTGTTTGTCGGGGACAACAACCTCAACACTACAGGTCTGAGTTACAGGATCCCAACAACCGCCATATCGTTGCTGCGTCGCTGGTGAGATCTGACTGTTTTACATCTCACCAGCGACCATGTAGTGACGCTCCGGCGATCCTTACCAGGTCGTATCATTGTCGGGATCGCTGGAGAGTCGCTAAGTGTAACGGGGCCTTTAGTCACTGCTAGACACTGTTAAAACAAGCTACCAAAATGTACCGGATCCAGCAGAAATTCAGTCGGCTTACTTGATATTGCTCTTATGTGTAAAGACAAACTAACAGGGTATTTAGGGCAAAAAGAAAACTTCCCCAGGATATTGAACCTGATTAAAAAAATAACAATCTAAGGGCCCTTTCACATCAGCGTTTTTCGTAATTCGCGGCAGATGCGGTGAAAAAACCGCATCTGCCGCGTTTGCCGCATAACCGTTCCACTTGCGGCACGGTTGCGGTTTTTCCCATAGGAAGTATAGGGGGACGTGCGGCAGATGCGGCAAGTGCGGTTTTGCACTTGCGGCAGCGAAAAAAAACCGCGGCTGACCGCGGTTTTTTTCGCTGCCGCACCTGCCGCAAGTGCAAAACCGCACTTGCCGCATCTGCCGCAAGTCCCCCTATACTTCCTATGGGAAAAACCGCAACCGTGCCGCAAGTGGAACGGTTATGCGGCAAACGCGGCAGATGCGGTTTTTTCACCGCATCTGCCGCGAATTACGAAAAACGCTGATGTGAAAGCACCCTAAGGCTGCTTTTACATCAGCGGGTTTTTGAAATCGCAGCAGCTGCGGTGAAAAAACCGCACCTGCTGCGATTACCGCATAACCGCTGCACTTGTGGCAAGCCCCATGCAATGTCTATGGGGCTTGCGGTAAGTGTTCGGCAGGTACGGCAACTGCGGTTTCGGCACTTGCGGAAGGTGCGCCCGCAGTTTTTTTGCGGGCGCACCTGCCGCAAGTGCCGATACCGCACTTGCCGCAAGCCCGCATAGACATTCTATGGGGCTTGCCGCAAGTGTGCCGCAAGTGCAGCGGTTATGCGGTAATCGCGGCAGATGCGTTTTTTTCACCGCATCTGCCGCGATTAAAAAAAAACGCTGATGTGAAAGTACCCTAAGGGGCCTTTCACACTTGCGTTTTTTTCCTGATTTGGAAGATCAGGAAAAAACCTGATTCTTAGGGCCACTTTACACACACCAACTTATCTGTCCAACTTCTGACCAACTTGCTGGTTGCAGTGAAACCATGGACACATTGCTCCATTTTGTGACTGTGTACAATGGAACAATGTGTCCATGATTTCACTGCAACCAGTAAGTTGATCAGAAGTTGGACAGATAAGTTGGTGTGTGTAAAGTGGCCTTTAGGCTACTTTCACATAACGATTTTGAAGGGAGCCGATGCTGTCCGATAAATTCGGACAGCATCGTCCCCCTTCTGATGCTGTAATTGGATGCCAAATAGGCATCAGATTCCGGCATTAAATCGTAGCCTCCGGTCCTAAAAAAAAAAAAAAAAAAAAAAAAAAAAGGTTTCGGCATTTAGTGCACATCCGATTCGGTCCGATCAATTTATCATGGGGCCCTATGGAGCAGGGTCCGAGGAAACATCGGATGTCTCCTCGGACACGATTTTACTGTACTGAGCATGCTCAGTACAGTAAAAATGCTCCAAACTGGAAGGCAGGGGTTAAAAAAAAAAAAAGTTTATGCTCACCTCCCTCCCCCGAGCCCCCACCGTCTCCCGGTATCTGCAGAGGTGGTCTTCATCTGTACAGGAACTGCGGTGATGTCACAGTCACATGACAGCAGGTTACACCATGGTAACCTGCGGTCACGTGACTGTGACATCACCGCAGGTCCTGTACAGAAGTAGAAGTCCTCTGCAGACACCGGGAGCCTGCGGGGGCTTGGGGGGGGAGGTGAGCATAAACTTTTTTTTTTTTTAACCCCTGCCTTCCAGTTTGGAGCATTTTTACTGTACTGAGCATGCTCAGTACAGTAAAATCGTGTCCGAGGAGACATCCAATGTTTCCTCGGACCCTGCTCCATAGGGCCCCATGATAAATTGATCGAACCGAATCAAATGTGCACTAAATGCCATCCGATTTGGTCCGATCCGATTTTATTTTCGGTGCAAAAATCGGAGCATGCTCCGATTTTTGCACCGATAAAAAAATCGGACAGAATCGGATCGGACCAAATCGGATGGCATTTAGTGCACATCCGATTCGGTCCGATGACCATAGGGCTGCATGGGGCCCAAAATCGGTCCGATGCTGTCCGATTTTTATAGGACAGCATCGGATTTAAAAAATCCGTAGTGTGAAACCAGCCTTACAGGATTCATTTTTTTTTTGCCCATTCTCTTTAATGATTTCAGGAGAAAACTTGAAGCAACAAGATTGTACCTGACAAAATTAAAGTGAATGTGCAAAATACTGTGAGAATCAGGTTTTACCTGATCTTCCAAATCAGGAAAATGCAAGTGTGAAAGGCCCCTAAATGATATGTATCTGGTTTTAGCGCAGGCTGTTCTGTTGCCACAATAGATAAAGGAAGAGGAGAAGTCACCTTTCCAATAGCAGCATGTCCACTACAACTTGTAATTGTCTGCAGTGTTCAGGTAACTTGAACTGTGTTTTTATGATGATGAGTTTGCTTCCTGGTAGCTGATTTCTTTAGACCAGGGGTGGGGGCCGCAAACAGTTCAGGTTTTCACGATTTCCTTAGTATTGCACAGGGATTGGAATCATCACCAGTGCAAGTGATTATGTTATCACCTGTGCAATACTAAGGAAATCCTGAAAACATGCACTGTTTGCGGCCCTCGAGGACTGGAGTTCCCCACCCCTGCTTTAGACTTTACAAGGATGCTACACAAAGAAGCAGTGTGTTCTTGGTGTGCATTAAAATACATCCACAGGTGTGTCTCTAATTAAGTCAGATGTTGCCAATAAACCTATCAGAAGCTTCCAAACACATGACATCATACGGGCTGTTCCAAATCATTTAAAGGCATAGTAATCTTAGTGTATGTATACTGGTGATGTGGAGCCCACTGGGACGAGGTACTTGGTGCCGGACCGGGGTACTGCTGGGGGATGTCACGGCGGTCCTGGTCCGGACCGTGTCCCGGGCCCGCACAATAAAATGGGGGGTTATTTACAGGGGATTTGTCACTCGTGACGCCACCCACTATATGCGGCCAGTAATGGGGCCGCCGCTGCTGCAGAACCTCCGGGGATGATGGGATAGCAGCTTGGATAGAATAGTTCCTGTGGGCAGAACTGGGTTCCCCGGGGGAGTGGTAGTAGTAGTTAAAGTCTGTGAGGATAGTTATTGATGCTGCAGGAGAGTAGGGGTAGCAGTAGAGATGATGAGAGTAGAGGCAATGGCAGTATATGAGGGCAAGTGGGGCTTCAGCATAAGGATCACACACACTCACGGTTTCTGTTGTTTTCCAAGTCTTTACTTGCAGATGGTATAACACAATATTGTCTACGGAGTCTGCACCAGGTTGCTCCCACCCTGACCGGGTCCTTGGCTTCCTACTTAAAAGCTGTGTGTGGCCCTGCTGCTGCTTGTAGCTGTACTGCTGGCCCTGTCTCTGCTCACGGGTACCAATCTGCTGGGCAACTTGAGTCCTCTGTGTCACTGACCCCTCCGTGTTGCTTTGCTATGGTGCTGTGAAGATGGTGGACCTTCACTATGCCGGTGTTTACTGTCCTGTCTGTCTCAGGCACAGCCTCGGATCCGGTATCCGTCATAAGCGCCTCTCCGGGGTTAAGTTTTTGGGGTATCTCTTTATCCCGGGTATGTTCCTCTGTCTCTCTCCTCAGACCTCTCAGGACCTCCACTTCTACTTGGCTCTGCTCCTGCTCCAGACTCAAACTGAACTAACTAAACTAACTGTCACTCTTGCTCTGTGGTAAACAACTTAGCTCCTCCCACTAGTGCAGGTGCAACCTAAGCTCCTCCCACTTTCCAGTGTAGTGTTGTGTGGGGAGTAAACCTGTGTTGATGTTTCTGTGGCACATTAACCCTTGGGGTGCCACAGTGACTTTGCAGAAATTACTAAAAATGCTTTAAAACATTCTCTCTCTCATTATTCTGGCAATTGGCAAATATTAATACAGTAATTATTATAATCCTTCTTGATCTAAAATAGTAAAAACTTATCCGATTTCCTGTCATAGTGAAAAATATGAATGTGTAGTTTTATATAGATTATGTAAACTTTTGGTTTCAAAATAGGGCACTTTTTTCCCTGTCTGTAAAATATAATTGGTGTATCAGTGACTTTTTGAAATTGGAGAAAATTGCACAGATTATTGTGACCAATATCAGGTTACAGCATATATTGCCATTTAACTGTAGACATGTAACACTTAAAATCGTAAATTATCCAAATGTCAAATTGTTTATAAAAAGTTTGTCTGCCTGGGATTTTTATATAAACTGTGCAGAAGAATATCAAGTTGGCAACCCAGTGCAAGGGATGATAAAATATATATACCTAACACTAATATCACAGTATACACCTCTATAAATGTAGCAATGTGCTATTTACACTGACCGTGAACACGATAATTCTTATGTCATGGTACGTACTCTTATCTGTTGTCAAGAGAGCAGTTTCAGGGTCCGTGCCCATCCATGATGAGAACACATTCTGGACACAGCGTATTTCCTCTTGTGGAGACTCTAGTGTTCTCTGAAGTGCTGTCATTGCCCACAGCCAGGGTTCTGGGTGCAGCATATTGTTGATGTGTTCTCAGGCTGAGGACACTAGTGTCCCTACAAGAATAAACTAACATTCTGTAGCTCGGGATGCCGCTCCACAGGTCAATTTACAAGTGTAAAAAGAAGCACAATGGGCAGGACATTTCTATAAACCCATCCTATGTGTTTGTATTGCACAACAAAATGTTTTGGACACAGCAAAAATACACTACATCCAAAAAATGCTGTTAATCTTGAACAGCGGCACATAGACCTGCCTCTTAAGAATACTGGATAAAAAGGGAGGAGTATGTGCAGTGGGGCAATATTTTCTGACTTTTCAAATATTGAATTGAAGTATAAGGTAAAGGTTATAATATGGAAAGAAAATACATATATCAGAACAGACTCCACATCCAAAGTTCACACAGATGTGCGACTGGCTCCTGACATGAAAGTCAATGAGCGAGTAATCAATAAGGAGGAGGGGAATTAACATGCGGAACAAGCAAGCAACTTGGTTAGAGGCGACCTAGTCACATAATTAGTGTGAAAGCCAAATTCTCTTATAAATGCTATGGGATGAATACACTTTCATTTATCTAAACAGGGGCTGGCACTGTGAGACAAATGCTTCCTCAGTCTTATCGCATTAGCATGAAGCTGAAAGGAACTTTAAGACTGCAAAGTTTTGACCTTGTTGGCATCCATGTGAGAAAGGGATGGATCACAAAATAGGTTCCATTCAGTTATCTGCCCATTAGGTTTCCATGGAGATGCTTCTAGAGGCAGTGATCGCAAACACAGCGGTCAGCTGACGACAACACATTCACATTTTTTAACCCATGTAAACAGATAAAACTACTGATGCATCATATGTTTATTGTAGAGCGTCTGTGATTAAAGCCACCGACAGCCTAAGCTGTTATTGGTTGCAGTGAAATCATAGAGACAAGGTTCTATCTTGTTGCTGTGTACAAATGGAATAATCTCTCATGATTTCACTGCAACCAGTAAGTTACCTGTAGCCACCCTAGAAATGTAGCCGCGTGTAAAGGTACCCTTAGGGATATCACATATATGGATAAGCAAACCAGAGTTTAGTCGATGTCTGTACCGAATATAGACTTTCCAAAAAAAAATTCAGTGTCCAGGTTCGGAGTTCAGTTGCTTCATGTCTGCAAAACACTGGAGTGAGCATCGCTGTGCTCGGGTACACTCAGTGCTCAGCCCAGTGTGAGATGCTTACAGTGTTCGAATGGCTCACACTGGGGATAAAATCAGCTTTATTGGATGTAGGGAGTCCGAAAATACAAACAAATCCCTGCCCTCTCTCCCCTGGAAGTGCTTTGTTTATGGCTGGCTGTATGTGGGCGGAGATCCGAACTGCCCAATCAGTGACTTCCAATGAGGTTCAGATCAACTTTGAGTCCAGAACACAAGTTTAAGACCCAGTTACATACACAGATAATTGTGCAGACATTGTTCGCAGATCTCTGGTTGCAGTGAAATCATGGACACATTGTTCCATTTTGTGGTCGTGTACAAATGTAACAATGTGTCCATGATTTCACTGCAACCAGAGATCTGCCAACAATCTCTGCACAATTATCTGTATGTGTAATTGGGCCTTTAAATAAAATTCGTCTGAACCCACAGAACCCGAACTTACATCTCTAGTGATATCAGCTCAGAGTCTGTATCTCTGAAAAGAACCATGAGTATAAGCATCAAAATCACCACAACCGGTTTACGAGGTTTATGTGAATTATCTATATAATCTATATGAATGAAACATTCTCACATGTACACCCACTACACATCAATTCAACTATATCCAGTATAGGCAATACATCGGCAGTATCTACACAAATCTTTCATGTAGAGATGAGCAGATCCGTGGAAGTTTGGGTTTTACAGGTTCAGCCGGACTTTAGATAAAGTTTTGTTCTAGACCCAAAGTTGACCCGAGCCTCAAAGTTGACCCGAGCCTCATTGGAAGTCACTGATTGGATAGTTCTGTTATCCGCCCACATAGAGCCAGATATAAACAAAGCACTTGCGGGGGCAGGCGGGGTTCTAATTTTATTATTTTTTGCACACACTACATCCGCTAACTCTGATTTTACCCCCAGTTTGAGCCATTCAAACACTGCAACCGGCTCACATTGGGCCGAGCACAGTGATGCTGGCTCCAGTAGGTTTGGATTCATGAAGCACCAGAACTCTGAACCCGAACAGATTTTTTTTGTAAAGTCGGTGTTCGGCAAACACAAAGCTTTAAAGTTTGGGTCTGTTCCTCTCTACTCTCCACTAGTTTCCTACAATTTGTCAACAAATAGTACAGGTTGTAGAATTGGTTGGGGTTCCATCTCCAGCGGATACAATATAATATAATATATATTTATCATCTACTCTGCCACACAAGAAAATGGGAATATATTGGACCTGATCTTCTCCAGACTCTGCTCAGTGCATGATTTTACTAATTCCCCTCTTCCGCTCTCTGACCACAACCTTCTTTCATTCTCAGTCAAGTACTGTCAACCCTTCAAGGACACACCCAACTCGTTTACTATAGGAAAATATATGTGCCATTAACACTCAGAATCTCAAAGAATTTACAGTCTTCACTGGCCCCAATCTCCTCCCTCTCTTGTCCTGACTCTGGTCTAAAACTCTATAATGAAACACTGCAAAGTGCCCTGGATGAAGCTGCATCGCCTACACTTAAAACAACTCGGCACCGACAGCGATAACCCTGGCACACACTGCAAACACGGTTTCTCCAGCGGTGCTCCAGGTGTGCAGAACGTCTCTGGAGAAAATCCAACCAGGCCGAAAATTTCATCCATTATAAGTTCATGCTGAAAACATACAACACCGCCCATCACTTCTCCAAACAAGCTTACTTCAACACCCTTATCACATCACTAGACAACAATCCAAAACGACTCTTTGACACTTTCCATTCCCTCCTCGGTCCAAGAGTACAGGCCCTAACCACCCGTCTCAGCGCTGACGATCTGGCCAACTATTTTAAAGGCAAAATTGACCACATACGAAAGGCAATTTCCCCACAGCCTCAGAACATCATGAATTTTCTTCCTTCATGCACTTCATCCAACTCACTTTCGGTCTTTGATCCAGTCACAGAGGAAGAAGTCACCCGGCTTCTTGCATCTTCTCACCCTACTACCTGCATCAGTGACCCTATTCCCTCACATCTCCTTCAATCCCTTTCCCCAGCTGTCACATCTCACCTAACTAAAATATTTAATCTTTCTCTCTCATCTTTATCTGTACTTGTACAGATCCCGGCCGGTGACTGGTTCATGCAGCGTTACGTGAATCCCCTACTTATTTTATTGATGGCTGGACAATATATGATGGCACTTTTTACCATTTACTTTTTGTGCCTCCCCTATTTTCTCATACATTGTAAGCTTGCGAGCAGGGACCTCTTCATGGTTTTTCAATTGTTTGCTACTCTGTATTGTCTCATATTATTTGCACATGTCCCTTCTGAATTGTTAAGTGCTGCAGAATATGTTGGCGCCATATAATAAAAATTATTATCATTATTTCTCTGTTGACAGGTAATACATGTTGTCAGCAGCCACCCACTACACGTTTCTTGACTGATTATACTAATTCTCGCCGAAATCTAGCAGCTACTCCACCATCCACGCCCCTAAATCTGTCTAGCTATGGGATCTGGGGAACTTGCTATCTACCTTATGGAGAGGAGTTTGCCTGCAACCATAAGAAGACAGTTAAGTAGATGAGGAGATTGCAACCACATCCCTCCTCTAGGAAATATGCAAATTTGCACTTCAGTGAGGAAGTGAATGAACTCAGCGCCACCTTTAGGTAGCTCCTCATAGTCACAGTCGACTTTCTGACAAGCTTTTTAATATGACAGAGATTTGTGTCAGATCAGAAATCCAAACTACAGACACTGCATTTCGGGGTAACTGCCCCTCATCAGTGTAGTGTGTCATATTAAAAGGCCTGTCAGAAAGTCGACTATGACTATGAGGAGCTACCTAAAGGTGGCGCTGGAGTTTATCCACTTCCTCACTGAAATGCAAAATTTCCAGCTATGGGCACATGCCTTTTCCATAAATAAGGTAACTATTTTTTTTTCATATATTTCCACTATCCTACTGCAGATTGTTGGGGTCTATGTCCGGAGCCCCCCATTTATGCTTCCCAAAAAACACTCCTTACTTAAATATATATTTGATATCAGTTTCCAAGTCCGCTCAGGTGACTTGACAGTGATTCATGGGTGGCAGTTGGGCACTATAAAGAAAGTGAACATGTGCTCTCCACAGACTACAGCTGATGGCTAGAACTGGTCATTGTCTGACTGTGATCATATCATCTTACAAAACTGGATCGTCCACACAGGCACACTACCTGTGCTGTAGTAATATAACTGCCCTGTCCCTGCCATTTTTCACCAACCTATAAATCATAATGCACAGCAGACTGTACTCATTCTTTGCTCAGTGTTCTTGATATCCCCATTTACATTTCTCACTTTTCTGTGAATAACTAGGAATCATTTTGTAATCTGAAATTGGCTTTTATACTATCAAGTGTAGAAATATTTCCAGGATTTTTGCCAAATAAAAGTACTCGGTGACCAAAACACAGCAGCAATGTGTATGATCTGTGGATCTGGATAATCTAACCTGGAACTGGAGAAATTACAGCAAATTTGTCACATCCTCCCGCTCAGCAGCTGATACAAGACTCCCTACACACATACTGCAGGGAGCATGGCGTCTACATTCCAGGAATGCTAAGGTGCCGTGAAATGCCAGCCAATTATGGATATGTGATTGTCATGGTAATGTAAGTGGAGTTATGTAGTTTCTACAACTGGCCTGGCCATAATTCTGAGATTATAATGGTACCTGCAATCTGCGCCTTCTGATAGGATCGTCAGTAACAATTGGTATGCGTGTAAATTACAGACTTGACCGCACGATCAACAGCGAAGAAAACATATGGCTCTTTTATTTAGGATGATTGATCTTTAAAGGAATGCCAAATCACTGCCCCATGACCATGTACAGTGCTCAGCCCATCACTTCTTTAATGGGTTCATAAAAATGATCATTTATTAGCAGCATATCACTGAAACAACAAGGTATGTTCTGCCAATAATATTAATTGCATGAGAGCCAAAGATCATACTAGCAATCATTCATCCCCATGAAGCTTAAACATTCACAATTATTACTGCATGTAAAGAAGGGCAAAGCAAATTGCTATACCCTTGAATGGCCCTCATTATTGGCAGATTATCTCTCTGTAATAATGTACCCTAAGGCCCCTTTATGTCTGTTTGTTTTCATGTTTACCACAAGGACAAGGGCAATACATGCATATAGGTCCGTGAAAAGACACTGTTATTCTATGGGGCAGTGCCGACCAGCGTACATTGGCAGCGTACATCGGGCGGTGCACACTCATACAAGTCTATGGGTGTATGTAAAACATGAGACTGCACTTAGATGTCATCCGAGTTCAGTAAGATAACCACTGATATAGGGCAGGGTCACATATGCGTTTTTTTTTTTTAAATCCTGATCCGGTTTTGAGCTTTCAAAAAGCTCAAAACCGGACCAGGAAACGCTCCTCATAGGAGCCAATGCAAAACACCGGATGGCTTCACAAGCCATCCGGTGGCCGTATCCGGCACTGCTGCCTGCGTTAAAAATCATGCAGGCAGCAGTTTTCGCAGCGTTTCCCTGTACCGCTGTGCAGTAACCGGATGGCTCAGGATGTGTAATCCTGAGCCATCGGTAACTGCATAGTCGCCGGTAAAGCATTAGGATTGCTGATCCCGGCCCTTATTGCCGGGATCATGCCAATTAACTGGTCCTATGAGTTATTATAAAATTAGTTTAAAATAAAATAAACCAAAGTAATGTTTCAGGTCTATAGGGGGCTTAGACCCCATATAGACCGGCCGCCCACTCCGGTGGGCTGCTACTACAATATCCCCGATGGCACGGGCTCCTCGGAGCTCTGTGCAAGTTCCCACAACTCCCGCCCCCCGTATCTGTACAGAGGGGTGCCTGCACCCCTCTGTTAGAATTATCCCTAAATGTGGCATCCACAGATTACAGTAATAAATTGGTATAGTTACGGCATTATTGTAGTTTCACCTGTAGCCTTTGTCTCTGCCGCCGCCATTTTCATGGACCGTCTTTCGGCGCGCCCTAGGAAAACGTACAGGGAAGAAGGCCAGAGGAGGCGGCCATCATCATTCCATGGGCGGCGGCAGAAGAACAAAGCCCCGCCCATACAGAGATCGTGAAGAACTACAATAATGCCGTAACTATACCAATTTATTACTGTAATCTGTGGATGCCACATTTAGGGATAATTCTAACAGAGGGGTGCAGGTTGACAGATACGGGGGGCGGGAGTTGTGGGAACTTGCACGGAGCTCCGAGGAGCCCGTGCCATCGGGGATATTGTAGTAGCAGCCCACCGGAGTGGGCGGCCGGTCTATAGGGGGGTCTAAGCCCCCTATAGACCTGAAACATTACTTTGGTTAGTTATTTTAACTATTTAATACTCATAGGACAGTTTGCTGATCCCGGCAATAGCCGGGATCAGCAACCTATGCAGTTACCGGATGGCTCAGGATTACACATCCTGAGCCATCCGGCAACTGCAGTGCGGTATTATGCACACATTTTTGTCAAAAAATGTGTGTGCCCGCCATTGCGTTCACCGCATCCGGATCCGGATGCGGTGAATGCAATTCTTGTTTTAAATGTGACCCTAGCCATAGACAGTGAAATAGAAGGAGAAAAGTATGTTCTCCATCTTCTCAACACCTGTGATACGATTGTCACAAGTGAGAGAATTGGAGCACAGTGATTGACATTCCGCTCACGCTCACAGGGGAGTTTCAGCCTAGTGTCATTAGTATATCACATTTAATTCTCTTGACAGATTATACAGTAGTGTGAGTGAGTCCTAATCCAGAATAGAGAAATGATTAAGAGAAAAAAAAACCTTACTCACATCCCAGACCATTACTGCTCCTAAACACTGACTATTGTGCCCACCACCGATCTCCAAGCACAAACAATGTGATGGTTGCAGCCAATCAGTGTTACACATTATGGTACTTGCTTATTCCAGGACACTGGTGATGGGCATAGTATCCAATACAGAAGAGCAGTGAGTTGTTTTTTAATTTTTCTTACCCCATATTAATATTTAAAGTAGGGCAAACCCCTTTAAGATGGCCATTCTTATGAGATAGCTGTCAGTCACGTGGCCACGTCTTTTCAACAGGGACAGGAAAAAGGCACTGCCTGACACAGACTTTATAATTCTAATGGCTGGATTGCATCACCCATCCAAATGTCTTCTGACAGGAGGGAGTCCTCCATATGCATCAGAGTGTCAAAATTGACTGACCTTCAGGTTAGATTCACACAGAGATTTTTGAAAGCAGAAAAATCCAATGAGTTTTCCAAAAAGAATCCACTTTAGGAATCACTCTTCTTTTTTTTTTAAAGTGATTTTTTTCCATGTTGATTTGCAGCCAATCGCGTCACTTCCGGGCGCCGCAGGTCTCACAGGCCGACTAAGTGCATGTGCAGATTGAATGCTGAAGTCGGCCTGTGTGAGGCCAGCGGCGCCCGGAAGTGACGCGATCCAGGCGTCACGTGACCGCGTCGCAGTGGTGACGTTGCGGGCTTGAGAATTCAATTGTGCCCGCGCTGTGCAGGATGGAATGACGCCCATTAGGGCGTAATAGAGCGGAAAGGCGAGGGTAGCGCGGCACAGGGGACCCGCCTACCCGTCACAAATGGAGGAACACCCCACTGTCATTAAATTTTGTAAGTTTCCAAACTACTTTATTCTACTCATAAATTAATAAAAAATGGTCAGACAGTGATAGCTTAGATAGTAGTGTAAGGCTGCAGGGACAGGTATTAACAGGTTAGGGACCTGATTTTGGGTGACAGGTTCCCTTTAAAAGAATTGACTAAGGCTGGTTTCACATCTGCCATTTTTCAGCATCCGGCCTAAATTGGATGCACCCGCTTCAGTTTTCGGCCTTTCGGCCCACTAACTTCCAATGGGGCCGGAGACACTAGTATCCAGTTGTGTATGGTTCCCCCAGATATGGGTGGATACAGATGTCCACTGATTTTTTCGGAGATAAAATCTGCATCTTGTTATGATTTGGTCTCCATGAAAAAACATAAACCCCTAGATCCAGGGTACCAATTGGACAAAATCTGAATGGGGTCTATGCGACACGGACTCATCCAGACTCCAGATCCCAGTGGATCCAGTGATGTCATCTCTACGTTTCCCGGTCACATAATGGATGCCGGCTCGCAAAGACAGGAAAAGATTGATGTGGCTGCAGAGGGAGAGGGACAGACGGAGGGGACGGCGGAAGGGATGGCACACAGGTATGTATGTATACCGTTTAGTATTTTAATGTGTGCTGCAGCAGGGGGGTCCATATCCACTGATGGGGGGCTGCAATATCCCAGGATGGGGGGGGGGGGTCAGTAAACTTACAGTACTGTAATAGACACTGCCTCCCGCCACTGCTCATTGCCTTCTTCAGCATTGATAGATGCAAAACGGGATGCAGTGAATATTACAGTAGACTAGCGGGGGCACAGGACTACTGACTGCTTCTGCCTCCTCCAGCTGCTGCAGAGCAGCCCACCCACTACAGCACAGCCCCACAGCATGTTACATTCGGACCATAAGACACACCCCCCCCCGCCCCGCTTTCCCCACAATCTAGGGTAAAAACTTGTGTCTTATGGTCCAAAAAATACTTATTTTGCAGTACTGAGATCCTGAGTTCAAATCCCACCAAGGACAAAATATGCAAGGAGGAGTTTGTATGTTCTCCCCATGTTTCTGTGGGTTTCCTCTGGGTTCTCCAGTTTCCTCCAACACTCCGGAAAAGATACTGATAGGATGTTTAGATTGTGAGCCCCAGTGTGGACAGTGTTGCAAATATATGTAAAGTGCTATGAAATTAATAGTACTATATAAATTAATAAATATGATATTATATTATTATTACTTATTTTAGTAAGCATCGGCTTGTTTTTGTTTCTTTTCTTTGGTTTCATCGCATAAATAGCAGACAGGGATTTTAACCTGAAATAAATGAGTATACAAAAGAGGATTTGAAGCTATTTATGTGAATTTTGGAACAGACATGCTTCAAAATCCTCCTAAAAAACCTTGATGTGAGCCAAGCTTAATATAACTAGAAAACTGCAAGAATTTGGCTACATTTACTAGGCACAATGTATTTGGGGCTTGTGTGCCCCAAATTTGTTATTAATTTTAGCCTTTTGCATAAAAATGTAATCCAATAAAAATAAAATGAGCACATATGTAAAACACATATTCAACAATGGTAACAGGATGGGAGGCAGGATGCAACAAGGTGCAGATTTCTACCGGGAATGGCCTGGATATCCTGAAATCTAAGTCTTATAAACAAAGCCATAATGTGACCAACAATATCAATTAAGCTAGTCTCCCTCTAAATCACGAAAAAATGTCTGATGCCATTTCAATGCGTCCACCATGGCAGCTATTTCTGCTGTATTTCATGGAGAAAATGCCGGAGACTCCTTTTAAGAATAAATGATTTGACTGTACTGTTTATTGGGCCTATTCATTTTTTAGTTTCAGTATTCACTATTCTTGTACTATTTGTCCCTATAGTTTGCAGTACACCAAGGAATGGATACACAATTGACTGAAACTGCAACTCTTAAGGTAGCTTCACACGCAGCAATATCGCCTGGAGATCATAAAGGCGATATGCTGCCCCGAAGCAATCGACGTGAAATTGCCTCACGGTTGCGGCGTGTGATTGGGCAATTTTGCGCCGATAAACCGCCCCTTGGCCATCGCCTGATTCCTGAACAGTGCTCAGGAATCAACCGCAATCCTTAAGGCAATATTTCTGTGTTGTGGCGTGTGACAGGGCGATAGTGATGGAAACAGCGCTTTCTATGATTTCCCATAGGCGTGCCTCAAGCGTTCTGTAGTCCGCACGCCCATCCACGATGATTGGTGTTGGCTAATGTGTTCCCATTGGCTGTCAGTTGACAGTGCGCCATATTTGAAGAGCTGTCCGTTTAGCACCACACACATCTTCAGCTACACAATTGTCCTCAAAATCAGTGCAATTACGCGCGCCATTGAATAGCGCAAGCTATGCTGTCCGCATGTATTAAGTTGCGCTGTGTAGAGTATAGTGCCACACATGACAGCTCAGATGTTGGCCTACACATCGTAGATGGGTGCCATGTGCCACGCACTACAATCACCCTACGTATGTGATTTTTGTGACACTTCAGTACACACACGCAAACATGTGTGCACATACATAGTTCAGTTCAGCCATGGCAGCTCTGCCATTGCGTGGCCAATGCAGGCACATATGTATGTGCATAGTGTTGTTTGTACCTTAACGCAATCACCTACAGATGCACACATAGCCATTCTTTAGTGTAATCCACTGTACTGCACAAGACCGCTCCTGTGTGACGCTTTGGCGCGTCAAAAGTGTGTTGCAGGAGCCACAATTGACGACACGGGCGTGTATTTGGTACAAACTCCGATAGACAATGGCGTCATGTATTAGCCAGCCTTCCAGAGCAGGCTGACCAATCGTAACGCTGTTGCATTGTCCAATGAGCGTGTATGAGGCGTGGTGCAAACCACTGTGGCATGCCTATCTCCTCGAAGCGCTGAACATGTACGCCCACATTGCCTTTGACATTGCGGCGTGTGAAGAGGTAATGGAATGAGGCAAGATTGGTTTCACCGTAAGGGAGGCGATTTCCGGAGCAACACATCGCCTTAGGTTCAGTGCGACATTGCGGCGTGTGATGCCGCCATCGGCGATCTGAGGCGACCACGAAAAACGTGAGCGCGCACGTTAGATCGCCACATATCGACATTGCGGCGTGTGGCGGTACCTTTAGGGTTTCTGTGCACATTTCACTTTTCTGAACGAAATCTGCATCTCCTGGCAGAAAAACGCACCAAAATAAGTAAAATCAATCTAAGTTAAAGCTAGGTTAGAAAAAAAGCTAAGCAGATGGACAGATAAATAGACAGACTGACAGAACAAAGTATGGATCCCTTCCCACCTTCCACTTCTAAACCTGCATGACTCGACATCAGTGCTGACTATTGCTCTCGCCGAGTTACTACAGGTAATTTCTCATGATCATTGAAGTCACTAACTTTACTGCTCATGAGAAATTCAATGTGCCATGCTGCCTTCTGCGATACCAGCGAGAGTGATGAGGTCAGTAACCTTACATGAGCTCATTGCTCACATCACCTATCGCAGACATCGGCATGACACACAGACTTTCTCATGAGTGGTTATCTTACTGACATCACCAAATGTGAGAAATGACCTGGAGTTACCTCTGGAGCCTCTTTCACAAAATGAGGCCCCATTGAGTAGAGAATCACCAGGTGTTGTGAGGTCACCATGGATTAGGGCAAAACTGGGTTTTTGAAGCTAAGAAAGTGGAGAACGATGGACTGTCTACTGTTTTTATTCATTTAACCTCTTCATTTGTGACTTTCAGGTTTTTGACTATATCAGAGTCCCTGGACTATGTCAAATCATAATTTTTTTTATTTAATTAATTGGTGAACGAGGGAGTAGGGGAGTGTTTTTTAGATATAATTTTTCAAGTGTCTGATTTTTTTAACTCTGCAGTAATGGGATGTATGTAATAAACAGCTCAACATTACTAATGCCAGGGCTTGATGCAATCTTATAATTCACAGCTGACATCAACCCCATTATCATTACCCCTATTTAAATAAAAAAAAAAACATGGGCTCCCCTATATTTTTGATAGCCAGCCAAGGTAAAAGCAGGCAGCTGAGGGTTGCAGCCCATAGCTTGTCTGCATTACGTGCACTGTTGATCAAAAATAGATGGGAGCCAACATCATTTTTTTTAAACAATTTACTTATTTATTTGGACACCACCCAACTGCTGTAATGTAAACTGTACCTCATTTAATACTAGTAAATCTATCTCAGCCACATCAGCCTGTGTGAGTGTGTGTATGTATGTGTTAATTTTGTCCTCCTGGTGACATCACATGCTTTAACTTTAGCTAACACCCCATGTTTCTTTGGGAATAAAAACACAATCATTTTAAAACCTGTGTATTTCTAGTGTTTTTTACCGACTTCATTGAAGTCAATAGTTGAAAATAAACACTGCAAAAACGCACTAACAATTTTCCAGCAGATTTGTTTTTCTGCACCAAATCTGCGAGGCAAAAATAAGCAACATGTACACAAAACATCAGAATTTTCATTGACTTTGCTGGCATAAGGATAGGAATATGTTTTTGTGGCAAAACTGTACCAAAAAAGCATCAAAATTATCAAACACATGCAGAGTGTGCACATCGCATTAGTGTGTGTTCACAAGCAACACCTGAAAAACTATTTTCCAAAATTGCAGCAAACATCGTGGCAGAAAAATGCAACATTGTTGATGAAAGTAAACCGAAAAAATATTTAATGTTAATGCAAGAGAAAAAATGCAAAGAGAAAAAATATTTAATGTTAATGCACAGAGAAAAAAATGCAAAAAGAAAAAATATTTAATGTTAATGCAAGAGAAAAAATGCAAAGAGAAAAAAATATTTTAATGTTATGCACAGAGAAAAAATGCAAAGAGAAAAAATATTTAATGTTAATGCAAGAGAAAAAATGCAAAAGAGAAAAAAATTTTAATGTTAATGCACAGAGAAAAAAAATGCAAAGAGAAAAAATATTTAATGTTAATGCAAGAGAAAAAATGGGCATGGTGAGTTTTATCCGTACAAACCCCAAGGTGCCAAAAAAAAACCTTAAAGGGAACCTGTAAGTACCCTACCAAGCCTTCTATCCTGGCACATAGGTGATAGGAAGTTGAATGAAATGATACCTTGATTTCTTGGATCCGAAATCTTATTCCAGACATATCCACATTTTTCTTATATATAAAATGATCTGCTTCAGGCTTTGGGCTAGACACTGATCTACATGACATCATTTACATAGAAGGGGAGTTACTAGTGTGATGTGTAATGGCCCTCTCTGCTCTACAGAGGCATTTTTATCACTTTCTACAAGGGCGTAAGTTTATATACTCTAAGATTACTATGCCTTTAAACAATTTGGAACAGTTGATATGATAATATCATGTGTTTGAAAGCTTCTGATAGGTTTATTGGCATCATCTGAGTTAAATAGAGACACACCTGTGGATGTATGTACACCGAAAACACACTGCTTCTTCGTATAGTATAATATATGTATAAAGAAATCAGCCAAGGTATCAGGAAGAGAATAGTGGACTTGCAGAAGTCTGGTTCATCCTTGTATGCAATTTCCAGATACCTGAAGGTGACTTACTCATCTGTACAAACAAATAAACTCAAGTACAAACAAGATGGGAATGTCTAGCCTTGTTGCATTCCTGATGAAGGACCGGGGAAACGCTGTGAGATGCATAGAATAAAGGCACTATATCCTCCAACCCACCAAGATCCTGTGTTTTCATATACGGTTTGCACGGATCGGACAGTATCGTCCTGTTTGGAGTTATCTAAACCGCCACAGACTTAACGTGGAGTGTAGATCCAGCAGCAAGTGTATTTCACACATATCCTAGTTGTGGGTCTCACAACCTAGCCAGGTGAGCAGCAACTTTAGAAATCCTGCATTGTTTTTAAATAAGGATAAGATCCTATTTGCGCTTTTGTTTCCTCACTCTTATTTCATATCAGATAGTGAGAAAAACATGAATATGTGTCTTTATATATATAGGTATGCAAACTTCTGGTTCAACTGTACATGTCATGTCACATTATGTAAATAATCTCTGGAGGCAGAATCTCATGCAGATCAGTGTCCGCACATAGCCTGAAAGAGGTCATTTACATAGAAGAAATATGTGAATTTCTCAGGAATAAGACATCAGATTTCACATTGTAAGGTATCACTTTATTCAGATTCCTATGACGTGCGTGCCCATGTATACGGCTTCAGAAAATTGATCCTAAGAACAGATTCCTTAAAAATAGTTCTTAAATTTTTCTCCCCTGATTTTCCCATTTCCCCAATTATACACGTGCTACCCATAGACAAAAGGGAATGAACCAATGTCAGATTCCTCAGCCAGCAGCACATTGGGAACAAAAGGAAAGGCATTTTATTAAACAACATGTTTGGTCCTTCTAGGGCTGCCACATAGGAATTTCAGGGCCCTTCACTGGCAAAATTTTGGGTCCCCCCCTGAAACTCCGCTTAGCCTCCACCCTAGCTCCGCCTCCACCCAGGCTCTGCCTCCACTCCAACACATATAAATATATGTATATATACACAAACACCCACAATAGAGAATGTTTTGGGCTGAATACACAATAGCTGTATACATAATGGAGAACACAAAATAGAGACTGCTGCTGGCTGTATACACAATAGAGACTGCTGCTGTCTGCACACACAATAAAGAATACACAATAGAGACTACTGCTGGCTGTATACACAATAGACAACACACAATAGACTGCTGCTGTATACACAATAGAGACTGCTGCTGGCTGTAAACACAATGGAGACTGCTGCAGCCCGTATACACAATGGAGACAGTTTTGGGCCATATACACAATGGATGTGGCTGCAGGCCGTATACACAATAGATGACTGCTGGCTGTATGCACAAAGACTGCCGGCTGTATACACATTAGACTGCTGGCTGTATGTACATTAGAGACTGCTGGCGGTATACACAATGAAGACAGCTGCGGCCCTTATACACAATAGACGGCTGCTGGCCGTATGCACAATAAAGACTGCCGGCTGTATACACATTAGAGACTGCCGGCTGTATACACATTAGAGACTGACGGCCATATACACATTAGAGACTACCGGCCATATGCACATTAGAGACTGCCAGCTCTATACACATTATAGACTGATGGCTGTATGGTCATTAGAGACTGCAGACTCTATATCTTGTATACACAGCACTATATTGTTTACACAGGTCCACACTATATACATACAGCATATACTGACACCCTGTAATACAGGATATAGTGTGGATCTATGTATACAGTATAGTGTTGTGTAGAGACAGACACACACATGCACATACAGTCAAATAGACACACAGCATACTCCCCAGCAGCAGCTCCTTGTGTCTTTCAAATCCTGCCAGCGCTGTGCGGTGACTTTCGGTTTGTACTGCGCATGGCAGTCTATAGGTGCATGGGCAGTAAAAACCTCGCCAAGCCTGACATCACTAAAGATGTCAGTCTCGGCCCATATAACAGGTGAGGGGCAGGGCCCGGAGGAGACTCCAGGCCCCTCACAGGAGTCAGAGCAGTCATGCCCTGATGACGGCCCTGGGTCTTTCTCCCCTTACACATCAGAGGCAGATCAGGAGGCCCCCAAATATGTAGTGTGTCTTGTATGTGTACTTTGCAGCATTCCCACAAATATGCACTACTATACTTTTTTTTCTGTACGTAATTGCGTAGAGGACTACTCTTATTCAAGCTAGACGCATGCAGTAAAAATGATTTTTGTTCTGTAATGAAAGCCTATGAGTGAAATACAATATACTATTATATGCCTATAGCAGGGGTGGGGAAACGTTTAATGCAGGCTGCCATTTGGAAATTTCTACAATCCTTGGGGTCCGCACCAAATTTATCAACTTGAAAATTCCCTTCTACATTTATATTTGGGTAAACAATCAATTCACCCCTACTGTGGTGGTTGGAGCTGCTTCTCTATGTCGGGCTGTAATGTTAGGTGATATTTATCATGTTGCTTCTCTGCTTTTCCAGGTTTGCTATAGCCATAGACATCACAGGAGAGGTTGGGAGCATATACATCACTGGAGCGATTCAGGCTGGGGCATAGAAATCACTGGGAAGCTGGATTTAAAACACTACAGTTCCCAGGAATCTGCCCAGGGGCCACAGAAAAAGTAATCGAGGGAAGCATATGGTTCCTCACCCCTGGCCTAAAGGATCACATATGTCAGGTATCACATATCATTGACTGACATGATGTGAACAGGTTTGCGTTCGACCTTAGGTAATATTTACAATATCAAACTCAAGAGCAAAGACGTAGTTATCCAGAAAAAAGAAAATTCAGGGCACTAAGCGGTATCAACAATCATGTTCCGGGATATCATCCCTGGCGGGTTCCCCTCCGGCGGTGCACATCCAAAGCATCAGGACGTTATACGGCGATTTGAAGAAAGAGACAGCACTCACCGATATGTGCAGGGTGGTCTTTTAATCCAGATTTTCAAGGATAGACAGGGTGCAGGGAGGTGACCACGGAGGGCCGGTGGACAACGACGCCGTTTCGCAAACGATGTTGCTTCTACGGGTCCAGTCACCACCAATATTCTTTGTCCCACAACCCCAGGCAGTTATTCAACACATTTAACTCTCTCCTCCGCCCCCCATTGCCCCCTACGTCTTCTCGTATCTCTGCAGAACAACATACTTCACCAACAAGATCGATCCTATCAGACAAGTCTTTGCTACCCAACCACAACCCCCATGTATACCAGACCACTCCTCTCCCCCACTAACCCTCCTTCCCTCCATCACTAAAGGAGAACTTGCACACCTCCTTTCCAGATCGCACCTCACCACTTGAGCACTGGACCCCATCCCTTCTCACTTCTTCCCCAACCTCATCACAACACTTATCCCAGTCCTAACCCAGCTCTTCAACCTATCACTAACTTTAGGTACCTTTCCTTCTGCTTTCAAACACGCAACAATTACACCTATCTTAAAGAAGCCATCCCTTGACCCCACTTCTACATCCAGTTACCTGCCCATATCCCTGCTTCTGTTCGCTTCCAAACTTCTCAAAAAGCATGTCCACACTGTACTCTCATCCCACCTCTCATCCAACTCTCTCTTTGACGACCTTCAATCCGGCTTCTGCCCCCACCACTCCACTGAAACTGCCCTGACTAAAATTACTAACGACTTTCTCGCGGCCAAAGGTGACAGTTCTCCGTCCTCCTCCTCAAAATCTCAAAATTCCAAGCTCTGCTAAATCTGCAGCAAACAAAATTCTGATTGTGTAATAAATGCTACAGCCAGTATATTAAGTGATACATCATTGGAGTCAGGATCTCAGCCCCTACCTCATGCTGCTGTCAGATTACATGATGTTTGGAGCTCTACTGTTACAGTCGGCAGTGAATTGGCTACTTTTATGTAATACATGCCTCTCTCTTCACTTGGTGACACTTGTCTGTAACTATATATGGGGTTTGTAATTTCATGGTTGTGTTGCTGTGGATCCTATATGGACCCAGCAGAGGGAAAACTTGTCCCACCTGTTTAAGGATATGTAAACTTTCCTGTGCTGATTCTCTCGCATCTTCATAAAGCAATTAAAAGATGTACAATAATGGTCCAAAATTTGCTCAGACCCCTACATTGAGAGCCTTACAAGATCACTCATTATGCAAGTAAGAAAGCTGAATATGATCTAATGCATTCTTAATAGTTATGAGAAATACTGAAAGAATTTACAGTTCTGCATTCCAATTCTTGATCTACCTTGAAATTAATTTTTTCAAGACAGAACTTGGACGAGTGACCATAACCTCCTCTTGTCAAGTTATCGTAGTTTAGCTTTTACAGTCAAACAGGATGTGCGCCGTGGTTTCACATTATGACTGAAATGTATGAAATGATTGAAAGTTTCCTTCAATAAACACAAGTTTAGAGCAATAAATTCAATAAACATTAGAGCAATAAACCTTGCAAAAAAGAAAAAAAAAAGTTCACACATTCCAATTAGAACTCAGGTTGAATTTGTAAAACTGAAAACAGATATCTGTCAACTGTGAAATAGTTTTCTTTTTTTTGTTCTCATAACCATAACTTTAAAACGTAATTGGAGCCTAAATTATTTAAATTCTATAATATTGGGATCTGATTGCTGAGACTCTCAATGCTGACAGAATAAGGGACCTCCCCAGCTCATGAGCCACTCCCAGGAGGAACTAATTGGAATATAGAAGAGGTCCTGTACTGACTCCACTATTCAAAGACTAAGTTACTCATGTCATCTCGCTAATGGGGGAACAATAGAAAAGGCTCACATTGTCTGGCCATTAGAGGGGGACGCCATAGTTGGGTCCCCATTGATCCAACAGATAGGTACCAAATAATTCATGATGGAATCACTTGCTCAATTCTCTTTGACCATTAAGAAGTTAGAGCGCAATAATTCAGGATTTCACAACATTTAAATACTCCATCATTTACCAATACAATAAAAATTCCAAGAAAAAACATTAAAAAGAATTCACATAGGATATTAACAGAAAACAATCCAGTAATCCTTTTTAACATTCCACTTCACATTCCATTAAGATTACAGAGATTACTACGGGTTGCTCTATCCTTAATAACGTCCTTTTAAAAAAAACTATTTGGAGCGTGACAAGTCAAATATGCTTAAGTATATAGTTACCGGAAGCCTCACTTAATAGAAATATTTGTGTAAATGCTATTTGTAACTTTTGGTGGAGCTTCGAGAACAATAATTATGGAGTTGATTAAGCAGGAGAGAATTCTGGTTTGCCCAGATTATTGCTGTTTAAATAAGCAGAAAATCATTACTTCCAAGCGGCTCATCAGCTTTTGCTGTTAATAGTTCAAAATGATTCTGTACATCAAGTTTTTTTCTGGGTGACAGTGTATCTAGAACCTTAACTAGCCCTTAAAATATATATGCTTCTGCACCCAATGGCCCAGAGGGTTTGTCTCTTGAAAACAACTCATCAAGGAGTCCTGAGTGAAGATCCTTAAAGGACATCCTGACATGTATGTCATCTGTATGCCTTAAATCTTGTAATAGGATGAGTCTTTTGAAAGGGTTTGTTACCACTGTAACAAATTAATTATATCAGAAGGGTTCCCTAAAAATGAATTAATTACAAGGCTCCTGTAACGTGCAGGGGAACACAATAGCAAATGTTCAATTCCTCTGCAGCACAACCTCAGTTGAACGGAAGCGCTGTATATTGGCTATATGTTGCCTGTGTAAGGGCCCTTTCACATCAGCGTTTTTCGTAATTCGCGGCAGATGCGGTGAAAAAACCGCATCTGCCGCGTTTGCCGCATAACGGTTCCACTTGCGGCACGGTTGCGTTTTTTTCCATAGGAAGTATAGGGGGACTTGCGGCAGATGCGGCAAGTGCGGTATTGCACTTGCGGCAGGTGCGGCAGAGAAAAAAACCGCAGTAAGCCGCGGTTTTTTTCTCTGCCGCACCTGCCGCAAGTGCAATACCGCACTTGCCGCATCTGCCGCAAGTCCCCCTATACTTCCTATGGAAAAAACCGCAACCGTGCCGCAAGTGGAACCGTTATGCGGCAAACGCGGCAGATGCGGTTTTTTCACCGCATCTGCCGCGAATTACGAAAAACGCTGATGTGAAAGGGCCCTAATAAATGGCTGTGCTCGACTTCCAGAAAAAGAGAAATGCTCTTTAACACAGTTAACTGCTCTGATCATGTGAGCTCTTAAGTGAGGGACTACCTGTATGAACTCCGAAAACTCTATGGGTACAAGCACATGCACAACATCTTATTTACAGACCCATCTGAAAAAGCACGTCGTAAATGTAAAATTGAATGAGCATATGCACAGTGGTGTCATAAAGACTTGCTGTGCTTATGTTCCGTCTTCGGTAACTCCTTTAACTTGTTCAGGCTTTGTAAGTCATGGAGTGGCTACAAGTGACTTATCCATCCTTCGAGTGCATTCCACTTGGAAGCCGCCACTATGTTATATATGGAATAAAGTATTTAAAAAAAGTCAGCAATAAAGCTGAAGCAAGAACAATGCAGAAGATGTAATAGAAGATGCTTCAGGAAAAACACTGCTGACATTCGCTTGTTTTCTTTGAGCATCTTCCTGTAGCGAAAATTATTTCAGGTATATCAGATGAACACATACCCTATCAGGGTAGATAAAACAGTTCTTTTAAACAAGACAAACCACTTAAAGACAACCTGTCAGAATAGTTCTGTAAAGTAAAGACATACTGTAACTGTAATGACGCTGTAATACTGACTAGATTGATACCTTTGGTTAAGAATCCACTGATCAATTGATATTTAGATTTACAACTAGATTTATGTTTATATTGATACCTTTGGTTAAGAATCCACTTTGTTGATCTTCTTTAAACACCATCTGAAGTTTCTGCTAATTAGATTTCAGTGCACAGGGGCTGGCCTGTAGACTGGGTCTTCTCCTCCCTGTCTGTGATTCCCTGGTCCCTCCGCCTGCCTCTGGTCTGTGAATGACCTGTCACCTCTGTTAAATTCTCAGCAGTGGGGGCGTGGCTTGGACATGGAGCCGTGAGGACGCTTCTCTGAAGAGCTCCTGTACCCTCCGGCTTTATCAGCCCATAATTAGCCCACATCAGCCTGAAAGTGACCTGGCATGAGGGGGAAGACTGGGCTGAGATCCCAGGCGTCCAGAGAGACCGGCCCAAGCCCCAGGGGAGCGGACATCACTAAATACCTGTCAGTGCCCAGCAGCACAGGCAGTGCAAGCAGGAACCCGGGAGCTGCAGTAATGGCATCTAAGAAGATCGCTCCCGCCCTGCCCCCACCACAGGGAAGAGGAGCGGGAATGTCAGCAGCGGCGCCACACCGCCCCACTGCCTCAGCTCCTAGGTACACAAACGGAGGGAGAGTGCAGGACCCAGCGCAGACGAAGGCGCAGAGATCCAGGAGCCTGGGAGTCGGGAGGGTACAGTGCATGGGTGAGCTTCCGGGAAATACTTCTCCCTCCCCCTCTCCCTCTCACCCTGGACTCTGTCCACAGGAGACAGCTCCGGTGGAGCCTGTACATGCAGCGATGACTGCACCCCTGTCCCCAGAGTGTGTGCATTCCCCTTGCATGTCAGGGAATGTGTATGAAGACACGGAAGGGGACACTGAGACTCTTAGGAGTCTGGGGCCAAGGAGTGAATTGCAATGCCCCCTCCCCTTGCACAGGGAGACAATATGCCCCTGGAGCCCATAGATGTTGCAGACATTAGTGCACGGCTGAGTACTATGCCCACTAAAACAGACATAAAGCGTTACATCCAGCGGTTGGAGGCAGTCTGTAGAGGGGAGATAGGCACCCTAAAAGAGGACGTCTCCGTTATTCAATCTAATGTTAACACCATTGAGGCCACGGTGGAGAGGCTTTCCTCCCAGGTCCAGGCTCAGCAGCAGCTCCTTGATCTTCATACCGGAACTTTTGATTTACTTTTGGATATGATGGAGGATGCTGAAAATAGAAATCGACGTAATAACATTAGAATCTGTGACCTGCCAGAATCAGTTCAGCCGCGGGATCTGGTTTCTGCCCTCCACCGTGTCTTTAACTCCTTACTGGACAGAGAGGCGGACATGCACATAGAAATTGATAGAGCCCACCGATCCCTGGGTCCAAGGAGCCCTGATGCAGACAAGCCGAGAGATGTCATCTGCCGCATTCATTACTTCCGCATAAAAGACGATATTATGCAACGAGCTCGGGGTCATGACTCCATAGAATTCAATGGGGCAGAGATTATGCTCCTAGCTGACCTATCCCGCATATTACCCTGGCTAAGCGACGTGCGCTTCGCCCTCTGCTGGACGTCCTCAGAGACAGACACATCCCGTATAGCTCGGGATACCCTTTCCAGCTCCAGGTGCGGGGAGAGGGGAACATGACCATACTGAGACCATACCGGCGGATTTACGGGACTTTACAGCTGCTTTGGACCTGCCGCTGGTGGAGCTGGGCGAGTGGCCTCGGCTCTCCACCTTCGCCTTGAGAGGTCCGGGTCGTGTGGGGGCACCCCGAGCTGAGCTGCCGAGTAAGAGGAAGAGGTCCAGACGACGCTGGCGCGGATCCCCTGTTCGCCCCGGAGACACCTGAAGGCCACCGCTACTTTTACCCTTTTTTTTTTCCTGAAAGGCTGCCGCCTTGTTTGATTGTGGAATATCCTCTGCTGTGTTTGTGGGGACATACAGTATGTCTCCTCTTAGGGGTTTAGTGACCAATTCTACAATATGTGTTGGGGGGATCCCATGCGGAGCTTGTGCGATTGTTATTAGTTACCGGTTGTGCGTGTGCGTACATCAGGTTTATGGGGTTCTCGCAGGGGATCACCCCTCCCTTCTTTTTCATGTTAATGCTATATTGATAACATGGTAGTCGCTTGATTTGACATGGCTATGTTTACAAGTTTATTTCATTTCCTTTTTCTTAGCAGGACTGTTGGCCTGGAGGGGTGCTGGTGGCTCTATGTTCAACCAAACCCCACGTTAGGACGTGTCGAAGACACGGTTGTTCAGAGCCTTCTCTGACCTGCTTAGTTTCTGTTGAGCCTGAAGGTTCAGACCCTTTAGGCTCCTCAGACGGACTACTATCCTCCGTCTGATTATACTTTTACGTTCTTATTCTATTTTCTGTCTATTTCCTAGTTTTTTCCTTATACCCCTCTTTTCCCCATTTTCCCACTTTTCCTCTCTCCCCTCCCTCCCTTGATCTACACCTTTCCCCCCTCTTTCTTGATCCGACTGTGGGGTAGAGCTCGGGGGCATATATGGCGTCGCTACAGATGTTTTCCCTGAACGTCAGGGGATTTAATGTCCCTGAAAAACTTCCAAAATTTTATATCAAATGCATAAGAAAAGAGTAGAGATTCTTTCCTCCCAGGAGACTCATTTCCGCTCGGATAAACTCCCCGTACTAAACCTTAGTTACTACTCACAATGGTTTCACGCTAGCAATCCAGAGTCCAAATCTAAGGGGTCAGTATCGCTCTTCATAAATTCCTGAAGGCGCAGGTGCTGGCTTTGGAGGTTGACCCAGGTGGCAGATATCTGTTCATTAAACTCAGAATTGCCAATGACACTTTTACAGTGGCCAATTTCTATCTTCCTAACAGAGACCAGGCCCGTACGTGTAAGAGATATCTTCGCGTGCTATCGACATTTGCAGAGGGATACGTGGTGGCGGGTGGGGATTTCAATATGGTGTTGGACCGTGCCCTTGACTCCTCATCTGGTGGGTCGGCGGTGCCTCCTTCACAGCTGGAGAGCCTAAAGCGTATGTTGGTGTCCTTGCGATTGGTGGATGTGTGGCGGGTTATGCACCCTCAGACAAAGATTACATCCTTTTTCTCTACAGTCCACAATTCCTATAGCCGGATCGATTACTTCTGGTGAGCCATGGACTCCTGTCATCTGAACCTCGAGCGACCATTGAAGTGTCGGTATGGTCGGACCACGCTCCCGTGATGCTGTCCCTTCAGCTTCCGGACATGTACAGGAAAGAATGGACCTGGTCTTTGAATCCAGGCTTATTAAAAGAACCTTCTTGTCTGGAGGCGGTGCGGACAGCGATCTCGGAATTTTTTAATATACATGACAGTGACCCCACGGCTCTTCCTTATCAATGGGAGGCGTTGAAGGGAGTTATCCGGGGTGTGCTCATTTAACACAGAGCCCGCCTGAAAAGAATCAGATCTGAGGCTATTGCCGGACTGTTGTCCCGGATTCAGACATTAGAGACTACCCACAAACGAACAAGAGATACACAGGTGTTGGCCGATCTCCTACGGGCCAAGACGGACCTGACTGAGTTGCTTGACACCAGATTGGCGAGACAGAGAGATCGTTTCCGCCGCTATTTATACGAATACGCTGACAAGCCAGGAAGGGCGCTCGCGAGATTCTTACACCCAAGGGCCCCCACCACGTTCATCCCTAACATAAAAGCAGGTCCGGTGTTGTGGTCCATTTCCCCGAGGAGATAGTAGACGCCTTTCGACTCTATTATGACTCGCTATACAATCTTAAAGGCCCCCTAGCGGACATGCCTGACTGAGAGTTTCAGACGAGGGTGGAGGAGTACGTCCAGGGGACACCGCTCCCTCCTCTTTCGGAGGCTGAAGCGGAGACATTGGAAGACGCCTTGACAGAGGAGGAGATCTCTGACACCGTTAAGTCTATGGCGAACGGTAAGAGCCCCGGGCCGGATGGCTTTCCGGCACATTTCTATAAGCTTTTCATAGACTTACTGTCACCTTTCCTGACTAAATTATTTAATTCCATCTTGGGGACTTGCCCTTTCGCCCCTCAGACATTACTGGCAACAATAGTGGTTATCCCCAAACCGGACAAAGACCCGGGTCTGTGCGCCAATTACAGACCCATATCCCTCATCAACACCGACGTAAAGATTTTTGCCAAGATCATAGCAAGTAGGCTGGGTCCTGCTCTCACGAAGGCTATTCACAATGACCAAGTGGGCTTTATGCAGCATAGAGAGGCCAGGGACAATACGCTTAAGACTCTGCTCCTGACCTCTTACTTGAGCTCAGGTAAGATCCCGGCCTGCTTGTTATCCATTGATGCAGAAAAGGCGTTTGATTGCCTGGGTTGGCCTTTTCTTTGGGCTTCTTTGGAGCAGTTGGGGCTTGGGACCAGTTTGTTGGGAAAGATTTTTGCTCTGTACAATGGCCCAATGCCCGCCTTAGGGTGAATGGTGTTCTCTCGACCCCCTTTGCGATACGCAATGGCACCAGGCAGGGCTGCCCTTTGTCTCCTCCTCTATGTTATAGCCATGGAGCATCTGGCGGTGGCTCTCCGCACCTCGCCCGACATCCAGGGTGTACGGATCGGACAGCATGAATTCAAACTTTCATTATACGCAGATGATTTACTTCTCTATGTTACAAATCCGATAATAGCCTTCCCAGTGCTCATTAGGGAGTTTCGGAGGTTTGGAGAGGTTTCAAATTTTAGGGTTAATTATACTAAAACAGAGGCACTTAACATCTCCCTGCCTGGTGCCGTAGTAGCGCAACTACGGGAATCCTTTTTCTTTAAGTGGAAACCCGCTTCATTAAAGTATTAAGGGGTATTGCTCTCAGTGGACCTAAATGACTTGTATGAATTGAATTATGCCCCACTTTTGAAAAGAACGGTTTTGGACTTGGCAAAATACAACAGACCTCAATTGTCCTGGTTTGGACGAATGAGTGTCATTAAAATGGATGTGTTACCCCGATACCTATACCTTTTTCAAACCACTCCGATTGCGGTCCCGGACAGTTTTTTCCAACACTTACAATCGGCTATTAACGCCTTTGTGTGGGGTGCTAAGAGACCTCGGACCAGGTTCTCAGTCCTGACTCGGCCAAAGAGCGAGGGAGGTGCGGGGCTCCCTGACTTCAAGAAATACTACCATGCGGTCTTGCTCTCCAGATTGGTGGATTGGAGGTTCAGCATGGTTCACAAGCAGTGGGTGGTTTTGGAAGACTTGCTTTCCCCCACTCCCCTTTACCACTTACCCTGGCTGGACAGGACCTCTAGACCTCCCGTGACGCGACTATCCCCACTTACTCTGATGGTTATGCGACGTTGGGACATTACTAACCAAAAACTACAGTTGACGGCTGTTCCGGGTAGACTAAGCCCTTTATTTGCCAACCCTGCATTCCCCCCAGCACTAACAAGAGCGACCTTCTTATGTTGGTTGGCACGAGACCGGGTCTGTCTGGGACAAGTTGCGTCTGAATTTGCGGGGCTCTCTGGCGTGGAGGGGCTCCGAGATCGGGCGGGTGGAGCCGTGCTCCCCTGGTTGGAGTTTGTACAACTGAGGGATTTTCTTTCTAGAACTCCCATGGGGGTCCAGACACCATTTGAGATTCTTATGCTCTCAGCTGAGGGCCCTGCCCACACAGTGTCCCTGCTGTATGCCCTGGTCCTGTCCGGTAGAGAAGCTAGCCCCCTTGGCTTCCTGAGGGCTTGGGAGGAAGACCTACAGACCACATTCTCTGTACAGGATCGTCAGAAAATTTTCACACTCACTCATAAAATGTCAGTCTCTTGCTCTGCACAAGAGCGTCACTACAAGATCCTGACACGATGGTATCGTTGCCTAACCATCCTCCACAGAATAGATCCCGGAATCCCAGATACCTGTTGGAGATGTGAGAGTGAGAAGGGTTCTATGATCCATATTTGGTGATCTTGCAGTCACCTCCAGCCTTTTTGGTGTTCGGTCTTCGAGGCCTTTCGCCTAATGTCTGGGGTGCAGTATACACCGACCCCCCAGATGGCTCTTTTGTCCCTAATACCCACATCTGTGTCCTCCGTGCGTAAGGGGATATTGCGTTTTTGCCTGCTGGCAGCAAGGGCGATTATACCTCGACGATGGAAGTCGACCGAGGCACCTATCCTGCTGGAGTGGGTGGCCGAGATGGACAAACTGAAGCGTATGGAATAGCTGATGGCAGATGATCTTCCGTCTGAGTCGGATCAGAGCCGCACATGGTTCCTGTGGCAATACTTTAAAGAGAGCCCGAGTTTTATGACCTGGCTATCACAGCCCTCTGCCCCCCCTGGCCCCATAGTCTGGATCTTTCTCCCCCCTCTTTCCTAGCTACGTTTCCTTCTCTGTTTCAAAACACCCTCCTGCCTTTCCCACCCTATCCCTTTCTCCATGTTCTCCCTCCCTTTTTCCTTGTCCCCCTGACCTGTTTTGTCTGGGGTTCTAGTGCTATAGATCACCTCAAAGCTGAGGGACCTTGCCTACGAAGTGATTAAATACCTATTTCTGGCCTGCGGCGTATAGCTGGAAGGCCGTACTAAGCAGAGGGCGCTACGAGATCCCTGATTTATAACAATAATTATAGTACTTGCTGTCCCCCCCTGGACTAGATGATGGTGTAATTTTTGCCTGTTATGTGTTTACTGTATTTTATATTGTGAAAATTAATAAAAAGATTTATTGCAAAAAAAATTCTCAGCAGTGACCTGTCACTCAAAGTCCAGAGACAGATGGAGGGGATGGGGATTTCTTCACCAAAGGTATCAATTAAATTTGTATGACAGTGCCATTACAGCCAGGTCTTTACTTTACATTACAAAAAATGGGTTCTCTTTAAAGGGTACCTGTAAGTTCCCCTGGGCACTCAGAACCATGAGCAGTTCTGTGCACACACCTGTAACCCCTGCCCAACAGTTCCTCTATCTAGTACAATACATAAACAGATCTCTAGAAAATGTATTTCTAAAGACTGTTTATGTGATGCTAATTAGGACTTAATTCCCCCAACTAGTTGGCCCACTTCGCATGTTGAATCTTGGACAAAGTGCTTCGGTGTCCGCGCTGCTGCTCCAAAGCCAAAGAAACACAGACACGGGAATGTCTGGTACAGCTACAGCCTTTATTTTCCTCCTACGCGTTTCGGAGCCTCCTCCCGAGCTCCTTCCTCAGGGAATATTCCCTGAGGAAGGAGCTCGGGAGGAGGCTCCGAAACACGTAGGAGGAAAATAAAGGCTGTAGCTGTACCAGACATTCCCGTGTCTGTGTTTCTTTGGCTTTGGAGCAGCAGCGTGGACACCGAAGCACTTTGTCCAAGATTCTGCATTACGACCACGGTCACCGTTGAGAGTGCGGTCCCTGCAGCAGCTGCTTGTACGCTATTCTACCAGTTGTGGGTTTCACAACTGACTAAGGTGAGCAATTCCACATCGACAAGTGAGAGTTTTTAATTGAGATAAGACCCTATATGCGCATTCTTTCTTTCACACACTTTGCATGTTATCACACTCCTGTGGGCGTGATAACATGCTTTACCAATGTAGCATCATCGGCATCTCTATACAAAGGTGTGTGAGCGCGACTTTGTACCTCTCATCATTGAGCTTCTCTAAGGCCCAGGTGTATGCACCCTGGCTTCAGAGGCTTACTGCGCATGCTCATGGTTCTGGGTGCACGGGAGGCCTGACAGGTTTCGTTTAAGAGAAATAAACCATTTCTGACAACTCACTGTGTGTACCTAGCTGAGACAGGATTTGCAGAACTGTTTCAAACAGCAAGACCGGGCTCAAAATCAAAATAAGAAAAAGGTGTTTTCAAAAGGGATTAACCTTCTAGTATCGCAGACAACCTTTGTGGATCTGAGTCACAAAGAGTGTATACAAGTGATGCAAGTGCACTTCTGCCTGTCATACTTTTTTATGCCCCCCTCTCCTAACAAAACACCATGTCTTTTTCATATCACTCGTGTGATTTATGCTTTACATTCCCTCTTATGACTACTTTAATAAGTCACTCCAAAACCAAAGTGTGAAAACTGACATAACAGCCCTTAAGAGCTAAGAATAGAAACTACCCTTATTTCTTCTCATTAACACGTCTGATATTGTGCATATGATAGCACATTATAGGGTACTTGGGTATTTACACATGTCTGCCTTTTTTTCGTAGATAGAAGTGTTGAAAAAGGAAAAAGAAAAACGACAAGTCCAAGTTTGGTCCAAATTACAAACTAAAGTTGCAAATTGTAATTACAGTGTTTCAAATGTCAGGTCTCGAATACCAAATATACGGCATCTGCGTGCTACCGTTACCATGCCCATCTTTTCAGTGGAAGGCATACAGCATTCTACTAGTTACCACTTTTTGAATTTTACAAAACATTTTAAAAACATTACATTTTAAGACTTTTAAATGCAGCTACATCACGTTATTACTAGAATTTTAAAATGCATTACATTTACAAAGTACAAGAACTAATTCTGATGTAAAATCTGTACTGAACGGGAACCTGTCAGGTTGGACAACACTAAAAACTTGAAGTAAATCTGCAGCACCCGGGCAAAAAATGAAATGAATTTGTCTGACTGGCTTTGACTCATCAAAGCATGCTGGCGTGGCTACAATCACAGCTCAGAATATGGTGAATGGCAGCTGTAAGAGTGTCCTGGCTCTTTGACTGATAGCTCACTCTGTAGTGCATCAGTACTGAGCCGGCTGTCAGACAAAGCGCGGGGAGTGCTTACAACCGCTGCATACACTATACTGAGGGGTAAATGTAGCCACACTGGCACACCTATATGACTGAAGCCGTCTGTCAGTCAAAGCGCCGGGGAGTGCTTACAACCGCTGCATACACTATACTGAGGGGTAAATGTAGCCACACTGGCACACCTATATGACTGAAGCCGTCTGTCAGTCAAAGTGCCGGGGAGTGCTTACAACCGCTGCATACACTATACTGAGGGGTAAATGTAGCCACACTGGCACACCTATATGACTGAAGCCGTCTGTCAGTCAAAGCGCCGTGGAGTGCTTACAACAGCTGCTTACACTATACTGAGGGGTAACTGTAGCCACACTGGCACACCTATATGACTGAAGCCGTCTGTCAGTCAAGGAGTGCTTACAACAGCTGCTTACACTACACTGAGGGAAAACAAATCTAGCGCCAACACAGCTTTCTCCTTTTAGGACAAACAAATAACAAATGCTTGCAAAAAAACATAGAATAACTTACATCCCGATGGGGAGTTGATTAGCCTACAACCCCACCTATCCATGACAGTGTTGGAGATAACAGATATGTGGCCACTCTCAGATCCACTCCTGCATCTGAGACTGCGATCTCCAGTGAATCACTCCACAGGTTGGGCACAGCTTCACTTCTCACCGCACATTCAGCAGACTCACTGCTACTCTGATGTCTCCTGCTGCTATACTATATTGAGGTGTGACTGTAGCCGTGCTGACACTCCTGTATGACTGAAAGCAGACTGGCAGTGAAAATGCGGGAGAGTGCTTACAACTGCTGCTTACATTATACTGTGGGTCGACTGTAGCTGTGCTGACACACCTGTATGACTGAAAGCCAGTTGTCAGGCAAAGCATCAGGGAGTGCTTACAACCGCTGCTCATGAGTGGTGACTGAAGCCTCGCTGACACACCTGTATGACTGGAAGTTGATGGATCCAGGGAAAGTTAAAGTTAATTTTCTCCTGATTTTCGTTAGTTGCATTATCATTACAGCAGTTGGAAATCTCAATTACTCTATTAACCTATTAACAGATTAACCCTCTATCTGCAGATTAATAGTGTTATTTGACCTAAGAGGTTCCCTTTAAATATATGCCAATGAAGAGAAAGATGAGGAAAAACAGTGTCTAAAGTACCTAGGGAATGTTGTCACATCATTCATGTTTTTTATTAAATTACAACAATATGCAACTTTTTGACTATTTTTACATGCATGCAGCTTACAACCTTAATATATCCATTTTGCTGTATGTTTTCTTAATAGTATCTGTATATCTACCGTATATACTCGTGTATAAGCCGAGTTTTTCAGCCCAAAAATTGGGCTGAAAAGTCCCCCCTCGGCTTATACACGGGTCTATACGGTACATGTGCTGTGTGGGGGCTGTGTCCGGGTGCTGGGGAGGCTGGAGGAAGCAGGGGGAGGCTCCTGACAGAGAGGCCCGTCACATGGGGCCGCTCATTAGATATGCACGGCTCCCCCGCCCAACACAGCGGCAGGGGGAGCCGTGCATACAGCCCCCAGATGTTTATAGGCCCCCAGTGGGGTATACAGCAGGCCCCCATATACAGCAGGCCCCAATGGCACTCGCCCCCCACACTGTGCAGAGCCCCCCTCCCGATGCATTATGTTACCATCCAGCCGCGTCTTCATCACCGTCCTCCCGTCCATCCTCTCGCGCTGTGTTCGGCTCTCACGTGACCCGGCGCATTGACGTCATCCGACTGCGACCGCCGGGTCACGAGACCGGGAACGCAGCGCGCGCGAGGATGGACGGGAGGACCGGCGGTGATGAAGACGCGGCTGGATGGTAAGATAATGCATCGGGAGGGGGGGCTCTGCACAGTGTGGGGGGGCGAGTGCCACTGGGGGACCTGCTGTATAACCCACTGGGGGCTTGCCTGTATATACCTCTGGGGGCTGCTGCATTATATACCTCTGGGGGCTGCCTGTATATACCTCTGGGGCCTGCCTGTATATACCTCTGGGGCCTGCCTGTATATACCTCTGGGGCTGCCTTATATACCTCTGGGCCGCCTGTATATACCTCTGGGGCTGCTGCATTATATACCTCTGGGGCTGCTGCATTATATACCTCTGGGGGCTGCTGCATTATATACCTCTGGGGGCTGCTGCATTATATACCTCTGGGGCCTGCCTGTATATACCTCTGGGGCCTGCCTGTATATACCTCTGGGGCCTGCCTGTATATACCTCTGGGGCTGCTGCATTATATACCTCTGGGGCTGCTGCATTATATACCTCTGGGGGCTGCTGCATTATATACCTCTGGGGGCTGCTGCATTATATACCTCTGGGGGCTGCTGCATTATATACCTCTGGGGCCTGCCTGTATATACCTCTGGGGCCTGCCTGTATATACCTCTGGGGCTGCTGCATTATATACCTCTGGGGGCTGCTGCATTATATACCTCTGGGGGCTGCTGCATTATATACCTCTGGGGCTGCCTGCTTATATACCTCTGGGGCCTGCCTGTATATACCTCTGGGGCCTGCCTGTATATACCTCTGGGGCTGCTGCATTATATACCTCTGGGGCTGCTGCATTATATACCTCTGGGGCTGCTGCATTATATACCTCTGGGGCTGCTGCATTATATACCTCTGGGGGCTGCTGCATTATATACCTCTGGGGGCTGCCTGGCTCTGTATATACCTCTGGGGCCTGCCTGTATATACCTCTGGGGCCTGCCTGTATATACCTCTGGGGCCTGCCTGTATATACCTCTGGGGCCTGCCTGTATATACCTCTGGGGTGCCTGCTGTATATACCTCTGGGGCTGCTGCATTATATACCTCTGGGGGCTGCTGCATTATATACCTCTGGGGGCTGCTGCATTATATACCTCGGGGCCTGCCTGTATATACCTCTGGGGCCTGCCTGTATATACCTCTGGGGCCTGCCTGTATATACCTCTGGGGCTGCTGCATTATATACCTCTGGGGCTGCTGCATTATATACTTCTGGGGGCTGCTGCATTATATACCTCTGGGGGCTGCTGCATTATATACCTCTGGGGGCTGCTGCATTATATACCTCTGGGGCTGCTGTATATACCTCTGGGGCCTGCCTGTATATACCTCTGGGGCCTGCCTGTATATACCTCTGGGGCTGCTGCATTATATACCTCTGGGGGCTGCTGCATGATATACCTCTGGGGGCTGCTGCATTATATACCTCTGGGGCCTGCCTGTATATACCTCTCTGGGGCCTGCCTGTATATACCTCTGGGGCTGCTGCATTATATACCTCTGGGGCTGCTGCATTATATACCTCTGGGGGCTGCTGCATTATATACCTCTGGGGCTGCTGCATTATATACCTCTGGGGGCTGCTGCATTATATACCTCTGGGGCCTGCCTGTATATACCTCTGGGGCCTGCCTGTATATATCTCTGGGGCCTGCCTGTATATACCTCTGGGGCCTGCCTGTATATACCTCTGGGGCTGCTGCATTATATACCTCTGGGGCTGCTGCATTATATACCTCTGGGGCTGCTGCATTATATACCTCTGGGGCCTGCCTGTATACCACACTGCTGGGGGCTGTATACCTGTGCTGGAGTCCACCCTCGGCTTATACACGAGTCAATAGGTTTTCCCAGATTTAGGGGGCAAAAGTAGGGGGGGTCGGCTTATACACGGGTCGGCTTATACACGAGTATATACGGTATATAGAATATGTGTTAATTTGCTACTCTCCAATATATACGATATGTTTTATTTGTTGCTCTCCAACACCAAACAATGCTAGGTACATGCCAACTCTAAAACTTTGAACTTACTTTCTTTCCGTCTCTGGGGTAGATAACGTGCTATTGAACCCAACAGAATCCTAAAAATAGAAATATGGATTTAGCCACTGTATGTCAGTGGTGGGGAAAAAGATGGCGGAAAATTGAATAATAATTACAATAAAGGCTTAGGAAATTACAAGCAAATAATTACTTATTGCACTTACTTCACTTTGGGGGGATCGCAGCTGTAATGATGTGGAGCCAGTATCAGATTTCTCCTAAAATAAAACATATGTGACTTAGTCGTAATCCACCAAGAAACGTGGCACATTAGAGTGGAAGATAAGGGGCTAAAAATATTGTACATGGAGGCAGAAAATGAAAATCATAATATATCCAACTAATAACCTACTGCTTTCAGCTAAGGTATATATTACAATCAAGCACAGCAACACTTTTCTGATATTGCAATATGGGAATTTACATTGTGGAAGTCAGACTTTCATTTTAGATATTAACGATGTATATATAAATATAAAAAAATCCTGCAAAGTGTCTGAATATATTAAAGAGGAAGGTTTTGTTAGATAAAAAAATACTCTCATATTATACAAGATAAATCTCATAAAGATGCCTAATAGGATATACATTCAGGGCATCAGGGAACTCAGTTTCACAAATCCATTAGCAGAATACAGACTGCTGTTTATGGCGACCTAGAATCAATAGGAGAATAGCATACATAGCAGGGTTGTGGAGTCAGTGCCCATTTTGGTGGAGTCGAATTCAGGGAAATTGAAGAGTCGGAGGTTTGGCTTACCGACTCCACAGACATGGTACACAGTTTGTTTGTTTTCTTGTAACAATATATGAATGTGACAGGAGAAGAATCGACGCCCTTGAAATGTGGTGCTGGAGAAGGATGTTATCAGTACCATGGAGGGCAAGAAGAACAGACAAACCCATTTTGGAACAAAAATAAAGCCAGTAATTGGATCACCAAGCTATGACTTGCTTACTTTTGTGGTGCAGTGAAAGGTGTAGTGCTGGATGGAAGGTACATTCCTCCCAGCATGGAAAAATAGGGCCTGGATTTTCCCTAAATCTCCGGGTTTTCAGACCAGCACCTGACATGCACAGCTGCAGCAATCAAGCTTGCATAAGCCAGTGTGTGAGGAGCTAGGCTGGAGTAAACCTGCATGTGCAGTGTCGTCTGGATATACATGCTATAGAGGTCTGTGACAAGACTCAAGCAACCCTAGGAATGGCACCTGGTAGTTGCTTATGGACTGCAACTAGCCACATCGCTAGTGGTGACCAGGAGGCCGCTTAGTTAAGCCCGTCCCATGCAAGGGTGAGTCTGAGACCGGAGCTTCTCCAAGTTGGAATACATAAATGTTTTGTTTGTTTTGTTCTTTCTGCCACATGCTATTTTAAGTGTGAATAAAACACTGAAGTTTGGACTGTAAGCCTGTGTGTTGCCTCATTACTGCGTCCCTACCGCTGTCTACCAGAGCAAATCCCTACACTTTGTAAACATCATATGAAAAGAGCAATCACTGGAGGAGTAAATCATGGTGGGAAGAAAAGAAGGTACAAGGTGAAGAGGAAAACCAGCAATCCTATGGCTTGATACAATCAAGAAAACGTCAGAAAAGACCTGGGTGGACCTATCTAGGCTCGCACAAAATCTATCTCCTATAAATTGTTCATCCAGCTAGTTGAGATTGAGCCAAATGCTGTTACAAAAAAAAAGCTATACAGTAAGCCTACACTATAAATTACTGATAGAATAGCTGAAAGAAGATGGATTCTATATGCTTGTTGCCAGCAGAAGAGAGGTCAGATTAATTGCCATTTATTAGAGATGAGCAGATCAATCTGCAGATGATCAAGCTCCAGTCAAACTTTGATTTGAAGAGTAACTGGTACCATTTCCCACACTGCATGATATGATCAGCAGGGTCCTCTCTCTCTCTTCTGTAGAGTGTAAGCTCTTATGGTAAGCAGAGTCCTCTGTATCTCTCTCTCTCGTTGATTGTAAGCAAGGTCCTCTGACTCTCTACTGTAAAGTGTAAATTCTTATGGTCAGCAGGCTCCTCTCTCTCTCTTCTGTAGAGTGTAAGCTCTTATGGTTAGCAGGGTCCTCTGGATATCTCTCGTAGATTGTAAGTTCTTATGGTTAGCAAGGTCCTCTCTCTCTCCCATGGAGTGTATAAAGTCTTATAATTAGTGGGGTCCCCTCTCTTTTTTTTTTACAGTGTAAGCTCTTATGATCCGCAGGGTCCTCTTTTACTTTCACTCTCCTGTTAGGTGTAAGCTCTCTTGCTTTCTCCTATAAAGTGTAAGCTCTTATGATCAGCAGTGCCCTCTCTCTCCTTCTTTCCTATAAAATGCAAGCTCTTAAAGTGAGCAGGGTTTTCTCTCTCTCTCTTGTACAGTGTAAGCTCTTATGGTCAGCAGAGTCCTCTCTCTTTTACCTGTACAGTGTAAGCTCTTATGGTCAGCATGGTCCTCTCTCTCTCTCATGTAAAGTATAAGCTCTGTAAGTGTAATCAGTGGGGTCTCCTCTCTCTCTTACAGAGCGTAAGCTCTTATGATTTGCAGGATTCTCCATCCCTTTCTCTCTCCTCTGTTAAGTGTAAGCTCTCACAGTCTGAGAGATCCTCTCTCGCTTTCTCCAATAAAGTGTAACCTCTTATGATCAGCATGGTCCTCTCTCTCGTGCATGAAGTGTAAAAGGTCTTATGATCAGTGGAGTCCTCTCTCTCTTGTGGAATGCAAGTTCTTTTGATCAGCGAGGTCCTCTCTATTTTACAGAATGAAAGCTCTTATGGTTAGCAGACTCCTCTCTCTCTTTCTCCTCTGTAGGAGTAAGCACTTATGGTCAGAGGGGTCATCTCTCTTTCTCCTATAGAGAGTAAACTCCAAGAGTCGGAGTGCCCTTTTCTCCTTCTATCCTATTGAGATATGTGAGCGCTTATGGTCAGCAGGGTTTTCGTCTCTCTCTCTCCTTATGTGTATTTTCAGAGCAATTACGAGCTTTCTAGTATTGAGATTTGCTCACCTTTATTCATTGCAAATTAAATTTTTGTGTAAAATTCAGTAAAGTTTGTGAATTTGAAAAGATCTGCTCTTCTCTACTTTTGAGACATTTTTTAACAGATCCATTGTACAGCCATGAGCGTTCATTCAGTAAGGAAACTTACATTTGCAGCACTTACATACATTGAGTGTCCATTCATGTGTTAAACATTTTCCGAAAAGCATAGTTTCTGAAATGTGGCCAACATTCTGACAAGAAACTGGATCAAAATGAGCTACACTCCGATCCAGAAAAACCCTATCTGGATTCATGTGAACCATCCCACTTCCTTTTCAGTAATTTAGCACAGGGACTTTTGGTGGGAAATGATGAAACAGATGACATCTTAATACGACCTTCACAGCAGGATTTATTGTGACGTTTCTTCTCACTACTGTAACAAGGGTGCTGTATAGCAAACTCATAGACGCCACTAAATACATTTCCCATACCATTAAATCACTGTAGATTTCTGTAGATTCTTACTCTATCATATGCTTACCTATTAATATATCATTCTTACATAATGGAAGAGGCATCTTCATTTATAACTTGTGCAATAAAGGCAACTAAATGAAAGTATGGTATCATTACTAATGAATTAATTACATAATAACAGAGCACAGAATGAGAATGCAATTCAATTCACTTTAAATACTAAAATCAAATAAATCTATTGGGTACTCTTTGTGTGGGCTGACATCAGATATAATGTGTTCAGTATGTGAATTATTACAGGTTTTATATGTATTTGGTATCATCATAGTACAATATAACAAAGGGGAGAACATACTTTCCAGGAATGTATAGTATGTATAATACACAAAGTCAGCGCTAATCATTAAAAGCTCTGCACCTCTAACTAACCAACCTATCTAACTGTAGTTATATATGGATATAGGAAAAGAAAAGACAAACACATGTATAAGAAAACAAAGTGTCACCTTGCTGTATGAATACCTTGTTTATATTGCAGGACAATGACTCCTCTATCAGATGGAGAGCATTGCTCTGAATGCCACAATGGACAGAATCAATTTATAATTCAATCATCAGGTTCCTTGTACTGTGCCATGCAGAGCTGCCCCTAGAAATGCCCACTAATGAGCTTTGTAAAATGGTACAGCTACTTACTATGTAATGATCTGCTTGTTCTTCATCAATACGATGGAGGAGGCTCCCTGGACCCAGTTAGCTTGGACTGCACACAGAATTAGAAGTTATCCTGGAAGCATGAGGTTGGCCCAGACATGGCGGAGAGTGCATGCTTCAGCCAGATGCATCCTGCCTTACACAACCCTGACCCACAATGAACCTTCCAAGTGAGTAAACTACTGTAAATGGCAATAACTCATACGATAGCCAATGACATACATGAGCTGGAGAGGAGAGCTGGACAATGTGGAAAAAAACATATATTAAAGGGGTTTTCCTATGAACAAAGTTAATTTTAGGTTGATTTTAATTGATTGATCTTGGAATAATAATGTCTGTAATTGTATGTGTAAGGGCCCTTTCACATCAGCGTTTTTCGTAATTCGCGGCAGATGCGGTGAAAAAACCGCATCTGCCGCGTTTGCCGCATAACCGTTGCACTTGCGGCGCGGTTGCGGTTTTTCCCATAGAAAGTATAGGGGGACTTACGGCAGGTGCGGCAAGTGGGTTTTGCACTTGCGGCAGGTGCGGCAGCGAAAAAAAACGCGGATTTATTGGATGTTTTAAACTTTTTTAACAAATTAAAAACTGAAAAGTGGGGCGTGGAATATTATTCGGCCCCTTTACTTTCAGTGCAGCAAACTCACTCCAGAAGTTCAGTGAGGATCTCTGAATGATCCAATGCTGTCCTAAATGACTGGTAATAGATAAATAAAATCCACCTGTGTGTAATCAAGTCTCCGTATAAATGCACCTGAACTGTGATAGTCTCAGGGTTCTGTCTCAAGTGCAGAGAGCATCATGAAGATCAAGGAACACACCAAGCAGGTCAGATTTCCCAAGTTTTAAACATCTCAAGGAGCACTGTGCAAGCGCTCATATTGAAATGGAAGGAGTATCAGACCACTGCAAATCTACCAAGACCTGGCCGTCCCTCTAAACTTTCATCTCGAACAAGGAAAAGACTGATCAGAGATGCAGCCAAAAGGCGCATGATCACTCTGGATGAACTGCAGAGATCTACAGCTGGATAAACTGCAGAGATATACAGCTGGATAAACTGCAGAGATCTACAGCTGAGGTGTTAAGAGTCTATCCATAGAATAACAATCAGTCGTACACTGCACAAATCTGGCCTTTATGGAAGAGTGAAGAAAGCTATTTCTCAAAGATATCCATAAAAAGTCTTGTTTGAAGTTAGCCACAAGCCACCTGGGAGACACACCAAACATGTGGAATAAGGTGCTCGGGTCAGATTAAACCAAAATCAAACTTTTTGGCCACAATGCAAAATAATAAATATGTTTGGCGTAAAAGCAACACATCTCATTACCCTCAAAACACCATCCCCACTGTCAAACATGGTGGTGGCAGCATCATGGTTTGGGCCTGCTTTTCTTCAGCAGGGACAGGGAAGATGGTTAAAATTGATGGGAAGATGGTTGGAGCCAAATACAGGACCATTCTGGAAGAAAACCTGTTTGAGTCTGGAAAAGACCTGAGACTGGGACGGAGATTTATCTTCCAACAAGACAATGATCCCAAACATAAAGCAAAATCTACAATGGAATGGTTCAAAAATAAACGTATCCAGCTGTTAGAATGGCCAAGTCAAAGTCCAGACCTGAATCCAATCGAGAATCTGTGGAAAGAGCTGAAAACTGCTATTCACAAACCACTCCATCCAACCTCACTGAGCTCGAGCTGTTTTGCAAGGAAGAATGGGCAAGAATTTCAGTCTCTCCATGTGCAAACCTGATAGAGATATCCCCCAAGCGACTTGCAGCTGTAATCGCAGCAAAAGGTGGCACTACAAAGTAGTAGCTCAAGGGGGCCGAATAATATTGCACGCCCTACTTTTCAGTTTTTTATTTGTTAAAAAAAAAGTTTAAAATATGCAATAAATTTTGTTCCACTGCACGATTGTGTCCCACTTGTTGTTGATTCTTCAAAAAAAATTAGAATTTATATCTTTATGTTTGAAGCCTGAAATGTTGGCAAAAGGTTGAAAAGTTCAAGGGGGCCAAATACTTTCACAAGACACTGTAAGGACAATTAACTATATATATATATATATATATATATATATATATATATATATGTATATATAAAGGTATCCCTAATACCTATAAAGGGGATCAACAGAATCAACAGTCCACCTATTGGCCTCAATATAGCAGGCCCAGTAAAAGCCAACCACATAGCTCTACAGGGGAATGCACTAAATTGATCCCCAAGCCAGCAGATCATCATACAGTCTAAGTCTGAGCAAAAAAAAAACGCACCATGGAGCCTATTGCTGTATTTTCCTTTCCCTAGATACTAAAGATTTCATCCAGTCTTCACCTCTTTCCGGGCAGGCAGCACCACAAGAAGGTGCAACCAACCACATTCTCCAAGAGGAACGATGAGCTGGCTTTCTTTTAGTCTTACTATCTTAATATATATATATATATATATATATATATACACACATATACACACGTGGCGGGTCATGTGAAGCGGCAGGAATAAGTGTTTTGAGCATGCCCAGAGCTCCGGACATGAAGTCCCTATCTGAAGACTGACCAAGGTCAGTTGATACTCTGTGTAGAAACTGTTCGTGTTGCTGTGCAGCCTGAAGAATGGATCAAGATTGTTTGTCCTGACTGGTTTATGAGGATATGACTAAACCTAATTAACTTTTAAATGGAGAATGTTTTCCTTTCGCTACCTCTACGACCAACAAGTGAGTGAGTACCACTATTACAGTGACTGATACATAAAGAGGTTACCACAACACATACACAAATACAGACAAACATGCACACAGACATATATATACACACACACACGCAGCGGGTCCCCATATACACACGCGCCGGGGAACACACACATATACACATATATGCATACATATATACACACAAACACACAATATATATATATACACACACACAGTGGGTCACACAACGACACACATACACACATATATAAAGAGCGCACATAGGGAGAAAACTCAAAGAAGAGCACACACGAGGGGAAAGTGCACAGGGGGAAGACAGCTCAAAAAAGAGAGCACATGAGGGGGGAGAGTGCGAGCTGGCGGATAACACTGGGGAGAGAGAGAGCGCACAGGGGGAGAGATAGCCACCATCCCCAGCACCACAGAGCCTGCCCCCATTGTGACGTCACCCCACTCCTGATGCTATCGCAGCGGACCTCCATTTAGTAAATATATAACTTATACCAATAACTACATAAAAACTATAAAATTTTCTTCTATGGATACCCTAAAATATGTAACTTACATAGTTTATAGTAAAAAATCATAGCAAATGTGGTATACGTGACATGAATCACAGCAAATATGGCATACGTGACGGGAATCAAAGCAAATGTAACAAGAATCAAAGCAAATGAGATATATCTGGCAAGAATCAAAGCAAATGTGGGAAAAACCACAGCAAATGTGGCAAGTGTTTCAAGAATCAAAGTACATGTGTCATATGTGGCAAGAACCAAAGCAAATATGGCAACTAAAGCAAATGTAGCATGCGTGGCAAGATGCAGAGCATTGTTTAAGAAGAATTATCTTGTGATGGTCACTGCAAACATCAAGTATATGAGACCAAGAAAATGTTTGCATCAATACCACACATACATGGCCCTTTGCTGTTCGAAGTAAAATGGACACTAACAGGAGTTGGATATTTGCTATTTTAATGACACATTTTAGGCTTGATTTTTCCTTCAATCTTCTACGACTCCAGTAGAATAGAAGGCTCCATGTTCCAATAGGTTGGAGGTTTTTGTGCTGCTGCTCTTGTGGGTCTCGGAGTAATTCCCAATTCTTCTGATGTAGAGCAGCTCAGAGCTTCTGCAGTGTGATTGTCAGAGGAACAGAGCTCGGGCTTGATAAGAGGAACATGACCGGAATAAAAGATGCTCTCTACATGTGGAAGCATTTAATCAAGCAAGCTTCAATTATTTTTATCAAGTAAGGGAGAGAAGCAATCCCCCCTCTGCTCTCATAAATCTGTTTAACACTTTACCAAGCATCCATACAGAATGCCAATTTAGAGGCATACAGGGGAACAGCAAGCATTTGGATGCATAAAGTGACTGAACAAGAAAACCCATCCATGTTCGCCCGATAACGAAAAACATACTATGGAAATTTCACCAAGGAAAATATTATTTAATCACATAAGCGGATTTATTATGCATATGTGCTCTTCAGTGGCAGCCCCCTGGTCGGAATCTTCTTGAAGGTCAATGTAAAGCTGACCTGCATGGGAAAATATCCTGCATTTTTTACCTTAGAAGTAAATTCTAGTCACTGCACCCATAGTTAATACTGCAGTCGGAGCACAAGTATTGATTGCTAGGCTGGACTGATATCCCATAATATCCATCCATTAAAATTATCGATATTGGCAGCACAATCAGTAAATGAAAGTGTCACCCATGCTTACATTTATGAAGGCCGAGTGAACACCTCTTGCCAGAGTTATTGCTATTGTGAGCCCCAATGGGGACAGTGTATTGCAAATGCATGTAAAGCACTATGGAATTAATAGTGCTATATAAATGAATAAATATATTATGATTTTTATTATCATCTTGATGGAAATGGCCATCAGATAACTGATGCATGACTGAATATTTGCCTTTGGTGTGGAAAGGTACCTTGTATAAACTAATAGTTATATAAGCCTCAAGATGCTGAACCAGGGCCACCCAACAATGCTATACCTAAAACCTTTCTAAATATGTGTGCAGTGTAGAGTAGGTGTATTAACCCATTCCCGACCCGTAACGCAGCATATGCGTCATGAAAACAAGTGTGTTCCCGACCTTGGACACATATGCTGCGTCATCTCGGGTTTCCCTTGCTGCGGCTCTATTAACCGTGGTCACTAAGGGGTTAAAATAGTCACTGATTGCTAATTTCTATGGTTTCCAGCACTGCTCTGGTCTTCTGAGTCTTCAATTTTCAACTGTCTCCAGTCAAGATTACACAATGGTTTCATGGCCCTGATTTATCAAGACCAGCACTCTTCACATTGAGGGGGGTGCTAGAGTCAGACACTTCTGATTCATTAAGAGGCGCAAACGTCCTAATAAATCCACTGCACTGGAAAAGTGGAGTTCATCTCACCACAAATCTTACTCCAGTAAGGCTAAGGTCACACTTGGGCTGTCACCCATGTTTCACGAATCCTCTTAAAACTTAAAAAATTTTGCAGACGCGCATAGCGTTACCGGCATAGCGTTAACTGTCCAAAAGCGCACTTCCTGATGCTTACTGTGGAGCAGCTGCTAAGGTAAACAGAGGGTTTCTATGGGGCTGCATCGCCGGGCAGGGCTTGCCGTTAACGCTATGCACTTCTGCTAAATTTTCCAAGTTTTAAGTGGATCCGTGAAACGTGGGTGACAGCCCAAGTGTGACTCTAGCCTTACAATGTAAATCCATGGTGTCTCTTACTTATACTGTAAAAATGACTTCCAATCCACACAAACCCTGTGTGATCCAGCTAGTTGGATGTGAAGTCACATTACTGTGAAGAAGACCAGAGCTTTGTGATAACCAGGGACTATTTTAATACACCTACTCTAAACTGCATAGATATTTAGAAAGGTTAAGAGCAGTGATCACCAAATTTTTCTTTAACTTGAGAGCCACATTCAACTCTGTAAAATGGTTTATTACCCATTCCCTCTTCTCCCACAGTAGTGGTAATAGCAAAAGCTTCCCCACAGAATGCAAACTGAGATCTTGTGCCCCATTTCATATAGACATTATACTTACATCCAAGAGTTCCCACCTTACCCCCATTCAGTATTTCTGTATCAGATAGCACATACAGCTTCATGCAGCTGGTCTGACTATCAGTATCTTCCCATCCGCAGCTTATAATATTTCTCTTTCCTGTCATCCCTGCCAGTGACATGGGTGGCTGCATTTTTAGTGGCTCAGTCCAAATTGTGTCTGTCCCTTTAAGTACCCCTGGACCATGAGTAGCTCCTGCACACCACAGCTCAATCCCTAGCTACCCCTCTACGGTTATTAGTGAGTTTTAGATTTGCACAATCAGTTAAATCCATTTATATTTAATGCATTTCTCATGTATTTCTCATTTGTTGTGTTCCAGCACCACTTGCTGGTGAAAAGGTTTGGTTTATAATTACCTTGCATTGTAAGAATCTGAAATCTAAATTGGGTGTTATCTTATTGGCTAGTGACTCAGTCACAGGACTCAATAGGTGGAGCTACTTCTAGCTTCTTTCTAGACAGAGCTGGAATTTCCCCAGTTCTGGACAAGACTCCACAGGGAGCAGAGCACATGTGAGGGGTCTCTCTCCACTTTCAGGCCCAAGGCCCAAAAGTTCATCCTTTCCTGACTTCCACAACCAAGATGCTAAAGACTTTCTACCCTGGATCCTTGCTGTACAGATCTACACGTGCTTCCTCAAATAATAGGGCAAACTGAGTATAAAGAAGAACCTACTGCACACATGTTGGGAAAGATTGAGGGTTGTCCGTCCCACCGAAACCTTTCTGTCATGATTTCTACATTGCCTGTGTTGTTCTAGGTTTGTGGAGACTGTCAGGCTGGGCTGGCTCTCTGCCTCAATCACATGAATTCAGCTCATTTAATTAAGAGCCTATTTAAACTAGCTTGCAGATCTGCTTTGAGTTAATTGTACTTTTGCTTTTGGCTGTGTAGGACTTGATCTCTGTGTTTTGAACTAGACCCTGCCTGACTTTGTTTCTTACCTGGACTTGACCCTCTGCTAGTGACCTGACTTCTCTTTCTGTTTTGTACCTATGCACTCTGTTTCTGTCTCTCCTGACTTCGGTTTGAATTGGATTTTGCTTTTGTTAACCCTTTGCTGTACTGCGCCATTTCCTGGTTCTGACTGCGGATTGCTTTGACCTCTCTTTACTACCAGTAAGTAGTATAATTGCTATATTTACTTTCCATTTATTTCAGTTAGTTTTCTGCTCCTCTGAGACTAGTTATTACGTGTGACCAGCATCACACTTTCTACATTTGCTTTCAAGTACATTTGCATGTGTTGTGACTAGCTATGAAATTACCCCAGGATTCCAGGCCTATACAATCTCCTTATTATATCTACCCTTCTACTCTAATCTACAAAAGGCTCTGAACCTTCCTATACAAGCATCCAAGTACTACCACTACAACAGTCCATGCTATTACAGCTCCAGAACCCCAATTGCACTTCAGTATTCACCTCCAAACTGTATTTCTCGTGACCTACCCACGTGAGACAGTGAAACATTTACTCCAGGTTGGATTTCCATGTTCTTCCAAAGGTGACCGTTATCCACGAAACAAGTGTTTGGGGTCATTCCATCAGCAATGGACACTGTGTGGGGGTGGATAGTAGAGAACAATCAGCCTTGTAGACCACCCAGGGAAGAGAGAGGAGATACTACGTCCAGGACGCAGTGTCTCTGGATCATGTGCACAAACTCCAATAGAGACTTTCAACTCGCAAAGAGTGAGCGCAGTGTGATCTATCAAGTCAGAATTATGGTTTAATACATGAGTGAGTAAAGGATTGCAGCAGCATTGGAAAGCGGGTAAGGCAGCAGTCTGTAAGTATTTGATGGCGTTTACAGTACACAGCACACATATTCACAAAGGTTCAGCAAATAAAATAAATTCCTGATTACTTCTTTAAAATTATTGAAGATTAAGAAGCTACAAGAAAGAGGTCTATGAGCTGCATGTAACAACTGAGCCAAAGTATAGCTGTATGTCATACTCCAACTGCACAAAATAAACCTACCGTATATACTCGTGTATAAGCCGACCCGTGTATAAGCCGACCCCCCTACTTTTGCCCCCAAAACCTGGGAAAACCTATTGACTCGTGTATAAGCCGAGGGTGGACCCCAGCACAGGTATACAGCCCCCAGCAGTGTAGTATACAGCAGCCTCCCCAGTGGTAATATACAGCAGTCTCCCCCTGTGGTAGTATACAGCAGTCTCCCCCGGTGGTAGTATACAGCAGTCTCCCCCTGTGGTAGTATACAGCAGTCTCCCCCTGTGGTAGTATACAGCAGTCTACCCCTGTGGTAGTATACAGCAGTCTCCCTCTGCGGTAGTATACAGCAGCCTCCCCCTGTGGTAGTAAACAGCAGCCTCCCCCTGTGGTAGTATACAGCAGTCTCCCCCTGTGGTAGTATACAGCAGCCTTCCCCTGTGGTAGTATACAGCAGCCTCCCCCTGTGGTAGTATATAGCAGTCTCCCCCTGTGGTAGTATACAGCAGTCTACCCCTGTGGTAGTATACAGCAGTCTCCCTTTGCGGTAGTATACAGCAGCCTCCCCCTGTGGTAGTAAACAGCAGCCTCCCCCTGTGGTAGTATACAGCAGTCTCCCCCTGTGGTAGTATACAGCAGCCTTCCCCTGTGGTAGTATACAGCACTCCCCGTGGTTATACAGCACCCTCCCATGTGGTAGTATACAGCAGCCTCCCCAGTGGTAGTATACAGCAGCCTCCCGTGGTAGTATACAGCAGCCTCCCCAGTGGTAGTATACAGCAGCCTCCCCCTGTGGTAGTATACAGCAGCCTCCCCCTGTGGTAGTATACAGCAGCCTCCCCAGTGGTAGTATACAGCAGCCTCCCCTGTGGTGTATACAGCAGCCTCCTAGTGTTTATACAGCCCTGCTCTCCCCCCCCCCCATGGTATATACAGACCCCTGCTCCCCCCCCCCCCGATGTATATACAGACCCCCGCTCCCCCCCTCGTGGTATATACAGGCCCCCACTCCCCCCAGTAGTATATACAGGCCCCCACTCCCCCCAGTAGTATATACAGGCCCCCACTCCCCCCCTCGTGGTATATACATGCCCCCACTCCCCCAGTAGTATATACAGGCCCCCCGCAGTAAATACAGGCCCCCCCGCTCCCCCCCTCGTGGTATATACAGGCCCCCACTCCCCCAGTAGTATATACAGGCCCCCTGCGGTAAATACAGGCCCCCCCGCTCCCCCCCTCGTGGTATATACAGGCCCCCACTCCCCCAGTAGTATATACAGGTCCCCCGCGGTAAATACAGGCCCCCCCCCGTGGTATATACATGCCCCCGGTAGATGCCGCACACCTGTAAAAGAATCGCTTTCATACTTACCCTCCTCACTGTCATCGCGCGTCCTCCATCCAGTCTCCTTCCTGCTTCTACCCGGTCATGTGACCGCGCAGAAACAATGACGTCATTGTGGATGCGCCGGCCGCCTGGTAGAAGCGGGAATGAGACCGGAGGAGCGCGATGACAGTGAGGAGGGTAAGTATGAAAGCGATTCTTTTACAGGTGTGCGGCATCTACCGGGGGCATGTATATACCACGGGGGGGGCCTGTATTTACCGCGGGGGGCCTGTATATACTACTGGGGGAGTGGGGGCCTGTATATTCCACGAGGGGGGGGAGCGGGGGTCTTTATATACAACGGGGGGAGAGCGGGGATCTGTATATACCACGGGGGGGGAGCGGGGGCCTGTATTTACCACGGGGGGGGAGCGGGGGCCTGTATTTACCACGGCGGGGGGAGGGCAATGTAATATGCACAGCTCACCTGCCGCTGATGGACAGGGGGATGCAGTGCATATTGCATTGCACTAATGAGCGGCCCCACGTGACCGGGCGCTCATATTACAGCCTCCCCCCGCCTGCTCCAGCCCCCGGACACCGGCCCCCCCACACTCAGCCGTATAGTGACTCGTGTATAAGCCGAGGGGGGGACTTTTCAGCACATTTTTTGTGCTGAAAAACTCGGCTTATACACGAGTATATACGGTATATTTCATGCAATCAGATAAGATTTTTTTTCTATAGAAATATTTGTTGATTGATAAGTGTCAGCCGTCTAGTATTGGAGCTACAAGCATAAATGAGACCTTTTTACTTTCTAAAAGTCAAACAAAACATTGCACACAAATAGCTTTACTGGAAGGAGTACAAACAATAAGGGCCAAAAGACATTACAGCCTATGGCATTTATTGCTGTGTCTCCAAAGGGTTAAAGTTCACAAACTTGCACCTATTATTCAAGGCAGGAAATGTGCCTGCAGAGGAAACAAATCCATAAATTTTAAGGAAGGGATATAGCCTTGGCCAGCTGCTCCAAGACTAGAAACAACATCTTCAAACCGAAGCGCAAGGAAGACATCCAAGAGGGATTTACCTCATTCTCCGGATCCGGGCAGGATGCACAAGAGGAGCATACAGAAAGAACCACTTCTTCAAGGGATCTATTTAGGACATATTGCCACGTGCAAAAAACACTGAATTTTTTTCAACATATTTCAACTGCAGGCTGAATACAAAATAGAAATCTGCTCTTACTTTTGGGTTTTTGCAGTGTTTATTTTTATATACGTCTTCCCTCTTTATGCGAAAAATGCTACTTCAGTTTTTACCATATGTGCTTTTTTCAGGTTCCAAAATAAAAGCCTAAAAGGATAAAGAATACCACAATACATAGCTCTACAGTTTGTGTAACGCACAGTGGCAATCACTCACCATTAACTGTAAAATGCAGTGAATAAACAGGCCTAAAGCTCCATTCACACTGTGCGTTTTTGGTCTGATTTTGCTCATCAATTTTTGTACCAAAATCAGGAGTAGAACAATAGATGAAAAGTCTAATAGAAACAAGTGCTCCACTTCTGTATTTATCACCCACTCCTGGTTTTGGCTAAAAAACTGATGAGCAAAAACAGACCAAAAATGCACAGTGTGAATGGAGCCTAGAGTCTTATCTACAGGGAGTTAAAGACAGCCAGGTTAAAAAACTATAGAGGATTAATTACTCTATTAATGACATGTAGGATTTAATGAAAACTTAGACTAGACAGTCTAAATTAGCACCAAAGTTATCATGATCTTTAAACACCCAATAAACAGGTCTAAAGCTAAATGGGAAGCACTAGTAACAAATTCCTAAGAATATTGTTGTCTAGTCCCCAGGGATTTGGCCAGACACGTTGGGCAGCAAGACAATATCTTTGCAAAGCAAAGATGTTCAAAATAATTTCCATGTGTTAATACTGTATTATTGGAAAATGACACAATCTAAGAGACACATAGGGATGGTTATGGCACAATCACAACAGAACACATTATCCCATTCTCCCAGAATCCAGAAGTGGCAAACAGACACGTGAAATATCAGAGGTCAGATATAGGCCTCGTGGAGCTGTACGACTGATGAAATCATATATAAAGATACAAGCAACCTTTGTAAGCCACACAATAAACATATAGAAAAATCTGCAATAACGCTACAAAAAGCTCCATAAATCCTACTGGTGGTTCAAAACCATTCCAATACAAAGCTGGTTAGAAAGTGGGTGTCTAAGACCTAGAGGTATGTAGATGTGGAGTAGTTAGTTATCATGATAGTTGTTGACGGTTATATCTGTCAGGCGCTAGAACTTTGATCTGCCACTTGTCATGTCAAACACTGCAAATCAGAAGGACATCATTTCACTTTGGACTAGAAGGTGAAATTAAAGGTGAAAAGAAAATATTCTCTTGGAAACAACTGAAAGGTAATAGGAAATGGTCCCATTACGCTGTATGACCAGTGGATTAATCAGCTTCCTGGAAGTTATACGTTTCCTGCACAGAGTTAATTTCACCATTTTGCTACTTTTGTAAATTGTGTCTTCGGTCTACAATTGAGACAGAACAATGAAAATATTACTGAAAGTCATATATATATCATACACTGCGCTATAACTGGTATGTTTGCTATTGTTAACCAAACCGCACAAAGTTCACACATTCACAACTGGGGATAAAGCAAGGACTTCAGCAGATGTTGACCTGATACATCAAGGAAAGTTCCACTACTTCCCTATTTCTTAAAGGGATGGACTGTTTCCACATAGTGTATGGCTTAGTCATGTATTTTCAAATGGATAGGCAATTTCATATTTAATTTTGGGATAATGGGTGGATGTAATGATTGGGGGAGGGGTTCTGAACAGCTTTGTAATAGAGAAAGTTAATATATTTCACTCAATGCAAACAAGTTCCACAATTTGTGCACATAACAAAGCTAAGAGACATTAATTAAATATCAAATCGTCACAACAATTGACATTAAAATGACCTTTACAGTAAAAGAATCAATAATCAATTAAGGAGCATCCTGAATGTCCTCTCAAAATAGAGACCTACCAATGAAATTCAGCACTGGGCTAAATTAGTCTCTGAATCCACTAGATCACAGTCTCAGCCAAATATTCACCCGCTTGATCTGGCAATTGAGGTGAACCTTGACAGTGTGCATAATACAAACTGTCAGAATTTGTCAATCTACAGTCACATAGACCTCAAATGTTAAGCTGAAGGCCAGAAAATCCCTTTACAGATACAATAATAATAATAATTGCATTTAGATAGTACCCTGATGCTGGGGTCCCTGGCTCGCCCTGATCTCGGAGGTCAGGAGTTCCGAGCCTCCCCCCTGTACCCTAAAACTCCTGATCAGCCCAAGGCTGAGGGCCCCTACCTCCACCCACGGGTCAGGAATCACAGCTTCTCCCAATGAAAGACTTTAGCCCAGCAGCTAAGCATCAGCACAGCACCAAGACCTAGAGCAAATAGCTATCAACGGCACCTGACAGAGGAGAGAGAAGGCTATTTAAAGCCAGGAGGAGGGGATTCCAGGTGAGTCACAGATTAACCCCTCAACCAGCAATTGAACATAATAGTGACTGCAGTTCTGGAGCACAACCAGGAGGCAAGGACCTTCACAACTATCAACCATGCAGCTCTTAAAGACAAACAACATACACAGCAGCATCCAGCAATGTCAGCGCCAACTAAGAGTGTGACAAGCAGATTGGAAACCAGTGCAATGACTGGCACAGGATAGAGACATCGGTGAAGCAGTTGGAGAGGAATATGATTCTGGCTGCTGAATTGAGGATGGATTGGATAGGAGAGAATTTAGTAAGAGGGAGACCGATTAGTAGAAAATTGCAGTAATCCAGGCGAGAATGAAAAAGGGCAACAGGGTTTTTGCAGAATCAACAGTATGCAGAATCAAGACAGCTAAAGAAGAATTCTAGCCTTATAAGCAATATGTAAGGAAGAGCGGGAAACGCCTGCACTTTGGCGTTCATCTAAGATGTCGCTCAAGGAGCATCTCCTTACAAAAATTGACTAACTCTACCATACTGAAGAATTGTCATCTCTCATCTAGCACAATATCACCCCTTTCCGGAGAGTTTGGAAACCTTCTCTAGATTATAGAGTCTTCTAAGTTTATTTCCTATGCCATAGCCACTACTTAACACGAGAGGAACCAAAAAGACCATATCCGTGAAAGCCGGTCACGTGTATAAGTTCAGATTGATCAAGCCTAACTGACAGTGATTACCCAACTTTCAAACCAATAATTGAAACAGGCTCTACCGAACTGATCTTCTACTACTCAATCTAACCTCCACACCTATCGACTCCTTCCCCCCCTTCCATGCATCTACAACTTACCTCTACCATTTCTCATATACTTTCTATATCTATACCCTTCTCTCTTACCTACATTTTAATCAAAAAGTTTAATTAGTTACTTTTTAAAAATTAATCTTTCCATTCTGAATCAGAGCAATGCCAATGTAATTAATAAAAGTCTTTAAAGAAAGGCTCTTGGTACTACACGTCAAAAGCCTGTCTCCCTTTTACCTGCGATCAGACCGGGTCCTCAAACAAGCGGTGCTCCCTCCAGAAAACAGTGCAATTCAAATCCAGGTAATGCAAGAATGAATTGGAGAGGCACTCATCGAGTTGGCTCAACTTCTTTTATTGAAGCGATGTGCAGAAAAACAAGTCCGTAGACATCTGGTGTGGGAAATACATGGTGGGAGGTGCGGGGGGGGCCTCTTCCATGTGTTGCCAACACTACAGGGTAGGCCATTTAAATAAAATGGGAATGTTTGGTGATATCAACTTCCTGTTTATGGCACATTAGTATATGGGAGGGGGAAAACTTTTCCAGATGGGTGGTGACCATGATGGCCATTTTAAAGTCGGCCATTTTGGATCTAACTTTATTTTTTTCAATGGGAAGAGGGTCATGTGACACATCAACTTATTGAGAATTTCATAAGAAAAACAATGGTGTGCTTGGTTATAAACGTAATTTTATTCTTTCATGAGTTATTTACAAGTTTATGGCCACTTATAAAATGTGTTCAAAGTGATGCCCATTGTGTTGGATTGTCAATGCAACCCTCTTCTCCCACTCTTCACACACTGATGGCAACACCGCAGAAGAAATACTAGCACAACCTTCCAGTATCTGTTGTTTCAGATGTTGCACATCTCCTATCTTCACAGCATAGACAATTGCCTTCAGATGAGTGATGAGGCAAACCTTTTTGTGAATGAAGTTAACAAACAAAACCACCGCTATTGGTCTGACACTAACCCACAGTGGATAGATCCCTCCAAGACTGTTGGAACACAAAAATTGATGGTATGGTGTGGTATATGGGGTACAAAGACAGTGGGGCCATTCTTCATCAATGGAGACCTCAATGCCACCACTGGATATCTGAAATTGCTACATGATTCAGATATCCAGTGGCATTGAGGTTTCCAGTGTAAGACCAATAGCGGTGGTTTTCTTTGTTAACTTCACCATTCACAAAAAGGTTTGCCTCATCACTGAACTGAAGGCGATTGCCCTGTAGATGTCTCTGGACTTCTTTTTCTGCATATCGCTTCAATAAAAGAAGTTGAGCCAACTCTGTGAATGCCTCTCCAATTCCTTCTTGCATTACCTCAATGTAATTAATAATTTTACACTGTCTTTGATTGTATCTACATATCAATGCTTATATCATATTTTTATTGCAATGGTTATACAATGTTTATACTGATTGTATTAAAAAATAAAACAATAAAAAGGAAGAGTGGGAAACACTGCCATCTTAAAGCAACAATAGTTGCTGTGTGGTGACCAGAAGGAGCATCCTGATAACATCAGTAGCATGCAGTCAGCTGTTGATAGAATTGTTACTGATCAAAGGTATTGGAGCAAGTCTTGGAAGATACATGTAATTACCATGAAAAGGAAACTGGTAACATGTGGCACAGCCTGCACAGGCCAGGTTAGTGTTGTGTTTTGCTGACATTGTTATAGGGTACACTATGAGACTGGCACAGTTAGGCTGGAATCACACTGTCCGTGTGATATGCGACTAAGTCAAACGTGTCACGGATGATTAATATGGAATGGCCTCCCCCTGTCATGATGGGAGTGTGAAGATGTTTAGAAACACAAACAGCTGACGCTCCCGTCCAGAGAGGGGGAGGCCATTCCACATCTTAATCATCCCTGACACGTCCGACTTAGTCACACATCACACAGACAGTGTGATTCCAGCCTTACTCGGAAAGAAGGAATTACTATAGTTCTATTTAAAGTGAATCTGTCTTCAGGTGCAGCATTTCTGACACAATCAGAATTTTCAGATTGAGCCATTAAGCAGAGCTGATAGATCTGCCCTCACCCACACAAGACTCTACATCAGGGGTCTCTAACTCAGCTGAGTATATTGGTCACACATAAAAAAAAAATATTTATAAACTGACATTTTTATAGTGATATCAAATTGTCTTTCTATGCACCTTTTGATCACCTTTTCATTTTCTTTTTACATTTTTCACTGTTTAGTTAATTTTTTTAAATGGCATTCATCATATGGGTTATAGCACAGTTTTATTGCTTAGGACATTATCTATGTGGCAATTTTTTGTTTTATTTTAGTTTATGTATAAAACAGCTTTATTTTCCAGTTTTTGTAATATTAACTTACAATTACATCATATACTAATTTTAGCCAACATCTTGGAATAATGTACCTATCCTGCTCCCCACATTGTAGTAATATCTTCCATCCTAGTGCCCATCTTATAGTTATATCTCACATCCTGGTCCTCATCTTGTAGTAATTTGCCCCTTCCTGGTCCTCTTCTAGAAATTTGTTTATCTTGGTCCCCTTTTTGTAGTAATGTCCCTATCCTGGTCCCCAAATTGTAGTAATGTCCCCATCCTGGCCCCCTTCTAGTAGTAATGTCCTCATCCTGGTCCCCTTCTAATAGTAATGTCCTCATCCTGGTCCAGTTTTTGTAGTAATGAATCCCATTCCGGTCCCCTTCTTGCAGAAATGTCCACATCCTGGTCCCCATATTGTAGTAATGTCCCCATCCTGGTCCCCTTTTTGTAGTAATGAATTCCATTCTGGTCCCCTTCTTGTAGTAATGTCCTCATCCTGGTCCTCTTTTTGTAGTAATGAATCCCATTCTGGTCCCCTTCTTGCACTAAGGTCCACATCCTGCTCCCCAATTGTAGAAATGTCCCCATCCTGGTTCCCTAACACCTACAATGCCTTGTGAAAGTATTCGGCCCCCTTGAACTTTTCAACCTTTTGCCACATTTCAGGCTTCAAACATAAAGATATAAATTCTCATTTTTTTGTGAAGAATCAACAACAAGTTGGACACAATCGTGAAGTGGAATGAAATTTACGGGATATTTTAAACTTTTTTAACCCCTTCATGACCCAGCCTATTTTGACCCTAAAGACCTTGGCCTTTTTTGCAATTCTGACCAGTGTCCCTTTATGAGGTTATAACTCAGGAACGCTTCAACCGATCCTAGCGATTCTGAGATGTTTTTTTTCGTGACATATTGGGCTTCATGCTAGTGTTAAATTTAAGTCGATAATTTTTGCGTTTATTTGTGAAAAAATCAAAAATATGGCAAAAATTTTGAAAATTTCACAATTTTCACATTTTTAATTTTTTTTTTTGATAAACAAGAGAGATATGTGACAGAAAAAAGTTATTAAATAATATTTCCCACATGTCTACTTCACATCAGCACAATTTTGGAAAAAAAAAATTTTTTGTTAGGACGTTATAAGAGTTCAAAGTTCATGAGCAATTTTTCATTTTTCAACCAAAATTTACAAAACCATTTTTTTTAGTGACCACATCACATTTGAAGTCCTTTTGAGGGGTGTACATGACAGAAAACACCCAAAAGTGACACCATTCCAAAAACTGCACCCCTCAAGCTACTCAAAACTACATTCGAGAAGATTATTAACCCTTCAGGTGCTTCACAGGAACTAAAGCAAAGTGGAAACAAAAAATGGATATTTTAATTTTTTTATCAAAAATGTTCTTTTAGCCTCAATTCTTTCATTTTCACATGGGCAACAGGATAAAATGGATCTTAAAATGTGTTGTGCAAATTCTCCCGAGTACATCGATACCTCATATGTGGTCATAAACCACTGTTTGGGCGCACGGTAGGGCTCAGAAGTGAAGGAGCGCAATTTGACTTTTGGAGCTAATTTTACATTCAAAAAGTGAAATTGCGCTCCTTCCCTTCTGACCCCTGCCGTGCGCCCAAACAGTGGTTTATGACCACATATGAGGTATCGGTGTACTCAGGAGAAATTGCCCAACAAATTTTAGGATGAATTTTATGCTGTTGCCATGTGAAAACGAAAAAATTTAGGCTAAAAGAAAATTTTTGTGAAAAAAAAAGTACTATTTCATTTTCACAGATCAATTTGTAAAGCACCTGGGGGTTCAATATGCTCACTACCCATCTAGATATGTTCCCTGGGGGGTCTAGTTTCCAAAATGGGGTCACTTGTGGGGGAGCTCCAATGTTTAGGCACGCAGGGGCTCTCCAAACGCGACATGGTGTCCGCTAACAATTTGAATAAAAATCAGCTCAAATTGTTAGCTGTAACCATGTTGTGTTTAGTGAGCCCCTGTGTGCCTAAACATTGGGGCTCCCCCACAAGTGACCCCATTTTGGAAACTAGACCCCCCAAGGAACGTATCTAGATGCATAGTGAGCACTTTGAACCCCCAGGTGCTTCACAAATTCATCCATAAAAATGAAAAAGCACTTTTTTTTCCACAAAAAAATTCTTTTTTCATTATTATGGATCAATTTGTGAAGCACCTGGGGGTTGAAAGTGCTCACTATGCATCTAGATACGTTCCTTTGGGGGTCTAGTTTCCAAAATGGGGTCACTTGTGGGGGAGCTCCAATGTGGAGACGCACAGGGGCTCTCCAAACGCGACATGGTGTCCGCTAACAATTTGAATGCAAAATGAGCTCAAATTGTTAGCGGACACCATGTTGCGTTTGGAGAGCCCCTGTGCGTCTCCACATAGGAGCTCATCCACAAGTGACCCCATTTTGGAAACTAGACCCCCAAGGGAACGTATCTAGATGCATAGTGAGCACTTTGAACCCCCAGGTGCTTCACAAATTAATCTGTAAAAATGAAAAAGTACTTTTTTTCCGCAAAAATCTTTTTTTTTCAATAATTTGTGAAGCACCTGGGGGTTCAATATGCTCACTACCCATCTAGATATGTTCCCTGGGGGTCTAGTTTCCAAAATGGGGTCACTTGTGGGGGAGCTCCAATGTTTAGGCACACAGGGGCTCTCCAAAAGCGACATGGTGTCCGCTAACAATTTGAATAAAAATCAGCTCAAATTGTTAGCTGTCACCATGTTGCGTTTGGTGAGCCCCTGTGTGCCTAAACATTGGGGCTCCGCAACAAGTGACCCCATATTGGAAACTAGACCCCCCAGGGAACGTATCTAGATGCATAGTGAGCACTTTGAACCCCCAGGTGCTTTACAAATTCATCCATAAAAATGAAAAAGCACTTTTTTTTCCACAAAAATTTCTTTTTTCATTATTACGGACCAATTTGTGAAGCACCTGGGGGTTCAAAGTGCTCACTATGCAGCTAGATATGTTCCCTGGGGGGTCTAGTTTCCAAAATGGGGTCACTTGTAGGGGAGCTCCAATGTGGAGACGCACAGGGGCTCTCCAAACACGACATGGTGTCCGCTAACAATTTGAATGCAAAATGAGCTCAAATTGTTAGCGGACACCATGTTGCGTTTGGTGAGCCCCTGTGTGCCTAAATATTGGCGCTCCCCCACAAGTGACCCCATTTTGGAAACTAGACCCCCCAGGGAACGTATCTAGATGCATAGTGAGTACTTTGAACCCCCAGGTGCTTCACAAATTCATCCATATAAAAATGAAAAAGCACTTTTTTTTCCACAAAAATTTCTTTTTTCATTATTACGGACCAATTTGTGAAGCACCTGGGGGTTCAAAGTGCTCACTATGCAGCTAGATATGTTCCCTGGGGGGTCTAGTTTCCAAAATGGGGTCACTTGTGGGGGAGCTCCAATGTGGAGACGCACAGGGGCTCTCCAAACACGACATGGTGTCCGCTAACAATTTGAATGCAAAATGAGCTCAAATTGTTAGCGGACACCATGTTGCGTTTGGTGAGCCCCTGTGTGCCTAAATATTGGCGCTCCCCCACAAGTGACCCCATTTTGGAAACTAGACCCCCAGGGAACGTATCTAGATGCATAGTGAGTACTTTGAACCCCCAGGTGCTTCACAAATTCATCCATAAAAATGAAAAAGCACTTTTTTTTCCACAAAAATTTCTTTTTTCTTATTACGGACCAATTTGTGAAGCACCTGGGGGTTCAAAGTGCTCACTATGCAGCTAGATATGTTCCCTGGGGGGTCTAGTTTCCAAAATGGGGTCACTTGTGGGGGAGCTCCAATGTGGAGACGCACAGGGGCTCTCCAAACACGACATGGTGTCCGCTAACAATTTGAATGCAAAATGAGCTCAAATTGTTAGCGGACACCATGTTGCGTTTGGTGAGCCCATGTGTGCCTAAATATTGGCGCTCCCCCACAAGTGACCCCATTTTGGAAACTAGACCCCCCAGGGAACGTATCTAGATGCATAGTGAGTACTTTGAACCCCCAGGTGCTTCACAAATTCATCCATAAAAATGAAAAAGCACTTTTTTTTTCCACAAACATTTCTTTTTTCATTATTACGGACCAATTTGTGAAGCACCTGGGGGTTCAAAGTGCTCACTATGCAGCTAGATATGTTCCCTGGGGGGTTTAGTTTCCAAAATGGGGTCACTTGTTGGGGAGCTCCAATGTTTAGGCACACAGGGGCTCTCCATATGCGACATGGTGTCCGCTAACAATTGGAATTGTTAGCGGACACCATGTCACGTTTGGTGAGCCCCTGTGTGCCTAAACATTGGGGCTCCCCCACAAGTGACCCCATTTTGTAAACTAGACACCCCAAGGAATGTATCTAGATGCATAGTGTGCACTTTGAACCTCCAGGTGCTTCACAAATTGATCTGTAAAAATGAAAAAATACTTTTTTTGTGGAAAAAAAGTACTTTTTTATTTTTATGGATCAATTTGTGAAGCACTTGGGGGTTCAAAGTGCTCACTATGCATCTAGGTACGTTCCTTGGGGGGTCTAGTTTCCAAAATGGGGTCACTTGTGGGGAGCTCCAATGTGTAGGCACACAGGGGCTCTCCATACGCAACCTGGTGTTTGCCAACAATTGGAATTGTTAGCGGACACCAGGTCGCGTATGGAGAGCCCCTGTGTGCCTAAACATTGGAGCTCCCCACAAGTGACCCCATTTTGGAAACTAGACCCCCAGGGAACATATCTAGATGCACAGTGAGCACTTTGAACCACCATGTGCTTCACAAATTGAGACGTATAAATGAATAAAGAAACTTTATGTGAAAAAACATACTAGTCTAGTAGTTGCAATTCGCAGCATAGGGGACCCATGGGGCTCTGTCATATTTTTGGTCCAGCCAGGTACAACTTGGCAGCTACGGACTGCCACCAGCCCCCAGCTGCTTCGTCATACCTGGCTGGAACCAAAAATACAACGAAGCCTATTTTTTTTTTATTTCTAGAATTATTTCTAGAAAAAAAATGACATAGGGCTCCGCCATATTTTTGGTCCAGCCAGGTACAACTTGGCAGCTACGGACTGCCACCAGGCCCCAGCTGCCTCGTCATACCTGGCTGGAACCAAAAATACAGCGAAGCCTATTTTTTTTTTTATTTCTAGAAATATTTCTAGAAAAAAAATGACATAGGGCTCCGCCATATTTTTGGTCCAGCCAGGTACAACTTGGCAGCTACGGACTGCCACCAGCCCCCAGCTGCCTCGTCATACCTGGCTGGAACCAAAAATACAGCGAAGCCTATTTTTTTTTTATTTCTAGAAATATTTCTAGAAAAAAAATGACATAGGGCTCCGCCATATTTTTGGTCCAGCCAGGTACAACTTGGCAGCTACGGACTGCCACCCACCCCCAGCTGCCTCGTCATACCTGGCTGGAACCAAAAATACAGCGAAGCCTATTTTTTTTTTATTTCTAGAAATATTTCTAGAAAAAAAAATTACGTGGGGCTCCGCCATATTTTTGGTCCAGCCAGGTACAACTAGGCAGCTGGGGGCTGGAATCCTCAGCATAGAGAGGCCCAAGCGTTCTGGGCCCCCCATGCTGCGAATTGCAGCCCGCAGCCGCCCCAGAAAATGGCGCATTCATTGAAGCGCCATTTTCTGGCGCTGTACCCACGCTCTTCCAGTTGCCCTGGTGCCGGTGGCTAACTGGGTAATAAAGGGGTTAATGCCAGCTTTTTATTGGCAGCTGGCACTAAGCCCGAGATTCATAATATAGGGCCAATGTTAGACCCGCCATTAGGAATCTCTAGTACAGTAAATAGTCAATAAATACACACAGAGAAAAATCTTTTTATTTGAAAAAAAAACAGACACAATTCGGACTCCATCTTTATTATAAAAAGATCCGACGTAGTCCACAACGAAGGTCCCACGACGCTCGATCGCTCCGACGTAGTCCATAACGAAGGTCCCACGACGTTTGTCTCCGACGTAGTCCACAACGAAGGTCCCACGACTCTCGATCACCTTTGCTTTCAGATCGCTACTCTGGAGCCCGATCCGCCAGCATGGTGATCGAGCTGCAGAAAGTGATCTGACACCCCGGGCGCAGTGACCCATTATGTGCATCACTGCGCCTGGGCTGCCAGATCACTTTCCGCAGCTCGATCCCCATGCATGGGGATCGAGCTGCGGAAAGCGATCTGGCAGCACAGGCGCATTGACCCACTATGTGCATCACTGCGTCCGGGCTGTCAGATTGCTTTCTGCAGCTCGATGCCCATGCAGGGAGATCGGGCTGCAGAGCAGCGATCTAAGAGCCTGGGCGCAGTGACCCACTATGTACATCACTGCGCCTGGGCTGCCAGATCGCTTTCCGCAGCTCGATCCCCATGCATGGGGATCGAGCTGCGGAAAGCGATCTGGCAGCACAGGCGCATTGACCCACTATGTGCATCACTGCGTCGGGCTGTCAGATTGCTTTCTGCAGTTCGATGCCCATGCAGGGAGATCAGGCTGCAGAGCAGCGATCTAAGAGCCTGGGCGCAGTGACCCACTATGTGCATCACTGCGCCTGGGCTGCCAGATCGCTTTCCGCAGCTCGATCCCCATGCATGGGGATCGAGCTGCGGAAAGCGATCTGGCAGCACAGGCGCATTGACCCACTATGTGCATCACTGCGTCCGGGCTGTCAGATTGCTTTCTGCAGCTCGATGCCCATGCAGGGAGATCGGGCTGCAGAGCAGCGATCTAAGAGCCTGGGCGCAGTGACCCACTATGTGCATCACTGCGCCTGGGCTGCCAGATCGCTTTCCGCAGCTCGATCCCCATGCATGGGGATCGAGCTGCGGAAAGCGATCTGGCAGCACAGGCGCATTGACCCACTATGTGCATCACTGCGTCCGGGCTGTCAGATTGCTTTCTGCAGCTCGATGCCCATGCAGGGAGATCGGGCTGCAGAGCAGCGATCTAAGAGCCTGGGCGCAGTGACCCACTATGTGCATCACTGCGCCTGGGCTGCCAGATCGCTTTCCGCAGCTCGATCCCCATGCATGGGGATCGAGCTGCGGAAAGCGATCTGGCAGCACAGGCGCATTGACCCACTATGTGCATCACTGCGTCCGGGCTGTCAGATTGCTTTCTGCAGCTCGATGCCCATGCAGGGAGATCGGGCTGCAGAGCAGCAATCTAAGAGCCTGGGCGCAGTGACCCACTATGTGCATCACTGCGCCCGGGCTGTTAGATAGCTTTCTGCAGCTCGATCCCCATGCATGGGGATCGAGCTGCGGAAAGCGATCTGGCAGCCCAGGCGCAGTGATGCACATAGTGGGTCACTGCGCCCGGGGTGTCAGATCACTTTCTGCAGCTAGATCCTCAGAATCCAGCTGTAGGAAGTGATCTGACAGATCCAGTACAGTGATCCACAGTGATCACATAATGGTCACTGTGGATCACTGTGCTGGATCTGTCAGATCACTTCCTACAGCTGGATCCTCAGGATCCAGCTGTAGAAAGTGATCTGACAGATCCAGTACAGTGATCCACAGTGATCACATAATGGTCACTGTGGATCACTGTGCTGGATCTGTCAGATCACTTCCTACAGCTGGATCCTCAGGATCCAGCTGTAGAAAGTGATCTGACAGATCCAGTACAGTGATCCACAGTGATCACATAATGGTCACTGTGGATCACTGTGCTGGATCTGTCAGATCACTTCCTACAGCTGGATCCTCAGGATCCAGCTGTAGAAAGTGATCTGACAGATCCAGTACAGTGATCCACAGTGATCACATAATGGTCACTGTGGATCACTGTGCTGGATCTGTCAGATCACTTCCTACAGCTGGATCCTCAGGATCTAGCTGTAGAAGTCATCTGACAGCTCCAGCACAGAGCTGTCAGATCGCGGAAGCGGCCGGGAGAAGAGGAGGAGGAGCGGGACGCAGCCGTGCACCGGGTGCAGGATGGAGCGCGATCGCCGGAGGGGTGAGTGGGAGAAGCGATCGCCGCTCCGGTGGTCGGGGGGGGCAGGCAGGGGGAAGAGGGGGGGTGACAGGGGATGGGGGGGCACTCACAGGAAGCGGGGGCAGGCAGGAGCAGGCGGGCGGCAGGAAGAGGAAGCCCGCGGTAGGGACAGGAAGCGGGCGCAGGGACAGGAAGCGGGGGGGGGGGGGGTAAGAAAGATGAAGAGGGGGCAGGATAGAGAGGTGGGGGACAGGGGGGCACTTAGAGGATGCCAGGGTAGCAGATCGGAGGGTAGGGAGAGCAGGGGCAGGCAGGGAAGCATGACAGGCGCGGTGATTTTCACTTTCACTTTTGAGCGCCAATCACCGCGCCTGTAGCCGGGGGGGTGGGGGTGGGGGCAAATCGACCCCCCATGGGGTGTTGTACAACACCCCATGTACCTGCAGGCCGAATGACAGGTCAGTGAGACCCTCACTCGGCCTGCAGGAGCCCGATCAATCCATGGCCCACCCCCTGGGCCAAGGGTCGGGAACGAACTTGTTTCCATGGCCCAAACGGTGGGCCAAGGGTCGTGAAGGGGTTAAAAAATAAAACAACTGAAAAGTGGGGCGTGCAATATTATTCAGCCCCTTTGAGTTAATACTTTGTAGCGCCACCTTTTGCTGCGATTACAGGGGTATGTCTCCATCAGTTTTGCACATTGAGAGACTGATATTCTTGCTCATTCTTCCTTGCAAAACAGCTGGAGCTCAGTGAGGTTGGATGGAGAGCGTTTGTGAACAGCAGTTTTCATCTCTTTCCACAGATTCTCGATTGGATTCAGGTCTGGACTTTGACTTGGCCATTCTAACACCTGGATACGTTTATTTTTGAACCATTCCATTGTAGATTTTGCTTTATGTTGGGGATCATTGTCTTGTTGGAAGATAAATCTCCATCCCAGACTCAGGTCTTTTGCAGCCTCCAACAGGTTTCATCCACAATGGTCCTGTATTTGGCTCCGTCCATCTCCCAATCAATTTTAAAACCCTCTTCCCTGTCCCTGCTGAAGAAAAGCAGGCCCAATCCATGATGCTGCCACCACCATGTTTGACAGTGGGGATGGTGTTTTGAGGGTGATGAGCTGTGTTGCTTTTATACCAAAGATATCGTTTTGCATTGTGGCCAAAAAGTTCAATTTTGGTTTCATCTGACCAGAGCACCTTATTCCACATGTTTGGTGTGTCTCCCAGGTGGCTTGCGGCAAACTTCAAACAAGACCTTTTAGGGATATCTTTGAGAAATGGCTTTTTTCTTGCCACTCTTCCATAAAGGACAGATTTGTGCAGTGTACGACTAATTGTTGTCCTATGAACAGACTCTCCCACCTCAGTTGTAGATCTCTGCAGTTCATCCAGAGTGATCATGCGCCTTTTGGCTGCATCTCTGATTAGTCTTCTCCTTGTTCGAGATGAAAGTTTAGAGTGACGGCCGGGTCTTGGAAGATTTGCAGTGGTCTGATACTCCTTCCATTTCAATATGATCGCTTGCACAGTGCTCCTTGAGATGTTTACAACTTGGGAAATCTTTTTGTATCCAAATCCGGCTTTAAACTTTGCCACAACAGTATCTTGGACCTGCCTAGTGTGTTCCTTGGTCTTCATGATGCTCTCTGCGCTTGAAACCGAACCCTGAGACTATCACAGAGCAGGTGCATTTATACGGAGGCTTGATTACACACAGGTGGATTCTATTTATCATTACCTGTCATTTAGGACAACATTGGATCATTCAGAGATCCTCACTGAACTTCTGGAGTGAGTTTGCTGCACTTAAAGTAAAAGGGCCGAATAATATTGCACGTCCCACTTTTCAGTTTTTTTATTCTTTAAAAATTTTAAAACATCCAATAAATTTCTTTCCACTTCATGATTGTGTCCTACTTGTTAAATCTTCACAAAAAAAATTGAATTTATATCTTTATGTTTGAAGCCTGAAATATGGAAAAAGGTTGAAAAGTTCAAGGGGGCCGAATACTTTCACAAGGCACTATATATAGCAGCGCAATGCCCAGGACCAGAAATGACGCCGGCTGCGTCATCCCTGGAACGAGCACACAGCTGTCTGATGCTGGGAGTGCGCTTGGAGCCTATGTTAATACGCCCACCGTGGCATGATTACCAGGGAAGAACGACGGCATGGAGCCACATTGGAAATATCCACACATCTAGACCCTGCAGGGAATATGTAAGTTATTAAAAGCACTTACTAAAGCATTTCACTAGACATTTAGAAAAATATTAGAATCTGGGAGTCGTCAGTGGTTGATACCTTTTAATGGCTAACTGAAAAGGTGGTAAAAAAAAGCAAGCTTTCGAGACACTATGGCCCCTTCATCAGGCTGATAATGACACAAATCCTGAAGACACACACATACACATAAGCAGTGTTAGATGATTTAGTAAATACGACAGGTGATGTATAGCAGAGTCAGGCTAGGGAGGGGTAGAGCTAGACAGTTAGGCTACTTTCACATAACGATTTTAAGGGAGCCGATGCTGTCCGATATAAATCGGACAGCATCGGCTCCCTTCTGATGCCTGGAATCAGATGCCAAATAGGCATCCGATTCCGGCATTAAATCGTAGCCTCCGGGCTGAAAAAAAGAAAAAAAAAAAAAGTTTATGCTCACCTCCCCCGAGCCCCCGCCGTCTCCCGCCGTCTTCCTGCAGGCTCCCGGTGGCTCCTGCAGGCTGCAGAGGTCTTCTTCATGTGTACAGGACCTGCGGTGATGTCACAGTCACGTGACCGCGGGTTCCACGATGGTAACCCGCGGTCACATGACTGTAACATCACCGCTGGTCCTGAACAGCAGAAGAAGACCTTCTGCTGACACTGGGAGCCTGCGGGAGCCACTGGGAGCCTGCAGGAAGACGGCGGGAGACGGCGGGGGCTCGGGGGGAGGTGAGCATAAACTTTTTTTTTTTTTAACCCTTGTGCTCCCAGTTAGGAGCAGTTTTACTGTACTGAGCAGATGTTTCCTCGGACCCTTCTCCATAGGGACCCATGTTATAGGGATCGGGTCAGATCGGATGTGCACTAAATGCCATCCGATTTGGTCCGATCCGATTCTGTCAGATTTTATTTTCGGTGCAAAAATCGGAGCATGCTCCCATTTTTGCACCGATAATAAAATCGGACAGAATCGGATCGGACCAAATCGGATGGCATTTAGTGCACATCCGATACGGTCCGATGCCCATAGGGCTGCATGGGGCCAAATTCAGATCCGATGCTGTCCGAAAGCTGAAAAGCTGAACATGTGAACCTAGCTTTAGGCTACATTCAGACTGTGTGTTTTTTTTTCTCTTCTGTTCTGCTGCGTTTTAGCTGTAAAAAAAAATGCATCCAAAAACATGGATCCGTGTTTGACTGCTGCGTTATTTTTCTCCATTTTGAAGGGATCCTGTGGGAAAACGCAGGACAAAAACGCTACAGAAATTGACATATCATTTACCAAGACGGAGCTCTCCTAAAATGAAAAAAACGAATCACTTTAAAAGAGCACAGTCTGAATGGCAAAAATGAAAACCCATACACTTTGCTGGGCTGTCATTTGAGTGATCCATTTTCTGCAGTGCACTACAAAAAAGGATAAAAAAAAATGGATCAAAAAAGGCACAGTGTGAATGTAGCCTTCCACTGTCAATATGCCATACATTTTTCAAATGGGAAAATCCCTTAGTGAGAATCTGCCACCAGGTTTTTGCTGCATCATCACAAACCCTAACTCCAGATATGTGTCACTTACTGGGCTACGTGTTGTCATTTTAATAAAATCACTGTTTTCTCTGCTGTAGATCTACGGGTTTTCTGAATACTGAGCTCTGTATAACCCCCACCAACACCAATGATTGTCGGCATTCTGTGTACAATGTATATAGGCTGAGAGCTGTCAATGAGTGGAGGAGGTGGGGTTTTACAGAGATCATGAATATTGAGAACTACATGACAGAAAGATTACTAGTTCTTCAGAAATAATCATCTACTGATAAAACAGTGATTTTACCAAATCCAAAAGCAGTGACACATTGCTGGAATCCTGCTCTGCTCCTACTTTATGCAGCTCTTAGATTAGGTGGCAAAAAACTTGGTGACAGATTGCCTTTAAAATGATAATGCTTATGGGTGAGACAACCTGACAGTTAGGTCCTCAGATCAGATAAGTAAACATTATTCTGGATAGTCATGTATTTTACATAAATGTGCTACTTATAAGAATGCAGTGACAGTAGGACCAAGCCTCATTTTGCAATTCTGACCAGTGTTACTATATGAGGTTGTAATTCTGGAACACTTCAACGTATCCCAGTGACTCCAAGATTGTTTTTTCATGACACATTGGACTTCATGTTAGTGGTAAAATTTAGGCTGATATTTTCTGCATTTCTTTGACCAAGGAGAGTGTTTACATGCAGTGACAGTTCAAAGCCATGACGGATATAGCCGTCATTGGTCCTTAAAGGGTTAAAGCAAATGAGAAAAGCTATTTTTCTTAAAATACTAATTATGTAAACGTGGTAAGAAGAACACATTTGTGTTAAAGACAAAGGAACCAGATGCATAAATCTAGTGAAACTACAACAGGCTCTGACTTCTTCAACTGACAGCAGTTCTCTGGCATAATGGCAGCTAAACGACTACCAAGGAGATCAAGGCTTGACTTGTCAGGAGTGACGTTCTGAACACTGGAAGCACATCACAGTACATTTAGGAATACAGATTTCTATTCTTATGTACGCTTCCTTTAGTTTTTATTTTGACAACACAAGACAAGAATATATTTGTATATCAACATCTAAATATTAAGCTTGATTATTTGTAGATGCTGCACAAATATGAAAAGGTGTCAATGGATTTTTGTAAGGGGTTAAATGCCACAGCAAAACCCAGTAACGTTCACACTGATAGGATTATTTATGGACGTACCTCAGGACATTTATCGTATACATAAATCTCTAGGCTGTAAGGTAGTAGATGTTCCCATGGACTAGTGCCGTATCAGTAAAAAATCTTTATCTAACAAAGCCTTAGGACAAAATCCTTCATGGGAGAAATTTATAGAGCACTTTCAAAGCAAAGTGAAGTAATAAAGTATTGAACACGCCTGCCTATAGGTGAAAGGCTGCGACGAAAAGTCAATGAACACAGAAGCTCTATGACAATATCAAGAGAAACAAAATATGGATCAATAGAAACATTTGTTAACAGAAGAACCACAGCTCTCAACAACATATTTATTATCTAATGAACTTGCCAAATTAAAGGGACACTGTCAGGTCATTTATCAGTATGATACTAATATTACCCTTGAATAGTGCCTGGCCGACCTTTTAAAATCATATAAAATCATTATTCTACCCTTTGTAGTTTACTTCTTATAAGCACTTTTGACTTTGCAGAAAGCTGCTGCATTAGTCCTGTCCATTATAAGTACAGACTTTTAGTCCAGCTGTGTTAGACTGTTCACTTATCAATAGAAAGTACTCAATTCATATTGTGATGTTACAAATGTTTGTATATAAATGATTTTGATTAAAGATCTGTAATACATGCCCTGAGGAAGGAGTCAGGTGACCACGAAACGCGTTGGCGGATCCAGTGTGTTGTATGATGTGTGCAGGGGTGCAGCAAGCCCTTCTGCCGCCTGAGCCGCGGCCCCGATTACGTGGGGGGGTGCTGGTGGTGCCCAGCACTGCCGCCACCCTCTGCCGCCCTCTGAAGAGCCGCGGCACCGGCAGTCATGAGGCGCCGCCCCCTTCTGCACTGCCGCTCCCCCTGCCGGCTGCCGCCTGAATGACAGGGCTCACCTTGTCCAATGGATGGTGCGGCCCTGGATGTGTGCTGAATAAAGAATCCTTATCTACTCCTCCTGGTCAGCGCGGTGTATATCCCGGATTTACTACAAATTTGCTCTATATGAGAGAGCCTAAGTCAATGGCCTATATCCTGGAGAACACAATAATCAGCCGATGGAAATATAACAGGTCAAATTCCTCTCTTCCCCAACATCATATGTTAGAGGGAAAAGTTAAAAGCTTCCATACATATTAGCATTTTTCCCAATCCAGTCAATATCAGCTGATTGGACCATCTTTACTCTAATGTGTATGGGGATCTTAATAATTCTCTATAAAAATATCCCATAAGTCCATAAAGAATAGCCTGCATAAACCAGGATAGTTAGCAAAAGAGTGTTAACCTAAAGGAGAGGTGCACAACTTTTTTAAGAGTATGATATTTTGTGATTATACCACTCCCAGGGCTGCACAAAATGTGAAGAGGTATTCTGACCCAAGTTATATTGTGAAAGTGCTATATATGCCATAAACTAACCATTTCTGGATCTTGCACTAGCGTAAACAGAAAGAGGTCTTCTGATCCGCTATTTAGCACCTCAGAGAAAAGAAGTCAAAATGACTATAATATTAGTGCAGTTGTCTCTACAGTTTGTGAGAGTTTCTAGACAAAGGTGAGTTAGAAGTGGCTCGGGCCTCACAGAATGGCATAGCGGGACGAATGTGGACCCCAGACCTTAGGATGTGCACCCCTGATCTGGAGGAAGCCAAAAATCTCCATTTGACTTTGAATAAACGTCTAAATAAATGACTTGTCTCCGTCATTCTTGTAGATATTATATAATAGCTCATTCAGATCCCTTCTGAACCAAGTTATCAAATTACTATTACAGTGTCAAATGATGAGACTTATGAGCAGGAATGGTTGTGATCAACAGTAAAAATGTTTTATCATTTGCTCACTGGGAAAGTTTATACTGTGCAGTGATTAGAAATTAAAGTTTAGACAAACGATCATAATCAACCGTACAGGTAATCATCTTCTTGTGGAAAAAAACTATAAAGAAAAGTTGAGAAAAAAAAGATTTCCATGGCTGTTGAATGAGAACTCTGCAAACCTCCTCCTGCCAGCAGGCACCCCCATCACCTTTTCTGATTAGTAAACCTGGCAGGACATGCTCGGCATCCTAATCAGCAGGGTTGCCAGAGAAGCCCGGCAGGTAAGAGTTGGTTCGCAAAGCTGTGGTCAGATGACCAAGGACTACCATGGCTGCTGTACCAGAGCCCTGAAAATCTTTTTTCTCATCTCTCTCTTTAAGCCATCTTTTTATCTAAACTGAATAATAAACTTCAACTATGCAGACATGCAAAAGAATAATTGGATACAGATAGGAAACGGAGACAAAATTCTGGTTACAGACTGGGCCAAGTCGGAATGAACAAGAAATGCAAAGTATTTTGACACAAGGAATGTTTCTCAGATTAGCACAAGTTTCATAGTTTTGTAGTTTTTAAGGTTGAAGGGAGACTTTAAGTCCATCTAGTTCAATCCATAGCCTAACATGTTGATCCAGTGGAAGGCAAAAAAAACCCATGTGGCAAACATTAAACTCCAGATTGGGGGAAAAATTCCTTCCCAACTCTGTGTACAGCAATCAGACTAATTCCCTTGATAAACACCCTATTACAGAATCAGGTTCACAAAATCGATAACATTATATTTTTCAAGAAAGGCATCTAGTCCCTACTTAAATGTTAGTAGTGAGTCACTCATTACAACATCATGTGGCAGAGAGTTCCATAGTCTCACTACTCGCATAGTAAATTGTAACTATAAGGGGGGAAAAGTGCACATATGAGGTCAATTGGAAAAAATGGTGTCAAGACCACTCACCTTATTGGGTTGTGAGCGTCACAACACCACAATACGTATGTCCAGCTGCAGCAACCACCAGGTTATATGAGACCACATAGCAACATAGCAGAGATTGATAGGAGGTTTAATGTGCATTAAACATCCTATCAATCTCTGCAACGTGCTCGTATAATAAACAATCTGTGTCTATGCTTAAGATTAAACCTTCTTTCCTCCAGACGTAGAGGATGCCCCCTTTTCCCCATCGCAGGTCTCGGTGTAAAAGGATCATTAGAAAGGTCTCTGTACTGTCCCCTCATATATTTATACATTATTATAAGATCACCCCTAAGCCTTCGTTTTTCCAAGCTAAATAACCCCAAGTTTAATAACCTGTCTTGGTATTGCAGACCCCTCAGTCCTCTAATAACCTTGGTCGCTCTTCTCTGGACCCGCTCTAGTTCAGCTATGTCTTTCTTATACACCGGAGACCAGAATTGTACACAGTATTCTAAGTGTGGTTGCACTAGTGACTTGTATAGAGGTATAATTATGTTCTCCTCATAAGTATCTATGCCTCTTTTAATTCATTCCATTATTTTATTAGCCTTTGCAGCAGCTGCCCGACACTGGTCAGAAAAGTTGAGATTGCCATACACCCATGTCTATTTCTGTGACAGCTTTAGGCCACGTGCACATGTTCAGTATTTGATGAGTTTTTTACCTCAGGATTTGTAGACAAAACCAGGAGTGGAGCAATCAGAGGGAAAGTCTAATAGAAACACCTGCACCACTTCTGTATTTAATTATCCGCTCCTGGTTTTGGCTACAAATCCTGAGGTAAAAAACTCATCAAATGCTCAGCGTGTGCACGTGGCCTTAGACAGTGTTTTAAAATTAAGTACATAATTCTAAATTTCCTGTACTCAAGTGAATAACCTTACACTTAATTTCAATTGCCATTTCTCAGCCCAAGCCTTCAGCTTAAATAAATCCTTCTGTAATATAAAATTGTCCTTGCTTATATTGATTACCCTGCAGAGTTTAGTATCAGCTGTAAATATAGAAATGTTACTCTGTATGCCCCCTGGAAGGTCATTAATAAAAATCTTAAAAAGAAGCGGTCCCAAAACTGACCCCTGTGGTATCCCACTGTTAACTGTAACCTAACTTGAGTGTGTTCCATTAATAACTACCTTTTTTTTTTTTTTTTTTTTTTTAAAGCAATACATTTTTTATTCAAATAAATCTTTTAACAACAAATATAACTTGTTCACAAAAGTATATCAATATAACAGTCATGCCCAAATAACCACCACCAGTGTGAACCAATTCAAAACTGAATATTATGGGGGGGGGGGGGGGGGGGGGGGGGAAAGAAAGGACCTCACAGAAAAAAAAGGGCAGTCAGGATTGGACACAAAAGGTAAATTAATGGATAGTGGAGGGGAGGAATAAGCTTTAGGAGCTTTCTTTTAAATATTTTTGTATAGCAGTCTACTTATGAGAAGACCAGAATCAACCAGGAAAAATATTAAAACCATCCTAAGTGTGAGATATCGGCAATCAAGACATCTCAGAAATCTCCCACTAGTGACTGACTCGTCCTTTTTGCTTTATCGAGTGAACCAAACAACGTTCAAGTAGATAATGAGAATTTATCCTACCAATGAGTTCCACCTTTTTAAGACTGCCAAGACTCTAGAGTTTAAGGGAAACCTGTGAAGGTTCTGATTAAGTCTGCCACTCGATTCCAGAATTCTCCTATCTTGGGGCACCACCACCACACATGACCCAGATCCCTTTTTTATCACATCCCTTCAAGCATAATGTGGAATATGATTTGTAAAATTTGGAAATTTTATAAGGGGTCAGATATGAGTTCATATTTATTTACTTTAGTTGTTCTAGATGGTTAATGCAGGAGGAGTGCCTTTGAGTAAATGTAGCCGCAGTCCACCAGTGTTCCGGGGTGGATGAGAAAAAGAGTGCCTCCTCCCAGACATTCATATAAGGGAGTTTGACCGACTCTAGTGACGAATTAAGAGTCCTATAGAACAGAGACAATCCATGTTCATTGGGGTATTCTACTTTAAAGTATTTCTGCATCATGTCTGATGGGTCATTGCTCGACCAAGCCGGAAATGTGCACGACTGGATAAAATGAAGGATTTGGAGGTACTGATAAAAGCACATTTTGGGAATCTTGTAAAGTTGGGACAAGTCAGCAAAGGACAGGAATACAGGGCCATCTAAGAGTTTGTCAAGCGTACTTACACCTGATTTCACCCACAGGTCTAGAGACAACCCAGAGATATGTGCCTAAGGATGTTCACACATTTGCGTATTTTGCTGCGCTTTTTTGCGCGCGCTTTTTGTCGCGTTTTTCGGCCGCGCAAAAAAGCTCAACAAAATACGCAGGGGCTTTCACACACTGCGCTTTCTTTACTCCAGAAAGCGCAGTGATGTCACAGAGGGGAGGAAAAATCCTGCTTCCTCCTCCCCTCTGTGACAGCCCCATTAGATTTCACAGTGTATTAATATACACTGTGAAATCTAAATTAAACAGAGGCAAATGTATGGAAAATAAAAAAGAATGAATACTTCACCTGTCCGACGCCTTCTCCCGCTGTCTGGTGCCTTCTGCCGCTCTCCGGTCTCCGGTTCCAAGTGAGAAGTGTACTGAGAAGACCTGTGGTGACGTCAGAGGGGACATCACCACAGGTCTTGTCAGAAGAGATCTCACTTAGAACCGGAGACCGGATAGCGGCAGAAGGCACCAGACAGCGGGAGAAGGCGTTGGACACGTGAAGTATTCATTCTTTTTTATTTTTCATTCACTTGCTTTTGTTTAATTTAGATTTCGCATTGTATATTAATACACTGTGAAATCTAATGGGCGGCCACAGCTATCACAGAGGGGAGGAGGAAGCAGGATTCTTCCTCCCCTCTGGGAGAATACGCAGAAGAAGCTGCGTAAACAATTGACATATCAATTGTTTACGGAGCTGCGCTTTCTCCCGGAAAACGCAGTGCGTATTTTTACGCAATGTCTGCACTGCAAAGTGAATTTCCCATTCACTTTGCAGGCAGACAAAAGGCACATTGCGTATTTTGAAAAGCGCGCGTAAAAAAACGCGGCAAAATACGCAATGTGTGAACGTAGCCTTAATCGCTTTTACAGAAAAGTATGTAAATAGAGATTTTGTAAGTTTTCCATTAAGGTTATTATAATAAAAACACAAGGACATCGTATGTAAGGAAAATTTTGATTTCAGGAGCTTCAGTAGCTCGATCTCTAGCAAAAGTCTAGTAAACCTGTGTGGAGCAAACTGTCTATTTGGAGCCATCTATAATATAAGATCTCCAGCACACCAATCTTTTACAGTCTCGAATATGGCCGCCTTGTGGTACAAAGATAGATTTGGTACACCCATTCCACCACGAGAATATTGGAAATGTAGAGCCTTGACCACCACTCTTGTTTATTTGTTTTTCCAAATAAAGTTACCAAGTAGGGATTGTAGGAACCCTATCCATCTAGATGGGAATTTGAGAAGAAGACATGTGAACAAGTAGGAAATGTTAGGAAGCAACATCATTTTTACAATTTGTATTCTGGCAACCCAGGACAGTGGGAGAAGGTTCTGCCCTTCCAAGTCCCCACAGACTTATGAAATCAGTGATTCGCAGTTCAACTTAATTAGATTTACAAATTTTGTAATTTTAATTCCCAAACATGTAAATCGCGCTTCCTCCCACTTAAAGGGAAAATGCTCTACTATTCTATTCTTTACCAAAGGTGTAATATTTATAGGGAATATGATAGACTTTGTGGCATTTAATTTGTAAAATGAGATTCTGGAGAATTCAGCCAAGCCAGGGTGTCCTTGACACCCACCAGGGACCCCTCTACGCCAGTGAGAGATATCACATCATCTGCATACAATCCCACCATATGGTCCGTATCTCCAACACAGACTCCATGTAGGCTTGGGTTAGTTCTAAGAGCCTCTGCCAGTGGCTCAATTAACAAAGCAAAGATAACCGGTGAGAGAGGGCAGCCCTGCCAGGTGCCAGTAGTTATCCTAAACTGGTCTGAGGTGAAGCCAGACACACTCACCACCATGTTCAGATTAGAGTATAGGGCCAATATAGCCTTTTAAATATCTCCCACAAAACAAAATGTATGCAGAACCTCACCCAAATAACCCCAGTGCGCTCTGTCAAATGCCTTCTCGGCATCAAGAGACAGCAGTACACCGGGGAGTCTATTAGTCTCCATTATCTCCATCAAATCTATTACTCTTAGAGTGCCGTCCTTGGATTGTCTCCCAGGGACTAACCCAACCTGGTCAGGTGCTATCAGAGAGGGAAGGACAGACATTATTCTAGCTGCAAGGATTTTAGAGAATATTGTTAGGTCACAGTTTGTTAAGGAGATAGGCCTAAAATTACCTGGTGTGTTCACGGGTTTCTCGGGTTTAGGAATGATTGTGATCACTGCCTCAAGGTTTTCATAGCTTATTGAAGAACTACACAATTTATCACCTATTCACAGGGAAGGTGACAAGTTGCTAATTGGTAGCTATCCTACAGATATGACAAGCAGCAATTGGCAGATCAGCAAATTGTAATCCCCGATGGAGAGTTTTTATTTTTATTATGAAATGGTGTGGCAGGTCAGATGCCAGCTGCATCTCCTTTCAATCTATAGGGGGCTGCTGATAAAAAACAGAGTTTAGTGCTTGGCAGCTCCATAGAGTGTGAATTAAGTAATGGTCAAGCATGCACAATACTACTCCATTCCAATGGGCATAAATGTTTCCTGATTTGCCGTTCCGAGCAGAACCCAGCGGTTAAACCTCCAAACAACAAGCTATCACCTATCCTGTGGATATATAGAGGTTGGACAAAATAATGGAAACACCTGGAAAAATCAACAAAAGTTAGTTTAATATGGTGTAGGTCCACCTTTTGCGGCGATTACAGCCTCAATTCTGCGAGGTATGGATTCATACAAGGTGATATCATTGGCCCGGCGGATCTCCACGAAATAGCACCCAGATCATCACAGAACCTCCGCCATGTTTGACGGTTGGGGGAAGGCTGTCTGGATGGAATGCTTCTTTCGGCTGTCTCCAAATGTACACTTGGTCGGAGGTCGGAAAATGGTGTAAAGGATGATTCGTCTGAGAATATCACATGTTTCCACTGCTTGAGGGATCAATTCTGGAGGTTTCTACACCACTCTAAATGCTTGGAAACATCTGTCATTGAGAGCAGCGGTTTTCTAATTGTAGCTCTTCCGTGGAATCCAGATTTGTGCAGCTCCCGACGAACAGTTTTCATGGAAACTGAGTTCTGTAGGTGTTCATTGAGCTCAGCAGTGATTTTCGGAGCCGTGGTCTTGTGATCCTCTCTCATAATTCGCTTTAGAGTCTGACGGTCTCTCAGTCAACTTCGACTTTCGGCCGGACCCTGTGCTTTGCTGCGGACGTTTTCCCTTCTCTTTCAAACGCAGTCATTACTTTGGAGACAGTACCTCTTGACACGCCAAACATTCGGGCACTTTCTGTTACACTAGCGCCTGCCATACGAGCACCAACAATTTGGCCTTATTGAAAATCTGAAAGGTCTGCCATTGGCATCAGGATCTCATTCATGTTCTTACAATTTGGCAAAACAAACAGTTAATTTATATACACATATCACTTAACACAAATAATCAACTACAAAACATTAACATATGTCACGGTTTGCATGTTCATAACATGTTCGAAGATTATGATGCCAAAACGTTAGGTGTTTCCATTATTTTGTCCAACCCCTGTATATGAGAACTTGTGGACAACCCCTTTAAAGAAGTCTCAGTACAAATAATTCCCCAAACCCTCCTAATTATGTATGTTATGTTGTGCAAATGTATTAAGTACTCATCATTCGCTGCCTTCCTTGATTTTCAGCACCGCTGTAGGCCAATTTTAGAAAATGTGAACTGAAAACAGACTACACGGCTCGCACAGGCATTCATATGTGTAACAGACAGGACTGCGGAGTCGTTAAAGGGCCCGTTAACGATATCGTTGCAACGTCATGGTTTTTGGGGCGTTGCTACGATGACGTTACGACGTCGTTGCGTGTGACACATAAGGGCCTTTTACACGCTTCAATGTCCCAGCGATCCCACCAACAATCCCACCTGGCAGAGATCGCTGGAACATCATTTTTTTTTTACCAATTAACTTTTTATTGAACATTAATCATAATATACAAAACCAAACAAATGAGGGTCTAAACAGACCTTCGGGGAACATACAAAAGAAAGGAAGGAAAAGGGGGGGGAGAGGGACCAATTCAGGTACAATGATTATACAGTATGTAAATGAGTTCAAATAAGTTCAAAACAAGACCACGATTTCACAAAATTATAACAAGTGCAATGGTTCACTGTAAAAGATGGGTATGAATATCCGAGGCGAGGGCAGAGGAAGTCCAGGGGTCCCACCACGTAAGAACCTTATTCTTTTTAGAAAGAGAGGGCGCAGAGAGAGATTCGTAGCAGTAGTGGAGATTGAGTCTAGAAATCAACTCTTCTCTAGATGGCACCCCCGGTGACTTCCAATGCGCCGCCAGGCATAGTCTAGCAGCAACCAGAATATTAAACACAATAGGCTGCAACGGGGAGGGAACTTCTGATAGAGATATACCCAGGAGCGCGAGCGGGCCCGACAGTATCAGGGGCAGACGAGTAATCTCACATAGGAGCTTTTCTACCTGGACCCAGAAGGGCTTGATGAGAGGGCATTCCCACCACACATGTGCCAGGGAACCCGACATACCACAACCCCTCCAGCAGGAGGCAGATGAGGAGAGATGGAGCCGGGCCATGCGTGCGGGGGTCAAATACCATTGTAATAGAATCTTTCTCGCCTGCTCCATGTGTCCCAGACAAGAAGAAAATTTTTTCGGGTGGGACAAGGCAAGGGACCAGTCCTCATGTGTAGCCGAAAAGGATAGAAGGGACTCCCAAGATAACATGAACGGGAGTTTATGGGGGACCTCATGGAGTAGCAGTGAGGCATACAGCACTGAAACCCCGTGAGAGCTATGAGTGCCGGGCTTAAAAAAACGGTCACCCGGGGAATCTCCAACCACTGGGGGCTCCTGAAAATTCAGGAAGTTGCGTAAGCAGCTTGACAACTGTAGGAAGGTGTAGAACGACGAGCTTGGTAGGGAGAACCGAGATTGAAGTTCACCAAAGGAACGTAAACCCGATGGACCAAACAAATCCACTATATGCAAGAGGTTGCACTTTTTCAGTTGTTGTAAAGATATATTGGGGATTATTTCCGACATAACATCCAGGGATATATATCTAGCCATGTATGGGAATACTGAGGGACCCGCTGTAGCCCAAAGCTTGGAAGCTGAGATCATAGTATGAAGAAGTGTTCCCCTACAGCGGGACTGCAAGAACGACATTTCCATCAATCGCCTAAGAGAGCCTTGTGGGGCAAAATATGATTCAATGGTAAGCCAAGGCAAATGTGAGGCCTCCTCCCACCACAATTTAAGTGGTTCAAGCATCGCAGCTTTGTGATATATTGCTAGGTTGGGAGCTCCCAAACCACCTTTAGAATACGGGAGTACCATCCAACGATGTTTGATTCTATGTGGCTTACCATTCCATATGAAGGAATCTAATATAGACTGAAAGAGGGAAATGCGCTTCGCAGGTATAGTTAAGGGCAAACATCTGAATAGGTAAATTAACTTGGGGAGGAGCATCATCTTGGCCGTCTGAATGCGCGCCATCCACGAAAGGGGTGTATCAGTAAATTTTTGGATAGTAGCTCGCAAGTCCGCAGCAGTTGCCTCACAGTTCAATCGTGTAATGTCCGCCAGGCGTGTCAATTTAATCCCTAAATACGTAAAACCTAAGGGGGCCCAGAGGAAGTTATAGGTGGATTGGATAGTAGATTGGAGGTTAAGTGATAGAAAGAGAGGGAATAACGTGGATTTGGTCAGGTTGAGCTTGTAATACGAGACCGCAGAGAAGTCATGCAGGAGAGAGGAGATCGCAGCCAGCGAACGCAGGGGATCAGTGCAGGTAAATACAACATCGTCTGCATACAGACCAATTTTGAATTCGGCAGTTCCAACGGGGATGCCTTTAATGTCTGGAGACTGCCGAGCAATAGCAGCCAGAGGTTCCATAATCAACGCGAAGACTAGCGGGGAGAGGGGGCAGCCCTGGCGAGTACCATTGGAAATAGTAAAGGCCCGGGATTTAAACCCCGAGGCACGCACCGAGGCGTTCGGATTAGAATATAAAGCCATGATGGCAGAGAAAATAGGCCCAGTGAGGCCAAATTTGAGCAAGGTACTCTCCAAATAGCCCCAGTGCACCCTGTCAAAAGCTTTTTCAGCATCAAGCGACAGGAATACACTGGGGAGGCGACCCCCTCCCACCACGCTCAACAGGTCGATTAACCGTCTCGTGCCATCCCTTGTCTGCCTGCCCAGCACAAACCCAACCTGATCAGGGTGAATTAGAGAAGGTAAAATAGTAAGAAGACGATTGGCCCATATTTTAGCATAGATTTTTAAATCTGCATTCAGCAGAGCAATTGGGCGAAAGTTCCCAGGGGATGTAGGGGACTTCCCAGGTTTAGGCAGAGTGGCTATGGCGGCCTCCAAACCTTCACGTTTGATAGATCCCGAGGAGGCCCAAAAGTCAAACAATCTTTTGAGGTAAGGACAAAGTATAGGTAGAAAGTGAGAATAGTAAGGGAAAGAAAAGCCATCAGGACCCGGGGCCGAGTTTTTCTTTGAATCCCTAATGATCTGCGAGATTTCAGAACACAGTACAGGAGCATTCAAAAAATCTAGTTGAGATGGGGAAACCTTCGGGAGAATGGCCCTATCTAAAAAGGACGAGATACAGGCCGGGGAAGGTTGTGGAATGGATCTGTCATCTTGTAAGTTGTAGAGCCTAGAATAATAAGTGGCAAACTCATCTGCAATATGGATCGGGTTATAAACCCGTGTGGAGTCAGCCCTAACCAAGAAAGGGATTCTAGACTGGATTTCCCGTTTTTTGACACGCCTGGCCAACAGAGCTCCAGCTCGGTCACCCATGGAATAAAAGCTGGCCCTGGATTTCTGCAGGGTCTTCGCTGTACTGCGAAGCAAAAGCTGGCGGACATGCATACGGGCTCTGCCAAGTTCCAATAATAGATGGGAAGACTGGGTCTTTTTGTGCTGAGTCTCTAGTGACTCAAGGGCCGCCACAGCATCCTGCAAGGCTTGATTAAATCTACGTTTACACAAGGCTGCCATTTTGAGGAAATGACCCCGCATGACAGCCTTGTGTGCAAACCAGAGAGTGTCCGGCTGTACCTCTGGAGTATCATTAATGCTGAAAAATTCATGGAGGGAGGTCTCCAACCGGGTCACAGAAGGTTGGTCTGTTAATAAATGAGTGTTCAAGCGCCAGTGGGAGGGCGGTTGAATAGCCAGTGGGTCGGTCAATGAAACGGTGACAGGGGCATGGTCCGACCATGAGATGCTCCCCACAGTGGCAGTATTACAATGGGGTAAGGCCACATCATCTACCAAAATGTAGTCTATTCTGCTGTAGGTGGCATGCCTCGGGGACATATAGGTATAGTCCTTTTCACTACAGTGTAGGTACCTCCATATATCATGCAGACCGTGGGTACGAACCAGTGTGCCAGCTTCACCTCTAGAAGATGAGGGAGCGGAGCAATCCCATATTTTGGACATGGGAATGTTGAAGTCCCCAGCAATCAGCTTATGTCCATGCTGGATACGATCCACGGTCTGCAATAGGGTTCTCATAAATTTGAGCTGTCCAGAGTTAGGGCCATAGACTGATGCTATAGTGTAAGGTGCATTATTAATTAGGCATAGTAGTAGCAATGACCTGCCCTCCTGATCTGGAATCACACGTACTAGCTGGAAATTCACGGAGTGATGAACAAAAATAGCAACCCCTGCCTTTTTCATACCACTCCCTGCAAAAAAGCGGTGAGGGTAGAGAGTGGACTTCATCCTAAAATTATCATGCTCCAAGAGATGGGTTTCCTGGAGACACACCACATGGTGGTGCTGTTTGGCCAGTTGTTTCCACACCATAGCTCTCTTACAGGGGGAATTAAGCCCATTAACATTATGGGACACTAGTGTGATACTCATAATAACCTAAAGAGAGAAGCAAGCGCCCCCACAACCTTGTAAACCAACATAATAAACAATCACAGTGGTAGCATAAAGTCCGAGTACCTGAAAAGGAAGAAGGGAAGGGGGGAGGGGGGGGAAGGGGGCTGAGAGAGAGAAACAAACAAAGAACAGCAACCAAAAAGTCCATTCGGACAAAATATCCGAATCCACAGGTGAGAAAAAAAGCTCACCACGGAGGCAAAAGCTGACAAGTCAGCAGCAATGTAGAGCAGCAAAAATGAAAAGGAAAAACCACTCTACAGTAGCAACGGGAATGACCAGGAGCCAAACTGTTTTAGAGTACCTTCAAGCAACCTCCCATTCAGTGTCAATGTGGCGGTCCGTGGCCTTAGGAGGAGAGTCTCCAGATCTTCTCCGTCCATCTGCTGAGGGAGAGTTAGCATCAGAAGTCATAAGGCCCCAGGAGGCCAGAGCCTTGGCAGCGTGATGAGGGGTCAGACAGGTGATGAATTTGCCATTCTTCTTGATCAACAGCTTCGTTGGGTTAAATCCCCAGCGATAAGCAATTTCCTTGTTCCTCAGAATGGAAGTGAATGGAGTAAAGGAACGCCGGAATGCTAAAGTACCAGGGGACAAATCCGGGAAGACTTTGAGCCGGGCAAACTTCTCAGGAAGAGCAGGCAGTTTCTTTATGGCAGCAAAGAATTCCTCTTTTAACTCAAAAAAATGAATGCGCGCTAGGACGTCTCTAGGGACCGACGATGGCAGGCCAGGAGGCTTGTGAAGGCGGTGAATGCGATCAATCACCAGTGACTTCTTGTCAGCATGAGGGAGCACCGTGAGGATGAAATCTTGCAGGAAGGGCTTTAAGTCTGAGTCTGTGATAGATTCGTCCATGCCCCTCAGTTTGATATTATTCCTCCTGGACCTGTCCTCTAGATCCAGGGACTTGAAATGTGTTTTGGCCGCCCGGGTATTCAGTGCCTCATGAGCGTCCCACAGGTTATTGTGAGAGGCCACCAGTTCCGCCATCTTCCTCTCTAAATGGTCGGTACGGTTCCCCAGCTCCTGAACCTCACCCCTAAGAGATGAAATCATGGAGCGCATATCCTCCTGCAGAGACGTTCTGAGTTCCCCTAGCAGAGATTTCAGCAGTGAAGGGGTTACTGCAGCTTCAGTGTTATCTCCAGCCAGATCTCCAGATGGGAAGGAGAGGGAGCTGCGGCGTGCAGCGCGGGCGGCCCTGGGGGACTGAGGCGCCATCTTCTCTGCCTGTGTGAGGTGGGGGGGAGGCACAAAGAAGTCTGGAATTCGCCGGGATGGGTCGCGGGACATAGCCTTACTTTTCCCCATGTCTGCTTCAGGTCCTCCGGTGTCTGTGTATCAAGATTTAGAGTCAAAGAGGGCGAAGGGCAGGTGAATAATCTTCGTTTTATGGCTCCTGGTCACAGAGCTCCCGCTCAATGCGTCCTACACCATTAGAGGTTAGGACACGCCCCCTCGCTGGAACATCATTGACTGATCACTGCTGAGGTGTCACACGTAAAGATATATTGAATGACGCAGCAACGATTCCGCGACAAGCGAATGATACTTGCGGTCGTTTGGTCGTGCTACGTGCTTCAGTTCTGAATAGGCGAAGTCACAAACAAGATTGTTGGAAAGGTGTCACACACACCAATGCAGCAGATCCAACGAATGACAGAATCTACAATCAACGATCTAACGACTTATCGTTGGTCGTATCCATATGTCACACGCAACAACGTCATAGCAACGCCCCAAAAGCTGTGACGTTGCAACGATATCGTTAACGATATCGTAGCGTGTAAAGGGCCCTGTAGATACGACTAACGATAAGTCGTTAGATCGTTGATTGTAGATTTATGAACTGGTCCATAAATCTGTCGTTCGTCGGATGTGCTGCATCGACGTGTGTGACACCTTTCCAACGATCTCATGTGCGGACTTCGCCTATTCAGAACTGAAGCACGTAGGCGACCAAATGACCGCAAGTATCGTTCGCTTGTCTAGGAAGCGTTGCTGCGTCGTTCAATATGTATGACACCTCAGCAGCGATCAGTAAACGATGTCCCAGCAATCCTGGCCAGGTCGGATCGTTGGTCGGATCACTGGGACATCATAGCGTGTAACGGGGTCTTAAGCCAAACCACCAACTCCGACTCCTCAATTTTCCTGACTCCAACTTCAACACCATGACTCCGACTCCTTCATACATGGCTCATGTTTAAGTGATAAATTGATGGTACTACGATGTGAACATTAGGCTTTAATCATAATTATGATACAATAATCAAGATATTTAAAAAGAACAAACATATGGTAATAATTAGTAATATTATATTACACATACTGCATTGAACTACTGTGCCCAATTTAGTATATATTTTAGGAGTCGGAGTCAGTCCATTTTATACTGACTCCAACTCCGCCTCCAACTGCACCAAAATGGGGTTCAATTGCATTTGTATATAACAAATCGCTCAGATTCTCAACCAAAAAAGTTGGTGTCATGAGAGTGTCATGCATATGTCAATCTCTATGACCTGCGAGTGCTACGTGACTGTGCGATTTTTTGTTTGCCTAGCGTCCACATGCATATGCCAACCATGTGCAATTGTGTTTTAACATTATCTCTGAGGTGTCTGAGCACGGAGAACAGAAAGAGTAGAACAAGAACTGTCTGAGGACTTATCAAAATTTTTGAAAAATATCAACCTTCTCAAGGTTACAAGTCCATCATCAGAGATCCTGATGTTTCTTTGTCCATGGTGCGCAACATAATCAAGAATTTTACAACTCATGGCAGCTAATCTGCCTGGACATGGATAGCAGAGAAAAACTGCTGAAAAATTGCAATGCAGGATAATCCGGATGGTGGATAAGTGGCCCCAGTCAAATTCCAAAGAAGTTCAAGCTGTTCTGCTGGCTTAGGGTTCATCAATGTCAACGCGAACTAGCAGTTGACATTTGAATGAAATAAAATGCTATGGAAGGAGATCCAGGGGCACTCCACTGCTGACACAGAAACATAAAAAAGCTAGACTGCAGTTTACCAAAATTTACGCGAGTAAGCCAAAATCCTTCTGGGAAAGTGTTTTATGGATGGATGAGGCAAAGATAGAGATTTTTTTGTATAACACATCATTCTACTGCTTAATGAGAACGGAATGAGGCCTGCAAAGAAAGGAACACAGTACCTACAGTCAAATATGGTGTAGGTGTAAAGATGTTTTGGGGTTGCTCTTCAGCCTCTGCCACTGGGTGCTTTGACTGTTTGCAAGGCATCATTAACCCCTTAGTGACGGAGCCAATTTCCACCTTAATGACCAGACCGTTTTTTGTAATTCTGACCACTCTCCCTTTATGAGGTAATATCTCTGGAACGCTTCATTGGATCCGAGCGATTCTGAGATTGTTTTTTCGTGACATATTGGGCTTCATGTTGGTAGTAAATTTAGGTCGATCATTTTTGCGTTTATTTGTGAAAATATAAAAAAATTGGCAAAAATTTTGAAAATTTCACAATTTTCAAATTTTGAATTTTTATTCTATTAAACCGGACGGAGCATTATGTGACACAAACTAGTTAATAAATAAGATTTCCCACATGTCTACTTTACATCAGCGCAATTTTGGTAAAAAAAATTTTTGGGGTTAGGACGTTATAAGGGTTCAAAGTTCATCAGCAATTTCTCATTTTTCCAGCAAAATTTACAAAACCATTTTTTTAGTGACCACATCACATTTGAAGTCCCTTTGAGGGGTGTACACGACAGAAAACACCCAAAAGTGACACCATTCCAAAAACTGCACCCCTCAAGCTACTCAAAACTACATTCAAAAAGATTATTAACCCTTCAAGTGCTTTACAGGAACTAAAGCAAAGTGGAAACAAAAAATGGACATTTTAATTTTTCCAACAAAAATGTTCTTTTAGCCTCAATTTTTTAATTTTCACATGGGCAACAGGATAAAATGCATCCTAAAATGTGTTGGGCAATTTCTCCTGAGTACACCGATACCTCATATGTGGTCATAAACCACTGTTTGGGCGCACAGCAGGGCTCAGAAGGGAAGGAGCGCAATTTGATATTTGGAGCTAATTTTCCATTCAAAAAGTCAAATGTCGCTCCTTCCCTTTCGAGCCCTGCCGTGCTCCCAAACAGTGGTTTATGACCACATATGAGGTATCGGTGTACTCAGGAGAAATTGCCCAACAAATTTTAGGATGCATTTTATCCTGTTGCTCATGTGAAAATTAAAAAATTGAGGACAAAAGAAAGTTTTTGTGAAAAAAAAAGTACTTTTTCATTTGTACGGATCAATTTGTGAAGCACCAGAGGGTTCAAAGTGCTCACTATGCATTTAAATAAATTCCTTGGGGTGTCTAGTTTCCAAAATGGGGTCACTTGTGGGGGAGCTCCAATGTTTAGGCACACGGGGGCTCTCCATACGCGACATGGTGTCCGCTAACAATTTGAATGGAAAATTAGCTCCAATTGTTAGCGGAGACCATGTTGCGTATGGAGAGCCCCTGTGTGCCTAAACATTGGAGCTCCCTCACAAGTAACCCCATTTTGGAAACTAGACCACCCAAGGAACTTATCTTGATGGGTGATGAGCACTTTGAACCCCCAGGTGCTTCACAAATGAAACCATAAAAATGAAAAAAGAAAATTTTTGTGGAAAAGAAAGTACGTTTTCATTTTTACAAATCAATTTGTGAAGCACCTGGGGGTTCAAGGAGCTCACTATGCATCTAAATAAATTCCTTGGGGAGTCTAGTTTCCAAAATGGGGTCACTTGTGGGGGAGCTCCAATGTTTAGGCACACAGGGGATCTCCATACGCGACATGGTGTCTGCTAACAATTTGAATGGAAAATTAGCTCCAATTGTTAGCGGAGACCATGTTGCGTATGGAGAGCCCCTGTGTGCCTAAACATTGGAGCTCCCTCACAAGTGACCCCATTTTGGAAACTAGACCACCCAAGGAACTTATCTTGATGGGTGATGAGCACTTTGAACCCCCAGGTGCTTCACAAATCAAACCATAAAAATGAAAAAAGAAAATTTTTGTGGAAAAGAAAGTACTTTTTCATTTTTACGGATCAATTTGTGAAGCACCTGGGGGTTCAAAGAGCTCACTATGCATCTAAATAAATTCCATGGGGTGTCTAGTTTCCAAAATGGGGTCACTTGTGGGGAAGCTCCAATGTTTAGGCACACAGGGGCTCTCCATACGCGACATGGTGTGCGCTAACTATTGGAGCTAATTTTCCATTCAAATTGTTAGTGCACAATGTCGCATATGGAAAGCCCCTGTGTGCCTAAACATTGGAGCTCCCCCACAAGTGACCCCATTTTGGAAATTAGACCCCCAAGGAACACATCTAGATGCATAGTGAGCACTTTCAACCCCTAGGTGCTTCACAAATTTGTCTGTAAAAAGTAAAAAAAAGATTTTTGTGAAAAAAAAGTACTTTTTCATTTTTACGGATCAATTTGTGAAGCACCTGGGTTTTCAAAGTGCTCACTATGCATCTAAATAAATTCCTTGGGGGGTCTAGTTTGCAAAATGGCGTCACTTGTGGGGGAGCTCCAATGTTTAGGCACACAGGGGCTCGCCATACACGACATGGTATCCACTTACTATTCCAATTGTTAGTGGACACCATGTCACGTATGGAGAGCCCCTATGTTCCTAATCATTGGAGCTCCCCCACAAGTGACCCCATTTTGTAAACTAGACGCCCCAAGGAACGTATCTAGATGCATAGAGAGCACTTTGAGCCCCCAGGTGCTTCACAAACTGATCCGTAAAAATGAAAAAGTACTTTTTTTCACAAAAATCTTCTTTTTTTCCCTTTTTACGGACTAATTTGTGAAGCACCTGGGGGTAAAAACTGCTCACTATGCATGTAGATATGTTCCCTGGGGGTTCTGGTTTCCAAAATGGGGTCACTTGTGGGGGAGCTCCAATGTTTAGGCACACAGGGGCTCTCCATATGCGACATGGTGTCCGCTAACAATTTGAATGGAAAATTAGCTCCAATAGTTAGCGGACACCATGTCGCGTATGGAGAGCCCATGTGTGCCTAAACATTAGCGCTCCCGCACAAGTGACCCCATTTTGGAAACTAGACGCCTCAAGGATTATATCTAGGGGTATAGTGAGTATTTGGACCCTACAGCTACTTCACAGAATTTGATAACGTCATATTGAACATTTTTCTTTTTTTCACACAATTTCTCACTTTTAGAGCATGTGCACAAGATATGGAGACACCGTGTCCTGGGCGTCTCCTCTCCTGCATTTTTTTAGTATTTCTTTATTAAATTTAAAAAAAAAACAACGTGGGGCTTCGCCATATTTTTGGTCCAGCCAGGTACAGCAGGCAGCTACGGGCTGCCACCAACCCCTTCTGCCTAGTTTTACCAGGCTGGAAACCAAAAATATAGGGAAGCCCTTTTTTTTTTAAATTATTTCTTGAAATAATTTAAAAAAAAATGGCGTGGGCTTCGCCTCATTTTTGGGCCAGCCAGGTACAACTAGGCAGCTGGGGACTGGAATCCTCAGCATGAGGAGGCCCAAGCTTTCTGGGCCCCCCCTGCTGTGAATTGCAGCCCGCAGCCGCCCCAGAAAATGGCGCATTCATAGAAGCGCCATTTTCTGGCGCTGTATCCAGCTCTTCCAGCTGCCGTGTAGCGGTGGCAGACTGGGTAATAAGGGGTTAATGCCAGCTTTTTGGCAGCTGGCACTAAGCCCGAGATTCATAACGTCTGGCCAATATTAGACCGGACCATTAGGAATCTCTAGTAAATTGTAAAGAAGGCACAACACAGAGAAAAATATTTTTATTGGAAAAAAAAACACAAACACATCTTTAGACCCCATCTTTATTACTGTGACGTCCGACGTAGTCCAAAGGGAAGGTCCGACGTAGTCCAGTGGGAGGTCCCGCGATGATTCTCATTTAGCATGATCTGCAGTTAACCCCTGTGTGGTTGCTCAGGGGTTAACTGCAGATTACCCCTGTGTTGTCACCCAGGGGTTAACTGCAGATCAGTTAACCCCTGAGTGACCACACAGGGATGAAGATCTGCAATTAACCCTTGTGTGGTCACTCAGGGGTTAACTCATCTGCAGTTAACCCCTGTGTTACAATACAGGGGTGATCTGCAGATAGTTAACCCCTGAGTGTCCACACAAGGGTTAATTGCAGATGTTCATTCCTGTGTGGTCAATCAGGGGTTAACTCATCTGCAGTTAACCCCTGTGTTACAATACAGGGGTGATCTGCAGATAGTTAACCCCTGAGTGTCCACACAAGGGTTAACTGCAGATGTTCATCCCTGTGTGGTCAGTCAGGGGTTAACTCATCTGCAGTTAACCCCTGTGTTACAATACAGGGGTGATCTGCAGATAGTTAACCCCTGAGTGTCCACACAAGGGTTAACTGCAGATGTTCATTCCTGTGTGGTCAGTCAGGGGTTAACTCATCTGCAGTTAACCCCTGTGTTACAAGACAGGGGTGATCTGCAGATAGTTAACCCCTGAGTGTCCACACAGGGGTTATTTGCAGATGTTCATTCCTGTGTGGTCAGTCAGGGGTTAATTCATCTGCAGTTCACCCCTGTGTTACAATACAGGGGTGATCTGCAGATAGTTAACCCCTGAGTGTCCACACAGGGGTTAAGTGCATATCATTATCCCTGTGTGGTGATTCAGGGGTTAACTCTGCCCCTGTTAACCCCTGAGTGTCCACACAAGGGTTAATTGCAGATGTTCATTCCTGTGTGGTCAGTCAGGGGTTAATTCATCTGCAGTTCACCCCTGTGTTACAATACAGGGGTGATCTGCAGATAGTTAACCCCTGAGTGTCCACACAGGGGTTAAGTGCATATCATTATCCCTGTGTGGTGATTCAGGGGTTAACTCTGCCCCTGTTAACCCCTGAGTGTCCACACAAGGGTTAATTGCAGATGTTCATTCCTGTGTGGTCAGTCAGGGGTTAATTCATCTGCAGTTCACCCCTGTGTTACAATACAGGGGTGATCTGCAGATAGTTAACCCCTGAGTGTCCACACAGGGGTTAAGTGCATATCATTATCCCTGTGTGGTGATTCAGGGGTTAACTCTGCCCCTGTCCCGGTGCACGCCCACAGAGCAGAGACGCCGGGACAGAGGCAGAGAGAAGAAGCAGAGTCAGGACGCCGGGACTGAAGGCAGGTGAGTATGAGAAGCAGGGGGCAGGGAGGGTGCCCAGAAGGGTAAGGACATGGAGGGTTTGGGAAAACTCCATCCGATCTGATGTTTGATCAGATCGGATGGAGTTAATGGAGGAGGCACAGGGAGCAGGGAGGAGCGGGGAAGTAACTGCAGAGGGGAATCATGGAGGAGGGTAGGGGGGAATAATATTGGGGGGGCACTGAGGGGACAGCCATGGATGGCATCTCCATGTGATCTGACCTGTCAGATCACATGGAGATGCAGCGGAGTTGGAGGGTATTACCGGCCGCCGCCATTTTGGATGTTGTGGGGGAGGGATGGGGGTGGGGGAAGGTGATCCCGAGTACTGGGGGTCTTTGGGCAGTGAGAGGTTAATACTTTCACTTTGATCCGACATGTGTTTTCATGTCGGATCAAAGTGAAAGTACTTTTTACCGGCATTTTCACTGTTTGTAATGTGATGATCGGTAAACGGTGTTTACCGATCATCACATTACAGGTGCCGGTACAAAAGCAGCTAATTACTAATCTCTAGGGTGTCAGCTACAATCGGTACGCTGACACCCTAGAGCTATTAGCTACAGGGCTTTTTCCTGCCAACGTCTACAGACGTCGGCTAGGCTTTAGTACCCTTTTTTTCCGACGTCTGTAGACGTAAGGCTGTCGTCTAGAGGTTAAATCTGAAGATTACCCTTAGATTTTTGGTCACAATATAATATAATGCCCAGTGTCAGAAAGCTGAGAATTATTGGTTTGCAACCTAGGTCATGGGTCTTCCAGCAGGACAATGACCCTAAACATACTTCAAGAAGAACTCAAAAATAGATGGAACGAAGAGCTGGAGAGATTAATCCCGACTTAACTCTTGATAAGCACCTGTGGAGAGACCTTAAAATTGATGTTGGGAGAAGGAACATTTCAAATATGAGAGACCTGGAACAGTTTGAAAAATAAGAATGGTCCAAATTTCATTTGAAAGGTGTAAGAAGTTTGTTGATGGTTATAGGAAGTGATTACCATTATTTTTTCAAAGGGTGCACTACCAAATAATAAATTGAGGGTCCCGATAATTTTGTCCAACCTTTTTTCGGGGTTTTATATAGATTATGTCCAATTTGTTCCTTTTATCTTTTTTGTGTTGTTACAATACAGACATAGAAAATAAATGTCTGTATTACAAAGCATGCAATTGCAATAATTGACAGGGAGAAATACTTAATTTTCTGGAAAAATTTCAAGGGTGCCATCACTTTTGACCATAAATGTAGTTAAATCTGGCAATGCTGAATATCAGTCACGTGAGCCTGAAAAGAACTGTGATGGCACTGGCAACTGGGGAAGATGGCAAGCGGTATGTATTTTAGTACATTTGAACAACATCATATACATAATTACAAAGCTTTAGGAAAAAGAACTACCGTACCGTATTTTTCGGACTATAGGATGCACCGGACTATAAGACACACCCAGATTTTGGAGGAGGAAAATAGGGGGAAAAAATGAAGTACAAAATGTGGTTATAATTAACTGTTATGTCGGGGGATCTGCTGCTGACATTGTTATGGGGGTAATAGCTGGCCCTTTCCAGATAATATATGTCCCCCATCCTGGATATAGCCTCCCATACTGGTATATAGCCTCCCGTCCTAGTATATAGCCCCAATCCTGGTATATAGCCTTCCATCCTGATATATAGGCCCCCATCCTGAGATACTGCACGTCCCCCCATCCTGGGATATTGTCCCCCCATGCTAGGATATTGAATCTCCCCCTCATCCTGGGATATTGCACCTCCCCGCTATCCTAGGATATACCACCCCCCATCCTAGGATATTGCACCTCCCCCTCATCCTGGGATATTGCACCTCCCCGCTATCCTAGGATATACCACCCCTCCTCCTGGGATATTGCACCTCCGTCCCATCCTGGGATATAGAACCTCCCATCCTTTGATATTGCACCTTCCCCTGCCCATCCTGGGATATAGCACCCCCCATCCTGGGATATTGCACCTAACCCCATCACTATATATGACACCCTTATGCTGCCGCACACACTAAAATAATAAATGGTGTAATATACCTGTCCGGTATTCCCCTCCATCTCTCCCTCTGCAGCATCGATCTCTTCCTGTGTGTGTCGGCATCCGAGCATGTGACTGGGATGCACAGCAATAACATCATTGTGCTGTGCCGGTCACATTATCGAATATCAGAACACACAGCAAGACAATCAATGCTGAAGAGGGAGAGACGGAGGGGAGTGCCGTACAGGTAAGTTACACCATTTATTATTTTAGTGTGTGCAGCAGCATGGGGGGCCATATAAAGGATGGGTAAGTATGCTTAGTCTACTGTGATATGCACCGCCTCCGGCTCACCTCTCAGCACCAGCTTCAGCACTGAGAGGTGATGGATAGCGGGATGCAGTGAATATTACAGTAGACTAATGAGATCATTGCCATACAGTGCACCATCACTATGACAACAGACTACAACAAGAGGACACTTGATCCCTTGTTGTAGTCTCTGGAGTCATACTGATGGTGCACTGTATGGCAATGATCTGCCATACAGTGCATCATCACTATGACTCCAGAGACTACAACAAGGGATCAAGTGTCCTCTTGTTGTAGTCTATGCGGTCATGGTGATTGTGCACTGTATGGCAGATGATTGCCATACAGTGCACAATCACCGTGACCTCAGAGACTTCAACAAGAGGATGTTTGATCTCTTGCTGCAGTCTCTAGATGTAGCAGAGGTGGTCGAGCATCGTGCGACCATCGTTGTGGACTACGTCGGATTGTAAAATAAAGATAGAGTCTGAAGTTTGTTTGTGGTTTTTTTTTAATAAAAGATTTTTCTCTGAGTGATGTACATTTTTTGACTATTTACTAGAGATTCCCAATGGCCGGGTCTAACATTGGCCCGACATTATTAATCTCGGGCTTAGTGCCAGCTGTCAATAAAAAAAGCTGGCATCAACCCTTTTATTACCCAGTGTGCCACCGGCACCAGGGCAACTGGAAGAGTCTGGGTACAGCGCCAGAAAGTGACGCTTGAATGAATGCACCATTTCCTTTGGTGGCCGCGGACTGCAATTTGCAGCATGGGGGGCCCAGAATACTTGTGAAAAAAAAGCCCTTTTTCATTTTTACAGATCAATGTGTGAAGGACCTGGGGGTTCAAAGTGCTCACTGTGCATCTAGATAAGTTCCTTGGGGGGGTCTATTTTCCAAAATGGGGTCACTTGTTGGGAGCTCCAATGTTTAGGCACACAGGAGCTCTACATATGCGACATGGTGTCCGCTAACAATTTAATTGCAGCTAATTTTTCATTCAAAAAGTCAAACGGCGCTCCTTCCCTTTCGAGCCCTGCAATGTGGCCAAACAATGATTTTCTACCATGTATGAGGTATCGGCATATTCAGCAGAAATGTCACAACAAATTTTAGGGTCCTTTTTGACCTTTGTGAAAATGCAATAATTGAGGCTAAAATAACATTTTTGTTGGAAAAATTCCTTCCACGTTGCACAGAACAGAATGGGGTTTCAACAAAATAAAAATTCAAAATTGCGAAATTTTCGCCAAATTTCCGATTTTTTTTAATAAACACAAAAATGATCGACCTAAATTTACCAATAACATGAAGCCCAATATGTCATGAAAAAACTCTCTTGGAATCGCTGAGATCCATTGAAGTGTTAGGGCCCTTTCACATCAGCGTTTTTTTAAATTTGCGGCAGATGCGGTGAAAAAAACGCATCTGCCGCAATTACCGCATACCGGCTGCACTTGCGGCGCGGTTGCGGTAAACGCCATGCAAAGTATAGGCGTACTTGCGGCAGGTGCGGCAAGTGCGGTTTTGCACTTGCGGCAGGTGCGGCCGCGAAAAAAAACGCGGTCAGCCGCGGTTTTTTTCGCGGCCGCACCTGCCGCAAGTGCAAAACCGCACTTGCCGCACCTGCCGCAAGTACGCCTATACTTTGCATGGCGTTTACCGCAACCGCGCCGCAAGTGCAGCCGGTATGCGGTAATTGCGGCAGATGCGGTTTTTTCACCGCATCTGCCGCAAATTTCAAAAAATGCTGATGTGAAAGGGCCCTTAGAGTTATTACCTCATAAAGGGACACTGGTCAGAATTGCAAAGAATGGCATGGTCAGTAAGGTCAAAATAGGCTGGGTGGTGAAGGGGTTAATTTAAATTTATAGATGAAATGAGGAGGCATTATGGAAAAAATAGGAAAGAATGAAGGTTTTATCTTTTGTACAGGACAGAAACACACTGGGAAGATGCAGCTTTTATAAATACATAGAAAGATTTCCATGCCCTGCTCGGTTTATTTGAATATTCTGCAGATATGAAAGAAAATTGTTGTTTTTTTCCCCAGGAAACTGAAAATTGCAAATATTTTCGAGCAGGGCAGAAAGTCCATCTCCTAATCCTAGCAGCTCATAAACTGGAAATGCAATGCGGATGATAAGGAGACACATCAATTCTGTGTCAGCTCGCTTTCTGTTAATATAGAAAACGGATCTTCCTATTCACAGTTCAATAAAATGACGACTGGGATCTGGATACAAAATGTGAAAACATGTTATTTATGCAACAAGAATTCATCAATTTATTTTTCTTATTAAATAAACTATAGGCAGCAGAGGATTCATAGGACAAAGTGATGCATATGATCAAAATTTTAACCACTCTAGAAATGGATTATATTCTGAGATGTGTGGAGGCACTGATTTAAAGGAATCCTAATGGTGGGGTTACACGTCCCGATATCGCGGCGATATCGGAGGCAACGACGCGGGAGCGCGCATTTAGTGCACGTTTCTCCCTGCATCGCATTGCCAGTTTACACGCCGCGATATCGGGATGCAACGTCCCTCCGATGTCTACGCCCACCAACCCAGGAACGACCAGTTAACATGGGAGTGAATGGGTGACGTGAGCGTAGACATCGGAGTTGGGCTGTCACACGCAGCGATGCTGGTACAACGGCCTTGCGATATCGGCTAGTTGAATAGCTTTGCTATTCAACTCCGATATCGTTTTGGCATCGTTCCAGCATCGCGTTGTACTGTCAAACAGTACAACGCGCACCCGATATCGGCTCCAACTCGCGACCCACGTGACTTTTTGTCGGAGTTGGGTCGGAGTTGGACGCCGATATCGGGACGTGTAAACCCACCATTAAAGAGGTTGACCTCCTTTGAGATAATGTTTGGCCTCAGCTGCAGATTGTTAAAACATAACGAACCACATGGTGCTCACCTTCCTCGGGTACACCGGTTGAGTCTCTATTGCTGCTCCTGCTGTCTAGCATTGGCTGCGGTGCTGACAGCAGCTGGGTTTCTTTAATGAGAGCTAGTAAATCATACTTTAGCTGAAGCATCTCATTCAGACAACCAGTACCCTGCTAAGTACTCATCAAGGTCTAGAATTAGGAAAAAATGGTGCCTACAAATAACACAAATAATCTTTTGTTTGGCTTGTATCATGCAGATTTTTTTGCGTATGATGTGTTCACATAAATAAGTATCTATATGCCAAATTACAAACCTGCTGTATAATTTGTTGACCTCAGGGCCCCCAAAGATCTCGAAAATGAGACTCTGAAATGCTCCATCTGAATGGAGGGGTCGTCAGACAGGGAATTGTGGAGATAATCAAGTACAGTGCTCAGAATTATTTGGCAGGCCCATAGAGAATGAATGGAGCAGATGCTGAGCATGTCCGACCACCACTCTATTCTCACATGGTCCCAGAGAACCCTGTTCTCTGGGGTACGGATGTCCTTGCGTTCAGATCCACACTGATCAGCAAGCTATCACACCTATTCTTTGTATAGCTGATCTAATACATAAAGCTGAGTGTATGTATGTGTGGCACCCCAGGAGTTAATGAGCCACAGAAACATCACCAAGGGTTAACTCCCAACACAACACCTGACATTGCACTAGCACCTCTAGGCCAGAAGGGGGAGCTCAAGCAGCTCCCTTATATATATTCTGGTGTCAAGAGGAAGTGGGGAACAGCAGAGTAGTGGGTGGAGCTTAAGTAGCACCTGCAAGAGTGCGAGGAGCTAATGTTGTTTACCTCAGAGTGACAGTGACAGTTAGTCAGTTGGAGTTAGTGCAGTTCCTGAGAGGACTTAGGAAGACTGGTGGTGTAAAGGGGCTGCCTTAGGCCTCTCCATAGCCTGCTACCCACTTCCAGGCCTAGCCAGGATCTGAGGGAAGGAGTAAGAGAAACAGGAGAACACATCTGGGAGACTGAGTTACCCCATAACTCGCCCCGGAAGAGCACACAGTCCGGATACAGGATCCGAAACTGTGACTGACACACGCAGCACAGTAAACACCGGACTAGTGGAGGTTATATATCTACACTGTACCTCAGCGAAGCGACACGGCGGGGTCAGAAGCACACAGAAAGACTCAAGTTGCCTAGCAAAGGGGGTACCTGTGAGGAGAGACAGGACAGCAGCCTAGCTGAAGCGGCAGCAGGGCCACACATACAGCGCAGGAGAGGGAAGCTGAGGACTCAGACAGGGTGGGAGCAACCCTGCCTCGGTACAGACTCCGTGGACAGTACTCTGCTACAAAATCTGCAGTAAAGCCTTGGAAAACTTCAAAACCGTGAGTGTGTGTGATCCTTGTGCTCAAACCCTGCGTGCCCTCACAAACTAACATCATCTCCACTACTACCCCTATCCTACAATATCCATAGCACCATTTATAGACTATTACTACCACTGCCCCGGGGAAACATGCTTTATCCGCGGAGAGTCGTTACATCACGGGCTGCTAAACATCATCCCCTGAGGTTGTACAGCAGCATGTGGTCACCCTGACCACAACCCGTGGGTCGCATCACGACAAACTCCCCTGTAAATATCCCCCCATTTATTGCGGAACCCGGGACACGGTCCGGACCAAGACCGCCATGATATCCCCAGCAGTACCCCAGTCCGGTACCGAGTACTCCGTCCCAGTGGGCTCCACATATGTATGTCTGCTAAAGGAATCCATACAGTCGCATTTACAATCACAACCTCACTTGACTCAGGGAACGTCATAATTTTAACCATGAGTTTTACAGTCATTTGCCAAAAAAAGGCTTATTTACTGTTTGTACGTGTGAGGTAATAGATAGCGCCTTGGCTGTTTTGACAGTTTTTTTTTTAAATCAAATACATTTTTATTGATATATTGTAATCAATCATCATAACAGATATAACATATGTAAATCACGCAGTACAACACAATACATCCCACTGCACCTACAACAATGTTGAACACCCCCCTACCCTCCCCCTCCCCACCCTCCCTGACAGCAGTACAGTCCTTTGCATTCTTGCACAGCAAAATGACACAGTTTACTCTCCTCTACACCTCTTCTCCCTCCCATCAGAAGTCCACCAGGCAAAGCCATGTGTCCCAAGTGTTAACTAGTATCTTACAGTCCTTTAAATTGGATCCATGGCCCCCATATCATCTCATGCATGGACTGCGACCCTCTCTTCTCATAGATACCTCTTTCCAATTGCAGGATATACTGGCTGTTTTGACAGTTAGCCTGAATATTTATCAGGTGGCCAATAGCAAACAATCACAGCTCAGCTTCTATTTTGCTACAGGTCATTAGTAGGAGCTCTGATGTAAGTCAAATGACTTTAGCTGTATACTAAATGTGTTGGGTTTTAGATACTGGTCAATTATCGACAAAAAATTCCCCTGAAAAAAAGGATTTTGATTGGACGATTGTCGTGAGACTCTAAGAGGAAAGCCTTATTACGGCTCATCTTATGTTTATTGGTTTTCAGTAGAAGAATAAGAAGTAATTCCCATTTACTAGAGATTGACCTGTATTGCATCTAGACAACAGCTTTTGGAGAAAATTGACAAATCATATTACACTAGATGGTGGCCCAAATCTAACGCATCGGGTATTCTAGAGTATGTATGTAGTTTAATTATGAAAATTTACGAAGAATGCAAAGCGAAGCTGGGTTTAAATCCTGCACAAATATCGCTGATTGCTGGCAACCAATCAGCGAAGCGTGGTTGAAATCTCGTGCCAATTTGCTGGCGGACTGTCCATGTTGCTGATTGGTCGTGGGCGGCTGGTCTGACCAATCACCAATGCAGGATTTGCGTTACAGACAGACAGACAGAAGTAGACAATTATACAGCAGATGGCTGAAGTGGTGGCAGGTATAAACCATACCCAAGCATCCTTTAAAGAACTCTGGCGTCCACGGCTCATTCTTCTGGAATTGTAACTACACTTAACTGGTGTTAAGACCACACATTCGACATTCTAGCTACTGCTTAATCTGTTTCAGCGTATAACACTGGCAAGTGATCAGGACAGGCCAAACTGCTTCAAAAGTGCAGTACCATCATTTGGGATAAATGCACCATGTCACACAAGTGCTCTGGAAGCAGTAGACAGACTGCTGGAAGACTTCTGTGGAAACATTTCTATCATGGGAGGTGTTGTTGTTTTGGCAGGCGACATTCGTCAAACACTAACCATTATTCCAAGATCATCACCTGCAGATGAACTGCCTCAAAGCAGTGTTCCTTTAGAGACAAGTAAGGAAAATATCGATGAACACAAACATGAGGGTCCACATGACAGCCGATGTTTCTGTTGCACTGTTCTCAAGCCAGGTGCTGACTACTGTTATGGCAAGGCACCAGTAAACTCAACCACTGGATTTCCAAGCAAATTTTTCTACATCGCCACATTCATTCAGGAGCTAAAAGCAAAGGATTTTCCAACATTCAACACAACTTCAGAAAGTCTGTCTGGCTGTGTGAAAGGGCTATTCTAGCTCCGAAAAATGATAGGGTCAACAAGATCAATCTGCAAATTCTAAGTCTTCTTCCAGGTGTGTGCAGGACCTACAAATCAGTGGATACAGTGACAGACCCTGCTCAAGCATTATTCTATCCAACCAAGTTCCTCAACTCCTTGGAACCACAAGGACTTCGTCTACATAACCTCTTTCTAAAACCTGGAGCACCTAATCTGCTGTTGAAAAATGTAAATCCACCACTCTTAACAACCTGTTTCCACAAGTAATTGAAGCAACAATTTTGACAGTATGTGCCAAAGACGAGAACGTTTTCATTCCAACAATTCTATTCATTCCATCTGATTTGCCTTATGATTTTAAACGCCTCCAGTTTCCAGTTTTACTGGCATTTGCAATATCCATTAACAAGGCTCAGGGACAGTCCTTGAAAGTAGAAGGAATTGATTTGCAATCTCCATGCTTTTCTCATCGTTAACTTTACGTGGCCTGTTAAAGATTTGGAACTGGCAAAAATCTGTTCATCTTTGCACCAGAAGGAAAAATGCAGAATGTCGTTTATCAAAAGGCTCTTGGATAAGGAGTTGCAGAGAAAGTACTTCACATTACTCGGGTAATCATATAGTTAATTTGTGTTCCATTTCTGTGGTGTTGAATATATCAAGTGAAATACTTCTATTGCTTTACTTTTTGATTTTTAATAATAAAATTTCTGTCTATTTAGTTTGTGACCTTTATGTGCAAAATAGTTTTGTTAACCCATTCTATTTTGTTATAGCTTAAGAACAGTTAGTCACTATCCCGCGTAATGCAGGGTACTATAGCTAGTCTAATATATAAAGCTGAATGTGTGTATGTATGTATGTGTGTGTGTGTGTGTATGTATGTATATCCGGGATTGGCATCTACACCATCGCTACAGCCACAAAAGTTTGCACAGTCACACGTCTGGACCCCGAGAGCGTCATAGGCTATGTTGTGAGGCGAAATTTTAACCCCGCGCATTCCAATTCACCAAACAATTTTGCCCTTATCTACATAATGGGGAAAAAGTGAATGGAAAAGTGTTGGAGGAAAATCAACAGCTGTCAGCTATAGCCACAAAATTTTGCACAGTCACACGTCTGCACCAGGGGAGCGTCATAGGCTATGTTGTGAGGCGAAATTTTAACCCTGCGCATTCCTATTCACCAAACAATTTTGCCCCTATCTACATAATGGGGAAAAAGTGCCAGCTACCAGTTGACAGTTGTGAATGAGAGGGGCTTAATGATAGCGCCAAAGACTAACAGCATATACCAGCATATAGTCCCTATCTGGTAATTGAACTCCCCTATCTAGTGTTCCATTATTATTATTATAAGCAGCCAGCCCTGGGTATGTTGCCACCCGATTTCACTACAAATCGTGTTGTATTGATAGCGATGTCATTTACATTTGTGACAGATCATTCTAGGAACATTTATTACGTTAGATGAATATCAAAGGATCATTATCAAAAATATATTACTGGCCAGTCTGTCGCAATGACTAAACAATTGTGTATTTTTTCATGTCTCGTCTACTGATAATCATGATATCAAATGAAACAGGAATGTAAAGATCTGTCCTGAGCTTTCAAGGTTAACAGCAGAGACAACTCCATGTCATGAATTTTAATGCATGAAGAAAATACAATCTCCATTTTCGGAAGCTTCATTACGTATATCAATTTAGCAGAGAACACAAAGGACATTTGGATGTATTCTAGCAGAAATACTTATGTTTCCACATTGGGCAAATTTATCATCACTATCGGCTTACTTCCAGCAAGGGTGATGTATAGTCACCCTTAGAAATTAATCTTTTCCTGCCTCTTACACTTTAATGACCAGAATTTTTGTTGTTATACAAGCTATAGTTTTAAATTACACCATTCATTCTCCCATACTGGAAAATGGAGGAAGAAAAATCCAATTGGGAAAAAAATGAAATTCTGCCATTGTTTTTTGGGTTCTGTTTATACACCATTCACTCTGCGGTAAAAATGACCTGAAATATGATTGTCAAGGTCAGTGCAATTACGGCGATACCAAACTTCCATTAATTTGTTTTCTACTTAAAGGGAAGCTATCATCATAAAATCTATCAATTGTTTATATCCGATTTTTGTGTTCCTATTCATAGCCAAACTGGTCAGAACCTGACCTTATCTTTTGTAGAGCCTGTGCAATGGTTATTGTGAATGGAGGGCAGCAGGATCAACTGAGATATCACCTTTTGTGATTGGTGTATAGAGGTGTTACCTGTCATTGTAATCCTGCCTCGGGTAATAAAGAGCATGCTAAAAAAATTCTTCTTATAAGGACAGGAAGTCTGAATTTAAAAAATCCTCAGTGGCTCTTAGAGTAAAAATGGAAAGATTAGTCATAGTATTTTTTAATAAAGATCGTAATATGAAAAAAGTGCTAATTTTTTTCTTAAAAAAAATACATGTAACACAATAATGATGCAGCAATGGATTATTTTCGAAGGATAGATTCTCCTTGCGTGATGAAGACAAAACCGTAGGCACTACTGCTGGTGATTCTAACATAGCTGGCATCTACAACGTTCAAAGAGAGCTCAGCTTCTGAGCCTACTGTACACTTGTCTTATATACCGTACTAACTCTGAGACTGACACAAACATGAAGCAGTTGAAGCTTCTCAGTAAAAATCATTGTGACATCACCGCCTATTACTCCCAGAGCAGTCATGTTAATTGTATGCCCAGCAGATTACATATTTACAATACCAAGGATGAGGGTATGGACTAATGGCAGGGTGCCTTGAAATCACTGGTGAAATGGTATGGCTTTGGTGGTATGGGGTGGGGTGTAGAAATGCTGAATGAACTAGTAGGAAAAGAAACATCCAACCATGCAGAGGAAGGAAAGGACACAATCCAAGATTGCTGGTTTGCATTCCAGAGAATTAGCTAAAAGTAGTAGCATTCCTCCAGCACAATATCCACCTTCTACCAAGGAATAAAGCCATTATTATGTATACAATCGTGATGACAAGAGCAAATCTGCGACGGCAGCTCTTAGTCCAGGTTCCTATTGTGCTATTCTTAACTTGTACTCACAATCCATCTGAAGTTGAGAATTGTAGTTTTCCCAAAAGCTCATGAGGACTAATAATGAATACAAACAGCCTGACACATCAATAATGTCATATGCATCCATATTCATTCCTATGGAGACTGTCCTCAACAAAACAGATATAGGCCCCATTCACACACTGCTTTTTTTGCTGCGTATTTTTAAGCACAAGCTCATCACAAACCAGGAGTGGGTGATTAAAAATATACCGTATATACTCGTGTATAAGCCGAGTTTTTCAGCACAAAAAATGTGCTGAAAAGTCCCCCCCTCGGCTTATACACGAGTCATATAGCGGTATACAGCGCCCCCCCCCCATCAGTGGTATACAGGGCATACAGGGCCCCCCCTTGCTGACGCACACCTGTAAAGTAATAGATCATTATACTTATCCCTGTCGCTGTCGCCGCCGCTCTTCATGCTTCTTCCTGCTTTCTCCTCCGGCGGGCGCAGGCAATGACGTCATTGTCTGTGCGCCGGAGGAGGAAGCATGAAGACCCGGAGGAGCGCGGTGACTGAGCGGCGGCAGCGGCGACAGCGACAGGGATAAGTATAATGATCTATTACTTTACAGGTGTGCGGCAGCAAGGGGGGGCCCTGTACGCCCTGTATACCACTGATGGGGGGGGACCTGTATACCGCTGGGACTGCTGTGTACCACTGGGGCTGCTGTGTACCACTGGGGCTGCTGTATATACCACTGGGGCTGCTGTATATACCACTGGGGCTGCTGTATATACTGCTGGGGCTGCTGTATACCACTGGGGCTGCTGTATATACCACTGAGGCTGCTGTATATACTGCTGGGGCTGCTGTATACCACTGGGGCTGCTGTATACCACTGGGGCTGCTGTATACCACTGGGGCCTGTATACCACTGGGGCTGCTGTATATACTGCTGGGGCCTGTATACCACTGGGGCTGCTGTATATACCACTGGAGAGGCTGCTGTAATACTGCTGGGGCCTGTATATACCACTGGGTAGGCTGCTGTATACTACCACTGGGGAGGCTGTTGTATACTACCACTGAGGAGGCCTGTATACCACTGTGGGCCTGTATACCACACCGATGGGGGCTGTATACCTGTGCTGGGGTCCACCCTCGGCTTATACACGAGTCAATAGGTTTTCCCAGGTTTTGGGGGCAAAAGTAGGGGGGTCGGCTTATACACGGGTCAGCTTATACACGAGTATATACGGTAAGTGGAGCACTTGTTTCTATTAGACCTTTCCTCTGAGTGTGCCACTCCTGGTTTTGATTGTTCCACTCCTGGCATTTTGTGAGCTTGTGCATAAGAATACGCAGCAAAAAAAGCAGTGTGTGACTGGGACCATACACGTCATACTGAACTACACCCAAGGCCTACCTTGAACTGCTGAAATAGGGTAAACTATGGCAGAAAATATGCAGTTTATTGGTTGCAAGCATCCTTTAACTTATCTTTACTACGGTATCATGTGGAGAAGTCTAAAAAACAGAGTTTCGGGCACCACAGGTGGATCAACTACAAGTTTGTGAAGGGACACCAGTGATCGTGCAGAGGCCGGGACCAGGGACTCACGGTGTACCCTCTTGATGTGGAGGTAATGAATATCCAGGTACAACAAGTAAGAATAGAGAGGCACTCAACAGGTTAGGTGAAACTCTTTTATTCCATCATGTGAGTAGGACAAGCTCGTAACATGATATCGGCAGTGCAGTGCAGGGGGGCGCTGTAGAAGCACCAGACAGGTGCAAAATGTCGCTGTTTTATTCTGCCTCCAGCACCACCTAACCCCCCCTCCCAGCACTGCACTGCTGATAACATGTTACCGGTTTGTCCTGCGCATATGAAGGAATAAAAAGATTTGACCTGACCTGGTGAGTGCCCCTCTATTCTTTCTTTTTGTACCTGGATATCAAAGGAGGTACCAAACCCTCCAGCAAGTTGGATTCACGTAAAAAGGTTGTGCTGAGAACACAAAACTTTTGTAGCATTGTTATTGTTACTTCTGCTGTCGACTCTGATCTGGCAATGAATGCCTTTGTGGGTGATGTATTTTTGGATCCGAGCCCTTTCTAAGGACAGTTGATAATTCAGATTGTGAACTGTTCTGGAAGGGTTGGTCGGTCCGACCCAAAAACAAGCAGATTTTAGAGTACAGTGCTCCGCCTTAAGGTACCGTTACACAACACGAAGTTGGAACGATGTCGGCAACGATCTAGTGGGTGCGCGGTCGTTGCAGACATCGTTTTCACATCGTTGGTGAGATGTCACACATCTAGATATCATGGACGACTCACCAACGCACAACCCAGCGAACCATACCTGTTCATAACTGTGAATGGGCGAAGTCGTAAATGACATCGTTATCGCTGTGTCAAACACAACGATATACCAGGTTGGCTGATCGTTGATTGTGTGGTTTTAGAACATGTTCTCAAACCTGCGATCAGCGATCCAACGATTTATCGTTACAACTTTGCAGAGTCACACGCAACAACGTCCTAACGATGTTGTTTCAACGCCTACAAATCCGTGACGTATAAGCGATATCGTGAACGATGTTGTGCCGTAAAACGGGGCCTTAACAGCAACCTGTCCATGGGAAGCTATCTAAATAAGGTGCCTGGCTCTGAGGGAGTGATCACATCACCAATTTTACAGAGTAGAAAAAAAAATACAGAAAACCCTCCAAAAATTACCCAGAACATTAGGTGGTATAAGTACAATACAAACACATTTACACCATGTTCATTTCACTGACATTTTTCCTCTTGTGTTTTGTCTGTAACATGACCATCTTATGCTCTTGTTGCCCATTTTTCTGTTTTTTGTTCCTGTATTTTTTGTACTCTGTACAAATGAGGATGTGGTCCCTCCCTCTGAGCTTGGCAATTCAACTATATAGCTTCCCATGCACCAGTAGCTGTAAGTCAGAGCACTTTTCTTCTCTGCCCTTATTCACATTAATGCGTGTCAGTACATAAGGTAAGGTAATACTAGAGTAGGACCGTCCCGATGGGTACACCTTGCTGCTGTGGGAGGACTTCTATGCTTTTTGATCAGTGTTAACCAAGTACCCTATGTTATTTAAATGTTCAACTACTATTTACTTATTTACTTTATTACAGGATTGCCTCTGACTCCTGGGTTTGTCTGTGAAATGGCCATGGTGTGAACGTGCTCCTATTGCACATATTTTTTCAGTTCTGCTTTGGAATTAGCAGTGCAGTCAAAACCAGCGTGCATGGTTCCCATCGATTCACACAAATAAGTTATTTATCATAACCACAATACAACCGGCCTGATTCATCTCATGTGGTTCCCAAGTACGAACTCATTCTACGCCATGTGCAGGATAATTTTGTTTTTGATGAACTAGACTGTGCTCTATGCCTTAAGATGGGATATCTCTATAGCACGTAGAAGAGACAGAACCGTAACACATAAGAGACAGTGTGACTCCTTTAAATTATAGTTTACAGCACTTAGTTATACCTCAGCTATTTCCTTCCTGCGTTGTCAGACACAAGATAGAACATAAATGACTTTTATTTTTGGGATTAATCTTCAAGTCTTCAAAAAGTATGGAAAAGTTAATTTATTTGATTATATTATGCTCATGTAATGACACATACTAAATCAAGCTATATATCAGTTCATTTTTCATCTGAATTAAGACTTTAATATTTGCCAAGTGACTGAAATGATATTAGTTTTTTAACGTATGGCCCCTAGATGGAAAAAAACACACATGCAAAAACCAACAACTACGGTATAATTACCGAGCATGCAGAGGCGAATTATGCTAATGTACAGAGGACACACTGCCATGAATCAGAATCTGATCAGAATCCTCCTCATGACCACCCCTATCTTATTCTAGTGTATCCTCACCAATCCCCTGAACACTTGTGTGCTCATTAAATGATCAATATTTCAGCATTGATGCCAATTTATTTTCTTAACCTAAATCACAATTTGCAGGGTATCAGCTTTCAAAAGAGTCATTTATACAACCAATGGATGAATTTAACGTCAGGTTATAAGCTTTTATTTACATGACATGGATAAGTGACATAACTTCTGTCAGGGAGTGTAGACTGTGAGCCATCGTGGACAGGGTCCTCTCTTCTACTGTACCTATGTGTGCCTTGTATTGTTCATGATTATGTATGGGCCTTGTAGCTTTCCTGGTATATATGACCCCCTTCCTGGTATATATGGCCCTTGTATATGACCTCGTCCTGGTACCCTGGCATATACAGTGCTGTGCAAATTAATTGGGACAAAGCAAGTCTTTACTTGTTTTTCTTGCATTAATTTTACTATTTCTGATAAATGTTTTATCAGTTCTTTGTGTTGTTTTCCTTTTTCTTCCACATTTCCCTTTTTGTTTTGGAGAAAACGATCCAGTTTCATTGTATGTGACTTATTCTTGAAACGGTAGATTTTCCAATACCAATGGTGGAAGCGATTTCTCTTACAGTCAGACTTGTATCTTCATTAATAATAATTCTAGACCTCTTCCGTGGAGTAACATCCATTTTTACAGGCATGAATCACACGGAGAGAAAAAGTACACTAAACCACTCCTCACAGAAACAAGCTCTCAACTGAAGCTGAGGGGGCAGCTAGCTGTTATGTCCTGACTAAAACCAGTCAAACCACATTTTGTTACTCAAGGTTGTACACTCACTGACTGGTAACCAACTTATGATTTTACTTAAAAAATGCTTTGTCCCTGGGTGCCCCTTGTCACCCATACTTTATGCTATCGCGATTGAGCACTTAGCAAATGCACCAAGAGGGTCTATGGACATTGAAGGTGTTTGGATTAGGAACACCCACTTTAAATTAGCCCTTTATGCTGACGACCTTTAGGTCTGTATATCGAACCCTCTTGTCGCCTTTCCAGTGCTCATCTGAAAATTCTTGAATTTTGAAGAAGTTTAAAATTTCAAAGTTAATTACACAAAAACTAAAATTCTCAACCTCACCCTTCCAGATGCCTTGGTACTCCATCTTAAATACTCTTTCTAATTTCGGTGGGAGGACGGGGCGCTGAGGTATCTGGGTGTCGCTCTCCCCAGGGATTTTGATGATCTTTTCTCCTTTAACTATACTCCACTATTAAATAACACCTTGGCAGAACTGAGGAGATTTGACAAAACCCAGCTCTCATGATTTGGTCGAATAAATGCCAATAAAATGGACATTTTGCCCAAATTCCTTTATTTGTTTCAAACTGTCCCTATTGCTATCCCGGCCCAATTTTTTCAGTGATTAGATTCTGCGCTCTGCAAATTCGTATGGGGTTCCAGAAAACCCCGCATCCCTTTTTCGATCCTAACAAACTCAAAATTGAGAGGCGGGGCTGGACTCCCACACTTCCAATATTATTACCACACTGTGCTTCTGTCCAGGGTTATTGATTGGAGGTACACAGCATAAGCAATGGGTACACATAGAAAACCTACTTTCACCTACGCCTTTACTCTGGTTACCGTGGATGCAGTCTCGCAGCAGACCCCCGACTACACAATTTTCCCCACTCCCGCAGGCTTTCCTAGGCTTCTGGGACAATTGAGGAGGGAGAACGCGTCTGGCCAAATTCCCCTCTGCCCTGGGACCTCTCTTTAACAATCAGAACTTCCCCCCGGCAGTCGGGAGACAAACCTTTTTGGAATGGAGGGCACCTGATTCTCCCTGCCTGGCAAAAGTGGCGAAACGGCTTTCCGGGCTCTCTGGAATGGGAGCTTTGCAAGACTTAGAGGGGGGGGCCAGTATCTTGGTTGGAACTCTCACAACTGAAAGCATATATGATGCCATCTGGCATGAGGCCACCCACTGGCCAGGAGACTCTATTGCTTTCATTAGAACCAACATCTCACTTCATTTCTCTCATGAATTACATGATCTCGGAGACTGACTCCCTGCCATACCTCATTTCGAGGCTTGGCAGAATGACCTTCAGATCAATCTCTCAGATACTGAATGAAAAAATGTTTTCACATTAACCCACAAAATGTCGATATCTTGCAGCTTCCAGGAAACGAACTACAAGATTCTAACTAAGTGGTATAGGTGCACGGCTGTCCTCCACAAGATATTCCCCTCAGTCTCCAGCATGTGTTGGAGATGTGGCGAGGAGGAGGGCACTATGTTACACGTTTGGTGGCATTGCAGGCCTCTAAGAGCCTTTTAGCTTGAAATATTTTCTATCTACGATTCCATATCTGCCACACAATATACTCCCTTGCCTCAGATTGCATTACTGTCTTTGATCCCGGGTTCCCTTTCTCTGATCAAACGAGGCCTCTTCCGCTTCCGCTTTTGCCCCATGGTGGCTAGAGCCTTAATCCCACGTCATTGGAGATCCACGGTTGTTTCTTCTATAGTGGAGTGGGTGAAGGAAATGGACAGAATATGTCAGATTGAGTCTCTAATGGCACATGATAATGAAACATGGGACAAACATCAGAGACTGTGGACTCCTTGGTGGTATTTCCAAGACGGTCCCCTTTTGTCCCACCAGTTACAAAATACATAAAACAAGACTGGAACATGGGACGGGTCCCTGGTTATTCCCTTCCACTACCTTCCCCCTTCTCTTTCTCTGCCTTCACTTTCTTCTTTCTAATTCTTTCCTTTCTTTTCCTACCTCTTCTTCCTAAACCCTTATCACTACTTTAGAAATTTTTTTCTATACCCTCAGTGCAACCTGAGTTCTTCTCCCATTCTGATAATATGCTGATGAAGCGCTTCTTAGTGCTTCGCTGAGAAGACTATTGACCTAATTAACCTTATAACACTTATATTGCTATATTGAATATTCTGTTTCTCCCCATTTACGAGGTTTTGATATATTGGCTTTATCTTGCTTTAAGACACTATTGGCTTATATTGATTGCTGGACAATATATGATGGCACTTTTTACCATTTACCTTATGTGCCTCCCCTGTTTCCTCATAGACTGTAGCTTGTGAGCAGGGTCCTCACTCCTCATGGTATCTGGTGAATCTTTTGTTACTCTGTATTGTCTCATATTGTTTGTATATATCCCCTATGAATTGTAAAGTGCTAGGGAATATGTTGGCACTATATACCATATTTTTTGCTTTATAAGACGCACTGGATTATAAGACGCACCCAGATTTTGGAGGTGGAAAATAGGGAAAAAAATATTTGAAGCAAAAAATGACTTTGATATGACAGTCAGGCCCTGCGACCAGTCAGCGCTGGCATCTGTCTCCTTCGGATGCAGGAACAGCATGTGAGCAACACCAATGACTTCTTGCTCCAGTGTCTGATGGCGGGGAGACAGACGCCAGCACTGACTGGTCGGAGGGCTGAGTCTCATATCAATGTCACATGGGAGATGACTATGCAACTTCTGACAATGTTGGAACCGCTGCAGCATCGTGGGTAAGTATGGTCTTTTTTAGGCTGGCTTCACACTAGCGTTCCCCTCCGCTGCTTCCTGTGGAGGGGGACCGCAAGCTGAGTGCAGGCACCGCAAGTCCCTATGTTTAACATGGGGACGCGGGTGCCTGCGCTCAGGGGCAGATTGGCATGGCACCCATTCACCGCCATGTATGATTTGTACGCATGCGTATACTTGCGCACAAATCACACACACTCTCGTCCACACCCTGAATGCGACATGTGTTCCTAGTGCGGACGAGACTGTATGATTTGTGCGCATGCATCCGCCTGCGTACAAATCATACATTGCAGTGAATGGGTGCGCACGCCAATCTGCACCCGAGCGCAGGCACCCACGTCCCGATGTTAAACATAGGGACTTGCAGTGCCTGCGCTCAGCTTGCGGTCCCCCTCCGCAGGACGCCGCAGAGGGGGACACAAGTGTGAAGGCAGCCTTAATTATACAAGGGCCAAAAAGGTGAATGAGATGGGATTTGTTCATGTAGTGGCAACCCCTTTAAGAACTATAACTCCCAGCATGTACTGTAGATCCTATAGCATGCTTGAACTTCTAGTTAAGCACAGTATTGGCAGTGTTAACTTTATTAGTGGTTATGTTACATATACATGTGCACTCACTTTAATGTATCCTGCTTTGCCATCACCCTGCTGAAATCAAGGAAGTGGCGATAGTCTGCAGATCAAGTTCTGATGTGATGTACTGTATGAGGGAGGGCCAGGGAGGGGGTCTATACACTGCTGAAATACCATGCTCCAGCCCTGTCTCCTAATTACAAGTCACCACAGAGCTTGACCTGTAGATGCAGGACGTAGATACAGGAGCTGTACACTGGTGTTATGCAGGCTCCAGCCCTGCTCTCCATACACAGAAGCTCCTCAACTGCAGACCGAGCTTCCTGGATTTCTGCACTGTGCAGGGCTCAGCAGGACACATTACACTGAGCAGAGGGAGTGAGGCCAGGACACTGTGACAAGGTACCGATCTCCCTGCTCTGCCCCTGTCTTGACATGGCAGTGAATCAGCACAAAGCTCAGTGCTGATTCACTTACAGCAGCTGTGCCCTGCTCCTCCGTTCTCACTATCTCCAGCACACAGTCTCCCCAGCCACTGCAGGAAGCTGGAGAGAGACCATGTGTGCCGGCTAAGCAGCTTCACCTGCTCCCCCTGCTCTCACCTCTCCGCGCTGTCTTCAGTGCAGAGAGGTGGGTGGGGACTGGGAGCAGTGAAGTGAATATCTAAGTAGATAATGAGCCGGGGACACGTGGTGCTCCTGCCGCCTGATTCTTCAGCAGGGACCATTCCCTGCCACTTCTGTCCCCAATTCACTGCTGTCCCCCCCTCCCAAGCAACTGAGGATGCTAGAATGTTATATTCCTTTTATAAGACGCACCCAGGGGCGGGCTGGCCCAGGTGGCAGGGGCTGGTGGTATAGTCCACATTTCGGGCCGCCCCCTACAGAAACGGGCCGCGGGAGTCGGCCGGCGCTGCGAGAGCACATGACGCTGGAGGTCCGGGATGAGGTAAAGGCTGACAGCACCCCCCCCCCCCCCAGTCCTCAAGTCAGGCTGACAGCACCCCCCCCCCCCGGTCCTTAAGTCAGGCTGACAGCACCCCCCCCCCCCGGTCCTCAAGTCAGGCTGACAGCACCCCCCCCCCCCCCACCGCTCCTCAAGACGGGGCCGGCAATGGAAATCTGCCACCCAGGTATAGAGGCTCCAGCCAGCCCCTGGACGCACCCCCACTTTCCTCCAAAACTTGGGAGGAAAAAAAGTGCGTCTTATAAAAGGAAAAATACGGTAAATAAAATTATAATTATTATTATTATTATAAATGTCCAGAAAGCTCCTATGACGGGTGAAATGATCTTCTGGTTTGTACAAAAAATCATCGTTCTGTGTAATTAATAACTGTGCCACCAAGAAGAATAGCATCATATGTGCACTGCTGCATCTATTACAGATAATCCGGTGCACATCTAAAGTGCGCACTTAGGCCTGTTGTACATGTAATGCTGGGTTGCGTTTGCCTTCATTTGCGTTTTTACCACTAAAAACGCATGTTTTTGGCTCCATAGAGTTTAATTGAAACGCACGCAAAAACGTATGTCATTTTCTGCAACCACAAAAACACATGCGTTTTTGCAAACGTAGCCCAAAATGTTCCAGAAAACGTTTTGGGTTGTGTTTGCAAAAACGCATTCATTTTTGCGTTTGCTGAAAATGACATGCGTTTCCATTATACCCTATGGGGCCAAAAACATATGCATTTTTAGCAGTAAAAATGCATAGAAACGCAAATGAAGGCAAACGCAACCCAGCATTACATGTGAAAATGTCCTTAGTGTATGTTCCCACTCCTCTTCTTTCCTTTTTTTCTGCAGCAAAACCTCCTCTCTTGTCTTTAAAAAATGCAGTTGAATTTTTGCACGTTCTCATTGCTTTTAGTGGTGAAAAAAGCTACTAGAAGAACTGACATGCTGCTTCTTTCAAAAATGAAGCAGTTTTACATTTCCATCAGAAAAAAAGCAAGTGTGTTTGTGTGTGTGTATGTACTTATATGTATGTGTGTGTATATAGGCATGTGCATATGTATGTGTGTGTGTGTATGTATGTATGGTGTGTATATGTGTGTGTGTGTGTGTGTGTGTAAATGTGTGCCCGTAACGCAGAAGGCTGGTTTCACACTGCAGTTTTTCCCAGAAAGTGCCTCCAAAACCCAGAACAGGTGTCAGTCTTTCAATTATAGTTTTTCTCTGCACGTTTCTGGCTATGTGCACACGGTCCGGAGGAGCTGCGTCTTGAACACTGCTCCTCCGGACCTGAGTGAAGCCGTGGGTGCCCGCAGAGAGACCGCAGCCGCCCTGTACTCACCATGTGTGGTGGGTGCAGGGCGGCTTCTCCCTGCAGTCTCTCTGTGGCAGCCACTTCCGACTCCGCAGCATGAAATAAACATGCTGCGGCGGAGCGGACTGCTGGCGACCCACACTGTAGCTCCAAACACGCTCTGGGCGAGTTAAGCATAGTGAGGATGGGATTTCTTGAAATCCCATCCACTATGCTTTTACTGTACTACGCAGCGTTTTGGACCCAGTGGCTCTGTCCAAAACGCTGCGTATACTGATTGTGAGCACACACCCTCACTCCTGGTTTTGGATTACAAAACCTGATGAATCCTGATTAGAGAAAAACTGCAGTGTGAAAGCAGCCTAAATGAAAACAACAATATTCCACTGTATGTACGTATGTGCGTATGTGTATATGTGGGTGTGTACAGTGAAGGAAATAATTATTTGACCCCTTGCGAATTTTGTAAGTTTGCCCACTGCCAAACACATGAACAGTCTATAATTTTAAGCGTAGGTTAATTTTAACACTGAGAGATAGAATATCAAAAATAAAATCCACAAAATCACATTGTCTAAATTATATAAATGTTGCAGAGAGAAATAAGTATTTGATCTTTCTGACAAACAAGACTTAATACTTGTTGGCAAAAAACCTTGTTGGCAAGCAAAGCAGTCAGATGTTTTTTGTAGTTGATTATGAGGTTTGTGCACATGTCAAGAGGAATTTTGGTCCACTCCTCTTTGCCGATCGTCGCTATATCATTAAAATTTTGAGCTTGGAAACTCGGAGCTTCAGCTCCCTCCATAAATTTTGTATGGGATTAAGGTCTGGAGACTAGGTAGGGCACTCCATATACCTTAATGTGCTTGTTTTTGAGCCACTCCTTTGTTGCCTTGGCTGTATGTTTTAGGTCATTGTTGTGCTGGAAGACCAAGCCACCACCCATTTTTAATGTCCTAATGGAGGGAGGAAGGTTGTCACTCAGAATTTTACAGTACATGGCTCCATCTATTGTCCTATTGATGCAGTGAAGTAGTGAGGTGACCTTAGCAGAGAAAACCCCCCAAAACATGTTTCCACCACCATGCTTGACTGTGTGGACTGTGTTCTTTGGATCATAGGCAGCATTTCTCTTGCTCCAAACATGGGGAGTTGAGTTAATGCCGAAGAGCTAAATTTGTGTCTCATCTGACCACAGCACCTTCTCCCAATCACTCTCAAAATCACCAAGGTGTGTATTGGGAGACTTCAGATTGGCCTGCACATGTGCCTTTTTGAGCAGTGGGACTTTGCAGGCACTGCAGGATTTTAATCCAGTACAGCTGGGGTGGGGAACTCCAGGCCTCGAGGGCCGCACACAGTGCAGGTTTTCATGATTTCCTTAGTATTGCACAGGTGATAGTATAATCACCAGTACTGGTGATGATTCCAGACTCTGTGCAATACTAAGGAAATCATGAAAACCTGCACTGTGTGCGGCCCTCGAGGCCTGGAGTTCCCCACCCCTGCATTACAGCATAATGTGTTACCAATGGTTTTATTGGTGACAGTGGTCACAGCTCCATTGAGATGATTGACAAGTTCCCCCCGTGTAGTTTTAGGCTGACCTCTCACCTTCCTCATGATCCTGGATACTCGCGGTGAGATTTTGCATGTAGCCCCAGATCGATGACAATTGTCACTCATTTTGTATGTCTTCATTTTCTTACTATTGCACTAACAGTTGTCTCCTTCTCACCCAACTTCTTACTTATGGTTTTGCAGCTCATTCCAGCCTTGTGCAGTACCCTGATGAAGGTGCCAGGATAGGTGCCGAAACGCCTTGGTGAATAAAGGAGATCGTTGCTTTGGAACCTTGCCTTCCTTGTGACTTCTTGGAGACATCGATCCCTTGTGACTCCATTGAGACAGCAGCGCGGACCGTGACACACCATCTTCCCAATATATGAGCATTTTTCCACGTACGAGTGGTTGGTGGAGGTCCTGCAGCAGCTTTAAACCGAATGCTTATAAACCAGTTGTGGGTCACACAACTGGGGCAGGTGAGTGTACACCTATTGATATACTCAGTGTGTCACTAGTAATAGGACACTATTGCGCCTCTTGTCTCTCTCCTTTTTGTATTTATATAGATACTGAACCTGAGAAACATCATAAAGCAGAAGGGAGATGCGAGAAGTAACAGTCGGTTCAGACACCAGACACACGGAAAACAGAACTAGTGTTACACATGAGTATAGAGACAGGGCTTATGGTCAGTAACTTCTTGAAAATGTATCATAAGGAAAGTTCTTGGAAAATGACTTAAGTTTTGATCGGAAACAGTAGTTATTGAGCATTAATGTAGCCTTCATTCATAACAGGCAGAAAGATTTTACTTCGATAAAAAATAAATGAAGACTGACGGACCCGAAAGAAAAAAATATGGACGTTATCCCCAGTGCCTTCATAGGACTTTTGTCCAGGTGTCAGGAAAAAGCCAAGGTTTACATTTCTCTCATTCCCCGAGACCTAGGAACAGACATGGTTGGGCTTACTCCTGTCCCCACAATGTACTTTCCAGGTCATCCCTCTAGCACCATCACTCTCATTCCCCTCTTTTGAGGTCAACACAATTAGGCTCTTCCATCTCCTCCCCCTCAGAGTAGCGGTGGCATGCCGCCCTCCAGGGTCACCCACCCAGTTCCTCGACCATTTCTCCGCATGGCTACCACATTGCATGTCCTCAGTATTACCAACCCTCATCCTGGGAGACTTCAACATCCCCATAAACAGCCCCATCTCCCCATCTGCATCCAGCTCCTATCTCTAACCACATCTCTTGGCCTCTCTCGACCTCTGAGACATACAAGGATGGTAACACCCTTGACCTGATCTTTGTCCGGCTCTGCTCAACCTCCTCCTTAGATAATTCACCTCTTCCACTCTCTGACCACAACATTCTCTCCTTCACACTCACAAACCCTCACCCACAGTCTGACCTATTACACATTCAAAAATCTAAAGGACATTAACCCTCATACATTCACAGACTCCCTACACTCATCACTGTCCCCAATCTTCTCATTCTCCTGTCCCGATCTGGCAGTAATCACTTAAATGACTCTCTCAGAAGTTCCCTGGACCAAGTAGCGTCCCTCACCCTCAGAAACTCCAAACACAGAGTGAAACAGCCCTGGCTCACATCATAAACTCGATTTTTCCAGCGATGCTCTAAGAGTGCTGAACGTCTATGGAGGAAAACCCGTACTCCAGAAAATTGAATTCACTATTTATGCTGAGAACTTACAACTCTGCCCTTCACCTTGCCAAACAATCTTACTTCACCACCCTGATCTCCTCACTATCCAACAACCCAAAAAAACTCTTTGACACCTTTCACTCTCTCCTCAGTCCTAAAGTGCAGGCCCCTATCACTGTCCTCTGTGCTGATGACGTGGCTTCTTAATTCACAGAGAAAATAGAAAACATCCGTTAGGAAATCAACTCCCAACCTCAAATCGCTATTACTCCTACCTCTTCCCACATTTCCTGCGGCTACTCTCCACTTTTGACCCAGTCACAGGAGAAGACGTCTCCAGGCTCCTCTCTTCCTCTCGTCCCACCACATGCACTGCTGACCCCATCCCCTCTCACCTACTCCAGTTTTTCTCTCCAGTGGCCACCACTCACCAAACCAAAATCTGTATTCTCTCCCTCTCTTCTGGCATCTTCCCCTCCTCCTTCAAACACTCGATCATTACTCTATTATTAAAGAAAACTTCACTTGACGCATCCTGCACAAACAACCAGTCTCCAATCTCCCCTTCATTTCTATACTCCTGGACCACCTGGTCTACTCCCGCCTCCCTCATTACCTCTCCACTCACTCTCTTCAAGACCCATTACAGTCTGGTTTCTGCCCCCTACATTCTACAGAAACTTCTCTCACCAAAGTGACCAAAGACCTTCTGACAGAAAAACATAATGGTGACCACTCTCTGCTTATCCTTCTTGATCTCTCTGCAATCTCTGACACTGTTGACCACCATCTCCTATTCTCCATGCCGCACCAAGGACACGGCTCTCTCTCTCTTCCTATCTTTCTGACCGCTCTTTCAGTGTGTCATTTGCTGGCTTCACTTCCTCCCCTCTTCCTCTCACTATTGGGGTCCCTCAGGGTTCAGTCCTTGGACCACTTCTCCCTCTACACAGCCCCGATTGGACAGACCATCAGCAGATTTGGCTTTCAGTACCATCTTTATGCTGATGAAACACAACTTTACACTTCTTCCCCTGACCTTAGTCCCGGTCTAATAAAGAACAACAATGACTGTCTAACTGCAGTTTCCAATATCATGTCCGCTCTCTTACCTGAAACTCAACCTTTCCAAAATTTAACTTCTTCTGCTTCCGCCCGCCACTAACCATCCTAAATATGACATCTCTCTCTCAGTGTGTGGCACCACTATAACGCCTAGTCAGCAGGCTCACTGTCTGGGTGTTATGTTTGACTCTGAACTTTCCTTCACCCCATATATAGAATCTCTCGCTCGCTCTTGCCATTTGCAGCTGAAGAACATCTCTAGAATTCAACCCTTTCTCACCTTGGAAACCACAAAAACCCTCACTGTGGCCCTGATTTACTCCCGCCTTGACTATTGTAATTCTCTTTTAATTGGCCTCCCCCGTACTAGACTCTCCCCTCTCCAGTCCATCCTTAATGCAGCAGCCAGGATCACCTATCTAGCTAACCGTTACTCGGACGTTTCTGCTCTATGCCAGTCATTACACTGGCTGCCTGTACACTATAGGATCCAATTCAAACTGCTTGTTCTCACCCACAAAGCTCTTCACAGTTCAGCACCTGCCTACATCTCCTCCCTCATCTCTGTCTATCACCCCACCCATTCTCTTCGCTCTGGAAGTGACTTTACCTCACTTCTGCATTAATCCGAACCTCCCACTCCCGACACTAAGACTTCTCCCGAGCTTCACCAATTCTCTGGAATGCTCTACCCAAAGAAATTAGGTGTATCCACAACTTACATAGTTTCAGGCGATCCCTAAAAACACATCTTTTTAGGGCGGCCTATCATGATCCCTAGTTAGAGTCATCTAGACATAGCCTATTCACTCCATAAGTCTCAAATGCATCACAAATAATGGTTGGTGGCCACTTATACTGCTCCTATCTGTTCCCCATCTCCTCAAGTTGACTATACCATCATTGTAAATAAGCAAATGTACTTTGTGTCACCCCCACCTCATTGTTAGATTGTAAGCTCTTATGAACAGGGCTGTCATTATTTTGCTCTAATTATTGTATTGTATTATGTTTTGTATTGTATTGTTTTTTGTATTGTATTGTATTGTACTTTCTGATAATTGTTTCTTATGATTGTTTAAACATGAACCTCTGTATTGTGAAGCGCTGCGGAATATGTTGGTGTATATAAATAAAGATTATATTATTATTATATTATTATAAGATGGCCAGTTCATGTTCTCCCTCAGAGCAGATGCCAAGGGGCCTGATCTTTGGGGCTAATGCAAGATCGATGAACTGCATGTTGTATGTATAGCTTCAGAGATTTCTGGTACAATATAGATATATTTTACTAATTGTGTAATACAGCATATGTTCCACAGGAAACCAGCATCTGTTTTAACTGGCAGAATAGCATATATTCCCAAAAAGACCAGCACTTGTCATGTCTATTAAATATTGTTTCACTACCAATGAAGGGAGGGAGCACCACTAATTGTAAAGCATATCAGAGGTGGGTGCTCACCATGCCAAACAACCGCTATATATAACAAGAAAAACATTTAGCATATATATAAAGGGAGCACACCCGAAAATGTATTCAAATAAGTACAAAGCTTTATTTACAAATATGTAGACAAACATATTAAAAACAGTTTAAAAACATAGAGGGGCCCCAAGCCATAACAATAGCAGCCTTCAGTCCACAATAGTTTGTTATATCCTGTTGGATAAATACAATTGTACACATTGATGTTATGATAAGCTCATTTTTCTATGTGAATTATTACGCAATATGATAATAATTTTCTTGGGGCTCCTCTATGTTTTTAAACTCTTTTTAATATGTTTGTCCACATATTTGTAAATAAAGCTTTGTACTTATTTGAATATATTTTCGGGTGTGCTCCCTTTATATATATGCTAAATCTTTTCCTTGTTATATGAAAACTTGGTTCATTGATCCATGTTAAACTCCAAGTAGAAAAATAAATGAATATGCACAGTGGTACAGAGCAATGCACAGGGGAACCACAGACGCAACATCTGACCTCAGCCGTCCTTATTAGGTCACCGCCTAGGGACCGAGGTCACAAACATGTTGCTTCTGTGGCTCCTCTTTACCACTTCATATTCATTTATTTTTCTATTTGATGGCACAGTGGCTCAGTGGTAGCATTATAGTCTTGCAGCACTGAGCTCCTGGGTTCAAATCCCACCAAGGAAATCATCTGCAAGGAGTTTGTGTAGGTTTCCTCCCACACTCCAAAGACATACTGATAGGATGTTTAGATTGCAAGTCCCAATGGGGACAGTGTTACTGATGTATGTAAAGTGGTGTGGAATCAATAGTGCTATATACGGTATAAGTGAATAAATATAATTATTATAATACTTGGAGGTTAACATGAATCAATAAACCTAGTTTTCATGGATATGACAAGCACTGGTCTCCTTTGGAATATATGCTATTCTACCTCTGAGCCTTCTGACAGGTGAGCTGACTTGTTTTTTTCTTAATTGTCTAATATGTTTGTGCTCATCCCAGTTACATGGCTCACTACAAGAGATGTACAGGTAAAACAGGTTTGTGTATAATATGTGACTTCAGATTTTGTGTTATTCTGAGCCTAATGAAGAGCCCTTACAGTCTGGAAAGCTTGCTATTTATTACCATCTCTTCAGTTAGCCATTAAAAGGTATCAATCCCTGAGAACTCTCAATTGATAACAAAAACTTTCTACAAGAGATGTACACTACCGTTCAAAAGTTTGGGGTTACCCAGATAATTTTGTTTTTTCCATGAAACTCATGCTCTTATTTATCAAATGAGCTGCAAAATGAATAGAAAATGTAGTCCAGACATTGACAAGGTTAGAAATAATTATTTTTATTTGAAATAATAATTTTCCCCTTTAAACTTTGCTTTTGTCAAAGAATGCTCCCTTTGCAGCAATTACAGATTGCAGACCTTTGGCGGGTACTATCTAATGAAGCTGCCAGTTGAGGAGCTGTGTGGCATCGATTTCTCAAACTAGAGACTCTAATGTACTCGTCTTGTTGCTCAGTTGTGCAGCGGGGCCTCCCACTTCTCTTTCTACTCTGATTAGGGCCTGTTTGTGCTCTTCTCTGAAAGGAGTAGTACATGCCATTGTAGGAAATCTTCAGTTTCTTGGAAATGTCTTGCATGGAATAGCCTTCATTTCTAAGAACAAGAATAGACTGTCGAGTTTCACCTGAAAGTTCTCTTTTTCTGTCCATTTTGAGAGTTTCATAGAACAAACCATGACCTTCAAAGGAAGGTCAATTTTATAGCTTTTCTAATTAGCCAAACCGTTTTCAGCTGTGCTAACATACTAAGACTAAGGATTTTGTATCCGAAACGCGTCACGCGTGGAGGAAGGGGGCTGCGTACCCCACTAATGCTTTTAAGGATGTCTGAATAAAGATCTGGAATTTTAACTGCAATAAGTCTGGTGCCGGAGTTCCTTCAATATTTGTTCACGTGCCACATTAACAATGTATAGAGTGTATTTCTGAATTATTTAATGTTAGCTTAATTTAAAAAAAATGTGCTTTTCTTTCAAAAAAAAGGAAATTTCTAAATGACCCCAAACTTTTGAACGGTAGAGTATACTGTCCAAGCGATGAACCACTACAGTTGGAAGTTATCAGGACTGGTCTCCAGCCTGCGTAAGTCAATTAACATTCACTGACAGCAAGTGTTCATGATGGGCCCAACATTCAGGTAATCCAAGCAATGATGGAAGGACCACATTGTGAGCCTCCTTGGGCATCTGTCTTGGAGGCAAGAATAGTAACATAGTTTTTAAGGTTGAAGGAAGATTTTAAGTCCATCTAGATCAACCCATAGCCTAACATGACAAACCCCTCGAAAAAGCATCCACGCGAAACGTGCGTTGGGATTGCAACGGGCAGTGGTACTGGGCACAGAATCAGGCACCTTACTTTATAACCTTATGGGTGAGTCGGATGAATGAATGGTTGCTGTTCATTGCAATCCTCTGTGACGCATTAACCCTTAATTTTTATTACTGCATTAACTGTGACTGAGCTCAGCCCTCTTTCCTTTGGGATCTCCTCATCATTTATTTTCTATATATGTGTGTATTTGTACTTGTGCTTTTATTCTAATAAAATGTATATCATGTTTGGACATTAACTCCCGAGTAGTTTTACCTAACATGTTGATCCAGAGGAAGGCAACACTAGCTCCACATTGAGGAAAAAAATTCCTTCCTGACTCCACATACGGCAATCAGACTAATTCCCTGGATCAACACCCTATCAAAGAATCTAGTATATATAACTGGTAATATTCTAGTCTTCAAGAAAGGCATTCAGGCCATTCTTAAATGTTAGTAGTGACTCACTCATTACAACATCATGTGGCAGAGAGTTCCATAGTCTCACTGATCTTAAAGAACAGAATCCGGTGATTATGATTAAACCTTCTTTCCTCCAGACGTAGAGGATGCCCCCTTGTCCCCGTCTCAGGCCTAAGAGTAAAAAGATCATTAAAAAGGTCTGTGTACTGTTCCCTCATATATTTATACATTATTATAAGATCACCCCATAGCCTTCGTTTTTCCAAACTAAATAACCCTAAGTTTAATAACCTGTCTTGGTATTGCAGACGCCTCAGTCCTCTAATAACCTTGGTCGCTCTTCTCTGCACCCACTCTAGTTCAGCTATGTCTTTCTGATACACCGGAGACCAGAACTAGTGACTTGTATAGAGGTAAAATTATGTTCTCCTCATGAACATCTATGCCTCTTTTAATACATCCTATTATTTTATTTGCCTTTGCAGCAGCTGCCTGACACTGGCCACTAAATGTGAGTTTGTCATCTACCCATACACCCAGGTCTTTTGCCCAGTGTTTTACAATTATACATTTTATTTCCTCTGCCCAAGTGCATGACCTTACATTTATCCCCATTAAAGTTAATTTGCCATTTATCAGCCCAAGCTTCTAGTTTACATAAATCCTCCTGTAATATAAAATTGTCCTCCTCTGTATTAATTACCCTGCAGAGTTTAGTGTCATCTACAAATATTGAGATTCTACTCTGTATACTCCCTACAAGGTCATAAATAAATATGTTAAAAAGAAGTGGGCCCAATACTGACCCCTGTGGTACCCCACTATTAACTGTGACCTATTCTGAGTGTGTTCCATTAATAACCACCCTTTGTTTCCTATCACTAAGCCAGTTCTTAACCCACTTACACATATTTTCCCCTATCCCCATTGCTCTCATTTTATGTATCAACCTTTTGTGTAGCACTGTAGCAAAAGCTTTTGAAAAGTCCATATACACCACGTCTACATCATTTCTTTGGTCCAGTCCACAACTTACCTCTTCATAAAGTTTATCAGATTAGTTTGACAGGAACGGTCCCTCGTAAACCCATGTTGATATTGGGTCATGAGGTTACTTTTCTTCAGATACTCCAGTATAGCATCTATTAGAAAACTCTCTTACCCACATTACAGGTTAAGTTTACTGGCGTACAATTTCCAAGTTCAGTTTTTGTCCTCTGTTTGAATATTGGCACCACATTTGCTATACGCCAGTCCTGTGGTACAGACAGTTATTATGGAATCTTTAAATATTAAAAATAATGGTCTATCTAAGACAGTACTTAATTCCTGCAGTACTCTGGGGTGTATGCCATCCGGGCCTGGGGATTTGTCAATTTTACTGATTTTTAGGCGGTGCCGTACTTCCTGCTGGGTTAAGCAGGTGACATTTAATGGAGATTTTTTGTTATCACTGATCATGTTGTCTGCCAGGGGATTTTCTTGTGTAAATACTGTTAAAAAAAAGTCATTTAACATCGTGGCTTTTTCCTCATCCTCGTCCACCATTTCACCCAGACTATTTTTAAGGGGGTCCATGTAGCCTCTCTACTACACATCTTATTAAACGATACTTGAAAACTTATTATTTTGTGATCACTATTACCCAAGTGACCTCCAACCCGTATATTTGATATGCGGTCCGGCCTGTTGGTTAATATTAGGTCTAGCAGTGCCCCCCTTCTTGTCGGGTCCTGAACCAGTTGTGAAAGGTAATTGTCTCTCATAATTGTCAAAAACCTATTACCTTTGCTGGAACTACAGTGCTGGGATGCTTAACAGCATGGCACAGAATATTATTCACTATTATTAGATAGGCAGCTAGTAAACCCTAAATACACCATAGAAATCCATCCCTCTGTGCTAGGTACAACAAGGCGATCATAGCGACCCGAACATCTGCCATGTGTTATGCATCACTCAGATATCCCATTCAAATTCATATTAAACACATGGCTGAAGAGCTGACAAATGGAGGACCTGGAGCCCCCTTGATATTTAGGCACCTCACGCTGTCTAAGAGAAAGAATAGAATACGATCAAGTCAAGTCCTCATCAGTGCTCCTAGTACCCCATTATCTGTACGCTGCACAGAGGTTGCCATGTAGACAATGGATGGAGTGGTTATCCCACCATTAGCATTTCTGCATTTATGGCATATCTATAGGACATTTGCAAATCACTAAGATTGCATTCTCTTATTACACAGATGGAGGCAGATGATCAAATATTCAGGCTCTATAGACTTAAAAAAAGAATATTTAGAATTTTCCCTATTAAGGAGCCACATTTTTCTAATATAGGAGAAAAATTATTCCTTTCTTTATTATCTTATATACAGGGAAATACAGCTCTGTAACAAAAAATAGCTTGTCCTCTTATGAATATATGACTGACCACATAAACCACATTACAATGAAACTAAGTTTAACCTCAAGCTAACATGCAAAACTGTGTTAAATTGTCTCGCTTCTTAGCTAAGGTGCCTTGAAAAAGTATTCCTATCCCCAGAACATTTCTATATTTATTCATGGTGCACCAACCACAAAATGAAATGCTGTTTATTTGGATTGTAATATACCAATACAAAGTGGCAAGCATTTGTGGAGTGCTAAGCATTTTGCCAGCAGTTTGGCCTGGATGAATCTAGTGAGAGGTTTAAAGTGTTGTTCCACTACTGGACAAACCTGCTAAACCGATTCAGGGTTTATTCTCCCCTCTTGTATGGCCCCTTTCACATCTCTGCGTTTGCTGCGGTTTGCTTCATTTGCGTTTTTTCCGCGTTTTTACCGCAAAAAAACGCATGAAAACGCATGCGTTTTTGTCCCCATTGATTTTAATGGGAACGCATGAAAGACGCATGCAAAAACGCATGTCAAAATGCATGTGCGTTTGCAAAAACGCATAACGCATGCGTTTTTGCAAACGCAGCCCAAAACGTTGTTTGCCACGTTTTGAGCTGCGCTTGCAAAAACGCATGCGTTTTGCGTTTTTGCAAACGCACATGCATTTTGACATGCGTTTTTGCATGCGTTTTTCATGCGTTCCCATTAAAATCAATGGGGACAAAAACGCATGCGTTTTCATGCGTTTTTTGCTGTAAAAACGCGGAAAAAACGCAAATGAAGCAAAACGCAGCAAAACGCAGCAAACGCAGAGATGTGAAAGGGGCCTATCTGTACGACCAAATTGTCCACATTTATTGTACTTGTCCTTGTCTGCCCTTTTAGCATGTAAAGCGCCATGGAATTTAATGGCGTTATATAAATAAATAATATTAATAATAATGTAAGAGAAGCCATATATACTCACTCCCTGCAGCGGCTCTGTCAGTGCTACTGTTCCATGCCAGACAAGCGACATTGTTGCATCATGTGACTGCTGTAGACAATTAGTGGTGGCTGATTGTAATTGCTGTATAGCAAGACACAGGAAGAGAAATGTCAAAAAATTACTGCTAATCTAATATAGATGGGACTGACAAATTACATAGCAGCAGAGGGGCTCTGGAGCTGCCGGTCATTAACTTAGGCTCTATTGAAACAGCAGAGTTGTCCTGTTGGGTAGGACATGAACATTTACTGTGGAGTCAAAGATTAGAGGCGCACATAACATGATCCTTCACCCCACAGCTATCAATATATGCCCTAAAGGGCTTTAACAATCAAGCAAATTAGCTATTCCTGTGGTTCTCACCGTCTGCGGTGCTTTGTTTTCCACACACCTAGTGAAAACCGTACGATAACTAGAATTCCTATAGAAGCATATATAGCACAGTCACATTAATGGAATTCATTCCTAAGCAAAAACTTCACTATACAAGTCCAGCAATCCAATTGTGTTTAATATTATAGTACTAAAGTGTACAGTAATAGCTTCCAATAAATATGGAAGTGTAAATAAAAATGGAACTCACGCTGAGCAAATTACATTAGCGGATAACAAGCCACATTTGGCACTAAGCATATTAGCAATGAACTGGCAGGAATAAATGCTCCTCACTGATGTAAGGCACTAATTATTCTGAATCTGTTATTTGCCAAGATTTATTTATCCCTCCACTAAGCAAATATTCCACATTTTGCCACATGTCCTCCATCAACATACACTATGGTAATGCCCTCTACCCTCTATTAGTATTATTAGTAATCACACAAAGCTGTTCATACTACTATTATGGTTAACCTCTTAAACATACAGTAATGATAATAAGAAAAGAGACATTTGTTTCTGACCACCAGATAACTATTCAATACTGTTAGTTCATAGAGCACAGTGGCTCAGTGGTTAATACTGAATGTGGTGGCTCAATGGTTAATACTGAATGTGGTGGCTCAATGGTTAATACTGAATATGGTGGCTCAGTGGTTAGCAGTAAATATGGTGACTCAGAGATTAGCAGATAATATAGTGGCTAAGGCTGCTTTCACATCACGATTTTCGGTCATCCGATTGTATCCGTTTCAAAACGGATACAATCGGATCCGAAATCGGACCCCATGTTCCCCTATGGGAATCGGATGGGATCGGATGTGCCACTATTGGCATCCGATTTTGGCACCATCCGATCCCATCCGATTTAATTACAGGCACAAAATCGTAGCCTGCTACGATTTTGTGTCCGTGACTCACATCGGACAGCATCGGATCACTGCTGATCCGATGCTGATTCGAGGGCCCACAGCATGGGAGCCTATGCACATCGGATCCGAGTTCACCTCGGATCCGATGTCGGCTCCGTATCTCCCTGTCTTTCCCTGCTTCTGCTCCTCCATCTTCTTCCCTATCCTATTCTATATGCTGTGCCCCCGCTATTCTTTGCTGTGCCCCCGCTTCTATATCCTCATCTATCCCTATCCTGTCCCCTGTCCTCTTGCCTGTCCTCTTGCCTGTGTGTAAAAAAAAAAAAAAACTCCTCCCGGAGTATACATCACCTCTCACCGGCTCCAACGCTGCAGCACCATCAGGGCAGAAGAGCCTGAGATGATGTAAGAGACCCGGTCAGCTGACAGGTCATGTGACCGGATCTGTGACATCATCACAGGTCCTTCAGTCCTGATGGTGCTGCAGCGTTGGAGCCGGTGACACGTGATGTATACTCCCGGAGGAGTTTTTTTTTTTTTTTTACACACAAGGAAGAGGATAGGGGACAGGATAGGGATAGATGAGGATATAGAAGCGGGGGCACGGCAAAGAATAGCGGGGGCACAGCATGGAAGAAGATGGAGGAGGCAGGAGTAGGGAGAGACAGGGGACCACTATTTGCCATCCGATTGCAGGGATCCGTGTGGATCCGTGCCTGTCCGTGGGATCCTCCTTCAAAGTCGGATCCCACGGACAGGCACAAAATCGTAGTGTGAAACCAGCCTTAGTGGTTAGCACTGTATATGGTGGCTCAGTGGTTAGCACCGAATATGGTGGCTCAGTGGTTAGCACCGAATATGGTAGCTCAGTGGTTAGCACCGAATATGGTGGCTCAGTGGTTAGCACCGAATATGGTGGCTCAGTGGTTAGCACTGTATATGGTGGCTCAGTGGTTAGCACCAAATATGGTGGCTCAGTGGTTAGCACCGAATATGGTAGCTCAGTGGTTAGCACTGATTATGGTGGCTCAGTGGTTAGTACTGAATATGGTGGCTCAGTGGTTAGCACCGAATATGGTGGCTCAGTGGTTAGCACTGTATATGGTGGCTCAGTGGTTAGCACCAAATATGGTGGCTCAGTGGTTAGCACCGAATATGGTAGCTCAGTGGTTAGCACTGATTATGGTGGCTCAGTGGTTAGCACTGATTATGGTGGCTCAGTGGTTAGCACTGTATAAGGTGGCTCAGACAGTGGCACTGTATAAGGTAGCTCAGTGTTTAGCACTGTATATGGTGGCTCAGTGGTTAGCACTGTATATAGTGGATCAGTGGTTAGCACTGTATATGGTTGCTCAGTGTTTAGCACTGAATATGGTGACTCAGTGGTTAGCACTGTATATGGTGACTCAGTGGTTAGCACTGTATACGGTGGCTCAGTGGTTAGCACTATTGCTTTGTAGTACTGGGGTCCAGGATTCAAATCCCACCAAAGAAAATATGTGCAAGGAGTTTGTATGTTCTCGCTGTGTTTGTGTGGGTTTCCTCCGGGTTCTACAGTCCTCTCACATTCCAAAGACATACTGATAGGATGTTTACATTGTGAGCCCCAATGGTGACAGTGTTGGACATCAAGTGCTATGGAAATACTGATTGTAAGTAAGTGAGTAAAATAAATCCTGAAAAGTTACATAGATAAAGGCCATGTCTGTGTTTACAGCTTTCAGCCCCATCATCGGAGGAAATTTAATTCAAGAATGAATCACATTGTGGACTCCATTGACTATAATAGCTTTGCTTCTTCAGAAGTCAGGCATTCCCCTAGAATATGGTACACTGTTTTAGTCCCTCCATTTCTGATAGAGCCTGCAATGGCGGGTTCTCAGAGAGCTTTCACAGAGAAGTGATCACAGCTAAGGCTATATCCAGATCTGTGCTGGAGGCTCAGTGTACAAACACATCCCTCCTTCTGCCAGAAATACCACACTAAATAGTGTGACACGCTAAAATAATGGACCCCATTATAGTGAATGGAGTGTGTTGGATACTGGTGGTTTCCATCATGTGATGGATCTAGCATCGCCATTTATTTCAATCTTCTGCTGCTATAATGGAACAGAACAATGAAATTAACAGACACAGATGTGAACTAAGATATCGCCTTATACACATTAGACTACAGTCAGTTAAATCCGGCTTACAAGTGTAATGGATTAGGGGGCGTTGGCCAAGGGATCACTGACAAAGATGTTGATTAGGCATATTCGATTAGGCATGTCAGATCGCTTGGTTCGCCCAGAAATTGACAGCTGGCAGAGAAGTTAGCCGGCAGCTTTCTTATAGAGAACACAGGAGCATTCGGTGGAATGAACACTCCGGTCTAAAGGCCCAGTTACACACACACATAATTGTGCAGAGATTGTTGGCAGATCTCTGGTTGCAGTGAAATCATGGACACATTGTTACATTTGTATACAGCCACAAAATGGAACAATATGTCCATGATTTCACTGCAACCAGAGATCTGCGAACAATCTCTGTACAATTATCTGTGTGTGTAACTGGGTCTGATGGTGGGTTTACACGCCGCCATATCGGCGTCCAACTCCGATCCAACTCCGACAAAAAGTCACGAGGTTCGGGAGTTGGAGTTGATATCGTTCCTGCATCGTACTGTTTGAAGGTACAATACGATGCAGGAACGATGGTAATCCGATATCGGGGGTCGAATGAGCGTGCTACTCAACCGCCCGATATCGGATGCCTGTTGGAGCCGGATCGTTGCGTGTAAACATCCAACTACGATGTGTACTCGCACCTCACCCATTAACTCCCATGTTAAATGGTCGTTACTGGGTTGGTGGGCGTACACATCATAGGGACGTTGTTTCCCGATATCGCAGCGTGTAAACCGCCGATGCGATATCGGGAAAAGTGCTCCGAAAATGCGCGCTCCCGCGCCGTTGTATAGCGATATCGCCCCGATATCGCGGCGTGTAAACCCACCATTAAGGTAGACGGCTGAGATCACTGCTGGATGAATGCTCAGCAAAGCATTGTTTGGCCGGCAGCCATCTGATGGGTATGGCTGGCTTAAATTGTTCTGTATATACTGGATAGAGCTGAATACATACAGTATATCTCTAGCCTCAGCAGCAATAATGTACATTTGAAAACAATAATAAAAGACCAAAATGATATATTAATAACAAAGTGGAATCTGTGAAAAGGTTCCTAGTTAAGCCCCAGTGATAAGTGTGAGCAACATCCACAAAGCAACAAGTATGGAAGTGGTGTATGAAAAGCAAGATGCGTGCTCAAATACTGGAGCCTTCTCTACCTCAAAGTATTTGCTGATATTTGCCAATATGTGAGACAGTTCATAATGTCATAATGCCACATAAAGTGCTGAGATGTCAGAGGCTCAGCCTTGTCTTTACACTGAGAACAATCCAGAGGTATACAGCAATGTGCTGGATATCAGGCCTGGCTTCCCCTGATTTATAGACTGCTTTTATTTCACTTATCTGTAACTAAGTTTGTCTGCTGTGAAGAGCGCAGCCACAGGCGCTATCTGCAGCTTCCAAATGTGAATGCAACAGAACAGGTTGTAAGAACAAATCATTCCTAAGACGAGCATGAACTTAATTACAACCCTAATGTTGAGCATTTAAACATCGTCAGCGATTTACACAAATTGCTTTCTGCCTCTGAAAGCTACAAATTCGGCTTTAAAACGTCTTCCTCTTCGTGTTTTCACATTACTGATAATAGAGAAGTGAAATGAAATTATTAATATGCACAATGTGTCCTCTGACTTCCCATGAATAAAATGTATCTTCCAAATTAACTTCAACATCTGACTTTCCAAAAAAAGATCTGTTCCCTGCACCTAACCTAGAGTTCTGTATAGTCTGGATCACAGACACACTTAATATTCTCACTGTATGAATATCATTGTATATGAAAAAAATCAAGGCACCAAATGCTTTCATTTTTCAAGCTTTAATTTCATCCTGTTACACACAGAGCGATGTTTCGGTCACAATCGGTCTATAGATATGATTAAATACAGTCTGTATTTGGTTGTAGGCTAGCTTCTATACATTTGCTTGAAAAGGGATGATTGTGGCCGAAAGATTGCTATGTAATTTACACAATGAAATTAAAGCTCAATTTTTTTTAATCAGGCTCTATACTACGGCCTTAAACTTATCCTCTCCACTTGGACCTCGGCTTCCATGGTACCCCAGGTTTACAGGAAAGTACTTCAGCCGATATATTTTTCATGCTTATCCAATTATGAATATAACTCTCCATTCCACTGCCCCCCTACATACTTCTGTTTTATTATCCTTTGTGTTAGCTGCCTTTGAGACAACATTTGTCTCTGCCCTGATTGGTAATGGGCTAATGAAGTCCAGTACCCTCCACCTTCTTCCACACCTGAATTCACTTCTTTGAGTATATCTTACAAGCTTACACCTCTGCTTCAGATGTGTCTGCGTCTGTGTATCACATAAGTGTCTCATAAAAGTGTCAAAATATGAAATAGACCAGACAGTGACCGTAATTGACTGGGATGGACTGGAAGGTAATGGGATAGAGAGCCACTGAAAACAATGTGGACAATTATTTTCTTTTTCAATCTTTGCTATGTCTCTAATTTCTCGGTTTGTTTTCCTATGTGCTTTTGCCACTCACTTTCACCACCCCATCCCCCCTCCATCACAACTCATTCACATCAGCCCCTCTCTCCTTCCCTACCCTATGTACAGCTCCCATGCTATCTTCAGTTTACAGAAGAATCTCAGGTCATCATATTCCAAAATATTGCATCATAATCCATGTCACAAATCCAAAAACTATTTGCTTTCTTTTTTTGCTGCTGCTCCTGTCTGGTGATATCTCTCCCAACCCTAGTCCACCTTCTGCAAACTTCAACCCTTCCCTCACCTCACATAGAAACCCTACTAACCTTATTAACATTACCTGCACACCTTCATCTCCCTCTTTTAAAGGGATCCTGCCACCTCCAAAACGCCTCCTAAGCTACCAAAACATGTCCCTGCAGCATATTATCACTAATCTTACACTCCTTTTGTCTCCTAAAAGCATCCTGTTAAAGTGCATAAAAACGTTTTAATACTCACTCATTAGGGATTATAATTAGCAGGGGCTATATTCTTTAGCCCTTAGGGCGTGTTTTGCAGCCTGCATAATCCAGCCCTCTCTCTCTCTCTCTTTCTGTGCATGAAAATGGTGGAGGGTGAGTATATTTCTAGGGGGAGGGGGCATAGATTTAAAGCAAAATGTCAGCGCTGAAAAATAAACCACTGAATTAATGCTGTAAATTACTTGCTGATTGCATTGTGTTTGCAATTTACTGATAACGAAGTACAGGAGGTACCAAGGCAGTAAATCCAATATCTCCTAGGAACTGGGAAAAGGTGAATTCTCAAGGAAGAGAATTGGAGGTTTATAGACAGATGGAAATGAATATGATGATGATGAATAAGATCCCTGGATAAATGAATGTTTTGTATTTTCTTCTAACACTTTGCTTATATTTGAAACATATTAAAGTAAATTTTGACAACATATCAAGATTCATAATGGAGCACTACAATAATTGACGCCTTACATCATCATCAAGATCCTGGGAAACATGGCGCTTGCGCAGTTCCTCCATCCTCTCACACACGTCAGTGAAGCAAGTGTTGTAATAATCAGCGTACTGTTCAGCGAGATCGTCAATGTTTCCCAGCGAACCATCCTAAAAGCAAAGAAGAGAGAACGTCAGGGAGCGTAATGTTCACATTTTTCTGAAAGAGTTTGTCAGTCATGAACTCTGGCCTTTTTAATGGTTTGATACCGAACACTCACAGGTCTAGGGATGATTACCATGTGACAATGCCACCTGTCTAGGTAGATGTATATGGTAGACGTGTCAGAAGCACAAGATCCTCAGAGGTCTTGTAGAGTCTATGTCTTGATGGGTAGGTCATTGTAAGGCTATAGCTTATTATGTACATGTACCGTATATATGTACAGTTGGTGTGCGTTCCCACGATCAGAGTTTGCAGTGTTTTGGACATAGAGTGTTGTCACTACGTCCAAACCGCTGTGTTGTACAGTACAAGCACAGTGGATGGATTTGGAGAAATCCTGTGTTTGTTGTGCTTGTTTTCTCTACATTGTAAACTGACATTCAGGGCGGTTTCCACCACCACACCATGTTCATTTATTACTACAGAGTCGTAGACGATCTCGGTGGGTGAATGCAGGGAGAAGTCGCTGTATTCTGAGCACTGACCACATGGGTGGCTGCATTCACCCACAGAGATCACCTTAAAGGTACCTTTACACGCCGCAACTATCACTGGTGATCGGTAGCAACCGTACGTGCGCGTGCACGTTTTTAACGGTTGCTAACGATCGCCGATGCCACATGTACACGCCGCAATTGCGTCGTCAACCCAAGGGAACGTGGTTCCCGGAAGTTGAAACTGATCCTGCGGGAAACTTCCGGTTGAATACCGTCGAAGCTTCACACGCCGCAATCCACAAAGGAATATGTGCGCACCTGTGCAGCAGCTAGAACACATTGGCATGCCAAACTCCGTTACGCCGCGCCCAAACTACAATCATTGGCAAACACAATAGCGTCCTGATTGGCCAGCCTGTCAAAAGGAAGGCTGGCTAATACATGACGCCATTCCAATTGTGTAGTGTGAGTGGACAGCTCTTTAAATATGGCGCCCTGTGCAGGGACAGCCAATGGTAACACAGTAGCCCCCACCAATCATCGCAGATGGGGCGCGGTATCCATCACGCTGTGGCACGCCTCTTGGAAATCACTAGGCGACGCTGATTCCATCCCTATTGCCCGTTCACACGCCAATACCAGGGTAATTCACCTTCTGTTTTGCCTCTGAATTCAGAACAATGCTCTGAAACTGCAACCCGGAGCAACTGCAAAAAACGCGATTACTTTCCCAAATTACATGCTGCAACTTCGTAGCAACTTCAAGGCAACGGTGACAAAAAACCCGAATGCCTTTCAGTTGCTTCACCACAGTTGCGGCGTGTAAAGGTACCTTAATGGCCACTTTACACACGGCTACATTTCTAGCTTATCCACAGGTAACTTACTGGCTGCAGTGAAATCATGGAGACATGGTTCTATCTTGTTGCTGTGTACAAATGGAATCATGTCTCCATGATTTCACTGCAGCCAGTAAGTTACCTGTGGATAAGCTAGAAATGTAGCTGTGTGTAAAGTGGCCATAAGAGTGTTCCAGATTGAGTGGACATAGCCTTAAAAACTGTAATCACAACATTTCAGATGTTTATGAGAAATACTGCATTTGATTTCCACACTTAAACACAAGAAATAAGATTACTTCTGCCCACTAAAGTCATTGTATCTACAGACTTGCAATTATGATATTCTTATCGTGTAATATAGTGAAATCATATGCACATAGTGAACAAATTGCCTGATTACATGGGTGCATTCTTACCCATACACTAGGCAACACTTATCACATAAGCTATGCTTTTATAAAGGTAATGGTTCCAAAGGTCAATGAGAAGTTAGTACAAAGCACAAGTAATCCACTAAGGAGCAATGCAGGTGTCTAATCTCCTGGTCATTTCTATTATTTATTAGGTGGAAGTTCATAATGAAAAGTCCATTCACATGCACGACCCTGCTATTCAACGTAGCAAACATTTCAAGACTAAGGCCCCTTTCACATCAGCGTTTTATTCAAATCGCGGCAGATGCGGTGAAAAAACTGCATCTGCCGCGATTACCGCATACCGGCTGCACTTGCGGCACGGTTGCGGCAAGCCCCATACAATGTATAGGCGGGCTTGCGGCAGGTGCGACAAGTGTGGTTTTGGCACTTGCGGCAGGTGCGGCCGCGAAAAAAACGCGGCTGACCGCAGTTTTTTTCGCGGCCGCACCTGCCGCAAGTGCCAAAACCGCACCTGCCGCAAGCCCGCCTATACATTGTATGGGGCTTGCCGCAACCGCGCCGCAAGTGCAGCCGGTATGTGGTAATCGCGGCAGATGCGTTTTTTTTCACCGCATCTGCCGCGATTTGAAAAAAAAACACTGATGTGAAAGGGGCCTAAGGCTGGTTTCACACCATGTTTTTTTTTGGATCAGGGGCTGTACGGTGTGAACCGGACAGCCCGGATTAAATTTTGGCCACCCTGTATCCCTATGGTGCCGGATGGCAGCTATTTGTTTGGTGTGTGTCCGGCTGAATCCAGGTGATTTCGTTTATTACCCCGGACACAACCGCAGCTTGCAGAATTATTTGTCCAGGGCCAAAATCAAAACCGGATCCGGAGCGATACGGCGCCCATAACATGGGAGTCTATGGGTGCCGGATCGCGCTGGATCCGGCAGAAAAAAAATCCGGTTCCCGGATGCTGGATGCTGAATGAGTGGTGGCTCTGAAATTCAAGCCACGCTTGTTCAGCACCTGGACAGCGCACCTAAAAGAGCCGCTGGCTTAAATTTCAGCACCTGGAGAGCTCCCCTCCAGACGCTATGCTGAAATACCAGCACTGGACAGCGGCAGCCGCTGATCCCGGCACAAAACAGTTGATTTGTCCGGGGCTGTCAAGTTCTGTCTGATGCATCCTGCAAAACACCAGACAGAACCTGACAGTGAAGAACAGTGGTGTGAAGCGGGCCTAAGGCTGTCTCCACACCACGATTAATTGTATCTGGGGCTGTCCAGTGTGAACCGGACAGCCCCTGGACCCGATTTTACCCCTATTGTATCCCTATGTTGCCGGATGAGCCCAGATAGCAGTTTTTTCCCTTCCGGTTTGGTGTCTGTCGGCTGGATCCGATTTATTTAGTTTTTTGCCCCAGACACAAAATCAGAGCATGCAGCATTTTTTGTGTCCGGGGCAAAAATCGAACAAAAGAATCCGGCGCCCATAACATGGGAGTCTATAGGCGCCGGATCCGCAAGAAAGTTGTGCCAGTTCCTGGACGCTGGGTGCTGATATTGCGGCAGCTGTTAAAAGCAAAACACTGGACAGAACCTGACAAGGAAAAAACGTGGGGTGAAGCCAGCCTAAGGTTTTCCTAAGGCCTGCTTCACACCACAGTCTTTTGGATCCGGGGCTGTCTGGTGTGAACCCAACAGCCCCGGATCCGATTTTGCCCCCCATGTAACCCTATGGCGCCGGATTGTGCCTATTTGGCATCCGGTTTGCTGGTTTTCCGGGAGGATCCGGTTTTGTCCGATTTTTGCATCGGACACAAAACCAAAGTCTGCATCATTTTTTGTGTCCAATGCAAAAACCAGACAAAACCGGATCTTCCTGGGTCCTCCCGGATCCGGTGCCCACAGCATATGAGTCTATGGGCGCCATAACGCGCCGGATCCGGCAGAAAGCCGTGCCGGTTCCTGGATGCCTGGTGCTGAAACTGCGGTGGCTGTTAAAAGCAGCCGCCGCTGAATTTCAGCACCTGGAGGAGCTCCAAGGCTGAAATATCAGCACTGCGGCCAGCTCTACTGCAAGCCGCGGTGCTGATATTTCAGCACTGGACAGCGGCATAGACGATTCCGGCACAAAATAGGATCGGAGGGCAGATTTGACCTCTGGTTCTATTTGTCCAGGGCTGTCAGGTTCTGCCCAGTGTTTCCTGCAAAACACCGGACATAACCTGACAGCAGAAAACCATGGTGTGAAGCTAGCCTTAGGGTCTTAAGCTCAGAGGGTGCTTCGAGGCAGGCCAGGTGCACTACTTTCTAAAAAGACAAAAGGCAAGTAGGGCAATTCCTTTAGTATCAACATGGTAAATAACTGGTTGGACCATTCATATTCTGAGTTTAGCACTTCTACAACAAGAGAATGAATGGGTGTAACATTTTCTGGCCAATAAGGCTACTTTCACATTTGCGTCACTGTGTCTGGTTTGCAGGCGGGAACGCAGTGTTGAACGCATGATTTATTGTGTCACTGCGTTGTCATTCACCCCAATGTATGATTTGTATGCTTGCAGAGTCGTGCGTACAAGTCATACATTCTCCGACGCACAGAAAATGCAACATGTTGCGTTTCTGTGCGCCGAGAATTGTGGAGAATGAGCGCATGCGGACATGAACACGACCATCTGCGGGCGACCGCATACACCGTGCGTCCCCATGTTAAACATAGGTATGCACGATGGATGCGTCGCATCATGCATTCGGCCGCTCACATACGCAGCGGAGCCGAACGAAAGTGTGAAACCAGCCTAACATTTGTCAGCTCTAGAGCTACACAAACAGCGCTTGTCAATCGCAATGTTGGTTTATCCTTTTTACAGACAGCTATGGGCCATACATATGCCACAAGCATGTCTTTTTACCATACATGTGCCTGGATTAAGTCTGGATATCTTTTATTTAACTCTTATGGTACCTTTACACGCCGCCACAACAGGATGGATACCAACTGCTACTTCACGTGCACGAGCACGGCCAAACGGTTACAAACGGGAAACGCACCCTCTTTACACGCCGCCACAAAGTGCGCTACGCGACGCTACATCTACAGCTAGCTACATCGCCGGGTGTCGCAAGTAGCCATCTGTAGCTCATTTACACACCGCTACAAACAGCTACTATGGGCGTACCTGGTGCAGCAGGGACAGCACATAGGCGTGCTACAATTGTGGATTACGAGACGTCCGTACGCTGATAGGACAAAGCAATAATACCATGATTGGCCAGGCATCGCAGGAGGCTGATTAATACATGACGCCCGAGCAATTGTGTAGTGTGACTGGTCAGCTCCTTATATATGCTGCCCTGTGCGTCGACAACCAATCGCAACGCAGGAGCTTCCTCCAATGATCGCAGATGGGGCGCGGTAACACGGAGCCTGGGTGACGCCTTAGCTACATTGCAGCTACATCACCGGGTGTCCACAGTTCCCTTTTGTGGGTTCTTTACACGCCGATACAGCTCGCTACAATCGGCGATGTAGCCATCTGTTTATGGGCAGTGCACGGATACAGATGTATCTGTAGCCGGCTGTGTCGTCCCGTCTTCAGACGCCGCTACTACGGGCGATATTGGCGCCACAAGCTACATTTGTAGCCTGTAGCGGGTTGTATGCATCCTGTTGTGGCGGCGTGTAAAGGTACCTTTAGGCCCATGTCACACACACAGATATTTGTGCAGATATAGTTCACAGATCTCTGGTTGCACGGAAAACCATGATTTCACTGCAACCAGAGATCTGTGAACTATATCTGCACAAATATCTGTGTGTGTGACGTGGGCCTTAGGAAAATATGTTGGCTGAGTGGTTAACACTGCAGGTTTGCAGAACTGGGGTTCTGGGTTCACATGCCACCAAGGATGACATCTGCAAGGAGTTTGTATCTTCTCCCAGTGTTCGTGTGGATATCCTTGAGGGGCCGTCACACGCATCAATATCGCTGTCAATGTCGCAGCTGCACATGACGTTGCTGGTTGATGGTCGCCAGGTTTTCAGACAGGACCGAAAACCTAGAGATGGTCGCCCGGTGGACACGCAGCATCGCTGCATGTGACACCGGGAGACACGCGATCAGCCAGCTCCCAGCGCCTCTAAGCAAGCGCTGGGAGCTGGTATCCATGGTAAACTGCGGGTAAGTAGGCAGCGAGCGCTGCCTAGATACCCGATGTATACCTTGGTTACCAGCCTTCTCTGCTCACCGGCTGTTATCCAAGATACACAGCTGGTAACTAGGGACCCTAGTAACCTGCTGTGTACCTTGGATACCAGCCGGTGAGTGGAGAAGGCTGGTAACCAAGGTATACATCGGGAATCTAGGCAGCGCGCGCTGCCTAGTTACCCGCAGTTTACCATGGATACCAGCCTGCAGACATCGTGGAAACGATATTTAAATCATTTCCACGATGTCGCTGGTAAAATGATCGCTGGTGAGTCTGCCTGTGTGACAGCTCACCAGCGATCAGCCGTCAATGTCGCCAGCGATCAGATCGCTGGCAATATTGACGCGTGTGACGCTGGCTTTAGGTTGTCTGATTTCCTCCCACACTCCAAAGACATACTGATAGAGAATTTAGACTGTGAGCCCCAATGTGCACAGCACTGATAATCTCTTTAATGAGTTTTACAATATGATGGGGCTATATAAGGTCCTTTTCACACTGGCGTTTTAACGGCTGCACTTGCGTTTCACTTGTGACAAGCCCCATGCATTGTCTATGGGGCTTGCGATAAGGTGTGGCAAGTGCGGTTTCAGCAGTTGCAGCCGTGAAAAAAAAAACGGTCAGCATAGTTTTTTTATGTGGCCGCAACTGCTGCATCTGCCGAAACCGCACCTGCCGCATACTTTCCGCAAGCCCCATAGACAATGAATGGGGCTTGTCACAAGTGAAACGCAAGTGCGGCCGTTAGGCGGCAGATGCAGTAATTCTGCCGCATCTGCCACATTTCGGTGAAAACGCCAGTGTGAAAGCAGCCTAAAATAGTAAAAAAAATGAATGGATTGTGAGGTGAAAATATACACCAACCATACCAAATGCACATCAAAAAAGTGTAACAGTTCAGATACAGTTTTTTAGGCATTTTTGTCCAAACAATTCAGAATATAACATGGTGATATTATGAAGCAAAATCAACTCCCAAATCTATTCACAAAAAATTCTGAGTCAGTATATCCTAAAGGTACCGTCACACAGGGAGATCTCCCCGGCGATGTTGCCGGCGATCGCGGGAGCGCGCATCCCTGGCAACATCGCCGGGGAGATGTCACACGGAGCAACTTCCCGGCGATATCGCCGGCTAGTTGCCGCGGCTATCGCTCGCTGGGTTGCCCAGCAACCAGCGAGCGATAACTCGCAATGTTGTAGATAGGCGGAATCGCCCGCAACATTGCAGGTTGCCGCGTTACACAGGGCGATCAGGCATGATCGCCTGACCAACATCGCCAGGTTTCCCAACACTGTTGGGAAACCTGGCGATGTTGCTCAGGCGATTTGTCTCCTGATTATCGCCCTGTCACACGAGGCAACTCTCCGGCGATGTCGCCGCAACCTGGCCACGCCCCTCAGTTGCCGGCAACATCGCCGGCGATATCTCCCCGTGTGACAGTACCTTAAGAGTATCCATCCATTTCAGTTCTGGTGGCCTCATTATGAATTTAGTGAAGAATCCATATTTATTGTACTTTTTCAATGAATAACTATTATCCAAACCAACATGTAAAAAATGGCAGCCAGATTATAAAGTGCCTATATGTGCACACATCTTTGTAGTACATATATTTTACATACTGTATGTGCCTGTACACCCACAGCTACGTGTTTGTAGACATCTATGTCATCTGTTGAATGATTCTTTTATTAAGTTATCACCAAGTGCATGAACAGATGACCTGTATCCTGCCATTATTAATGTTAGGGAGGCCCGATATGTCATAGCAGATTAGCTTTTTTCTCCAGATAGTGTTAAATACTAAACTTTTATTTATCTGGGAGACTTGAAGATGAATCCCCACCAGCAGCAGCATTTCATTAAGGAGCATGTCTGGGGTCAATGGATCCGCAGCATTCATTAATAGAGCGCCAGAGGGCACGAGACTACTGGGGAGGACATTCATCTCTATTACCAGAATCTACACATTATCTGCAGCACTTGTCATACTGAATGCTGGGACATGAAGGTAATTGAGGGACAGAACTGGAGAAGGCCAAATCAAAGACTCCATTGTGGAACACTGAAAACAGAAGCCTTTATGTAGAGAAGAGTGTATACTGAGGGCGGTATACCATGTGTAATGCTGAAGTCAATCTGATCATAAAGGGTTTCTATATCCAGGAGTACATTATATAAGAGCACAACTAGCACCCCTTCACCCCTTCCTGACCAGGCCAATGCTTCCAATTCTGACCAGTGTAATAACTCTGGAACACTTCAACAGATCCTAGCGATTCTGAGATTGTGTGTCACATTTTAATGCTACATTTATTTGTGATAATATTGGAATTAACAAAACCATTTTTTTTAGGGACCACATCACATCTGAAGTGACTTTGAGAGGTCTATATGACAGAAAACACCCCAAAGTGTCACCATTCCAAAAACGGCCCCTACAAAGTGCTCAAAACCACATCCAAGAAGATTATTGCCCCTTTAGGTGTTCAACAAAAATTAAAACAATGTCAATCAAAAAAATGAAAACTTTATTTTCTCCTACAAAAATGTTGGAGGAGAAAATGGACCCATACAATTTATTGTGCAACTTTTCAGGTTAGGCTGGAGACACAGTGAGCAAGACACATGTGAGATACTCGCATGACTCACCCAGGACAGCCGCCATCTCTCTATCAGGAGTGTGTCAGCATCACAGAAACACAAGCAGCTCCAGGTTCCTGTCCAGAGAGACAGGGGCTGCTCTGGGTGAGTCATGAGAGACTCATGCAAGTATCTCACATGCGTCTTGCTCAGTGTGTCTCTGGCCTTATACAGAGCTCAACATTCTGAGCTCTGCAGCAGAGAAAACTGTGATTCTATCACAACTACTGCATCCAGTAAACTAAATGACACATCGCTGGAATCAAGGTATCTGTCCATACATCATGCTGCTGTCTGATTACATAACAAAAACCTGTTGATAGATTTCCTTTAATCAATATATAAAAATATTAAGGCTAAATCTTTTTATTAATTTTTACATTGAAATACTGTCCGAATGATGATACCTGCCAAAGCCATCACAGCATGGTTTTCCCACGAACAAAGTTAATTTTTAAGTTCATTTAGTCAAGAGCTTGGAATAATAATTTACACAATCGGATGTGTTTAATAAAATGTCCCTGTGCTGAGATAATCCTATATGTGTCCCTGATATGTACAGTGTAATGGATGTGTCTGATCATCCATTACACAGTACATAGCAGGGACACATATTTAAAGGGATCCTGTCACCCCCAAAACACCTGTAAACCTATTAAAACCTGTCCCTAGAGCATATTAACACTATCCCTACACTCTTTTTACCTCCTAAATGCAGTAAGTGACATTGAATAAAAACGTTTTATAAGTACCTGATTAGTGCTGATAATGAGTGACTATCTATTCATAGTCACTCATCAAGACTGCCCCTCTGCTTCATATCACGCCTATTCAGGCGTGATCGTCAGCCTAGATTCAAATTGCCGCCTCCCTGCCGTGCCCTGTCTCGTCCGAGGCTGCAGTGTGGCTGGTGACGCGATCCGCGTCATTCCCGGCGCCTGGTGACGTATTTAGACCGGCGCCGCGCTGTTAGCTTCAAAATGCGCACTGCGCATGCCCAATGCGCATTGCGCATTTTGAAGCTAACAGCGCGGCGCCGGTCTAAATACGTCACCAGGCGCCGGGAATGACGCGGATCGCGTCACCAGCCACACTGCAGCCTCGGACGAGACAGGGCACGGCAGGGAGGCGGCAATTTGAATCTAGGCTGACGATCACGCCTGAATAGGCGTGATATGAAGCAGAGGGGCAGTCTTGATGAGTGACTATGAATAGATAGTCACTCATTATCAGCACTAATCAGGTACTTATAAAACGTTTTTATTCAATGTCACTTACTGCATTTAGGAGGTAAAAAGAGTGTAGGGATAGTGTTAATATGCTCTAGGGACAGGTTTTAATAGGTTTACATGCGTTTTGGGGGTGACAGGATCCCTTTAAGATTATCTCAGCACAGGAGATGTGGTATGATCAGACCATGACCCTGTATGGTCAGACACATCCATTACACAGTACACAGCAGGGACACATATATAAGATTATCTCAGCCCAGGAGATGTGGTATGATCAGACCATGACCCTGTACAATCAGAAACATCCATTACACAGTACATAGCAGGGACACATAGATAAGATTATCACAGCACAGGAGATGTGGTATGAGAATATCTCATTAGAGGAACATTTTTTTAAACACATCCGATTGTGGAAACTATTATTATTCCTAGATCTATTGATTAAAATTAACTTTAAAATTAACTTTGTTTGTGGGAAAACTTCTTTACCATCTGCACATCACAGCCAGCTTGTGGTTCTTCCGTGGTATGTACTAACTGAGGGTGCAAAGGAGAAGGACCCGGGTTTGAGAAGTGCTGTTCCAGCATATATCAGAAAGTGATATGGTACATATTATACAACCAAATATTAGGGTGCTGTAAGTAATTGATTAGGGTACAGAAATTGAATATGACCACTTTTCCTTAAAATGTGGAACTTCGCAGAATGACAGAAATTTTTCAAAATTGCAGTCTGGTCGACAAAACTGTATCTGGAAACAGAAAACGTATGTTTGTGTTCTAGTTCTTTCAACACATATAGAAGGGAGGTATGCTTTAATGTGTCATGGAGGTCCATGCTAAGTAGACCTTCCTTCCTACAGTTTCCTTCTCTGCGGCCTTTAAATAGGAAGGGAAATGACTAAAGCTACTGCTGGCATTTTCATTTTGTCCTACTCCTACAATGACTTGGTGTAAGAAAAAAAATAGTTTCCTGCTTTTTGGCCAAGTAAAAGCCATGTGCGTAATAAAGGCATATATACAATTTTGCTCGCCCAGTTCAGGATTTCCTCAGGAACTTCAGTTTTCTCCCATTTGTTTGGTCTACTGTTAACCATAAATTTATAAGAAGATAAAAAGTGGAATTCTACCACCTTAGGGTATGTGCACACAGGGCGTTTTTGCTGCGGTTTCCGCATGCGGAAAACCATTGGTTTTATGGAAATGTATGGTACTTTGTTCCTGTGGTTGGGCTTCCCAGCAAAACCAATGTGTTTCACAGAAACGCTGTGCACGCACATTGGTTTTGCAAGTGTCAAGAACTGTCAAATACCTGCGTTTTTGGTGCGGATAGGAAAGAATTGACATGTTAATTATTCCTGCGTTTTTGGTGCGGATAGGAAAGAATTGCCATGTTAATTATTCCTGCGTTTTTGGTGCGGATAGGAAAGAATTGACATGTTAATTATTCCTGCGTTTTTGGTGCGGATAGGAAAGAATTGACATGTTAATTATTCCTGCGTTTTTGGTGCGGATAGGAAAGAATTGACATGTTAATTATTCCTGCGTTTTTGGTGCGGATAGGAAAGAATTGACATGTTAATTATTCCTGCGTTTTTGGTGCGGATAGGAAAGAATTGCCATGTTAATTATTCCTGCGTTTTTGGTGCGGATAGGAAAGAATTGCCATGTTAATTATTCCTGCGTTTTTGGTGCAGATAGGAAAGAATTGCCATGTTAATTATTCCTGCGTTTTTGGTGCGGATAGGAAAGAATTGCCATGTTAATTATTCCTGCGTTTTTGGTGCGGATAGGAAAGAATTGACATGTTAATTATTCCTGCGTTTTTGGTGCGGATAGGAAAGAATTGACATGTTAATTATTCCTGCGTTTTTGGTGCGGATAGGAAAGAACTGACATGTTAATTATTCCTGCGTTTTTGGTGCGGATAGGAAAGAATTGACATGTTCATTATTCCTGCGTTTTTGGTGCGGATAGGAAAGAACTGACATGTTCATTATTCCTGCGTTTTTGGTGCGGATAGGAAAGAATTGACATGTTCATTATTCCTGCGTTTTTGGTGCGGATAGGAAAGAACTGACATGTTCATTATTCCTGCGTTTTTGGTGCGGATAGGAAAGAATTGACATGTTAATTATTCCTGCGTTTTTGGTGCGGATAGGAAAGAACTGACATGTTAATTATTCCTGCGTTTTTGGTGCGGATAGGAAAGAATTGACATGTTAATTATTCCTGCGTTTTTGGTGCGGATAGCAAACAATTGACATGTCAATTATTCCTGCCTTTTTGGTGCAGTCAATGGGAAAAATGCAGGAAAAACGCAGCATCAAAAACGCAGGAAAAACGCAGCATCAAAAACACAGGAAAAACGCAGCATCAAAAACGCAGGAAAAACGCAGCATCAAAAACGCAGGAAAAACGCAGCATCAAAAACGCAGGAAAAACGCAGCATGAAAAACGCAGGAAAAACACAAAAAACGCAGTAAAAACGCGCAAAAAACGCAGACAAGATCATAGCTAATCTCCTGTTAAGGACTCTAGGATCCTCAGGTTTTGCTGCGTTCAGGACTGCTCAAAAAACATCCTGTGGGCACATACCCTTATACTCCATATTCAGAAAACACAGGCCTTAGGCCAGGGCCACACTTGCATCTGCAATCCAGTTACTGGATCCGTTTTTGACATGTGGAAATGTCTAAAAACACATCAGTTAACGCACCCATAGACCCCAATATAAAAAACGCATTGCAAAAGTGCCATCCGTTTAATGAATTGCGATTTTGAGAAATCTGTTCTTAATAGGGTCTGCAACATTTTTTGGTGCATTTTCAAAAATGTATGCGTTTAACATGGGGGTCTATGGGAAACACATATAGGTACCAAGCTTTAACGCATGCGTTAATGCAAGGGCTAAAAATACCTCCAAAATGACATCAAAACCGGATCCAGTAAACGGAGGCAGGCTCCCAAGTGTGGCCCTTAAAGGGAACCTGTCACCCCAAATCACCCTTGTAAGCTCTAAATACATGTCCCTGAAGCATTACAATACAGTCCTACACATCCCTTTGTGAGGTTTTAGTGAAATATGAAAGTGCAATAAAGTCGTTTGTAAACTTACTAAATCCATGGCAGTGGGGCGTTCCCAAGCCTCCTTGTCTACTAGGCGGTTCCCCTGTGCCGCTGTATTACGCCCTAATGGGCGTTTTTTCAAACTTTCTAGCGCGGGCACGATTCAGATTCTCGCGCCCGCGACGTCACGGTCATGTGATGCCGTGACGCGTCATTTCCGGGCGGCCGGGGCGCTGTTGTCTGACGCGCACCTGCCTCTCTCTGTGAACGCGCACTGGCCAACTTCAGCGCATGCGCAGATCGCATGCTGAAGTCGGCCGGTGCGCGTCAGACAACAGCGCCCCGGCCGCCCGGAAATGACGCGTCACGGCATCACATGACCGTGACGTCGCGGGCGCGAGAATCTGAATGGTGCCCGCGCTAGAAAGTTTGAAAAAACGCCCATTAGGGCGTAATACAGCGGCACAGGGGAACCGCCTAGCAGACAAGGAGGCTTGGGAACGCCCCACTGCCATGGATTTAATAAGTTTACAAACGACTTTATTGCACTTTCATATTTCACTAAAACCTCACAAAGGGATGTGTAGGACTGTATTGTAATGCTTCAGGGACATGTATTTAGAGCTTACAAGGGTGATTTGGGGTGACAGGTTCCCTTTAACTTAGTGTGATCTTCAGCTAAACGTGGTATAACTTATCGGTCTCCCGTACTCGGCTGAATGCTTTGTGAATCAGACGTACAAGGACCGGCTGTGGGAATCTTGACCTGAACTCAATAGTCTCATAACAAAGGTGGGAATTCTGCCTTTCTTATTGAACTTTTTACAAGGTGTGGGGGGGGTTGCAATACATCTATAACTATCTATTGGCTGTGTTCAAGTACCTTACTGTACAAAGGGGGTATCTCCCAGGGGAGCAAAACGGGGGAGAGGTAAAATTCAACTTGCCCATTTTTTTTCCAATATCATCTTTCCAAAAAGACTGACAGACCCCCATTTGCCTAGTGGATGGTTATCGCGTAACAACTTTTATCAAATCTGCATGGTAGTCTTTAACAGAAGACAAGAGATTATACAGGATGTTTTTTACAAAAATGCTCAGTATGAAAGAAAGTGTTACCAACTGATAAGTAGCTCATCTTGTGTACATTGTTCCAGATAAAATAAAAATATACCGGTATATATTTCAGAAGTCTTCCATTTCTAGTAGGAATGTGCTCATCGTCAGTGGATCAGAGATGTTGTGACCTTGTGGGAGCTTCACTGAAGACTTTTGCCAATTCATTAAAGTTTGTCAGAGTAAATGTGATTATTTTGAGTGGCACTTCAGTATCCTAATGTTGTAGTGCCATATAGTTTTTGAAGAGTGAGGGTACCGTTACACGTCGCAATATTGCTAGCAATTTCACTGGCAATTTGCTGGTTGCAGTGAAATCATGGACACATTGTTCTATTTTGTTGCCGTGTACAAATGTAACAATGTGTCCATGATTTCACTGCAACCAGCAAATTGCAAATGAAATTGCATGCAATGTTGCAACGTGTAACGGTACTCTTATACTTTAATTATTTTATTCTATTCAAAAAGATGAATTCAACACAAGTAACAGGGGAATTGAAATGTATCTGCATGTCGCAGTAAAACTCTTTACCCTTTATTCAGAGCAGCTTGCATCGTGAATATGTACAGAGTCTTTTGTGTCTAATTACAATGACAATGGCCAGTATTGTTCTTCACAACCTCAATCCCTCACATCCTTAATGAGTATAGTGTGTAACAGTCATCTCTGTACTGTATTGTGTAGAACAGCCATGAAATGAACAAAGAGGCCTGTGCAAAGCAAGTTGGAGCTCAAAAGGGTAACAAGAAAATGAGTTACCCCAGACCAAAGCTGTCAAAAACAAATAGGATCATAGACAGGACCATGTAGAAGTAAGATCAGCATTCAACCATGCACCATGTTTTAGCCAAACACAAAAAGTATGAGCATAAATCAAGTTATGATGAGAAAATAGTGAACATTAACACTAATTAAGATACTATACAACCCAGAGCATCCATGTGTGTGATCATTCAAGCATCATAACTATTTCTATATGGAAGTGTGAATATATTGTATAGCCAAAGCTTTCTTAGAAATGGCGAGCAAAGGCCATGATTAAAACTGCTCCCACCCTATAGGAGGTAATGTGTGAGAACCCCTTTATTGAAATCATTTACCACCTATATCAGGGGTGGGGAACCTCAGACCCCAGGCGGCCCTCGGGTAGATTCCTGCAGACCACAGTACTTGGGCTGGCAAACATGTTTTGTCGACTGCCTGCCTATTAAATCCAGCTCTCCAGTTATCTCTCTGCCCCAATCTCAGCCTCCCCAGTGACGTATATGACCCAGCCTCTCCTGTGATCTCTATGCCCCAGCCTCAGCCTCCCCAGTGACGTATATAACCCAGCCTCTCCTGTGATTTCTATGCCCCAGCCTCAGCCTCCCCAGTGACGTATATGACCCAGCCTCTCCAGTGATCTCTATGCCAAAGCCTCAGCCTCCCCACTGACGTATATGACCCAGCTTCTCCAGTGATCTCTATGCCCCAGCCTCAGCCTCCCCAGTGACGTATATGACCCAGCCTCTCCTGTGATCTCTATGCCCCAGCCTCAGCCTCCCCAGTGACGTATATGACCCAGCTTCTCCAGTGATCTCTATGCCCCAGCCTCAGCCTCCCCAGTGACGTATATGACCCAGCCTCTCCTGTGATCTCTATGCCCCAGCCTCAGCCTCCCCAGTGACGTATATGACCCAGCTTCTCCAGTGATCTCTATGCCCCAGCCTCAGCCTCCCCAGTGACGTATATGACCCAGCCTCTCCTGTGATCTCTATGCCCCAGCCTCAGCCTCCCAAGTGACGTATATGACCCAGCCTCTCCTGTGATTTCTATGCCCCAGTCTCAGCCTCCCCAGTGACGTATATGACCCAGCCTCTCCAGTGATCTCTATGCCCCAGCCTCAGCCTCCCCAGTGACCTATATGACCCAGCCTCTCCAGTGATCTCTATGCCCCAGCCTCAGCCCCCCCAGTGACGTATATGACCCAGCCTCTCCAGTGATCTCTATGCCCCAGCCTCAGCCCCTTCAGTGACGTATATGACCCAGCCTCTCCTGTGATCTCTATGCCCCAGCCTCAGCCTTCCCAGTGACATATATGCTCCCAGCCTCTCCTGTGATCTCTATGCCCCAGCCTCAGCCTCCCCAGTGACGTATATGACCCAGCCTCTCCTGTGAGCTCTATGCCCCAGCCTCAGCCTCCCCAGTGACATATATGCTCCCAGCCTCTCCTGTGATCTCTATGCCTCAGCCTCCCCAGTGAAGTATATGACCCAGCCTCTCCAGTGATCTCTCTGCCCCAATCTCAGCCTCCCCAATGACGTATATGACCCAGCCTCTCCAGTGATCTCTATGCCCCAGCCTCAGCCTCCCCAGTGACGTATATGACCCAGCCTCTCCTGTGATCTCTATGCCCCAGCCTCCCAGTGACATATATGCTCCCAGCCTCTCCTGTGATCTCTATGCCCCAGCCTCAGGCTCCCCAGTGACGTATATGACCCAGCCTCTCCAGTGATCTCTCTGCCCCAATCTCAGCCTCCCCAATGACGTATATGACCCAGCCTCTCCAGTGATCTCTATGCCCCAGCCTCAGCCTCCCCAGTGACGTATATGACCCAGCCTCTCCAGTGATCTCTATGCCCCAGCCTCAGCCTCCCCAGTGACGTATATGACCCAGCCTCTCCTGTGATCTCTATGCCACAGCCTCAGCCTCCCCAGTGACATATATGCTCCCAGCCTCTCCTGTGATCTCTATGCCCCAGCCTCAGCCTCCCCAGTGACGTATATGCCCTCAGCCTCACCTGTGATGTCTGTGGCCCTAGCAAGCCTGGAAAAGCAGTTGTATGTCAACATGACCAACATCACAGATGCATCAAAGAGAATCAGCTCCATTCACCACAGAAGGGGGGAGTTGATTGGTTAACCAAATATAGCAGGTTAATTTTCAAGCTGATTTTGTGCGGCCCCCCGAAGGATTGTAGAAATTTCCAAATGGCCCCCAGCAGAAAAAGGTTCCCCACCCCTGACCTATATGAATACTGGACCACAGACAGTACAGCTCTCTATGGCTTTCCTCCTCTATATTTATTAGTAGACAAACGAATGCACTCAGAAATTATCTCTCTTGACAACCTGTATGACACAACTTCATATTTAGTCCAATTACAGTGGGACTCTTCAATTGTTACAGGAATAATGTGTACTTAATAAGCAGTGCATGAAGCTGGCCAACAACTCTACAACTAAAGGTATACTACGTACTTATACCTCAATCAACAAAGGTACCGGCCTCCCTCATTACAGGCGTCGGTTCCGGATAATGCCAACTTCACTTCCTCCTCCTACTCAGTCTGCATGTGATCAGTGCTATTTGACAAGGGGACTGGATAACTAAGCCAGCCCCCTTCGTTATTGTTACTTCTGTGCGACGTAATCATTTTCTTATATAAATGTTACTGATCCAACTCAACCACAACCATTGCTAATATAATAACCATATCAATTTTTTCATTAATAGGCCAGCCTCGACAAGGCCACTTTTCTTGCTTAAGCACATATAATTCATGTAAAGTCTGCCGCATGTTAAATTCATGTCAACAGAAAACATCATGAAAGAATCAATGACCCAAAAATGCTTGATAATATTCTGTTCAAATGTTAGGTATCTCAATATCTACATTCTGTTTCAGACATGAAACATAAAGAATGTAACATATAAAGGAAAAGACATTGAGCTGTTGAAATAATTGGCGGAGTTAAAGGGGTTGCCGGCTCCTCTTGAGAACTCTTTGTGACTGCAGACTTGTAAGCACCAGCAATGAACGGTGTTCCGAGGCTCGTGTGGCTACACTGATAGTAACAGGACATCTCATAGAATAGTTTACAGCATCGGTAAGGGTCCCAGAAGGTGGACCACCACCCAACTATTCCCAACTATTATATAATAACTTACACTGTTGGTTATAGACATTGTTTCTGCAGGACATCATCGGCAGAAACCTTTTTTTTTTTCTCTGCACGAAATTGTAATTTTTCAATGCATGAGAATCAAATAGCACTGCAGTTTAGTTTTTCTATTTGTGATGTGTGTATGCCTAGTAATTTGCTAAACAACTTGAACCTTATAACACATGGCAGAGAAAAAAGAAACATTGCTCTCGTCTAGTAAAGGACGCCGCCCTTTTCTACAGCTTCAGTGATATGTTACTTCCAAGAACGGGCTGGTTTCACATTAACGTTTGTGTCTGCATGAGTCTGGCATGCAGATGCAAATGCAGTGCAAATGCTGCCATAGTGATGTGAACGCAGCGGAGAATCTCTGCATGCGTTCACACAGTATGGTGCCCGGCCAGCCAATCAGCTGTCTCGGTGGCCGGGAAGTGGAGATCTCCTACTCCCGGGGACCACCACTAATCTCCCCCCGGCGGTGTCAGCGTGGTAGATTTAAAGACACAGCTGATCTGACAGCTGTTTCAATCTCCCGTACTGACACCAAACAGGTGATGTCAACGCAGATTTAAACAGCTGTCAGATCAGCTGTGTTTGTAAATCTCCCGCGCCGACACCGCCGGGGAGATTAGCGGCAGCTGCCGAGAGATCAGCGGCTGCTCCAGCTGATTTCTCGGACACCGCCGCTGATCTCCCGGGAGATCAGCAGTGGCCACCGCGAGAAATTTCAATGTGATCAGCAGCATTCTCCTGCATTGTCATGCGGAAGACACTGCAGATCCATTGACTTCCATGCATTTTTTGTGCGCTTGCAGACGCTTGGTGATAAAACAAGCGCATGCAAACGCACATAAAATGCAACATGTTGCTTTCAGAGGTCGCACAAATTATGTGCATCCAAACGCAACCACAACGAACGCAGCCAAACGCAGGTACTATGTGTTCCTATATTAAACACAGGAACGCAGTGCGCATGTGTTTGACTGCGTTCGGTACGCTGCGTTCAAAAGCGCTAGTGTGAAACCAGACTGTATCCATGTGAAGCATTCCTTTATTTTAGAGAAGTAATAGAAGATACTTTTGTTACTAAAGATGTATGTCCAGCAGGCGACCTATGCTTTGCTAAAGAAAATGTCTCATAAATGCTTTACATTCCTATCATTCATGCAGTACAAAGAACTACCGTATCATACTTCCATATGGTTCTGAAAATAAGGCCAGGGTGGAAGATGACAAAACAAGTTCCAGTTCTCCCCTCATAGAGAATGATGCTAAATTTTAACTTAGAAAGCTATAATTCCATAATCTGAGATAAGACATGTGTTTCGTGATGAAAACCATTCTAGACCACTTTCCAATAAAATACTTTAGAAAAGCAACTGGAAGAAATACAAGAGTAATATCTCAGGCCTATAACTCCAAGGAGACATCCCACCATTTCCTGATGACTGTTTCACAAACAAAATACACAATTAAGAAGAAACAACTTGTGCTTCCTACTGGAGAACGCCTTCATCACGGGAACCATACATCCAACACCGGAATATTGTGGAAGACACAGGATTGTAGAAAGGTGCGCACTTCCTGACCCTCGGTGGATGTTTTGGATTAGACGTCTCCTCACTGTGGTTAACTGAATGATAACAGATGTAGATGAATGGAAGGTTTTTCACATAGTGTATTTTGTGGGCTGACTTCTATTCCGAGAGATTATGCAAGATGCACGGTTCACCATATGCTTGATGCAGCTGGAAATACTTAGCATGCATCTACAACATGTTAAGGTAATTTTAAATTGGAACCACCTAAACGTCAACAAAACAAATAGATACAAAGTTAAATCTTCACAAGACAGCATTGCTGAATTAAGGGTGCTTTCACATTGAGACTTTTTCCTGTCCGTGGGGATCCTGTTTTTTGCAGGACCCCGTGGACAAGAAAAGGATTGCATCAGAGGTGACCTCCAGATACCTTTTCTGTGTCCGGGTCCGTGATTTTCCCGAGCCGAGCCTCACCTCTCCGGCGTATGTGTCACACCATCTAGCTCCCAGGGCTTAAGGACCTGGGGGGGTGGGGCTACCCGATCAGCTGATCAGTCACATGACCGCATCAGCTGAGTGATTTAAATCCCCTGCCAGCCGATCGGATTTGGCGGGCGGACGGGCTATTTACACCGCTCAGCTGATGCGATCATGTGACCGATCAGCTGAACGGGTTGCCACGCATCGCCAGGTCCTGCCCTAGGAGCTAGATGGTGTGCATCGGGGGACACGCCGGAGAGGTGAGAATACATATATTTTTTATTTGTAACACTTCTTTTACTTAATTTCACTTGTGCAATATATGTATATACAAAAGAGCAGTTTTAGTGTACTGAGCATGCTCAGTACACTACAATCAGGTCCGAGAAACGATCAGCTGTTTTCTCGGACCCGTACTCCATATGCCCCATGGCCGCTGATCGTGTCGGCTCTGATTCTGTCCGATTTGGTCCGCTGTGCCCAAAATCAGAGCAGTCTCCGATTTTGGGTACAGCATAAAAATCGGACAGAATCAAAACTGACAAAAATCGGATGGCAATAAGGCCAAATCCGATTAGATCCGTTGCCCATAGGGACACATGGGGGTCAAATTGGATCCATGGCTCTCCATTTTACAACGGACAGCCACGGATGACAGAAAATCGCAATGTGAAATCACCCTAAGTAAAATAAAGGGAACCTGTCACCTAAAAAATCGCCCCCAGCCTATCAATATCTGTCCCTGCACCTTCCTAATCGTATCCTGCCTATCCCTCTCTGTCCTAAAACATTCATTACAAAGTTTAAAAAAGTGATTTATAAACTTACTAAAGTAAGGCTCCATGTCCCCTTAGAAGTCGCACTGGGCGTAACCTGTGCATGATTTTCACCAAATCCGCTGTTTGTATTCACGCTCCGATGGGCGCGAAAATGCTTTGTAATTATTCTCTCCGCCTCCTCCATGGGCATGTTAGCATCTTAGCATCTGTGATGAGCTGCCGTAAAGAAAAGCTTGCGCATGCACAATGCGCAGCTTGAGGTTTGTCGATACGCCCAGGGTGTATCGACGTCACTGAGCCGGAAATGACGCGATTAGCGTCATACCGGCTAATATGCCCATGGAGGAGGGAGAGAATGATTATAAAGCATTTTCACGCCCATCGGGACGTGAATACAAGCGGCGGAGGTGGTGAAAATCATGCACAGAGTACGCCCTGTGCGACTTCTGAGGGGACATGAAGCCTCATTTTAGTAAGTTTATAAAGCATTTTTTTAAACTTCACAATGATTGTTTTAGGACAGAGAGGGATAGGTAGGACACGATTAGGAAGGTGCAGGGACAGGTATTGATAGGCTGGAAGTCAATTTTTAGGTGACAGGTTCCCTTTAAGGACATTTTGGAATAAAGGTTACAAAGCAAATCCTCCCAAAAATAAAAAGTAGTTACCATACATACTCACTTCTAGCCTCTAGTGGCCATCCACATATCCACAAGCGCTATTATATAACGAATGTAAAAGCTAGTAAGTATGGAACTATTTATCCGAGCTAGCATACAACTATTTCTAACTTATTACCCTTCATCAGTATAAGATATGGAATCTGGCTCTATGGCGATAAGGTTTGAGATGTTCTAAACCAAGACAGGTAGCAAGGTTGGGTGTAGAACGCTGAAATGTATTCAATGCCACCCTGAAGGACAAGAGCCAAAGATTTAAAACTACGGTATGTTTTAAAGCAGGCAGCATGATAAGATTATAACATACAGTGGGTACAGAAAGTATTCAGACCCCATGAAATTTTTCACTCTTTGTTTCATTGCAGCCATTTTGTAAATTCAAAAAAGTTCATTTTTTTCTCATTAATGTACACTCTGCACCCCATCTTCACTGAAAAAAAAGCAGAAATGTAGATATTTGTGCAAATTTATTAAAAAAGAAAAACTGAAATATCACATGGTCATAAGTATTCAGACCCTTTGCTCAGACACTCATATTTAAGTCACATGCTGTCCATTTGCTTGTGATCCTCCTTAAGATGGTTCTACTCCTTCAGTGGAGTCCAGCTTTGTTTAATTAAACTGATAGGACTCGATTTGGAAAGGCACACACCTGTCTATATACAGTTGTGGCCAAAAGTATTGACACCCCTGCAATTCTGTCAGATAATACTCAGTTTCTTCCTGAAAATGATTGCAATCACAAATTCTTTGGTATTATTATCTTCATTTAATTTGTCTTCAATGAAAAAACACAAAAGAGAATGAAGCAAAAAGCAAAACATTGATCATTTCATACAAAACTCCAAAAATGGGCCAGACAAAAGTATTGGCACCCTCAGCCTAATACTTGGTTGCACAACCTTTAGTCAAAATAACTGCGATCAACCGCTTCCGGTAACCATCAATGAGTTTCTTACAATGCTCTGCTGGAATTTTAGACCATTCTTCTTTGGCAAATTGCTCCAGGTCCTGATATTTGAAGGGTGCCTTCTCCAAACTGCCATTTTTAGATCTCTCCATAGGTGTTCTATGGGATTCAGGTCTGGACTCATTGCTGGCCACCTTAGAAGTCTCCAGTGCTTTCTCTCAAACCATTTTCTAGTGCTTTTTGAAGTGTGTTTTGGGTCATTGTCCTGCTGGAAGACCCATGACCTCTGAGGGAGACCCAGCTTTCTCACACTGGGCCCTACATTATGCTGCAAAATTTGTTGGTAGTCTTCAGACTTCATAATGCCATGCACACGGTCAAGCAGTCCAGTGCCAGAGGCAGCAAAGCAACCCCAAAACATCAGAGAACCTCCACCATGTTTGACTGTAGGGACCGTGTTCTTTTCTTTGAATGCCTCTTTTTTTCTCCTGTAAACTCTATGCTGATGCCTTTGCCACAAAAGCTCTACTTTTGTCTCATCTGACCAGAGAACATTCTTCCAAAACGTTTTAGGCTTTCTCACGTAAGTTTTGGCAAACTCCAGCCTGGCTTTTTTATGCTTCCTCACAATTTGATTTCTCAAGTTCTCAGACAGTTCTTTGGTCTTCTTTCTTTTCTCCATGCTCAGTGTGGTACACACAAGGACACAGGACAGAGGTTGAGTCAACTTTAATCCATGTCAACTGGCTGCAAGTGTGATTTAGTTATTGCCAACACCTGTTAGGTGCCACAGGTAAGTTACAGGTGCTGTTAATTACACAAATTAGAGAAGCATCACATGATTTTTCGAACAGTGCCAATACTTTTGTCCACCCCCTTTTTTATATTTGGTGTGGAACTATATCCAATTTGGCTTTAGGACAATTCTTTTTGTGTTTTTTCATTGAAGACAAATTAAATGAAGATAATAATACCAAAGAATTTGTGATTGTAATCATTTTCAGGAAGAAACTGAGTATTATTTGACAGAATTGCAGGGGTGTCAATACTTTTGGCCACGACTGTAAGACCTCACAGCTCACAGTGTATGTCAGACCAAATGAGAATCATGAGGTCAAATGAACTGCCCAAGGCGCTCAGAGACAGAATTGTGGCAAGACACAGATCTGGCCAAGGTTACAAAAGAATTTCTGCAGTACTCAAGGTTTCTAAGAGCATTGTGGCCTTCATAATCCTTAACCCTGTTCGGATTTACTATAAACTTATAATGTTCCGTTAATTTTTGACCGGACCTATTAAATTCTAATTTAGTGTTTCATATGAATACCTGTTGCATTATTGTACTGTATGTGAACATGGTTGTTCATAAACAAATCAAAAATTTTAAATTCGGTCATTTTTGACCAAACAGAACAGCAGGTTAAATGGAAGAAGTTTGGGGCCACCAGAAGTCTTCCTAGATCTGGCCGTCCAGCCAAACGAAACAATCGTGGGAGAGGAGCCTTGGTGAGACATAAAGAAGAACCCCAAGATCACTGTGGCTGAGCTCCAGAGATGCAGTAAGGGAATGGGAGATGGGAGAAAGTTCTACAAAGTCAACTATCACTGCACCCTTCCACTAGTCAGGCCTTTATGGCAGAGTGGCCCAGCGGAAGCCTCTCCTCAGTGCAAGACATATGAAGACTGCATAGAGTTTGCAAAAAAACACATGAAGGACTCCCAGACAATGAGAAATTTGATTCTCTGGTCTGATGAGATGAAAATATAACTTTGTTGATAATTCTAAGCGGTCTGTGTGGAGAAATCCAGGCACTGCACATCACCTGCCCAATATAATCCCAACAGTGAAACATGGTGGTGGCAGCATCATGTTATGGGGATGTTTTTAAGCTGCAGGGACAGGACGCCTGGTTACAATTGAAGAAAACAGGAATGTGGCCAAGTACAGAGATATCCTGGATGAAAACCTCTTCCAGAGTGCTCTGGACCTTAGACTTGGCCAAAGGTTCACCTTCCAACAAGACAATGACCGTAAGCACACAGCTAATGTAACAAAGGAGTGGCTTCAGAACATCTCTGACCATTCTTGACTGGCCCAGTCAAAGTCCTGACCTACACCCATCTCTGGAGAGACCTGAAAATGGCTGTCCACCAACATTCACTATCCAGCCTGATGGAACTGGAGAGGATCTGCAAGAAAGAATGGCAGAGGATCCCCAAATCCAGGTGTGAAAAACTTGTTGCATCATACCCAAGAAGACTCATGGCTGTACTAGCTCAAAAGGGTGCTTCTACTCAATATGAGCAAAGGGCTGAATATGTATGGCCATGTTGTTAGGCCCCCTGGCACCGCTTCCCAGCTCACCTCTCCCGGGTCGGCATCTCCTGCTCCTCTGCCGACCGGGCATCCGGCATCCAGGCGTGCTGTGTCTCGGAGCCGTCGCCGGGTTCCCTTCCTGTCAGCTGACCGCCGGGCTCGCACATGAGCACATTACTAAGGTCACATGAATACGACCAATCAGCGGCGCACTAGATGCACTCCTCCCCCTAGTGATTCTAGGGGCCGGCACAATCCAACCTGACACTCCCCTTGACCAATGGCTGCTCTTCCTATGGTATATCAGGCCTCCTCATCTGATGAGAGGTGCCTGATTATTGTGTTAGTTGAGCTTCTGCTTGGCTAGCTGTTGGTCAGGCCTTCCTTGTGCTCTGTTTCCTGGAACCCTTGCTGTGCTCTTCCCCGGTAGCATCACCCCTGTTCTTCCAGCCTTGTGCTCTGTTTCCTGGAACCCTTGCAGTGCTCTGCCCTGGTAGCACCATTCCCGTTCTCCTAGCTTTGTACCCTGTTATCCCGGAATGCTTAGCTGTGCCTTAGTGTAGGCTAACCTTACGAGCCACCCCCCTGGTACTAGCTGCTGTGGTACTTAGACCCCCTGGGCTTGCCCCTGGCAATCCCTGTATAGGGGTTGGGTAAACTAGGATCGGCTCACCAAGGGGAGTTCGGTACCACGGCCCAGTGGGTCCACTCTAGGGCGCCTTCCCCCGAGACGTGTCACATGTGGTATTTTAGTTTTTCTTTTTCAATAAATTTGCCAAAATTTCTAAATTTCTGCTTTTTTCCAGTCAATATGGGGTGCGGGGTGTACATTGATGAGAAAAAATATTTCCTTACCCACTGTAAGGTAGCGAGCCGGGGGACTCACTTGCTGCGTAATGACGCCAACACGTGTGTATAATTTTGCAAATGTCTACCTGTTTATTTCTCGCAGGCATCTACTAACCCGGGTAGTACATTAAACATTTATCAAAAGAACATCACATAATACATTACTTTACACAATACATTACATAGAATATTGCACATATACAGTTATAGTAACCCGGGACCTGTAACCACCTCTCTTCCCCCATTGGAGCTCTAACAACCGCTCCCGTGGTGGCTACAGCCTCCGGCCTATCTACACGTTCCATACACATTTCACAGTACATAAGTTACCCAAAACGATGACTCCTCTGGGTTCAGAACAGGAATTGAGCAACCTGAGTCACGGGTTTGCCATACATTGCCAAGGGGCTCCTTTCCGGACGTGTTTCGCCCCACGTCCGGATCAGCGCCCACCTGGTTCAACCACGGTTTCCCCACTCTAGGAGCCCTTCTAACCCCTGCTTCTGACCTTCGCTACATACCCTTCAACGGGCCCTGTGGGTCCCAATGGCGATACCAGCCGCCCAGCTTTAGTTATCCAGCACGATGGCATAACATTAACCCGTAGTCAGGACTCCAGCCTGACCGGGACCTTCCATACCACATTTGATCCATCCTACTACATTCATGGACCACATGACTTTTCACCCCGCTCACAGCCCATCATAATCCATCCATGGACTGTGGCTCCTCCATGACCATAACAGGGACCTGCTCAACCGTAGAACCCAGGCTAACCATGCGTCACCATTGTACGGGCCACCAGTCGCCACCAAACCTCCATCTTGTGGCAGGTCTCCAGGTCGACGACTGTACCCTGCGTCTGAGTAGAACCCTCCCGGATCAGCCATGGTTACCCTTTCTAGTTTCTAGGAGCCTTCTTAACCCCGGCATCTGGCCACAGGTACATACATACTATTGAAGGACGGGTGCCTCCTGCATGCAGCAAGCAAGCCTCCATCTTGTCCACCAGGGACAGATCACCTTCAATCTATCATCCATACTGGCTGGGTCTCTCCCACAACTTTATACATGGCTCTTACTCATAGGCCATCGTCTCTCATCCAGGGCACTTTTACCTAAGCCCTCACATACGTCCACAGGTCCTTTACCGACTGCCTAGTTGGACCCAACGGCGGTTATGCCCACCTGGCATGATTCACACGCAACACACAGCTCACTCCATCACATGGGAACTGCCGTCTTACCGGGCACTGATCCGGGTCTCGCTACCTGGGTCACGGGTCCACCAAGCATCCCCAAGGGGCTCCTTCCCAGATGTGTTTCGCCCCACGTCCGGACCAGCGTCCACCTGGGGCAGCCACGGCTTCCCCTCTCCAGGTGCTGTAACGACCCCGGTCCTAGCACGCTCCCTTCACCATCTCCCATCATGGTGGTCTAGACTATCTCTCTCAGTCCCTCACACAGACTGGATCTGCATCTCTCCCTGGACACAGGCTGAATGAATCCCAGAAGTCTGTGAACTCTCTCACTCACTCAGCTGGCAGGCTCTTATCATGCATGCCACGCCCACATAGACACACCCACTTGGCTGCTAGTAATCAGCCTCCTCTAGTTCCTATACATCTGCTCATCTATGTGCCTGATCTCTACAGCACTCACACAGCTTGTTTAACTCCCTGTGTTCCGGGTAGGTTCACACAGTATACACAATGCGCTCAGCCGCTCATTGGTCTCATGATTCTTTCAGGCATTGACACACTGAGTGTGACACACGGACATGATTACACAGCACACATACGGTAAAAACCGGCTCATGTGAACAGGAGCCTATACTGATCCTGCATGTGATGCACCCCGGTCATGGGAGCATGCCGGCGGTGCCTCACACCACTGGAACTATTAATCACTTGATAATCTTGCTGCCATTCCAGTGCAGATCTCTCTTGGCTTTTGTGACTCATTCTGCAATTCTGATAGGCCATGCACAGTCATGTGACCGCTGCAGCCAATCATTCAGATACACAACAGTGATGATAGTCTCTGTAAAGTGTTGGCGAATATGATGGCGCTATAAAGGAAAGCATAATTAGATGGAATATTACATCACATCACTGCAGGACAAACAACAAACTGGCAGGACTGCTGGAGATAGTGGTCCGAAAAATATTTTGGTTTTATGTTACATATGTGATTTTACAACATATTTCAGTGTAAGGGGGCTACTACTCTGACAAACAGACCAAGGAAAAAGAGGAGACGGTCACAATTGTTGAAGTTGTTACTTTGTCTACCAACACTAACAAAAATCTTCCCTGAGGAAGGAGCTCGGTAGGAGGCTCTGAAATGCATTGGATAATAAAGGCTTGAGATGATCCAGACATCCCTGTGTCTTGGTTTCTTTCACCTTGGAGCAGCAGCGCGGACATTGAGGCACTTCATCCAAGAATATCTGCAAAAACCCACAAGGGGCATCTGGTAAAAATGTTAGCAGGAAAGAAGTTAAAAAATATGACTCTAGACATATGTCTGATCTAGCTGACGTTGAGCCCTTTTAGAGGGTCCAGTCAATGGGAATCGAATGTACACACCTGGGTAAGAAGCAAAATGCTTCTTGTCTCATAATATCTAGATTGTATTTTATCATATTATTATATTGCATTTTGTGTTGTATTTTACTAAAGTGTATACCCTCTGAGTTGTAAAGTGCTGCAGAATATGTTGGCGCTATATAAATAAAAAAAAGTTATTACTATTATTATTAAATGCTCATTTTTCTCGGCAGCACACCTTCCTGTGCAAACAAGTGACCATGATGTTGTAGCACAAAAAACGATTATATTAATGATCATTCTGTGTCCACAGAATTGGGGTCGACCTGTGCAAACACCTGTCCAAAAAATGACCAAAAATTGGCTGACTAGAAAAGTCGACTGGTAGCTGTTTAAGGGCTGGGGGTGGTCGGGGAGGGGGCCAGGGCCCTTTCTAAGCATGGTATACACATGCACAAAAAAAGCTTCCGCCAAAAGGAACTGAAAGATGCCAATAACTTGATGTCTGATCTGTGAAAACAACGTTCAGATTGTCTTCATACTAAATTGTTACTGATCTATTAGATTAATCATATACGTACTTAATAGTTGGCCTCCGGGAAGAGCAATTCGACCTACAAGTGCATTAATAGGAAATGACAGCACAATGGACTTTTCAGACATGACGCTAAATGACATGTTTAATGAGGGCACGTCTGTGCCACTGTTGCCACTTTACCTCTTTTAATAGCCTTTGCTGTTTGATTTCTCTATAGCGGTAATGAAACTTTACATATAATCCCGATGCCAGACTCCAGTAAGGACAAACCATTACAATAACTGGACTGTTCACTGTCGGAATTTCAGAAGACACATCTACAGCTTGTTGTTATCTCCTCTGAATGAGTGTATCTGTCTATGAGCCCAATAGGAGATGGATGCTGTCCTTTATGAATAGGACAGACTGGAGATCTCTAGATGACCTCCTGTGGGTTGACCCTTTACATGGCTTTCTGTGGACTACCACTTTCTTTGAAGAATCTGGCACAAGCATGTATTTAACTAACTCCATTCTTTATCAGAAATAGACAAACTGCTACATATGTAGAATTTGAGGAATTTAATCTCCTCATTATGTGTCAAAAATAGTCTACAAATGTAAAGTTGTTGCAGAAGAAATTTTATCTATACAATACGGTGAAGCCGCCTGACCCTTGACTCTGCCAGATGCTTCACTTACGATAGAACGTCAACGCCCCCAAATGGAGTAAAGTCCAAATATGAGCATTCAGTTAAATAGGTTGTTCCCTGGATATGCCATTAATGTCTAAAGCAGGTCCCACTCGGGCAGAGGTTGACAAATAACAGAGGTTGTCACCTTTCTGGCTTGGTTGGCATTTGTTAAAAAAATATCAAACTCCCCCCAAAAATGTGGTCTTGACACATTGTTATTGGGGAGAGGAGATCTGCTTCAGACACTGTTATGGGGGTAATGTCTCCCAATTCTGTACTAATATCCCCCATCATGGGCCCTTTTCAGGAATATATGCCCCCCCATCTGATGTATATGTCCTCCATCCTTGTATATATATTCCCCATCTTTATCCCATCGTGGTATAAAGGATCCTCATTCTGGTATATATGGCCCCATCCTGGTACATATGGCCTCCAACCTGGTATATATGACCCTCATCCCAGTATATATGGCCTCAAACCTTGTATATATGACCCTCAACCTGGTATAAATGGCCTTCATCCTGGTATATATGGCCCCATCCTGGTATATATGGCCCCCAACCTGGTATATATGACCCCCAACCTGGTATATATGGCCCCCATCGTGGTATAAATGGTCTTCATCCTAATATATATTGCTCCATCCTGGAATGTGAGAAAAGGTTATATAATTTGTAGTATAAAAGAAGAAAACGGCCGTGTGACACGATGGGTGCTGTCAGTGTGCTATCTGTGGGGCTGTGGATAGCACACAGACAGCCTGTCACCCACATACTTACCTCCCTCCAGCGCCGCTGCTCCTCTCTCTTCCGGGCCGCTCTTGGGCTGAGTGAAGTGAATATTCATGAGCCCTAATGAGCGGCATCGGAAGTAAGAGGAACTGTCAGCGCTGGAGGGAGGTGAGTATAAAATTCTTTATTTTCAGGTTTTACACTTTTGTCCGTGGCCCGTGCACACTGATGTCACAGTGTGAACATCCGTGTGCAGGACATTTGGATGTAAATGCGTCCTGGCTCCGCATAAAAACGGACTTGTTGCCGTCCACACGGAGACATGGTCTGTGCAGAATCACGTGTCCACAGGGGAACATGTGTCCCCGTATGTCCGTGCTTCCGGCATGTGTTGGCACGTACTGCTTACGTGCCAGAGGCATGGACATGTGAATGAGGCCTAACAAAGTAGTGACATGCCAAGGATATGCATAATTAAATCATATGCATATCAGCTGCAAGTCAAATTTATGTACAAGATACCCAAGATGATTGCCAATAAAATGAGGTAGTCTCTCGCTCAAGTCAAAACGTAGAAAACTTTGTGTTTTTTTTTCTGTTATCATCTTCTCAAAACTGTAGGAGATGGTGACATATGGAGCCTGAAGTCAAAAGTTCAAAACATTGTTGCCCTTTTGCTTGTCACTGTGTATGGCCCTATCCTGGTACATATGTTTAGCCCTCATCCGGGTCCCATTCTGGTATTTATGGCTCCATCCTCATATATATTGCCCCATTCTGGGCTTATCCTGGTATGTATGGCCCCCATCATAGTGTACTTGGCTCCCATCACGCCGCACACATAAAATAAACGATTCTCCTCATCTTCTCACCATTCCCTCGGTGCCAGGTGTCCTCCTCTGATGCTGGTAACTGACTTCAGTGTGTAAGCAGCTCAGCACATGATTTCACTGCCATGGACACCTACTTACACCAGCATAAGATGCTGACATATGTGCTGCTCCACATGCCCAGGATTATGCAGTGAATATGCATTTTCTTTAATTGTGGGTACACGTGATCGCCCAGCAGCTGCAGTAAACCGCCAGCTGGGTGATAATGTGTGTCCACTATTAAAGAAAATGCATATTCACTGCTCCCCATGCCAATAATCCCACCCACCTATCGGCGCCGCATTCAGTGCAAAGAGCGGCATTATGGGCGTGGAAAGCAGTGAATATGCATTTCTTTAAACAGCTGGCACACGTATTTGCCTCAATGCCGGCTTCTGCCTTCTGTTATCCCACGCTGCTGCCATCCCTCCACAAACACAACCACGTCGATCCGGACTAAAAGGGTATGTGCCCACAGGACGTTTTTGCTGTGTTTTTCCTGCAGTTTCTGCATGCAGAAAACCATTGGTAATGTATGCTAATTTGTTCCTGCGGTTTTGATTCCCAGCAAAACCAATGTGTTTCACAGAAACGCTGTGCCCACACATTGGTTTTGCAAGTGTCAAGAACTGTCAAATACCTGCGTTTTTGGTGCAGATGGCAAAGAATTGACATGTTAATTATTTTCCTGCGTTTTTGCTGAAGTCAATTGAAAAAACGCAGGAAAAACGCAGCTAAAAAAACGCAGGAAAAACGCACAAAAAACGTGCAAAGAAAGCAGACAAGATCATAGCTAATCTCCTGTCAAGGACTGTAGGATCCTCAGGTTTTGCTGCGTTCAGGACTGCTTAAAAAACGTCCTGTGGGCACATACCCTAAGACTCAGCCCCCACTTTCCTCCAAGATGGGATGGTGCATCTTAGGCCGGTGTCACATCACGATTTCAAGGCATCCAAGTGTATCCATTTCAAAACGGATACACTCGGATCCAAAAGCGGATCCCATGTATCCCTACGGGGCTCGGATCGGATCGGATGTGTGCCTTTTGCCATCAGATTTTGGCACCATCCGATCCTGTCTGATTTAAGCACGGACACAAAAACGCAGCCTGCTGCGATTTTGTGTCTGAGAATGAAATCGGACAGCATTGGATCCAAGCCGATCTGAGCCCCGATGACATGGGAGCCTATGGACATCGGATCCGAGTCGACCTCGGATCCGATGTCGGCTCCGTATCCTCCCTGCTCTTCCTCCCCTCCACTTCTCTATCCTGTCTCCCGCTATTCTATCCTGTCTCCCGCTATTCTAGGACTTCCAGCATCTTATAGTACATCATGATGCTTTCATAGCTTATACTGTGGGGCTTTTCCTCCATTGGAGCAAGACTAGAGTACAGCAGAAGAGTACTGCTGACTTCGAGGGGTACACGGGAACTTTTTAGTTTCAGCTGCACAAACGTTTAAAAACATTTCAGAAAATATCAATTTTTACAACTGATGACACTTCACTTTATCAAAAATGACAGCCTAAGATCTGGAGATGTGGGAATGGTATCACAGAGGGAGAACACAGCCCATTACCAAAATAATTGCTCTACTTAATGTGCACATGTATAATTGTTTTTAATGAGATGAACAGCCATTGATTTCACAGATCTATCTGGCTACGGGGCTGGGCCCTTCTTCAAAGTGGGCAGATGTCTCCCCAACAATAAACTGATTGAGGCACCTGCTCTTTCAGATATCAAACTGTCCTTCGGGCATTTATTTCATAACATGATTCAATGCCCCTTTTTAAGGATACAAAATAGTTGTTGACCTATTTTATGCCACAAAAAAAAAAAATGGTACGCAGCTATAGGTGCATCTCGATGAATTAGAATATCATCAAAAAGTTCATTTATTTCAGTAATTCAATATATAAAGTGAAACACATATATTATATTACACACAGAGTGATCTAATTCAAGTGTTTATTTATGTAAATGTTGATGATTAAGGTTTACAGCAAATTAAAAACCAAAGGTCACTATCTCAAAAAATTAAAGTAGGGAAGATGAAGGGTTAAAAACTTGTGCTGCCGTATTCCACATGACATCGAAGGGTGAATATAATATTGATTCATTGGTCAACACATTTCAGGCCTCCCTGAAACATGGCAATATGATATTGATTTGATCCTGAGAAAGGGGCCAGGGAGCCCTGAAATGCGTTATGTGTTGACTTATAAATCAATATTATATTCTTCCTTTGAAGTCTTGTGGAATACGGTAGTGCAGTTTTTAACCCTTCATCCTCCCATTTTGTATATACACTATGCTGGGACTGCAGCAGCCGTGATATGCTTTTATAATGATTGTGACTCTCACAACCACACAAGGTGAAGCCTCTGATACCTATTTAGGTCATATTTTATCTCTCACACCCTCCACCCTCCCTACTTTAATTTTGATGTCACGTAAGGTCCTGTACTAAGCTGGAGTCTGGAGATCTCACAGTGAACAAGAGGGGAGAGCTGTGTTGATAGGACCTGCTGTGATATCACGCCCACGTGATTGCAGGAGGAAGTGTTTGTTTTCGGAGGACATATGCTGACTACTGAAGGAGCTGCTCACTCAGGCGTGACGTATTGTCCCCTATGGGAGTGGTGAATGCTAGGCAGAAGTTAATGAATAATTGAGTTACGGTATATTAATTCTAAACATTATACAAATGTCACAGGCAGCTCAGCATTATAGTCTATGAGTGCAAGGACCATACAAAAAATATTCTCCCCCGAGTTCCCCTTTAATTATTCCATATGAACATTCAGTTATACTCACGTGTACTTCAGAAAATTCTCATACACCATAAGAAGAACTCTAAAAAAAACTTGGCCCGGCCTTCCATCCAGCCAAAGAAACAAGCCATGTCCAAGGTACCAGAGACAGAGTAAAACTTCACCTGTTATTCATTCCATCACATTAAAAGGAAAATAGCATAGAAAAACACAGTAGTGACATTTTAGCCATATGATCTTAATCAAGTAAGCCATAGACAAAGAGGAGCCCATGTGGCAGCTATTTCACAGTATTGTGACCGTCAGTAGCTGCCACATGTGCTTGTCTGCGTCTATGGCTTTTTACATTTGTCTTGCTTTATAAAGGCCACATGCCCAAAGCATTGCTACATTGTTTTGTTCCTATTTTTGTGAATACAAAATAATCCATCCCTGGTCACTTGGACAAGGCCATTATAATCACAATAAATGATCACTGTGACTGATTGCTTTGCTTTTAGGCCAGAATCACACAACTGTGTATCGCGGTCAGTATACACAGACTGGGCACAGGTTTCAGCCTCATATATGTCACGGCACCTGTCATGATCAAAGTCTGTACTCGGACACACGGATGTGTGAACCCGGCCTTACACTGAACAATAATCAATTCCAGTAAGACAAATCTTAATACAATGATTAATACATGTGGAGGAACCTTTAACTGATCTGATATTCATCTGGGTGACACTGAAAGTAGCATAGCACTACAACATAGGCTAGGGTCACACAGGCCCATCTGTTTATTTCCACTGGTTTCAATACCAGATCCATTATTATAAGGCTGGTTTCGAGCCTCCTGTGCAGCTATGCGTTTTTTGGACTTTGACATTTTTTGCAAAACGGATCCGTTAATGGATGGCGCCTATATGTGCCATTTGTTAACGAATTTGTTTCCCATAGGGCCCCATGTTAAAAAAACAGATCCGTTTTTTATTGCACCCAAAAAACGCTGTTTGCAGCATTTATTGGCTCCTGTTAAAAAACGCCTAGCAGAGCAGTCACACTGGAGTCCCGGATCCGTTAACAGCATCAGTTTTTGGACTTAGCATTCTAAAGTTGAAAAACTGATGCAAATAATGAATCCAGGGCTCATGTGTGACCCCAGGCTACGTGACAAAATCTCAAGATTCACTCAGGTGAGTGACAAGAATCTACACTTTGGTCATATACCTGAAAGGAGACATATATAGCAAGAGAAATGTGTGGCTACATTGCCTCTACTGATAGGCTAACATTGTCTTTAAGAATTGGTCAACCCAGAAAACAGTTACATAGGCTGAAAAAAGACTTGGGTCCCTCACATTCTCCATTTCCCCACCAGTTATACATGCTCTACTACTAAATTAGGCCCCTTTCTCATCAGTATTTTGGCATACTTGTGGCAGATCCGGCAGATTTACCACATCTGCCACATAACAGTCGCACTCGTGACACACTTGCGGCAAGCCCCATTCATTTTCTCTGGGGCTTGCGGTCAAGTGCGGTTTGCCGCATCTGGCACTTGCGGTGGGTCAAAAAAACACAGATAGCGTTTTTTCCTGCACCGCAAGTACTGGATCTGCCAGATCTGTCAAACTGCACTTGACCGCAAGCCCCAGAGAAAATGAATGGGGCTTGCCGCAAGTGTGTCACGAGCGCGACAGTTATGTGGCCGATGTGGTAAATCTGCCGGATCCGCCACAATTCAGCCAGAACGCTGATGTGAAAGGGGTCTTACCAATAACCGACAATATTACTTACAATGAAGAAATCAGCCAGCTCTTTTTTTAAAAGCTGTTCTAGTTTTTTCCATTACTACTTCTTGTGGTTAGGCATTCCACAGTCTGACTGCTATAACTGTAAAGAACCCTTTCCTATTTAGCTGCTAGAATTGCCTTTCTTCTACATGTAACGAGTTCCCTCTAGTCCTCTGGAAGGAATAAGTCATGTCCCAGTCCAAAATTTGTATGGACCACACATGTATTTCTACATATAAATGAAATGTCCTCTGAGGCCTCTGCTGCACATCCCCAGTAGAGAACGGAGTGTTAGCCTTGGATCACGTAGCGATTATGTGTCGGATTCACATTAAATGTATCTGGGGAATGTAACCAGCCCTAAAAGGCTTATGTCTATACTATAAAAGTATCAACCACTGAGGACTCTCAGTTTACAAACAAAAGATTGTTTCCATGTAATATCCCTCACTAGCACAGGACTTGGAGATTGTCAGACTAGGCTGGACAGTAAATAGATAAATACATCCAAGATGTCCACAATAATGGGTGCACACACACTGCCACTGAAGGTGGAGATTCCTACACACTGGGAAGCATCCTATCAGCAGATGACAGTACAGCCATATAAGCACAGGCAGCACTATGGAGTCACACCAGAGTGAGAGGAGCCAGGGGCCATCCCTCCCTCCAGCATATGGTCACAGTTCACACAGGGATGTGACAGGCCATCCTCCACACTATAGGCAGCTACCTTCTTCAGGAGAGGAGACCCTGCTAGTAGAGTCTTCAGCGTCAAATACAATCCTATTAGTTCATATCACTATAGGAGACCCAGATCTCTACACAGATTATTTACACGGACACCAGTCCATGCAACCAATACAAATGGTAGGACGGCACAGCTGGAATCATATATCAGTGCCGCATGTTATAGCAATGTTATACCATCATTTCCCTCTGTACTTGACGTCTTAGTGCAGCAGGCGTGATGATGTCACTACTGCGCGCCCGCTGTGTGCTATATGAAGGACTATGGGGGTGTATTATGCTATGTGATGTGCATTGCATTATACTATATGGAGGACATTGGGGTGTGCATGACACTATATGGAGGACTATGAGTTGCATTATTCTATGGGGTGTGCTTTATACTATATGGAGGACTATGGGTGCATTATTCTATGTTGTGTGCATTATATTATTTATTAAGAACTATGAGGTGTGCACCATTTTATTGGGAGTACTATGGGGTGAATTAGTACTTATGCTATGTGACCTTACGATTTCTATGTATGCCTCGGTAGTATAGCAAATGATTGTACAGATAAGCACAGGAAAACTGTACCGCATAGACACATATATACAGCCACACAGTAGATCTAGATCACACAACAAAGGGCAATATGACTAGGATAACTAAAATCCCATAAATCATACAGACCTGATCATCAATCTCATAACTTGCAGTATACTCGCCTACATCAAGGTGAATTGCTGAGAAATCATAGTGCAAGACCCTGGCACTGCATAACATTTCACTGTCCGTCCCCGAAACAAATAGTGCAGGGCACACATAATTCCTACTCTGTGCCCCTAATTAGGTAAGTAGTGCAGAGAATACATAACAGTACTATGTGCCCCTTATCAGATAGTTAGAGGGAACATGTAACATACCACACTGTGTTCATTTTCAGTGCAGGGCACATATTAATATACCACTCTGTGCCCCTGACCAGGTAAGTAGACAACAGCACACATAACATTACACTCTGTACTCTAATTGAGTAGACAGAGCAGGGCACACATACTGCTCTGGGCTCCTGAACAAGCAGGTAGAGCAGGGCACATATACTGCTCTGGGCCCCTGAACAAGCAGGTAGAGCAGGGCACACATACTGCTCTGGGCCCCTGAACAAGCAGGTAGAGCAGGGCACACATACTGCTCTGGGCTCCTGAACAAGCAGGTAGAGCAGGGCACATATACCGCTCTGGGCTCCTGAACAAGCAGGTAGAGCAGGGCACACATACTGTTCTGGGCCCCTGAACAAGCAGGTAGAGCAGGGCACATTTACCGCTCTGGGCCCCTGAACAAGCAGGTAGAGCAGGGCACACATACTGTTCTGGGCCCCTGAACAAGCAGGTAGAGCAGGGCACATTTACCGCTCTGGGCCCCGGAACAAGCAGGTAGAGCAGGGCACACATACTGCTCTGGGCCCCTGAACAAGCATGTAGAGCAGGGCACACATACTGCTCTGGGCCCCTAAGCAAGCAGGTAGAGAAGGGCACACATACTGCTCTGGGGCCCCTGAACAAGCAGGTAGAGCAGGGCACACATACTGCTCTGGGGCCCCTGAACAAGTAGGTAGAGCAGGGCACACATAACATACCAGTCATTGCCCCTGATCAGGTGAGTAGAGCAGGGCACACATAACATACCAGTCATTGTCCCTGATCAGGTAGGTAGAGCAGGGCACACATAACATACCAGTCATTGTCCCTGATCAGGTGGGTAGAGCAGGGCACATATAACATACCAGTCATTGCCCCTGATCAGGTAGGTAGAGCAGGGCACATATAACATACCAGTCATTGTCCCTGATCAGGTGGGTAGAGCAGGGCACACATAACATACCAGTCATTGCCCCTGATAAGGTAGGTAGAGCAGGCCACACATAACATACCATTCATTGTCCCTGATCAGGTAGGTAGAGTAGGGCACACATAACATACCAGTCATTGTCCCTGATCAGGTGGGTAGAGCAGGGCACACATAACATACCAGTCATTGCCCCTGATAAGGTAGGTAGAGCAGGCCACACATAACATACCATTCATTGTCCCTGATCAGGTAGGTAGAGCAGGGCACACATAACATACCAGTCATTGTCCCTGATCAGGTGGGTAGAGCAGGGCACACATAACATACCAGTCATTGCCCCTGATCAGGTGGGTAGAGCAGGGCACACATAATATACCAGTCATTGACCCTGATCAGGTAGGTAGAGCAGGGCACACATAACATACCAGTCATTGCCCCTGATCAGGTAGGTAGAGCAGGGCACACATAATATACCAGTCATTGCCCCTGATAAGGTAGGTAGAGCAGGCCACACATAACATACCATTCATTGTCCCTGATCAGGTAGGTAGAGTAGGGCACACATAACATACCAGTCATTGCCCCTGATCAGGTGGGTAGAGCAGGGCACATATAACATACCAGTCATTGCCCCTGATCAGGTAGGTAGAGCAGGGCACACATAACATACCAGTCATTGCCCCTGATCAGGTAGGTAGAGCAGGGCACACATAATATACCAGTCATTGCCCCTGATAAGGTAGGTAGAGCAGGCCACACATAACATACCAGTCATTGTCCCTGATCAGGTAGGTAGAGCAGGGCACACATAACATACCATTCATTGTCCCTGATCAGGTAGGTAGAGCAGGCCACACATAACATACCATTCATTGTCCCTGATCAGGTAGGTAGAGCAGGCCACACATAACATACCATTCATTGTCCCTGATCAGGTAGGTAGAGCAGGGCACACATAACATACCATTCATTGTCCCTGATAAGGTAGGTAGAGCAGGCCACACATAACATACCAGTCATTGTCCCTGATCAGGTAGGTAGAGTAGGGCACACATAACATACCAGTCATTGTCCCTGATCAGGTAGGTAGAGCAGGGCACACATAACATACCAGTCATTGCCCCTGATAAGGTAGGTAGAGCAGGGTACATATAACATACCAGTCATTGCCCCTGATAAGGTAGGTAGAGCAGGGCACACATAACATACCAGTAATTGCCCCTGATCAGGTAGGTAGAGCAGGGCACACATAACATACCAGTCATTGCCCCTGATCAGGTAGGTAGAGCAGGGCACACATAATATACCAGTCATTGTCCCTGATCAGGTAGGTAGAGCAGGGCACACATAACATACCAGTCATTGCCCCTGATCAGGTAGGTAGAGCAGGGCACACATAACATACCAGTCATTGCCCCTGATCAGGTAGGTAGAGCAGGGCACACATAATATACCAGTCATTGCCCCTGATCAGGTAGGTAGAGCAGGGCACACATAACATACCAGTCATTGTCCCTGATCAGGTAGGTAGAGCAGGGCACACATAACATACCAGTCATTGCCCCTGATAAGGTAGGTAGAGCAGGGCACACATAACATACCAGTCATTGTCCCTGATCAGGTAGGTAGAGCAGGGCACACATAACATACCAGTCATTGCCCCTGATAAGGTAGGTAGAGCAGGGTACATATAACATACCAGTCATTGCCCCTGATAAGGTAGGTAGAGCAGGGCACACATAACATACCAGTAATTGCCCCTGATCAGGTAGGTAGAGCAGGGCACACATAACATACCAGTCATTGCCCCTGATCAGGTAGGTAGAGCAGGGCACACATAATATACCAGTCATTGTCCCTGATCAGGTAGGTAGAGCAGGGCACACATAACATACCAGTCATTGCCCCTGATCAGGTAGGTAGAGCAGGGCACACATAACATACCAGTCATTGCCCCTGATAAGGTAGGTAGAGCAGGGCACACATAACATACCAGTCATTGCCCCTGATCAGGTAGGTAGAGCAGGGCACACATAACATACCAGTCATTGCCCCTGATAAGGTAGGTAGAGCAGGGTACATATAACATACCAGTCATTGCCCCTGATCAGGTAGGTAGAGCAGGGCACACATAACATACCAGTCATTGCCCCTGATAAGGTAGGTAGAGCAGGGCACATATAACATACCAGTCATTGCCCCTGATCAGGTGGGTAGAGCAGGGTGAACTAATCAATCACTGCGCCACAATCTACGTGCCTATCGATTAGTCTGTCCTGGGATAGAAAGCTCCTGAAGTGCTTATTCTCCCGGCCCCTCCTCCACTCACCAGCATGCCCATCACCTCTGTCCACAGATCGGAGAAGGTGTCAGGCACGTTGCCCTCAGCCTGAGGCTCCGGACTGCTGGCTGCTGCCTGCTCCCCGTCCATTGTGGTGCAGCCAGCGATGCTTCAGGACAGGTCAGTGCCCTCTGCTCCTCACTAGTAACATTCCCGAGGTGGCAGCTCTGGGGGAGGCACTGTAGACCTCCGAATGCCCCACCGTGCCCGCTGTACCATGGTGTCTCCTGCGTGTGCCCGCACGGCCAGCGGAGGCTGCTGCAAACTCCAAACTACTTGTTGGGCGCCAGGACTAGTTCACAGAGTTTCAACAGGGGGAGGCAGCAGACGAAGAGTGTCCCCGGCTGTTCAGTGAGATTGTGTGCTCACAGGCTGTGTGCAGTGTCTGTGCCTCGGAATGTGTGCACACCTCCCCCTCCTGCCTGCAGTGTACTCTCCCGTCCTCACACTCCACAAAGAGTGACAGCTCCAGTCTGGTGAAGATATAGGGTGACATAATGCAGGCTCCACTGGACTGCAAAAATGTTATCTCCACAGAAAAGTCTCATCCCCACAGAAAAGTCTCATCCTTATAGAAAAGTCTCATCTCCACAGAAAAGTCTAATCCCCACAGAAAAGTCTCATCTCCACAGAAAAGTCTCATCTCCACAGAAAAGTCTCATCCCCACAGAAAAGTCTCACTCCACAGAAAAGTCTCATCTCCACAGAAAAGTCTCATCCCCACAGAAAAGTATCATCCTTATTGAAAATTCTCATCTCCACAGAAAAGTCTCATCCCCACAGAAAAGTCTCATCCCCACAGAAAAGTCTCATCCCACAGAAAAGTCTCATCTCCACAGAAAAGTCTCATCCTTATTGAAAAGTCTCATCTCCACAGAAAAGTCTCATCCCCACAGAAAATCTCATCCCCACAGAAAAGTCTCATCCCACAGAAAAGTCTCACCCTCACGAAAAGTCTCATCCCACAGAAAAGTCTCATCCCACAGAAAAGTCTCATCCTTATAGAAAAGTCTCATCTCCACAGAAAAGTCTCATCCCACAGAAAAGTCTCATCCCCACAGAAAAAGTCTCATTCCCACAGAAAGTCTCATCTCCACAGAAAAGTCTCATCCTACAGAAAAGTCTCATCTCCACAGAAAAGTCTCATCCCCACAGAAAAGTCTCATCCTTATAGAAAAGTCTCATCCCACAGAAAAGTCTCATCCACAGAAAAGTCTCATCCACAGAAAAGTCTCATCTCCACAGAAAAGTCTCATCCCCACAAAAGTCTCATCCCACAGAAAAGTCTCATCTCATATGAAAAGTCTCATCCCACAGAAAAGTCTCATCCTTATAGAAAAGTCTCATCCCACAGAAAAGTCTCATCCCCTATAGTAAAGTCTCATCTCCACAGAAAAGTCTCATCCCACAGAAAAGTTCATTCCACAGAAAAGTCTCATCTCCACAGAAAAGTCTCATCCTCCATAGAAAAGTCTCATCCCCACAGAAAAGTCTCATCCCCACAGAAAAGCTCATCCTTATGAAAAGTCTCATCCCACAGAAAGTCTCATCTCCACAGAAAAGTCTCATCCCCACAGAAACAGTCTCATCTCCACAGAAAAGTCTCATCTCCACAGAAAAGTCTCATCTTATAGAAAAGTCTCATCTCCACAGAACAGTCTCACAAATTCACAAAAAGTCTATCCACAGAAGTCTCTCTCACAAAGCCATCCACAAGTTACCAAAAAAGTCCTCTCACAAAAAGTTCCCACAGAAATCATTCCACAGAAAGTCTACTAAGAAAGTCTCATCCACGAAAAGTATCCCACAAAGTATCTCAAGAAGTCTATCTAGAAATTCACACAAAAAGTTCATTCCACAAAATCTCCCACAGAAGTTATCTTGAAGTCTCCACAAAGTCTCTCCACAGAAGTCCACCACGAATCTTCCACGAAAGTTCTAAAAATTCATCTCACAAAAGTCTCTCCCAAAATCCATCCCCCAGAAAGATAATCTCATCCCAAAAAGTTATCCCAAAGCTCCACAAAGTCTCTCAAAATTACCACAAAGTCACCCAAAATTCATCCCAAATCTTCCTAGAAAAGTCTCATCACAAAAGTCATCCACAAAAGTTATCCAGAAGTTCATCCAGAATCCATCCACAGAAAGCATCAGAAATTCACCCACAAAGTCTCTCCCAAAAGTCCATAGTCACCACAGAAGTTCATTCAAGAAAGTCTCTAGAAAGTATCAGAAGTATCCGAAAAGTTACCCAGAAAGTTCATCCACAAAGCCATCAAGAAATCTCATCTCCAGAAATCTCTAAGAAGAAAAGTCTCCAAGAAAGTTATCAAGAAAGTCATCCCCAAATCTCCACAGAAAATCTCACTTAATTCATTCACAAAGTATCCCAAAAGCTCTCCCCACAAATCCATCTAGAATCATCCCAGAAGTCTATCCACAGAAAATTATCTCCGAAGTCCCCACAGAATCTCATCCACAAAGCTCTTAGAAGTTCATCCCAGAAAGTCTCCAAAAAGTTATCCCAGAAGTCCCCACAAAAGTCCATCTAAGAAATCATCCAAAAATCTCACCCAGAAATATCTCCACGAATCATCCCCACAAAAGTCAACCAGAAATCATCACGAAGTCATCCACAGAAAGTCTCATCCACAAAATTCATCAGAAGTTCATCTTATGAAAGTCCATCCCACGAAGTCATCCACGAATTCTCCCGAAAGTCACCAAGAATCCTCTCACAAATCTCCAAAGTCATCCCACAAATCCATCCACAGAAATCATCCAAAATCCATCACAGAATTCCACAGAAAGTTCTATAGAAGTTCATCTCACGAAAGTTCATCAAAAAAGTCATCCACGAATCCATCCACAAAAACTACATGAACTCATCCACAGAAGTCTCATCCAAGATTCACCACAAAAGTCCTCTTGAAGTCATCTCAAATCTCACTAAAAGCATTCCAAAATTATTAGAAGTCCTACAGAAAGTTCATCCAAGAAGTCTCATCCAAGTTCTCAAAAATCCACCCACGAAGTCTCATCCAAAAGCTCCTAAAAAGTTCATCCAGAAGTCTCATCCAAGAAAGTCATCCCACGAATCTCATCCAAAATTATCCACAAAAGTCCTCCAAAGTTCATCTAAAAGTCCATCACAGAATATCCCCAAAAAGTCTCATTCCCACAAAAGTCTCTCAAAAACCCAAAAATCTCATCCCCACAAAAGTTCCACAGAAAAGTCTCTCTCCACAGAAAATCTCATCCCAAAAGAAGTTCATCCAAGAAAATCTCTCCCACGAAAAGTCTCATCCCAAGAAAATCTCACGAAAAACTCATCCCACAGAAAGTCTCATCCCCAGAAAATCTCACCCACAGAAAAGTCCTCCTTTAAAGAAAAGTCTCATCTCCACAGAAAAGTCTCTCCCACAGAAAAGTCTATCCTTATAAAAGTCTCATCTCCACAGAAAAGTCTCATCCCACAGAAAAGTCTCATCCCACAGAAAAGTCTCATCTTAAGAAATCTCATCCAAGAAATTCATCTCCACAGAAAACTCATCCCACAGAAAAGTCCATCCATGAAAAGTCTCATCTCCACAGAAAAGTTCATCTCCACAGAAAAGTCTCATCTCCACAGAAAAGTCTCATCTCCACAGAAAAGTCTCATCTCACGAAAAGTCTCATCTCCACAGAAAAGTCTCATCTCCACAGAAAAGTCTCATCCCCACAGAAAAGTCTATCCCACAGAAAAGTCTCATCCCACAGAAAAGTCTCATCTCCAAACAAGAAAAGTCTCATCCCACAAAAAGTCTCATCCCCACAGAAAAGTCTCACCCACAGAAAAGTCTCATCTCCACAGAAAAGTCTCATCCCCACAGAAAAGTCTCATCCTTATAGAAAAGTCTCATCTCCACAGAAAAGTCTCATCTCCACAGAAAAGTCTCATCTCCACAGAAAAGTCTCATCCTTATAGAAAAGTCTCATCTCCACAGAAAAGTCTCATCTCCACAGAAAAGTCTCATCTCCACAGAAAAGTCTCATCCTATAGAAAAGTCTCATCCCACAGAAAAGTCTCATCTCCACAGAAAAGTCTCATCTGCACAGAAAAGTCTCATCTCCACAGAAAAGTCTCATCCCCACAGAAAAGTCTCATCCCACAGAAAAGTCTCATCCCCACAGAAAAGTCTCATTCCCACAGAAAAGTCTCATCTCCACAGAAAAGTCTCATCCTTATAGAAAAGTCTCATCTCCACAGAAAAGTCTCATCCCCACAGAAAAGTCTCATCCTTATAGAAAAGTCTCATCCCCACAGAAAAGTCTCATCCCCACAGAAAAGTCTCATCCTTATTGAAAAGTCTCATCTCCACAGAAAAGTCTCATCCCACAGAAAAGTCTCATCCCCACAGAAAAGTCTCATTCCCTATTGAAAAGTCTCATCTCCACAGAAAAGTCTCATCCTTATAGAAAAGTCTCATCTCCACAGAAAAGTCTCATCCTTATAGTAAAGTCTCATCTCAACAGAAAAGTCTCATCCTTGTAGAAAAGTTTCATTCCACAGAAAAGTCTCATCCCATAGAAAAGTCTCATCTCCATAGAAAAGTCTCACCCCACAGAAAAGTCTCATCCTTATTGAAAAGTCTCATCTCCACAGAAAAGTCTCATCCCCACAGAAAAGTCTCATCCCCACAGAAAAGTCTCATCTCCACAGAAAAGTCTCATCCTTATAGAAAAGTCTCATCTCCACAGAAAAGTCTCATCTCCACAGAAAAGTCTCATCCCCACAGAAAAGTCTCATCCTTATAGAAAAGTCTCATCTCCACAGAAAAGTCTCATCTCCACAGAAAAGTCTCATCTCCACAGAAAAGTCTCATCCTTATAGAAAAGTCTCATCTCCACAGAAAAGTCTCATCTCCACAGAAAAGTCTCATCTCCACAGAAAAGTCTCATCCTTATAGAAAAGTCTCATCCCACAGAAAAGTCTCATCTCCACAGAAAAGTCTCATCCCCACAGAAAAGTCTCATCCCCACAGAAAAGTCTCATCCCCACAGAAAAGTCTCATTCCCACAGAAAAGTCTCATCTCCACAGAAAAGTCTCATCCTTATAGAAAAGTCTCATCTCCACAGAAAAGTCTCATCCCCACAGAAAAGTCTCATCCTTATAGAAAAGTCTCATCCCCACAGAAAAGTCTCATCCCACAGAAAAGTCTCATCCTTATTGAAAAGTCTCATCTCCACAGAAAAGTCTCATCCCACAGAAAAGTCTCATCCCCACAGAAAAGTCTCATTCTTATTGAAAAGTCTCATCTCCACAGAAAAGTCTCATCCTTATAGAAAAGTCTCATCTCCACAGAAAAGTCTCATCCTTATAGTAAAGTCTAATCTCAACAGAAAAGTCTCATCCTTGTAGAAAAGTTTCATTTCCACAGAAAAGTCTCATCCCCACAGAAAAGTCTCATCTCCATAGAAAAGTCTCACCCCACAGAAAAGTCTCATCCCCACAGAAAAGACTCATCATTATAGAAAAGTCTCATCCCCACAGAACAGTCTCATCTCCACAGAAAAGTCTCATCCCCACAGAACAGTCTCATCTCCACAGAAAAGTCTCATCTCCACAGAAAAGTCTCATCCTTATAGAAAAGTCTCATCTCCACAGAACAGTCTCATCTCCACAGAAAAGTCTCATCCCCACAGAAAAGTCTCAACCCCACAGAAAAGTCTCATCCCCACTGAAAAGTCATCCCCACAGAAAAGTCTCATCTCCACAGAAAAGTCTCATCCTTATAGAAAAGTCTCATCCCCACTGAAAAGTCCATCCCCACAGAAAAGTCTCATCCCCACTGAAAAGTTCATCCCCACAGAAAAGTCTCATCTCCACAGAAAAGTCTCATCCCCACAGAAAAGTCTCATCCCCACAGAAAAGTCTCATCTCCACAGAAAAGTCTCATCCTTATAGAAAAGTCTCATCTCCACAGAAAAGTCTCATCTCCACAGAAAAGTCTCATCCCCACAGAAAAGTCTCATCCCCACAGAAAAGTCTCATCCCACAGAAAAGTCTCATCTCCACAGAAAAGTCTCATCCTTATAGAAAATCTCATCTCCACAGAAAAGTCTCATCTCCACAGAAAAGTCTCATCCCCACAGAAAAGTCTCATCCTTATAGAAAAGTCTCATCTCCACAGAAAAGTCTCATCTCCACAGAAAAGTCTCATCTCACAGAAAAGTCTCATCCTTATAGAAAAGTCTCATCCCCACAGAAAAGTCTCATCCCCACAGAAAAGTCTCATCCTTATAGAAAAGTCTCATCCCCACAGAAAAGTCTCATCTCCACAGAAAAGTCTCATCCCCACAGAAAAGTCTCATCCCCACAGAAACGTCTCATCCTTATAGAAAAGTCTCATCCTTATAGAAAAGTCTCATCCCCACAGAAAAGTCTCATCCTTATAGAAAAGTCTCATCTCCACAGAAAAGTCTCATCTCCACAGAAAAGTCTCATCCCCACAGAAAAGTCTCATCTTTATAGAAAAGTCTCATCTCCACAGAAAAGTCTCATCCTTATAGAAAAGTCTCATCTCCACAGAAAAGTCTCATCCCCACAGAAAAGTCTCATCCCCACAGAAAAGTCTCATCCTTATAGAAAAGTCTCATCCCCACAGAAAAGTCTCATCTCCACAGAAAAGTCTCATCCCCACAGAAAAGTCTCATCCCCACAGAAAACGTCTCATCCTTATAGAAAAGTCTCATCCTTATAGAAAAGTCTCATCCCACAGAAAAGTCTCATCCTTATAGAAAAGTCTCATCTCCACAGAAAAGTCTCATCCCCACAGAAAAGTCTCATCCCCACAGAAAAGTTTCATCCTTTTTTTCTTTAATCAGATAGTTTTTATTAAACAATATGGTCAATACATGTCCATTAACAATAACAATTATTTATACAATTTTATAATTTATAAATTCCCAAAATTTCCCCTCCCACTCCCAACAGAATTCCCTTCCCTTATCCCTACCCTTCCCCTCCCCCCCCCCTAGACGGCAGATACAGTCCATATATTACTTGTATGAAAGAAGCAGAGAATACAACTTAGCTAATGCAGAATTACTCATATTAACATCATCCCGCAGGTGTTTCATATTACATTCTTCAAGTTCAGGCATCATATCTATCTTACTCCATAGTTGTGCCAGGGAGGCCATATCTTATCATAAATATCCATCTTTCCCCTCTTACGGTATATTCCTTTCTCCAAAAGTGAAATGTAATTAGCCTGCGTCACAAACTCCCTTCTCGATGGCGGTTCCACCCCAATCCAGTGCTTTGCGATCAGCTTGCGTGCAATATACAACAGTCATGCAATGGCCGTTTTAGTTGCATCATCCGCCTGTAACTCATCCACAAACCCCAGCAAGCACACCACTGGATCCCGAGGTACATTGCACCCGTACGCACCTCCCACTCTAGCAAGCATCATAATCCAGAATGCCGACAACCGTGGACAGAGCCACAGCATGTGCAGCAGACCAGCCGGCCCATTCGGCACCTTGCACATTCAGAGTTTGACCTTAGTTTAATTTTGTGTAGAAATTCTGGTGTTCTATATACCCTGTGCAGAATGTAGAGTTGTGATAGCCTGCCCGGCTCACTCAGTGACTGCTTCAGGATCCATTCCAATATTGATTCCCATTTGTCGTCCTCCAGAACTCCCACTTCCATCTCCCACCAATTTCTGGCCCTGAAAGGATATTGAATCAAAAAGGTATGCAATATGTCTCGGTACGTTGTTGCTATCACCCCTCTCGTGGGTCCTCCTTCGCATATATAGTCTAGGACCAAATCCCTCTGTATCGTCAGTCCTCCTCTCTCCGCCTGTGTCTGAACTGCATGTTTCATTTGTAAGTACTGATAGGTCCCCCTCTCATGTAAACCATATTCTTCCCTCAGCTTATGAAAGGGCCTAAGTCTCCGTCCCTCCAGTACCTGTTGTGTCAGCACAATTCCTTTCTCTCTCCACTCTACCAGGCATCCCATTTTAACAATCTCTGGGAGCTTGGTATTATTCCATAAGGGGGAATGATTTGTCAATCCCTTCACTCCTCTAATTGTTTTCAGTTTTTCCCAAATTCCCTGCATCAATAGCAAAGTAGGATATTGACTTCCCATTCTTCCCATCGACCCATCTTCTACACTCAATATCAGTGGGCTTCTATTGGTCACTCTTTCCAAAATTTTTTGAATAGGATAGCTTTCTGCCCTCTGTGCCCACCCGCTCACATGTTGACTTTTGCCGCGATGTAGTACAAATAGGGATTAGGCATAGCTAGTCCTCCCTCTTCCTTGGGTCTTTGGAGAAGTCCAGTCTCAGTCTAGCCTGTTTTTTGCCCCAAATCAAGCTTCGAAACAGAGAATCAATCTGTCGGAACCTGGCCCGGGTTATGGGCATTGGTGCATTATGAAATACATAAAGTAGTTTAGGCATTAGCACCATTTTAATCAAGTTTATTCTGCCAACAACTGAGAGATGTAACTTATTCCATGCTTTCATTTTATCTTTAATAGTCTCCAATACTGGTATTAAGTTTAGATCCAGGAACTTGTAATGGGAGTTGACACCCAGATTCCAAGGTACTTAAATCTATCCACTACTCTAAGGCCCCCACTCTCCGTCACATATGTCAGTTCCTCGTCTAATGGGAACAATGTGGATTTATGCCAGTTTATTCTGAGTCCCGACATATCTCTATATTGGTTAATAATACTCATAGCTCTTGTCAGTGAGTCTCCGGAATTTTCAAGGAACAGCAGAACATCATCTGCATAGAGTGCCACCCTCTCTTCCATCTCCCCATATCTAAAACCCTATCGCTCCTCAATTTAGCAGCCAACGGTTCTATAACCAGTGCAAATAGGAGCGGGGAGAGTGGGCATCTCTGTCTAGTACCCCTCTGCAAACTTATCGGCCCAAATAGTGCCCCATTTACTCGAACCCTGGCCACCGGTTGGGTATACAACAGACGTATCCATGACAAAAAGTAGGTCCAAAACCCAGGGACTCCAGTACCGCCCATAGAAATTGCCAGCTGACACGGTCGAAAGCCTTATGGGCATCCAAAGAGACTAATACTCTCCTACCCGCATTATCAGCCTGTAACTGCATATTAAGAAACAGTCTCCTTAGATTCACAGCGGTGGACCTGCTAGGCATAAAACCCGACTGATCAGGATGTATCAAAGTATTGACAACACCCGTCAGTCTATTAGCCAGGGCTTTAGCTAGTATCTTAATATCTGCGGATAGTAAAGAAATAGGCCTATAGGATTCTGGAAGTCCCAAGTCTTTACCCTCCTTTGGTAGAACAACAATTGTCGCCTCTCTCATAGACATAGGCAGTACCCCTTCCTCCCTTGAACATTCTAACACCTCCTGCAGTTTTGGCAGCAGTACCTCTTCCAAACATTTGTAAAGTTCCACTGGTATTCCGTCCGTCCCCGGTGCTTTATCATTGGCCATAGATGTCAAGGCTATACTTAATTCCTCATATGTAATCGGAGCCTCCAGGCTAGACCTATCGGCCTCCGACAACCTAGGCAGTTTCAAATCAGCCAAATACGCCTCAATACTATCCGTGCCGACCTCCGCCCCAGAGGAATATAATCTCCCATAGAAGTCCAGGAAAATTTCTCCAATATCAGCGGAGTTTGTTATTTTAGACCCATCTGGACTATCCATCGAATAAACTAATGGAGTTTTCCTCTGTGCCGAGGCCACCAACGACAGCAAATGTCCAACCTTCTCTCCCTCCTCATAAAAGGCCATACGTCTAAATTTGTTTCTTTTAAGACGCCTTGTCCAGTCTGAACCCATTCAGTTCTTCCTGTGCAGTACGTAGTCTAGTCGCCGCTCCCCTCCCGCCCCCCTGTATCAAAGACTCCTCAGCCTGTCTCACTGCTCTCTCACCTTCCACGTGTTATAGTTTTCCGTATATTTATTTCTTTAATTAACAGTCCCCTTAAATATGCCTTCATTGCGTCTTAGATAATTGACGGGCTGGCCGTTCGATCGTTAAACGTAAAAAATTCCTCAATCTCCTTCTGTATCTGTAACATATTTATTGACTGCATCCATGCCGGGTTTAGCTTCCAACCCGCCTTATTGCCCGTCTGCACTTCCCCGGACCTTATTGTGACATAGACAGGTTTATGATCAGAGATGACTCTAGGCAAATAGTCTACATTCAGCACCAATTCGTCCATGTGACCATTCCCCAGCGCCATATCTATACGTGAGAGTGTATTGTGTGTAGCTGAATAACAGGAGAAGCATCTGACTCCTGGATTCCTTTCCCTCCAAACATCTCTTAACCCTAGTTCTTGAAGAAGTATCCCAAAGGAAGTGATATGTCCCTGCGTCCTAGGTGGGCTACACTTAAATTTGTCCCAATAGTCATCCTGGATATTGTTGAGATCTCCCACTAACAGTGTAGGTATCTCACCCAAGTGTCCCAACCACTCCATAACTTCTTTAATCTTCACACTCGAGTAGGGCGGAGGGATATACATAGCCACTACAGCCATCAATCGTCCCTGTATCTTGCCCACCAGTATAACATACTGTCCTCTGTATCTACACGGGTGTCTAAAGCTTCAAATTTAGTGTGCCGGGGAATCAGCACAGATACCCCCCTCGAGTAGGAAGAGTACATAGAATGATAGGACTCCTGAATCCATCTCTTCTGCACAAGAGCCAGCTTTTCTTTCACCAAATGCGTTTCCATTAAACATACAATCGTTGGTTTCTGGTCTAAAATGTATTGGAAAATAGCCGCCCTCCTAGTGACATCAGACATCCCCCTCACATTCCAGCCCAACACCTTAATGTCAGCCATTCCATATAATCTGCATTTTTACAACCGTTCCCCACCGTCTAGATTCCAATTTCTCCCTTCTCTCCCTCCCTTCCCCCCCCCCCCCGTCTTCCCCCCTCTGCCCCAGTACGTCCGCCATCTTTGGACAGTTTGGGTCTATAAATCCTAGCGGTTGTCGTCGTCCACCCTCCTAGCCAACGACTTCTTTACCGTCCTTTTCTCCTCCCGCCTTGTTGAACACCACATAATACACAATAAGGTAACAGCCCAACTTTTCCCCCTCATATACATATAACACACATTGCCCCTCTCTGAGCATTCCCCCCCCCCTCCACCCTTAAGGCATTACACTCTGAGAAGTCAGCATGTAGCATCTTATGTGCACTTGTCTTGCATTAAGGCAAAAAACACTAAAAACATTATATATTTCACATCTCCAGCATTCTTAAATAACCTGAGCACATACTGGCATTGTCGCCAGTAGGCGGTCTATCTAACAGTGCTGCCGCACACAAAAAGAGAAAAGAAAAGGAAAAAGAAAAAGAAAAGGGGGGCCAGAAAAACATGCGTATAAAAGGATAAAAATCATTTTCTTTCCCCCCCCCCAGCAAAAAAAAAAAACAACAACCTTCCTTTTACCAAATACAGTCCAGCACCAAGTCCAGGTTTCCATCGGTCCTTCCCATTCCCGCCATTGCGGAGTGGTCACAGGCAGTCCACCTCAATCAGACCATGTATAGCTCAGCCATCACTCGCTCTGAGACGTTTGGCATTTGAGTCCAGCCACTGTGACGCCTCTTCTGGTGAAACAAAAAATTGCACCTTCCCCAGAGCGGCCACTCTCAATCTGGCGGGAAAGAACATTGAATATTGCACTCCCAATTCTCGCATTCTCTTTTTAACGCCAGTAAATTCTTACCGTTGCTTTTGTACAATCGATGAGTAGTCTGGATATATCGCTATCTCATGGCCGTTATATGTCATATCTTCCACATCCTCTTGCCTTTCTCAAAATTATGTCTCTTATCTCTAAAGTTCAAGATCCGGGCCAGGATCGTACGAGGTTCCATCCCGGTGGCCGGGGCTGCATCGGTACCCTGTGAGCTCTTTCCACAGCATATACTTTAGTTAAGGATGACTCTCCAATTTTATCCTTCAACCATTGTTCAATGAACGCGGTGGGGTCCCTTCCCTCCGCTTTCTCAGGGAACCCCACTAGCCGGAGATTATTCCTCCGCGATCTATTCTCCAAGCCGTCATTTTTTGCCAGTACTTTAGCCAGCAGCTTAGTATGTTTGTTGTCAGACTGCTGAAATTGCTGCACTCTATCCTCTTTGGCTCCAACCCTCTCCTCCACCTCAGACATGCGTGCATCAGATTTCTTTAAAGCCACATTGATGCTGGCAATTTCTCCTTTTAATCCCTGAACACTGGTAGCTACAGTGTTCAGAGTCATTTTCATAGATGACACTAAAGTAAATAAGTCCTTCATAGTGGGCTCCTCTGGGATCTCCAGTCCTGCTGTTGTCCATCTGCCCCCTCCTCCCTCTCTGCAGCTTCAGCCCTCGCCTCCACCTCTCCCTCGGATCCATTGCCATCCTCCTCCACATGGGCATCTCCCTCCTCCTCACCCACCTCATGGTCTTCACTATGGTGAGCGTACTTCTGCAGCTTCATAGCTGCCGTCATGCGCCTCTGGCAAGCCGCGTTCTCCCGCTCCACTTCCAGGCGGGCAGCGGCGCATCTGAGAGCCCCTCCTCCTCACTCTCCCAGCTCTGCTGCCATGCGGCGGGGCAAATCGGTTACCGGGCCTCCGTTTCAGATCTCCTGTCTCCAAGCAGTGTGTCCACCGCTGCAGAGGCCTTTAGTGGCTGTATTAAGCGGGCTGATCAGGATTAAGTAGCCAGCGTTCGGGGGAGCTCCTCACGGGCATGTCCGCTCACATGCTCCGCTAGGCCACGCCCCCCGAAAAGTTTCATCCTTATTGAAAAGTCTCATCCTATGGGAAAGTCTCATCTCCACAGAAAAGTCTCACCCACAGAAAAGTCTCACCCCACAGAAAAGTCTTCATCCCACTGAAAAGTCACCCCCACAGAAAACTCTCATCCCCACTGAAAAGTCATCCCCACAGAAAAGTTTCATCCCACAGAAAAGTCTCATCCCCACAGAAAAGTCTCATCCTTATAGAAAAGTCTCATCCTTATGGAAAAGTCTCATCCTCACAGAAAAGTCTCATCCCACAGAAAAAGTCTCATCCTTATAGAAAAGTCTCATCTCAACAGAAAAGTCTCATCCTTATAGAACATTCTCATCCCCACATAAAAGTCTCATCCCCACAGAAAAGTGTCATCCTTATAGAAAAGTCTCATCCCACAGAAAAGTCTCATCCTTATAGAAAAGTATCATCCCCACAGAAAAGTCTCATCCTTATAGAAAAGTCTCATCCCCACAGAAAAGTCCCATCCTTATAGAAAAGTCTCATCCTCACAGAAAAGTCTCATCCTTATAGAAAAGTCTCATCCCACAGAAAAGTCTCATCCTTATAGAAAAGTCTCATCCCCACAGAAAAGTCTCATCCTTATAGAAAAGTATCATCCCCACAGAAAAGTCTCATCCTTATAGAAAAGTCTTATCCCACAGAAAAGTCTCATCCCACAGAAAAGTCTCATCCCACAGAAAAGTCTTATCCCCACAAAAAAGATTCACCTTCATAGAAAAGTCTCATCCCCACAGAAAAGTCTCATCCTGATAGAAAAGTCTCATCGCCGCAGAAAAGTCTCATCCCCACAGAAAAGTCTCATCCCCACTGAAAAGTCTATCCCATAGAAAAGTCTTGGTGCCATTACACGCAGAGATATAGCTGGGAGATCTCTAAAGATCTCGGGAGCGCACGCTCGCTGAGGACATCTGTTGGACATCGCTGGGGAGATGTCACACGTGCAGATATCGTGCACGATGCCCCTGCGATTTTGCGAGCAAAGATCGTTCGCACAACCCAGCGAGCGGTCCCTGTTCATTGTGGTCAATGGGCTAAATCTTTATCCACATCGTTATCACGGTGTCACACGGCATGATGCTGCCAAATCGCGAGGCCTAAATCGCCAGATTTAGCAACACTATTGTGAAGCCAGTCAACCCACAACCTGCGATTTATCGCCGTAGAATCAACCTGTTACACGTTGCAACGCACTTGCTTCAACATCGCACAAGCCGTGATTTTTCGGCGATGTTGCGGGCGATGTTGCGGCATGTGATGGTGCCTTCCTACCTACTGAAAAGTCTCATCCCCACAGAAAAGTCTTATCCCTACAGAAAAGTCTCATCCCCACAGAAAAGTTTCATCCCGACAGAAGAGTCTCATCTCCACAGAAAAGTTTCATCGCCACAGAAAGTCTCATCCCCATAGAAAACTCTCATCCCCACAGAAAAGTCTCATCCTTTTAGAAAAGTTTCATCCTTGTAGAAAAGTTTCATCCCCACAGAAAAGTCTCATCCCCACAGAAAAGTTTTATCCCTACAGAAAAGTCTCATCCCCACAGAAAAGTCGCATCCCTATAAAAAAGTTTCATCTCTACAGAAAAGTCCCATCCCCATATATAAGTCCCATCCCCACAGAAAAGTCTCATCCCCACAGAAAAGTTTCATCCCCACAGAAAAGTCTGATCCTTAAAGAAAAGTTTCGTCTCCACAGAAAAGTCTCATCCTTGTAGAAAAGTCTCATCTCCACAGAAAAGTCTCATCCTTATAGAAAAGTCTCATCTCCACAGAAAAGTCTCATCCTTATAGAAAAGTCTCATCTCAACAGAAAAGTCTCATCCTTATAGAAAAGTCTCATCTCCACAGAAAAGTCTCATCCTTATAGAAAAGTCTCATCTCCACAGAAAAGTCTCATCCTTAGAGAAAAGTCTCATCTCAACAGAAAAGTCTCATCCTTATAGAAAATTCTCATCTCCACAGAAAAGTCTCATCCTTATGGAAAAGTTTAGTCTCCACAGAAAAGTCTCATCCCCACAGAAAAGTTTCATCTCCACAGAAAAGTCTCATCCTTATAGAAAAGTCTCATCCCCACAGAAAAAACTCATCCCCACAGAAAAGTCTCATCCCCACATAAAAGTCTCATCCTTATAGAAAAGTCTCATCTCCACTGAAAAGTCTCATCCTTGTAGAAAAGTCTCATCTCCACAGAAAAGTCTCATCCTTGTAGAAAAGTCTCTTATTATTATCTCCACAGAAAAGTCTCATCCTTATAGAAAAGTCTCATCTCCACAGAAAAGTCTCATCCTTATAGAAAAGTCTCATCTCAACAGAAAAGTCTCATCCTTATAGAAAAGTCTCATCTCCACAGAAAAGTCTCATCCTTATAGAAAAGTCTCATCTCCACAGAAAAGTCTCATCCCCACAGAAAAGTCTCATCCTTATGGAAAAGTTTAGTCTCCACAGAAAAGTCTCATCCCCACAGAAAAGTTTCATCTCCACAGAAAAGTCTCATCCTTATAGAAAAGTCTCATCCCCACAGAAAAAACTCATCCCCACAGAAAAGTCTCATCCCCACATAAAAGTCTCATCCTTATAGAAAAGTCTCATCTCCACTGAAAAGTCTCATCCTTGTAGAAAAGTCTCATCTCCACAGAAAAGTCTCATCCTTGTAGAAAAGTTTCATTTCCACAGAAAAGTCTCATCCCCACAGAAGTGTCTCATCTCCATAGAAAAGTCTCACCCCCACAGAAAAGTCTCATCCCCACAGAAAAGACTCATCCTTATAGAAAAGTCTCATCCCCACAGAACAGTCTCATCCCTAAAGAGAAGTCTCATTCCCACAGAAAAGTCTCATCCTTATAGAAAAGTCTCATCCTTATGGAAAAGTCTCATTCCCACAGAACAGTCTCATCCCTAAAGAGAAGTCTCATTCCCACAGAAAAGTCTCATCCTTATAGAAAAATCTCATCCCCACAGAACAGTCTCATCCCTAAAGAGAAGTCTCAACACTAAAGAGAAGTCTCATCCCCACAGAAAAGTCTCATCCCCACAAAAAAGTTTCATCCCCACAGAAAAGTTTCATCACCACAGAAAAGTCTCATACTTATAAAAAAAAAGTCTTATCCTTGTAGAAAAGTCTCATCCCCACAGAAAAGTCTCATCCTTATAGAAAAGTCTCATCCCCACAGAACAGTCTCATCCCTAAAGAGAAGTCTCAACGCTAAAGAGAAGTCTCATCCCCACAGAAAAGTCTCATCCCCACAGAAAAGTTTCATCACCACAGAAAAGTCTCATATTTATAAAAAAAAAAGTCTTATCCTTGTAGAAAAGTCTCATCTCCACAGAAAAGTCTCATCCTAAAGGAAATGTCTCATCCCCACAGAAAAGTCTCATCCTTATAGAAAAGTCATCCCCACAGAAAAGTCTCATCTCCATAGAAAAGTCTCATCCCCATAGAAAAGTTTCATCCCCTCAGAAAAGTCTCATCCCTAAAGAGAAGTCTCATTCCTACAGAAAAATCTCATCCCTTCAGAAATAATCTCTTCGCTACAGAAAAGTCTCATCCCCACAAAAGTAATTCTAAAGACCATTTATGAATTGCTAATTAGACCTTTGACTAGTCGAGAGGGCATTAATTCCCCCAATTAGTCGGCTCACTTAGTATGTTAGCACGCTACTGTGGGTGTGATAACATGCTTTACGTAGCCAGCATCATCATCATCATCACACACATGGCTGTCTGCCTCACAGCATTGAGCTTCTCTGACATGGGTATATGCACCCCAGTTTCAAAGAGGCTCACTGCGCATGATCAGACCTTGTCCGCACTTCGAGTCACACGCCTCTCCGAAGCTGGAAAGCATACACCCGGCGTCAGAGTAATGCGCATGACTGTAGGTGCAGACGGTGTCCGATCATGCGCAGTGAGCCTCATTGAAACCAGGGTGCATATACCCAGTGTCTGAGAAGCTCAATGCTGAGCAGTACAAATCCACACGTACAACTTTGTATATCGATGATGAGTTGACTGGATCCCTGAAGCAGAGGACACAGCAGCCAGCTGGTTGTTGTTACCTGGAGAACTGTGAGTAAAGTGTGAAGATTTCACCCTGCTGTGTCCTCAGATTAGTTCCTGCACCCTCAGGCCTGCACAGTCACTATCACTACCAACCTCTCATATGCTACAACTGATACCATCATCAAATAGACTAATAACTGCCCTGGGGCCCCGCTCTACAGTGGAGAGCTGTAATACCTTTGCTACATTAACAACTGCCCCAGTGGATCTGAACCGCAGTGTCGGCCATCCATTGCCGAACACCACAGCTGGGGTCACAACTTAATCCCCCATATAAACTGTCCCCATTTTTATGACACGGCCAGGGTCACGGAACTAGGTCACTCCACCATGACATCCCCGCCGAAGACCTGTACAGCCCACTTCCGAGTACCCCATAGCACTGGCAGGGAATGTCACAAGCGTGATCCAGTGTTCTGTCAGATTTCACATGGACCAAAAATGCGGCCATCTGCCCCTGCCGTAAGAGCTATATATAGAAATCAATGGATGATTTTCCAAACGGCTGAGTTCACAGCTGCACTGGAATTTCAGTTTTTTTCCTCCATTTTTAAAGTAGAAAATCAGAATACGCTTATACAGGTGAATCTCAATGAATTACAATATAATCAAAAAGATCATTTATTTCAGTAATTCAATATATAAAGTGAAACGCATATATTATACTACTTTAATTTTCTGAGATAAGGACCTTTGCATTTTCATTGGCTGTAAGCCATAATCATCAACATTAACATAAATGAACACTTGAAATGGATCACTCTGTGTGTAATGAATACATATATTATATATATATATATATATATATATATATATATATGTATGTGTGTGTGTGTTTCACTTTATGTATTGAATTACTGAAATAAATTAACTTTTTGATGATATTCTAATTTATTGAGATGCATCTGTATTTCAGATGTTTCATATGACGGACATGAACGATGCATGGAAAACATATAATGGAGGCTGTTGAGTTTCTAGCATGGTGCCTTATATTTACCGTATATACTCGTGTATAAGCCGAGTTTTTCAGCCCAAAAATTGGGCTGAAAAGTCCCCCCCTCGGCTTATACACGGGTCATACGGTATGCTGTGGGGGGGGGGCTGTGACCGGGGGCTGGAGGAGGCAGGAGGGGGCCGCGGTGACCGCATGCGGTCACGTGGGGCCGCCTCATTAGTGCAATGAATATGCACGGCATCCCCCCGTCCATCAGCGGCGGGGGGATGCCGTGCATATTGCACTGCACAGCCCCCCTCCTTAATATGGGTCCCCCGGTAGTAATAAAAAGCCCCCCTCCTTATCACGTCCCCCCCAGGCTGCGGCAGCTGTGAAAATAACAAACACTTTATACATCACCTTCCGACGCAGCTCTCCGCTCCTCCGGTCCTCTGCCCTCCGCTCGCCGGCTTCTTCTTCCTTGTTGTGCCGGTGTCATGTGACCGGGCGCAGGAGATGACGTCATTTCCTGCGCGCGGTCACAGAAGTCGGCACATCAAGGAAGAAGAAGCCGGCGAGCGGAGGGCAGAGGACCGGAGGAGCGGAGAGCTGCGTCGGAAGGTGATGTATAAAGTGTTTGTTATTTTCACAGCTGCCGCAGCCTGGGGGGGACGTGATAAGCAGGGGGGGGGCTGTTTATTACTACTGGGGCTGCTGGATACTACACTGGGGCTGTATACTACCACTGGGGCTGCTGTATATAGGGGCTGCTGTATACACCACTGGGGCTGCAATACCACTGGGGCTGCTGTATACAGGGGCTGCAATACCACTGGGGCTGCAATACCACTGGGGCTGCTGTATATAGGGGCTGCTGTATACACCACTGGGGCTGCAATACCACTGGGGCTGCTGTATATAGGGGCTGCAATACCACTGGGGCTGCTGTATATAGGGGCTGCAATACCACTGGGGCTGCAATACCACTGGGGCTGCTGTATATAGGGGCTGCTGTATACACCACTGGGGCTGCAATACCACTGGGGCTGCTGTATATAGGGGCTGCAATACCACTGGCGCTGCAATACCACTGGGGCTGCTGTATATAGGGGCTGCAATACCACTGGGGCTGCAATACCACTGGGGCTGCTGTATATAGGGGCTGCTGTATACACCACTGGGGCTGCAATACCACTGGGGCTGCTGTATATAGGGGCTGCAATACCACTGGGGCTGCTGTATATAGGGGCTGCAATACCACTGGGGCTGCTGTATATACCACTGGGGGCTGCTGTATATCATACTGCTGGGGCCTGTATACCACTGCTGGGGGCTGTATACCTGTGCTGGGGTCCACCCTCGGCTTATACGCGAGTCAATAGATTTTCCCAGGTTTTGGGGGCAAAAGTAGGGGGGTCGGCTTATACACGGGTCGGCTTATACACGAGTATATACGGTACTACTAGCTGTACTACCCGGCTACTACCGGGTTAATAAATAACTGCTGTTAGCTATAACAAAATTGAATTTGAATATGTCATATTAATGACCTGTAGGAAAATAGAAGCTGAGCTGTGATTGGTTGCTATAGGCAGCCTAATAAATCTCCAGCTAACTGTAAACCCTCCCCCCAGCCGGGCAGTATGTATTACCTCACACATACACATAATAGACAGCTCATGTGACTGACATCTGCCTTAATTCCCTATATGGCACATGTGTTGCACATTGGCTGTTTTTAATCAGATGTTTATTTTTGGAAATTAAATATACCAGACATATGAGACGAGTTGTGTGAGGCGATTTGTGCGCATCTGTGTCTGTCTGTGTGGTGTGTGTGTCCCTGGGGTGTGTGTCCCAGTGGTGTGCGTGTGTCCCTGTGGGGGAAGTCCCTGTGGTGTGTGTTATTTTGTGGGGGAGGGGTGTCCCTGTGATGTGTGTCCTTGTGGGGGGAGGGGTGTCTCTGTGGTGTGTGTCCATCCCTATTGGGTCTGTGTGTTCCTGTGGGGTGTGTGTGTGTGTCTGTGTCCCTGTGGGGTGAGTGCATGTGTCCCTATAGTGTGTGTATGTGTGTGTGTCCCTGTGGGGGGTGTCTGTGTGGTGTGTGTCTCTGTGTTGTGTGTGTCTCTTTGTGGTGTGTGTGTTTGTGTTCGGGTGCGTGGGGAGTATCCAATGTTGGGGCTCCACCTTAGCTGTTACTCTTTGTGTGCATGTGGTGTGTATACATGTCCCCGTGCATGGTGAATATTCCATGTCAGGGCCCCACCTTAGTGACTATATGCTGGTATATGCTGTTAGTCTTTGGTGCTGTCATTAAGCTCCTCTCATTCACACCTGTCAACTGGTAACTGTCACTTTCTCTCCATTATGTAGATAGGGGCAAAATTGTTTGGTGAACTGGAACGCGCAGGGTTAAAATTTCGCCTCACAACATAGCCTATGACGCTCTCGGGTACAGACGTGTGACTGTGCAAAATTTTGTGGCTGTAGTTGCGACGGTGTAGATGCCAATCCCGGACATACATACACATATTCAGCTTTATATATTAGATAAAAAATTCCCCATCATGCTGTACTATTTTTGTTAGGTTTTTGAAGATATCTGCATTGAAGTCTCTGACAAAAATTTGAATGAATTTGAAGTCGACTATAAAGTTGCTTCATTTTTATTTTACTTTTTCTGAACTTAGCTCTAGAGAGTTAATCTTGGTTCAGCCTGCCATATCACGGTCTGTATATGGTATATTCTCTGTAATGCCAACACTAACCTTAGGCTATAACTAGTTGGGGCATTGCAGTTCACCTAGTGACCATCTAAACCTAAGGCTGCCTTCACATTTGCGGACCCCTCCGCAGCATTCTGTGGAGGGGATCTGCAATGTGACCGCAGCACCGCAAGCCCCTATCTTTATAATGGGAGCGCACGGTACTGCGCTTGACTGCGCATGACCGTGCACACCCATTCAATGCCATAAGTGATCTGTGCGCAGGCGGATGCCTGCGCACAAATCACACACTCCCGCCCGCACCAGAAATGCAACATGTCGCGTCCCTGGTGCGGACGAGACTGGGTGATCTGTGCGCAGGCATCCACCTGCGTACAGATTACATATGGCAGTGAATGGGTGCGCACGGTCATGCGCAGTCAAGCGCAGCACCGTGCACTCCCATTATAAAGATAGGGGCTTGCGGTGCTGCGCTCACATTGCGGATCCCCTCTGCAGAATGCTGCGGAGGGGTCCGCAAATGTGAAGGCAGCCTTATATACAAAAGAGCATTATACAGCTGAAAATCAATACATACGTGGGGCGATTTTCTATCAACACTGTTCTGTAAACATATGTACTCAGAATTTCTCATTGTAACCAATGTGCAGAGACTATGGAGCCAAGTAAAGGATGTGCTTCATATTGACTCCTTATACCAGGAAGTAATTTTTCATAGATACATTAAAAAAGATCTGTAGGTTATTTCCCTCTACTATATTACAGGGGTATATATAAGAAAGAATTCTGCCTTTCAGATGCCTGTAGGAGAGAATGATCTGTGCACCTGCATGTCTTCCATGTGTCGAAAACAGGTTTGATCAGCTTAGTCGTCTGGAAAGCCATTGGCTGGAGACACACCTTTATTAAAGTATGTCTAGGCCTGAAAGTATATTTCAGGAAAGCAAGCACTGGAAACACGGTTGTCAGCTTTTTGCTTTCACTCAGTCGGCTGATGTCCAATCATATTCCAACCAAAATAGCTAAGAAACATCCTGTGCAGGAACTGCCTTTTTATTTTCAATAGCTGTCTTTCTTCATTTTAGCAGGTCTACCTCACTAAGTCAATATTATGGACTTTAATGTGACCCACAAGCTGAGATTTGCTGGATATTTCACTGGGATTACTGTAGGTATGAACCATAAGCTGAACTATATGGAAATACTTTTGACTTTATTTCTTTACTCCCTTAAAAAGCATTTTGCATTTGGAAAAGAAGAATTATATCCCAAAACACAAGCAGTGAATCTATAGGGTAAGGCCGCCTTCATGTCGCCATGATAGGAGAGCATTTTAGCAGCTGCATTACTGACACAATAACTGGAAATCCTGTGGCACTACTAAATGGGACTTGAATCAATATAGTATTCTATGGTGAATTTAAGCCCTCCTTACACACCAGATTAATGTCATCCAAACCCACCGATGTCAACAGTTTCGTCTGATAGTATAATGTGTATGGAGACCCCAGACAGATGATTGTAGGGGTAATTAAGTCTTCGGTATGTCCAATTTCGGACTGCTGATCCTTTTGTTCTTATTGGCAGAGAAGTATAGAGAAAACAGGAGCTCTCAGCCATAGGAGTGCTCCTGTGTATGGTAATGAAATTGGGTATAAACCCTTCACCAGGAACAATATCATGATATGATTTGCTCTGAGGAAGAAGACCGTGGTGGCTGTGAAACGCATTGACTTAATAAATGATCTTTGATCTGTATGGACTGATGTGATATTGTTCCTGGTGAAGCAGCAGTGTGGGTTTATACCCAATTCATCACCCTATATCAACATCTTTTCACGTTGGTCGGCAGCAGCTGTTATATGCACTTATTGTGGTTGTGACTCTCATAACTACCAAAGGTGAGCCTCTCCTGAATTCATATGGCACTTCTGTATAAAGAATATGACCTTATTGGCACTTAATTTCTCTCTCCAGATTTTGGCTACTCCTGTTTATAGGAAAGATGGCTGCCAATTTAGCATTCATCCAATCCATCATTAAGCTGACATCCAGATAATATGTATGGTGGGCTAAAGAATGGTGCAAGTTCTGGATATTGTGTGTACACATGTGGTTAAAATTGTTGATACCCCTTGCTTAATGAAAGAAAAACCCACAATGGTCACAGGAATAACTTGAATCTGACAAAAGTAATAATAAATTAAAAATCTATGAAAATTAACAAATGAAAGTCAGACATTGATTTCAACCCTGCTGCCATAGAATTTTTAAAACAATTAAACTCATGATATAGGCCTGGATAGAAATGATGATTCCCTTAAAGTAATATTTTGTTGCACAACCTTTTGAGGCAATCACTGCAATCAAACAATTCCTGTAACTGTCAATGAGACTTCTGCATCTATCCACAGGGATATTGGGGACTTAAGAGCAAACTGTTCTAGTTGTCTCGTGTTTGAAGGTTGCCTTTTCCAGGCGACATGTTTCAGCTCTTTCCAAAGATGCTCAATAGGATTTAGCTCAGGGCTCATAGAAGGCCACTTCAAAATAGTCCAATGTTTTCCTCTTAGCCATTCTTGGGTGTTTTTAGCTGTGTGTTTTGGGTTATTATGCTGTTGCAAGAGCCATGGCCTGTGCCAGAGATCAAGCTTTCTGACACTGGGCAGCACATTTCTCTCTGGAATCCCTTGATTGTCTTGAGATTTTGTTGTACCCTGCACAGATTCAAGACACACTGTGCCAGATGCAGCAAAGCATCCAAAGAACATAACAGACCCTCCTCCATGTTTCACAGTAGGGAAAGTGTTATTTTCTTGATATGCTTCATTTTTCCGTCTGTGAACATAGAGCTGATGTGCCTTATCAAAAAGTTCCATGTTTGTCTCATCTGTCAATAGGACATTCTCCCAGAAGCTTTGTGGCTTGTCAACATGTAGTTTGGCAAATTCCAGTCTGGCGTTTTTATGTTTTTCAACAATGGCGTCCTCCTTGGTCATTTCCCATGAAGTCCACTTTGGCTCAAACAATGATCTTTAGACCTTTTTTATGTTTTTTAACAATGGTGTCCTCCTTGGTCCTTTCCCATAAAGTCCACTTTGGCTCAAACAACTCTCTTTAGACGTTTTTCTGGGATCTTTTGTTACCATTCGTATTATTCGCCTCTTTGATTTGTCATCACTTTTCCTCCTGCAACCACATCCAGGGAGGTTGGCTACAGTCCCATGGATCTTAAATTTCTGAATAATATGTGCAGCTGTGGTCACAGGAACATCAAGCTGCTTAGAGATAGTCTTATTATGTTTAACTTTTACATGCTTGTCTATAATTTTCTCTCTAATCTCCTGAGACAACTCTTTTCTTTGCTTCTTCTGGTCCATGTTGAGTGTGGTATACACCATGTCACTAAACAGCACAGTGAGTATCTGTAGCCCTATATACAGGCCTGCCGCCGACTGATTACAAGATTGTAGATATCTGTGATGCTAATTAGGGGACACACTTTGATTTAACATGTCCCTTTTGTCACATTATTTTCAGGGGTACCATCATTTCTGTCCAGGCCTATTTCATGAGTTAAATTTTTTTTAAATTTTGTGGCAGCAGGGTTGAAAAGCAATGTCTGATTTTCATTTGTTAATTTTAATAGATTTTTAATTTATTATGTCAGATTTAAGTTATTTTGGTGACCATTGTGGGTTTTCCTTTCATTAAACGAGGGGTACCAACAATTTTGACCACGTGTGTATCATGGATGTTACAGTGAGTAATACCAGCCAGATGAAGTAGCTATGGCTCTGTAATGCAGATCACTTTAACACTGAGTTTTCTTCTTGAAACACAGGAAACAATTTTCCAGAGGTGACTATTATCTTATGTAAGACATCCTATGATGCATACTACAATGTTTTCTTTTTTAAGTGAATGTTTAATATATTTTATTAAGTTTAGTGCCAATTCTTTGGTGGGTTAGAATGGTTTAAGTTTGTGCTCCTACATCAATAGCATGGCAGAACATCACTCTTCAGAGTTGGGATGCTAACAGGTATGGCACATGTCTAATAAGGTTAGTGATTGATTGCAGTGGTCACAAGCAAGTATGGTTCACCACAGCTACTGACATGTAAAGAGAGACTAGATAAAATAGAAATGGATCAGAAATAAAGGTTCATGATTTGAATTTTTTAAGCTACTCTTTTTTTTTGTTGACATTTTTCTCCCCAAATTATTCAAAATGGCACAATGACAAAAATGTTCTTCATTTTTATTTTCAGCCTTTCTTTGCAACTTTTTAGCTCAAAAAGCCACAGATTCGATAAGGCTGCCTTCACATTTACGTATGGGAACACAGCGTATGCTGCGTTCCCATACGCAGTCAAGCGCATGCGCACTTCGTTCCTATGTTCAACATAGGAACGCATAGTGCCTGCGTTTGGCAGCGTTTGCTGCATTCAGGTGCGTATGCAGAAGATATCTGCTCTCTCCAGGGTTCCCCGTCCGCACCCGGGACGCAGCATGTTGCATTTTTTGTGCGCTCGGGGACCTTGGAAAATCAGCAAGCTTCCCCAAGCGCACAAAACAATGCATTGGCGTCAATGGGTCCGCAGTGTTCAGCGCTTGACAGTGCAGGAGAACGCTGCGGACCCATTGAAATCTCTCCCGGTGGCCGCCGGTGATGTCACAGGAGATCACCGACAGCCACCGGGAGATCAGCTGAGCCTCTGATGATCTCCTCCTCCCCGCCGCCGGTAATCTCATAGCGTTGTCGGCGGGGAGAAACAGCTGATGTGACAGCTGTTTGAATCTTCCCGCGCCGACATCTCCTCTCGGTGTCAGCGCGGGAGATTCAAACAGCTGTCAGATCAGCTGTTTAACCCCGCTGACACGTCCCGGAGCTTACCGGCGGCCGGGAGGAGGAGATCTCCGCCGCTGATCTCCGCCTCCGGCCCGCCCCCGGACACCGCCGATTGGCTGCCCGGGCTCCATAGTGATGTGTCCGCAGGCGGACATTCTCCGCTGCGGACACATCAAAATGACCCTGCTTTTCACTGCGTTTGTGTCTGCATGCCATCAGCATGCAGACACAAACGCAAATGTGAAGGCAGCCTAACAATATTGAAATGTGTACATAAAAAATTTCAGACCTACCGTATATAAAATCAAACATCTGGGACCTCCAAACACCATCTGCCATGACAAATGTATAAAAAAGAGTAAACACATACTAACCAGATTTATAAAAGGTGCAAATGAACAACAGGTAGGAAAAAACTGGACAAAACTCACTAATGAGTCATGCCTAAAGTGTTATTTTTTTTTTTTTATTAGAGATATTGAGATATTCCTTTTTAGCACTTAGTGTCACAGTTCCTTCATACATTGTCTTTGTAGCCAGTACAGAAGTGGGTACCTGCCTTGCAATAGAGGAAATAAATCGGAGATTATGGATAAAGAAGTGTGACTAATAGAGTCTCCAGGGTGTAGGGGAAGAACCCTCCTCCAAAGACCAAGGTTGGGCAGTGTACCCTCCCCCATGGACCAAGAAGTGATAGCGGAGCCCTATCACCGTGTACAGTCTTTAGAATTATTATTGTGCCTTTATCTAGATCTTTAGCACTACATTGCCCCCTATTTTCCTTGTCAAGCTTGCATCATACTGTTCGAAAGCTCATTTGCCACTGTGTGGCTATCTTTACTTGAGTTCCTTTTTTGTAAGCAGCAGCAGACTGTGCAAAGCAGCCGTGCAAAGACGAGGATAAGAAGAGGGAGCTGTATATTACACTGTACATGTAAAGTAATCCGTTAAATTATACTGTCACTATGTGACAGCTAACATATTTTCACACGTATATTGCACACGTATTGCAGTTAAAAAGTAGGTAATGTCTTGGCAGAGTGTCAAATCTCCAGACTGTCTGCAGACGTAGCATCATGATACGCTGAGAAAACATAGAGTTGATTAATACTACACCGCTTGATCTGCCGGTCAGCACGATATTCCTACTGCTAAGCAGATGTCAGAACGCACCTGTTCGGAGAAACGGACTCCCAAATGTGGCAGCCACTAGAGCACACCTTCCTTATTTTCCTTCTTGTCAACTGAGAAGATGCATGAACACTACCAAATAACTGTATACACACTTTATTGGGAAATGTTTTGCATACACTGCATAAGTATATAGAGATATACTTAAATACAAGATAGCCCCTTTACACAGAGAAATATGTGCAAGCTAGGTACACTAAGGATAAGCAAACAGGTTACCACAAAACTAAATCACGTGACATTTCCAACATCTTTAGAAAGTTGGGAAGAACATCAAAGCATTTTTTTCTTCAGAATTGCTTGGGTGGAGCAAGCACTTTATTGCACCTTGTGTAACCACAAGGCTGTCTGTCTGCCAGATTCACAAACTGACTGGCTTCACACCAGGGCTGTCATTGACGACACAGTTATAGCTTGGGGAATTTTGGCTCCCAGGGTTTTCATATTAAATTCTAGGTTTGTGTTCATCCTGTCTCTTCCTATTTAGCTGTCAGGAAAACTAAAAAAAAAAAGATTAACTAAAAAATATCCTGTAGACTTTGTTTACATTATATTTAAGCTTACAAGCATCTGGCATAGCACAATAAGGAATCTATCAGGATGCTGAACAATCCCAAGGTGACCTCTAGAACTAGTCTGCTTTTTACATGAGCAGGAATATACATTGCAATATGCACTTGATTACCTAGTTAGCAGTAATAAACAAAAACTAATAGGATTGAAAGTCAATACAGCGGCATATCCTATGCTAAGATGCCCATTGGCATATTGTGTTAAGGAGACAATGTGTATAGAGGATAATAAACGATTTGGTTTTCTCCCCTCATCTAGCTATGCTACCTTGCATTGCATAAAGTGTGACAAGCACTACTCTACCTGTTTACTGAAATACTTTATCACTATTTTATTGAAAAAATATGAATGTCCAGTCATATTACATACAGTCATGGCCAAAAGTTTTGACAATGACACCAAAATGATATTTTCACATGATCTGCTGCCCTCTGGTTTTTATTTGTGTTTGTCTGATGTTTATATCACATACAGAAATATAATTGCAATCATTATGAGTACCAAAAGGTTATATTGACAGTTAGAATGAGTTAATGCAGCAAGTCAATATTTGCAGTGTTGACCCTTCTTCTTCAGGACCTCTGCTATTCTCCCTGGCATGCTCTCAATCAGCTTCTGGACCAAATCCTGACTGATAGCAGTCCATTCTTGCATAATCAATGCTTGCATTTTGCCAGAATTTGTTGGTTTTTGTATGTCAACCCGTCTCTTGATGATTGACCACAAGTTCTCAATGGGATTAAGATCTGGGGAGTTTCCAGGCCATGGACCCAAAATCTCTATGTTTTGTTCCCTGAGCCATTTAGTTATCACCTTTGCTTTATGGCAAGGTGCTCTATCATGCTGGAAAAGGCATTGTTGGGCGCCAAACTGCTCTTGGACGGTTGGGAGAAGTTGCTCTTGGAGGACATTCTGGTACCATTCTTTATTCATGGCTGTGTTTTTAGGCAAGACTGTGAGTGAGCCAATTCCCTTGGCTGAGAAGCAACCCCACACATAAATGGTTTCAGGATGCTTTACAGTTGGCATGAGACAAGACTGGTGGTAGCGCTCACCTCTAGTTCTCCGAATAAGCTGTTTTCCAGATGTCCCAAACAATCGAAAAGGGGATTCATCAGAGAAAATGACTTTACCACAGTCCTCAGCAGTCCACTCCCTGTACCTTTTGCAGAATATCAGTCGGTCCCTGATGTTTTTTCTGGAGAGAAGTGGCTTCTTTGCTGCCCTCCTTGAAACCAGGCCTTGCTCAAAGAGTCTCCGCCTCACAGTGCGTGCAGAAGCACTCACACCAGCCTGCTGCCATTCCTAAGCAAGCTCGGCACTGCTGGTAGTCCGATCCCGCAGCTGAAACAGTTTTAAGATACGGTCCTGGCGCTTGCTGGTCTTTCTTGGGCGCCCTGGAGCCTTTTTGACAACAATGGAAGTTCTCTCCTTGAAGTTTTTGATGATGCGATAGATTGTTGACTGAGGTGCAATCTTTGTAGCTGCGATACTCTTCCCTGTTAGGCCATTTTTGTGCAGTGCAATGATGGCTGCACGTGTTTCTTTAGCGATAACCATGGTTAACTGAAGAGAAACAATGATACCAAGCACCAGCCTCCTTTTAAAGTGTCCAGTGGTGTCATTCTTACTTAATCATGACTGATTGATCGCCAGCCCTGTCCTCATCAACACCCACACCTGTGTTAATGGAACAATCACTAAAACGATGTTAGCTGCTCCTTTTAAGGCAGGACTGCAATGATGTTGAAATGTGTTTTGGGGGTTAAAGTTCATTTTCTAGGCAAATATTGACTTTGCAAGTAATTGCTGTTAAGCTGATCACTCTTTATGACATTCTGGAGTATATGCAAATTGCCATTAGAAAAACTGAAACAGTAGACTTTGTAAAAATTTATATTTGTATCATTCTCAAAACTTTTGACCATGACTGTACATGCTCTGAGTCATAATAAGATACCCATAGAAGTCACTGGGACCATAATGAACCTGTGAATGGCTCCAGTTGAGGCACATGTCTTAGATGATATTGTCTTATAAGGTTGTAAGCTTAAGGCTACGTTCACACATTGCACATTTTTGAGCGCTTTTTTACGAGCGCTTTTCAAAAATGCGCAATGCGCCTTTTGTCTGCCGGCAAAGTGAATGTGAAATTCACTTTGCCGTACAGACACGGCGTAATTTTACGCAGCGCTTTTATAGGAAAAAGTGCCAGCGTAAAAAGAATGACCATGTCAATTCTTTACGCAGCAGCACCAGCCTTTTTCCCATAGGGGCTGGGGGCTGCTGGATCTGATGTCACAGAGGGGGAGGAAGAATCCTGGTCTCTCCTCCCCTGTGTGACATCTGTGACCCCCCCATACAATTTCGCAGTGTATTTAATATACACTGCGAAATCAAAATGAAAGAAAGGCAAATGTATTAAAAATAATAAAGAATTAAAGGGAACCAACCACCCCCAATGACCCCCCCAGGCTATGAATATGCTTCCATACACCCAGCACATACATGTGCTGAAAGGTTTTTAGCTAAAAAAACGGGTTTTTATAAGTAAAGATAATGCTATATAAACTTTATACTGAAACGACGGTTGGGCGTTACCTAGATGCAGTAGAAGCCGAGATTGATCTGTCAGTCTTGTTCCTGTGCACGTCGCTTCAGTAAAGCACAGCCCTTTGTTCCTCCTCCCAGGCTGGTGCACGGGCTCTCATGCCCGTGCACACGTCAGCAGCTGGAGGCGGGTCCCGAGCGCGCGCTCTCTCACTTCCTGGAATCAGCTGTTCATTCCACCGGGCTGAAGCTATAGGACAGTATGTTTGTTTTCACTGCAGGCGGCCATTGTTGTTATGTGGCAGGGGGCACATACAGGCCATAGTAGCGGTCCAAGGGAGATGTGTAATGGCTATCAGTGTTTACTGCTGGGCATTTTAGGACATGTATATTGCAGTGTCTGGGCTGACATTTTTTGCATTGTATTGCATGTGTTGTGCAGTGCCTTGGCGGACATGCTGTGTAATACCTATCGGCACTTGCGCTATCGGCACTTGCGGCAGGTGCGGCTGCAAAAAAACCGCGGCTGACCGCGGTTTTTTTCACGGCCGCACCTGCCGCAAGTACTGAAACCGCATTTGCCGCACCTGCCTCACCCTTACCGCAAGCCCCATAGACATTGCATGGGGCTTGCCGCAACTGTGCCGCAGGTGTCGCGGTTATGCGGTAATCGCGGCAGATTGGTTTTTTTCACCGCATCTGCCGCAATTTCAAAAAAACGCTAGTGTGAAAGTACCCTTAGTACAAAATTCCTGACATAATCATACCGCCAGGTATAAGATTATTGAATATTGAATAAAATTATATTATTTATTTCATTATAATTCATGATTTTATGTTTCAAACTTTATCACATCTGAGAGGTCTACTAGAGTCTTCTTTGATCAGGTAATTACTAAGAATTGCAGGCCAACTGTACATAACACCAAATTTCCATGCAAAAAAATGGTACCCGCTTTTAGCACAAAATTCCTAACATAATCATACCGCCAGGGAGGTTAACGGATCCATAGGCTTCCATGCAAAAAACGCAGTGCCAAAATGCACTGCTAAAAAACGCTATGCATTTTTTTAACATGGGGCCCTATGGGAAAGGCATCCGTTAACGCATGGTACATATAGGTACCATCCGTTAATGCATGCGTTAACGCATAGCGTTTTTTAGATGCAAAAATGGCAATTTCCAAAAACGGAATCAGGTTTTTACAATGCAGAAACACTGCATGCCAAGTGTGACCCTAGCCAATGTTTTCATGTGTGTTTCAAAAAAATGTATACTTTGCAAACGGATGCCCATTTTGGCATCCATTAATTAGTATGTGCTATATGAATGGAAGCCTATGGATGCATTAAACATTGCGTTACATCGCGTTTGTGCTGCTTTAAAATGTATCTGTTAAATGGATAGCACAAACGCAATGTGAACCTAGCCTAAGGCTATGCTCACACATAGCGCTTTTTTGCGCTTTTTTGTGCGGGCGCACAGTCACGTGACACCAGGTTACTCCATGGTAACCTGGTGTCACGTGACTCTGACATCACCACAGGTCCTGGGACTGCCCTGGACTGCAGTAGCAGAGCTCTGCAGACACTCGGAGCCTGCGGCAGCCACCGGAAGCCTGGAGGAAGACGGCGGAGACGGCGGGGGCTCGGGGAGAGGTGAGCTCCTGATCCCAGGAGCTGACAGTCTACACACACGAGTGATCCCAGGAGCTGACAGTCTACACACAGGAGTGATCCCAGGAGCTGACAGTCTACACACAGGAGTGATCCCAGGAGCTGACAGTCTACACACAGGAGTGATCCCAGGAGCTGACAGTCTACACACAGGAGTGATCCCAGGAGCTGACAATCTACACACAGGAGTGATCCCAGGAGCTGACAATCTACACACAGGACTGATCCCTGATCCCAGGAGCTGACAGTCTACACACAGGACTGATCCCTGATCCCAGGAGCTGACAGTCTACACACAGGACTGATCCCTGGAGCTGACAATCTACACACAGGACTGATCCCAGGAGCTGACAATCTACACACAGGAGTGATCCCTGATCCCAGGAGCTGACAGTCTACACACAGGACTGATCCCAGGAGCTGACAGTCTACACACAGGACTGATCCCAGGAGCTGACAATCTACACACAGGACTGATCCCAGGAGCTGACAGTCTACACACAGGAGTGATCCCAGGAGCTGACAATCTACACACAGGAGTGATCCCAGGAGCTGACAGTCTACACACAGGACTGATCCCAGGAGCTGACAATCTACACACACGACTGATCCCAGGAGCTGACAATCTACACACAGGACTGATCCCAGGAGCTGACAATCTACACACACGACTGATCCCAGGAGCTGACAATCTACACACAGGAGTGATCCCAGGAGCTGACAATCTACACACAGGACTGATCCCTGATCCCAGGAGCTGACAGTCTACACACAGGACTGATCCCTGATCCCAGGAGCTGACAGTCTACACACAGGACTGATCCCTGGAGCTGACAATCTACACACAGGACTGATCCCAGGAGCTGACAGTCTACACACAGGACTGATCCCAGGAGCTGACAGTCTACACACACGAGTGATCCCAGGAGCTGACAGTCTACACACAGGAGTGATCCCAGGAGCTGACAGTCTACACACAGGAGTGATCCCAGGAGCTGACAGTCTACACACAGGAGTGATCCCAGGAGCTGACAGTCTACACACAGGAGTGATCCCAGGAGCTGACAATCTACACACAGGACTGATCCCTGATCACAGGAGCTGACACTCTACACACAGGAGTGATCCCAGGAGCTGACAATCTACACACAGGACTGATCCCAGGAGCTGACAATCTACACACAGGAGTGATCCCAGGAGCTGACAATCTACACACAGGACTGATCCCAGGAGCTGACAATCTACACACAGGACTGAACCCAGGAGCTGACAATCTACACACAGGAGTGATCCCAGGAGCTGACAATCTACACACAGGACTGATCCCAGGAGCTGACAATCTACACACAGGAGTGATCCCAGGAGCTGACAATCTACACACAGGAGTGATCCCAGGAGCTGACAATCTACACACAGGACTGATCCCTGATCCCAGGAGCTGACAGTCTACACACAGGACTGATCCCAGGAGCTGACAGTCTACACACAGGAGTGATCCCAGGAGCTGACAGTCTACACACAGGAGTGATCCCAGGAGCTGTCTCTCTACACTCTGTCCCTCTCATGTCTCTCTACACTCTGTCCCTCTCATGTCTCTCTACACTCTGTCCCTCTCATGTCTCTCTACACTCTGTCCCTCTCATGTCTCTCTACACTCTGTCCCTCTCATGTCTCTCTACACTCTGTCCCTCTCATGTCTCTCTACACTCTGTCCCTCTCATGTCTCTCTACACTCTGTCCCTCTCATGTCTCTCTACACTCTCTGTAATGCGTGTATACTCTGTCTATACTGTGTGTATAATATGTGTAATCTCTGCATACTGTCTGTCTATACAATGTCTCATGTATGTATATACTGTGTGCTTCTCTCCTCACCCCTCCACTACTGAGCCGCTTCTCTCCTCACCCCTCCACCACTGACCCGCTTCTCTCCTCAACCCTACACCACTGAGCCGCTTCTCTCCTCACCCCTCCACCACTAAGCCGCTTCTCTCCTCACCCCTCCACCACTGACCCGCTTCTCCTCACCCCTCCACCACAGACACCCATCTCTCCTCACCCCTCCACCACTGAGCCGCATCTCTCATCACCCCTCCACCACTGAGCCGCATCTCTCCTCACTCCTCCACCACAGACACCCATCTCTCCTCACCCCTCCACCACTGAGCCGCATCTCTCCTCACCCCTCCACCACTGAACCGCATCTCTCCTCACCCCTCCAACACTGAGCCGCATCTCCCCTCACCCCTCCACCACAGAGCCGCATCTCTCCTCACCCCTCCACCACAGAGCCGCATCTCTCCTCACCCCTCCACCACAGACCCGCATCTCTCCTCACCCCTCCACCACAGACCCGCATCTCTCCTCACCCCTCCACCACAGAGCCGCATCTCTCCTCACCCCTCCACCACAGAGCCGCCTCGATACTCTGCTACCCACAGAGCCGCCTCGATACTCTGCTACCCACAGAGCCGCCTCAATACTCTGCTACCCACAGAGCCGCCTCGATACTCTGCTAGCCACACAGCCGCCACTATACTCTGCTACCCACACAGCCGCCTGTATACTCTGCTACCCACAGAGCCGCCTCTATACTCTGCTACCCACAGAGCCGCCTCGATACTCTGCTACACACACAGCCGCCTCGATACTCTGCTACCCACACAGCCGCCTCCATACTCTGCTACCCACACAGCCGCCTCGATACTCTGCTACCCACACAGCCGCCTCGATACTCTGCTACCCACACAGCCGCCTCGATACTCTGCTAGCCACAGAGCCGCCTCCATACTCTGCTACCCACAGAGCCGCCTCCATGCTCTACTACCCACTGACCCGCCTCTATACTCTGCTACCCACAGAGCCGCCTCTATACTCTGCTACCCACAGAGCCGCCTGTATACTCTGATACCCACTGACTCGCCTGTATACACACAATTCATTTCACCGCGCTCCCGATGCAATTGCATCGGGCCTTTTTACTAGTTAGATATAAGCTCATGTTTGACAGATGAGAATTGCATGAACATAACAGATATGTTCTGGATGTGAATAACAAAATGTCCATGTGATTTGGTCATGTTCACACTATTTGGTTCACACTATTGTGTATCTTTGTTTTACATATTAGAGTAATATGTTGAATCATTCATGTTTCCCACAATATGTGTACTCATTTAGATAAAAGATGCCTACAGGAAAACAAGTCATGACTTTATAGAGGCCAGGTTCTATTTTTGCATAATGGCCTAAAGGTAGCTATTATTCCTACACTATTTTAGATAGCAGATAGATAAAGTTAAAGAAAATAAATAATATGCTGTACATTATCATAAGTGTTTAACAATAAATATATACATACTAGCTGTAGTCCCCGGCGTTGCCCGGGATGGTAACTGACTGTTTTTGATTATACCAAAATAGAATGGGTTAACAAAGTCTTGCTTCTCTCTGCTGAGATACACAGATTGCATGTGTATTACACATGCAATGTGTGGGATCCTGGTGTAATACAGGGGTTATATGTTGGCTCATGGTGTAATACTGGAGTTATGTGTGAGCACAGGCTGAAATACAGGGGCTATGTGGGGTACAGGCTCTAATACAGGGGTTATTTGAGGCACAGGCTGTAAGTGTAATACAGGGGCTATGTGTGGGCTCTTGGTGTAATACAGGGGCTATATGTGGGTTCCTGGTATAATACAAGGGCTACATGTGGCACAGGCTCTAATGTAGGGTCTATGTGTGGGCTACTGGAGTAATACAGGGGCTATGTGTGAGCAAAGGCAGTAATGTATGGGGCTGTGTGTGAGCTCCTGGTGTAATACAAAGGCATGTGAAGTCTCCTGTTGTAATACTGGGGACTGTGTGTGGACTCCTGCTGAATACTGAGGGACTGTGAGTGGTCTACTGCTATAATATGGGGACTGTGTACAGCCCCTGCTGTATACTGGGGGCTGTGTGTGGCCTCCTGCTCTAATACAGAAGGCTGTGTGCTGCTTCCTGCTGTATACTGGGGACTGTGTGTGGCCTTCTGGTGTATACAGGGGCTATAAATGGTCTCCTGCTGTATACAGAGTGCTGTGTGTAACCTCTTGCTGTATACAGGGGGCTGTGTGAAACCTTCTGCTGTATACAGGGGCTATATGTGGTCTCCTGCTGTATACTGGGGGCGTCATTTTGGCTCCTGCTGTATTCAGGGGGCTCTGTGCAGCCTCCTGCTGTATACTGGGGTCTGTGTGCGGCCTCCTGTTGTATAATGTTGGCTGTGTAGCCTCTTTCTGTATACTGGGGGCGGTGTGAGGCCTCCTGCTTTATACTGGGGGCTGTGAGTGGCCTCCTGCTGTAATACTGAAGGCTGTGTGTGGCCTTCTGCTGTATATTGACTACTGTGTGTGGCTTTCTGGTTTATACAGGGGCTATATGTGATCTCCTGCTGTATACTAGGGGCTGTGTGTGGCCTCCTGCTGTATACTGGGTGCTGTGTGCAGCCTCCTTGTGTATATTTGGGGTTCTGTGTGGCTCCACGCTGTATACTTGGGGCTATGTGTGTCCTTCTGCTGTATACTGGGGGCTATGTGGTGCCTCCTGCTGTGTACTCGGGGCTCTGTGCAGCCTCCTTCTGTATACTGGGGGTTGTGTGTGGTCTCACACTGTATACTGGGAGCTATGTGTGGCTCCTTTGCTGTATACTGGGGGTTATGTGGGGCCTTTTGCTTTATACTGAGGGTTGTGAGTGGCCTCCAGGTGTATACAGGGGCTATATGTGGTCTCCTGCTGTATACTTGGGGCTTTGTGTTGCCTCCTGCTGTATACTGGGGGCTGTGTGCAGCCTCCTTCTGTATACTAGGGGTTGTGTGTGGCCTCGTGCTGTATACTGGAGGCAGTTTGTGGCCTTCTGCTGTATACTGGGGACTGTGTGGCCTCCTGCTGTATACTGGGGGCTGTGTGCAGCCTCCTTCTGTATACTAGGGGTTGTGTGTGGCCTCGTGCTGTATACTGGAGGCTGTGTGTGGCCTTCTGCTGTATACTGGGGACTGTGTGGCCTCCTGCTGTATACTGGGGGCTGTGTGCAGCCTCCTTCTGTATACTAGGGGTTGTGTGTGGCCTCGTGCTGTATACTGGAGGCTGTGTGTGGCCTTCTGCTGTGTACTGAGGACTGTGTGCAGCAGGTTGCTAGAAGAATAGCAAAGAGGTATCTTAGTCACTTTGTGGCTTGTATGGCTGCTATTTCACTGAGAGTCATGTCCCAGTGTTCGCTATTTTCCAGAATTCCTTGCCTTTGAAAAGCTTCCCTGAATGTTTCACAAACATTCATAAGCTGTCCTATACTAAGAATGTGCTTTGTTGCCTATAACAACCAATCAGAGGTTGAGCTGTGATTGGTTGCTATGCCATGTTGTCAGCCCTACGTGAGGTGTGTGGGGGGGGGGAATTTGGTGCTAGTGGAGTTTTGCGAGGTGAGGAGCAGGGGGGAGGGGGTGTGCTAGGGGTGGTTTGATAGGTGAGGGGTGGGGTGCTGCTGGAGTTTGGTGAGGTGAGGAGCGGGAGGGGGGGGGGGTGCTAGTGGCCCACTATCCACACTGCCCGGCACATCGGCTGTCCGCTGCTGCTGTGAAGTCAGTGGCTACGGCCGCAAGGCAGGGCCAGACCGACCCATTTCAGTATGGGGGCGGCCCTGGATGAGGCCAAAATCACCAGCCTGGTGGGCACTTGCCCCCAGCCACCTGGGCCGGTCCGCCCCTGTATGTAAGCCAGTGCCATTAAAGTAGGTAATGGATAAAAAACAGAAAAATACATTTTACTTTGAAACATTAAAACAACCACTCCAGTGTTCCCTGCCCCCTGGTCTTATGGCCTTGAACCATAACTACATTGTTCTCAGGCAGGCTGATTTGGCATGGAGTATTTAGCTTTTTCTACAGTGGCAGGAAATTCACATTTATCAATACTCTGGACAGCATGGTGGCTCAGTGGTTATACGAGTGGTATAACTTGTAAATGTAGGTATACATTATCTGAAATAAAAAGGCCAATCTCTAAATAAGGATGTAGAGAAAAAACATCTAAGTTCTCGTCATACAGGTCACTGGTAATGTTACTGCAATTGTGAGACAAGACTTCCGAGTAATTGGTAGCGGTATCCAAAACGTGTACTCTATATCAGTGAGGAAACTCTGCATTACTATGGGGAACTTCACACACACAAACCTTCCAGCGATCCGACCTGGCCGGGATCGTTGGAAAGTCTCTCTCGAGTCGCTTGATGAGCTGTCAAACAGGCAGACTCACCAGCGACTCTCCTTCGACTCAGCAGCCGTGAGATCGCTGGTAACTATGATAAACACCGTGTAACTAGGCAGCGCGTGCTGCCTAGATACCTGATGTTTATCATGGATACTAGCATCCTCCCGCTTAGAGCGGCCTGTAAGCTGGAGGACGCTGGTAACTATGATAAACACCGGGTAACTAGGCAGCGCGTGCTGCCTAGTTACACGGTGTTTATCATAGTTACCAGCCTGTGAGGTCGCTGGATCGCTGGTCTCCTGCGGTCACACGCACAGATGCGTGCTGACCAGCGGGAGATCAAGGTTTGGTCCTGAGCGATGTGCAGCCACCAGCGACCTCACAGCAGGGGCCGGGTCGCTGGTGCGTGTCAAACGCTGTGACATCGCTGGAGAGGTCACTATGACATGACAAAACCTGTGACATTGCAGCAACATCGTTAGCGATGTTGCAGTGTGTGAAGGTAACCTAAAGCCATTCTTAGAATTGGTAACGGTATTTACAGGTCTTCTGTAGATCTCAACCAATGTCAGATTTCCCATGATGCATGCCTATAGGTGGCCCTTGTTTATAGTTGAACTTTAGTTGAGGATGTGTAGTTATGGCAAGCACTACCATGCTTGGGTGATCGATACTCATAAAGAATACTTGGATGCTCAGATGGGCACAACTCAAGTACGTGACTTTAATGGAAGTCAATAGGAAACTGGAGAATATTTGTGAGAACTCTTCCAGAAAAATGCTTGAGTTCCCCATTGACTTCCATTATTATTGAGTACTTGAGTCGCTCCTTTCCAAGCACCCAACTACTCGTTATGTGTACCGAGCACCGGAGCATGGTAGTGTTCGCTCATCACTACATATGTATTACGTGGACTAGTTTTCATACAGTTCTTTTAGACATTTGGTGGGAATGACCATTGTAAATACTATTAACCTTCTTTCCTATCCATTCCGTACAAAAATGGCTAAAAATAACTGTGTTAAAATGCAAAATATGTGAAATGAGCAATAAAAATATATGTCTACAAAAGGCATCGACAAATGACCATTTTTCATATGTTAAAGAATTTCAAACCTGTTTGAAGCCAGAAAACTACTTGGCTCTAGAAAAAAACTCAGCTGGAAACATTTGGCAGAAGTCCAATTAGAAATGCAGATGAGCTGTTTTGTGAATTAAATCTGCTAACAAATGTAAACAGGGTTTATTATTACAAAGAGTTTTTCCCAAGTAGGCAGGTTATTTTATTGCTTTGCCACAAAATCTATCCCTCCCAAAAGTGAGTTTTTGGATTATGAAATACATTTCAGGTCTCGGCACAGTTTGATCCAAAACATGTTTTCTAATGTTGTTACAGAACTGGGAATATTTAATAAGTTGCTACATAATTGAGTAAAACGTCTAAAAATGTATTGCCTTATCCCATGTCTGAGAATGAGGCATTGGTAAATAAACAATATACCATCCTGTTGGCACACTCCCTGAGATCAATACTCGTAGACCGATATTTAATAAAGAGTATGAAATCCATTCAGGAAAGAGTCTCTTGCTTTGTAGCTTGTGTCTTTTCTGGTTTCTGAACAATACACCTACATTAGCATTCTGACAATACGTGATACGCCTATAAGGAACGCCTGTATGTCTTATCACAAAGGATTCATTATCATCCTTGTTTAATTATCACACCTAGTGAACAGATGGAGATTTTTCTTATGATACTATATTTTTCTACCAGTGGAAAAATATGTGTGGTAACACGTGACTGCTGGAGGTCTTGAAGCCATATCGCAGCAATTCATGAGACAGGGCTTTTCAACCAATCAGAAAACAGTTGAGTATTTGTCCTTGGGCCTAACTAGCTATAGCTTGTTATAAATAGCATTCGGCTGAATTGCAGGTCTTTGATAAGTTTTTGATAATGGTAATAATAGTAATTATTACTAATATATATTTTACAGTTTTAAAGCACATCTAAAGTCATATTTATAATACAGTTTTAACTTTTTACTTTCACCCCCCAACCCTTTAAAGTCCTGCACTAAAGGGGCCGTCACACGCGTCAATATCGCTGTCAATATCGCTGCTGCACGTGACGTTGCAGCGATATTGACGCGTGTGACACGCTGAATCAACCAGCGATAAATCGCTGGTTGACCGTCGCCAGGTTTTCGGACTGGACCGAAAACCTGGTGATGGTCGCCCTGTGGACACGCAGCATCGCTGCATGTGACACCGGCTACGTGATCAGCCAGCGCCTCTCAGGAATCGCTGGGAGCTGGTATCCAGGGTAAACTGCGGGTAACTAGGCAGCACGTGCTGCCTAGATACCCGATGTATACCTTAGTTACCAGCCTTCTCCGCTCACCGGCTGGTATCTAAGGTACACAGCGGGTAACTAGGGACCCTCCTACAAGGAGTTTGTGTGTTCTCCCTGTGTTTGCATGGGTGTCCTCCAGGTTCTCTGGTTTCCTCCCACATTTCAAAGACATACTGATGGGATGTTTAGATTGTGAGCTCCAATTGGGGCAGTGTTGCAAATGTATGTAAATGAAGAAATATTATTACTGATAGCTTTTATCTCCTTCATCATCTCTATTTACCTCTTTTATCAGGCTTTACATTCTGCAAGTGATCTATGACTTCAATCCTCCATAATCCAAACCACCCACTATGGTTTACAAGTCTTTTCTCATGCTGCAGCAGTTCACTAAAGTGCACTATCCCAGACAGAATAATCATCAATATTCCCAATTTCACACATTTTTAAGTTGGCATTTCACATTTCCTAGTCGTACCTCATGTACAAACACTACTCCCCTAGTACAGTTTTCTATAAAAACAAACAATAATCTCTTAATTTGGAAGTAACCTCTAAACTCCTCAGACTCGGCACTTCATATCTCTGCACACACAGACTCTAGCACATGAACTCATTCTTGCATGTCTGTATGCTATCTTGTTTTGTTGCATAAGATGGTCAGACCATTGTAGAAAACAATTCTTTTAGTTTGTTCATCTCTAATATCTGATTTTGTTTGTACGAGTCCTCTGAAGTCTTAAGGGGCCATCAGACGCATCAATCTAGCCTGCGATGTCGGAAGCGATGCGCGGGTGCGTGCTCGCTTCCGACATCGCAGGCCAGCTGTCACACGTCAGGATGTTGCCGGTGACGCGGCGGCGATGTGGGTGGAGCTTCCCAGCAACGCTGCGGTATAGGCTGGATCACCGCCAACATCGCTATTGCGGTGTCAGAAGCCTAATCGCTGGTTGCAGATTGACAGGTTTACCTTCATGCTGGTAAACCTGTCAACCTGCGACCAGCGATAGATCGCTGTTACACAGCACGACGCACTTGCAATATTGTGAGCGACATAGCTGATGTGTCACTTTTCGGCGATGTCGCTCACAATATTGATGCGTGTGACGCCGCCTTTAATATATCGGTGCATATACAAGATTAGTATTAAAATGTAAGTTCTGTTCCCAAGTCCCCAAATATTTCATCCATTTCTTAAACAAATTGAGAATAATGCAACTTTTATACCGCAACATCACAAATCTGGATCACCTGACCTCCATTCTTATCTGCAAGTTTGATAAACATGAGATAAATATACGTTCCTATTAATGAAATAAGGTTTTTGCTGTTGTACTAGAAGCTGCTTTTGTGACACTGTTCTGTATATCCCTGCTGGTTCTTATAGTTATCATCCATCAGTTGTTACGGGCAGGATTAACTCTTCTACTCCTTCATTTTAAATGTATTAAGGAAACATATGGGCCACATAAACATTTCCACAGAGCTAGTCATTCTTATTTTGGCTATTCTCTAGTAAGACTATAATATCATGTCTCTTTGTGCCATTACTTTCCCTCACTCAGTATGTAGGGATGTAATTTGCAATGATCACATAACTCCTATCCCGTGTAAAGCAGAATGCTCTTTTCCTTGTAATATATTAGAATCTGAGAGTCCTCAGTGGTTGATACCTTTTAATGGCTAACTGAAAAGATGGTAAGAAAAAGCAAGCAAGCCTTCGAGACTCGATGGCCTCTTCATCATATACGTATTCCAAGATAAACTAAGAAAAATGAAAATAGCTGCAATCCAATCAAAAAGAAGTGCTGTGAAATCCAGTAAATAAGATCATCTTTCAGACACAGCAATTATATTTTGTTTAGTCCCAGCTCCATTACTTACAGAATTTCTGCTTTTTCCAAACATTCTGTTCAGAAGCATTAGCTAAGGGCAACATTACATCAATGACAACATTTCCATAACATCAACATATTTTGGATAAAAGTGAAAACTCCATCAATTTGTACCAATATTATTCAGACTGTTTATTTAAATGCAATGTTCTTATCCTTAGCCAATGTAGCAATGGGTTCCTGTAGGAATGCAAAGTGCATCTAGGTTGAGCAATAAACCTCAGAACACTTACCACGTGACCTGTCCTGAAGTGATGTAATTCCTCTGCACTCTAGCAGGACACAAGGTCCAAGAATCCACTTAGTTCCTCTGGGTAAGCTTTGAGGGTTTAGGTCCTTAGAACAACACTTTTATACATTCCAGGAGAAAGGTATGTGTGTGTCCAAACGAGTGTCACCTCAGGAGAGCAATAGTTGCAAATCAATGCTAGGACATCCTCTGGAGATAGTAATTAGGCATTTAATTTATGCATATTGATCCATTCGGTGTTCAGTTATAAATCCTTTGGCTCCGCATATGATAATACCGGGTCATTTCACACCTTGGATAATTTAAGTCTAGTGAAGACCAGAGAAGTAAAACAGCTCTTCCCTGTAGTGACACAAAACACGAGTAAACTGACTAAATGACTTCCTTTTGCTGTGTCCAAACTTTTAAAACCCTTCCCCCATATATCTCAGTCTCCTACCCATAATAACATCTTCCCTCCAGTAATCAGACCCCCTGGAAAGTGTTGAGAGAATCATCTCCTTCTGAGTTTGCCTGGAACTGATAAGGTAAAGTCCTGACAGATTTAAAGTCATAGGGTAGTACAAATAAATAATAATAGATACAGGCAAGAAGTTCTGCCAAAAATACAGAATGTCTCTATTTGCTGGGTGCATTTTTATAAATTTGTTAAACTTCTGTTTACATATTTGGTTTACTTTTTGGGAGTTGATGACCTCTTCTCCTAAGACTGCTAGAATGGTCTATGTTGCTTATGCTAGACAGGAAAAACTGAAATGGCTGATCTAAACAGCAGTGGAGTAAAGTCTCCCATACACATTGGACAAATGTCGGCCAAATCTGCCAATATGGGCCAACAGTCTAATATGTATGGTAGCACCGAATGACTGGTTGTCTGGGGAAGATGGGATCAGGCATGTCTGATCTCAAACTGCTGATTACATTGTTCTCTTAGGGTCCCGTCACACTTGGCGACGTTCCAGCAATGATACGACCTTGTAAGGATCGCTGGAACGTCGCTACGTGGTCGCTGGTGAGATGTCAAACAGTCAGATCTACTCAACGATGCAGCAACGATACGGCGACCCATATAACGACCTCGGTGGTCGTTGGGAACCTGTCACACAGCAGCTAGTCTGACTGCTCAGATCGACGTGGCTGAGTTCTGATTCGCCAACGAGGTCGTTGTTAAGGCGTCAAACACACCGATGCATGTTGGCCAGCGGGAAACCGACAATCAAAAAATGGTCCAGGCCATTCCGACACAATTGGTGATCTCACAGCAGGGGCCTGGTCTCTGCTACGTGCCAAACATAGCGAGATCGCTGGGGAGGTCGCTGTTGCGTCACGAAACCTGTGACGAAACAGCGATCTCGCTAGGTGTGACGGGGCTTTAGAAATAAGCCACTGACCGAGATGTCAGACAGTGACTTTCTCATAGAGAACATAGGAGTGTTTAGATGATCAACCAATCCTGTCTATTGGAGACTAGGCTAAGAAGGCTGTCAGCCGAACGATCTGCTGAAGATGTGTATGGGGACCTTAACAGTTAAGGGGGCCACCATACACAATAGATAAAAGTACTTTTATGTGTGCACATGTCAAACTACGTAGTTTGCCACTTAAAAAAATGTAATGAATGATAATTTGCTGAATAAACATTATTGCAGATGCAGCAATACACAGCTTACTATATATTGGTCACTACAGTCTCAGAGCCAAATATATTCAGTGACACCTGGCATAAAGAAACAATCTTTCTGGGAATATTCTTTTTATGTATGCCTATGGATATAAATAAACTATTAACGTATGATGGGCATAGAATGAGAATATTATATGTAGTGTTACAAACCATGGTAATAAATCTAGCCCCTGAGCTAGGTGAGGGTCCGATATGTCCAGTGACTTCTATTTCATGTATACAAGGTGGGTAACATTCAGTCTCTCCACCTATAGTTTATCACTCCTGTTTAGAACATGCTTTTATCTGTAGGCTTTCAGTTAGGCTGGCTTCACATTTGCGTATGGGAAGGCAGCGTATTGCTGCGTTCCCATACGCAGTCAAACGCATGCGCACTGCGTTCCTATGTTTAACATAGGAACGCATGGTGCCTGCGTTTGCTGCGTTCGGGTGCGGATGCGGACGATATCTGCTGCTTCCGGTGTCCAGCATCCGCACCCGGGACGCAGCATGTTGGGTTTTTTTGTGCGTTTGGGGACCTTGGACAATCAGCAAGCGTCCCCAAGCGCACAAAAAATGCATTGGCTTCAATGGGTCCGCAGTGTCCTCTGCATGACACCGCAGGAGAACGCTGCGGACCCATTGAATAATCTCCCGGTGGCTGCCGGTGATGTCACAGGAGCTCACCGACGGCCACCGGGAGATCAGCTGGAGCCTCTGCTGTCCTCCGCCTCCCGGCCGCTGGTAATGTGCTAGCGATGTCGGCGGGGAGAACAGCTGATCTGAGAGCTGTTTGAATCTTCCCGCGCCGACATCTCCTCTCGGTGTCGGCGCGGGAAGATTCAAACAGCTCTCAGATCAGCTGTTCTCCCCGCCGACACCGTCCCGAAGGTTACCGGCGGCGGGGAGGAGGAGATCTCCGGCGCTGATCTCCGCCCCCTGACAACGCCGATTGGCTGGCAGCCTGCACAATGATGTGTCCGCAGGCGGACATTCTCCGCTGCGGACACATCATTTGGACCCTGCTTTGCACAGCGTATGTGTCTGCATGCCATCAGCATGCAGACACATACGCAAATGTGAAGGCAGCCTTAGCTTTGTGAGCAACTAAACTAGGTGGGATTATGGAATAATTCTGTTGCCTTTTTTTTATATCCCAATATGTGCTGTCTATAATTTTATTTATATTTTCTAAACTACTGATATTTGGTGTACAGTACCTATAACCTTCTTGTATTCAGCTGTGAGAATTCTAGGATGCTTATTTGATTTTTTTCTGAGTTTTTTGTTTTTTTCCAGATTTTTACTAATATTGTATATTTGCACTGTCTGTACCTGGACTGGATCCCGCTCCTCCTCAGGTGGGGAGGGTTCTTGTTTTCATGTGTCTGTTCATTATTGTGACTGTTTTTTTTTACTGATGCTTAAAAAAAGTTAATGTTTTATTATGATTATCATTTTTTTTCTGGGTCAGCATAGGTTGGTTGTGATATCTGCAGAATTAGAGCATACATTCTTGTCTCGGTATCGGGTTAGTGCCGTAATATTTTGTATGGATTAGTTCAGTCACTCAGTGGTTAGTACTGTAGTCTTGCAGTGCTGGGGTCCTGGGTAACTCGGACAACATCTGCAAGGAGTTTGTATGGGTTTCCTACGGTTGCCCAAGTTAGCTCCCACAATCCTTAAACATGCCAATAGGAAACCACACTCCAAACACTAACTAATAGGGAATTTAATTTTGAGCCCCATTGGGGACAGTGATAATGATAATGTCTAGCGCTGTGGCATTAATGGTGCTATATAATTGAGTGAAATAGAAATTTAAATATCATTTAAATGCCATTTCAAAGTGGCATTTCTAAGTGGACGGCAGAGATAGACCAGAGATGGACTATGCTGTGATGGCCTGACCTGACTGTACATCTTTTTCTTCTTCTCTCACATGTATGGAAAGAGACTTCATAGTGACGTATCCAACCTCCACTGTATCCAATCTGACTGTGTGCCCCTAATGTATTGTGATGGTACGGAAAGAGACTTCATAGTGACGTATCCAACCTCCACTGTATCCAATCTGACTGTGTGCCCCTAATGTATTGTGATGGTACGGAAAGAGACTTCATAGTGACGTATCCAACCTCCACTGTATCCAATCTGACTGTGTGCCCCTAATGTATTGTGATGGTATGAAATAGTCTCCCATCTACTTTGTACCTTAGAAATATGCTTTTTTTTTCTCCTCGTGCCCTTGTCTCTGTCTCCTGCTGATCCTGACCCAAACTTTCCTCTTAGCAGTAATTTGTTAATTATCCCCTGGTGTGATGTATCCTTCTCCTCTGACCCCTCCCCTCCACATACCTGGTATATTGTCTGTTGCTCACAAGAGCTTTAAGTAGCATGGTGTAAGGCATTCTGTGCCTTGGGATCTGTGCCATTTCAAAGTGGCATTTCTAAGTGGACGGCAGAGATAGACCAGAGATAAGCCAGAGGTAACCAGAAGGTAACAACTCTACCCATCTACTACCCTTCAGTACTTTACTCAGCCCATTGCATCAAAATGTCGTTCAGTTCAATGCTTTTATATCTATGTACATTAGTCATCCACTTTTACCGCCCAATTCCCCCTCCATCACCCTTTATCCACATCAGCCCCTCTCTACTTCCCTTTACTATGTCCTGCTCCCATACTCTCTTCACCCTACTCAATAATCTAAGCCCCTCATATTCCAGGGTCTTGCATCAACAAAAACAATGTCATAGAGCCAAACATTACTCCCTCCTTCTCTTTCTATTACTGCTTATGTCAGGTGATATTTCTCCCAATCCTGGTTCACCCTCTTCCAACTTCAACACCCCCCACGCCTCACACAGAAATCCCAGTAACCTTATTAGCATTACCTGCACACCTTCATCTCCCTCTTTTAAATGTGCCCTCTGAAATACACAGTCCGCATGCAACAAACTTCCCTTTATCCACAACTACTTTCTCACTAACTCTCTTAACCTTTTGGCCCTTACTGAAACCTGGATCCAGAACTCAGACACTGCCTCCCCTGCTGCTATCTCCTACGGCGGTCTACACTTCTCTCATTCCCCGAGACCTGGAAACAGACGTGGTGGTGGAGTTGGCCTACTCCTGTCCCCACAATGTACTTTCCAGGTCATCCCCCCCACTCCATCACTCTCATTCCCTTCTTTTGAGGTTCACACCATTAGGCTGTTCCATCCCCTCCCCCTCAGAGTAGCGGTGGTATATCGCCCCCCAGGGTCACCCACCAACTTCCTCGACCACTTCTCCGCGTGGCTGCCGCACTTCATGTCCTCAGAATTACCAACCCTCATCTTGGGAGACTTTAACATCCCCATAAACAGCCCCAACTCCACATCTGCATCCCAGCTCCTATCTCTAACCACTTCTCTTGGCCTCTCGCAACTCTCAACCTCTAAGACACATAAGGATGGTAACACCCTTGACCTGGTCTTTACCCGACTCTGCTCTACATCCTCCTTAGACAACTCATCTCTTTCTCTCTCTGATCACAACATTCTCTCCTTCACACTCACAAACCCTCGCCCATCACAGCATAGTCCGACCTATCACACATTCAGAAATCTACAGGCCATCAACCCTCATACACTCACAGACTCTCTTCTCTCATCACTGTCCCCTATCTCCTCCTTCTCCTGCCCCAATCTGGCTGTGAATTACTACAATGAGACTCTCAAAAGTACCCTGGACCAAGTAGCGCCCCTCACCCTCAGAACCTCCAAACACAGAGTAAAACAGCCTTGGCTCACATCACAAACTCGATTCCTCCAGCGATGCTCGAGGAGTGCCGAACGCCTATGGAGGAAAACTCGCTCACCAGGAGACTTTATCCATTACAAATTCATGCTAAAAACCTACTACTCTGCCCTTCACCTCGCCAAACAGACCTACTTCACCACCCTGATCTCCTCACTAGCCAACAACTCAAAGAAACTTTTTGACACCTTTCACTCTCTCCTCAGTCCGAAAGTGCAGTCTCCTATCACTGACCTCTGTGCTGATGATCTGGCCTCTTACTTCACAGAGAAAATAGAAAACATCCGTCAGGAAATCAGCTCCCAACCTTCAAGTGTTTCTACTCCCATCTGTCCCCACATCCCCTCTGGCTCACTCTCCATTTTTGACCCAGCCACAGAAGAAGAAGTCTCCAGGCTCCTCTCGTCCTCACGTCCCACTACATGCACCTCTGACCCCATTCCCTCACACCTACTATAGACCCTCTCTCCAGTGGTCACCACTCACCTAACCACAATCTTCAATCTCTCCCTCTCCACTGGCATCTTCCCCTCCTCCTTCAAACATTCTATCATTACTCCACTACTAAAGAAAACATCCCTTGACCCATCCTGCACAAATAACTACAGACCTGTCTCCAACCTCCCCTTCATCTCAAAACTCCTGGAGCGCCTGGTCTACACCCGCCTCACCCATTACCTCGCCACTCACTCTCTTTTAGATCCATTGCAGTCTGGCTTCCGCCCCTTACACTCTACAGTAACTGCCCTCATCAAAGTGACCAATGACCTTCTGTCAGCAAAATGTAATGGTGACCACTCTCTGCTTATCCTTCTTGACCTCTCTGCAGCTTTTGACACTGTTGACCACCAACTCCTACTCTCTATGCTGCACTCCATTGGCATCAAAGACACGGCTCTCTCTATCTCCTCTGGCATTTTACCCTCGTCCTTCAAACACTCTATCATTACTCCATTATTAATTAAATCTTCCCTTGATCCTTCCTGCACAAATAACTACAGACAAGTCTCCAATCTCCCCTTCATCTCTAAACTCTTGGAGCGCCTGGTCTACACCCGCCTTACCCGTTACCTCTCCACTGACTCTCTTCTAGATCCATTTGAGTCTGGTTTCCGTCCCTACACTCTACAGAAACTACCCTCATCAAAGTGACCAATGACCTTCTGACGGCAAAATGTAATGGTGACCACTCTCTGCTTATTCTTCTTGACCTCTCTGCAGCTTTTGACACAGTCGACCACCATCTCCTGCTCTCTATGCTGCACTCCATTGGCATCAAGGACACGGCTCTCTCCTGGTTCTCTTCCTATCTTTCTGACCGCTCTTTCAGGGTATCATTCTCTGGCTCCACTTCCTCCCCTCTTCCTCTCACTATTGGGGTTCCTCAGGGCTCAGTCTTCTCTCTCTAGACAGCCCGATTGGACAGACCATCAGCAGATTTGGCTTTCAGTACCATCTCTATGCTGATGAGACACAATTATACACTTCAGCCCCTGACCTTACTCCCGCTCTAATAAAGAACACCAATGACTGTCTAACCGCAGTCTCCAATATCATGTCCGCTCTCTATCTGAAACTCAACCTTTCCAAAACTGACCTTCTTCTGCTCCCACCCTCTGCCAACCTCCCTAAATATGACATCTCTCTCTCGGTGTGCGGCACCACGATAACGCCTAGTCAGCAGGCTCGCTGTCTCGGTGTTTTGATGGACACTGATCTCTCTTTCACCCCATATATACAATCTCTCACCCGCTCCTGTCGCTTGCACCTGAAAAATATCTCTAGAATCCGCCCCTTTCTCACCATGGAAACAACTAAAATCCTCACCGTGGCCCTGATTCATTCCCGCCTTGACTACTGTAATTCTTTATTAGTTGGCCTCCCCCACAGTAAGCTTTCCCCTCTCCAGTCTATCCTCAATGCAGCAGCCAGGATCACCTATTTAGCAAACCGTTACTCAGATGTTTCTGCTCTGTGCCAGTCACTACATTGGCTACCCGTTCACTATAGGATCAAATTCAAATTGCTCGTTGTCACCCACAAAACTATTCATGGTGCGGCACCTCCTTACCTCTCCACCCTCATTTCTGTTTACCACCCCACCCGTCCCCTTCGTTCTGAACGTGACCTCAGACTAACATCAGCATTAATCCAAACCTCCCATTCCCGACTCCAAGACTTCTCTCGAGCTGCACCAAACCTCTGGAATGCTCTACCCCAAGAAATTAGGACCACAACTTGCATAGCTTCAGACGCTCCCTAAAAACACACCTCTTCAGGGCGGCCTATCCTTCTCCCTAACAGTAGTCACCTAAACATAAGATATTCATTGTTATAAGCCCCTGTACTTTGTGTTCCCATCCTGTCTTAGATTGTAAGCTCCATCGAGCAGGGTCACCTTCATTTTTTGCCTTTTTATTGTATTTCCTGAGTTGATTCTATGTTTATTGTATGTAACTACTGTTCTGCATTACCTTTCTGTACCGTTTATTACAGTATTGTATATTGTATATTTCCATTGTACTGTAAAGCACTGCGGAATATGTTGGCGCTATACAAATAAAGTTTTAGTATTATTATTATTATATCACATCATGCATTAAGTGCAACTGCACAACTGCATCTCAGGAAATAAAAATGTGTATCCACAAATCCACAAAGGTGAAAAGTTTTATGCTTGCGGCTGGAGACTTACTGCTATATCTCCTATACACAATACACAGAGATATGAGGGATATCACCTTTCCTGTGCCTATGTAGCACATATTTAGAAATAGCATCAGATCGAGTTTTTCAGTGAGGAAGTGTAGTTTGGGGGTCTGATCTGGCACAAATCCCTAGTCATATTAAAAGGCCTGTCAGAAAGTCGACTATGACTATGAGGAGCTACCTAAAGGTGGCGCTGGAGTTCATTCACTTCCTCACTGAAGTGCAAATTTGCATATTTCCTAGAGGAGGGATGCGGCTTTAAATCTCCTTACCTAACTGTCTTTATATGGTTGCAGGAAAACTCCTCTCCATAAGGTAGATAGCAAGTTCCCCAGACTTCCTCAGATGGAGGACATTACACACAGGAGTGATCAAGTATAAAGAAAACAGCAGATTTTTTATTTTTTTTTTAAACCACAACCTGGAAGGCGCATGTAGCACTGCATGCTAGAGTAGTAGCCCCCTCTATATCTATATCCCATAATAGGGCACAATAAAATGGGGCATCTGATTTATTTGTTGCTAGATACTGCACGTCGCTGCGGTCATGTCATAATTTCTAATGCAGGTCAAAATATAGAGATTCTCATTTTGTTACATATTACTTCATAAATTTAGCAAGAAATATTAAGGGGATAAAACTTAACATTTAATTCAATCTTTTAAAAGACTAGATTGTCTATAAAATCCACACAAGTAGCAACTACACCATGTGCATGTGTAACACCAGTGATTTTTAAAATAAACCTTTATCTCTAGCAAAGGTCTATCCAGGTTGTACATACCCAGTGAACCTTAAATTCAAGATCCACTAGTTTCAACCAGCCTAATTATGTCTGGGTTTCAGGTATCCTTTCCTTTAAATCCCATACATGGTACTCAACCCAGCATATATCTATGTGTCAGGAACAAAAGCAGTTTAACTCACTTCCCTCATATAAATGGAAAGCTCTCACCGGGTCTTCCTGAAATCACATATACTTTAGAGTCACTATTTGACTGATTATCCTTTTGCCAGTGACAATCATATCATTTCAGCTCTCAAATTTGCATTCATGTTACCACCATAGTCCAATCCCGACGCGTTTCAGATTTGGTCCTCATCAGGGATATAGGTGTATGGTTGTCATTGGGGTCCTGTTCACAGGTTCCCCCTATAGAGGTATATTGGTGTCTCTAAAAATAAGACATAAGATACAATAAATATCTGTTCTGGGTCCCACATGGTGCACAGCACCGGTTACCCCTTATGCAGTACTTTGCCCAATTGGTATATGCTGCCCCCAGGTTCACTTACCCAGCATCGCCCAATTCAGCTTCAAAACGCTAGAGCACATCGCCGCAGCGTTCTGCCGCGCTTTACAAACGCATGTCATGTGCCTAGCCCCCGGAAGTGACGCTCGTGCGTCGTCGCACGTGCGTTGTCAATTTCCAGTCGGACTAGCGTTGTGTAACGCAAGCTTGCGTTCGACACTCCTTTCTACTTCCTGAACTCACATGGGAGTGTATTAGGGCTCTCAACCACTCCTCCAGTGACATGGAGCTACAGAGAGGCAGTCACTAAACTGTACCTCCCACCTTCACAAGAGGTTTGTTAATATACAAGCTCTCTCTTTTATTCCCTAACAGGTTTAAAGCGGGATTCCTTCACTTATATCGTTTTAATTGCACAAAAGAGCATTTTGTTATCATTATGGTTCTATGTGTGCTATCTATCAAAGGAAAAGGTGTTAGTTTATATGATCTTAATACATTAATCAAATATTTCCTGCAGTGCAGACACAGTACTCACAGTCACGTATGATGTTATCAGGTTGTCCCTATGGGATCTATTTTTGAAGAAATTGTGGACATCATCTAGATGTATTAAATAAGGTCAGGGGACTATCTTAAGACCTACGTAGGATTCCTGTAATATCCATTCGTCCATCCAGTAGGAAAGAGATAAAGAGATAGAGGAAAAATTCAAGTTCAGCCCTATCATGTCCCTTGCTAGTGATACCGCTGTCCTTACCTAATTGCGGAGGTCAGCACCCTACATTCCTTCACCTGTCCCCTTGGTGGTCCGCCTCTCCCCCCACCAAGCAAGGACCACCGATGTTGTTACCTGTTTGGCCACCCACTTGTTCTTACATGTAGTATGGTCCTCTGCTCTCCCATACGACCATCCACTTATGTCTCGGTCCCATGCTCTCCTGCATGGCTACCCACTTGCCACGTGGCCCTCTGCTCTCCTACTTTGCTGCCCATTTGCAGACCCAGTTCTCCGCAGCTGCCCATGCGTGTTTTGGTACTCGCCTTCTGCCGAGGTCCCTAGGGCTGAGGACCTGCATATGCTGCTCAGGGTTTACTGGTCACTAGCCTTGGGCATGTACATTCACCCTCCCAGCTGTTATGATGGTCTCTCTTACCCGGGAGACTTGTGACTGGTTTTGGACTTCTGTCTCATGTCTGTATTTAGACTTCATATTAAACATGTATCTTTCCTTTGGCAGTTGAGGAGTTAATGTCAGTGTCTGTTGCTAGCAAAATAGCTAGTTCATGTCCAGGTGTGGCTACTCTGTGATTACTCCCATCCCCTTTGCTGGTGATTGAACTCTATTCCTGGCCAAGCTTCCTGAGGTGAAGAAAGTTCTCTGGAGAACCTGACTGTTGCTAAGCCGTCTGCTGCCTGGTCTAGAGGCAGCAGGCGTGAAGTTACTTTTGTCATCCTCTTGTCTGTCTCCCCTTCACTCGTGATGTTAATATTGCAGTGTTTGGGATTAGTGCTCCCGCCAGCCATTTCCCTTTTGAAGCTAACATCAGGGCCAATGAGGGACTAAGTATCCTATTCAGCAATGGGTTGAAAGAACTCATTTAGGGATAGTAGGGAGATTAGGGCACAGCTGCAGGTGTATGCAGGAGGTCACGTCTCCCTTGTTCCCTATGAGCAGGGCCCTCCGCTGTATTTGTCCCCCATGGTGTCTCCCCATCTATTGTTTTGCTTAGTGCACCGGACACCATTGGTCCGTGTTTTCCTGTCACACACTGTTTCTGGATGCTCCCTGTGTCCAGCGTGAAACCAACCTAGGATGCTCATGCGTGTGCTCCCCCTTTCTTAGAGGTACAGCACACACCTTGAAAAGATGTCCACAGCCAATCAATGGGAGGAAAAAGTTATTTAAGGCTCCTTCCCCTGTTAGGCGTCGCCTGAACAAGTTATTAGGTTTCTAACATACTCCTGTCGTGTTGGTCCAGTCGTTTGCTCTGGTCTGCCCGTAACTAGCACCAGTCCTGCTTGTAACCAGCTCTGTGCTTACTATGTTTCTGAACCCATGCAATCCAGTGTCGGCCCTGTCTGATTTTCTGGTCATCCAGCTAATATTCCATAGTCGCACCTGCTTGTGTTCCTGAAAGTGTCCTGACTTAAATTCCAGTACTGTCTCTGCCTGAATTTTCTTGATCTGACCAACCGGTGTACGTAAGCTGACCTGCTCGTGTTCCTGGACCTGTGACCTGTTCAGCCCTAATTCATGTGTCTATTCTGTCTGTGTTCCTGGACCTGTCCTGCCTGTTTTCCTAGCCTTTTTCTGTGTCCTGGTACCATCATGTAACCTGCACCTGAAGCCCTGTGTCCTGTCTGAAGTCCTGTGTCCTGCCTGAAGTCCGGTGCCCTGCCTAAAGAACATTGTCCTGCTTGAGAACAGTGCCCTGCCTGAGTCTGGTGTTCTGCTTGAACCTGGTATCCTGACTGAGTCCAGCTTACCTTGCATCCAGCATATCCAGGGACCGGTGAATCCAGTGACCAACATATCCTGAATCTGGAGATTCCATCCCTGTCCATTTACCTGCACCTGCCCTGCCTGTATTTCTGCATTAGCCTTGTCAGTGTTCATGATGTCCTGTGCTAGAAAACCTATGACAGTGCCTGATGCTAATGCTTGATGTCCAGTGGTAGATGACCTCTACCTCATGTCCTATACTGGATGACCTATTCCAGTGCCTGATGACCTGTGCCTGAAACAGCCTGTACCTTGCCAGTCCTGTTTGTGTTCCTGTTCCAGCTCTGTCTGACTCTAGTACATGTCCAGACCTCTGTCTGCACTCCTGTCCTGCTGTCACCCAGCTCTGCTCAGCTGCTATAGTCCAGGAGGTCACTGTCCTGGGAGTGACACCTGGTGTATGCTGGCAGCCAAGTCCAACCATACTATCTGAGGCTCTGAGGTTCTGGTGAACACCCAGTAGGTGCTTAGTTAAGTCCCACCCATGTCAGGGTAAGCCCTGGTTCCTCTGTGGTTCAGTGGGTCCACTCCTGCTCACATCTCGCCATTGTTACAAAAACTTTAGGCTTGCTCCTTTTGAGGCAGTCTATTATGGATTTTGACATGTGTTTAGGATCATTATCCAATAATAGAAGACATCTTCTTTTCAACTTCAACTTTTTTACAGATAGTGTTATGTTTGCACCAAGAATTTGTTGAAATTTTATTGAATCCATTCTTTACTGTACTTGTGAAATGTTCCATGTGCCAATGACCGCAAAACAACCCCAAAGCATGATTGTTCCACCTCCATACTTAGTGGATGGCAAGATGTTCTTTTCCTTGAATTCTGTACTCTTTTTTTTCTCCACGTATACCTTTGATTATTATGGCCAAAGAGTTCTATTTTAACCTCATCGGTCCACAGGACTTGTTTCCAAAATGCATCAGGCTTATTTAGATGTTCTTTTGCTTACTTCTGATACTGAATATATGATGAGGATGCAGGAGAGGTTTTCTCCTAATGACTCTTCCATGAAGGCCATGCAGGTGTTTCTGAACAATAGAACTATGCACCACAAACTCCAGTGTCTGCTAAATCGTCCTGAAAGTCTTTTGCAGTCAAGAGGGGATTCTGATTTGCCTCTCTAGTAATCATATGAGCAGTTCTCACTAAAATTTTGACTTGGAAAAAAAAATATTGGCACTCACTATCCGGTAAAATCCAATCTTTCATTTAGATATGCGAGTGGTTCATGGACTAAAGCCGTTTCGTGTGCTTACCACACTTTAACAGGTCTTTCTCTTCTGCTCAACTCCGTTAATTAGCATCACTTGTGGTTCATACTGATTTATATACCGTATATACTCGTGTATAAGCCGACTTTTTCAGCCCAAAAATTGGGCTGAAAAGTCCCCCCCTCGGCTTATACACGAGTCATATACGTGGGGGCTGTGTCCGGGAGCAGGAGGAGGCAGGAGGAGGCTGGAGGAGGTGGGGGGAAGGCTGCAATATGAGCGGCTCGTGACGTGGAGCCGCTCATAACTTATTCATGATATGCACTGCATCCCCCGCCCATCCGCGGGGGGAGCAGTGCATATCGCCTTACAGCCCCCCAGCACGGGGTATACAGCCCCCCCATCCCTCACAGTATGGCGCCCCCTTTCCATACAGCCCCCCCCGTGGTATCCAGGGCCCCCCCGTATATACAGCCCCCCCGTGGTAACCAGGGCCCCCCGTATATACAGCCCCCCCGTGGTAACCAGGGCCCCCCTTGCTGCACCTGTAAAGGAAGAAGTCAGTATACTTATCGCTGCTGCTGCCGCCGCCGCCGTCGCCGCTCCGCTTCTCGGTCACCGCGTTGCTCCGGGTCTTCACGCTTCCTGTTCCTTCTCCGGCGCTCAGGAAATGACGTCATTGTTCGAGCGCCGGAGAAGGAACAGGAAGCGTGAAGACCCGGAGCAGCGCGGTGACCGAGAAGCGGAGCGGCGGCGGCGGCAGCAGCGATAAGTATACTGACTTCTTCCTTTACAGGTGCAGCAAGGGGGGCCCTGGTTACCACGGGGGGCTGTATACAGCTGGGGCCCTGGATACCACGGGGGGGCTGTATACAGCTGGGGCTGCTGTATACAGCTGGGGCCCCTGTATACTACCTATGGGGGGGGTCTGTATACCTCTGGAGCTGCTGCTGTATATACCCCCTGGGGCTGCTGCTGTATATACCCCCTGGGGCTGCTGTATACTACTACTGGGGCTTCTGTATACTACTACTGGGGCTGCCGTATACTACCACTGGGGCTTCTGTATACTACTACTGGGGCTGCTGTGTGTATACTACCACTGGGGCTTCTGTATACTACTACTGGGGCTGCTGTATACTACCACTGGGGCTTCTGTATACTACTACTGGGGCTGCTGTATACTACTACTGGGGCTGCTGTATACTACTACTGGGGCTGCTGTATACTACTACTGGGGCTGCTGTATACTACCACTGGGGCTTCTGTATACTACTACTGGGGCTGCTGCTGTATATACCACTGAGGCTGCTGTATACTACTATTGGGGCTGCTGTATACTACCTCTGGGGCTTCTGTATACTACCACTGGGGCTGCTGTATATACCTCTGGGGCTGCTGTATACTACCACTGGGGCTGCTGTATATATCTCTGGGGCTGCTGTATACTACCACTGGGGCTGCTGTATATATCTCTGGGGCTGCTGCTGTATATACCACTGGGGAGGCTGCTGTAACACTGCTGGGGCCTGTATGTACCACTGGGGAGGCTGCTTTATACCACACTTCTGGGGGCTGTATACTACCACTGGGGAGGCCTGTACACCACTGCGGGGGCCTGTATACCACACTGCTGGGGGCTGTATACCTGTGCTGGGGTCCACCCTCGGCTTATACACGAGTCAATAGGTTTTCCCAGATTTTGGGGGCAAAAGTAGGGGGTCGGCTTATACACGGGTCGGCTTATACACGAGTTATATACGGTACCGTTGCCTAACTGCAGGTAGCCAGTTTTCAATCAGCCTGACGTTGGCAATCACACACTGGAGACAGAGCAGACTGGAAAACAAAGAACTGTTCTTTGGATATGAGGCCACCTGAGCCCGGAGACATTGTCACAGACCAGCACCTGCCAATAGACTATTAGCTCCTTAACACCCAATAAGGCTAGGGCCACACTTGGGAGCCTGCATCCGCTAACGTGATCCGTTAATGGATCCAGTTTTGTTGCTTGTCCATTTTGAGGCATTTTAAGCCCTTACATTAACGCACTGTACCTATGTGTACCATGTGTTAATGCATGCATTTCCCATAGACCCCCATGTTACAAAAACACATGCGTTTTTGAAAATGCACCAAAAAAATGTTGCAAATCCTATTTAAAATGGAATTCTCAAAAGCGCAATGTGGTTAATGGATTGCACTTTTGCACACTTTAGCAATACATTTTTTGCATTGGAGTCTATGGGTGCATTAATGGATGCATTTTTACACATTTCCTCATGTCAAAAATGGATCCAGTTAGCGGATGCATGACACAAGTGTGGCCCTGGCCTAAAACTATCTCAGATAACCACTTTTACAACTTGCTGTTATTGTGCTAGTTTTTATCCCACAATATTATAAAACACATAATTACCAAAAAGTGTTTACCAGCAAAACTAAATGCAAGACTAAAATCATACATAATACTCATCAGCTAAGGCTGTCTTCACATCACAATTTTTAGGCATCCGAGTGTATCCGAGTGATTTTACCTCCCATGTATCCCTATGGGGCTCGGATGTGCTCGGATGTGTGCCTATTGCCATCCGATTTTTGCACTATCCATAGGTTTCCGATCTTGTCACGGAGCCAAAATCGCAGCTTGCTGCGATTTTGGTGTCCGTGACTAAAATTGGACACCACAGATCCGTGTCGGATCCGTGATGGTTTGTAGGACTACACAATGGGAGACTATGAACATCGGATCCGAGTCTAAATAGGATCCGATGTCGGCTCTGTAGTTGTGTACTGAGCATGCCCAGAGGCAATGCTTAGTGCATAACCCTACATCTTCTCTATCTGTCCCTGTCTGTCCCTGTCTCTCCCTCCTCCTTCTCCTCTCCCCCCTATCCTCTATCCTGTCCCCCCAGTCCTATCCCCTGTCCTCTCCCCTCCGGTATATAAAAAATAATAAAACTCCTCTCGAGTGATACATCACCTTTACGGCGGCTCCAGGGATGTGACAGTCTCTATCTGCCGTGTCAGCTGATCGACTCTGTGACATCACAAGAGGTCCTGTACCCAGCATATGGAGACCTTCGCAACCCCGGAGCCACCGTAAAGGTGATGTATCCTCCAGGAGGAGTTTTATTATTTTTTAAATACCGGAGGGGAGAGGACAGGGATAGGACCGGGGGGATATGATAGAGGATAGGGGGGAGAGGAGATGGAGGAGGGAGAGACAGGGAAAGACAGGGAAGATGCAGGGAGAACAGGGAGAGATAGGAACCACAGGATCCACACGGATCCTGCATCAAATCGGATAAGGATGGCTATTTGCCATCCAAATGCAGGTATCCGTGTGGATCCGTGGCTGTTCGGGGGATCCGACCAAAACACGGAACCCCATGGACAGCCAAAAATCGTGATGTGAAGGCAGCCCAAGAAGTAAACAGGTAAGTCAGAGGATTGCTTCCAAACATAACATCTTTATAAATAATAGTTACACCACTTGCTCCAATGAATCTAAATAGAAAAGAAACTTTACAAACAGCAATGATTAACAATCTAATATAATTTCTATGCAGAATCTATGTGTCTTCATGGTTACAGATTACAAATAAATTCTGTATACCTCTTCATTTCAACTAACTTTTTCTAAACCACCAAATTTGGAAATAGTAGCTGAAATGATAATTGTCTATAAATATGTGAAGTTATTGCTTCATTGCTTTATCAGAGTGACAATACAAGGTTAGAAATACACTGTTTGGAGGCCCTTATTCAGATAAGCTCATGAGCAAATGTGATATATACATTTGTGTTATGGATACCAGTTTTCAAAATGATTTACTCACAATATCAAAGGCAGGAAGGTTGTTGCTGAACTACCACTCTCCAGTGTCCGAATTCCCCATCATAAAATCTGCACTTGTGAATGTTAGGTTTGGTGTTGGATCAGTAGCGTAGCTGGCAGGGGGGCGAGCGCCCCGGGCCACCCGGCATGAGGGGCCCATTGGGGCTGAGAGGTCACCTGGGCCGCTGAGCGGCCGCGATGCCGTGGACCCCACAAGTCGTGCTCTTTTCACAATACAGCCATGACTCGTCCGATGCTCCAAGCAGACCGCAGCTACTCAAGCCTGCTGTGCTCATTGGAGCAGCGGTACGGCTGCTCTGATTGGTCCCGCGGCCGTGCACTGCTGATCGGAGCAGTGGTGGCAGCACTTACAGCCAAAGATGCAAGCCTGAGTGTCCGAGCAAACACTGGAGCTACTCAAGCCTGCTGTGCTCATTGGAGCAGCGGTACGGCTGCTTCGATTGGTCCCGTGGCCGTGCACTGCCGATTGTAGCAGCGGCAGCAGCACTACAGCCACAGATACAAGCCTAAGTGAAAGAATACGTGGGACGGTGGGAAGAAGACTGAGGAGCAGGCATCGTCTGAGGAAAAGTACACAATCATTTGACTGCATATTCATTTTATTCTTAATTTGTAACGTTAGAATGATAAATGCATGTCTTTAATAGAGCGCACACATGTGGCGGATCTGCATGCGGAATTGCATGCGGATCTGCACGTGGATGCCAATCCCGGACCACCTGCTATGACGGGCTGAACTTTGGAGCTTACCTGAGCTCCGGAGCGCATCGATCCCGGCATGACCGCGAGTCACACGGACTGCACGGCGAGCGTCGGCCCATCATAGCGGGTCCGGGAAGGGCATCCACGTGTGTGCGCTCCCTAAAGGGGTTATTGAGAGCAGCACCCGTCATAAAATGTAAAATAGAAAGGTAGGCATAGGAGCATGGCAGACACACATCAGCCCAGCAGCATAGGAGGGAGGAAGAGAGAGACAGAGACTAGTGTAATTAGCATGTGCCTCTTCTCCTGGCAGGCACGAGTCATCTTCTCCAGGAGTTTGACTCTGCACTGCACTGCAGCCAGCACTCGAATCCATGTCTGCCCCTGCTGTGCAGCACTACATTTTTGAATTAGTTGCTTATACATTCTTTAAAAATATGATTTACATTATTATTTTTGAATTTAAACAAACTTGAGTGTTAATGTTATTCAGTTTTCTATTTGACTAAAAGAAATGTTCATGCTTTAGGTTGTACGTGTGATTATTGCTGGTCACCTGGGCTGGGGACCCACTCATGATGTTTCGCCCCCCTTGCGTTGAACCCCTAGCTACGCCTCTGTGTTGGATCCTTTCCAACATCAGTCCCTGCATCTGCAGATCTGTACTACATAGACTGTTTATTGTGTTGCAACCAGCTCCAGAGTATGCTTATTTTAACCTTACTGTCCGCTTTATTTTCCCTCTTTTATTTATGCTTTGCTAGGTATATAAGAGCATCCCATATCCTTAGATGGCCAGCACCTCACTCTACTGGGCGCTCCTGTGTTCTCAGTAAAGGGGATGTCACACACGTCGATATCGCTGTCAATGTCGCTCATACGTCACGGATTTTCAGTCGCTCAAGTGACGTAAAAGTGACGCAGGAGCGACATTGAAGCGTGTGACCAAGTGATGCAACCAGCGATATGTCGCTGATCGCCGATCGCAGGTTTCACTGCCAGATGTAAAACCTGTCGCTCATCGCTCAGTAGACCTTGTGCATCGCTGCGTGTGACACTAAACTCAGCGACGTATTTTCTATTTTGACAACGTACAAGCGACTAAATAAAATCGCTCGCAAGATGGCGACATCACCGCATCGCTGGGTCATATTGACGCGTGTGACATCTTACCTGCGATAATTCCACATCGCTCAGGCGATTAATAATTTGTGACGCATGAGCGATATCGCGGGCGACATTGACACGTGTGACAGGCCCTTAAGAGAGCCACATTGCCAGACATATCTGGTGTCTTATCTTATGGAGGACAAAAGCATTGTCAGTATGCCATCGGGCATGTGGTATCCTTGACTCCACCAACAATCATCTGTCCAGTGCCCTAATGCACCTTTAAACAGTCAGCCAAACCTGTTTATCCACTAATTAACGAACAGACTGAGTTCAACCGAGTGTGCGTGTGATCTTAATAGATTGAAGGGTCCATTTATACAGAGCAGCTATACCAAATAATCATAATTTATTAGCCTATATTCAGAGGAAGACGCGATCTTAATTCTCCACAGCATGAGTCCTGTTTACACAAAGATTCACTACCAAGAACAATGATTTTTTATTCTTCCAAATAACAAATGTTTTGCTCATTTATCAGGTGATCTGCAGCCCTTTAAAACTGTACAATAATTGTGAATTGAGTGTTTTTTTAAAAACACTCATTTTCAGTTACAGTTGAAACCAGAGGTTTACATACACTATAAAAAGACACATATGCATGTTTTTATCACTATCATTCCCGTTTTAGGTCAATTAGGATTACAATAATTATTAATATTCGCCAAATGCCAGAATAATGAGAGAGTGAGAATGTTTAAGGCATTATTTATTACTTTCTGGAAAGTCACCAGTTTACATACACTAAGGTTACTCTGCCTTTATGCAATTTGGGACAGCCCATATGATGATGTCATGTGTTTGGAAGCTTCTGATAGGTTTATTGGCAACATCTGAGTTATTTAGAGACACACCTGGGGATGAGGCATTGGGTGTAGAAATTAGACATGCCTGATCCTTCTTTTACCCAATATTATCTATAAGGAGAGTGTAAAGAGGCCCCAAACATATTAAAGGAAGTCTATCAGCAGGTTTTTGCTATGTAATCTGAAGACAGCATGCTGTAAGGGTTAATACAGAGAATTCAGTGAGTCTTCTCTTATCTAGGTCTGTGGCATTGTTTATTTGCAATGTTTGTTTCAGCAACAGGACCTTATCATTGGTAGACTACATTGCCTCGCAGTTTTAAATGCATTCTTCTCTGATTGACACCTCACTGTCATTGTACAATGTCTATTTTAGAGCCTGGTGTGGGCGGGGGCAGCTCTCTCAGCTCTGCTGCATGGCTAAATCTAAAACCTTTGATTGTGTAAGAACCTCTGCACCCTGTTATCTAAGCGATACATCATTGGATTCAAGGTCTCTTTGCCTACGTCATGCTGCTTTCATACATGGTAGCAAAATCCTGCTAAAGCCTTGTGCACACGCTGATTATTTAATTAGTTTTTTACCTCAGGATTTATAGCTAAAACCAGGAGTGGGTGATAAATCCAGAAGTGGTGCAGGTGTTTCTATTAGACTTTTCCTCTGATTGTTCCACTCCTGGTCTTTGGCTACAAATCCTGAGGTAAAAAACTCATCAAATACTCAGCGTGTACACGTGACCTATGGGTACCTTTACACGTCGCACCATTGCATGCAATTTCACTTGCAACTTACTGGTTGCAGTGAAATTATGGACACATTGTTCCATTTTGTTACCGTGTACAAATATAACAATGTGTCCGTGATTTCACTGCAACCAGTAAGTTGCAAGTGAAATTGCATGCAATGGTGCGACGTGTAAAGGTACCCTAAAAGATTCCCTCAGTTGGTCCTGACCAAATTTACTGGTTCAGCTGAAAGAACCCTATAGAATACCAAATTTGCGTGGATGTGTCAAAGAGGTTTCACTCCTTATATTACACAAAATAGGCCATTTGGTACAATAGGCTGTCACATCGCCATCGGACTCGGTGGCCGGTGTTCCTGCCTCGGCCGCTGGGAGGAGCCGGATTCCTTCGTCTGGTGGTGCTGGTGATAGGAAGGCCTTGTCCTCATATGGACCTGCTCCAGCGACGTCTGCCTCTGTCGCTGAGCGCCGCTGTGTTTCCCCTCTGGGTGGTGTTGGTCGCAGAAGAGCGGGCCCTGCAGAGGTGTCCGTTAGGCGCAGCCTGCGTTCTTCTGTCAGAGGTGGGCTGGGTGGAGCCAGTCGTGCATCTCCATCTGACCTGGCTCTAGGGGCGGTTCGGATGAGGTCATCAGGCTGTGAGCTCCAGCCTATGGGAGGTAACCGCGCCCTTCAAATACATTGGAGCCTGTCTTGCAGGCCGCCAGATATAGTTTTGGTTCCCCAGTGATATAGTGTATGTTTAGTTTTGTCTCTGACCTTGCCTGGATTTCTGACTCTGCCTCTGCCTATTGATTTTGTACCTCAGCTGCCCTCTTGGTTTTGCCCTTGACCTTTGCCTGGATTTTTGACTCTGCTACTGCCTGACGATTTTGTACCTTCGCTGCCCTCTCGGTTTTGACTCGGACTCCTGACTACGTTCTTCGCTTCCTGATTTTTTCCCTTCCTAGACGACCTCCCTGCTCTGCTGCTCCCATAGGCAGCTACCCCCTGGGCTCCGCTATAATTCCAGATCCCTGTATAGGGGTTAAGGGTCTCGGGGTTTCTCGGGGTGCTGCCTTACCAGCAGCTCAGCCTTACAGCGGACGGTCGTCACATAGGCCCCCCACAATTACCCACAAATCCAATAAGCAGCTTTTGCTGTAGTGATTGCAGCTCATTTAAAAATATGAAAATGAATGTCCGTCACATATGTGATACGATGGGAAATATGTCGCACAAAATAATTCTACATTTATACAGGCGTCAGTTCTTTCTTTGAATTATACTTTAAATTTCTAAAAACTTAGGGACAATTCATGAAAGGGTTATGACATAGGCTCAGTGCTAAGTAGGGCCCCCAGCTGTTGGCTTAAATAAAATAAAAAGGTTAACAGCTCTGTAGAATGATGCTTCCTTGAGCGGTGTCTATCTTAAAATTTACTAGAGTCAAAAATAGGCCATAATTAGACAATCACTCAGTGCTAGCCTGCACCTTTACTATGTGGTTTAAATAGAGATGCATCAAAGTTTAGTTGACCCATTTTACGGGATGTTTATTTAATTAATGCAACGTAAGAAATATACGAAGGTTCTTCTTAAAGGATATAAAATTAAAAATTAAAAATTAATTAAGACTAAAAAATTCAGATAAAAAGACACTTTAAAATGAGACATCAATGATGCATTAAGAATATAAATGTGTTTTTTTTTTATACATTTATATTCTTAATACATCATTGATTGTCTAATTATGACCTATTTTAGACTCTAGTAAATTCTAAGGTAGACACCGCTCAAGGAAGCACCATTCTACAGAGGTGTAAACCTTTTTACTTTATTTTAATCCAACAGCTGGAGGCCTTAGTTAGCGCTGAGACTATGTCATAATCCTGTACCCCATAATACAACTACACTGTGTGCAGAATTATTAGGCAAATAAGTATTTTGATCACATGATACTTTTTATACATGTTGTCCTACTCCAAGCTGCATAGGCTTAAGAGCCAACTACCAATTAAGTAAATCAGGTGATGTGCATCTCTGTAATGAGGAGGGGTGTGGTCTATTGACATCAACACCCTATATAAGGTGTGCTTAATTATTGGGCAATTGCCTTTCATTAGGCAAAATGGGTCATAAGAAAGATTTGACGGGCTCTGAAAAGTCCAAAATTGTGAGATGTCTTGCAGAGGGATGCAGCAGTCTTGAAATTGCCAAACTTTTGAAGCATGATCACCGAACAATCAAGCGTTTCATGGCAAATAGACAACAGGGTCGCAAGAAGCGTGTTGGGCAAAAAAGGCGCAAAATAACTGCCCATGAATTGAGGAAAATTAAGCGTGAAGCTGCCAAGATGCCATTTGCCACCAGTTTTGCCATATTTCAGAGCTGCAACGTTACTGGAGTATCAAAAAGCACAAGGTGTGCTATACTCAGGGACATGGCCAAGGTAAGGAAGGCTGAAAAACGACCACCTTTGAACAAGAAACATAAGATAAAACGTCAAGACTGGGCCAAGAAATATCTTAAGACTGATTTTTCAAAGGTTTTATGGACTGATGAAATGAGAGTGACTCTTGATGGACCACATGGATGAGCCAGAGGCTGGATCAGTAAAGGGCCGAGAGTTCCACTCCGACTCAGACGCCAGCAAGGTGGAGGTGGGGTTCTGGTATGGGCTGGTATCATCAAAGATGAACTTGTGGGACCTTTTTGAGTTGAGGATGGAGTGAAGCTCAACTCCTGCCAGTTTCTGGAAGACAACTTATTCAAGCAGTGGTACAGGAAGAAGTCAGTATCGTTCAAGAAAAACATGATTTTCATGTAGGACAATGCTCCATCACATGCATCCAACTACTCCACAGCGTGGCTGGCCAGTAAATGACTAAAAGAAGAAAAAATAATGACATGGCCCCCTTGTTCACCTGATCTGAACCCCATAGAGAACCTGTGGTCTCTCCTAACATGTGAGATCTACAGAGAGGGAAAACAGTACACCTCTCGGAACAGTGTCTGGGAGGCTGTGGTGGCTGCTGCACGCAATGTTGATCGTAAACATATCAAGCAACTGACAGAATCTATGGATGGAAGGCTGTTGAGTGTCATCGTGGCTATATTGGTCACTCATTTTTTTTAGTTTTGTTTTTGCATGTCAGAAATGTTTATTTCAATTTTTTGTGTAGTTATATTAGTTTACCTGGTGAAAATAAACAAGTGAGATGGGAATATATTTGGTTTTTATTAAGTTGCCTAATAATTCTGCACAGTAATAGTTACCTGTACAAACAGATATTCCTAAGATAGCCAAATCTAAAAAAAAAACCCTCCAACTTCCAAAAATATTAAGCTTTGATATTTATGAGTCTTTTGGGTTGATTGAGAACATAGTTGTTGATCAATAATAAAAATAATCCTCTACAATACAACTTGCCTAATAATTCTGCACACATTGTATTAGCAGGAGGTAAACACTGTCATGGCCCTTTTACACGCAGCTACAGGTAACAGGTTTTCCACAGGTAACTTACTGGTTGCAGTGAAATCATGGAGACATAGTTCCATTTGTACACAGCAACAAGATAGAACTATGTCTCCATGATTTCACTGCAGCCAGTAAGTTACCTGTGGAAAACCTGTCACCTGTAGCTGCGTGTAAAGGGGCCATCACTCCCCCTAGGCTTCTAGCAGCTACTTAGCTTGAAACGTATCCCCTTAAAGCTACTCCGGTTTTATAAATTATCTAACGACAATTCATGAAAGCTTGTACAGGTAAAAAGTGGTGTAAAAGCTTTAAAAGTTGGAAAAAAAATTCTTAACAAAGAGGTGCATAAACATTTTTAATATTAATGTTCCTTTTAATGTATATATTTAATTTTCTACAAAAATTCTCTCTCTACTTCCATGGATGCGATTGAAATACCAAAAAGTATTAATCTGCAGAGCAGAAATAAGGCATCGCCAGTAGTCTGCTATGTAACTGCTCCATAAAACACGTCAGCTATCTATTTTAGAAGATTATGAACCACAGCCGATGGAAACTAAAATTCAGAATTCTGCTGCCAAAACCATCAGGAAGACGAGTGCTGTTATGGAATAGAGGACAGGATTTTATATAAATAGAATATAGAGATTATATCAAGAAACAATGCTTCAATAAAACACAACTAGATAGAAAAAAACATGACATTCTGGATCTGTGAATGGCCAAAAGTGTTTGCACTCTTGAATTTGTTGCAGAAAATAAAGTATTTCTACCAGAAAATGATTGCAGTTACACATGTTATTTTACAAATAGTTATTTTCTTTGTGTTGTACAAACCCCAAAAAAAGGAGAAAAAAAGGCAAATTTACCATAATTTCGCAGATAACCTTACAAATGAGCAAAATTGTTGGCATCTTTCCAAAATTATGGATAAACAACTTTGTTTCAAGCATGTGATGCTCGTTCAAACTTCCCTGTGGCAAATAGCAGGTGTGGGTAATAAGAAAATCACACCTGAAGCCAGGTAAAGAGGGGAGAAGATTACTGAATCTTGGCATTTTTTGTATGTGTGTACCACACTAAGTATGGACAAAAGAAAGAGAAGAGAACTGTTTGAAGAATTGAAAACCCAAATTTTTGAAAAAACATCAACAATCTCAAGGTTACAAGTCGATCAACACAGATATTGATGTTTCTTTGTCCATAGTGTGCAACATAATCAAGCAGTTTACAACCCATGGCACTGCAGCTAATCTTGCTGGATGTAGACAGCTGAGAAAAATTGATGAAAGGTTGCAACACAAAATACTCCAGATGGTCGATAAGCATTCCCAATGAAGTTACAAAGAAATTTAAACTGTCATGCAGGCTCTGGGTGCATCAGTATCAGTGCAAACTATCTGTCGACATTTGAATGAAATGTGGCAAGGAGGAGTGACCTACAACTAAGTGTGAACACACTCCACCGCCGTACCACCACCCCACATAGAGCAACCGCTCTGACCCTGGCTAACCTAAAGGCATAAGTGACCATTACCTTGTCAGGACAGCCCTCAGTTCAGAACTACTAAGGGCATACCGACTGTTCCTATACTGACCATAAGGACCACATCCTTCATGAACCACAACATAGCTCAAGGCGACTTATGTGATCAAGGTCTTGAATGACCGAAATGTCTTCTGTCGCAATCACTATAAGAGCACTTGTTTCAATAAATTTCACTAACAAGCAAAAAACTCCTTAAGTGTATATGTGCAGTGATTCTATCAGACATTTATGTGGGACTTACGAGCCTCCTTCACTAGCACCATACCCCCACACCTATCGTGTGCTAGCCATTGAATCTCATACTGCTGATACACAGACATGAAAAAGCTAGACATCAGTTTAACAAAATGTACATGAGGAAGCCAAAATCCTTCTGAGAAAATGTCTTGTGGACAGATGAGACCAAGATAGAGCTTTTTGGTAAAACATTACTTACAAATGAAATGAGGCCTACAAAGAAAAGAACCTGCAGTCAAATATAGTGGAGTTTCAAAGATGTTTTGGGGTTGTGTTACTGCCTCTGGCCATGGGTGCTTTGATTGAAACATCATAAAATCTGGAGATTACCAAAGGATTTTGGGTTGACAATAGTGCCCATTGTCAGAAAACTGGGTTTGTGTCATGGGTCATGGGTCTTCCAGCAGGGGCAATGATCTCAAACATACTTCAAGAAGCACCAAGAAAGGAAAAGAAACAAAGTGCTGAAGAGTTCTGAAGTGGCCAGCAATGAGTCCAGATTAAATCCCATTGAACACCTGTGGAGAGATCTTAAAATTGCTTTTGAGATAAGGCACCCTTCAATTATGAGAGACACTAGTAAAAAGGCCCGATGCAATTGCATCGGGAGCAGGGTGAAATGAATTGTGTGTATACAGGCGGGTCAGTGGGTAGCAGAGTATACAGGGGGCTCTGTGGGTAGCAGAGTATACAGACGGGTCTGTGGGTAGCAGAGTATACAGACGGCTCTGAGGGTAGGAGATTATACAGGCGGCTCTGTGGGTAGCAAAGTATACAGGCGGCTCTGTGGGTAGCAGAGTATACAGGCGGGTCTGTGGGTAGCAGAGTATACAGGCGGGTTTGTGGGTAGCAGATTATACAGGCGGCTCTGTGGGTAGCAGAGTATAGAGAAGGCTCTGTGGGTAGCAGATTGTACAGGCGGCTCTGTGGGTAGCAGAGTATACAGGCGGCTATGTGGGTATCAGAGTATAGAGGCGGCTGTGTGGGTAGCAGAATATAGAGGCGGCTCTGTGGGTAGCAGAGTATACAGGCGGCTGTGTGAGTAGCAGAGTATAGAAACGGGTCTGTGGGTAGCAGAGTATAGAGGCGGCTCTCTGGGTAGCAGAGTATAGAGGCGGCTCTGTGGGTAGCAGAGTATAGAGGCGGCTCTGTGGGTAGCAGAGTATAGAGGCGGCTCTGTGGGTAGCAGAGTATAGAGGCGGCTCTGTGGGTAGCAGAGTATAGAGGCGGCTCTGTGGGTAGCAGAGTATAGAGGCGGCTCTGTGGGTAGCAGAGTATAGAGGCGGCTCTGTGGGTAGCAGAGTATAGAAAGGGCTCTGTGGGTATCAGAGTATACAGGTGGCTCTGTGGGTAGCAGAGTATACAGGCGGCTGTGCGGGTAGCAGAGTATAGAGGCGGGTGTCGTGGTGGGAGAGTATACAGGCATCTGTGGTGGTGGCAGAGTAGACAGGCGTCTGTGGTGGTGGCAGAGTATACAGGTGTCTGTGGTGGTGGCAGAGTATACAGGTGTCTGTGGTGGTGGCAGAGTATACAGGTGTCTGTGGTGGTGGCAGAGTATACAGGTGTCTGTGGTGGTGGCAGAGTATACAGGCGTCTGTGGTGGTGCCAGAGTATACAGGCGTCTGTGGTGGTTCCAGAGTATACAGGCGTCTGTGGTGGTGGCAGAGTATACAGGCGTCTGTGGTGGTGCCAGAGTATACAGGCGTCTGTGGTCGTTCCAGAGTATACAGGCATCTGTGGTCGTTCCAGAGTATACAGGCGTCTGTGGTGGTGGCAGAGTATACAGGCGTGTGTTGTGGTGGCAGAGTATACAGGCGTGTGTGGTGGTGGCAGAGTATACAGGCGTCTGTGGTGGTGGCAGAGTATGGTGGTGGCAGAGTATACAGGCGTCTGTGGTGGTGACAGAGTATACAGGCGGCTGTGGTGGTGACAGAGTATACAGGCGTCTGTGGTGGTGACAGAGTATACAGGCATCTGTGGTGGTGGCAAAGTAGACAGGCATCTGTGGTGGTGGCAGAGTATACAGGCGTCTGTGGTGTGTGGCAGAGTATACAGGTGTCTGTGGTGGTGGCAGAGTATACAGGCGTCTGTGGTGGTGCCAGAGTATACAGGCGTCTGTGGTCGTTCCAGAGTATACAGGCGTCTGTGGTGGTGGCAGAGTATACAGGCATGTGTGGTGGTGGCAGAGTATACAGGCGTCTGTGGTGGTGGCAGAGTATGGTGGTGGCAGAGTATACAGGCGTCTGTGGTGGTGACAGAGTATACAGGCGGCTGTGGTGGTGACAGAGTATACAGGTGTCTGTGGTGGTGACAGAGTATACAGGCATCTGTGGTGGTGGCAGAGTAGACAGGAGTCTGTGGTTGTGGCAGAGTATACAGGCGTCTGTGGTGGTGGCAGAGTATACAGGTGTCTGTGGTGGTGGCAGAGTATACAGGTGTCTGTGGTGGTGGCAGAGTATACAGGCGTCTGTGGTGGTGCCAGAGTATACAGGCGTCTGTGGTTGTTCCAGAGTATACAGGCGTCTGTAGTGGTGGCAGAGTATACAGGCGTGTGTGGTGGTGGCAGAGTATACATGCGTCTGTGGTGGTGACAGAGTATACAGGCGTCTGTGGTGTTTCCAGAGTATACAGGCGTCTGTGGTGGTGGCAGAGTATACAGGCGTCTGTCGTGGTGGCAGAGTATACAGGCGTGTGTGGTGGTGGCAGAGTATACAGGCGTCAGTGGTGGTGGCAGAGTATACAGGCGTGTGTGGTGGTGACAGAGTATACAGGCGTGTGTGGTGGTGACAGAGTATACAGGCATCTGTGGTGGTGGCAGAGTATACAGGTATATGTGGTGGTGGCGGCAGAGTATACAGTCATCTGTGGTGGTGGCGGCAGAGTATACAGGTGTCTGTGGTGGTGGCAGAGTATACAGGTGTCTGTGGTGGTGGCAGAGTATACAGGCGTCTGTGGTGGTGCCAGAGTATACAGGCGTCTGTGGTCGTTCCAGAGTATACAGGCGTCTGTGGTGGTGGCAGAGTATACAGGCGTGTGTGGTGGTGGCAGAGTATACAGGCGTCTGTGGTGGTGGCAGAGTATACAGGCGTCTGTGGTGGTGGCAGAGTATACAGGCGTCTGTGGTGGTGGCAGAGTATACAGGTGTGTGTGGTGGTGGCGGCAGAGCATACAGGCGTGTGTGGTGGTGGTGGCAGAGTATACAGGTGTCTGTGTTGGTGGCGGCAGAGTATACAGGCGTCTGTGGTGGTGGCAGCAGAGTATACAGGCGTCTGTGGTGGTGGCAGAGTATACAGGTGTCTGTGGTGGTGGCAGAGTATACAGGTGTCTGTGGTGGTGGCAGAGTATACAGGCGTCTGTGGTGGTGGCACAGTATACAGGCGTGTGTGGTGGTGGGGGCGTAGGGGGGTGCTGTCAGAGGCCAGCACCGCCGCCCCTTTAGCCGCTGCTGAGGACCGGAGGGTGGGGGGGATGCTGCACGGCCACCCCTATAGTAGGCTGCGGGTGAGGAGGGGGGGGTGGGGGTCAGGGAGCACCGGCGCCCCTGCAAGGCAGGGGTTAAAAAAAAATAAAAAAAGTTTATGCTCACCTCACCCCGAGCCCCCGCCGTCTCCCGCCGTCTTCCTGCAGGCTCCCGGTGGCTCCCGCAGGCTCCCAGTGTCTGCAGAGGTCTTCTACTGCAGTCTTGGACCTGCGGTGGTGTCACAGTCACGTGACCACAAGTTACCATGGAGTAACCTGCTGTCACGTGACTGTGACATCACCGCAGGTCCTGTACTGCAGTAGAAGACCTCTGCAGACACTGGGAGCCTGCGGGAGCCACCGGGAGCCTGCAGGAAGACGGCGGGAGACGGCGGGGGCTCGGGGAGAGGTGAGCATTTTTTTTTTTTTAACGGTAGTGCGGCTGCGGCTCGCGATGACGCTGCGCGTCATCGCTCGCAGTGCCGCAAAGGAGCTTGGGATTCGGCTACAGTGCCCGAATTCCAAACTTCCGATTATATAAGTAGATGGAGCAGTTTGCAACAGGAGAATATTCCAAAATTCCAGTTGAGAAATGTAAGAAGCTTGTTGATTGTTATAGAAAGTGATTGATTGTAATTATTTATTCCAAAGTGTGTGCAACCAAATGGTAGGTTGAGGGTGCCAACAATTTTGTCTGGCCCATATTTGGAGTATTGTGTAAAATTTTGTGCAATGAAGATGATAATTTTGGCCTGGTGATTTTTGCCTGATAACATGCACAGAATTTGACACAAATGGGTTTGAATGGATTATAAAGGTAACATCGTCACCTGTGACCAATTTGCTTGTAATCAATGTGTGTGCATAAAAGCTGAGTGAGTTTCTCAGATCCAGACAGACTCTTGCATCTTACATCCAGCCACTGACGTTTCTGGATTGGAAGTCATGAGGAAACCAAGAGCATTGTCAACGGATCTACAGGAAAAGATAGTTGAACTGCATAAAACAGGAAATGGATACAAAAAACTATCTAAGGAATTGATAATGCCAGTCAGCAGTGTTCAAACTTCGATTAACAAAAGAAAAATATGGGGCACTGTAAAAACAAACCGACAATCAGGTAGACCAGCAAAGATTTTGTCCGCAACTGCCAGGAAAATGTCCCTCAGCTACGGGGCCGGTCTCTGCCAAACCATCACGCAGCTTCACTAGTTCTGCTTACCCTGTCCATGGGTCCATGTGGCCATCTGCCTCCTAGGAACCTGGGTCCTCTAGGCAGGTCTCCTGGGAATATTCTTAGGATGCTTATGCTGCTTCCTGCACACACTTAAATGAGCAATACACCTTTTCCCTATTAAGACTGAGTGCTGAACTGCTCTGTGCATAAAAGGCATCCTCCCCATAAGGGAGATGCCTGGGCAACTTATTCATTTTGTAGGATCATTGCCTCTGTCCAGGTCGCACTCCTGTAGTGGTCTGCAATAGGAAGACTGTTGCTTTGCATTATACTAATACCTCTGTCTCCGCAAAATCTTCTGCTGGCATTTCTTTATCCTGGATCCCTCTGGGCCCTTCAGATCCCACCCCGGGCTGGTCAAGCCTCTCCTCACCGAACCATACGGATACCTCTACTGGCTGGATTATCCTTTCCAGGATTACATGGAGCTCCCAGGATCCTCTCCAATGACAGAGCCAGTATTCCACTCTGTTTATACTCTCCGGTCTGTATGGGTCGCCCCTCTGGTCCGGAATTTAGACCTCCTGGTGCTGTACCAAGTGAATCCCTGTATATAGGTTACCTTGTCGGTGTTTCGCTATGAAATTTCGGTGTTGCGATCCAGAGGGTCCTCCCTTCAGACACCTTTTCCTTATGTTAAACCTTTCTTTATGAATATCCTTCAATTTACTAAAGTCACTCTCCAATCTCTTGAGTATTGGGTATACTGATACACCAATGGTCAGTGAGTCCACTTAACATTTCCACACCCTTCGGGCGTAACAGAAAATTGTTTGTGATGCAAAGAAAAACCCACAAATAACATCAGCTGAAATGTAGGATTCATTGGTTGAGTCACCAGAAGAAAGCTATTACTGTGCAAATGCCACAAAGTATCTTACCTACAATATATCAAACAGCACAGAGACAAGTCTCCAAACTTCTGGAAAAAGGTAATTTGGAGCCACAACCATAAATGTTACATTTGGAGAGGTGTCAACAATGCCTATGATGAAAGGAACACCATTCCTACTGTGTAGTACAGAGATGGATAGCTGATGATGTGGGGATGTGTGAGCTACAAAGGCACAGGAAACTTGGTCACAGTTGAAGGAAAGATGAATGCAGCACGTTATCAGCAAATACTGGATACAAATTTGCACTCATCAGGCTGGAAACTGCACATGTACTTGGATGTTTCCAACATGACAGCAATCCAAAGCACAAGGACTAGTCGACCAGTCATTGGCTATAGCAGAACAAACTGAAGGTTCTGGAGTGGCCATCTCAGTCTCCTGACCCAATATCATTGAGCCACCCTGGAGAGACCTCAAGCACACAGTTCATGCAAGAAAGCCCAGGGGTTTACAGCAACTGGAGGCTTTTAGGCAAGAAGTATGGGCAGCTTTCCCATCTGAGAAAATAAAGAGCCTCATCCACAACTACCACAAAAGACTTCAAGCAGTCATTGATGTTAGAGGGGGCAATACATGGTATTAAGAACTGGGGTATGTGAACTTTTGTACAGGGTCATTTGGATGTATTTGGTTGTCATTATGATTTAAAAAGAGAAAATACAGTAATGGCATCACCCAACCACTATATATATATATATATATATATATATATATATATATATATATATATATATACATATGTCATAATAATCTGTCAGCTTTACCAAACAAAACAGGGTACGACAACGACAACCTACAAAGGTAATGTCCAAACCTCAAAATGAAAATAGAAGGCAGCACTCCAAGCTGCCTGCTTTTTTCATTTTGGTATATAATGTGAGGTAGTGCCCCTGGGGAACCCGCTTGGCAACGGAAACTGACACAGAGCATGTTTTAACGTGAACTTACATGGCTACAGTTTATTGAGGTGTCATAAACTGCAGGTTACACATACTATACTTTGACATTTCACATATATTACTGACTTATCACATTACAGGACATTCCATCATATTATTTACACTATATTTACAATCACATTACACTTTATACCCTATTCCATCAACACTTATCGACGGGACCATATTTGACCTAACCGTCAGTCCCAATGGCAGGTTTGTCCCGCCTAGCCGTCCGACAGGGATCATTCCCCATCCTATCATAGGGATCCTCAACCTACCTCAGAGAGTCTCTACCTATTACCGCGTGGACCCCTCATGCATGGCCTTTCTACATCTGCCATCATGAGTTCCACGTTACATCACACATTCATCACACAGGGTAACTTTACATATGCCCTGTTGATCCATCATACAGGGTAGTTTTTTTTGCATATGCCCTGATGATTCACACACCAACTCAACGGGTCCTTTACCGACTACGTAGTCGGACCCAATGGCGGCTGTGCCCGCCTGGCACTATTCACATATATGCCTCCCAAAGGGCTATACACACATCAACACATATGCCTCCTCTAGGACTACTCACATAACACAGAACATGGCGGCTTTGCCAACCTGGCACACATACACATAGCACATTTAGTCCACCATAACATCCGTGGACTGCTACCTTACTGGGCACCGAACTGGGTTTAGCAACCTGAGTTACCGGGTACACCAGGCGTCCCCCAAGATCTCCTCCAGCACGTGTTTCGCCCCTCGTCTGGACAAGCACCCTCCAGGGTCAGCCACAGTTCCCCAACTCCAGGAGCCATCACAACCAGTTCCTGGCCACCGGCTCGCACCCTAGCAACAGAGGGATAGGAGCCTCCCGCATGGAGAAGGGCAGGCTCCCCTCACATTCCAAAGGGGACGGATCGCCTCTGACACGTCCTCACATCTCAGTAGTCTGGACTGCTCTGATTCCCATCCTCCTCTCACACAGACTCCTGGCAGGTTAACTCCTTCTCACCACACCCATCTGACACACCCACACCTGGGTCTGGTCAATTAGCACACACTGCTCTTTTAGAGGCTGCTCATTAGTCTCATCAACCCTTTAGGTTTTAACCCATTGTGCCCCGGTTCAGTCTTCACTCACACTCAGTGAAACAGACTCATGTGAACAGGCACCTGTGCTGCAAGCCCATGTGATGCACCTCGGCCATGGAACCACGTTGGTCGTGCCTCACTATATATATATAACTTCAATGCTACTGGATATCTGAACTTGCTACATGATTCAGATATCCAGTGGCATTGAGGTTTCCATTGATGAAGAATGGCCCCACTATCTTTGTACCAATTATACCACACCATACCATCAATTTTTGTGTTCCAACAGTCTTGGAGGGATATATCCACTGTGGGTTAGTGTCAGACCAATAGCGGTAGCTTTGTTTCTTAACTTCACCATTCTCAAAAGAGTTTGCCTCATCACTCATCTGAAGGCAATTGTCTATGCTGTGAAGATATGAGATGTGCAGCATCTGAAACAACAGTGTCACGGGTGTGTCAGGAGGCAAGGATGAGACTGTAGAGGCCGCTCGCAGAAGGTCCCAGCGTTTGGCCAAACAGACCAAATCCTAATAAAATGTCTCTGTTGTTTTAAGAGGCATTTCCCTTTTAGTGAAAGCTGGAGGTCACTAGGACACAGCTGATCCCTTTCCTTGAGTTTTCTATATATTCCTCTTGACTCACAGGATGCACTGCTAGTGATAGCTTGTCAGGTGTTTGGAGGAAGCTTTTCAGCTCTGCAGTGTATCCTGGAGTTTCTGTTGGATTGCTGTGTGGATCTTCTTAAGCTAAGTGTTTCTTCCCTTCCCTCTTTGTTTGTTTCCCTTGTATGTACCTTTAGTTGGTAGCCGGGCTGACTAGTGTTCACCTGCTCTGATCCTTAGTTAGAAGTAGTTCAGGGTCAGTCAGTGAATAGGTAGCCTGGTGGCGACAATTGCGGAAACTGTATAGGGATGTCAGGGGAACCAGGGAGCCAGTTGCCAGCGTTAGTTTATCTAGGGGTCACCATCTCCCCTTTCTCCATTAGCATCAGGGTTTTGTTTGTTAACTTCACCATTCACATAAAAGTTTGCCAGATCACTCATCTGAAGGCAATTGTTTATGCTGTGAAGATACGAGATGTGCAACATCTGAAGCAAGAGGGTTGCATTTACAATCCAACACAATGGGCAGCACTTTGAACACATTTTGTAAGTGGTCATAAACTTGTAAATAACTCATGAATAATAACATTACATTAAAACCAGGCACACCATTATTTTCTTAGGAAATTCTCAATAGGTTTGATGTGTCACCTGACCCTCTTCCCATTGAAAAAATAAAGTTGGATCCAAAATGGCGACCTTCAAAATGGCCACCATGGTCACCACCCATCTGTAAAAGTTTACTCCCTCCCATATACTAATGTGCCACATGCAGGAAGTTGATATCACCAAATATATATATATGCATGTGTATAAACATATATTATACATATATAAAATTTTATATACTCTTGGGGGGAATAAGTGTTTGCACCCTTCCTGATTTCCTATTTTTTTGCATGTATATCACACTTATATGTTTCAGATCACCAATCAAATTTAAATGTTAGAGAAAGATAACGCAAGTTAATGAAAATTCAGTTTTTCAATGAAGGTCCTGCTGAAACTCTTCCCGAGACCAGTGATAGCAACACTATGTCAACAGATATGGAAGTCATGGTCGTGGCCATGGGAATGAGAACAATCAGTCTTCATCCTGTTGCTAAAGAAAGGTGACTTGAAAGACTTTGCCAACTACAGAACCATTGCCGTGATCTCACATGCAAGTAAGGTGCTTCTGAAATCATCCAAAAGAGACTGGGCAACATCCATGACTGTGAACTTCCAGACTTCCAAGCTGGTTTCCGCAGAGACAGGGGAACTCGAGACCTCATTGCCAACATAAGATGAATCATGGAGAAGGAGAGTTCATATCAGAAGGAGCTCTATCTGTGCTTCATTGATTACGCCAAGGCTTCCTACTGCGTTAAACATTATAAGCTATGAAAATTGTTGTATGAGCTAGAAGTACCTACACACCTGATCAAATTGATCAAGTCACTCTACGACAACCAGGAAACTACAATATGAATTACATTTGAGGTCACAGAGTATTTTAAGATCAAAAAGATCACAAGACAAAGCTACATCCTCTCATTTTTCCTCTTCAAAGTCTACGCGAAAGTGACCATGATGAAGCTCGACTTGAATGAATCATCAGTTGGTGTGAGGATAGGTAGAAGGTTCAATAACAACCAGAGATATGCAGATGATACCCCTTTTTTGGCCGAAAATGGAAAGGATCTGAGGAAGCTGACCTTAAACAATATGAAGGAGACCAAGATAATTACTACCCCCAGCGAGAAGGTGAATTTGAAGATCAACAATGAAGAAATAAAAATAGTAGACAGTTTCATCTTTCTAGGGTCCCTCATTGATTGTAACAGCAGCTCTACAGCTGAAATCAAGCGAGGTTAGCAATGGGTTGTGCGGCAATGATGAGAATGGAACAACCGTGGAAGCGCAAACGACGATTGGTCACAGCCATTGCATTCCCAATCGCATTGTACAGGTGTGAGATGTGCGCCTAGACAAAGGGTGTTTTAATAAAGATCGATTCCATCGAACTGTGGTGCTGGAGGAGACGCCTATAAATCCTGTGGACAGCCAGGATCACAAATAAGGCTGTATTGGAATGGGTCAATCCAAAAACATCCCTGGTAGGAAAAGTCATAAAACAGAAACTGCCTTACTCCGGTCATGTGATGAGAGCAAATTCCCTTGAGATGGGCATGATGCTTGGGAGGGTCAGTGACAGTACTGGTCGCGGAAGACCTAAGACAGGTGGACACCATGATGGCAGACACAGAAATGAACATCAGAGAACTGAAATATGCTGTGGCAAACAGAATACCTATTAGATTATTAGAATCTAATTAAGAATCATATATTATGGCACTAGGTTTTACATTATACAAACACATTATCTCTGTGATTGTGTTTTTAAGGTCTTATAGAGATATGTAGCTGCAAAGCTGCTATGAAAGCCCTTTTTCTTCACGCACCCTACACCCACCATGCATTTGATATGTAGCGCTCTAATCGGCTGATCCATGATGAGTGAAATAATTGTGCACAAGCCTTGCCTGTACAAACACAATGTCAACACTGGTGAGGGTTCACTGGCAGTGCAGAAGGATGGCCGAGCACTGGTGAAAGTCAGATGACAAAAGCCATTGTGCTGCCAGGCTTTCAATTTAACTGTATGGACGTTGTGTTTGCAGTTGTATGATTTAAGGCATTTTGTATTGTTTCAAGAAGATGAAAGTGCATTAAGGGCTGTGCTGACAGCTGCACAGGGCATTCTTCATCTATATCTACCTTTATAAGTCTTAAGCAAACATGTAAACTATATGAAAGTCTTTTTGTCTAATTTAAACCCATTGTTATTATATTATGATGCTTAAAATGTAATTCCCTATGTATCCTGCTAATGCTTGGAAAATAAATGCAGTTTATATCCTCTACAAGGTGTAAACATATGTATGTGATTGATCAGAGGCTTAGTGGTTAGCACTGCAGCCTTACAGCCTTACACCAAGGGCAACATCTGCAAAGGAGTTTGTATGTTCAAACTGTGGTTACATGAGTTTCCTTCAGGCACTCTGGTTTCCTACCACACTTGAAATACATACTGATAGGATGTTTAGATTGTGAGCTCCAGTGGGGACAGTGTAGCAATTTGTATATGTGGCGCCCCTGCGGGTATTAGCCACAGTATAAGATCATAATAGTTGCACTCACTTAGAAAGCCATGCCACTGCACTACCACCTTTGGCCAGTAGGGGAGCTCCAGAGACACCAGAGACTTCCCTAGAGATAAAACACTGGTCTGAGGTAAATTTTCAGACAGTTGGAGCCAGGAGCTCAGAGTGACAGGAGCTGCATTGAGTTCCTGAGGACTGACTGACAATTTCCAGGGCCAAGCCATCGGTCTGAGGAGGAGAAAACTGATAAGAGGAACACTTTCAGAATCGGGTAGCATCATTATCTACCCTAGATAAAAAGCGCAGATACGGATACCGGATCCGTGGCTGCATTAGTTATATACAATACAGCAACCGGAAAAACGTGAGGTAACAACAAGCTTCACAGGGCCAGACACAGCAACATACTAAGAGTTCAGCAGTACTCCCGGAGGGGGTAAGCAGAGAGAGACAAAGGACTCAAGTTGCCTGTTGAGTGGGACCCAGAGAGGACAGATTTGGGCCGGCAGCCAGTTCACACACGGCAGCAGGGCCACATAGACAGCGCAAGCAGGAGGTAAAGGACCCGGTGGGGCCTGAGCAACTGAACCCCTATTGCAGACTCCGGAGACGGGACTTGTTGTACTATAGTTTGGTTGAAAGTAAACCAGTTAAACCTCATCTGTGCCTCAGCCTCTGATTTAACAGCTACCATCTATCCAGGATTGGGACCATCACCGCTGAGAGAATTTGCTGTGAATCAAGTAAGTGTCTGTGTCCTTAACATCTCCTCACCATACTTCCATCTTCATCCATCATTAACTTTAACATCACCTGTCCAGGGGACCCTACAGCCCTACCCGGAAAAGGGCTATACCATCTCAGCTGCCTCTCACCATCATCCCCTGGCCAGTACATGGCAGCGGTGGCCATGTATAGCCACATTATTCCGGGTGGCGTCACGACAATAACATCTACAAACTTTATAAATTATATAAACTTCTAAATCCCCTGTAAATACCCCCTTTTAGGAGTGTGCCAGCCTGGGGCCACGGCCTGGGTCCAGCCACCAGTGACTCCCCCAAGGAAAGGGACCCTGCGCCGGGTATCCCGGTCCCCTAAGCTGGGCGGCACACCTCTCGTTGGCGTCACGAACAGGATTTACCGTGCCTGGTTAAATCGGGTACTGTGTGCCGTGATTAATGCCGAAAATTGTGAGAAAATTCGAGAAAAATTGACTTTTTTTTTTTTTTTTTTTTATCAAAAAGTGATTTTCCCATTGGAAACCATTGAAATAGACTTTTCCCCATTGACTAACATTGAAACAAAATGGCCGCCAGCCTCTGAGGTAAAATTGCATCATCACTAATTACCTCATAACTGCCACAGCACGAGACTGCTGTTTGAACTGTGTCATAGCCCTGAGCTCTGATCTGACTGAAAAATTTCAGATTCCGCCATTACTGAGCTCGCGGCGAGCAGAAGCAGCAGGGGGCGTGTCTTTGTGGGCGGCACCAAGCTGAGAGCTCTGACGTCGGCAAAAGGGGAAAACCAATCCTGCTGCACAGCGGAACGATTATACGCCATCCCGACGGAAGCAGAGGACCGGAAGGGTCCGGATTAACTAAGAGGGCGCAACATGTCGCAGCACGGAGACGCCGAAACACCCGGCGACACAAATGCAGCTGAAGCACAAAACAGAGCACTCGGCAGCACAGCGGCGCAAGGTGCAGCGCCCATTATGCCGATGTTGATGCCATATACCCCAGGTGCTCCATGGCTTCCAGTGTATGAAGGTAAGCCTAATACTTTTGATGATTTTAAAGAAAAACTGCTGGCCTATTTAAACATGTTTCCAATGGCAGAAGCTCAGCGTGTCGGTTTGCTGATGGCACAGTTAAGTGGTAATGCCAAGCGAGAAGTCACAGCATGGTCCGCTGATCTAAAAGACACTGCTGAGCATATTCTAGCTGGATTAAAGGCAGTATTTGAAACTACTGCTGGTAGCAAAGCAAAGACCAAATTCTTCAATTGCAAACAAAAGGCCAATGAGAGTGTGAGAGACTTTGCCCTGAATTTACAAGAGGCCCTTAAAGCGCTTACACTGGCTGAACCAATGTTTAACACTGGCACTGATAAATTGTTAAAAGATCAATTCATTGAGGGACTATTAACCCCTTCTCATCGAGGGCATGCGAGTATGCTGACTTTCAAGGACCCTGAAGTGACATTTGCCCAGTTAAAGGAGAGCGCTATTCGTCTCCAGCAGGCAGAGGCACTTTGGGATCAGGATCCTGAGCCATCCATTACAGAAACCCCTCAACAACAGAGAATGCCAGTGACATCAGTTAAGCCCCTGGAGGCCAGTGTTAATGATGCTTTCCAGCAAAAGCTTGACTCTCTAACAGACATTGTCACCTCAATGGCTAAAACCATGCAGGAAATGAGAGAATCACAGACTACATCCAAGATGGAGTTGGCGAACCGCAGAGAGGATATTCCCTGGATGAGACCCCAGAGATACCCAGCGTGGAGAGGACGACCCAACGACCGTTACCAGCCGGATGGACAGCCTATTTGCCGTCGTTGCCGGAAGCCAGGCCATATCGCCCGCAATTGTGATTTAAACAAGGATCCCCTGGGAATGCGGGCCGCTTCGCAGGAGTGAACTTTCAAGGCCCAACATCCTGGCACGATAAGTACGTCGGAGGACGTCCCATTATCCCCATCGTGCTGGACGGTATTCCCCTCAATGCCTTGTTGGACACTGGTTCCCAGATTTCATCTATACCACATATCCTTTATAAGAGGTACTGGGCAGATTCAGACATTGATAAAAGACCATCTAATGTTGAGCTAAGTATATATGCTAGTAATGGAAAATTGGTACCGCAAGTAGGATTTAGAGAGATGACCATTAAGATTGGTAGAGCAGAATTAAAAAATCAGGGTATCATAATTGTTGATGTTAACGGACGGGAACCTTTTGTATTGGTAGGTATGAATGTTTTAGAAAATTGTTTTTCCGAGGTTATTACTATTTTACAGCAATTTGCGGAAACTGCCCAATCCTGCCAGCAGAGAATTCTCCGGAGAGAGATAAAAGCATTGGTGCTGAAGCAACAAGTAGAGGTTGCAGGTGGAGAAATCGGCAGTGTGAGGGTAAGTGACCCAACTCCTATAGTAATACCTCCAAAAACTGAAATGCTGGTATGGTGTAGAGCAGCCATTGGTATTAAAGGACGAGATTACCAAGCCTTGGTAGAGCCTGTGTACACTGATAGTAGACCCACGATATTAATGGCTAGAGGAATAGTCGAGGTACACAGGGGAAGAGTACCCATACGTCTTTTGAATTGTGGAGAGGAAGAGGTCACTTTACCAAGGTACGCTACCATGGCCAAGCTATACACAGTTGACAACAATGCCATCATAGCCATTGGGCCCTTGAATCCGTCATGTCAGGCGGACGACAATGGTTCAAGTGGAGAATTAGAAGATTGGTGTCAGCAGCTGCATATAGGTACAGATTCAACACCTACCCACCAAAAACAAGGGTGTACCGACTAGTAGAAGAATATGAACGGGTCTTCAGTAAACACCCATTAGACTTCGGACAGATTAAAGGGGTAGAACATACAATTACTACCGGTAACCACCCACCAATAAAAGAGAGATATAGACCCATACCGCCCGCTCATTATCAATGTGCTAAAGACATGCTGAGAGAGATGAAACAGGCCGGGGTAATTAGAGACAGTTGTAGCCCCTGGGCAGCCCCTCTGGTAATAGTTAAAAAGAAAGACGGAACCATGAGAATGTGCGTAGACTACCGGCAGATTAATCACATTACCCATAAAGACGCCTACCCCTTACCTAGAATTGAAGAGTCATTAGCCGCTTTAAGATCTGCTAACTATTTTTCCACCTTAGACTTAACAAGTGGGTATTGGCAAGTCCCTGTGGCTGAGGAAGATAAAGAGAAGACAGCGTTTACCACACCGATGGGTCTCTGTGAATTTAATTGTATGCCGTTCGGACTCTGCAACGCACCCGGTACCTTTCAGCGATTGATGGAATGCTGTCTCGGACACAAGAACTTTGAAGCCGTCCTTCTGTACCTAGATGATGTAATAGTCTACTCAAAGACTTACGAACAACATCTACAAGACCTGGCAGAAGTGTTCGAAGCCTTATCCCGGTATGGTATGAAGATCAAGCCATCAAAATATCACCTTCTAAAGCCAAAGGTACAATACCTGGGACACGTTGTAAGTTCAGAAGGAGTAGCACCGGATCCCGAGAAAGTAACCGCAATAAGGGATTGGCCAAGACCTACCAGCGTGAAACAGGTGAGGCAATTCCTGGGACTGGTGGGCTACTATCGTAGATTCATCCAAGGGTTCACCAAGCTAGCAGCACCTCTACAAGACATCCTGGTAGGGCAGTCGAAGAAGCCTTCAAACCGCAATCTTCCTTTCCAGTGGAGTGATGAGAGGGAAGATTCCTTTGAAAAGTTGAAGAAGGCATTGACCGGAGAAGAAGTTCTGGCATACCCCGATTACCATCAACCTTTCATCCTTTACACAGATGCCAGTAATGTGGGACTGGGAGCAGTACTATCTCAGAAGCAAGGAGGCAAGGAGAAAGTCATCGCCTTTGCAAGTAGAAAGCTCCGGCCTACTGAAAGAAATCCTGAAAATTACAGCTCCTTCAAGTTAGAACTACTGGCAGTAGTCTGGGCTGTGACTGAGCGTTTCAAACACTACTTGGCAGCTGCAGAATTCACCGTCTATACTGATAACAACCCATTGACCCACCTGGATACAGCCAAGTTAGGTGCGCTGGAACAGCGATGGATAGCCCGGCTGTCTAATTACAACTTCGTGATCAAGTATAGAGCAGGCCGAAAGAATGGAAATGCAGACGCCTTATCCCGGATGCCGCACTTGAGAGACGTGGAAGAAGAACCGGTAGAACTTGAAGAAATTGAACTACCCGCCTTCCATCGTCCCAAGGTAGGACAGTATCAATCCAGTGCCTACCAGAAACATCAACAAGTGAATCTCAACCCATTAGCACACCACAGATGGGCTGACACTCAAGACAGCAATCCAGCTGTGAAGTTGGTGAAAGAACTGCTGACTGAGCAAAGTGCGTATCCCAATGAAAATGCACCGAAAGAGACACATCAACTCTGGAAAGAGAGAGGCAAAATGTTCCTGTACCAAGGAAAGCTGTGCAGAAGATATACCAATCCAAAGACGCATGAGCTAGTATGGCAGATCATTGTGCCTAAACAAGATGTAAAAATGGTCCTAGAAGCTTATCACAATGGTGCTGGTCACTTCGGGTGGAAAAAGCTAGAAGTACTTTTAAGAGAAAGATTCTACTGGGTTGGAATGAGAAGATCAATTGAAGAATGGTGCAGAAACTGTGGTCCGTGCAACCTCAGAAGAAAAGATCTAAAAAACCAAAGAGCACCACTCCAGCCTATAGTTACCAAGCAACCACTTGAGCTCGTAGCAATAGATCACGTGAAATTGACACCAAGCCGGTCCTGCTATGTCTATGCTTTAACCATCGTGGACCATTACTCACGCTTCCTGGTAGTAGTGCCCGTGAAAGATCTCACTGCAAAGACAGCAGCTAAGGCGTTCCAGACATACTTTTGCAGACCTCATGGATATCCGGGGGGCTGAATGATTGGGGCTGCATATGAGGATGCTGGGGTCTGCAAATAGGGATGTTGGAGGCTGCATGTGGGGATGATGGGGGCTGCATATGGGAATGCTGGGGGCGGGATGCTGGGGGCTGTATATGGGGATGCTGGGGGCTGAATGATGTGGTCTGCATATGGGGATGCTGGGGCTGCATGTGGGGATGATGGGGGCTGCATATGGGAATACTGGGGGCGGGATGATGGGGGCTGCATATGGGGATGCTGGCGGTGCGTATGTGGATGCTGGGGGCTGGTTGATGGGGACTGCATATGGGGATGCTGGGGGCGGCATATGGGGATGCTGGGAGCTGCATATGAGTATGATGGGTCTGCATATGGGGATGCTGGGGCTGCATATGGGGATGGGACCCACCCCAGGGCCGTGGGGTACCCGGTTCCGGGCGTTGATTTACTGGGGATGCCACGGGGGCCTGTTGCCCAGTTCCATGGCCCTGGTGGTCACTGAAATGGGGAAAAAAAAAATAAAGTGTTCATGACGCCACCTACGGTTTGGTAATGTTACCGGTGCTGCGGGACAGTCCTCCGGGGTGATGGGGATGCAGCATGATGGTTGCACTCCCCGCAGGTGGAGCGGGATCCCCAGGGCAGCTCTGGAGGTTGATTGTGCTCAGGGAGAAAGCTTATACCAGACCTTGTCACTGCTGCAGTCGGCGGCTCGTCAGGTGGAAGTAATAAAGTACGCCACATAGTCTTTATCTCTGAACGGGTTTACTGGCAGGTTTGTAGTGCAGGCAAACAGGTGATACAGCGTTACCGGTCGTGCTGGCCTGGGTGGTCACCAGGGAACCGGGATGACTCACTTAGGACCGTCGGTGGTGTGCCTGCTGTTCCTCTCCAGTCTCTCACTGCGCTCTATCTCCTGCTTCCCTTCAGAGCTCCCGCATGCAGAGCCCTCAGCCAGCTCCCACGAATCCTCTCTGGGGGACTCCTCTCCTGGTCCTCCGGACCCTATATGGGGCCTTTTGGGGGTTACGCCGGTTTCGCGGCTCGGGGATGAACCTTTCCCGGGACCAGATTCCTCCAGCCGGTAGTCATACTGGGCCTGGATTCAGGCACACCCCAATCCCTGGTGCCCGTAGGATCTCCCTCTGTCAGGAGGATCTCTCCTGAGACGTCCTCTGCTGTGCTCCTCACAGCCATTTCTGACTATCTTCCCGCTCTTCCGCTAACCCACCTGACTCCTCCACCTGGGAATGTGTCTCCCTTGCAACGGGTCCACCCAAGTACCCTGCTCTAAGGTGTGTGGATGGGTGTTGTGAGAATTCTTAGTTAGCTTCCTAGTTCCCAGGGATACAACACACTCTTATCTCGATGCAGTACCCCTCTGTGGCGTCCTGACCAGTGGGGCGCCACAGATGCTTGGGCTGCATATGGGGATGATAGGAGCTGCATGTAGGGATGCTGGGGTCTGAATGATGGGGGCTGCATATGGGGATGATGGGGCTGCAAATGGGGAGTATGGCAGATGATGGGGACTGTAGGAAGATGATGGGGATATTGGAGGCTGCAGGGTGATGATGGGGATCATGGAAAAATAAGACATCCCCTGAAAAAAAGACCTAGTGCATCTTTAGGAGCAAAAATTAATATAAGACACTGTCTTATTTTATGGGAAAAAGAGTAGGGAAATTTCTTGGGGGGGAGGTCTAGTTTTCAACATGGGGTTTACACTGTTTAGGCACACAGGGGCTTTCTAAACATGACATGTTGTCCACTAATCATTGCAGCTAATTTTCCATTAAAAAAATCCAATGTCACTCCTTCCCTTCCAAGTCCTGCCATGCGCCCAAACAGTGGTTTTTCACCACATATGGGGTATTGGTGTATTTGGTAGAAATTGCACAACACATTTTAGGGTCCATTTTGTGCTGTTATTTTTGTGAAAATGCAATATTTCAGGCTGAAGTAACACTTTTGTTGTAAAAATTAAAATGTTAACTTTTTCCTTCCACATTGCTTTGTGGAGTTCAGGGTTCGGACTCAAGTTTGAGTCATGTCCAACTCCTAACTCGAACTTTAAAAAAAAGTCTGGTCGGGTCCACCGAACCTGAAGAGCCTTGACTCCAACTTAAATCTGTCAGTAATAAGAAAGTTGTCCTGCAAATTACTGAAAAAAAAATCAGCTGGTTCAATTGATACCCTTCAAAAAGGTGTGCAAAGGTGGTACACAAGAAACATCTCGTGATGGATAAAACTTGTGAACTGTTTCCTCTTAACCTTTGCAGCCTTATTGTTCCATAACATACCGATGGCATTGGTTACAGAAGAATTTCTAAACTACTAAAGGTTCCAGTAAGTTGGGTCCATGATCTGAAAGTGGAAAGAACATCATTTCACCATAAACCGGCCATGACCAGTGCTCCTAGCAAGATTTTAGACAGAAGGGTTAAAAGATTATCAGAAGAGGTGTCCAAGAACCAAGAATCACCTGTGGAGAGCTAAAGAAAAACTTTGAATCATGTGGTACAATTATTTCTAAGAAAACAATAATTAATGCACCTCTAGGGCCTGTATGTACGCTTACCATGTAGACTCCATTGCTGAACATGCTGAACAAAAAGCATGTTCAAGTATGTTAAAAGTTTGCTCAAGAACATTTAGACAAGCATATGAAATACTGGGAAAATATGGTTTTATCCGATGAGACCAAAATTGAACTCTTTGGATGCCATAATACACACCATGTTTGGAGACCAAAAGGCACCGCATATCAACAGTACAACAGTAGTTGTTCAAGTACAGATTGTAATGTTCGGCTGACCAGGTTGCTTTACAATTCTCTACTCCTCTGAGCCAACTTGGTCATCGGCTTATGTTTTATGGTGAGTGACACTGATCCTTGTTACTGGGTGGTTATCTGGGTGGTTATCCCAAAACACCATCACAATATTGACGTTTGGGGCTGTTATTCAGCATATTTACCTTACAAGTTTAATGTAATTGAAGGAAAAATGGAGCAAGGATGAATTGACAAATGAACCAAGACATTCTTGATAAAAATTTGCTGACATCTACTGATAAACATGAAACGAGGGTGAACATTTCAGCAAAACAATGATCCCATGCACACATCCAAGGAAATTCTCAAATGGTTTTAGAGAAAGAAAATAAAGCTGCTAGAATGACCCATTTAATCACCTTATCTGAATCCAATAGAATATTTATGGAAGAAGCTAAAGTTCAAAGTTCTTAGAAGGAGCCCACAGGACCTTCAGGATTTGAAGAGTGCTTATATGGAAGAATAGACCAAAATCACACCTACACAATGCATTCGACTAGTTTCTCCATACACGAGGCATCTTGAAGCTGTCATCACCAATAAAGACCTATCTACAAAGTTTTAAATACATTTCAGCAAATTTAGTACCTTTTACATGTGTCATTTCTCATTATTGCATATACCTTAATGAATGAACATCTATGGTTTGATTTTTTTGCCTGTGTGGATTGGTTTGGTTGTGAATTAGAAATTCACATCAATAGCACCTTTAGAAATATATTTACTTAGAAAATTGTTATGTTTCAATTCTTATTTCACCTCATGTATATACAAAATGTTTCTTCATGTGTTCAATACATTTTCCCTGTGTCAGTTCTCATTATTACACATACCGTAACTTAATTTATGGACATGTATGGTTTGATTTTTTTGCCTTTGTGAATTGGATGGTTTGTTACCAACATCTGGTGAGTAATTCAAGTTAATAGCACCTTTAGAAATCCTGTATATTTACTTAGAAAATTTGAGATGTGTTTAATATTTATTTCACACGCTGTGTGTTATATATATTGTGAGGTAGCCTTTACTGAGTGTGTTTGGGAACACTCACTTAGCCGCACAAGTAATGCACATGGCAAAGTTTTCTATATAAACATATCCAAACGGTTTACTAAAGACATGATACTGACTCCAGTATAGTCCATCTTAATGCATTGTTAGAAATAGTGCACACACAGTCCAGAGCCTTTCAATGGCAGATACGTAATAACATCAATGTCCATATCAGTCATAGTCTTTTACCTTTTGCAAGGTCACGCTGCTTCTATCAGCTCTGCTCCATCAGAGCGGTAGTTTAAGGTTCTACAGACGTGGTCTCTAGTCCTCGTGCCTTTCAGGGATAACTGCTTCCCTAGCACAGAGACCTAAGTCTCCTGACTGTGTGTCTTTCAAACACCCTGAGGCCAGCTCCACTTTCAGGCATGTGTATGTTTGCCATGTGAACCAAACAGGAAGTGCAGGACCTCCCTTACATCACAGATTATGTGATCCATCAGGACACTCATTATCTGCCTGAGACATGCCTATGTGAGGTATGTGAATGTTCAGTCACTCCCATCACTTCTGAACAACCTATGAAACCAACCCTTAACATAAAAATTTGATTCCTAGTACTTTAAGTCCCAGCAAACTATCTGGTTCCAAATCGCATCCGATCTCTGTCTGTGCAAACATACCGGCCATATGTACTGCTGATATACCTCACAATATATATGTAAACTTTCTTCACACGTACTGCACCATTGAATTAATGGGGCTTCAACAATAAATATTAATATTAATTATGGTTAATTTTTAATATTAGTTTCCTGTGCTACATTTTGTATGCACTGATTTATCGCTTTGCCATTTACTACATTGTTGTTTATTTATTAATATGATCTATAAAGTTTTGCTTGATTCATATTACCGTATATACTCGTGTATAAGCCGACCCGTGTATAAGCCGACCCCCCTACTTTTGCCCCCAAAACCTGGGAAAATCTATTGACTCGTGTATAAGCCGAGGGTGGACCCTAGCACAAGTATACAGCCCCCAGCAGTGTGGTATACACCAGTCCCAGAGGTAGATACAGCAGCCCCAGTGGTAGTATACACGCAGCCCCAGTAGTATATACAGCCCCAGTGGTATATACAGCTCCAGTGGTAGTATAGACGCAGCCCTAGTAGTATATACAGCCCCAGTGGTAGTATATACAGCCCCAGTGGTAGTATACAGGGCCCCAGCAGTATATACAGCCCCAGTGGTTTATACAGCCCCAGTGGTAGTATACAGGGCCCCAGAGGTATATACAGGGCCCCAGAGGTAGTATATACAGCCCCAGTGGTAGTATATACAGCCCCAGTGGTAGTATACAGGGCCCCAGAGGTATATACAGGGCCCCAGAGGTAGTATATACAGCCCCAGTGGTAGTATATACAGCCCCAGTGGTAGTATATACAGCCCCAGTGGTAGTATACAGGGCCCCAGCAGTATATACAGCCCCAGTGGTTTATACAGCCCCAGTGGTAGTATATACAGCCCCAGTGGTAGTATACAGGGCCCCAGAGGTATATAGCAGCCCCAGTGGTAGTATACAGGGCCCCAGAGGTATATAGCAGCCCCAGTGGTAGTATACAGGGCCCCAGCAGTATATACAGCCCCAGTGGTAGTATATACAGCCCCAGTGGTAGTATACAGGGCCCCAGAGGTATATAGCAGCCCCAGTGGTAGTATACAGGGCCCCAGAGGTATATAGCAGCCCCAGTGGTAGTATACAGGGCCCCAGAGGTATATAGCAGCCCCAGTGGTAGTATACAGGGCGCCAGCAGTATATACAGCCCCAGTGGTAGTATATACAGCCCCAGTGGTAGTATACAGGGCCCCAGAGGTATATAGCAGCCCCAGTGGTAGTATACAGGGCCCCAGAGGTATATAGCAGCCCCAGTGGTAGTATACAGGGCCCCAGCAGTATATACAGCCCCAGTGGTTTATACAGCCCCAGTGGTAGTATATACAGCCCCAGTGGTAGTATACAGGGCCCCAGAGGTATATAGCAGCCCCAGCGGTAGTATACACAGGCATCCCCAGTAATGCAGGGCCCCCCCAGCGTCTCTCCGGTCACCTGTAAAGGAAGCTATACTTATCACAGTGCTCTGTCCGCGCCCGCTCGCACCCGCTGTCAGCAGCCGACCGGATCCTCCATCTTGCGTCTTCTTTCTTCCTGTTTCCTGTGCTCGTCGCAGGGAATGACGTCATTGCCCGCGACGAGCACAGAAAAAGGAAGAAAGAAGACGCAAGATGGAGGATCCGGTCGGCTGCTGACAGCAGGTGCGAGCGGGCGCGGACAGAGCACTGTGATAAGATATAGCTTCCTTTACAGGTGACCGGAGAGACGCTGGGGGGGGCCCTGCATTACTGGGGATGCGGGGGCTGCTGTATACTGATGTATACATCGGTATGTACCGATGTATACATCGGTATACAGCACTGACTCGCGTATAAGCCGAGGGGGGTACTTTTCAGCCCAATTTTTGGGCTGAAAAACTCGGCTTATACGCGAGTATATACGGTACTTAATCTTTGGTGCGTTTGCATCCAATACATTTTTTACTGCTTTGTATGTGGCTCTTGACCTATACATCCTTTGGACCAAAAAGTTGAGCCTGCTGCCTCACGGTAGTTTATTTTCGCTTGCTTTTGTATTAGGTTGTCCTCACTGAGTTGCCTGTTTCTTCATGTATTTTTAGATGTGCAGCAATTCATGGGTGTGTTAGTACTTTCTTGTAATTTATCTTTTTATCTTGAGCTTTTCACACACTTGTTGGCATTCCCATTTTATATTTCGCCACAGATTACAGCTGATTCCTAGGGTTTTTAAAAGGGGACAACTTTTGATCAGCTTGTTGGATATTTTCTTGTTTTAGAGGTAGTCTGTCATGTAAAAAACACAACCTGCAGATATGCTGTTATTCTGTAGGTTAATAGCATTCTGAAGCTGCCCTGTGCCCACATTGAGAGCTGTGCTGCCATGAGTAAATGAGCTTTGTTCCTCTGAGCAATGTCGGGCTTCAGTCATAGGGGTGGGCCACTGCAGTTTTAGTCAACGGTCTGTGTATAGTGAATGGCAACTGTAACTGCAGCCCTGCCCCACTTTGACTGATAGTCGAAACAGCATTAAAACCCTATTCTTATGACTACAAGACTGAGGCCACCAGAAGGAATACAGTTAACTTCCTCCAGGCAGCGAAGCAGTATTTACCCCATATCTGCAGGTTAATAGTATTTTTTACATGCCAGGTTCCCTTTAAGGTTGAAAGGAGACAAGACATTATCATTAGGGTTCAACCTATATCCTAATAACTCGGTGGGCTGTGCTTATTTTTTTCCACTCTATAGCTATTTTTCAAATTTAGCTACCTTATTCCTGTTTGCTTGTCTATGCACCGTGTTTGTTGTGCGGGGGCTGCTGTATACAGCGGGGGCTGCTGTATACCCCTCTGGGGCTGCTATATACCCCTCTGGGGCTGCTATATACCCCTCTGGGGCTGCTATATACCCCTCTGGGGCTGCTGTATACCCCTCTGGGGCTGCTATATACCCCTCTGGGGCTGCTATATACCCCTCTGGGGCTGCTATATACGCCTCTGGGGCTGCTATATACCCCTCTGGGGCTGCTATATACCCCTCTGGGGTTGCTGTATACCCTCTGGGGCTGCTGTATACAGCTCTGGGGCTGCTGTATACCCCTCTGGGGCTGCTGTATATACCACTGGGGAGGCTACTGTATACTACCACTGGGGAGGCTGCTGTATACTACCACTGGGGAGGCTGCTGTATACCACTGAGGGGGCCTGTATACCACACTGCTGGGGGCTGTATACCTGTGCTGGGGTCCACCCTCTGCTTATACACGAGTCAATAGGTTTTCCCAGGTTTTGGGGGCAAAAGTAGGGGGGTCGGCTTATACACGGGTCGGCTTATACACGAGTATATACGGTAAGTAGTTTTTTCTATTATTACTTTTGGCTTTGAGATGCCCCCCTTTTTTGGCCTTCTGTATCCCAACATGTTAATCCAAGGGAAGGCAAAAAAAACATTAAGGAGATATTAATCGCCCCATATTAGGGGACAAAATTAATTTGTGACTCCAGATAAATTCCCTGGATCAACATCCCATTTGCAGAATTTAGTAAACATAACCTGCAATATTATCTTTAAACAACTTATACTATTTCAGGTGGAGCTCCATTTTTAAAGGCCCATTCAATGTTATATCACTTATTTTTTAGTTTTACAAACTATTAAATGCTAGTTTTATTTACTGCCCTTTAGACACTTAGACTCTTTGTAGACATTAGGTAATGTATCCTTTTTTATTTTCATAGCATGCCTCCTTATTTAAAAAATGAAAATAAAATAAAATGTGTATCTATTTATTATTATTGTTGTTATTATTATTCATTATTATAGCGACATTTATTCCATGGCAATTTACATGTGAAAAGGGGCATACAAAGACAAGTACAATAAACATGGTCAATACAAGGCACAGACAAGTACAGAAGGAGAGAAGACCCTGCCTGCAAGGGCTTACAGTCTATAAGGGATGGTTAAGGATACACTAGGAGAGGGTAGGGCTGGTTGTGCAGCAGTTTAGTAGACTGAGGATCACTGCAGGTTGTAGGCTTGTCAGAAGAGGTGTGTCTTCAGGTTCCTTTTGAAGGTTTCCACAGTGGGTGAGAGTCTGATGTGTTGGGGCAGAGAGTTCCAGAGTATGGGGGAAGCACAGGAGAAATCTTGTATGTGGTTGTGGGAAGAAGAAATAAGAGGGGAGTAGAGAAGGAGATCTTGAGAGGATCGGAGGTTGCGTGTAGGTAGGTCTCGGGAGACCATGTCACAGATGGAGGAGACAGGTTGTGGATGGCTTTGTATGTCACAGTTATTGTTTTGAACTGGAGCCTCTGGACAATAGGAAGCCAGTGAAGGGATTGGCAGAGAGGAAAGGCTGGGGAATAACAGGGATACAGGTGGATTAGTTGGGCAGCAGAGTTTAGGATAGATTGGAGTGGTGCAGGAGTGCTAGAGGGGAGGTCAGAGAGTAAGAAGTTGCAATAGTCGAGGAGGGAGATGATGAATGCATACACAAGCGTTTTTGCGGTTTCTTGGTCAAGGAATGTACGGATGCGAGAAATATTTTTGAGTTGGAGTCGGCAGGAGGTGGCAAGGGCTTGGATCTGTGGCTTGAAAGAAAGTGCAGAGTTGAGGATCACGCCGAGACACTGAGCATGCAGGACTGGGGAAAGAGAGCAGCCATTGACTTTGATGGATAGGTCTGGTGGGGGGGCACAGTGAGATGGGGGAAAGATAATGAATTCTGTTTTTTTTAGATTTAGAATTCTTTTGAATTTTTTACAATTTAGAATTCTTTTCTATTTACAATTTTTTATGTCACTGTACCAGTAGTTATGGTCTTTACCTTTTGTCAAATTTAGCCTAACTCCTAAATGCTCCATGTTATTAACACTTCACAAAAATGATGACCTCTGTATCAGCACACATAAAATTTGACGGAAATACATACTTGACACATAGAGATATTTTAAATAAAAGAATTGCCAGAATAAACATTGCAGCTGGTAATGAAATTATATGGCATTCTCCAGATGTTCTGTCATCTGTTTCATAATACGGTACATGTAATTAAAATAGTGTTATTTGTAAAACACCCAGAATTCCATGGTGTCAGATGAGTGAGATCTTGTCAGTATATAATGCACTGCCATATTTTATTTCCAAATGTATGGTACTTATGGCTATCGGCCTCCTTGGTACTTATGGCTACAGGCTTTATGGTATTTAATGTTATTATTCTTCAGTTAAAGAGGTCTTCCAAGACTTCAACATTGATGATGACCTTTCCTTGTAAATGATCTTTACATTGTGTTGTAGCCATGCATAGCATTGCAGATTCTTCCTATACACTTATAGTATCAATTAAAATATGGATTAAAACTTCCTATAAATATCCATGTATTTATTTTTAGAGAAAAAGGACTGTATCATAAACATGTAGGCCCCAAATCATTGAGAGCAACCTTTTTTGATGAGAGGGTGGATTGTAGTTAGACGCTCCTGATCCATTAAGAGGTACACACCTATTAATGAATCCAGTACGTGTCAAAACATGTAACATGTACCTCGGTGTGTGATTACTCCAGTTGTGGACTCAAATAACATTTGTGGTGAAAGGACGCCATTGCTTGCCATGAATTTGATGAGCAGGGTGCAATGCCCCCTCTTCCACTCCAGCCTCACCCACTTTGTCAGGCCTTGGTAAAAATGGTGTGAGACACAAAAGTCATAACAACAGCCTCTTGTTGCCCAAACATTTTGTGAGTTTTCAAATCTTTTTACACCTAAAAGCTTTGATAAATTGGCACCCAAGTTAATAATACTATGTGTACTTGTTTTGCACTACATATAACTGCACATGAGTTGTGTAGGATTGTGGTTTAGGTAGCCCAATCTAAACTCCATTTCCATATTTATGTATACCAGCCCCTGGCTGGGCATGATGTAAAGGTGGGGTTTTGTAAAACAAATGATGTGACCATGCCCACCTAGAATAACGGTTCAATTTGTACACAAGCGGTACGCAGTATGTCTGTAAACAATTCATTATAATTATTATTACATACTGAGCATTGTTTCTAGATGATGGACAAAATAGTATATATGTTCAACAGTACTAAATATATGAGACTTCACTAAATGTAAGTGTCTAATTATAATTTATGTCCTAGTTTGGTCCTTTTAATTAGTTTGTCTGCTGTCTAAGGAGTCTGAATTCAGAAAATAGCGAATAAGTTGGGCCACATGCATGGTGTTTGCTGGCCAGACGTCCCTCACATATTGGGTTTATTTGAATTAATTTGTAATAAATTGAAATAATTGAACTGTCTGCCCAATAATAGGCTGATGTGCAATGTAATTGGTAATGATTTACTGTCTGTTACTGGTATACAGTGAAAACATAATTACATCATCAATGCTCAGATCTCTCGAATTTATTTAGAATTGTGAGACTCTCTTTCTTTGCCAGCTGCATTCCCCTCAATTGCTGTCTGGTAAATAGCAGCTGCAGAGGAAGCCTAGCAATGCCAGGGTACATCATGGCGAACGCCCCCGCTCTTTAGTCTAGTGTATTGCTAGCCAAAATTGCTGAATAGAAAATCTGTGTCCTACTGAAGATATGAACCTTTCAACGCCAAATGAGCTGGCAATGTGGAACATTTCAGGAGTTTACAGGCAAAGGTTGTGTTAATGAATGAAAAGGAAGGTTTTTTTAATTTATTCTTTATTGTGAGGTATATAGAGAAAGGTGATTGAAAATAGTATGCGATTAAATATGATGTGAAGGTTTACGCTGTATCAAATGCCAAAAAAAATGATTAAGCTATTTTAATTCCAAAGCAGCAAAGTATTGTCTGTTGTGAGAAATGCTTTAGTTTATGTAGATATGCAGATGAAGTCCATGGAGCCTCGGTTAAGAGTCTACAACATGGACACCAGCCAGTTATCCCACCAGGGAAGGACCTAGCCCAGGGTATTAGTAGCCCTTAAGTCACTATCCAGCCCTTGCGAGCTTGAAGATATGGCCAGAGGTTTACCATGGACTAGGTATCCAACCACAGACAGCTGTTTCGGGTTTGTTGCCCCTCATCAGTGTGGTGCAGGATTCTGGCTGGGAGCAATGCTTGATAGACAGACATCACAAAGCACCCACTGACCTTGTGGAGACCAGTCAGAATCCTGCGCTGGATAGGGCTGGATAGTGACTTAAGGGCTACTAATACCCTGGGCTAGGTCCTTTCCTGGTGGGATAACTGGCTGGTGTCCATGTTGTAGACTCTTAACCGAGGCTCCATGGACTTCATCTGCATATTCAAATTCTAGGGAGCAATGCACCTTGGGTTTCACTGTGTTTGAGTGCTTTAACTGGTGCCCGCAGTGTTATCCTCCACTGGTCTCCACAAGGTCAGTGGGTGCTTTGTGATGTCTGTCTATCAAGCATTGCTCCCACCCAGCCAGAATCCTGCGCCATACTGATGAGGGGCAACAACCCCGAAACAGCTGTCTGTGGTTGGATACCTAGTCCATGGTAAACCCCTGGCCATATCTTCAAGCTCGCAAGGGCTGGATAGAGACTTAAGGGCTACTAATACCCTGGGCTAGGTCCTTCCCTGGTGGGATAACTGGCTGGTGTCCATGTTGTAGACTCTTAACCGAGGCTCCATGGACTTCATCTGCATATTCAAATTCTAGGGAGCAATGCACCTTGGGTTTCACTGTGTTTGAGTGCTTTAACTGGTGCCCGCAGTGTTATCCTCCACTGGTCTCCACAAGGTCAGTGGGCGCTTTGTGATGTCTGTCTATCAAGCATTGCTCCCACCCAGCCAGAATCCTGCGCCATACTGATGAGGGGCAACAACCCAGAAACAGCTGTCTGTGGTTGGATACCTAGTCCATGGTAAACCCCTGGCCATATCTTCAAGCTCGCAAGGGCTGGTTAGTGACTTAAGGGCTACTAATACCCTGGGCTAGGTCTTTCCCTGGTGGGATAACTGGCTGGTGTCCATGTTGTAGACTCTTAACCGAGGCTCCATGGACTTCATCTGCATATTCAAATTCTAGGGAGCAATGCACCTTGGGTTTCACTGTGTTTGAGTGCTTTAACTGGTGCCCGCAGTATTATCCTCCACTGGTCTCCACAAGGTCAGTGGGTGCTTTGTGATGTCTGTTTATGTAGATATCCCTGAACATAAAGGATGTTTCTACTATGTAGTGAAGGTTTCCGCCCCCTTCACTCCACAGAAACTGCCCTCATCAAAGTGACCAATGACCTTCTGACAGCAAAACGTAATGGTGACCACTCTCTGCTTATTCTCCTTGATCTCTCTGCAGCTTTTGACACTGTCGACCATCAGCTCCTACTCTCTATGCTGCACTCCATTGGCATAAAGGACACTGCTCTCTCCTGGCTCTCCTCCTATCTTTCTGACCGCTCTTTCAGTGTATCTTTTGCTGGCTCCACTTCCCCCCCTCTTCCCCTCACTATTGGGGTCCCTCAGGGTTCAGTCCTTGGCCCTCTCCTCTTCTCTCTCTACACGGCCCCGATTGGACAGACCATCAGCAGATTTGGCTTCCAGTACCATCTTTATGCTGATGACACTCAACTATACACTTCAGCCCCTGACCTTACCCCTGCGGTAGTAAAGAACACCAATGACTGTCTAGCTGCAGTTTCCAATATCATGTCCACTCTCTATTTGAAACTAAACCTTTCCAAAACTGAACTTCTTCTGCTCCCCCCATCCACTAACCTCCCTAAATCGGACATCTCTCTCTCAGTGTGCGGCACCACGATAACGCCTAGACAGCAAGCTCGCTGTCTGGGTGTTATATTTGACACCGATCTCTCCTTCTCCTCCCACACGCAATCTCTCGTCCGCTCCTGTCGCTTACACCTGAAGAATATCTCTAGAGTCCGCCCCTTTCTCACCCTGGAAACAACAAAAACCCTCACCGTGGCCCTAATCCATTCCCGCCTTGACTATTGCAACTCTCTATTAAGCGGCCTCCCCCTCACCAGACTTTCTCCTCTCCAGTCCATCCTTAATGCAGCAGCCAGGATCACCCATCTGGCCAATCGTTACTCAGATGCCTCTGCTCTGTGCCAGTCATTGCACTGGCTGCCCGTATACTACAGGATCAAATTCAAATTGCTTGTTCTCACCCACAAAGCTCTTCACAGTGCAGCTCCCCCCTACCTCTCCTCCCTCATCTCTGTCTATCACCCCACCCGCTCTCTACGTTCCTCAAATGACCTTCAACTAACATCTGCACTAATCCGATCCTCCCACTCCCGGCTCCAAGACTTTTCCAGAGCTGCACCAAACCTCTGGAATGCTTTACCCAAAGAAATCAGGACTATCCACAACTTGCATGGCTTCAGACGATCCCTAAAGACGCATCTTTTTAAGGCGGCCTATCATACTCCCTAACATGTCCATTGTACTGTAGACAGTGAATGGGCTATCCTCTGGACATTATTCTTCTACAAACTCCACCAAACCATAAAGGTCTACACAGACTGATGACCATTCATGTAAGCTTAGCCCTATACCCCATTTCCTCAAGATGCCTGGACCACCAGTGCAATAAGCCCCGGCACCTTGTACAACCCCTATCCCGTTGTAGATTGTAAGCTCTTTTGAGCAGGGTCACCTTCATTTCTTGCTTTATTTATTGTATTTTTTTTTTTCCACATTGATTCTATGCCTATTGTTTTTGTATCCAATGATTGTACTTTATTTGTTCTCTATTGTAATTACTTACTGTATATTTTCTGTACGCTAACCCTACATTGTAAAGCGCTGCGGAATATGTTGGCGCTATATAAATAAAGCTTTATTATTATTATTATTATTATTATTATGTATCACATAGTCATAAAGAACAGGTTAGGATGCATCCTTAATATTATATAAGTAGAAATCTAGTATCGATAGCTGATCAGCTATTTCAGAGGGGTACGGGCATACTCTGTGGCTACTACACTACTTACTTTGCTTTCCACTGCACAATGCTGTAATTTTTGCTGCATTTGTACACAACTGTTACAAAAAGTATGGCTTTGTGCTGTACGGAGCAATGATTACATATAAGAGACCACAGCCCATGGTCTTATTTCTAACACCTCTGCATAGGACAGTTTAATATTGATGGCCTAATTAAGTCAATATGAAGCACCCCTACATTTATCTGCCTGTCTGTCTATACATTGATCTAACCATCAACCCATTCATAGATGCATCTACCAACCTACCCATCCATCCACCCATCAACCTATGCATCTACCAATCTATCCATCCCATCTTCTAGAACTTTGTGTTCCTTTCTTAGCAAATTACCCTGTTTCCTGCTCTGCTTGTGTTGTGCCTTTCCTTATTTACTGGCTACTGATGAATTCTTTTGTAAACCACTATTTACGCAGGCTGAGAGGATGAGAGGGATATTAGCTGAGAACCTGAGGAAGCCATAGAAACAGAACAGTTTTATAACATTCATGGTTGCTACTAAGCCCTTATATTCATTGCAATTTAACATTCTTGGCACAATAAAATATGTTATGGTTTCTACAAATGAAATCAGAAATGCAGGGTTGGCCATTTATTTGGATGTACATAAACAAAAAGGAAATGGTTGGTGTCAACTTCCTGTTTATGGCACATTAATATATGGTAGGGGGAAAACTTTTCCAGTTTGGTGGTGACCATGACGGCCATTCTGAATTTGGCCATTTTGTATCCAACTTTATATTTTTCAATGGGAAGAGGGTCATGTGACACATCAAACGTATTGAGAATTTTATAAGACAAACAATGGTGTGCTTGGTTGTAACGTAACTTTATTCTTTCATGAGTTATTTACAAGTTTATGACCACTTATTATAAAATGTGTTCAAAGTGCTGCCCATTGTGTTGTATTGTCAATGCAACCCTCTTCTCCCACTCTTCACACACTGATGGCAACACCGCAGAAGAAATGCTAGCACAGGCTTCCAGTATCTGTTGTTTCAGATGCTGCACATCTCGTATCTTCACAGCATAGACAATTGCCTTCAGATGAGTGATGAGGCAAACTTTTTTGTGAATGGTGAAGTTAACAAGCAAAACCACCGCTATTGGTCTGACACTAACCCACAGTGAATAGATCCCTCCAAGACTGTTGGAACACAAAAATTGATGGTATGGTGTGGTATATGGGGTACAAAGATAGTGGGACCATTCTTCATCAATGGAAACCTCAATGCCACTGGCATTTCTTCTGTGATGTTATCAGTGTGTCAAGAGTGGGAGACGAGGGTTGCATTGACAATCCAACACAATGGGCAGCACTTTGAACACATTTTATAAGTGGTCATAAATGTGTAAATAACTCATGAAAGAATAAAGTTATGTTAAAACCAAGCACACCATTGTTTTTCCTATGAAATTCTCAACATGAGCAACATTTAGACAGGTTGGGATATTTCTCGGTATCTTCTAAGTTGGTTTATTTACAGTAGGAGACACCTTAAAATGTATGCACAGCCTAGCCAACATTCATATCAACATTCTACATAGCATTGGTACTTTATAGCTTGTCAGCCCTTATGCCATAGACGTTTAGCTGAAAAGTCTGTTATACAGTAACAGTGGTAACGTGCATAAATAGCATATAAATCCCACAAGAGATATTTATGGGATAAATATATGATCACTTGGGGTCTCTGACTAGGTTCCTCACTCATTCCCATACATGTTGAAAATGATGGCAGCATGCACATCACTCCATTGAATCCTGACCTTAAAGAAGAAAGGCGCCCAAATTGCATTGATCATCGAGATCTTATTGGAGTGACTATTGCTGATCAAACATTCATCACCAATCATTGGGATAGGTGACAATAGTTTTCCACAGAGTTTTAATGTGGCAAATAATGTAGGAAACAATAAAAGCCACATGTTGAGTTATTGTTTCATATTTTTCAGGCCAATCTCTTGTGGCCGTCATAAGGCTACAGTTAGAGGTTTATATTTATGATAAATACCAGATTCTTTATATTACATGGATACTTGCTGGTAATGCCTTTATGATCAGTTAGAACAGTCTTTGCTGCAGGTTGCACAATCTGTATTGTCTCTGGCAAATACTGCTTCTGACAGTGGAACATTTTTGGAATAACCCTGTAGCAAATGACTGTAACTCTGTATATTTCAGAACATATAGGATCAATCCTCTGCTTTAAAAGGAAGTGTGCATTTTATTGCTTCCTTATTTGGATGAAATTGTTTGGAAGAAAATTATTTTACAATTTGCAAAATGTCTGAAAAAATTCTCCAAAATGTTTTTGACCTAACATTAGTACAGTGTCTTTGAATACCCTCTTGAAAATTACATTTTATCCATTATTGACTTCAGATGATACTGTAGAAAAAGCTTTATCACCTTTTACTTACCGTAGTTAATTGTGCCTTAAGTTAAAGTCAATAGAATGAAAGTTGAAGAAAATATGGTATAAAAAAATGAGATAGATAATATATAATGTTATTATGCATTTCTATTTCTTGATATATAGAATTATTTTGTTTTAAATGTCAAAATGACATTATTGTTGACTTTTCATGTGGTCATAAATCAGCACAGTATATAATTCAGGGGAAGAGAGATAAGATTTACAAACCCTGCTATCATAGAAGTTCACCATTAACATTTTCCACAGCCTGCTGTATAATCTGATGCACAGAGGCTGTAGAAGTCAAATCACTGTTGTAAAAATGATTTCTTGACTCAAATACTTGCATTTTATATATATACCGTACTTTTTGCTTTATAAGATGCACCGAATTTTAAGACGCACCCTCAAATTTGGTGAAGGAAAAGAGAAAAAAAATGAATAATGTTATAATGCCAGTGTCCATCTTACAATCAGTATATATATCCTGGTATATATAGCCTTCATCCTGGTACATATGACCCTCATCCTAGTATATATGTACCCCATACTGATATATATGGCCCCCATCCTGGGATATAGCCCCCATCCTGGATATGGCTCCCTTCTGTTACATATGACCCTCCTGTGATAGCACATGTCCCCCTGTTCTGTCACATTGCCCCCTGTCCTGGCATATGTCCCCCTGTGATGGCACATGTCCCCCTGTGATGGAACATGTCTCCCTGTCCTGACACATGTCTCCCTGTACTGGCACATGTTCATCTGTGCTGGCACATGTTCCCGTGATGGCACATGTCCCCCTGTGATGATTCATGTCCTTCTGTGCTGGCACATGATGCCTGTGATGGCACATGTCCCCCTGGAATGGCACATGTCCCCCTATGCTGGCACATGTCCCCCTGTGATGGTATATGTCCCCCTGTGATGGCACATGTCCCCCTGTGCTGGCACATGTTTCCCTGTGATGGCACATGTCCCCCTGTCCTGGCACATGTCCCCCTGTCCTGGCACATGTCCCCCTGTGCTGGCACATATACCCCTGTGATGACACATGTCCCCCTGTGCTGGCACATGCCCCCCGTGGTGGCACATGTCCCTCTGTGGTGGCACATGTCCCCCTGTGATAGCAAGTGTACCCCTGTGATGGCACATGTTTGCTGGCACACACAGCCCCACTGTCCCAGATATGTTTCTTCCCCCATCACATTATATGGCCCCTGCTGGCGTGCACACTGTAAAATAACAAACACTGTTACTGGTACTCACCTTCCATTGATCGCTCCGTGCTCCCAGCTGAGCGGTGACTTCCTGTGTCTGTGCCGGCATTGGGTCACGTGATTGGCACAGCACAGTGATTTCATCACTGTACGCCCTGGTCACATGATCTGATGCCCGATTCCGATGCTGGAAATCACCACTCAGCTGGAAGGACGGCGCGATCAATGGAAAGTGAGTAACAGTGTTTGTTATTCTACATTGTGCACCAGCAGGGGCCATGTAGTGTGACAGGGGGGCCATATGTGGGATGGTGGGGCAGTGTGTGCTAACGGACATGTACCAGCAGGGGACATATAGTGTGACGGGGGGGGCACATGTAAAATGCTCCGCTCCCCTGTCCATCACCTTGGTACTGTTTCACCTTGTGCCATTACTTTCATCGGATGTTTCACAGAGAAGCTCAAACACTCTGGCTTGTACTTTTCATGTGGAAACCTTCTCACATAAGACTTGCCATCATTTCCTAAAATGCAAAGTGCTTTCATCACTAAATAGCACTCTTTCCCACTCCTCCTTCCTCCATTTTGAATATTTCAATGCCCACAGTTTTCGCCTTTGTCTTTGTATGGCTGTCATAAATGGCTTCTTTCGGGCCTTGCACCCTCTCAATCCTGCTTCCAAACATCTCTTCCTAACAGTTGATGTTGCTACCTCAATATTGCACTTTTCTTGCCATTCTCACAGAAGCTGAGGAGAGGTGAGCTTTCGATTGGCAAGGGATGTTCTTATCAGTACTCTATCCTCCCTTTTAGTTGACTTTCTGGGCCGACCAGATCTGGGCCTGTCCTGGGTAATTGCAAGCTGCTTATGTTTCTGCAAAATTCTTACGACTGTACTCTGATTACAGCCGACCTTCCTTGCGATCTGGGGGCCAGTATAACCCTCTTCATGTAGCACCACAACTCGCACACGATCCTCCACTGACAAAAATCTGAAGGCTCCCATCATGAAGCTCTACAGTATGATTCACTAGATAGACCAACAGATAAAACAAACAAACAAAGCAGCAGATGTGATGCAATGTAATGGAATGTGATTGGCTGCCATATCCAGGTTATGATTGGTCACAAGAACCTCATCTGTGATTGGCTAATTTTGGATCTGAAGCTGTACAATATTTAGTTGTGCTTTCAATTCCCATATTGTTGCAATAATTTCAGGCAAAACTGCATCAAAAGCTAAAAATATTACAGGGAGAGAATGCAAAATTGTATTCTGAACAAAGCCATGTATAATATGTCATATTAGCATCGAAGATATTCGACAGAAAATGTTTAAAACTTGAAAAATCTATTTATCCCATGCCTATGCAGGACTTTTGAACACCACTGTGTGTATGTATATATATATATATATATATATATATATATATATAATATATATATACAGTACAGACCAAAGGTTTGGACACACCTTCTCATTCAAAGATTTTCTGTATTTTCATGACTATGAAAATTGTAGATTCACACTGAAGGCATCAAAACTATGAATTAACACATGTGGAATTATATACTTAACAAAATAGTGTGAAACATCTGAAAATATTTCTTATATTCTAGGTTTTTCAAAGTAGCCTCCTTTTGCTTTGATTACTGCTTTGCACACTCTTGTATTCTCTTGATGAGCTTCAAAGCAGCAAAGCCCATCACAGCTGCTCCTCCATGCTTCACGGTGGGAACCAGGCATGTAGAGTTCATCCGTTCACCTTTTCTGTGTCATACAAACACATGGTGGTTGGAACCAAAGATCTCAAATTTGGACTCATCAGACCAAAGCACAGATTTCCACTGGTCTGATGTTCACTCCTTGTGTTCTTTAGCCCAAACAAGTCTTCTCTGCTTGTTGCCTGTCCTTAGCAGTGGTTTCCTAGCAGCTATTTTACCATGAAGGCCTGCTGCACAAAGTGTCCTCTTAACAGTTGTGTCTGCTGCTAGAACTCTGTGTGGCATTGACCTGGTCTCTAATCTGAGCTGCTGTTAACCTGCAATTTCTGAGGCTGGTGACTGTGATGAACTTATCCTCCGCAGCAGAGGTGACTCTTGGTCTTCCTTTCCTGGGGTGGTCCTCATGTGAGCCAGTTTCTTTGTAGCACTTGATGGTTTTTTGCAACTGCACTTGGGGATACTTTCAAAGTTTTCCCAATCTTTTGCACTGACTGACCTTCATTTCTTAAAATAATGATGGCCACTCATTTTTCTTTACTTAGAATTTGTATTATGGAAAGAAAAAAGCAGCTAACAGTCTATTCAGTAGGACTATCAGCTGTATATCCACCAGACTTCTGCACAACACAACTGATGGTCCCAACGCCATTTATAAGGCAAGAAATCGCATTTATTAAATCTGACAGGGCACACCTATGAAGTGAAAACTATTTCCGGTGACTACCTCTTGAAGCTCATCAAAAGAATGCCAAGAGTGAGCAAAGCAGTAATCAAAGCAAAAAGTGGCTACTTTGAAGAACCTAGAATATAAGACATATTTTCAGATGTTTCACACTTTTTTGTTAAGTATTTAATTCCACATGTGTTAATTCATAGCGTTGATGCCTTCAGTGTGAATCTACAAATTTCATAGTCATGAAAATACAGAAAACTCTTTAAATAAGAAGGTGTGTCCAAACTTTTGGTCTGTACTGTATATATATATATATATATATATATATACACAAATTCACCTTATTTGTGCCCATACACCTTAATTTAACTGCTTAGCTTTTGCAATGGCTTGATGTTTGTTGAATATCATATTATGCAATTTTTTTTAGTTTTCTGTCACCATATATAAACATCAAGAAAATAGGATTAGCAAAGAGTGATAGCATGAAAACGGCATGGAAAAAAAAGGATTTTCAGTTTCACACTTTATACCCAGGCAACATGGTTTATATATTAGGCTCTGTCCACGCTATGGCCAAGCCCTATATTTCGAGCGAGTATACATCAGATTTTTTCCATAGGCTCTATTCAACCAATAGAGGTCAACAGAGTTTTAGCAATATTGCATATTTTCAACTGTATAGGAAAGCACAGCTATTCATTTTTTAGGTATTTCAATGTACTAAAAAATAATGTTTGCCACTATACCATGCATACAATGGATGACTTCTGGCACGTAAGTCAATTCAGTGGCAAATTTTGGAGATTTGAGTCAATCATTTATGTGAACAAACTTTCCTCTTTCATCAACAGCATTTAAATCACAGTTAAGGAAGAATACAAAGTCAAATCATGGAACAAAAAGTGGAATAAATACTATAAAGAGAAAAAAAAGCTGACTTAAAAAAAATATTGAAAAAGTCATAACTGTGCTAGTGTAGTGTGTTTTGACTCTTCTCACATCCCCTTGCTGTTCTCTGTTATCACTTTCTTTTTTAGCACTACATTTTCTCAGTTCAGTTTTTGAAGAGATAAAACTTTTCTATATTGCACCAGACAGAGATTCCCATAAAAGTCAACTTTCTGAGATGACACCATCATTTCTGGATAGTTTACGTTGCATTGATTGAAAGAGAATGTCCATGTCAAGCATTTATGAAAAGAATGGGACATATTGCTCATTCTAGTTTCTACAATTCACCAAAGTCAATCTCTTGTAGTATATTATTTCTATTAAATAATAAGAATATTGTTATTATTATTCCATTATGTCTGTGTCAGGGCCAGCTCCAGGTTTTTGTGGGCCCCGGCGAAAACAATCTCAGTGGGCCCCTTTAATACATACCACGATTCATGAATATAATATAGAAGCTGCAGGCTGTGTATATATAATATAGAGGCTCTTGGTGGGCTCTATATATAATATTAAGGCTGTGCAGGGCTGCATATACAATAGAAGCTTCTGGGCTGTATATATAATATGGAGACTGCGGAGCTGTATAAATAGTATAGAGGCTGCTGCTGGGCTGTATGTATTATTTGGACCCTCTGCTGTATATATTATTTGGAGGCTGTGTTGGGCTGTATATATTATTTGGATGCTGTGGCAGTCCAGCAGCAACCTCCAATATATACAGCCCAATGCCCAGCACGGCATCCAAATAATAAATATAACTAAGCACAGACTCTATATTATATATACAGCACAGCCTCCAAATACTATATACAGCACAGCAGCACTCTCCATATTATATATATACAGCACAACACAGCCTCCAAATAATATATACATGCAGCCTCAAAATACAGCAAAGCACAGCCTCCATATTATATAAACATCACAGCACAGCACAATCACATTCTAAGTAGCCATATGCACTGGCAGCGCTGCGGGAGCACTCAGCTGCCTGAGTGTCCTGGCTGCAGGGCCCCTCAATGTCATGGTTGCCTTCCCTGATGGGCACTTGGCCATCAGGGCTACTTGTCCCTGATGGCCAGTGGGCCTCCCAGCTGCTCAGGGCTCCGGCACTTGCCCGGGTATGCCGGGTGCTGACGCTGGCCCTAGTCTGTGTAATTGCAGTTACATAAGTGAAATGTATTTTTTGTGTCTTACAGTGAGGCACACATTGAAATAGTGTAATTTTACCATCAGTATACTGTCTCTGAAAATGTGGATATTTTTACTAGTGCCAGATGGCACATAGACATATAACAATGTATAAGAAAAATATTATATTGCATACTGTGAAACCTTAAATGTACTAAAAAAATGCCAAGGATGTCCCACAATAAAAATGTGTGAATTCTGCCATTTTGCCTGCTGTTAAGTGACCAAAAGTCCTTCTGGCGTACAAAATGCCACATATGCCTTATAAAACTGATTCAAGTTTAAAATGTTTTGGGTCATGTAGCAAAGCTCAAAAATTTCAGTAAACAGAATTAACATACAAAAAAGGCAAAACAACAGCTGTCAGCATGCCCATTTTTGAGTTGATGTTATTTTTGCAAAACTGTGAATGCAGCAGATTAGAGACCATAGCTCTTCAAAGTACACTTTCAAAACTTTTTTTTTTCACTTCAAATCTAATCTAAAACATAGATTTGCATTCAGTGTTATAATGTATTATTATTTAGGAGCTCTGCAGATAAATATTCACATAGTCTTTAGATGAATTAATTTTTGGCTATTTTCACATACACAATTATTAATTTCATTTTGCATTAATTGGATTAATCTTTTTATGATTATTAATACTTTAACTTAGTTTATAATGGGCCTCTGGCAATGCAAACATAAAAAAATAGTCATAGTTACCTTTTAACCCCGTTACTCCTTACTGCTACCAGTATGTGTGTCAGTCTCTTGACTTCCTCTTCTCGAATTGGCTACAAAGGTGTCCTCTTCAGTCAATCAGCAGCAATGGGTGACTGCAGATCGCACATCCTACCAGTCAGAAGAACATACCTTCCTAGATATTCCCTTGAGGAATGTCAGGACCAGAGGCTCTGTGCAGTCACAGATGTTAGTGTTGTTGTGTATGTGGTACGTGTGCTGTCCTGCTGGAGTAATCTGCTCTCTGTAGTGGCCATTGCCACAACATCTTTGCAAGAATTCTCTTCTTCTAGTCCTGTTTATTCTGTGTTATTTTCATTCTGGCAACTGCCCTTTAACTGATTAGTCTTCTGATTTAGGATTTTGCCCCTCACATGCCCTCTTGGTTCTGACCAAGCAACCTGACCATTATTGCAAGCCCGCTCCCCTGGCCAGTGGCTGCTCTGAGGAGTGAAAGTCCACATCCCTGTATGGGAACTAACAGTCAAAGTAGATATCACAAAGCCTTTCTGTGGAAGACCTATTTAGAGCTGCCAGGTGGACATGGATCTTACATTTTTAGATCTAAGACTGAAACGTTAAAGATGATGTTATGGCAAATAGAAGTTTTTCTTAACAACTTGTATCTGAAAAAATAACAAAATAAATCACACTAGCCTACTGGTACCCAACTGTATCTAGCATAAACTATACGAGTGGAGATGTCACTGTTCCACCAGCTGCAGGACCACTGTAATCTGTGATAGGATGTATTGTTCTTCAGATGTTTTTATCATTGTGCATTGTTCATTGTATCATAACCACTACAGCCAATCATAGTCTGCAGTGATCCTGCGGCTGGTAAATATTGATGTAACCATTTACTATTCTAGTATAGATGACAGATCTAAATAGGTACCTAATGGTGAGTATGAAATAATTTGGTATTTTTTACAGATCAGAATATAATTGGGATTTATAATGTAACACTCACAAGTAAATAGTATATAGCTTAGAAAAAACAAAAACTGAGTAGCACTTGACCACATGAGCAAAGTTCAGGGTGCAAAAAAAATCCTCCTTGCAATCTTAAAGTTGCTGCATATCCATATATAAAATAATAATGAAGGCAGCAATCTAGTATTATGAAATTTTCAGCAACCTTTTTGTTGGCCCATGCTTTACCCCAACGTTTCAGTTAACAAACTTTTACTGGTTAAAGTTTAGAAAAGTTTGTTAGCTGAAACGTTATAGTAAAGTATGGGCCAATAAAAGGTTGGTGAAAATTTCATACTGGAGGGCTGCCTTCCCTATTTTTTTATATATACTTGTAATATATAGCATAGCGAGATAAAATATAACAATTATTAATTAATATAGTAGTGATCTAAGTGCAACACATGAAACCATACAAAAAAGTGCAAAATAGTGCATATAAAGTGAATAAAATAGAGAAGATCTCACCTATATGGTTTATAAAGGGGAAACACTCCAAACGAGCCAGGAAGCAAAGCTTTTCTTGTTGGGGGTGGTATACTTTATACCCTGTTATGCCTCATGTATAGCTTTCACTCTGACAAGGACAGCAACCCGAAAATTGTGCTGTCTGGCCCCTAGTAGCTCTCCCAACACATTTCTTCCTTATTATATAGGATTCATCAAGGGAGAATAAATGGGGGAATGAAGGGAGTCTATATTAATAAGAACCTCCCTTGCAGGCTCACAAAGTGTTACATAACTTAAAGAAAGGCATTGAGTCATGCTCCTAAAGGCTTTGATATATAGTATGTGCTATGTTGACATCTATCTTCACTTCCTGTGACTGAGCCAATTCTGAGGTGGCTTTGGCCTACTATTTTGAGCCTGGGGAGGGCCTAATAGCCATGGGCCTGCCCAGGCTGAGGATACCATGCCCCAGCTGTGTGATTTACCTTGGCTGTGTATCAAAATTGAGGGGGACCCCACACCATTTTTTTTTAATTATTTATTTAAATAAGTTTAAAAATGTTCGTATTTTGATGCCCACCCAAGATAAAGCACACAGATGCAGGCTTCAGGCTGCAGCTATCTGCTTTATCTGTTCTGCGGATAAAAATATGGGGGACCCCAGGCCATTTTTCTCATTTATTTATTTTTACACTAGTTAGTGCAGGGCAACCAATCATAGATTCTGGCACAGAGGATCGGGGCACAGTCTGACTGCAACCAATTGCATACGATGTCAATGAGCATTTGCAGGGCAAGCACGGAATATGCATAAGGTTTAATGACCAGGAAGCAGTGTGACAACAGTGCTGAAACCTGGTAAATATAATTTTTTTGCTTTAATTACCATTTTGTACTTGTAAAGCTTGCTGATTGGCTGCGCTGCAACATTTCAACAAGCTGTATCTGGGTGGCCAAACCCTAACAGTAACGCTGACCTCCCTGAGAAGCCTGTGTTCAGGGTCCATGCACAGACACTGAGTGTCCATCATGACCCTCTGAGTTCTCCATCATGACCCTCTCCTTCTAGTAATGTGCTCCATCCTGACCCTCTCCTTGTAGTTATGTGCTCCATCCTGACCCTCTCCTTGTAGTTATATGCTCCATCCTGACCCTCTCCTTGTAGTAATGTGCTCCATCCTGACCCTCTCCTTGTAGCTATGTGCTCCATCCTGACCCTCTCCTTGTAGTAATGTGCTCAATCCTGACCCTCTCCTTGTAGTAATATGCTCGATCCTGACCTTCTCCTTGTAGTTATGTGCTCCATCCTGACTTTCTCCTTGTAGTAATGTGCTCCATCCTGACCCTCTCCTTGTAGCTATGTGCTCCATCCTGACCTTCACCTTATATTAATGCGCTCCATCCAGACCTTTCTGTTCTAGCTATGTGCTCCATCCTGACCCTCTCCTTGTAGCTATGTGCTCTATCCTGACCCTCTACTTCTAGTAATGTGCCCCATCCTGACCCTCTCCTTGTAGCTGTGTGCTCCATCCTGACCCTCTCCTTGTAGTTATGTGCTCCATCCTGACCCTCTCCTTGTAGTTATAGGCTCCATCCTGACCCTCTCCTTGTAGTAATGTGCTCCATCCTGACCATCTCTTTGTAGACATGTGCTCCATCCTGACCCTCTCCTTGTAGTAATGTGCTAAATCCTGACCCTCTCCTTCTAGTAATGTGCTCCATCCTGACCTTCTCCTTGTTGTAATGTGCTCCATCCTGACCCTCTCCTTGTAGCTATATGCTCCATCCTGACCCTCTCCTTGTAGTAATGTGCTCAATCCTGACCCTCTTCTTCTAGTAATGTGCTCCATCCTGACCTTCTCCTTGTTGTAATGTGCTCCATCTTCACCTTCTCCTTGAAGTAATGTGCTCCATCCTGACCTTCTCCTTGTTGTAATGTGCTCCATCTTCACCTTCTCCTTGAAGTAAATGTGCTCCATCCTGACCTTCTACTTGTAGTAATGCGCTTCATCCTGACCCCTCCCTGTAGTAATGTGCTCACTCCTGACCCTCTCCCTGTAGTAATAAGCTCCATCCTGACCTTCCCCTTCTAGCTATGTGCGCCATCCTGACCCTCTCCTTGTAGTAATGTGCTCCATCCTGACCCTCTCCTTGTAGCTATGTGCTCCATCCTGACCTTCTCCTTGTAGTAATGCGCTCCATCCTGACCTTTCTGTTCTAGCTATGTGCTCCATCCTGACCCTCTCTTTGTAGCTATGTGCTCCATCCTGACCCTCTACTTCTAGTAATGTGCTCCATCCTGATCCTCTCCCTTGCAGCTGTGTGCTCCATCCTGACCCTCTCCTCATAGTTATATGCTCCATCCTGACCCTCTCCTTGTAGTAATGTGCTAAATCCTGACCCTCTCCTTCTAGTAATGTGCTCCATCCTGACCTTCTCCTTGTTGTAATGTGCTCCATCCTGACCCTCTCCTTGTAGCTATATGCTCCATCCTGACCCTCTCCTTGTAGTAATGTGCTCAATCCTGACCCTCTTCTTCTAGTAATGTGCTCCATCCTGACCTTCTCCTTGTTGTAATGTGCTCCATCTTCACCTTCTCCTTGAAGTAATGTGCTCCATCCTGACCTTCTCCTTGTTGTAATGTGCTCCATCTTCACCTTCTCCTTGAAGTAATGTGCTCCATCCTGACCTTCTACTTGTAGTAATGCGCTTCATCCTGACCCTCTCCCTGTAGTAATGTGCTCACTCCTGACCCTCTCCCTGTAGTAATAAGCTCCATCCTGACCTTCCCCTTCTAGCTATGTGCGCCATCCTGACCCTCTCCTTGTAGTAATGTGCTCCATCCTGACCCTCTCCTTGTAGCTATTGTGCTCCATCCTGACCTTCTCCTTGTAGTAATGCGCTCCATCCTGACCTTTCTGTTCTAGCTATGTGCTCCATCCTGACCCTCTCTTTGTAGCTATGTGCTCCATCCTGACCCTCTACTTCTAGTAATGTGCTCCATCCTGATCCTCTCCCTTGCAGTGTGTGCTCCATCCTGACCCTCTCCTCATAGTTAATATGCTCCATCCTGACCCTCTCCTTGTAGTAATGTGCTCCATCCTGACCTTCTCCTTGTTGTAGTGTTCTCCATCCTCACCTTCTCCTTGAAGTAATGTGCTCCATCTCTGACACTTCTCCCTGTAGTAATGTGCTCCATCCTGACCTCTCCTGTAGTAATTGCTCCATCCTGACCTTCTCCCTTCTAGCTATGTGCTCATCCTGACCTCTCCTTTTAGTAATGCACTCCATCCTGACCTTCCTCCTTGTAGTTATGTGCTCCATCCTGACTTTCTCCTTGTAGTAATGTGCTCCATCCTGACCCTCTCCTTGTAGTTATGTGCTCCATCCTGACCTTCTCCTTGTAGTAATGCGCTCCATCCTGACCTTTCTGTTCTAGCTATGTGCTCCATCCTGACCCTCTCCTTGTAGCTATGTGCTCCATCCTGACCCTCTACTTCTAGTAATGTGCTCCATCCTGATCCTCTCCCTTGCAGCTGTGTGCTCCATCCTGACCCTCTCCTCGTAGTTATATGCTCCATCCTGACCCTCTCCTTGTAGTAATGTTCTCCATCCTGACCTTCTCCTTGTTGTAATGTTCTCCATCCTCACCTTCTCCTTGAAGTAATGTGCTCCATCCTGACACTCTCCCTGTAGTAATGTGCTCCATCCTGACCCTCTCCCTAGTTATGTGCTCCATCCTGACCCTCTCCTTGTAGTTATAGGCTCCATCCTGACCCTCTCCTTGTAGTAATGTGCTCCATCCTGACCCTCTCCTTGTAGCTATAGTGCTCCATCCTGACCCTCTCCTTGTTAGTAATATGCTCCAAATCCTGACCTTCTCTTTTAGTAATGTGCTCCATCCTGACCTTCTCCTTGTTGTAATGTGCTCCATCCTCACCTTCTCCTTGAAGTAATGTGCTCCATCCTGACCTTCTCCTTGTAGTAATGCGCTCCATCCTGACCCTCTCCCTGTAGTAATGTGCTCATCCTGACCCTCTCCCTGTAGTAATAATGCTCCATCCTGACCTTCCCCTTCTAGCTATGTGCTCCATCCTGACCCTCTCCTTGTAGTAATGTGCTCCATCCTGACCCTCTCCTTGTAGCTATGTGCTCCATCCTGACCTTCTCCTTGTAGTATATGCGCTCCATCCTGACCTTTCTGTTCTAGCTATGTGCTCCATCCTGACCCTCTCTTTGTAGCTATGTGCTCCATCCTGACCCTCTACTTCTAGTAATGGCTCCATCCTGATCCTCTCCCTTGCAGCTGTGTGCTCCATCCTGACCCTCTCCTCTAGTTATATGCTCCATCCTGACCCTCTCCTTGTAGTAATGTGCTCCATCTGACCTTCTCCTTGTTGTAATGTTCTCCATCCTCACCTTCTCCTTGAAGTAATGTGCTCCATCCTGACACTCTCCCTGTAGTAATGTGCTCCATCCTGACCCTCTCCCTGTAGTAATATGCTCCATCCTGACCTTCCCCTTCTAGCTATGTGCTCCATCCTGACCCTCTCCTTTTTAGTAATGCACTACATCCTGACCTTCTCCTTGTAGTTATGTGCTCCATCCTGACTTTCTCCTTGTAGTAATGTGCTCCATCCTGACCCTCTCCTTGTAGTTATGTGCTCCATCCTGACCTTCTCCTTGTAGTAATGCGCTCCATCCTGACCTTTCTGTTCTAGCTATGTGCTCCATCCTGACCCTCTCCTTGTAGCTATGTGCTCCATCCTGACCCTCTACTTCTAGTAATGTGCTCCATCCTGATCCTCTCCCTTGCAGCTGTGTGCTCCATCCTGACCCTCTCCTCGTAGTTATATGCTCCATCCTGACCCTCTCCTTGTAGTAATGTTCTCCATCCTGACCTTCTCCTTGTTGTAATGTTCTCCATCCTCACCTTCTCCTTGAAGTAATGTGCTCCATCCTGACACTCTCCCTGTAGTAATGTGCTCCATCCTGACCCTCTCCCTGTAGTAATATGCTCCATCCTGACCTTCCCCTTCTAGCTATGTGCTCCATCCTGACCCTCTCCTTTTAGTAATGCACTCCATCCTGACCTTCTCCTTGTAGTTATGTGCTCCATCCTGACTTTCTCTTTGTAGTAATGCGCTCCATCCTGACCTTTCTGTTCTAGCTATGTGCTCCATCCTGACCCTCTCCTTGTAGCTATGTGCTCCATCCTGACCCTCTACTTCTAGTAATGTGCTCCATCCTGACCCTCTCCTTGTAGCTGTGTGCTCCATCCTGACCCTCTCCTTGTAGTTATATGCTCCATCCTGACCCTCTTCTTGTAGTAATGTGCTCCATCTTGACCTTCTCCTTGTAGTAATGTGCTCCATCCTGACCCTCTCCTGGTAGTAATGTGCTCCATCCTGACCCTCTCCTGGCAGTAATGTGCTCCATCCTGACCCTCTCCTTCTAGTAATGTGCTCCATCCTGACCTTCTCCTTGTTGTAATGTGCTCCATCCTCACCTTCTCCTTGAAGTAATGTGCTCCATCCTGACCTTCTCCTTGTAGTAATGCGCTCCATCCTGACCCTCTCCCTGTAGTAATGTGCTCCGTCCTGACCCTCTCCCTGTAGTAATATGCTCCATCCTGACCTTACACTTCTAGCTATGTGCTCCATCCTGACCCTCTCCTTGTAGTAATGCACTCCATCCTGACCTTCTCCTTGTAGTTATGTGCTCCATCCTGACTTTCTCCTTGTAGTAATGTGCTCCATCCTGACCCTCTCCTTGTAGTTATGTGCTCCATCCTGACATTCTACTTGTAGTAATGCGCTCCATCCTGACCTTTCTGTTCTAGCTTTGTGCTCCATCCTGACCCTCTCCTTGTAGCTATGTGCTCCATCCTGACCCTCTACTTCTAGAAATGTGCTCCATCCTGACCCTCTCCTTGTAGCTGTGTGCTCCATCCTGACCCTCTCCTTGTAGTTATGTGCTCCATCCTGACCCTCTCCTTGTAGTTATATGCTCCATCCTGACCCTCTCCTTGTAGTAGTGTGCTCCATCCTGACCCTCTCCTTGTAGCTATGTGCTCCATCCTGACCTTCTCCTTGTAGTAATGTGCTCCATCCTGACCCTCTCCTTGTAGTAATGTGCTCCATCCTGACCCTCTCCTGGTAGTAATGTGCTCCATCCTGACCCTCTCTTGGCAGTAATGTGCTCCATCCTGACGCTCTCCAGGCAGTAATGTCCCTATCCTGACCCCCTTCTTGTAGTAATGTCTCCAGCCTTATCCCCTTGAAGTATGCTCCAATCCAGTCCCCTTGTGGTAATGTCCTCATCCTGCCCCATCATGTAGTAATGCCCCATCCTACAGTAATGCCCTATCCTGCAATAATATGCCCCCCCCCTTGTAATAAATCCACCATCATCCCCCTTCTTGTAATAATGTGACCATCACACCCCCTGCTAATGTCACCATCATGCCCCTCTTATTTGTCATTAGCCTGCCCCCTCCTAATGTCACCATCATGCCCCTCTTATTTATCACCATCCTGCCCCTCTTATTTGTCACCATCCTGCCCCCTCCTAATGTCACCATCATGCCCCTCTTATTTATCACCATCCTGCCCCACTTATTTGTCACCATCCTGCCCCCTCCTATTGTCACCATCATGCCCCTCTTATTTGTCACCATCATGTCCCTCTTATTTATCACCATCCTGCCCCTCTTATTTGTCATCATCCTGCCCCCTCCTAATGTCACCATCATACCCCTCTTATTTATCACCATCATGCCTCTCTTATTTATCACCATCCTGCCCCTCTTATTTGTCACCATCCTGCCCCTCTTGTCACCATCCTGCCTCTCTTTTCACCATCATGCCCCTCTTGTCACCATCCTGCCCTTTTTGTCACCATCCTGCCCCTCTTATTTGTCACCATCATGCCCCTCTTGTCACCATCCTGCCCCTCTTGTCACCATCATGCCCCTCTTGTCACCATCATGCCCCTCTTGTCACCATCATGCCCCTCTTGTCACCATCCTGCCCCTTTTGTCACCATCCTGCCCCTCTTATTTGTCACCATCATGCCCCTCTTGTCACCATCCTGCCCCTCTTGTCACCATCATGCCCCTCTTGTCACCATCATGCCCCTCTTGTCACCATCAAGCCCCTCTTGTCACCATCCTGCCCCTCTTGTCACCTCCTGTCCCTCTTGTCACCATCCTGCCCCCTCATTATACCATGCTTAAAATAAAAAAAATCATACTCGCCTAGTAGTACTCCCGCCTTCACCGCTGCTCTTCTCCTCGCGTCTTCTGTCCCGGCGTCACATGACCGCGGTCATGTGACGCCGGCCGGGCGGAGCTTGGAGAGAGTGTCAGAGATGCGGACGAAGGAGAATCCTCCGATCCGACACAGCTTTGAACTGCCGGCGCCATCATGCCGGCAGTTCAAAGCTGCAGTGAGAGGCGACGCTGCGTGCCAGGGAAAATGGCTTTGCGTGCCCTCCCTTGCACGCGTGCCATAGGTTCACCATCACTGTCCTATAAAAAGAACCTTATAAACCAACAACCCAATGCATTCCCCATCTTGTGTGAGGTTCTTCAGGGGTATGTTGTATAAAGGCTCATTAAGTTTGGATTGGTTTATCCTACAATTTGTTGGGGAATCATTCCCACTAGCTTAACTGCCACCTCCATGTATCTTGAAAAAATATATTTTTTATGTACCTTTACAATGTGTATTGCTTTACATATAATGCATTTTAAACTGTCAAAATCTTTCCGATGAGAGTTTATACAAAATACCCCTGAAGGACTTCTATACACAAGTGGGGAAATGCTTCTGGTTGTTGATTTATCAGGTTGTTTCTATAGGATATTCACACCGGCTACAGCTGACTTCTATAGCGTTTTTATTAACCAATCTTCTATAGTGTCTTTAATAATAATAATAATAATAATAATAATAATAATAATAATCTGTATTTATATGGCTCCAACATATTCCACAGTGCTTTACAATTCAGAGTGTTTATCCACCAGATGGTTAGGAATATTCAATATGACATTTTTTGACATTTCTTTCACATTAACTCCCCTGACTGTAACACATATGACATCCACACATTAGTACAGAAAATGTGATTAGGGTGGGTCTCTGTTAGTGTTATCCTTGTAATTATATCATCTAGAATATCCTTGAGTCAAATGTCTATTTGGATTATACACTAGGATAAGGGAATGTTTGCATATTGTTTTTAGGTATGTTTTGTGTGGTTTAATTATTTCTTGATATTAGGTTTTGGTGTACTTTTGTATTTTTCCTCCATTTTGGATGGACTTTTTTTGATTAATGCGTAAGAAAATATGGACTTTTAAGGATTTTTTTTCTGTGATCTGTTTTGGATAACTCCAGATCATCTATTTTTTTTGTGATACGTAATATAGGAAATAACGTTTTTCTCTGAACAGTAAATAGCCATTGTCAGTTGTAGGAATGTCATATGATAAAAGACAATAATATGTTACATAACTGCTTTAACTAGAGGGATTAACAATTTAATCGAACATATAGATCACACAAATGGGGATTTGATATTTAGAAGAATGTCACTAGCAAAAATGTCAGCATGCTTAGAAATAGATGATATGTTAAGCCTGAAGGATGTACTGTTTATGGTAAGTAATGTGCACGTTAACATTTATTTCAGTTTACACGGCATGCTGAGGATGGAGAACACATTGTTATACAGAAATTTCCATCCTGCAAGTCATCACTTGTAAAAGCCAAACATTTTTGCATGTGTCTCAGTCATATCATATATATTATGAAGGGTTTGTACTGTAAAGGAATGCAGCACCATACATACATCACTGTAACTAAGTAACCACATAGATATGCAAACAGATGGAGAGCTTTGTAAGAAAAGAGTAGATCAATCCCATGATACTGGAACTTGCCTTTAAAAAATTGTGAAAATTGTAAACAATATTGAATGCCAAAATTGGTAGATTTCTCAAAATCTTAAAGACATTTTTTTTTAATAAGCAGCATGTAAGACCTTCTACATATTACGCTAGAGTCACCTTCTCTACAGCTTCTTCATCCCGGTCTGTGTATGCCTCTCAGCACAAACATGCTATATTTTATTACTATCAGATGCAGAATTGTGCTCTGTCTGATCTACTAGCCCGAAGACTTGTAAATGTTTTGCTTTACTTGGATCCGCCTAACACTGGGTATGTGTAATAATTAAAAATAAGGTCCCGGTGAAGCGTTTGCCTTTTCCATTTAACCCCTGTACAGGGATGGACCTATACAGAGGTCTATGATTGAGTCCTTGGAGTAGCTGCTGGCAGGAGGGGTCAGGACACCACGTCAGAACCAGGATAATACAGTGGTGTGAAAACGTGTTTCCCCCCTTCCTTATTTCTTATTCCTTTGCATGTTTGCCTCATTTAAATATTTCAGGTTCCCAAACAAATTGAAATATTAGACATTGATAATATGGCGCACCTGAGGGTCCAGTCACCACAAAGGTACTGCACTTCAGCCAGAGGTGTGGTACCCCACTCTTGGGTAAGGAGGGGGCACTACCCGGTACCCACACACCCACACCCAACACCACTCCAGGCCAGGGGATTTGGGCAGATCCTATTGAGGTAGGGCCCATCTCAGGCTGGAGGGGAGAACTAGGTAGTGGGGTTGGGTGGAGGAAGTAGATAAGGGTAGGACGTCCGGAAGTAGAGGAAGTACTGAGAACGTGAGGAAAACGTCAGTCAGTTGGTAAGGGTTGGTGACAGGAGTCTGTCATGAGTGGAGTGACAGAGAGAGATGTCCTGGGGACTGGAGAAGAAAGGAGCTCGTCCCAGGAAAAGAGAAGCAAGAACAGAGACATATGAGCCGGTGAGGGGCTCTAGAGACAGAGAAGGGGTCCTAGTGGCAGGGAAAGTGAGGGATTGACCCTGGTGCCCGAATCCAAGCCGACTGTAGTCGGGTGGAGGGACCAGGTCACAGTGGGGACCGTCCCCGGCTAGTGGAGAGACTGTAGGACTCCACTAGCAAACCGGAGGCTGTGGTATCTGTAAGTGCAACAGCCACATCTGCACACAATCACTAAAAAGGCAGCCACATAGGGTCAAGTGGACAAGAAAGACGTCGCCCAACAGGACCCGAGGCTTCTGGCTTGGAAGACTGTGTGAGGCGCAGGGCAGGAGGGTGAGAGCCAGCGCAGAGAGACGACCCGGAAAGGCACATAGAAGGGAGTCATGGTAAAGTACACCCAAGTTACCCGAGAGTTGGCTGGAGCCCTGACCAGGAGATCACAGCACCCGGCTGGTTGTTGAAACCTGGAGAACTGTGAGAACTATGAGTAAACTGTGAAGACTGCACCCTGCTGTGTCCTCAGATTTATTTACTGCATCACTTGCTCTGTGCTACATCAGACACCATCATCTAATAGACTTTATAACTGCCCTGGGGCTTCGCTCTGCCCGTGGAGAGCTGTACCATCTATGCTGCTTCGCCAACTGCCCAAGTAGATCTGAACCGCAGCATCGGTCATCCAATTGCCGAATACCACGGGTGGTGTCAAGAATAATTTCCCCAAATAAACTTTCCCCCATTTTTATGACGCAGCCAAAGTCACGGAGCCTGGTCACGCCATTGTGACATTCCCCAAAAGAACTGACTGGCACAGTTCCGAGTACCCCACTGCCCTGGTGTCTTGGCGTGTCAATAACACAAGTAAACACAAAATACAGTTTATGAAGGTCTTTATTATTAAGGGAAAAAGAAATCCAAACCTACAGGGCCCTGTGTGAAAAAGTGATTGCCCCTAAACCTAATAACTGGTTGGGCCGCCCTTAGCAGCAACAACTGCAATCAAGTGTTTGCGATAACTAGCAATGAGTCTTTTACTGTTCTCTGGAGGAATTTGCAGTCTTGCAGCGCTGGGGTTGTGGATTCAAATCCCACCAAGAACAACATCTTTAAGGAGTTTGTATGTTCTCCCCGTGTTTGTCTAGGTTTCCTCGCACACTCTAAAGACATACTGATAGGATTAGATTGTGAGCCCCAATGGAGACAGAATTGCTGATGTATGTAAAGCGCTGTAGAATTTATAATACTATACATTTGAATAAATATATTGTGTTATCTTTGTCTAATATTTAATTTTGTTTGGTGACCTAAAACATTTAAGTGTGACAAACCTGCAAAAGAATAAGAAATCAGGAAGGGGCAATCACAATTTCACACCATTGTAGATAAGGGACAAAATGGTATGTCAGAAGAATCCAGCAGTAGAGAAGAACGGATATGAGAAAATTTGATATTATGTAATCATGTGGATTTTATCAGTAAACTAGTAAAAAGGCCCGATGCAATTGCATCGGGAGCGCGGTGAAATGGATTGTGTGTATACAGGCGGGTGAGTGGGTAGCAGAGTATACAGGGGGCTCTGTGGGTAGCAGAGTATACAGGCGGGTCTGTGGGTAGCAGAGTATACAGACGGCTCTGAGGGTAGCAGATTATACAGGCAGCTCTGTGGGTAGGAAAGCATACAGGCGGCTCTGTGGGTAGCAGAGTATACAGGCGGCTCTGTGGGTAGCAGAGTATACAGGTGGGTCTGTGGGTAGCAGAGTATACAGGTGGGTCTGTGGGTAGCAGAGTATACAGATGGCTCTGAGGGTAGCAGATTATACAGGCGGCTCTGTGGGTAGAAAAGCATGCAGGCGGCTCTGTGGGTAGCAGAGTATAGAGGCGGCTCTGTGGGTAGCAGAGTATTCAGGCGGGTTTGTGGGTAGCAGATTATACAGGCGGCTCTGTGGGTAGCAGAGTATAGAGAAGGCTCTGTGGGTAGCAGATTGTACAGGCGGTTCTGTGGGTAGCAGAGTATACAGGCGGGTCTGTGGGTAGCAGAGTATAGAGGCGGCTCTGTGGGTAGCAGAGTATAGAAACGGCTCTGTGGGTAGCAGAGAATACAGGCGGCTCTGTGGGTAGCAGAGTATAGAGGCAGCTCTGTGGGTAGCAGAGTATACAGGCGGCTCTGTGGGTAGCAGAGTATACAGGTGGCTCTGTGGGTATCAGAGTATAGAGGGGGCTCTGTGGATAGCAGAGTATGATGTGGCGGGAGGCTGGAGGGGTGATGAGAGCAGAGGCTGGAGGGGTGAGGAGAGGTGAGGCTGGAGGGGTGAAGAGAGGTAAGGGTGGAGGGGTGAGGAGAGGTGAGGGTGGAGGCGTGAGGAGAGGTGAGGGTGGAGGGGTGAGGAGAGGTGAGGGTGCAGGGGTGAGGAGAGGTGAGGGTGGAGGGGTGAGGAGAGGTGCGACTGGAGGGGTGAGGAGAGGTGCGACTGGAGGAGGCTGTGAGGCTGGAGGAGGCTGTAAGGATATAGGAGGCTGTGAGGCTGGAGGAGGCTGTGAGGCTGGAGGAGGCAGTGAGGATAGAGGAGGGAGTGAGGATAGAGGAGGCAGTGAGGATAGATGAGGCAGTGAGGCTGGAGGAGGCTGTGAGGATAGAGGAGGCTGTGAGGCTGGAGGAGACTGTGAGGATGGAGGAGACTGAGGAAGGAGGAGGCTGTGAAGATGGAGGAGGCTGTGAGGGTGTAGGAGGCTGTGAGGATGGAGGAGGCTGTGAGGATTCAGGAGGCTGTGAGGATAGAGGAGGCTGTGAGGCTGGAGGAGGCAGTGAGGCTGGAGGAGGGTGTGAGGATGGAGGAGGCTGTGAGGCTGGAGGAGGCTGTGAGGCTGGAGGAGGCTGTGAGGCTGGAGAAGGCTGTGAGGATGGAGGAGGCAGTGAGGCTGGAGGAGGCTGTGAGGCTGGAGGAGGCTGTGAGGCGGCTGTGAGGCTGGAGGAGGCTGTGAGGATAGAGGAGGCTGTGAGGATAGAGGAGGCTGTGAGGCTGGAGGAGGCAGTGAGGCTGGAGGAGGGTGTGAGGAGGGAGTGAGGCTGGAGGAGGCTGTGAGGCTGGAGGAGGCTGTGAGGATGGAGGAGGCAGTGAGGCAGGAAGAGGCAGTGAGGCTGTAGGAGGCTGTGAGGCTGGAGGAGGGTGTGAGGATGGAGGAGGCTGTGATGCTGGAGGAGGGAGTGAGGCTGGAGGAAGCTGTGAGGATGGAGGAGGCTGTGAGGATGGGGAGGCTGTGAGGCTGGAGGAGGCTGTGAGGATGGAGGAGGGTGTGAGGCTGGAGGAGGGTGTGAGGCTGGAGGAGGCTGTGAGGATGGGGAGGCTGTGAGGTTGGAGGAGGCTGTGAGGATGGAGAAGGCTGTGAGGCTGGAGGAGGGTGTGAGGCTGGAGGAGGCTGTGAGGATAGAGGAGACTGTGAGGCTGGAGGAGGCAGTGAGCCTGTAGGAGGCTGTGAGGGTGGAGCAGGCTGGAGGAGGCTGTGAGGCTGGAGGAGGCTGTGAGGCTGGAAGAGGGTGTGAGGCAGGAGGAGGCAGTGAGGCTGGAGGAGGCAGTGAGGCAGGAGGAGGCAGTGAGGCAGGAGGAGGCAGTGAGGCTGGAGGAGGCAGTGAGGATGGAGGAGGCTGTGAGGATGGAGGAGGCTGTGAGGCTGAGGAGGCTGTGAGGCTGAAAGAGGCTGTGAGGCTGGAGGAGGCAGTGAGGATGGAGGAGGCTGTGAGGCTGGAGGAGGCTGTGAGGCTGGAGGAGGCTGTGAGGATGGAGGAGGATGTGAGGATGGAGGAGGCTGTGAGGCTGGAGGAGGCAGTGAGGCTGGAGGAGGCAGTGATGATAGAGGGAGTGAGGATAAAGGAGGCAGTGAGGATAGATGAGGCAGTGAGGCTGGAGGAGGCTGTGAGGCAGCTGTGAGGCTGGAGGAGGCTGTGAGGCTGGAGGAGGCTGTGAGGATAGAGGAGGCTGTGAGGCTGGAGGAGGCTGTGAGGATGGAGGAGGCTGTGAGGGTGGAGGAGGCTGTGAGGGTGGAGGAGGCTGTGAGGATGGAGGAGGCTGTGAGGATAGAGGAGGCTGTGAGGCTGGAGGAGGCAGTGAGGCTGGAGGAGGCTGTGAGGCTGGAGGAGGGTGTGAGGATGGAGGAGGCTGTGATGCTGGAGGAGGGAGTGAGGCTGGAGGAAGCTGTGAGGCTGGAGGAGGCTGTGATGATGGGGAGGCTGTGAGGCTGGAGGAGGCTGTGAGGATGGAGGAGGGTGTGAGGCTGGAGGAGGCTGTGAGGATGGAGGAGGCTGTGAGGGTGGAGGAGGCTGTGAGGGTGGAGGAGGCTGTGAGGATGGAGGAGGCTGTGTGGATAGAGGGGGCTGTGAGGCTGGAGGAGGCAGTGAGGCTGGAGGAGGCTGTGAGGCTGGAGGAGGGTGTGAGGATGGAAGAGGCTGTGATGCTGGAGGAGGGAGTGAGGCTGGAGGAAGCTGTGAGGCTTGAGGAGGCTGTGATGATGGGGAGGCTGTGAGGCTGGAGGAGGCTGTGAGGATGGAGGAGGGTGTGAGGCTGGAGGAGGCAGTGAGGCTGGAGGAGGCTGTGAGGCTGGAGGAAGCTGTGAGGATGAGGAGGCTGTGAGGTTGGAGGAGGCTGTGAGGCTGGAGGAGGCTGTGAGGGTGGAGGAGGGAGTGAGGATAGAGGAGACTGTGAGGCTGGAGAAGGCAGTGAGGCTGTAGGAGGCTGTGAGGGTGGAGGAGGCTGTGAGGCTGGAAGAGGCTGTGAGGCTGGAGGAGGCTGTGAGGCAGGAGAGGAAGAGAGGCTGGAGGAGGCAGTGAGGCAGGAGGAGGTAGTGAGGCTGGAGGAGGCTGTAAGGCTGGAGGAGGCAGTGAGGCTGGAAGAGACTGTGAGGCTGGAAGAGGCTGTGAGGCTGGAGGAGGCTGTTAAATGCTTATACTTACCCTCTGGCGACCGATTGCTGCTGTGAGTAGTCTGAGGCATTGTGCTGATAGGACCTTGCATGATGTCAGAATGACATCAGCGTTCGGCGGTGTGATTGGGGCGCTCGCGGTCATGTGACATATCACATGGCCGCAAGCGGGCCAATCAGAGCGCCGAACGCTGATGTCATTCTGACATCATGCAAGGTGCTATCAGCACAATGCGTGCTTTCTTAGCTCCAGGCGCCGCTGTTCTGGAAATGTCGCGGTGAGCGGCGGGGGAGGGGGAGGATGTGGCGGGTGAGCGGCGGGCTGTGGGTGGAGCGGGCAGTGGTTGGGGTGTGTGTTTTAGTGGTCTCCGGCGGCAGTTTATTTGCGATTCCGGCCAGTGTCAGCGGCTCGCGATGGCGCATGCGTGTCATCGCTCGCAGCGCGTGATAGCGGCACAGTGGCCCGAAGTGAAAACTGCTGATTATGTATATAGATTCAATTTTGCAGCAAATTTATTCTTTGCAGATTGGATGTCACTTATCATGCTTTGGTTCTGGAAACTCTGGGTACAGTAAATATTAGTAAAGGGGAAATAGTCTGATCTCTGGGACCCCCACGGGTCATGAAATCCACTGTCTGTGGAGTGGTGGTTTGCATTCATTACCACTGCTGCATTTATTTCTATGGGTCTATGGGAGTGGTAGTGTGATTGTGTGACTACCTCTCCCATAGATAAGTAATTGAAGTATCAAGAAAATGTGCAATGCAATGTGCAGTTGTCATGAATCATAGTGTAGGCTAGCAGATTTAGTTTACGTCCAGCTTTTTATAAGAATCAGATTGACTTTAGAAAAACAGGTTGGCACCATCCCCTGCAATACATAAAGATAGGTGCTATAAACCCATATAGCAAATAAAACAATTATAAAATAGGAAAAAGAGAAAGGTAGCTATTTAGAAAGAGTAAAGCACACTGAACAATAATTGATATAAATAATTCATGTGACTCACTAAAAAACACTCTTAGGCCCCTTTCACATAGGCGTTTTTTTTCGAAAATGCGGCAGATCCGGCAGATTTACCGCATCTGCCGCATCTTCCGCCTAACGGCCGCACTTGCGGCACCTTTGCGACAGGCCCCATGCATTGTCTATGGGGCTTTCAGTCAGGTGCAGTAAGTGCGGTTTTGCTGGTTGCGGCAGCTGCGGCACTTGCGGCTGCGAAAAAACCTGCGGTCAGCATCTGTCGCAACCGGCAAAACCACACTTGCCACAAGCCCCATAGACAATGCATGGGGCTTGCTGCAAGTGTGGCCGTTAGGCGGAAGATGCGGCAGATGCGGTAAATCTGCCGAATCTGCTGCATTTTCGAAAAAACGCCTATGTGAAAGGAGCCTTAGAAACATATAAAAACTGACACATAACAGCACAAAGCTAAATACAGCTAATACCCACAAAATACATGTGTCAGGTCAAAAATCCCCCCTATCTCATAATACTACTCTGCAATGTCTAATAGTTCCTGTACTTGTTCCCTCTGAATTGTGAAATGGGGCGGAATATGCTGGCATATGTATGAATGTGTGAAATAGTAAATGAGCCTGACAAAGTATATCAATAAATAATATAACAAATAATATATCAATAATTATAAATATTACCTAAATGAATACTACAAAAAAGCTAAGGAGTGATGCCAAAGGTGAATGTAGGATGTAATTACACCCAGTGTATTACTTTCTATGCATGAAAAAGTCTTTCTTGAATCTTTTTAATTTGCTGTATTTTTTCCATGTGTAGAATTTGTCTAAATTTAGGAATGCTTTGAAGAGCACCAGTAGATTTAGTGAGCTCTGCTAATTCTCCATCAATCAGGTTAGTTGCCCTGGGCTGACTTCCCAGGATATACTCAGGTGGTATATGCCAAATATGTAATGAAGGTCATCAGACTGTGGGCACAACACAGATGTGTATGCACTGTGAACGCAAGGACGATAATTTGCCAAGTTCTAAGGCATTTCAGCAGCTCCTGAGTCTACATACATCAATGTGTGGTTCTGAACCAGTGAGCCCAGGCAATACCTTCTGCTTTTCTGACACTTGCCAATACATAATGATGGAATAGATCTGGGCTCTCAATAGGACAGAAATGTTAGAGAAAATTCTATGGTACAATATAAATTACTTTTTTAGACAGCAATTTTTGCAATTCATTTTCTACTGTGATTAAAGCATTAACCAGATTTAAATCAGATAATAAAAGGAAATGTGTTCCGAATTCACAGCCTTATTCGACAATTTGTCACTGTGTCCTCCTTGTGTATTCCTACCCTTAGACAACTACACACTTTTTCTCCTGCTATTTGTAATTTTTAAATAAATAAACATTTTGATATAAAGGGGACAATTCTTCAAGACTGGTGTAGGGAAAACTAGCGCTATGCCAGTCTTGACATAGAGAGTACACAGTGCAAAATTCATCAAGAGGTGCACACACTTAATATATTTGGTATCTCAGGTGAGTGGCATGCACCTCCATGCACTGTGCTAAAAATGCTATGTAAGGCTAGGGTCACACTTGCGTTTTTTTCATGCGTTTTTGGAGACCTGCATTTTTAAAAAAGCATGTAAAAACGCACCCATAGGCCCCCATGTTAAAAAATGCATGCCCTAATAGCAAAAACGCATGTGTTAATAGCAAAAACGCATGTGTGACAGTACCATGCGTTTTTGTGTGCGTTTTTGCACTTATGTGATTAGCTGACATCAAAAACGCATGGTACATTAGTACCATTTAGTACCATCCAAAAACGCATGCGTTTTCCATAGGGGACCATGTTAAAAAAAACGCATGCATTTTCTAAAAAACGCATGCGTTTTCAAAAAAACGCATACGTTTTTAAAACAGCACCCAAAAATAGTGCATGCACTATTTTTGTGTGCTGATTTAAAAACGCATGCAAAAACGCAGGGTGCCATCAGACACCTTAAAAAACGCATGCAGAAATGGAAAAAAGCATGCAGAAACGCATGCTTTTTTTTATAAGGCACTAAAAAAACTCATGCCAAGTGTGACCCCTAGCCTAAGTCAGAGGCTGCAGTAGCATTTAGGTATAGAAAACACAGATAGATTTGATGGCTTAGTCCTGATGGAGGGAGCATATTCTTGCTCTGCCTCCTCCCTTGTTCCATACATGTTGATGGAGCTGATTCAAGTGGCATGAAAACTGAAAAAGCTGCAAAACTGATTTGCAACTTTATGTAGAAAAAAAGTGCTACTATCCAAAGCTTTTACACCACCTTTGTAGCTTAAATCTACTGAATTGTCCCCAAAGTTCTTAAAAGTCGGTAACAACCCATCCAATCCACGCAGGCAAAGAAATCAAACCATAGAAGTCTATACATTTAGTGATGTGTAATAATGAGAAATGACACAGGGAAAAAGAATTAAAAATAGTTTCTGAAATTGAATTAATACTGCATACAATAGATTTTGTTGGTGATGGCAGCGTCAAGATGCCTCCTGTATGGAGAAACTAGTTGCATGTATTGCTCAGTGCTCAGGTGTGATTTTGGCCTATTCTTCCACACAACCCCTCTTCAAATCCTGAAGGTTCTGTGGGCCCTTTTTATGAATTCTGAGCTTTATTTCCTTCCATAAATTTTCTATTGGATTCAGATCAGGTGATTGGCTGGGGCATTCTAGCTTTATTTCTCTGAAACCAATTAAGAGTTTCCTTGATTGTGTGTTTGAAATCATTGTTTTGCTGACATGCCGCGGTTTTTTCGCGGCCGCTCCTGCCGCAAGTGCCGATACCGCACTTGCCGCACCTGCCACAAGCCCGCATATACATTGTATGGGGCTTGCCGCAAGTACACCGCAAGTGCAGCCGTTATGCGGTAATCGCGGCAGTTGCGATTTTTTCACCGCATCTGCCATGATCAGCGCAAAACCGCTGATGTGAAAGCATCCTTATATGGTTCTAAAAAATGTATACATGAATGGTTAGAATGTAGATGAAATTCGGCCATTTTTTCTGGATTAAAGTGAGACAATTTTTGAATACTCTCATGTAGGCTTTTGGTTTATAGCAAACAGTAGAACATGTGAAAATTCTAATAATAAGCCTAATTTGTAGTAGTGGTTAAATAATTTTGATCGCAACTGTATATATATTTGTATAAGAAAGCTTCATTTAAACCACACAAGTTGAAATGATATTGCCACCAGAAATAACACAATTCTAGCTGTTATCGGAAAGCAGCTTTTTATTAAAATGAGATTATGGAATATAGCTTCAATCCTTAGCTTCCTTTTCATTTATTACCAGTTGATGAGCGCAATAATGGCTGTACAGGTCCAGAGAGGCGCAGTGTGATCAGCATGAGGCAGAGTAGCAGTCAGCTGTAATGTCAGGGTTGCTGGGAATGCATCATCATAAACAGCGTGAGATATACCAGAGATAAACAGCAGAGACACATTATTCACATGGAGCGCTCTAGTGGCGAGATTCAGAAGAGATGCAACAATCTGGATAAGTCACCAGGCGAATAACGAGAGAGCAGCACACTCAGCATACAACAGAATGTTCCCAATATATCACCCAGATTGAGTATGCCATTATAGGCACTACAGCCATGTGTGGTCTGCAGCAGGATCATATTTGGAGTTCCTGCTGCCCTAGGGCACCTTCCATTGTTGCGCCGCCTTCTGGTCAGACTAAGGATATGTGCACATAGCATTTTTTTCTTTCGGGCAGATCCGTTCTCTATCTTGCCCGAAGAAGCGACAAATAAATGCCAAAAAGAATGAACTGCAACTTGTTGTTCATAAAGTTCAGTCTTTTTTTAACTGCTTCAGGTTTATTAAGACAATGAAGCAGCTAAAAGAAGTGACCATACAAAGAAAAAAGGGGAGACAAAGAGACGCAAATGGGTCTCATCATTTTACAGATAAGGTAGTATGTACTCACCTGATCCAGTTGTGTTTCCCCACAACTGGTTAATTAGCTCAGACAGCTGCTGCTGGATCCGGCACTCCCATGTAACAGTGGTGATGTATCCAAGAAAAAGACCAGAGAGAGATCGTGCGTTAGTGATCTGCGCTGCCGCCCCACTGTACCCGAATAAATGCCAGGGAAGCCAAGAGTATGCAAGCTGCTTCTTTATTCCATCAGTATTTCCATTCAACGCGTTTCGGTACAGACCTTGTACCTTCCTCAGGGATATGCTTGTACCGAAACGCGTTGGATGGAAATACTGATGGAATAAAGAAGCAGCTTGCATACTCTTGGCTTCCTTGGCATTTATTCGGGTACAGTGGGACGGCAGCACGGATCACTAACGCACGATCTCTCTCTGGTCTTTTTCTTTAAAGAAGTGACCAGTCCATTATAAGGGTGGCTTCTGCTTGGAAGCCACTTATTAGTTTAATTTAAAAAGGTGGCTAAAAGATGTTAGAAAAAACAAGCAAAAAATGTTGCTTCAAGACAAAATGACAACTGTGTGTCTTGAAGCGTCTTCTGTCTGAAAAACTCAGTGGGTTTACAGACATCTGTAAGGGTCCCTTTATACGCCGCCACTTGGCGGCAGCAACTGGCCGGCATTGGAGATTTTTGTGTCTGTTGCCATGAAATTGCTACGAAATGGCGGCGTGTAAATAGGGAAGTTGATCGTGTTACCCGCTGTTGATTCGAATACCTGTTGCTGAGCCGTGCTCAAAAACCCAAGGCAACACAAAGGCACAATTGCCATGGTAGTGGCGTCTAAACGGGGCACAGGCATGGATGTTGCGTCGCCTAGTGAACTCCCAGGGGCGTGACACAGCCTCATGGATACCGCACCCCATCATCGATCATTGGTGAGGGCTACTGTGTTACGATTGGCTGTCCCTGCACAGGGCGCCATATTTAAAGAGCTGTCCATTCACACTACACAATTGCAATGGCGTCATGTAATAGCCAGCCTTCCTGCGCAGGCTGGCCAACCATGACACTATTGCGTTGTCCAATCAGTGTATTAGCGTCACAGAATACACAACTCTGTCACGCCTATGTACTTGCGGCACGAAAGATGTACGCCCATATTCCTTTGTGGATACCGGCGTGTGAAGCAGCGAAGGTATTCAACAGGAAGTTATCCGCAGGATCTGTAGGAACTTTCGGGGAACAAAGATACCTTCAGTTGACAACGCAATGGCGGCGTGTACATGCGGCTTCGGCGATCGGTATCAACCGTTAAAAACATGCGCGTGCACATGCGGTGGATACCTGTTGCTAGGCACAGTGGCGGCGTGTAAAGGTACCTTTAGGCTACGTTCAGACACAACGTTTTTGTGGATCTGTTTTTGCAGTGGCAGTGCAGTGAAATTGATCTATTTCTGAGCTTCCCAGTAAAGTCAATGGGTTATCAAGATTTGTCATCCAAACACAATGTTTGGATGTGATCTGTTTTTTGTGTTGAAAATGGACCTAAAAAAGAAGGGGCATGTCAATTTGTGTTATGTTTTTCTGATCCACTTTTTGCATTGAAACCAGTGTTTATGGGCTTAAAAAACGAACCAGCTAAAAACGCATCAAATACAAATGATCCAGTTTTTGATGCGTTTTTTTTGGAAAAGCTGATCTAGATTTGCAGCTGAAAAAGAGATCCTCACAAAACAGGTAAAAATGCTGTATGTGAATGTAGCCTAAGGCTAGGGTCACACATCCGTTTTGTTTTTTTAAAACCTGATCCGGTTTTGAACTTTTCAAAAGCTCAAAACCGGATCAGGAAACGCTCCTCATAGGAGCCTATTATAAAAACCGGACTGCTTCACAAGCAATCCGGTTTCCGCCTCCGGCTCTGCAGCCTGCGTGAAAAATCATGCAGGCTGCAGTTTTTGGAGTGGGAACCAGATTGCTCAGAATGTGTAATCATGAGCAATGCGGTTACTGCATATACTTTGCTTATCCCTGCTGCCGCTGGGATAAGCAAAGTGTTCTGTGTGTATAATAACTGTTAATTTTATTATTAAATGCTGCTATAATGTCTCTAGGGGGTGCCCACTCCCCCTAGAGACCTTCCACCCACTCAGGTTCATATATAATGATTTATTCACTTATGTACAGCAGCTGTCTCCTGTCAGCTGCTGTACAGTTTTATCAATGAAAGCGCCGGGCTCCTCTGAGAGCAGTGCGCATACTATAGCTATTGTAGGTATAGTATGTGCGCTGTCCGAGGTCCTGAAGCCTTATACAGTATGATCTATGGGCAGCGCTGCCTATAGATCTACTGTAAATGGCTTCAGAACCTCGGACAGCACACATACTATAGCTACAATAGCTATAGTATGCGCGCTGCTCTCAGAGGAGCCCGGCGCTTTCATTGATCTGACATTCAGCTGCCAGTAGACAGCTGCTGTACATAAGTGAATAAATCATTATATGCCCACCTGAGTGGGTGGAAGGTCTCTAAGGGGAGTGGGCACCCACTAGAGACATTATAGCAGCATTTAATAATAAAATTAACAGTTTTAACAAACACAGAACAGTTTGCTCATCCCTGCAGTAGCAGGGATGAGCAAACTATCCGGTAACCGGATTGCTCAGGATTACAAATCCTGAGCAATCCGGTTACCGGATTGCGGCTTCAGCAATCCAGTTACCGGATTGCTGCTTGTGTGAAGCCGGATCTGGATGCGGTGAACGCAATTCTAGATTTAAGTGTGACCCTAGCCTAAGTCGTCAGTGCCCATACCCTGAGAATGCCCATAGACGTCATATAATAGTAAAGATCTTCATACACATTAGGCTATGTTCACACTGTGCATTTTTGATCGTATTTTTTGTGTTCAGTTATTGCATGGAAAATGGATCACTTCCTGTGATGCCCAGCAAAGTCACTAAGTTTTCAGAAATACTGTGCAGACGCTGCCTTTTTTATTGGTCCGTATTTGGGGCAGGAAACACATCCAGAACAAAAATGAGCATGTCAATTAGTGATCTGTTTTTTTCTCCTCCATTGTTTCTTTTGAAACTATTGTTAATGGATAAAAGCGCAGCACAAAAAATGGATCAAAAAAGGAAAACAGATCCAGTTTTGCTGCTGAAAATTCATGAAAAATGCAGCAAAAATAAAACGAATAAAAATGCACAGTGTGAACTTAGCTTAAAGGCCCCTGTTACACCTAGAGACATTCCAGCAATCCCGACAATGATACGACCTGGCAGGGATCACTGGAATGTCGCTAAGTGGTCACTGATGAGAGGCCATACAGGCAGATCTACTCACTGGTGCGGTGACCTGGGATCTGTCACTGTCGCATGGAGATCGTTGGACATGTACCTCGTCACACACACCAATACAGCATGCCCAGCCGGACACCAACGATGAAAAAATGGTCCAGGCCATTCCGTAATGATCGGCGATGTCACAGCGGGGGGCGGCCCGCTGCTACATGTCACACGCAGCGATATCGCTGGCGAGGTCGCCGCAACGTCAAGTCGTTAGCGATATCTCTATGTGTAACGGGGCCTTAAACTAAAGTTGGCTAAATAAACCGATATTGACAGATTCCACTGACAATCTAATGTGTACGGGGGATCTGAGGATAGGGGATAACTTTCCAACTTGAGATAACCCCTTTAAAGGAGCTTTAACAATACAGCAAAAAATGGGAAACTGATTTTTCTAAACGGTTAGTAAATCACACAATGTACAAGCCACCAAATCATTCATTGGGTGAGATGGCTTTTAAGTTGAGTAAAAGGGAATCTGTCATTTCAAAATGACAATTTAACTCCATTAATATTTATATGATGGACATAGTCCTGCAGAATTAATACCAGGCACATAGAGCATAGCTTAAAGGTAACCTGTTATGTCCTTTATTGATATTAAACTGCCCCCACTGTCTTGTTAGTGAGGCAGTGTGCATCACTAACATGCTTTTATCAAATTGAAGTTCCTTGCATTTATCTTCAAAATATTAGCACGTCCCCCTTATTGGATTGATTGCTGTGACTGGTCCGACATCACAGCAATCTCCTATTAATACCAGCCAGTGCACTGACCATCAAGTTTCTGGGCACCCCCTCATTCTTCATACTGTGTCCCCCTCATTCTGCATACTGCACCCCCTCATTCTGCATACTGCACCACCCTCATTCTTCATACTGTGTCCCCCTCATTCTGCATACTGCACCCCTCCCTCATTTTGCATATGTGCTCCCCTCATTCTACATACTGCACTCCCTCATTCTTAATACTGCACCCCCCATCATTATGCATACTGCACTCTTTCATTATGCTTACTGCAACACCCATCACTCTGAATACTGCACCCCTCCTCATTTTGCATACTGCACCCCCCTCATTCTGCATACTGCACCCCCTCATTTTGCATACTGTTCCCTCCTCATTTTGCATACTGTGTCCCCCTCATTCTACATACTGAACTCCCCTCATTCTTCATACTGCACCACCCATCATTATGCATACTGCACCCCCTCATTCTGCATACTGCACCCCCTAATTCTGCATACTGCACCCCCTCATTCTACATACTGCACTCCCTTCATTCTGCATACTGCACCCTCCTTATTCTGCATACTGCACCCCTCATTCTGCATACTGCACCCCCTCATTCAGCATACTGTATCCCTCCTCATTCTACATACTGCGCCCCCCCCTCTCATTTTGCATACTGCGGCATGTTGTAGAGACACAGGCAGTGTGATTACACCTCATCACGCTTCTGCGACCTCTGGAGCACTGAGAGCTGCACATTGGAGCAGGGAGCTGATTGGAGCTTCACAGACCCTGAGATGTCTGGCGCACTCAGAGCTTCATTTGGATCCGTGTCCTATAGAAGTGAATAATAATGAATGCGACGCTTCCCTCCCTCCTCCAAAAATATGCCACATTTGATAAAAAGTTTGGAGGAGGGAGGAGGATTTAAAAATTTTTTTACTTTTCTTTATTCTAAATCCAAATGTCGTGCCCTGGAACTTGCTGCCCTAGGCACTAGACCTCCGGTGCCTAGTGGCAAATGCGGTCCTGGTCTGCGGAGCTTACAATTCTTTTAACACTTCTCAGATATTTCCTAAATCTTTTAGGAAAAAAATCGTGTTTAAGGCTGGGGTCACAGTTGCATTTTTCACAAGCGTTTTTGGAGTCCTGCGTTTTCAAAAACGCATGTAAAAAACGCATGCCCTAATAGCAAAAAAGCATGTGTGACAGTACCATGCGTATTTGGTGCATTTCCAAAAACGCATGCGTTTTTTAATAAGGGGCCTTATGGGAAATGCATGCAAAAACGCATGTACAATTAGTGCCATTCAAAAACGCATGCGTTTTCCATAGGAGCTCATGTTATAAAAACGCATGCGTTTTTCAAAACGCACCAAAAAATAGTACATGCACTATTTTTGGGTGCAGATTTAAAAACGCAGCCAAAAACGCAGGGAGCCATCACACACCTTAAAAAACTCATGCTGACATAACAAAACGCATGTTAAAAATGAGTTTTTAAAAGGCACTAAAAAAACGCATGTCAACTGTGACCCCAGCCTAATTCCATATAGTTGAGTATATGGCTTTAAATTGTTAAAATAGTTATAGTCATCTAAGTAGACAATTTAAAAGAACATCTTCCAATTAAGCATATGTTTTACTATGTTTTGTTATGTTTTCTCATTTTTTTACTTTACCATTTTGACTCTGGACAATTTCTCTTATCTTTGGCCACATATCTAAGGCTGGGGTCACAGTTGACATGAGTTTTTTTTAGTGATTTAACAAAACTCATGCGTTTTTTCATGTCAGCATGAGTTTTTTAAGATGTGTCATGGCTCCCTGCGTTTTTGGCTGCGTTTTTAAATCTGCACCAAAAAATAGTGCATGTACTATTTTTTGGTGTGTTTTGAAAAACGCATGCGTTTTTATAACATGAGCTCCTATGGAAAACGCATGCGTTTTTGAATGGCACTAATTGTACATGCGTTTTTGCATGCATTTTCCATAGGGGCCCATGTTATAAAAACGCATGCGTTTTCTACAAAACCGCTTGCGTTTTTATAACATGGGCCCCTATGGAAAACGCATGCAAAAACGCATGTACAATTAGTACCTTTTAGTGCCATTCAAAAACGCATGCGTTTTCCATAGGAGCCCATGTTAAAAAAACGCATGCGTTTTTGAATGGCACTAATTGTACATGCGTTTTTGCATACGTTTCCCATAAGGCCCCATATTAAAAAATGCATGCGTTTTTGGAAATGCACCAAAAAACGCATGGTACTGTCACACATGCGTTTTTGCTATTAGGGCATGCGTTTTTTAACATGGGGGCCTATGGGTGTGTTTTTACATGCGTTTTTGAAAACGCAGGTCTCCAAAAACGCTTGTAAAAAATGCTACTGTGACCCTAGCCTAAATCTAATTTTATACACAACAATAACACAATTATCATAGCTGTACCTTTCCTTAGTATGATAACAATACTACAATACTTGACATTGTTCTATGATCTTATTATAACTTTTTGGTACGATCCCTACCGATTACTAAAACGAAGGAGCAGAAATGATAAAGACAGAGCTGCTTTACTTTAAGGCTGAAGACGTGCATTATTTACAGGCGTTAGCCTATGACTATTTTATTATTTTTTACAATTGGCCTAAGAACTAACAGGCAGTAGTTGCTAACTACCTGCCTATTCTAACCAGTGTCAGCTCAGGCTCTTCCTCTTCTGGACTGTTCTGTCGACAGGTTATGACTGCTGATGTCATGCCAATTGACTATAGCAAACAATGTAAAATAGTCCCAGGTAGCCCATTAAAGTCTGTGAGCACGTCATCAGATTTAGATGAGAAGCACAATGCTGAGCTCTTTTCTGCTTCATTCTAGTTAAGGTGTACACCCCACCTTTAAGAACTTCTGACATATCCCTATGAAATGTCATGCATCCTTGTTTCTGTGATTGTCATAGATGTATTACATTGCAAATTTCATTATGACTGGGACCAATATAAGTAATTGACTTCATTGACCTTGATTGGCAGACCACTAGAATATTTCACAAGTCTAGAAATGTATTGCAGTATGTGTTATGTTTCATATCATTGGACATCTTTCTAAATAATATATCTAGAGGGTTGAGAATGCGCACATAGGGTCTTATCCTTTATAGGCAGGTAAATGTGAAAAAATCAGATTTGCTCACCTGGTCAGGTTGTGTAGCACACAACCAGCGTAATCGCTCGAACAATGCAGCTGCTGCAGGGACTGTACTTCCACGAGGTGCGGTGCTGTGATCAGGTATTTTGGACGAAGTACCTTAATGTCCGCGCTGCTGCCAGAGAGGAACATACACCAACGACACTGGGACGTCTGAGTACTGGTAGTAGAGGTTTATTTCCAACGCGTTTCGGAGCCACGTACCGAGCTCCTTCCTCAGGGAACATCCAGTGTCGTTGGTGTATGTTCCTCTCTGGCAGCAGCGCGGACATTAAGGTACTTCGTCCAAAATACCTGATCTTTCTAAATAAAACCAGGTTTCATTTTGTGTTGTTTTCTACCACTTTCTAAAGAAAAACCTATTATAAGAAGTGTGGCTGTAACAGACATTCAGAATACATATTAGACTGTCAGTCATACATTTACAACCAGAAGAGTAGCCAATACAGACCAAAAAGGGCCCCTATGTAAGTACATAGCAAATTACATGAGCCACCTTTATGTACCTGTGACCAGAGTGTATTGCTTTAGGGGTTTTAAGATGGGCCCATTTATATTTTGAACCCCTTTTTACACAGGCTGCAACATTGGCATATCCGCCCATGATCCAGAATACAATTATGTAAATGAGACTTTTTATTGCAGAAAAACAGTAGAAAAATAGTGAAAACATGTTTTAAAAAGTTTTTCTATGGTTTCCACAAACTTTGTAAAAACATTTGCTAAACTGTCTGTAACTGTGACACTGATCATGTTATTGCACAGAGACACATTTCAACTGAATGCTTTGCGGCTTTTCCAGTCTTCACTCTTTGAGGAACCCGACAGTTACTTCCCCAGGGATGTTTTTTGGATGAAGTCCCACTGAATGTGGGATGAAGGAATGTTATATTGACCCAGGAATGCCAGCAAACAGCTTGCAAATACAAGCGGCATCCACCCTTGTCTGCCTCCTGAGGCCCTGCTTAACAGCTAAGGCTAACAGTTGAACATAGCTGCCCCCTAGCAGGATGGATTGGGAAATGGCTTATTCCACACATTCAAGATTAGGTGATGGAGATAATTTCAAAAGCTAAACTTATATGCATAGCCAAATCATTCTATTTCCTTTACCATGATCGTCACTGACGCGTCACAGGATCTATGAAGATTTTTCAATAAAATATAATAGATCAGAGCTTTTGCATTGGGCATCAAATATTCTGGGTAGGAAGAGTGGTTAACTGGAACTTAGTATCAGCTGATGTCTCTAGATAATTATTGTTAATGACCAAGATAAATATTTTAGATGGTGATTACTACAATGAGTAAATGACAGCGACAGCTAATGAAGAAATACAGAAAGTAGTATATTGATTGTATATAAGGAGTCATAGTGATGTTAGGGTACTGCCCTGTGCAATGAATTGTATTTGCATTCATAGTATCATGTGTCTATAAAAATAAACGGTCTTTGTAGGTATCAATATATATTTTACATTTTCATATTTACAAACAGTTACCCAAAATATAATTCAATGTAGAAAATCTAAAACTGGTTTAAAAATCACCCAAAGCAATTCTGCTTCGGGAAGTGAGGGGTGCTGGTGATATTGCAATGATAGGTGCTGTCTAGCAAAACACAGAAGGAACAGGGGCACCAATGCTGCCGGCTTATCGGAGAGAATGCTCTGGAGCGACCGGTGTTCGGCCAGGTGGTGCCAGTCACTAGGCAACATAGAATATAGTCTTGAAATAAGGAAGATCTGTGTGACCCATGGAAGCGCACGCTGCGCAAAACGGTGCCGTCGTCACCTCAGCTATACACCCCCCCACCCTGCACCATGTGAATATTGCACCCTGAATAAAAGCACAGCAACAGACCGGTGAGTGCTGTCGTCCTTATTTCAAGACTATAGGTGCTGTCTAGGACATGCACACCTCCTGGCAGGCACATTTCAATGCCATCAGCGACTCACCTGCTGATGTGGAAGTGAATAGAGCACTCCTTTAATTTACGATAAGTTCATAGTAATAGCTGAAAATTATCTAAAGTATAGGTAGAATTTTATAGACTGACCATTCATTGCTTTGCCTAGTAGATGGCAAAAGGAAACACTTGACTTATTGAAGGGTCCAACAATGTTATTGGCATACTCTAATAAGTCTATTAATTACTCTATTATGTCCTGAAAACAGCTATGCTAAGATACTGAACTAACTGGGGAACTCACGATTCTCTACAGGCATGAAGGTAAATCTGTGTGTACAGTCATAAGAAAAAGTATGGCCAACCCTTGTAATGTTTTTTTTTAAATTTAGTTGAACATTTTAATATTCAATTCTAATTCAAATAAATATAGAGTAAATATAAGAAGAATTAATACATTTGCAATAATTTACTGAATAAAAACTTTGAGATATGTTTACGACGAATGCGCCATTTTCAAGAGCAGCTGTGAGCTGCTACTTTTATTGTGAGGGGCTCCTTACCCTGCTGAGAATACTGCTGACTCACCCCAGGGCCGTGGGGTACTTGATTCTGGGCGTTGATTCACGGGGAATGTCACGGGGGCCTGTGCCCGGTCCCATGGCCCTGGTGGTCGCTAAAAGTCAGTAAAAATAATAAAAATAAAAGAAGTTTAGATGGTTCTAGTATGGTTACTGGAGCTGCGGGTCAGACCTCCGGGGTGATGATAGGGCAGCCAGATGGTTACATTCCCCATAGGTGGAGCGGGATCCCCGGGGCAGTTAAAGTAGTTTCTACACAGGGAGGCAGCTTACCACACGGCCTTTTTCTTTTACTTGTTCCTTCACTGCGCTCAACTGCTCCTCACAACCGTGCAGCGCCTCCATGCGCAGAGCCTCAAGCCAGCTCCCCTTTGGTCTTTGGTGGGCAACTTTCCTTTAGGTCCCCTGACGCTAATTTGGTGTGCCTTTTCGAGGTATATGCCAGGACTTTGGCCGCAGCTTCCAGAAGAAGCTCGGGGCCTTTTTTTTAATGGCTTGGGGTTAGACTCCCGCACCGTGTCCAGATCCGGTTCTCTGTACAGGACCAGACCCTTCTGGTTGGTAGTACCGGGTCCAGATTCAGGCACACCACAACTCTTGGTGCCCCTAGGATCTCTTTCAGTCACGACCACCTTCCCCTGCATCGTCTCTCTCTCTTCTCACTCACTAACTGCCAATCCACCCATACACTTTTTCTACTCATGTGACTCCTCCCACGAGACTCTTCCCTGCAGCAGGTTCACGCACAGTCCTCTAATCTAGTACTCTTTTGTGTGCATAAATGGGTGTTGTGAGGGTCCCTGTTTATCATCCCCGTTCCCTTAGTCACAGGAATACCACACACTCTTATTTGGGTGCAGTACACTCCATGGCGTCCCGACCAGTGGGGTGCCACACCAGCCCTCCTCTGCCTAGTTTTACCTATTAAATATAGGGTGGAGCCCACATATTTTTTTTTTGCCAGCCAAGGTAAAATTACGCAGCTGAGGGTGGCAGCTCGCAGTTGTCCGCTTTTACTGTGCTAGACTGAAAAATACTGCGAAGTCCCACACGTTTTTTAAATAATTTATAGCACGTTCCTCACAGAGGAAAAACTCGCAGATGTGCATGCCAGTATAGTTTAACATGGTTGCGAGTGCAATTTGATGTTTTATCGGATTGCACTCACAGATCATTTCTGCAGGTGTTAATGCACCCTAAGGGTGTGCATATTTATGCAACCAAATTAATTCAGTTCTTTATTTTTCCCTTGCCATCAGAAAAATATTCAGTTTGTTTCTCCAATAGATTTGTACAGTTTATAGGTGACATTAAAGATAGACAAAGTTCTTAAATAATTCTTCTTGGTATTATGTTTTTACATGATGAAAACCTGGCATTTATCGGGGGATGTATATTTTTTATATCCACTGTATGTATTAAATATTTTAAAAAATCTAAAAGTATACCAGCTGCTTTGAAAAATGTTATTTATTTTCCTTAAAATGGCAAGATTATGGTGATGGCTGATGAGGATGCAATGTCTCTATTAGTCCCCAATAATTGCTATAATGATTGGATGCTGACACATATGTCAGAGTTCTGGTCCTTTCCTTTCTATGTTTGCATATCTTTCCCTGAAAAACACATAATTATCTTTAATAAGACAGAGAGATGTGCACATCACACACTAAGATCACTTTAATAACCATTAAAACTGTTTTTGCCTGCTGTTAACTTAATTAAAAATAATTAGGCCAGACCACGGTAGGAATATGTGCCCAGTGTTTTGATATCATCTTCTCACCTCTGCTTTTATATAACATATGACATTCTTGCTTCTTGCTTCATTAATACTCAATTTTCATTAATACTGATGGATATTTAACAGATCCTCATAGAGTCCATAAATTAATTTGGATATGAAACCTCTACAGTGTTCTCCTGTATTCTGCTCATTAAATTAATGCCATGAGCTTAAATATTGAGCATTAATAGGAATAATACATGAGCTAAATGAGGTGTCTTTTCATTGCTAAGTGACACCATGTCATCTATGATTATAGGAGAAGGTTTGAAAAAGATAAAAGTGGAGAATTACCTCTTGTGTATACTAGTAGGAGCTGATGGACTCTGAGCAGATGGAGAGATTGATTAGTCTGCTAAATGTCACAGAAGTGTCACAGAAGGTGATGCAAAGAGAGAGATAAAGAAAACATAACATACCATTTCAGGGTAAACTTTGCTATTTGGTGGTATGACTAAAGCCATACCCCACACACATTGGAAGAAATATTGGCCAATATTGAAGGGTTCAGCTGACACTCTTTTGTGTTTTGGGGAACCATAAAACTGAATGTCTGGAGTTAAAGGTGAAATATATTTGTACCGTTTTAGCCAGTAGATGTGAAAATATTTAAATCTGAGAGTCCTCAGTGGTTGATATCTTTTAATGGCTAACTGAAAAGATGGTTAAGGAACCAGTACATCTGGACATTAAAGTAGGCTGTCTCATAGAGAACACAGACGCGCTTGGCCAAATGTGCACTCCTGTGCAATGAGAAAGCCAGCCACAATGTCGTCGGCCAAACTATCGCTGAACCAACATTTGGCCAAGAATTATCTAATGTGTATAGCAGGCTTAAAGGTTGACTGTGACCATTTTAGGAGACTCTCTACAATGATTAAACAATCTAAATTTAAAGGGGAATGGACCTCAAACATTTTTTGCAATTTAAAACAACAAAATCAGATAGTATTCAAATTCCCCAGGTCCAGGGCTGGCTCTCCACAGTTGCTGGAGTCTCAATAAATAATTTTGATTGGAAAAACTGCGGAGACGGCGGACGACAGCCTACCGTTTCACGGTAACTACCGCTTCCATGGGTCCTGGGGTCACCAGGGCCAGTGGAAGCGGCAGTTACCGCGAAACGGCAGGCCGTCGTCCACCGTCTACTCACCCCCTCCCCTGCTCAAAACCGCACTGAAATGAATATTGACTTGTGAATAAAAGCACAAAGATCATCTCCAGTGAGTGCCGCAGTTTTTCTTCTAATTGTGGACATTATATATTATGCTTTGGCAACATATTCTGTGGCTCTTTATACACATTGTCATCACTTTCCCATTGCAGTTCACAATTTCAATTACTTATCAGTATGTCTTTGGAGTGTGGGAGGTGGGGTCAGGGCACTTATGTATAGTCACAGAATAGTATACATCTCAACTAATGATGCACAAACCCACTGATGTTCCAGTTCGGCAGACCCAACCAGGCCTTTCTTTAAGTTTGAGTTCAGGACCGAATGTGATTCGAAAGTGAGTCTGAACCCCGAACTTGGACTTTAAAGTTATAAGATGGTGGCTGGGGGGCTGTAAAAAGAAAGTAGTGATCAAACAATCAGCGTTAGGCTATGGGCCGACTGAGCGATTATGCAGCTGCATTTTTGCTGAGTTTTCAGGTGCACAAACGCAGCTGTGTTTTGAAAAATGCACCAAAAATGCATTGCGTTTCTGGTGCGTTTTTGCTGTGTTTGTGCTGTATTTTTAGAACTGTGTTTTCTGGGTGATTAGAATGGCTGTCAATTGGAAAATGCAGCCCAAAAATGCCCAAGTTAACTGACATGGTCATTTTTGAGTGCATGCATTTTCTGCAGCAAAAACACACTACCTAAAAACGCACATGTGAGCACAGGTTTTTAAAATCACATAGACTTAAATGATAATGCTGTTGGTGATGCATTTTTTTGAGTAAATCTTTGTTTATTAATGAATATAGAGAACAAGTAAATCAATATACAATATATCAATTTTTGCATAGGAGTTACATTTGTATACAGTAACAGAATAGAGTATCTAACGTCCTACTACTTTCTTAATTCTGATATCATTAAAGATATCTTTTACTATAGAGAACTAAAACATGGAAAAATAAAACATGTAGGAGAAGATCATCAATTCCCCTACAAACAATTATATACAGTGGGTGCCATCAAGAATTACAGAGTTTAAACTTGAGTAATCAATAATAATATGTCTGGCAAACAGGCAAGGTACCCCATAAGAGGATCATTAGTGGGCCAGAAAGAAATATGTCTCCTCAAATGTGCTGCAAAGAAAAAAAAAAGCAAAGTATATGCTAGTAGTAGAACAATTAAACACAAAACTGAAGGTTTAGTAAAGAGAAGAAAGAGAAGGAAAAAGGAAAAAATAAGGAAAAAAGGTAGAATAAAAGGGAGGTGTCGGGGGGTGGGAGAGAGAGTAAGGGAATGTGGGTGAGGAGAAGGTCTTTAGTCAGAACAACTGTGACATCCCCTCTGTTAAATCTAGTCCCATTCTCTCATGTAAATAAATCCTGGAATTTGGAAGAATCATGAAACATAATCCATTCAGACCATATCAGGTTAAACCTATCCAAGGATTCCGTCTCTTTAGCATTCAGCTCTTCCATGCAATAGATATTAATCATCACCACATACCACTCACAAATAGAGGGTGTTTCTGGCGATTTCCAAAGCCTCGGAATGACAGTGCGGGCTGCCGAGACACAAAAACGTAGGATGTCTTTCTTGTTTCGGCTAATGGAGCCTGGTAAGACAGATAGGAGTGCTATCTCAGGGGACTCAGTAACAACAGAACCCGTAATTAGAGTTTAGTTCCTGAAGACTTTGTCCCAAAAACTACGTACCTTCACACAATCCCACCAGATATGTAACATTTTACCGATCGCTGCCTCACATCGCCAATATCCGTTGGAGACCAAGGGGGAAATCTTCCGGAGTCTGTCTGGGCAGAGATACCATCTAATAAGAATTTTTTAATTCCTTTCTTGTGCTAAGCATGGTGATGCCATTGCATGAGAATAGTGGAAACTCACTTGCCATTCAACACTTGTAAGTTCCCTGCCTAAGTCCCGCTCCCAAGCCAATTGAAAGGAGTGCTTCCTTTTCTGTCTTTCTAACAAAACAACCCGGTAAACCTCAGATATAGCATGGTCAGGTGGGGATTCATTGAGAAAAACTTTTTCCATAGAGGCAGGAAGCAGCCGGACTCTGCATGGAAGGGTTGCCGACGAAAGAAAAGAGTGAAGTTGAGCATACTCAAGCCAATTCAATTGAGTTGCCGGAGTCCTCTCCTTGAGACATACAAAAGAGGGTATAACACCTTCCTCTACTATCTGTCCAAGCCTAACATCCCGCACAATCGCCCAACCCAGGAACGATCGCCTATGCATGCCAGGAGGGAAAGTAGGAATAAAAAAAAGAGGAGTCAGAGGGCTAAGCGTCTCTTCATCAATTGAAGACTTTCGCATGGTATGCCACAACTTCAAGGTAGACAGGGTAAATTCTGAATCTGAACCCAACATTTTAGTATCTAGTAGGTCTATCCAAGGTAAATAATGTAGAGGCACCGACACACCCTCTTGTTCTGTCGTCACCCATTTCTTAATGGTGGATTTATATTGCCAATCTATAAGCCGAACAAATGTTGAACATATGCTTTGAAGTCAGGTAGACCTGTGCCTCCACATTCTCTCGGAGCCATTAAGACCCTCAGCTTCACTCTTGGACGAAGACCGCTCCAAATAAACCTTGTCATGACCGAATTAAGTTTGGAAAAAAAACTGGAAAACACACTGGTATCGTCTGAAAAATATAAAGAAAGCGTGGGAGAATATCCATACAAAAAACATTGATCCTCCCCCACCATGTCAATTTTAAGATTCTGTACAAAGCCAGCTGCTTCTCCACCCTCGACAGAAGAGATAGATGATTATGAAAACAAACTTTAGTCAGATCTCCTGGGATATATATCCCCAAATATTTAATGGATTCATTTTTCCATTGAAAAGGGAAATTAGTTCTGAGCTGTGAGACCTCTCCAGGTGAAAGAGACACATTCATAGCTTCGGATTTTGAGTAATTAACTTTAAAATAGTTCAGAGACCCAAATGTTTCAAAATCCTTCAGAATATTTGGGAAAGAGACATAAGGCCTGGAAACATATAACAAGAGGTCATCAGCAGCGCCCCCCTCATGAAATCCCAGTGGCCTTTTCGGCATCCACTGACAACAAGCTAACCGGTAAATTCCTGGTTTTAGCCTTATTGATCAAAAACAATGTTTTAATTGTGTTGTCTCTAGTCTCCCGGCCCCTGACAAAGCCCACCTGGTTCAATCTTGGAAAATATCTTAATATCTACGTTTAACAGAGAAATGGGTCTGTGATTAGAAGCCAAAGTGTGATCTCTCCCAGGTTTGGGGAGGATACTAATATGGTGCTTCTAACGACTTGGTACTCAAGATAAATTCACATCTTGTGAGATGAGTCGTAATTAAAAGGTGAGCAGCCATTTGATAGTATCCAACTTGCTTAGTAACTGTAACATACTTCATAAGAATATAAACAGATGGTGATGGACCAACTGCGTCTGTGGCACTTTGAATGAGTGGCGGTAGTTTTAATAGCTTAAAGTTCGACTGTCTCACATATCAGATTGTAAAGTTACTCCTCTCGCTAAGGCGTGAAGAGCATCTAGTAACCCTAGTACCATAGTTTTGGTCGACGGAGGTTTTTGCGCCATCTAGTTGGGCATTGTTCAGGCGTTCTCCAAGGTTTCCTTTGCACCGGAGGCTGCTCATACCTCACTCGCAGGGGCGCGAGGAACCAAGTCTATTCCTCAAATAAGAGGAGATTAGAGTAATTTGTGTGAGCGCTGGGGAATCAACCGGCACCAAGGCTTTTATGAATAGTTACCTCTCGGCTTTATTTGTACAATAAGCGTAGAGCGTAGAAACGCGTTGTGGCCTAAAGGACCCTGCCTTTTTACTGTACAAATAAAGCCGAGAGGTAACCATTCATAATAGCCTTGGTGCCGGTTGATTCCCCAGCGCTCACACAAATACCTATTACTCTTTTGAAATACATCCAAGGTCATACGTGATAGTGTCTGTTTGTGCGCAGTTTCTAATTTACCCAAATAAATAATTAATTAACTCATTCCTGGCTTTTTTGAGACGAGACCCATGCTTGATTAGGGTTCCCCTTAGTATACATTTTAAGGCCTCCCATTTAAAAGGTTGTGCTGTATTAACATCTGCATGCAAATGTGCAAAATCCGCGATATCCTCCTTTAATTCCTTGAGGCATAAATTATCCTTTATGAGGTGACCATTGAGCCTCCATGTCCACGATTTGTGGAGTGTATCTGGTAGTGCCAAGGATAGGAATATGGGCGCATGGTCAGAGAGTAGGATATCACCAATTTTGGTAACAGGATTCTATCCTAATGCTGCATGGCTAAGTTAAAAAAAATCAATGCGACTATAAGGGTACCTTTACACGCTGCCACAGGAAGGCAGCAACTGCCAGGCACTGGGGACAATTGTGCCTGTTGCCATGAAATTGCTACGAAATGGCGCCGTGTAAATAGTTGTAAAAAGTTGTAGTCTGTAACCACGCCAAAAAAACAACAACTCAGTGTGAACCTACCTTTAGGCTAAATTCTATTAAATGGTGCAGGTTGGCATTAATCCATTGTGATTGAATTATATTGTAGTTACAGCAATACTTCCAAACCTTTAAAAGTCTTTTTGGAACAGTGCAAGTACCACAATAGGCATAGCTTTAAACCTCGGGGGCAATATAGGTTGAGAACTTAGGATATACTACAAATGGCAATGTAAATTATTACATACGGTATTATGCTCTGTACGTGGATCATTTATCAATATACTAAATTAAATCTAAACAATCATTTTAGCAGTATAAGGGATCATGTTAGCACATATTCTTATATGTAGGGCGACTTTTACACAGAATTTCTGCCCACAATGGACACTGATTTACCATATAGCATGTGGATCTGCACATAAAACACATCATTTTAGGCTGAAGTCCCACAAGCGTATGGCATCCAATGTGATATGCTTATGACACTTGACTCAGACTCTGCTGTGAACATGAGCCTCATGCTATAAGATCACAGGTAGAGAGACGATGGAGAGATTAATCTCCCTATCGTCTCCATTGCCGGTCTCTGTATATATCACACTGCACTCGGATGACATTAGTGCAGTCCGATGTTTGTCACTATACAGGTGGGAACATGCTACTGACCAACAATGATATTTATGCTTGCTTAAAGATGTGATTAGGCAACAAACAAGTTTGTATGTGGTTCGCTCTTGTACAGTTGACTGACTACATCTTTAATTAGTGACTTAATTATAAGACATATCCATTCATTTCTGTATTATTTATTATTATTAGGTATTTATATAGCGCTATTAGGATACATGGCGCTGTACAAGTTAGAGGGTTGACAAAGACAGGTGGTCGAAAAATGACTGCAAATCGACTAATCAATCATACGGGTACAATAGGGCCGGGGAACCTGTCCGCGAGGGCTCACACAATACAACAGTGCATTCCCTAGGAACACCAGTGCCCATAACATACTCTATCAGCCAACATGTAACAATTAAGAAAATGCAAGAGGATCTTTTCTGATTAAACCTAAAACTCAATAATGTCATGTCAGTAGGTTTGTAAAGTATACAAGATTCTTCCCATCACACATACATACCGTACTAACCTCACTCATGATGGCTTGTTCCGCAAGGCTCTGGTCATCTTATTCAGCAGCAGGTGACTTTATTCTGTTAGGATACTGAGAGCACATGTACAGCCTCAACTCTCCAGAATTCCTGGGGAACATTTGTTCTTCTATCCACAATATACCACTAACTCACTATTCAATATTATTGAGACTCTGAATACAGTGGGATTTAATTTCAGGGCTCTAAACCTGTTAGACCAGTCCCACACACAAGCCGCCTTTCATTAAGAAAAGCACAGTGACTTAAATTACAGTGGGATGTTCAGTAGCGGTTTCCCACCACTTTTTTCTGGTATTGCCTGGAGGACAAAGAGCATTGTGTTCATTTGGTTTACAGTTATAGGACATTTTACTGTTCACTGATATACATTTAGAGATGCATAGGATCCAATTTACATTGCATTTGCTCCAACATTTTGCCAAGAATTTGAGAGGGTTAATATGTCTGATGTAATTATGCTAGGTGACTGAGAAACAGTATTTAATCCTATATGTGCATTTTGTATTGATATGTACTGCCTTTTTATTATGTTGAAGTCATTTTTTATTCTTTGTTAAAGTGTGTATAGAGCCACTTGGCTAGCAAGACTATAATTTGGGCCAAAATATTATCACAAATTTCTGAACAAACAGATTATAAAAATTTTGTAAAGCCTATGGAAAATGAAGACATTTTGTAATTTACTTGCTGTTAAAATTCTGCCCTGATAGTGAGCTGTTATATGTGGTGATGTGACCTTAGGCTCCTTACCTGCTATTCACTATCCAAAGAACAGAGAATAGATATTTCAAGTCTGTGCTTTGAATAGAATGTAGCCTGTCAGACAAGCACAGCTCTACATGCAGGGGGCAGGACTCAGCCAGCAGCTCTAAATGGTTATGTCATTGAGGTGTGGCCTGTGATCCTCCACGAGTTGTGAGTGACAATGTGTATGGAGAGAGAGAGAAAGAGCATAGCTGCAGTACAGGCTGTAGTGAACAGTAAGCTTATCAACAAGTGGTCAGTGGGAGTGGTGCTGGGCATTCCTGTGTACTAATTTAAATTAGCATAAATAAATATATGTCTTATTGCACAAACTATATATGCAAAGTATACTGAGCTTGTGTGGTTCCAGTGTCAGCCCCTGTAGCATTATTGACTGCTGGAATATCAAGATATGTGCATGTTATGAATGTTAGGAGGAACATTTATTTATCAATCTTGACACTTTATAGGAGTCTAGAATGGTGCTTTTAAGGCCGGCTTCACATCATGATTCTAAGCTGTCAGGTTGCGTCCAGTGTTTTGCAGGATGCAGCGGACACAACTTGACTGCATCGGAACCAGAGGGCAAATCTGGCCTCTGCTCCTGCTTTTTGCCGGCTTCGTTTCTGCCGCTGTCCAGTGGTGAAATATCAGTAAAGGAGCTGGCCACGGTGCTGAAATTTCAGCCGTGGAGCTCTGTCCATAGCACTGAATGAGCGTGGCTGCTTTTAACAGAACTGGTCCGATTTGTTGTCGGACCCAGGGCGATCCGGCACCCATAGACTCCCATGCTATGGGTGCCGGATTGGATCGGATCCAGGAGGATGCAAAAATCAGACAAAACCAGATCCTCCCAGAAAAGAACCAAACTGGAGGTCAAATAAGGCCCATCTGGCACAATAGGGAGTCATGGGGGTCAAATTCAGATCCGGGTCTGTCTGGTTCACACCGGACAGACCTGGACCCGAAAGAATGTGTTGTGAAGGCGGCCTAAGGTGTGAAGGCACTGAAGGTGGGAGTGAGATAACTCTGGCTTGAATACATCTCTGGCAGAGTAGACAGAGGGTGGTGCCTCTTGGGAAATGTAATCTAGAGGCATAGAAGTAAATAATAAAGCAAGGTCGTTGTTTTGATACTCCTTATAGGGGCAGCCATATAGTTTTTTTTTCTAGAAAAGCCCTTTAATTCAATGATTGTTTGGTTTTTTTTGAGGATGCATCTTTGCCTGATTGTATTGGAAATAAAGGAGTACGCATTATGTGTGGTAATTTAGGGTGCTGGCAGGGCCGCACCGTCCGTTGGACAGTGTGAGCCCTTACGCTCAGGCGGCAAGCTGGCAGGGGGAGCGGCTCAGTAGAAGGGGGCGGCGCCATATCGACACAGCTTCCCCATGTCATGGTGCCGGCGGCAAGGCGCAGGTAAGACCCTCAGAGCGGCGGCCCTCCACACCAGTGATAGGGGTGGCGGTGCTGGCTTCTGATAGCACCCCCCCCAGTCCTCACTCGCAGCTACAGGGGCGGCAGTGCTGAACTCTGACAGCACCCCCCTCCGGTCCTCTACTTGTGGCTCAGGCGGCAGGGGGGCCTGGTGCACCCCTGGGTGCTGGAAAACACAATTGATCTAATAAAATATTGGCATCAGCAAAAGACAAATTATCGGCATTGTTCATTGCATATGAACATATAACTAACATCATAAAGAAGTCTTAGTTGTACATAGTTTTAATACTTGCATCTTCTTAATAAAATGCCAAATAGTTTAGCAGTAATAGTTAAAAAAAACTTAAATATATTGTTCCAAGTGGCCCAGTCCAACATTTTAGCACTACTTTAGAAATACATACTTATAATAAAGTATAGGGATGATAGGGGGAACTGAATTACACTACATGATTCAGTTAAATGCATTGTAATACATGATTGCGGAATAAGAAATTTGTGTATTTTTATAAGGGCAAAAGTTTAGTTTGGTGCCCACTCCTATACACAGTGTGAGGAAAACTGGCTATACTGTACATAGCCGGTATGTATCGCACAGACTGAGATATGTTGCGATGTGAAACCAAACAGTCTGCCTGAGACTTGTAGTGCTATGAATCTTACTTTATTTTAAAGGGCAGGTTTCATAGGATGCTCAGAAGTGATGGGAGGGATTGAAGATCCCCATATAATTCCCATAGGCATGATTCATGGATAAAATGAGACTCCTGATGGATCACATGACTAGGATGTAAGCAAGGTCCTTCAACTTCCTATTTTAGTATGACATGTAAAACAAGCATGCCTGAGAGTGGAGCTGGCTAGAGCTCCTGGAAGTCCAGTTAGTAAAGAGGCCTGGTGGATCTGGGACTCACAGTGGCAAATATGGAGCAAATCCAAGGTCTGGGTGATCCCTTTGTGCAACCTTCTGGATGGCAAGACTGGCAGGACCCAGTCTGAATTTAGCTAAGCTGCTAGAGCAGGTAAAACCAGAGTGGGACATTGTGTGTGCTGACTAAGTTAAGTAATTGAACAATGTCTGATATCCGCAGTTGCAACAGACGGGAAGTCATAAACGTTTTCCTAATGTGTGCAGCATACCTGCTAAAGTAAGGACTGTATGTTATATACCTTTCATGTGAACTATGGTCACCGTTTCGGCTACATAACCAGAGTGGCAGGTTATGACTGTTAAATGAACCCAATGGACTTAACTTTTATAAGAAACTGTTGATGTGTGCTTGAATTGCGCAGTAAGCAAGTGTTCCCCAAAATGTTCAGTAAGCGCTACCTCACAACAGCTAAGTGGTGTAGTAGTCGTCATGTGATTCCTTATGTGTGAATTGCATACTTAGTCACTGCCAACTATCTGCTCTTCCTAATTCTCTCAATATTCAGTGAAAAACCTCATAGACAGGAAAATAAGCTAATCAGCACATAATCGTAAGTATGAAAATTGCATATGAGTGGTCATGTGATGATTCATTTCTTATAGGGCTGGCGAGTGCCGGACTTTTTTCAGAATCCCAGAGAAAAAGAATGCAGCAGCATACAGGATTATGATCATTTCATAATGGAAATATAAGATCCCTGTCATGGGTAATTTTATTGATTCTGCCGATCAGTACAGGTATCAGTCATGGGAGCCCCAATTGATCAGCAAGGTATCATCTATCCTGTGGATAAGTGATAACTTGTTTCCACTGAACAACCTCTCTAATGTTGATTAATACAGGAAGAAAACATGTTACAATAGGAATAGGATGATATCTGAATACTGAATAAACAGACATATGATGCACAAAAAACAGATTTTTTTATTTATTCATGCAAAAAGGAGGTGAAATTATATTGTCATTGTTTTAATTCAATTGATTGCATTTTTTATTATCCTGAATATTACCATAAAATGTGTCCTCCGGGAAGCGTGCACATTCAGTGCATTTTATGTTAACAATGATTATCCGTCTCCCTCTTACCTGCTTTAATCCGCAGCCAAGGATAGAAAGAGCCAAGGGCAAAGACAAGCGACTGACACTTTTGCAGATAATTGCTATTTGTAATTAATTTCTAAAACAATGTTTTTAATTTAAATGTTTCCTTGTATTTCATTGTATATACTGTATGCTGAAAATCTTGGTATACAAAGAAAGAGGCCTCTGTTTAGGTTTTGTATAGCCTTCTAATTCAATAGAAAAAAACACTGCTGTCTAATACTGAAATTCTGCTTTGTTTTTGTTCTCAGCAATGTTGTAGACAGGGGACACTGAATAAACTGTTCTGAAGTCATAAAGTTAAGGTGACAATGACACCATTTACAATTTATATAGCTTCATCTAGTATTTCTACAAATTGCACTTCAAAGTATTAATTTTAATAGCTCCTACATTAAATAATGCATTTTGGTATTAGCATTTTTGGCTTTTAAGGGGTAGTTTGGAGACAAAATAATTGTGACAACATGGACTCTTTCAGTGTAAGGCCTGGGTTAGGTTTCTTATTTAAGCCAGACCTATTAATCTTTTGCTTGTTATCTCATGTTTGCTAAGCCATTGTTTACTACCAAACAATGTAGAGGCCACGTCACACGCTCCAATTTAATGAACGATGTTGTTAGCGATCACATGCACGCGTGATCGTTAACAACATCATTCAGATCGCTGGTGAGCTGTCATACAGGCAGACTCACCAGCGATCCGGACCTGCGAGCAAGCTGGTATCCAAGGTAAACAGCGGGTAACTAAGCCCCGCCCAGCGTTTGGAAAGCCATAACCCAGGCCTAGGCACTCCGGCGCCAGCTGAAGAATCAGAACCTAGATTATATTACTATATGGACTTCAGCATCGAATGCTAGGATTTGACTGGGATATCAGAGACTACGTAATCAAGAAACCCAGGTTGGGACAAATTGGTCACCTGGTTACAGATTCAAGATCATCAGGAGGCTGATGTCCTGCACTCCATTCGGTGTGCCTGCTGATGTAGACGATGAGACAGGGAACTAGTTAATGTCTCCTGGTTCTCTTTTACCACCTGTGGATAGCCTAGGCCCACCCCCTTTCATGACATCACCTCATGGATTGCTCATCCCTGCTCACCCATGCACAAAACATGCTTCCATTTGCTATGATTAAGTACTATGTACCATTTGTGCATTTATTGTGGAGTGTTGCCCTAAAACATTGTGGTCCACCATGTCTACTGTAGTCATGGACCTCACACCGGGTCCGCATTCCGCCTCCCAGGATGCAAGCTGGAAGCTGCATCATCAGGTAGGCCAGGGAAACCGTCCTGTACATGTGCGTACCTATGATGCACCGGAAATGACATCACAATAGTGTGTAAGTCATCCCTCATCATTGCACATGTGCATATGATGTGCAGGAAGTGACGCTACGCATGCTATGTGAGCCACTCTGCTGGCACTGCGCATGCACGTACCCACGGCGCACCAGAAATGACATTGCAAATAATATGAGAGCCATTCCGCCGTCCCCTTCCTTATGCTGCAGGTCCTCACTCCTCCTCCAGGAGGTTCCACACTACAACAGCGCTACACCTCTTCTCAAACCCAGCTCTATAAAAAAACAGGGAGCGCAAAATATAGTTATGAGTGAGAGGGGATGAAATAAATATATATAGGGGGGAGAAATTATGCATTGATGTTCCTGGTAGACATCAAAGTTATAGACCAACCAATTTTGTCCATACATGTACAATAGTTTACTAATTATTATAAACCAGTCAGTTTAATAAGTACGGTACATACACAAGTGTTAGTTATTACAGACCACTGCATACTAGTAAGAAGATCTATCAGGAATTTCATCCTGGACGGGAGAAGAAGAGGAAAAAAAACACAGGAGGAAACTCCAATGTGAACCACCTTCAGCATGAAAAAAAGGGGCACCGGTTGGTCAGAAGCAAAAACTACAAAAGGACATACATTCAGGACATCAATAAAAAAAAGCTTCAAAAAGTCAAAAAAGCTTACCAAAAGTCAACTATCCATTGCACTCAGTAGGACACAGTAGGCCCAATGATAAAGGCAACTAAGTGCATTATACCAGTGCAACAATCACACTCAACCTGCCACAACGTGGGGGAGGTGATTGGTGGTATTTTTATATTTACACTGATAAGGTTTCCACAGGGCACCAGTCACACATGAAGACATGTTGCAAAGTGTCTGTTTGCAGCCTATTGATCATGCCACACAGTTAGATCAGGCAGGCTTACCCAGCACTATATTTATGCAACAAACTGGACAGATACCCACTAGGGGCCCCACTATGTCCTGCATAAAGATAAAAAAGTGCAAAAAATTGATGTATGAGAATGTGTGGTATTGGTGGATATTTTGGCCAAAATAACATAAGCTTGTAACTAGAGTTAAGGATTCACACTCTTACGAGTCCCTATAACTATACTCAGAAGAAAAAAGTACAAAAGGATATAAATTCAGAGCATCAATCAAAAAAAGCTTCAAAGCTTGCGTTAATGCTGCCATATCTTACTAGCTTACACATCTGCTTCAGACGTGTCTGCTTCTGTGTCTCACATAAGTGTCTCATAAAAGTGTCAAGATATGAAATAGACCAGAAATGATATGAAACACCTGGGCTCTATCATCTGCCATCTATCATAATCTATCTGCTGCACTCTGATCATCACCTAATCATCATGTCGATTCTGTGTCTCCCTACAGGTACGTTTGTGCTGATGCACCCAGCTTTGCTACTGATCTGATGTATTTTTCATGCTGAAAATATCTGTGGTACGTTTGACTGTATGCTGATGCGCCCAGCTTTGCTACTAATCTGATGTATTTTTCATGCTGAAAATATCTGTGGTATATTTGACTGTATGCTGATGCACCCAGCTTTGTTACTAATCTGATCTGTTTTTCATGCTGAAAGTATCTGTGGTACATTTAAAAGAGAGAGGGGAGGGGGACAAGAGGCGCAATAGTGCCCTTATCACTAGACACTAAGGTACAACGGTGAGAAAGCGTGATTCACTCACCTACTCCAGTTGTGCGACCCACAACTGGCTTATGTGCATGTAGGATAGTATCCTGATGGCTGCTGCTGGACCTCCACCGACTCCACGCACGTGGGTTAGACCAGAAATTTCAGGAAGAAAAGGTGTACTCCGGTCCGCGCTGCCAGAAACATCAAGGAAGACCCAAAACGAACAACTTCGTTTTGGGTCTTCCTTGATGTTTCTGGCAGCGCGGACCGGAGTACACCTTTTCTTCCTGAAATTTGTGGTACATTTGACTGTATACTGATGCACCCAGCTTTGCTACTGATCTGATGAACTTTTCATGCTGAAATATATCCCATTCTATTATGAATGTAACTCTCCATTCCACTGCCCCCCACATACTTCTGTTTTATGATCCTTTGTGTTAGCTGCCTGTGAGCCAACATTTGTCTCTGCCCTCATTGGTAATGGGCTAATGAACTCCAGTACCTTCCCCCTTCTTTCACACCTGAATTCACTTAATTGAGTATATCTTACAAACTTACACGTCTGATGTGAAAAAGACCAAAAAGTGACCGGAATTGATTGGGATAGACTAGAAGGTAATGGGATAGAGAGCCACTGAAAACAATGTGTACAATTCTTTTCGCTTTCAATCTTTGCTATGTCTATAATTTCACTGTTTCCTATGTGCTTTTGCCACCCACTTTCACCACCCCATCCCCCCTCCATCACCACTCATTCACATCAGCCCCTCTCTCCTTCCCTACCCAATGTACAGCTCCCATGCTATCTTCAGTTTACTTAAGAATCTCAGACCATCATATTCCAAAGTTTAGCATCATAATCCACGTCACAAATCCAAAATCTATTTGATTTCTCTTTTTGCTGCTGCTCCTGTCAGGTGATATCTCTCCCAACCCTGGTCCACCCTCTGCCAACCCTGGTCCACCCTCTGCCAAGTTCAACCCTTCTCCCACCTTACATAGAAACTCTATTAACCTTATTAACATTACCTGCACACCTTCATCTCCCTCTTTTAATTGTGCACTCTGGAATTCACACTAAGTATGCAACAAGCTTCCCTTTATCCACAATTACTTTCTTACCAACTCTCTTAATCTGCTGGCCCTCACAGAAACCTGAATCCAGGATTCAGACACTGCTTCCCTTGCTGCTATTTCTCATGGCAGCTTACATTTCTCCAATTTCCCAAGACCAGGGAACAGACATGGTGGTGGAGTCAGCCTACTCCTGTCCCCACAATGTACTTTCCGGTTCATTCCTCCAGCCCCATCACTCTCATTCCCCTCTTTTGAGGTCCACACCATTAGGCTCTTCCATCCCCTCCCCCTCAGAGTATCAGTAGTATACCGCCCGCCAGGTTTACGAACCCAGTTCCTTGATCATTTCTCTATGTGGCTGATGCACTTCATGTCCTCAGAATTACCAACCCTTATTCTGAGAGACTTTAACATCCCCATAAACAGCCTCACCTCCTCATCTGCATCCCACCTCCTATCTCTAACCACCTCTCCTGGCCTCTCACAGCTCTCAACCTTTGAGACACACAAAGATGGTAACACGCTTGACCTGGTCTTTACCCGCTCTGTTCAACCTCCTCCTTAGATAATTCACCTCTTCCTCTCTCTGACCACAACATTCTCTCCTTCACACTCACAAACCCTCTCCCACCACAGCACACCCCTCCCTATCAAACATTCAGAAATCTTCATGCCATCAACCATCAAACACTCACAGACTCTCTACACTCATCACTGTTCCCAATCTCCTCATTCTTCTGTCCTGATTTGGCAGTAAACCACTACAATGACACTCTCAGAAGCACCCTGGACCAAGTAGCACCCCTCACCCTCAGAACCTCCAAACATAGAATAAAACAGCCTTGGCTCACATCGCAAACTCGATTCCTCCAGGGATGCTCTAGGAGTGCTAAATGCCTATGGAGAAAAACTCGCTCCCAAGAAAACTTTATCCATTATAAATTCATGCTAAAAACCTACAACCCTTCACCTTGCCAAACAGACCTGCTTCCCCACCTGATCTCCTTACTATCCAACAATCAAAAAAACTCTTTGACACCTTTCACTCTCTCCTAAGTCCCAAAGTGCAGGCCCCCATCACTGGTCTCTGTGCTGATGACCTGACTTCTTACTTTATGGAGAAAATAGACAACATCCGCCAGGAAATCAGCTCCCAGCCTCCAAGCGCTGCTACTTCCATTCTTCCCCACATTTCCTCTAGCTCACTCTCCATATTTAACCCAGTCAAAGAAGAAGTCTCCTTTCTTCCTCTCATGCCACTACATGCACCACTGACCACATTCCCTCACTCCCTCACACCTAATCCATTCCCTCTTTCTGGTCATCACTACTCACCTAACCAAAATCTTCAATCTCTCCATCTCCTCTGGCATTTTACCCTCGTCCTTCAAACACTCTATCATTACTCCATTATTAATGAAATCTTCCCTTGATCCTTCCTGCACAAATAACTACAGACAAGTCTCCAATCTCCCCTTCATCTCTAAACTCTTGGAGCGCCTGGTCTACACCCGCCTTACCCGTTACCTCTCCACTGACTCTCTTCTAGATCCATTACAGTCTGGTTTCCGTCCCTACACTCTACAGAAACTACCCTCATCAAAGTGACCCAATGACCTTCTGACGGCAAAATGTAATGGTGACCACTCTCTGCTTATTCTTCTTGACTTCTCTGCAGCTTTTGACACAGTCGACCACCATCTCCTGCTCTCCATCACTCATAAAGGACACCGCTCTCTCCTGTTTCTCATCCTATCTTTCTGACTGCTCTTTCAGTGTATTATTCGCTGGCTCCACTTCCTCTCCTCTTCCTCTCACTATTGGGGTCCCTCAGGTTTGGGTCCTTGGCCCTCTTTTCTTCTCTCTCTACAATGCCCCGATTGGACAGACCATCAGCAGATTTGGCTTCCAGTACCATGTCTGTGCTGATGACACACAATTATACACTTCAGCCCCTGACCTTACCTCTGCGGTATTAAAGAACACCAATGACTGTCTAACTGCAGCTTCCAATATCATGTCTGTTCTCTATTTGTAAATCAACCTTTCCAAAACTGAACTTCTTTTGCTCCCACCCTCCACTAACCTCCCTAAATCTGACATCTCCCTCTTAGTCTGCGGCACCACGATGACGCCTACGCAGCAGGTTTGCTGTCTGGGTGTTATGTTTGAAACCGATCTCTCCTTCACCTCCTATATACAATCTCTTGTCTGCTCTTATCGCTTGCACCTGAAGAACATCTCTAGAGTCCACCCCTTTCTCACCATGGAAACAACAAAAACCCTCAACGTTGCCCTAACCCATTCCCGCCTTGACTACTGCAATTCTCAATTAATCGGCCTTCCCCTCACTAGACTTTCCCCTCTCCAGTTCATCCTTAATGCAGCAGCCAGGATCACCTATCTGGCCAATTGTTACTCAGATGCCTCCGCTCTGTGCCAGTCATTGCACTGACTGCCTATACAGTACAGGATTCAATTCAAATCGCTTATTCTCACCCACAAAGCTCTTCACAGTGCAGCACCTCCCTACATCTCCTCCCTCATCTCTGTCTATCACTCCACCCATTTTCTACGTTCTACAAATGACTTTCGACTAACATTTGCACTAATCCGAACCCCCCACACTCGGCCCCAAGACTTCTCCGGAGCTGCACCAATTCTCTGGAATGCTCTACCCCAAGAAATTAGGACTATCCACAATTTACATACCGGTAGCTTCAGACTCTCACTAAAAGCACATCTTTTTTAGGTGGCCTATCATGCTCCAAAATAGAAGTACAGGGGCTTATTACAGTGATAGTTCAGGCATTTTGAGGAAGTGGGGGATAGAAATAGTTACATGAATAGTCACCAAACAATCTGTGTAGAGCTTTTGCACTGTCTTCCGCATGACAGCGCAGGAGAACGCTGCGGATGACATTGAAATCTCTCCCGGTGGCCGCCACTGATCTACCGGGAGATCAGCTGGAGCAGCCACTGATGTCCCGGGCACGGCTCCCGCTAATCTCCCGGCAGTGTCGGCACGGGAGATTTGAAGAAACAGCTGATCTTACAGCTGTTTACATTTCCTACACCGACATCACCTCTTCGGTGTCTGCGTGGGAGATTTAAACAGCTGTAAGATCAGCTGTTTCTTCAAATATCCCGTGCCGACACCGCCGGGAGATCAGCAGTGGCCGGGAGGAGGAGATCGCTGCCGCTGATCTCCGCCTCTCGGCTGCCGCCGAGATACTGATTTGCTGGCCGGGCACCATACTGATGTGAACACATGTGGAGAATCTCTGCTGCGTTCACATCAGTATGACAGAGTTTTCAATGCGTTTGCATCAGCATGCCCTCCGCATGCAGACACAAACACAAATGTGAAACCGGCCTAAATTAGCCATCATGTGCAGGGAAAAATGCAGCCTCGGTATGCAAGCTTGCATTAAAGGCAGGGACACGACCTTTGATTTACCATTGCATCAAAGGTCGGGAGGGAACCCTTCATGAGAAAAAACGCTATTAATCTGCAGATAAATTGTTAATCTGCAACTTAATTGTGTTCTGGCACCTGCACATATAACCCCACTGCAGGGAAGCAATGTAATTTATTCTTCCCAGCAGTTTTCGGCTCCAAGTCATGGGAGTGGCGCCAGCATGGGTTCACTTACCGCTCAGTATACAGTGTGCAGCAGCTGTGACCTCAACACTGACTGATAATTCTCTCTAATATGGAGCCAGATGTCAGTCAGTGCTGGGAGCAGAGTTACAGCCGCCGCTCACTGTATACTGTACAGTGACTGGACCCATGTTGGCACCACAAGATGACGAGAATGTCAGCAGGTTAATAACATGTTTTCCTTTAATTATTAGGTTCCCTTTAGTTATAAAAATGCAAAAAAAGAGCAACAAACAACAGGTTGGAGCACCTAGAAAGCAGTTTATATCAATCTGCAATCTTCATTCCGTAACGTTTTCCGGAGTTCCTTTTTAACAATAGTAATACTCAAATAAATTTAATAAAATTTGTATCCAGCTAACCCTGATTCCTTGAACAATGCACAATTCAAGTGTTCTTGTGCAAATAGTGGTCCAGTGCAGGCAGCTCAATGCAATGATGTAAACATTGGGCACAGGTCTATAGAGCCCTGTGGATTACAAGACAGACAGTGGTAGATCAGGGAGCTCATGACTCTGTGCAGCACCACAGGCTTTAACTTTATTGGTGTCCCATGGTTATTGATACAGTTGAAAGTGGCACTTGTCTGGGAATTCAGGTGGCGCCTTAGGCTATGTGCCCACTGTGCGTTTGTGCTTTTATTTGCTGTGTTTTTGCAGTAAAAACACAGCACCCATAGCTTTAACATTAAAGTATATGTGGTTTTCCAAAAGCTGTGCCCACATGTGCATTTTGGGAGCTGTGCTGTGGGTGTGTGGGCTTATGTTGCAGAAATCCCCTGCATTTTTTAATGTCTCTGCAATGCCCGTTTTTGGGCTGCCTTTTCCCCATAAGCTACATTCTAATCCCCCTCAAAAATGCACCACAAATGGTTGGGTATTCCCTCCAATGCTCACCCTCCCCGGGGATCCCGCAGTGAGTGTCAGTGTATCTTCCGCTTTGCAGTGGCAGCAGTTGTGTTTATCGATCTTCCAGGACCTTTGCACCATGTGACTCCGCTTGTCATATGGTGCTCAGGATCTGGAAGATAGATAAACACAGCTGTTGCTGCATGGAGGAAGAATCACCGGGGATCACCGTGGCCTAGCCGGAGAGGGTGAGAAAGTGCCAGTGGGCCTGCCCGTGTCTGTTTGTCTGTGTGTGTCTGTATGTCTTTGTGTGTCCCCTTATTTGTGCTACATTTTTGTGCTGCATTTGTATGTCCACAAACGCAGCACAAACTCAATAGGTTTTTGTTTATAGACAGCTCTGTTTCTGTAACTGACAAACGCAGCACAAACACAACAGAAAAAAGTACGCACAGTGGGCACATAGCAAATATTGTATATTTAATCAAATAATGGGTACAAAGAAGTCATAGTTTATGGTATAGATGAGCACTTCAAATTGATTTGAAGCAAATCATGTTTTTGATGACTTTTACGAATTTGCTGAACCCCGTGAATTTGTGAATGGCTTGAATTGTTTAAACAAGCTGCCGCCTTTTTACATATTGCAGAATATTATACTAATTGTATAAGGATCACATACCATAGGGAGGGCTTCCACATATTGTCTTGCAAAATATTTTCTTATCTCTGATTATTAGAAATCCTAAGGATATGGCACTAAATTAATCAATAATAAACCATTTGTATAGAATGGGTTAAAGTTGCCATTTAATAACAAATCTGTCTCTCCAGAGTTATTTTTTACGACTGTATTTCTTAGGATACAAAAGATTGCAACATTTAGTTTAGAAATACTCGCCTGTGAGACAGTTAAATCAGGAGAAACTGCTGGTCTCCAAAGTGTTTGCTTGAGTTTCTCTAGAACAGATGTATGGCTCTATCCCAATAGGGACTAAGAAAACCAACAGAAACCACATTGAGACTCATCTCCGAGAAGTAAACATGACATAATATCCTACAACCAGAACATTAGAGTTTATTTTCCACAACACTCTAATGTCATTTTATATTTCCTATGCACAAGATATTACTTTTTAGTGTTAAATTAAAAGGAATGGAAGGAGACCTTACTCTGCATATTTATTGCAGCAGATGAATTCATAACTATGTGCATTTATTAACTGATGCTTCTCCTGCACTAGACATGAAAAAGCAATCATCTGACTGGTACATTTTATTTCTTCTTTCCACACTCATTTGATGTTAATGTAATTTGTTAAGGGATATAACAGACACTTCAACCTGAACTAGAAGTACCAGTAGAACAATAGCTGGTCTTATTTCTATCATGTACAGTTCAGATTTACCAATAGCTGCCCATAACAACCATTTATTCTTCTATGGAGAATGCTAGACCCTCCCCAGACGTCAGTAACAATCTGTAAATTCTTTAGGCAGGGTTCCCCATACAGGGATCTGGTCTTTCCTTTTGCCCCCCATGCTCGGTCTGTGTCTGCAGAGATGTTGGTAGCTGATGGAGTGAATGTAGGAAAAAGATCAACCCATCCTAGGTCAGAAGCATAAAATCAGTAACAAGGAGAGAATCAGATTTAGAGAAATCAATTGTGGATGGCTGGGTGAGCATCATGGTTTGTAGGCACAATAAACTGGCAGAGTGTTCAGGCAGTCGCACGCCATAGTCCAATGGGTGTCTTGGGAAGAATAGTCAAAGGAAAGGCAGAGACAGAACTCTTCAACAGGTGCATCAATGTAATATAGGACTTAAAGTGTATGGGGTGCAGGAAATAAAACAGGGTGACAGGTGCCCTGAATAGCCACTGAACCCATTCTTCTTGTAGTCAACTGACCAAAGTGGCAGCTCATGACAGAGATGCAGGGCTAAGCAAGTCTATAACAACAGCTTTTACTTAATGTGAGGCTAAGCAAGTCTATAACAACAGCTTTTACTTAATGCAGAGGCTAAGCAAGTCTATAACAACAGCTTTTACTTAATGCGGAGGCTAAGCAAGTCTATAACAACAGCTTTTACTTAATGCGGAGGCTAAGCAAGTCTATAACAACAGCTTTTACTTAATGCAGAGACTAAGCAAGTCTATAACAACAGCTTTTACTTAATGTGAGGCTAAGCAAGTCTATATCAACAGCTTTTACTTAATGCAGAGGCTAAGCAAGTCTATAACAACAGCTTTTACTTAATGCAGAGGCTAAGCAAGTCTATAACAACAGCTTTTACTTAATGCGGAGGCTAAGCAAGTCTATAACAACAGCTTTTACTTAATGCGAGGTTAAGCAAGTCTATAACAACAGCTTTTACTTAATGTGAGGCTAAGCAAGTCTATAACAACAGCTTTTACTTAATGTGAGGCTAAGCAAGTCTATAACAACAGCTTTTACTTAATGCAGAGGCTAAGCAAGTCTATAACAACAGATTTTACTTAATGCAGAGGCTAAGCAAGTCTATAACAACAGCTTTTACTTAATGCGAGGTTAAGCAAGTCTATATCAACAGCTTTTACTTAATGCAGAGGCTAAGCAAGTCTATATCAACAGCTTTTACTTAATGTGAGGCTAAGCAAGTCTATAACAACAGCGTTTACTTAATGTGAGGCTAAGCAAGTCTATAACAACAGCTTTTACTTAATGTGAGGCTAAGCAAGTCTATAACAACAGCTTTTACTTAATGTGAGGCTAAGCAAGTCTATAACAACAGCTTTTACTTAATGTGAGGCTAAGCAAGTCTATAACAACAGCCTTTACTTAATGCAGAGGCTAAGCAAGTCTATAACAACAGATTTTACTTAATGCAGAGGCTAAGCAAGTCTATAACAACAGCTTTTACTTAATGCGAGGTTAAGCAAGTCTATATCAACAGCGTTTACTTAATGCAGAGGCTAAGCAAGTCTATATCAACAGCTTTTACTTAATGTGAGGCTAAGCAAGTCTATAACAACAGCTTTTACTTAATGTGAGGCTAAGCAAGTCTATAACAACAGCTTTTACTTAATGTGAGGCTAAGCAAGTCTATAACAACAGCTTTTACTTAATGCACAGACTAAGCAAGTCTATAACAACAGCTTTTTCTTAACTTTTTAAGCAAACCTATAACAACATATGACAACAGCCTTTACTTAACTGTTTATTAAACAGGCAGTACATCAGGTATCTGAAATCCACATACTTTAGATAACCCCACATAAATAAAATATGCATTCAGCTGAGTTGAAGAATTATGGTCATCTGGCAAATATATTTTAGTTAACAATTATTTTATGTCCACTTGCGATTTCATGGAAAACGTTGGTATATGATACTGTGGGTATTTTAACCATAATTACTTAAAAAAGAAGAAGAGAAAGGGGAGCGCACTAAGGCGGTAAAATGAGGGACACCAGCACAATAACTATGGTGGTCTACTCACCTGATGAGGTTGTGATGTGTCACAACCAACATAAAGAGCCTGGCCGCTGCAGATCCCGTAGAAGAAACAGCGTTGCAAAGGAGAAAAAGATCGGGATTTATCCGCACTCGACCACAAGGAGATCCAGGATAGGAAAGACACAGTTTATTCACACACGGAACACACAAATTGCCGACGCGTTTCGTGGCCTCCTGGCCACTTTTTCTGGGTATAAAGTGAAGTTTGTGCCCTGAAGAAGTGGCCAGGAGGCCACGAAGCGCGTCGGCAATTTGTGTGTTCCGTGTGTGAATAAAGTGTGTCTTTCCTATCCTGGATCTCCTTGTGGTCGAGTGCGGATAAATCCCGATCTTTTTCTCCTTTGCAACCATAATTACTTAGAAGACGTATTTTGAGACGTTCTGTATGGTATATAATAAGGACTCAGTAGGTTACTACAAATTTGTTTTGAGCTAAACATGGGAGCGGGAGCTAAGGTATATCCTGGTATTCACCCTTTATAGAAAAGCAGACTATAATGCAACAGAAGGAAAGAAATGCCATGTAGAAAACCATTGCATGTATCATGAACAGTGAGGAATTGAACTGAATTCCTTGTCTGATGACATATAGGCTTTACACTCTTATGTGTTTACTCCAGCTTTGTACTTGCCTATAATATCTCTAAATTATATACTAGAGTTTACTTTGCGATGGCCATTGATATGTATTGGTAATATATCACAACATAAAAAGTAGTAGATGAATTTTATCCTCTGAATCTATTTTAGTCACAGAGCTTCTCTTTCGGCTGAAATGGACGAGAACGAGAGAAGGTGGATGATTGTGCTGCCAGATATTATCTAACTGGCTGCTGAGGAAGGCAAGTTATCAATAAAATGTCAAATCAGTGAATTGGGTAGTACTTAAGCGCTGGGGATATACGGCAAATTGCCTTGTAACCTACAGATGTACTCTTGCTAACATGGAGGTAAATGACATTGATAGATCACCATATTATATATAGTGATAGAAGAAGCAGCACTTTGGGAGAACTATACTGGAAGAGTCATAAGATAAATGACCCTAGGTGGACAGCTGTAATATTTGCTTGAAATGGTGTCACTGGTTTCTATAAATATGGTGTAAACTGCTGATTCCGCTATTGAGGCAGAATGTTTCTGCTTGTGAACTTGGGTCATTTCATTTATGCTACATATTGTGTTAAGGTTACATTGCACTTGCATAAATGATCTATTATGTTTGATGAATTACTTACAGAGATTCATTACTGTGATCACTAGGGAAACGGCTTTATGCAGTAACCTGTAATACATTTCTATTTATGGGGAGTGGTAATGTTTTTTTAGAAGTGTTTCGACAGTGTTGAGAAATAAGGATGGTACTTAGCTTTAACACATTGACACATGCTTTTTATATGGGTTCTCCACTGTTGATTTAACAACCTTATGGACTTGATTTATCAAGGTTTTGATGAGGGGGCATGTTATAGTCACACGTTCCTGATTCATAAAGCGGCACATACACAAGGATGACACAGGTACGACTGAAAAGTGGGCTGTTCCTTGTTGTGCTTCACCACAAATCTTGTCCTATTTAGGGACTGAAGTAAGATTTTAAAAGTGATTTACGCTTGGTATAATCATTTTGATGAAACGGGGTCTATGTCTTTGTTGATTTTTAAGATCACTTAGAAAGTGGAGTCATGATTTTAAAGTTTAGATTTAATCCAGGAAACATCCATGGACTCTTTATATATTGCAAATGCCACCTATTGGCGTTTGCTATGCTGTATGTCAATGTCCAACTCTTTAAAGAGCCCTGCAACATTCCTAGGAATATTTGCCAAGCCAGATACCCAGCTTTTTAGTATACTATCTCATCAATGCAGAGTTCAATACTGAGTGACACACCCTTGACACATTTTTGGGGTGGGGAGAATTTTTATTTAGTACTGAAATATTGAGTAGAAAAGATGCAAGTTTGATATGTAAGGGCCCTTTCACATCTGCGTTTATTTGAAATTGCGGCAGATACGGTGAAAAAACCGCATCTGCCGCGATTGCCGCATAACCGATGCACTTGCGGCGCGGTTGCGGTAATCCCCATAGAAAGTATAGGGGGACTTGCGGCAGGTGCGGCAAGTGCGGTTTTGCACTTGCGGCAGGTGCGGCCGCGAAAAAAAACGCGGTCAGCCGCATTTTTTTTCACGGCCTCACCTGCAGCAAGTGCAAAACCGCACTTGCCGCACCTGCCGCAAGTCCCCCTATACTTTCTATGGGGATTACCGCAACCGCACCGCAAGTGCATCGATTATGCGGCAATCGCGGCAGATGCGTTTTTTTCACCGCATCTGCCGCGATTTCAAATAAACGCAGATGTGAAAGGGCCCTTAGATATACCGTATATACTCGTGTATAAGCCGACCCGTGTATAAGCCGACCCCCCTACTTTTGCCCCCAAAATCTGGGAAAACCTATTGACTCGTGTATAAGCCGAGGGTGGAACCCAGCACAGGTATACAGCCCCCAGCAGTGTGGTATACAGGCCCCCGCAGTGGTATACAGGCCTCCCCAGTGGTAGTATACAGCCCCCAGAAGTGTGGTATACAGCAGCCTCCCCAGTGGTACATACAGGCCCCAGCAGTGTTACAGCAGCCTCCCCAGTGGTATATACAGCAGCAGCCCCAGTGGTAGTATACAGCAGCCCCAGAGATATATACAGCAGCCCCAGTGGTAGTATACAGCAGCCCCAGAGGTATATACAGCAGCCTCCCCAGTGGTATATACAGCAGCAGCCCCAGTGGTAGTATACAGCAGCCCCAGAGATATATACAGCAGCCCCAGTGGTAGTATACAGCAGCCCCAGAGGTATATACAGCAGCCCCAGTGGTAGTATACAGAAGCCCCAGTAGTAGTATACAGCAGCCTCAGTGGTATATACAGCAGCAGCCCCAGTAGTAGTATACAGAAGCCCCAGTGGTAGTATACAGCAGCCCCAGTAGTAGTATACAGCAGCCCCAGTAGTAGTATACAGCAGCATCCCCAGTGGTAGTATACAGCAGCAGCCCCAGGGGGTATATACAGCAGCAGCCCCAGGGGGTATATACAAGCAGCAGCCCCAGGGGTATATACAGCAGCAGCCCCAGGGGGTATATACAGCAGCAGCCCCAGAGGTATACAGACCCCCCCCATTAGTATACAGGGGCCCCAGCTGTATACAGCAGCCCCAGCTGTATACAGCCCCCCCCGTGGTATCCAGGGCCCCCCTTGCTGCACCTGTAAAGGAAGATGTCAGTATACTTATCGCTGCCGCCGCCGCTCCGCTGCTCGGTCACCGCGCTGCTCCGGGTCTTCATGCTTCCTGTTCCTTCTCCGGCGCTCGAACAATGACGTCATTTCCTGAGCGCCGGAGAAGGAACAGGAAGCATGAAGACCCGGAGCAGCGCGGTGACCGAGCAGCGGAGCGGCGGAGGCAACGATAAGTATACTGACATCTACCTTTACAGGTGCAGCAAGGGGGGCCCTGGATACCACGGGGGGGGCTGTATACAGCTGGGGCTACCGTATATACCCGTGTATAAGCCGAGGGGGGACTTTTGAGCACATTTTATGTGCTGAAAAACTCGGCTTATACACGAGTATATACTGTATGTTTTCAGGAACATGGCAGCAGGCCAAGACTGTATACTGCATACTTTGTATACTATGTATAATGCAAATATCAGGCTGTACTTTCATACTCTAGGACAGGTGAAAAGTAAGCTTACACAAAATCATAGTAGGACACTATAAGGTACTATATACTAGGTTTTCATTTATTGATTTTTTTAATTGTTGCTCTGTTTCTGCTGGAATGACTGTATTGCTTTATACTGACAGGTGGCAGAGGTAGTATGTGTAATACCGCGCCCTATGGCTTGGCATAAACTCTACAGTAGCACGCATTGCCATTCTAAAGCACACACACATAGCAATATGCCTCCTTCCTGCAAAGGTTAATGGATATTATAACCGGTCATGAAGTATTAACATATCAATGCATTTATACAAATGAACCTTTTCAATTAACACGATTTGTTGGCAATATACTATGTCTATGTGGAGTGTAAAACAGAACACATGTAGCCCTTTACACGGAAATAGAGGGCGCCATGTGGATTTCAGACAGTGGTTTGTGGAATCAGAGGTGTTTCTACAATATACACAGGGAGCACATATTTATGCTGGTCCAGCTCCAGGTTTTTGTGGGTCCCCGGCAAAAGAGTGTTAGTGGGCTCTCTTTAGCACATACTGCTGTATATATATATGTATTTATTATATAGGTTGCGGACTGTAATAGATAGATATATATAGATCTCCCTCACAAATATTTCTATCATGCTGTGTCTCTCCCATGCGCTGTCTCTCCCCTCTTTGTGCTGTCTCTCAACCCTCTGTGCTGCCTCTCCCCCGTATGCTGTCTTTCCCACCCGTGTTCTGTCTCTCCCTTCTCTGTGCCTGTTGCCCCTTGTGCATTGTCTCTCCTCTCTCTATACATGTCTTTGCCACCTGTGCGCAGTCTCTCCCACCCCTTGTGCTGTCTCCCCCTCTCTGTGCTTGTCACGCCATACACTGTCTCTCCCCTCTCTGTGTATCTTTCTGCCACCTGTGCACAGTCTCTTCCACCCTGTTTGCTTTCTCTCCCCTCTCTGTGTATGTCTTCCCCCCTGTGTGCAGTCTCTCTCCCATGTGCTGTCCCTGTCTCTCCTGTTTGCTTTCTCTCCCCTCTGTTCCCCCTGCACCTGACTCTCCCCTATGCCTGTCTCCCTCTGTGTGCTGTGTCTCTCAACCAGCACCTGTCCCCCCCCTGCATGCTGTCTCTTCCACTGTGACTGTCTCCCCCTGTGTGCTGTGTCTCCCCCCTATGCTTGTCTCTCCTTTGCACCAGTCTCCCCTGTGCACTGTCTCCCCCCTGTGCTTGTCTCTACCCTTCACCTGTCTCCCCCCTGCGCCCTGTGTCTCCCCATTGTGCTTGTATCTCCCTGCACCTGTCTCCTCCCTGCGTGCTGTCTCCCCCCTGTGCTTGTCTTTCCCCTGCACGTGTCTCCCCCCTGCATGCTGTCTCCACCCTGCAGTTGTCTCTTCCCTGCGCCTGTCTCCCCCCTGGTCACTGCGTAATTTGCCCCTGACAGGGGGCTCCTGGGCGCTGCGTAACTTGCTTCTGACAGGGGGCCCCCTGGGAGCTTGGTGCTTTGCCCCTAACAGGGGCCCCTGGGTGCTGCATAATTTGCACCTGACAGGAAACCCCATGAGCACTGCCCTGACTCCCACTCACCACTGGCGGCACCTGAGTGCTGCCTCCCCCATCTCTGGGGGCCCAATGAGGGCTGCTCCTCAAATCCTCGGGGGCCTCCTGACCAATACTCCCTTCAATCCTGGGGGTCCTATGAGAGCTGCCTCCCCCCACCTCCGAGGCCCCATGAGAGCTGCCTCCCCTACCTCCCGAGGGCCCCTTGAGCACTACTCTCCACAACCCTGGAGGCCAAATGAGAGCTGCTGCCAGCACCCCCCTCTCCCTCCTAACCTCAGCAGTTGCCTGCAGCCTCATTACATCAGTTTGTGATGTAATGAGGCAGCAGCAAAACATCCTGTGCCATCACAATGCAGGAATTAGACATCTGCTGCCTAACTATATCATAAGCTGCGATCAGCGGCTACTGCTGAAGTTAGGAGGGAGAGAGGGGGTGCGGGTAGCAGTGCTCATGGGGCCGCCGGGGGTGCGGAGAGCAGCGCTCAGGGGCCCAGTGGACCGCCCACAGTCCAGGCACCAGCACTTGCCCGGGTGCGTCGAGTGCTGTGTTAATGATCAGCAATTTCAGCCATAATACATTACAGAAACATTGGAGTATGACATTAATTTGGAATATGTATTTTGTGTCAGAGACTAATAAAAAATGCTAAAATATGCTTGCTTATATTATAGGGATCAATGTTCATAGAACAGATATCGTAAAGCTAAGAAATATATTCTGACTTGCCATAATATCTAACTAACAACAAGTACAGTATATGTTTTTTAAAGTTGCACAAAAGCATAGAGCGATATCAGGGGGTCAATAAAACCTGTGACAAAAGAAATCTTTCTAACTATATTACATTTAGGGCTGTGCTGACTCGGAGACATCACAATTTTCATTATGACATATCATGAATTTTTTTAAATCAAATACATTTTTATTGATATATTGTAATCAATCATCATAACAGATATAACATATGTAAATCACACAGTACAACACAATATATCCCACTGCACCTACAACAATGTTGAACACCCCCCTACCCTCCCCCTCCCCACCCTCCCTGACAGCAGTACAGTCCTTTGCATTCTTGCACAGCAAAATGACACAGTTTACTCTCCTCTACACCTCTTCTCCCACCCATCAGAAGTCCACCAGGCAAAGCCATGTGTCCCAAGTGTTAACTAGTATCTTATAGTCCTTTAAATTGGATCCATGGCCCCCATATCATCTCATGCATGGACTGCGACCCTCTCTTCTCATAGATACCTCTTTCCAATTGCAGGATATACTCCACCCTATTAGAATATTCAGCAGTAGTCGGAGGATCAACCCCAGTCCAATGTCTCGCAATTAATTTCCTGGCACAGTACAGAAGTCTGGCTATGGCAAGTTTGGCACTGGACGTAGTTGAGATTTCCTCCACATATCCCAATAAGCACGTAATAGCATCCCCAGAGACCTCACACCCATACGCCCCTTCGATCATGCCTATTACTCCTGACCAGAATGATGATAGCCTGGAGCACTCCCACATCATGTGGAATATACCCGCTTCATCATTTCCACATCTCGGGCACGCAGAAGACTCCCGCAGTCCCATTTTATATAATCTTAGTGGCGATCTATACACCCTATGGACCACATAAATGTGTGATAATCTCGCAGGTTCGCTCATGGAAAGTTTCGGGATGTATTCCAGTATGGTCTCCCATACCTCATCCTGTATGGGGCCTATGTCTAGCTCCCATTTTCCCCTGGCCTTCAGTGGGAACTGTAACAGAAATGTATGCATAAGATCTTTATACGTGCCCGAGATTACTCCTCTGGTATTCCCCTCTTGACAGACATAACTGAGAACCAGATCCGTCTCCACCACCATAGGCCGCGTAGCTCTCTGGGTTTTAATCGCATGCCTAACCTGTTCATAGTGTAACCATTCCGTGCTCGGCAGTAAAAACTCATTCTGCAACTGCAGGAATGGCTTAACGTCACCATTCTCCAATATGTGTGCCATACAGGTTATTCCTTTGTCTATCCACACTCTTATGGACCCTATTTTTTGTATCTCTGGGAGACTACTATTCCTCCATATGGGTGTGTGCATGGTCATTCCTTTCACTCCTCTCACCTTCTTCAATTTATCCCAAACTCTATGAATCAACTCAAGCGTGGGTCCTGTTTTCCCCATCTTTTTCATATCTCCCCCCTCCAAACCCTCCAGCACTGGTCTATCACTCATGAAGTGTCCCAACAGTCGCGTAATGGTGCCTCCATTCCCAGGGCTTGACCAACCTCTAAAGTGCTGGCTCTGAGCTGCTAAGAAGTACAGTTCCGGGTTTGGCAGTGCCAGCCCTCCCTCATCTTTGGGTCTCTGAAGGCTCTCCAGTCTTATTCTTGCCTGTTTCTTGCCCCATATTAGAGTCCTAATCAAGCCATTCAGAGATTTAAACCATTTTTTAGCAATCCAAACTGGTGCATTATGTAAGATGTAAAGCAATTTGGGCATTATGATCATTTTTAAAAGGTTTATCCTTCCTACCACTGTCAAATGTAATTTAATCCACACGTCTATTTTAGCTCTCAGTTTTTTAATTAGTGGCGCGAGGTTAATGGTAAGGTAGTTTGAGATGGGCAAGGACACCTGCACCCCCAGATACTTAAACTCCTCCGTACACTGCAGCTTGTTTGCCTCTAGGTCCCTGTCCGTCCACTCCACTTCTCTGTCCACTTTAAATAGTATTGATTTGGACCAATTGATCTTCAACCCCGAAATGTTCCCGAACTTTTCGATGGTCTGCATGGCACAGCTCAACGACCCCTCAGGATCTCCTAGAAACAACAATAGGTCATCCGCATATAAAGCAACTTTCTCCTCTATACTCCCATATCGGAATCCCCGGATCTCCCGTGTTCTCCTGATAGTCGCGGCAAGTGGCTCAATTGCTATGGCAAAAAGGAGCGGCGACAGCGGACACCCCTGCCTGGTTCCCCTAGCAAGCCGGAACGACGTAGACATCGCCCCGTTCACTCTAATCCTTGCCGTGGGTTGCGAATACAGTAATTGTACCCAGTTTATATATCGTGGCCCAAATCTCATTGTCTGCATAACCTTCCACAGATATTCCCACTGTATGCTATCAAACGCCTTATGGGCGTCCAATGAGGCTATTACTCTACGTCCCTTGTTGTCAGCCTGCAGTTGGAGATTAAGGAACAATCTACGAATATTTGTAGCCGTAGATCTGTTGGGCATGAACCCGGATTGATCCGGATGAATCAGAGAGGAGATGACCCCAGACAGCCGGTTAGCCAATACTTTTGCTAAGATTTTAACATCAGCTGTTAATAATGATATTGGTCTATATGACTCGGGTACTCTAGGGTCCTTCCCCTCTTTCGGGATCACCACTATCACCGCCTCCCTCATAGATTCCGGCAAACATATCATGAATTTAGTTGGACCACTATATTTCCGGTCTCCTGGTCAATAATTGCTGTTTTCACTATTGCACTAATTTTTAAGATATAAAATGACACTTACCACAACTTTCCTAGTTGCTGAAACATAGGTGTTGACTGGGTTTTCAATGATTATAGATATCAGCAAGGTTTCCTAATGTACAATATACTGAATGGCTGACCAGGCAGGTATAAAGGACTCCTTGATCCTCAGAGGTGCCCCAGAAAGCAAGGCATTAACTGAACCTGGTCTTCTTTGTTGGCTGAGAAATACTCTGGTGATTTCCATCATGACATTCCAACAGAGACAAGAAAAGACTAAAGAAATAGAATAGCAGGAAGCCAACACATATAATATCATGGCTTAATATGGGACTATGCAATGCTGGGAATAATACACCACACCTTGCAGACAAGTCAAGTGCCAATATCATTCTACCAGTAACTTGTCTCAGTATCCAAGAAAGTATAAGCAGCTGTGAAGAGGCATAGATGATTATACACTGCTGTTTTAAGAAACCCACATATGGCATTCAACAAATATAGACACAAGAAATCTGTAGTTATGCTTATTTATGGCACAAAAGAAGAGGAAAAAGATATGATTGTAAGGTTAGTGTTGCTCATGTGGGTTGCCTTGTGTTCACTTTAGTTTCTAGCCACCCACAGTCTGAACACTTTCTGCAGATATGATATGCTTCCAAGGCCTGTGTTCTTTCACTAGTTTGAGCATGTTAAACTGGACACATCATGGAATAAGGCCTGCAGAGCTGAAAAAAATATAGATTATTTTTTCTTATTTTTCCTCTTTGTTGCAGAGATTAGATTCTAATAATAAAGTTACAATTTATGTTAAATTCTAGGAGATGTTACAAGATTTTTTGTCTGTTAGGGCCCCTTTACACACCACCACTGAAAGGTAGCAACTGCCTGACACAGGAAGGAATTTCCCTATTTACACGCCAGCATTTCGTAGCAATTTCATGGCAACAGGCATAAATATCCCCAATGCCAGGCAGTTGCTACCTTTCAGTGGTGGTGTGTAAAGGGGCCCTTAGGTTGTACTTCTCCTATATCTCGTTAACTAGTCACAAACAGAGAGCAACATAGAGGGGAAAAAGAACACATTCCTTACTGTAGCTTAGAACATGCTTTCTCCTGTGTAAGACATGTGATGACATACATCCCTACTCTCACTGATCTAACTGCTGAACTGTGTGTGATTACCAAGAATGGGGAGTAGAGCACAGTTAAGTGTGATTACAAACACCTTTCAGGTTTCATCTCATGGCATTCAGGGGGGGGAATGGCCCTGCAGTAGAGCTTAATTACAAACACATCTGCATCTGCAGCTCTACTTACACAGCGTTGTCAGCTTTAATGTATCTCCCATCCACCTATACTGACTGCAGTGAGACAAAAGCTGAAAGGTGTCTATAATCATTCACAGCTCTGCAGTGAGGGGTGTGTTCTTTATTCCTCTGTATGTTGCTGCCCTGCTTATGATTGGTCAACATCAAACATGATAAGAAGTGCACATCCCTACAGTTTTATGAGCAATAACGTAATTATGTCAGTCAGAGTCTTGCAGACTTCAGTAATTAAAGAACTTTCATGAGGCAGTGTTTAGCTGTAATCTGCTTAAAAAACAATACTTTTATTAGTATATTTAATAGCCAGCTGCAAAGGATTATTTTTTTTCTCTCCATTTTACAGATTAGGCAGTTTTGAAGTAATTTATCTGAAACAATCGCAGAGACAAAGAGTCACCTGCTAAAAAATTGTAACAAGATAATAGGGCTAAATTCCGACTTCCATTTTTGGCAGGCACAAATAGCTTAACCTTTATAAATGGATGTTTCTGGAAAAAAATACTGATATTTTAATTTTGATTTGCATATGGTTTTATGTAACCTAGGAGAAAATTAAGCTTTAGAAACTACCTCCTTCTGCTATTATTTATCAGCCCAAGTATCCAAGTCATTAGTCTTGATAATTATATTTGTGCCAGCCTCCCCGTGGTGTCTTTTAGAAATCTTTGCTAATCAGATATTGCATAGAAAATAAGAATTTCCATACTTTTGTGTGCATGTTTAATTTTCTTTTTATTTGTAAGCATTATATTTTATATGTCCTTGTAGCATTTTAAAGAACAGTCACATAGATAGTGGGGCCATTCTTTATCAATGGAAACCTCAATGCCACCGGATATCTAAAATTGCTACATGATTCAGATATCCAGTGGCATTGAGGTTTCCATTGATGAAGAATGGCCCCACTATCTTTGTACCCCATATACCACACCATACCATCAATTTTTGTGTCTTGGAGGGATCTATCCACTGTGGGTTAGTGTCAGACCAATAGTGGTGGCTTTGCTTGTTAACTTCACCATTCACAAAAAAGTTTGCCTCATCACTCATCTGAAGGCAATTGTCTATGCTGTGAAGATACGAGATGTGAAGCATCTGAAACAATGGATACTGCAAGCCTGTGCTAGCATTTCTTCTGCGGTGTTGCTATCAGTGTGTCAAGAGTGGGAGAAGAGGGTTGCATTGACAATACAACACAATGGGCAGCACTATGAACACATTTTAGAAGTGCTCATAAACTTGTAAATAACTCATGAAATAATAAAGGTATGTTAATATCAAGCACACCATTGTTTTTCTTATGAAATTGTCAGTACATTTTATGTGTAACATGACACTCTTCCCAATGGAAAAAAAATAAAGTTGGATCCAAAATGACTTCAAAACGGTGTCATGGTCACCACCCATCTGGAAAAATTTTCCCCCTCCCATATACTAATGTGCCACAAACAGGAAGCTGATATCACCAACCATTCCCATTATATTTAGGTACATCCATATAAATATCCCACCCTGTAATAATGGTTAGAGGGTTGCAAAAGGAAGCTAATTGAGGATAAGAGCAGGACAATTGCCCTGCAAACAAATGTGGATAGGAAAAGTACTTATGGGCCTGTCATACGTGTCAATGTCGCCCGCGATATCGCTCATGCGTCACAAATTATTAATCGCCTGAGCGATGTGGAATTATCGCAGGTAAGATGTCACACGCGTCAATATGACCCAGCGATGCGGTGATGTCGCCATCTTGCGAGCGATTTTATTTAGTCGCTTGTACGTTGTCAAAATAGAAAATACGTCGCTGAGTTTAGTGTCACATGCAGCGATGCACAAGGTCTACTGAGCGATGAGCGACAGGTTTTACATCTGGCAGTGAAACCTGCGATCGGCGATCAGCGACATATCACTGGTTGCATCGCTTGGTCACACGCTTCAATGTCGCTCCTGCGTCACTTTTACGTCGCTTGAGCGACTGAAAATCCGTGACGTATAAGCGACATTGACAGCGATATCGACGCGTGTGACATCCCCTTTAAAGGGGCTTTTATTTTAACCCTGCTGTGCAAAATGCCTCTAAAAACTTCTACTCCTCCAATCTGTCCCCTTCCTGTAAAATTGTATATATGTCTGCTGTAGGGCCAGAAACCAACAGTTGGAGCCCTTTATGGATGTCAACACTGATAATAATGTCAATGCTCCCTGTTCCTCCTGCCTTACCATCTCATCTATCATGGCCTCAAGCAGAAATACAGGGGTTATTGTGAGGCAAATGATAGCATCATCAGTGCTGGCCATATAGGTTTAATATTCAAAGCAGTGCAACACGGCACTCATTGGTAGTTAAGTGTTGTTCTGCAGAGCAAATCAGAGAGCAACCAATTTTAAAGAAGGCCTTTAAACAGCCTCTTTTGCCTATTGACTCTCATATTTAAAGGGATCCTGTCACCCCCAAAACGCATGTAAACCTATTAAAACCTGTCCCTAGAGCATATTAACACTATCCCTACACTCTTTTTACCTCCTAAAAGCATTAAGTGACATTGAATAAAAACGTTTTATAAGTACCTGATTAGTGCTGATAATGAGTGACTATGCTATTCATAGTCACTCATCAAGACTGCCCCTCTGCTTCATAGCACGCCTGAATAGGCGTGATCTACATCCAGGATTCAAATACGTGCCTCCCCGCTGTGCCCTGTGTCGTAGGAGGCTGCAGTGTGGCTGGTGACGCGATCCGCGTCATTCCCGGCGCCTGGTGACGTATTTAGACTGGCGCCGCGCTGTTAGCTTCAAAATGCGCACTGCGCATGCGCATTGGGCATGCGCAGTGCGCATTTTGAAGCTAACAGCGCGGCGCCGGTCTAAATACGTCACCAGGCGCCGGGAATGACGCGGATCGCGTCACCAGCCACACTGCAGCCTCCTACGACACAGGGCACAGCGGGGAGGCACGTATTTGAATCCTGGATGTAGATCACGCCTATTCAGGCGTGCTATGAAGCAGAGGGGCAGTCTTGATGAGTGACTATGAATAGCATAGTCACTCATTATCAGCACTAATCAGGTACTTATAAAACGTTTTTATTCAATGTCACTTAATGCTTTTAGGAGGTAAAAAGAGTGTAGGGATAGTGTTAATATGCTCTAGGGACAGGTTTTAATAGGTTTACATGCGTTTTGGGGGTGACAGGATCCCTTTAAGATAGTTTGAGATCCACAACAGAGCACTCAATTTCGAAGAAGGTCCCTTAAGAACATCTTTTCCTTGTTGACTCTCACAGCCATTATTGCCCGAGTTCCACCACAGAGCGCACAATTTTCTAAAATGTATAATTTTGTAACTGAATTTTGTAAAAATATAAAGTCACAAAGGCTGGTAATAAGTGGTGACATGTTTTTTTTTTAAATGAAGGCCACACACCTGGCTGCACAGAGACAAGATGGATCCATTTGGGGGCAAAATTAAGTGGACAGATCCTGGTGCATAATGACCACTAATTGCATTTTTTTTGAAGCCACAGAGATGGCTGCACACTGGTAAGTGATAACATTTAGTTAAAAAGTAATGCTACAGTCCCTTCTGCTAAGTGTTGAGAGGCCCAGTGTAGTCTTGCTACTGACAGTCTCTTCCCCTTTGCCTTTTTGCACCTTCTCAGTGCTGTTCACTACAATATCGATGGGTCTTGAAGCATTTCTTTTGAAAAAATTGTTGTTCACAGCATCTAGCCTTGTGTAATTACACCATCTAGAAATAATGGAATAGCACTACTTTCTGATTGTTCGTTGTTAATGTGACCATGATTAAGAGTCAACCAGGTGCATGCCAAGTTGCCTGAAATGTAAGTACATGGGGCAGAACCATCACTCAGTACGTAGACATATATCCCTCACAGACCACCCGAGTATTACAAAGGCCCCTCAACCGACTGTTTCTTTGATGATGATCAAAGCCAAGATTGCTCGAAATCCAACACAGGACACCACATTTTTATAACTGGCCTGTAACAGTATTTTTACCTGTTGATCTTCACACTTAATATTGATAGAGATCTACCAGAGAGCACACAAATTTCTAACATTTATAATTTTTTTAATTGAATTTTGTTAAGAACTAGTTTTTAAAACAGGTCTGTAACAGCATCTACAGTTAGGGCCAGAAATATTTGGACAGTGACACAATTTTCGCGAGTTGGGCTCTGCATGCCACCACATTGGATTTGAAATGAAACCTCTACAACAGAATTCAAGTGCAGATTGTAACGCGTTTAATTTGAAGGGTTGAACAAAAATATCTGATAGAAAATGTAGGAATTGTACACATTTCTTTACAAACACTCCATAATTAGGAGGTCAAAAGTAATTGGACAAATAAACATAACCCAAACAAAATATTTTTATTGTCAATATTTTGTTGCGAATCCTTTGGAGGCAATCACTGCCTTAAGTCTGGAACCCATGGACATCACCAAACGCTGGGTTTCCTCCTTCTTAATGCTTTGCCAGGCCTTTACAGCCGCAGCCTTCAGGTCTTGTTTGTTTGTGGGTCTTTCCGTCTTAAGTCTGGATTTGAGCAAGTGAAATGCATGCTCAATTGGGTTAAGATCTGGTGATTGACTTGGCCATTGCAGAATGTTCCACTTTTTTGCACTCATGAACTCCTGGGTAGCTTTGGCTGTATGCTTGGGGTCATTGTCCATCTGTACTATGAAGCGCCGTCCAATCAACTTTGCAGCATTTGGCTGAATCTGGGCTGAAAGTATATCCCGGTACACTTCAGAATTCATCCGGCTACTCTTGTCTGCTGTTATGTCATCAATAAACACAAGTGACCCAGTGCCATTGAAAGCCATGCATGCCCATGCCATCACGTTGCCTCCACTATGTTTTACAGAGGATGTGGTGTGCCTTGGATCATGTGCCGTTCCCTTTCTTCTCCAAACTTTTTTCTTCCCATCATTCTGGTACAGGTTGATCTTTGTCTCATCTGTCCATAGAATACTTTTCCAGAACTGAGCTGGCTTCTTGAGGTGTTTTTCAGCAAATTTAACTCTGGCCTGTCTATTTTTGGAATTGATGAATGGTTTGCATCTAGATGTGAACCCTTTGTATTTACTGTCATGGAGTCTTCTCTTTACTGTTGACTTAGAGACAGATACACCTACTTCACTGAGAGTGTTCTGGACTTCAGTTGATGTTGTGAACGGGTTCTTCTTCACCAAATAAAGTATGCGGCGATCATCCACCACTGTTGTCATCCGTGGATGCCCAGGCCTTTTAAAGTTCCCAAGCTCACCAGTCAATTCCTTTTTTCTCAGAATGTACCCAACTGTTGATTTTGCTACTCCAAGCATGTCTGCTATCTCTCTGATGGATTTTTTCTTTTTTTTTCAGTCTCAGGATGTTCTGCTTCACCTCAATTGAGAGTTCCTTTGACCGCATGTTGTCTGGTCACAGCAACAGCTTCCAAATGCAAAACCACACACCTGGAATCCACCCCTGACCTTTTAACTACTTCATTGATTACAGGTTAACGAGGGAGACACCTTCAGAGTTAATTGCAGCCCTTAGCGTCCATTGTCCAATTACTTTTGGTCCCTTGAAAAAGAGGAGGCTATGCATTACAGAGCTATGATTCCTAAACCCTTTCTCCGATTTGGATGTGGAAACTCTCATATTGCAGCTGGGAGTGTGCACTTTCAGCCCATATTATATATATAATTGTATTTCTGAACATGTTTTTGTAAACAGCTAAAATAACAAAACTTGTGTCACTGTCCAAATATTTCTGGCCCTAACTGTATATCTGGTTGACCCTAACAGCCTAGATTGCCCGAGATCCATCACGGAGCACCATATTTTTAATGTGGACTGTAAGTGACTTGCTGCCAGGACTGTGGGGTACTTGTAAATGGGCTATTTGGTCTCAGGATCACGGGGGCTGAGACCCGGTTCCGTGGCCCTGCGGAGTCACTTAAAATGCTGGGGAAATGTTTTACGGATAGAGTATGTGACGCCACCTGTGGTTTGCGGCTATGGGTAGCCGCTGCTGTTGCAGAACCTCTGAGGACGATAGACGGGCAGCTTCGATGGAGTGGTTCCCCATGGGTGGAGTGGGTCCCCAGGGTAAGTGGATGTTGTGGTAGTATTTTACTTAATCAGGCAGGAATTCACTTTCGGGCACTTTACCACCAGAATGAAATTATCTCACACAGTTCTGTAATTCTGTACCCGGGTTCACTCACAGCAAGTCCCAACAGGTCATACGATGTTACAATGTCTCTCAGATAAGCTCCAGCCTGTGAAGTCCATAAGAAAATGGTGTGGCAAGTATGAAATTCTTGGTGGTGTGTCTCTCTTTGCCTTTCTCTGGTCCTGTTCCTCAGCGCTTCTGCCTAAGTCTCCTTTCAGCGCCTCTGCGTGCAGAGACCCGATGCAGCAGCCATGTGTCTTGTCGGGCAACTGGTACCTGTCCCCTGACCCTCGTCTGGCTGCCTTCTCGGGGGATGCGCCAGGTATGACCCACAGCTCCTATGAAGCCAGTGGTCCCCGATTCAGTGGTTTGGGTGCTGGACTCCCGCGCCGTGTTCAGGGCCAGTCACTGCTTCTAGATCAAACCCCTCCATCTGGTATCACTAGTCTCGGATTCGGGCACATGGGCCGCTCTTGGCCCCCCAGTGCCCCTAGGGTTCCTCCCCTTCTGTTCCCGGGACGAGCCTCCTTCTGCTCAAGTCCCCTACTTCTCAGTTCAAAGCTTGTCTCTTTCTCCTGCTGTAGAGCCACCTTGCTTTCCTCCGTCTCCCGCTCTTTCTCTCTCTGTGCTCTACATTCTCACTATTCTCTGCTCCACTCCATACTACTGTCTGTACTTCTCCTTCTCACTCGACTAGACTTCTCACTCCAACTGCACTCACTTCCTTCTACCTCCCACCCACACTTCTCTACCCTATTCTCCTCCCTTGGACTGGGTCTTTCCTTCAGCGGTTCCACCCATGGTCCCTAACTAGGGTCTACGTGTTTGGGTGTTTGGTGAGAATCCCATACCTACCATCCCCATCTCCCGACCTCAGGAATACCACACTCATTGCTTGGGTGCAGTACCCCTCGTGGTGTCCAGACCGGTGGGGCACCACATTCCCCTTTGGTTAAGATTAGATCGTTCTCAAGCGACCTGACCGGGCAACAGAATTAACTTTTTTATATTGCATGCATGCATAAACAATTGAACAATACAAGAGTGCTGCATCTTTCCTTACCAGGAGGCTCTGGCTTAAATGTTACATAACAAAAATGTTAGATAGAAAAACATAAAGATTGAAAAATATAAAAATAGCAATAAATGCAAAAGTGGGTTTGAGTTCCTGGTTTTAGAGTGTCCATATTGTCCCTTGATCAGCAAAGCACCATTCCTGGTCTGCAAAGTCAAAGTGCAGTAACTCACACTAAACTGTCCATGGTTGTCCCTGTGAATCTGCGGTTATAACTCTCAATAAACTATCTACACACATTACACAATACACTGTACATCGACATACTGTTCACTGTCATTACCTATACTTATCTAGCAATAACTATTTATAATGCAAAAGTACTCTGGAGCTTCACTGCTGTCCCGCTGCTGCTCGCGGAGCCAGTACTCGGTATACTTTAAGGGCGTAAAAACCTCTACGTTCCAGGTGCTGGGAGTAGCTGACCTCATCACCCTCATACAGATCTCTACCCGAATGTCCTTTGGGCAGGTAGGACGCCACGTCTCTCCTACTTACAAAGATCTCCTCATCCAATCTGGGTTCTCCGATAAATCCCCACCCATTCATCAAATTAAAGTTCACAACCTCTCCCCAGTGACGTTCGGTCGGAGATACGGCTGGGGCTTTCCAGGTGTTCTCCTTTTCCTTCAAGTTCACTTCCTCTTCGGCCCACTATCTGGCCTAGCGTTGTTTGTGCTCTCTCTCCTCAGCTAGTCACCTTTGGTTGAAGTAGCCTTCCATCTCGGCACTGGCGGCTCTGATCCTTGCCTGGACCTCTCTTGCTCGGGCGGCCTCTCGGAACTCTGCCAGCTTCTCCTGTCGGCATACCCAGTACATTAGCTCGCTTTCCACAGCCATGGTCTCCTCCAGGGTCACAGTCTCTGATGTTGCGGCCTCCGTCTGGGACTCGGCCTCTGGTCGAACAGGCTCTACTGATGGTTCAACCTCTAGTCTGACGAACTCTACACCTTGCTCAGCCTCGGGTCTGTCAGGCTCTATGGGTAGTTCAACCAAGGCAGTGGTCTGCAGCTCCTCCTCGGGCCTTTCTTCCAACAGCATCGGGGGCCTCAACACTCCAGACCCCTGGGCTAATTTGCTCAGCACCTCTCCCTTCCAGTGCCTAAACGCCCAGCCCTGTGCCCAGTTAAGCTGCAGGGTCAAGTCCTTGAATGTGGCCGTCCAAAACTCCATGTCCAACTGCAGTGATAGGTCTGCTCTCCTCTTTTCTTCCGCGGGGACGCCTACTCCTGCCTCCTCGTCCACCAAGCTCTCAGGACCACTGGACGCCATTTTCTCCGACCCATATGCAGCACCACCAATCCGCGCTCCTTCCTTCTTACCGCCATCTGACTTCTGCACCCCACCCTTCCGGTTGTCACTCATTTTCCAGGGTGGAGTCAGGCCCCCTTGGCATTTTGCTGGCCTTAGGGGCGGACCTGATATCTCGTGCCTTGTGCAGGCCCATCCCATAACGGGAGGCCTGGGAACGCCCCTGGGCTAGCGCATGGTGTTAGTCTCTCTTAGTTACCATTTTCAAAGTCTCTTTGGTACAGCAGTTCAAAACGTCTTTCAAGGCACACATGACCCTTTTTCACTGGGCCATCTGCATCTTTTTCGTGACGCCAAAAATGACTCGTCACCAGGGCCGTGGGGTACCAGGCTTCTCGGTCTCAGGATCATGGGGGCTGAGACCCAACTCCGTGGCTCTGCGGAGTCACTTAAAATGCGGGGGAAATGTTTTAGGGATAGAGTACATGACGACACCCTTGGTTTGCGGCTATGGGTAGCTGCCGTTGCTGCAGAACCTCTGGAGACGATGGATGGGCAGCTGGGATGAAGTGGCTTGCCACGGGTGGAACGGGTCCCCAGGGCAGTGGATGTTGTGGTAGCATTTTACTTGATCAGGCAGGAATTCACTTTCAGACGCTTTACCACTGGAATAAAACAGTCTCACGCAGTTCTGCAATTCTGTACCCGGGTTTACTCACAGCAAGTCTCAAAAGGACATACGATGTTACACTGTCTCTCAGATAAGGTCCAGCCTGTGCAGTCCTTAAGAAACTGGGGCGGCAAGACTGAAATCTGCGGTGGTGTGCCTTTCTCTGCTTTTCTCTGATCCTGTTCCTCGGCGCTTCTGCTTGGGTCTCCTTTCAGCGAATCTGCGCACAAAGCTCCGATCCAGCAGCCAAGGATCTTGTTGGGCACACGGGCTGCTCTCGCTCCACGAGTGTCCATAGGATTCCTTTCTTTCTGTTCCTGGGACGAGCCTCCTTCTGCTCAAGTCCCCTGCTTCTTAGTTCAAAGCTTGTGTCTCTCTCCTGCTGTAGAGCCACCTTTCTCTCCTCCGTCTCCCGCTCTTTGTCTCTCTTTGCTCTACGTTCTCGCTGTTCTCTGCTCCACTCTGCACTACTGTCTGTACTTCTCCTTTTCACTCGACTAGACTTTTCACTCCAACTGCACTCACTTCCTTCTGTGTCTCACCCACACTTCTCTACCCTATTCTCCTCCGTTGGACTGGGTTCTCCCTTCAGCGGGTCCACCAATAGTCCCTAACTAAGGTCTATGTGGTAGGGTTTTTGGTGAGGATCCCATACCTACCATCCCCATCACCCGACTACAGGAATACCACACCCATGCCTTGGGTGCAGTACCCTCGTGGCGTCCAGACCAGTGGGGCGCCACATAAGATCCCTTTCTTTTTCATCCCAGGGCCAAATTGACAGCTCCAGTAGCGGATTATGTCTGCTGCATTCAAAAGCTCGTAGTTGGATTGTGGGATGGATAGGTGAAGATTTCCATTGACTGGTATGGAGATAGTAGGAAATGGAGGTAGCCGTAGTGTTGCCTGCAAATTATGTGCTTGTGGGGAACAAGGTGGCCCTATGAAGTGATGAACAGCGGCCTGTGGCCTGTTTGCACCAAAAGAACATGTTTTATTTTCACACATCCCAGGCATAGGGAAAATGTAGCTGAGAATAACTGTTGCACACTTTAGGAATATAGATGGTTGTTAGAGATCCGCAACACTGTGCCTATTGCAGCACAGTTGCAGATTTGGGACTGGTGCACAGTGCCTAATTCTTATTTTTGGGTGAAGTTGAAGTCCCAGACCTGGCCACAGAATGGCACAAGGTATAATTTGGATAAAAAGTAAGGCCACAGACCCTGCTGATAAGTGCCGATAGGTAGAATTAAATTAAAAATGAAGGCTACACACCTGGCTGCACAGTTTTGAGATTAACTTTTTTGAACAAAATTTTGTGAACTCACCCTGGTGCACAGTCGCTACAGCTTACATTTTTTGAGTGTTAAGGAAAATCACAATGGCACCTTCTTATTTTATCATTTCTTATTTTTTTTTGGGTGGGGGGATATTTTCAGTGAACAAAACTTACATGAAACTGTAGCGCCCCCCCTTAAAGAAAAGGGAAAATAGAGTAGGAGGAGGCTGTGAAACTGGTTCAGGTGGACATGGCGGTATATTGTTAATGACAGTTATCCAATTGTTATTTTTATTTTTCTTCTTTCTATTGTATTTATCATTATGATTTACAGAACTCTCTAACTCTCCCTCCCCAAACTCAAAAAAAGGAGCCTGGAGGAGTTTGAGGAGGTGGTGGATGTGGAGTTGTTTCAGATGGAAGTGGCAATGTTCATCTGAAAGGCAGCAGAGGAGGAGTAGAAGGAGGAGCCAACCATTTATTTAGTGGTTTTGCAAGTTTTTTTCTTTTGTGGAGTTATTGTATTTTAGGATTCTCCCAAACATTGGGCATGGCAAATAGACTATACTAATGTCAGTTTCTGGTTGGTATATTTTCCTATTCTGCAAAAGGTACGAACAAGTCCTGTGTAATCCACAACTTAATAATTTTAAGAAAATTCAGCTTGTCCATGCTAGCTAAGGACAGATGGATGTGTTTGTCTGTGATGACCACCTCTGCCATGCTAAACATACAATCAGACAGTGCACTTATGGCAGGGGAGGCCAACACCTCTAAGGGTGCTTTCACATCTGCGTTTTTCGTAATTCGCGGCAGATGCGGTGAAAAAACCGCATCTGCCGCGTTTACCGCATAACCGTTCCACTTGCGGCGCGGTTGCGGTTTTTCTATGCAATGTATAGGGGGACTTGCGGCAGATGCGGCAAGTGCGGTTTTGCACTTGCGGCAGGTGCGGCCGCGAAAAAAAACGCAGTAAGCCGCGGTTTTTTTCGCGACCGCACTTGCCGCACCTGCCGCAAGTCCCCCTATACATTGCATAGAAAAAACCGCAACCGCGCCGCAAGTGGAACGGTTATGCGTTAAACGCAGCAGATGCGGTTTTTTCACCGCATCTGCCGCGAATTACGAAAAACGCAGATGTGAAAGCACCCTAAGGTATGTTGTGCTGGCTCAAGCCATGTATTCAATTTCACCATCCAGAAATTAAATAGTGCTGAAGCATCAGAGAGCACTGCGATACATGTGGACACATACTCCTCCACAATGTTTGATAATACACACTGTAGCACATGCTTAGGCTGCATGGTGTGTGTCAGGCTGCACATTCATTATTGCCACATTGCAGCCATCATAACCCTACCTTCCAAGGTGTGTCTGTAACAACAGTGGTATTTTTCACTTCCTCCTCCTCCTCCTCTTCCACCTTGTTGTTTCACTGAGCCCTGCTGTCTGCTGGGAATGCCATAAGTAAGGTGTCACACAGCTTGGACGTATATTTGCAAATTTTTCTAACCCACTCCAGGGGCGAAAGTAGCAATGTTTTCTTTGCAGCGTGGATTTAGTAGAGTCAACACCCAGTAATTTCCACTGGTCGGAATCCTTGCAACCCGAGGGTCGATGCCCAGACACAACAGCATGTAATGACTCATGTGTGCCAGGCTGTCCAGATTCAACACAAGCTATCCTCAGTTACAGGTGTGTCTACTTGCTCCTCCTTATCCCCCAGCTATTCTGCAGTGATGACCCTTACACAACTATACGACCACCCAGCTCTGCAGATAGTCCCATCTCCTTTTCATCATCCTCCTTTGAAACTGATCCCTGTCTGGAAAGTTGTTTACATGATGGATCTCTGGCCAGGAACCCAACTTCAAACCCTTGTGATAAACGGGTCAATGTTTCCTGTTCCTCTTGCTCTTCTTCCTCCTGTACCACCTTGTTCATTATGGCCTCCATCATTTTTCCAGCAGCCATATGATCTGTATAGTGACACTGATTGTGGTGTCTTCAGTGCTAGCCATGTTAGTGGAGTATTCAAAGCAGCACAACACGGCACACAAATCTTGCATTGAGGCCCACTCATTGGTGGTAAAGTGTTGTTGGTTCACATAGCAATTCTGCCATGCATGCTGCATCTGAAACTTGATGATTGCCAATTACTGCTCGCATAGTCTCTCCACCATATGTAAGGTGGAATTCTACTTTGTTGGTACATTGCATATAAGGAGATGAGTTGGAAGGCCGAAGTGGCTCTGCAGAGCAGACAGGCGAGCATCATCAAGGTGAGACCACCAAAAGTGAGCAGACTGACCACACTTTTATCAGCATGTCAGACATATGTGCATAATTTTTTAGGCAGAACTGTACCACCAGATTCAGCACATACACTAGGCAAGGGATGTGTCAAGCTGCTAGGCCCAGAGCTGGGATGAGATTTCTGTCCTTATCGCACACCACCAGGCCAGACTCCAGGTTCACCGTAAGAGCTATTCATCTATATGTTGTTTTATGTCCATTCACAGCTCCTGTGCACTGTGAGGTATGTCCCTCAGACACATGTGTTTATTTAAGAACAGCCTGCTTTTGTTTACTCCTACCTGTACTAAAGTTTGTGGTACAGCTCTTACTGTGACCAGATGGAGGAGGTGGTGGAGGAAGCAAAGGAGGTGGCAACACTGACCGACAATCATCTAGTGATCCGAGGTTGTGGTAGGAAATGCACTGGATTATCATGTGCCTCAGGTCCAGCCATCACTATGTTTACCCAGTGTGCAGTTACATATATTTACTTTCCCTGCCCATACTTACTGGTCAACATATCCGTAGTTAGGTGGACTTTCCACTTATGGCATTGCAGCCTCACCCTGAAGCAGCTACATCACCAGCAGCACCACCACAACCATGTCTCCTATCCCCTATTTGATGTTCTCCTTATTGTTTGGCACACAAAAAATTACAGACAATTACATGACATTGTCACGCTGGATGTAGGGAGACACCCAGCGCTGGATGACAACAGGGGAGGGGGGGGGAAGAGTCCCTGATGCTAATGGCAAAAAGGGGGATGGTGACCCCTAGAACAACTAGCGCTGACACTTGGCTGCACTAACGTCCCTATACAGTTTACTTAACTTTCGCCGCCAGGATACCTATTCCCTGACTGTCCCTGGACCACCACTACACAGGGCTCAGAGCGTGTAAACACTAGTCAACCCAGCTAGCAACTAGAAGACACACAAGGGAAACAAACAAAGAGGGAAGAGATACACTTAGCTTGAGCAGATCCAAGAAGAAAACCAGCAGGCTCCAAGAAACACTGCTTTGATCCAAGAATCAATCAGGAACACCTGAGGCTATCACCAGCAGTGCATCCTGGGAGTCAAGGGAAATATATAGGCATCTCCAAGGTAAGAAATCAGCTGGGTCCTAGTGACCTCTAGCTTTAACTAAAAGGGAAATGTCTCTTAAAGCGACAGAGACATTTTTTCTTTAGGATGTGGACTGTTTGGCCAAACGCTGGAACCTTCTGCGAGTGACCTCTGCAGTCTCATCCGTGCCTCCTGACTCACCCGTGACAACAGTGTGACGTATGTATGATATTTACACAGCAAGGCACGCCATATACAAGCTCTGATTTTTGTTAAATTACACAACTATTCAGATTATACCTCCTGTTGATAGAAATTCAAGCAGTGGTACTGAAAGGTGTGTGATAATGCAGTTTGTGATGTTTGTGCGATATTTACACAGCAAGGCACGCCATATACAACATCTGATTTTTGTTAAATTATGCAAATATTCTGATTACACTGCCTGTCAGGAAAATTTTTGGCAGCGGTAATAAAAGGTGTGTGATAATGCAGTGTGACGTTTGTGCAATATTTACACAGCAAGGTGCATCATGTACATGCTCTGCTTTTTGACAGTATAAGCATATAGTTGATCACTCTCTATGCTACTTTTTTGCAGCGCTATGCAAAACTCCCTGATGCATCCCTGTAAAAGTTTTTCATTAATTACACCTATCACTGTCCCTCACTCCAGTCTTCTATCTCTATGCTGTATTAGTTTTGCTACTTGCACCTATCATTGACTGTCCATACTGCAGTGTTCTAATCCTAGTGCTATGCTCTGCAAAATGGCGATGAATCTTGTGATCCAGTATTTATACAGGCTGGCTCATGGGGTGCGCAGACCAATTACAGCTGTACCAATACTTGGCATGGTTGCAGTTGCAGCAGAAATGTCCACAACCTGTAAGCTAGATGATTGGCTGTGCTGCAGCCTTTCAACCAACTATATACGGGTTAGCAAACTGAACAGGAAGCGGACATACAATAAAATGTTCATGTTCAAGTTTCTGCACTGGATATCTGATGCTCGGTATGAACCCCGAACTTTCAAGTTCAGTTCGCTCATCCCTAGTCATCTCCATATCTGCATTCTAAAGAACGTTCCTCAAAAAGCAATCTGGGTTGGCCTGTTGTACCAGTCTGCATAATCATGATCATAAATATTAAAAAGAGAACCTGTCATCCCCCTAATGACTTGCAAACTGAAAGCACCACCTTCAGCAGCGTCTATGCTGCATTCTGTGAAGGTGTCTATAGTCTCTTTTTCCGCCTGTACACTGAAAGAAACACCTTATAATGTATCCCATCATGCATGTATATAAATCATTGCTTAGGCAGTCCGATGGGTCTTGTCATTGTGTCCTAACATCGCTGCCGACCCAGCCCTCCCCGCCTCCTCTATGTGTGAGCTGCCTCCTTTTCTCTCTTTGTCCCTTCCTCTTCGGCGCTGTGATGACAGACGATCTCCCTGCTCTCCGGCTGAGCTCTCTGCACCTGCTTGAACAAAGATGAATCTGTGCAGGCACCGAATAGAAGAGGACCAAAAGAAAAGAGAAGGCGTCTGACATATAGAGGAGGTGTGGAGGACCGGGACACCAGCATTGTTAGGACACAGAGAATATAGACACCTTCTCAGAATGGAGCATAGACGCTGCTGAAGGTGCTGCTTTCAGTTTGTAAATCACTAGGGGGTGACAGGTTCACTTTAAAGAGGACCTGTCATCCCCCTGCTGCATGGCAATCTAAATGCAGCACTGAATGCAGCATGTCTGCTGCATTCAGGGAAGGGGTACCCCATGTGTCTGTGTGCTGTGTACCCTGAGATATAGGCTTAGAAAAACTTACAGTTAGAAGCTATGTAGGCAGTCCCTGTGGCTGGAGTGAGCTTGATTGACTGGGCGGCCATTCCCTCCCCCTCTGCCTGTCTCTGCTGCCTCCTGCTGTGCTGTTTATGCTTTGTTCAGACACCTGGGCAGGAATCTGAAACTGACGTCAGGGCAAATGATTTGCATCCGCTCTGAGTGACAGAGAACTGGAGAGGAGGAGGGCAGAGCTGACACAGCATAAGCAGCACAGAGAGGCAGATGGGAGGGAATCGAGCTCCCGTCAATCGAGCTCACTCCAGCCGCAGGAACTAACTCCATGGCTTCTAACTGTAAGTTTTTCTAAGCCTATATCTTGGAGTACACAGCACACAGACACATGGGGGATCCCTTCCCTGAATGCAGCAGACATGCTGCTTTCAGTGCTGCATTTAGATTGGCATGCATCAGGGGGGATGACAGGTCGTCTTTAAGCATTGATCAAAAATCATGCCATGGGCCAATCAGTTTACTTGTTAAATCCATTATAATTTACTTACCAGCTTGTAATACCCGTCAATCGAGCTCACTCCAGCCACAGGGAATACCTCCATGGCTTCTCACTGTAAGTTTTTCTAAGCCTATATCTTGGGGTACACAGCACACAGACACATGGGGGATCCCTTCCCTGAATGCAGCAGACATGCTGCTTTCAGTGCTGCATTTAGATTGCCATGCAGCAGGGGGGTGACAGGTCCTCTTTAAGCATTGATCAAAAATCATGCCATGGGCCAATCAGTTTACTTGTTAAATCCATTATAATTTACTTACCAGCTTGTAATACTTTTCTGTAAAACACATAAACTGATTGCTGACTGACAAATTAGATTTTACTTCTCAATGAAGTATAAATCCTGTGTATCATCAGTTTCATGACTGCAATAGAATCCTTTGCCAATTATTTTTTTTTGTTAGTTAAAAGCATTCTCGGGGAATAGAAAAAGAAACCTAAAGGAAATGTCATTGGCCGAGGATGTTGATGATGCATCCAAAGATCAGTGTGAATCGCAGTTAAAGCGCAGGCGCACTTTTCTCTGCCCAACTTAGAAGAACTAAGCAAAGTGCAATTGTGCATTCCACCGCTATAATTGCACAAGCACAAGATTCACAGCAATGTATGGAGGACGTGGACCACATCTTCCAGATCAGACAAGCCAGTAGAACAGCAGTTGTATGGATTGAGGAGGTGGCAAGAAATGATAAAACACACACATTGCACTTTATGCCAAAACTATAAGAGGCCAGGGTCACACTAGAGATTAGCAGATAGAAAACAAGCGGTGTCAGAGGTTTGGAGCGCTAAAGAAACCATGGGTTGGTGATTAAATTACCAATAATTTATTGCACGAACAGCAGGGGTCCAGTAAGCCACAACGCGTTTCGATGCACAGATGCGTCTTTCTCAAGTGGATCCACTTGAGAAAGACGCATCTGTGCGTCGAAACGCGTTGTGGCTTACTGGACCCCTGCTGTTCGTGCAATAAATTATTGGTAATTTAATCACCAACCCGTGGTTTCTTTAGCGCTCCAAACCTCTGACACCGCTTGTTTTCTATCTGCTAATCTCTTTCTCCCTTGTTGGGAGTGCGGTGTGTGAGCTGCTCTAAGATCCACAGTACCTGGCAGTACATCATAAAGACCCACCCTTGAATGATCAACTGATACACAGTGTGGAGCTGGGACGGAAGCCAGTGCAGCGAATCTGCCTCTTCGGGTGGAGGAGTGAAGGAGCCCACCTCCATCTCCAGAGGAACTAAGGAGCCGACCATCAGGCCCGGAGTATCTGAGGAGGAGGGAATATTGGCCCCTGTCACTACAGTGATCCACATTAAGCCATCAGTCTGGTTGTGCAGGGTGTTGCACAACCAGTAAAGGTTAGTGCAAACATAGTAAAACCGTGTATTAAGTTCCTCCAGTTGCAGTGTGGCGCAATATCTGTTTTTTCTTTTAGGGTCACACTAGAGTCAGCCTTTTGGCTGATGATTCCAGATAAAACTTAGAATTCTGCAGCCTTAGTGCAAGTGTTAACGTGGTGTAACGCTGTGTTCAGGCTGCCTATATATTCCTATGGGTACCGGTCTCCCAGCGCAGCCGGCCACCTGACTCAGAAGTAACGGATATGCGCTATCTCTGAGTGCATAGGAAAACCCTGCAAACTGCGTTTTCGTGTGCGCTCAGAAATAGCGCATATCTGGTCCTTCTGTGTCAGGTGGCCGGCTGCGCTGGGAGACCGGTACCCATAGGAATATATAGGCGGCCTGAACACAGCATTATAGCACATTAACGCTTGCACTCAGGCTGCAGAATTCTAAGTTTTAGATGAAACTGTCAGCCAAAAGGCTGAGGCTAGTGTGACCCTAGCCTAAGGCATATCTTACACATGGAGAGGGAGTTTGGTATTAGTTGTTGATTGACTGCAGTAATGGAGCATTTATAGGTACTGTAGAGGCTTTAGCTTATATTGGAAAAACCTGGCTCCCTTTAAAGTTATTTAGGAATTTATTTTCTTTCCTATTTCTTGAAAACCATTTTAATCTCAAACCTAGAAAAATATTTCACAGACCTTTGGCAAATGATAATATTTTGTTTTTATTCACCAATGGAATTCCTCAAATGTTAAGAACATTATTATAAACCACATTTATAACATCTGCTTCTTGCCTGGTGTGAACACATATAAACACTCTCTGGGGTGAGATCCATAAATGGTGTGGTACGTTACACTTCAATTTACAATATATTAGAAAGTGCTGTGTATTTACATTTAGTGCTGTTAGAAGTGTTTGGTTTCTATAGAACGTAAAATATATCTTTGAACAATGTTAGCCAGTAGATAGAAATATATTAAAATCTTGAGTCCTCAGTGGTTGATACTTTTTAATGGTTAATTGAAAAGTGATTAATAACAAGCTTTCGAGACTACTCAAGTCTCTTCATCAGGCTGGTATAACACAAAATCTGAAGAGTTGTATATTTATACACAATGCATCGCAAGAAGAATGATCCAGTGCCCAGGAGGTAGACAATAGATGTAGGTAAAATCTTCAAGTTTATTGATACTTTAAAAGTCCAGTATATAGCATAGTGTTAGGGAGATGTCATTCCCGGACAGACAGTAGTATGTAGTATTACCAGGCCGGGAAGGTTCATGGTCATTGGGCCATCCTCAGCCTAAAAATAGCAGTCCACACCTGCCCTAGAATTGGTACTTCAATTGCTTGCACCATTTGTGATGCATCACTCAGGCTCTTGCCGATTGCCCTGGTGCGGTGGCAATTGGGGTAATGGTTTATGGGGTTGATGCTAACTGTGTATTGTCAGCTGGCATCCAGCCCTAGCATTAGTAATGGAAAGGTGTTTATCAGATACCGCCTTTATTAACCCCATAAGTATAAAAAGAAAAAACACACATATACACACAAAAAATGTACTCTGAAAAATGTCCATGACTCCCTAGTTCACCAATTTATTTAAAAAAATAAAAATAATAAAAATACATAGAAAGACAGCTAGATAATACCAAACATGTGCTATTCAAGTATACTTCCTGATGTCAGAACAAGATGGCTACAGTTGGGTAAACTTCTATGAGAACTCAATTGTGTTTCTGTTAGGTAACTGCTGTGACATTACAACTGCTTAGTCAGGTGAGCTTAAATTTGACAACTTTTCTGTAAAAAGCAAAGACCTACCCTAGTGTTGTAAGAGTTGACAAATCTCCTGAGTGCACTCAAAATGTCTCTGAAGTGAGTGCTGCACAGTGCAAGAATAGGTTTAATTCTTATGTTTGTCTGTCAGCACACAGTCCACAATGGTTTTCTGTCTTTTATTACATCTGCTGACATATGATTATGCAACTCAGTATTCACAGTGTTCCCCTTCCCCACAAGAGGTTATTAGTTTAATACGGAGTCCTCTATTCAGTTGATTAAGAGAAGAGCAGCAGTTCTTGGCAACAGCGACTACATAGTGATTGGAGTTGTGCTATTATGCTCCATACACTGTTTACATATGGTGGTTCACAAAGCTGAAAACAACTGTTGGTATTCTGGGTGTCGGACCCCCACCAATTGGATAACTTAACGATAGGTCATCAATATCAAAACACTGACAATCCCTAAACTATTGAGACATCACAAGTGGGTTTCAGAATGTTTTAGTCAGTGACCATGACTAAGGCTGTGGTCACAGTACCATTTTTCACATGCATTTTTGAAGACCTGCGTTTTCAAAAACGCATGTAAAAAACGCACCCATAGGCCCCCATGTTAAAAAACGCATGCCCTAATAGCCAAAAAGCATGTGTGACTGTCCCATGCGTTTTTGGAGCATATCCAAAAACGCATGCGTTTTTTAATAAGGGGCCTTATGGAAAACGCATGCAAAAACGCATGTACAATTAGTGCCATTCAAAAACGCATGCGTTTCCCATAGGAGCCCATGTTAAAAAAACGCATGCGTTTCCGGAAACGCATGCGTTTTTTTAACATGGGCTCCTATGGGAAACACATGCGTTTTTGAATGGCACTAAAAGGTACTAATTGTACATGCGTTTTTGCATGCGTTTCCCATAGGAACCCATGTTATAAAAACGCATGCGTTTTCTACAAAAACGCATGCGTTTTTCAAAACGCTCAAAAAAATACTACAAGCACTATTTTTATGTGCAGATTCAAAAACGCAGCCAAAAACGCAGGGAGCCATCAGAGACCTTAAAAAACTCATGCTGACATGAAAAACGCATGTAAAAAAGCATGCGTTTTTAAAAGGCACTAAAAAAACTGTGACCACAGCCTAAGGGTGCTTTCACATTGGTGTTTTTGCCCGGATCTGGCAGATCCGGATTAAAAAAATGCTAACGGCAGCACTTGCGGCACACTTGCGGCAAGCCCCATGCATTGTGTATGGGGCTTGTGGTAAGTGTGCGGCAGATGCAGCAAGTGCGGTTTCGGCAGATGCGGCCTTGAAAAAAAAAACGCGGTCAGCTGCATTTTTTTTTCACGGCCGCATGTGACACAACTGCCGAAACCGCACTTGCCGCATCTGCCGTACACAATGCATGGGGCTTGCCGCAAGCGTGCTGCAAGTGCCGCTTGCGGCAGATGCGTTTTTTTGTCCGGATCCGCCAGATCAAGGAAAAAATGCCAATGTGAAAGCACCCTAAGTTAAATATTAAGTCATATCAAACAATATTATTGGTCGTCTTTAATGTACCAGAAGGGGTAAAACTATCCTTTAATAAACATATATTTAGCAGACTACTCTTACAATTGCCATTTGATCTGCAGTAAAATCAAAGCAGGAGAGTTGGGGTAAAATCACAAGTAGTTTCAGGTCAGGTCAGGAATGGACATACCATATGCTATCTGCATTGTCTGTGTTATTAGACATTTGTATACAAATATTTAAAATAAATACCGTACCTTTTTGTTTTCTGTACACTGGGCCTGACTCTTGCAAAGATACTTGTCGCATACCCAAATTTTGCTAGGTATTGTTGCTAAAGCGCAGTGTAGTTTAAAAAAATCGTGTTGCATTGCGATTCCCGTGAACTGCAGCTGTGACAAGTAAGTCACAAGAAGTCCAACTCGGTTGGAGTTTTTACAAATGGCTTATCACAGTAACCATGGACTTGCAGTGTGACCCTATTTATTTCTATTGTGATGCTCGTAGCAGCGACACACACCAAACTTTGGTCAGACAACAAGTATTATGGTCATAGTTTCCATGCAGCCCCAGCCTAACTGTCATAGAGAGAAATTAAAATCCAGGACACGATAACGCCTAGGCAGCAGGCTCACTGTTTGGGTGTTATGTTTGACACCAATCTCTCCTTCACCTTCAGCTCGTCACTTGCACTTGAAGAACATCTCTAGAGTCCGCCCCTTTCTCACCTTGGAAGCAACAAAAACCCTCATTGTGGCCCTAATCCATTCCCGCCTTGACTACTCCAATTCTCTACTAATCGGCCTCGCTTGACCATTCATGTAACTTTATTTCTATCCCTCTCTTCCTCAAGATGCCTGGACCATCACTGTAATAAGCCCCTGTACTTTGTGTAACCCCAATCCTGTTGCGGATTGGCCTGGCTGCGGAAGATGTCTGGGAGCTAAACTTAGTCCTAGAGGTTCCATAGGAGCCCCATTTAAACAACTACAAGACATCTCCCTAAGCCATAATTCTTTCTGGTAGCCATCACATCAATCAGGTGCGTATCCAAGCTAGCTGCACTATCCTGCCGCTCTCCTTATCTACCCTTCCACCAAGATAAAGTAGTCCTCTGGCCGTCTCTGTCATCCCTACCCAAGGTCGTCTCCCACTTCCATCTCAACGAAGACATCACCCTTCCCTCACTATGTCTGAAACCAGTGCAGCACTTTGAAAGAGTACTCCACACCCAAGACCTCGTACGAGCCCTCATACGGTACATTCTCGAACGGCCCCCTTCCGAAAAACCAAAATGGTGTTCATCATGCCTGAAGGACACAGAAAGGGAATGGCACCATCAAAATCCACAATAGTCAAGTGAATTCACACTGCAATCTAAGAGTCTTACCATGTCAGAAACAGACCTATACCAGCAAGGTACACTCCACTCGATCGGGGGGCACCTCATTGGCCATTAGACATCAGGCCTCACTGTCACAAGTTTTCAGAGCAGCAACTTGGTCCAGTGTGCACACCTTCACGAAACACTACAACATTCATAACAGAGGCAAGCCTAAGTAGGAAAATCCTACAAGCGGCAGTCGCGCACTTGTAAGCAGCTGGCGCTTGATACATGCAATATGCTCAAGTTTTTAATCTGTTCCCACCAAGGGACTGCTTTTGGATGACAAATGGTCCTTTGTCCCCCAATGATGCGAAGGAGAAACAGGGATTTTTGTGTACTCACCGTAAAATTCTTTTCTCCGAGTCTGGGAGGCTGTGGTGACTGCTGCACGCAATGTTGAATGTAAACAGATCAAGCAACTGACAGAATCTATGGATGGAAGGCTGTTGAGTGTCATAATTAAGAAACGTGGCTATATTGGTCAATAATTTTTTGGGGTTTTGTTTTTTGCATGTCAGAAATGTTTATTTCTAATTTTTGTGCAGTTATATTAGTTTGCCTGATGAAAATGAACAAGTGAGATGGGAATATATTTGTTTCCTAAGTTTCTTAATAATTCTGCACAGTAATAGTTACCTGCACAAACAGATATCCTCCTAAAGGCCACTTCACACACACAGATATCTGAGTCCAATATCTGAACATATCTCTGGTTGCAGTGAAATCATGGATACATTGTTCCATTTTGTGGCTGTGTACAACATGGAGCAATGTATCCATGATTTCACTGCAACCAGAGATCTGTTCAGATATTGGACTCAGATATCTGTGTGTGTGAAGTGGCCTTAAGATAGTCAAATCTAAAAAAAACCCACTCCAACTTCCAAAAATATTAAGCTTTGATATTTGAGCCTTTTGGGTTGATTGAGGACATAGTTGTTGATCGATAATAAAAATAGTCCTCTATAATACAACTTGCCTAATAATTCTGCACACAGTGTATTAAAAATAACAAAGAATGAATACTTACCCTCCGGCAGGTGTTCAGGGAGCAAGGAGTTATCGACCTGCAAACTCTATGCTCTCCCCAAAGTGAATTTCTCCACTGCACCCTGCACAAACACTGTATGATACCCCTGAAGTGAATTCCTTTAACGCATAGTGTGATGACCCTACTGTAACCCCCTGAACTACTCTGGCATAGTATGATCCTTAACTGTGACCCACACACAGGCCTCCATACAGTATAATGGGCCTCCATACAGTATAATGGTCTACATCTCTTCACACAAAATAATGGCCCCCAATACAGCCCTCAAATAGCCCTCCATAAAGTATAAAGGTTTCTTCATAGCCCTTCAAGTATTATCATGTCCCCAGAGAACCCTCCAAATATTATAATGGTTCCATATAGTAAAATTGGCTCCATATATTATAATGCATCATCCATAGTCCTCCATATATTATAATATACCCCATTGCCCTCCATATAGTATAATATACCCCCATAGCCCTCCACATTGCACCCAAAGTCTTCCATATAGTATAATGTACCTTCATTTATCATAATGCACCCCCCATAGCCCACCATATATTATAATGCACCTCACAAAGACATCCATATATTATTATGCACCCCCCATAGTCCTCCAAATATTATAATGCATCCCCATAGTTCTCCATATACTATAAAGCACTCCCATAGATCTCCATATATTATAATGTACCCCATAGTCCTCCATATACTATAATGCACCCCCTTAGTTCTCCATATATTTTAATGCACCCCATGGTCATCCATGTACTATAAAGCACCCCCAAATACTATATTATACCCCATAGTCCTCTGTGTAGTGTAATACATAATACATAGTCCTATGTATAGTATAATGTACCTCCATTGTCCATCATATACTATACAGCACTCTTATAGCTCTCCATATATTGTAATGGACCCCATAGCCCTGCATATACTATAAAGCACCCCCATAGTGCTCCATTGCTCCATATACTATAATGCATCTCCCAAATATATACAGCACCCCCATAGTACTTCATATATACACTGCACCCCCATAGTTCTTCATATACAGTACAAACCAAAAGTTTGGAAACACTTTCTCATTCAAAGATTTTTCTGTATTTTCATGACTATGAAAATTGTAGATTCACACTGAAGGCAGCAAAACTATGAATTAACACATGTGGAATTATATACTTAACAAAAAAGTGTGAAACAACTGAAAATATATCTTATATTCTAGGTTCATCAAAGTAGCCACCTTTTGCTTTGATTACTGCTTTGCACATTCTTGGCATTCTTTTGATGAGCTTCAAGAGGTATCACTGTAAATGGTTTTCACTTCACAGGTGTGCCCTGTCAGGTTTAATAAGTGGGGTTTTTTGCCTTATAAATGGGGTTGTGACCATCAGTTGTGTTGTGCAGAAGCCTGGTGGATACACAGCTGATAGTCCTACTGAATAGACTGTTAGAATTTGTATTATGGCAAGAAAAAAGCAGCTAAATAAAGAAAGATGAGTGGCCATCATTATTTTAAGAAATGAAAGTCAGTCAGTGCGAAAGATTGGGAAAACTTTGAAAGTGTCCACAAGTGCAGTTGCAAAACCATCAAGCGCTACAAAGAAACTGGCTCACATGAGGACCACCCCAGGAAAGGAAGACCAAGTGTCACCTCTGCTGCGGAGGATAAGTTCATCCTAGTCACCAGGCTCAGAAATCGCAGGTTAACAGCAGCTCAGATTAGAGACCAGGTCAATGCCACACAGAGTTCTAGAAGCAGACACATCTCTACAACAACTGTTAAGAGGAGACTTTGTGCAGCAGGCCTTCATGGAAAAATAGCTGCTAGGAAACCACTGCTAAGGACAGGCAACAAGCAAAAGAGACTTGTTTGGGCTAAAGAACACAAGGAATGGACATTAGACAAGTGGAAATCTGTGCTTTGGTCTGATGAGACCAAATTTGAGATCTTTGGTTCCAACCACTGTGTCTTTGTCCGAATGGACTCTACCCACCGTGAAGCATGGAGGAGGAGCTGTGATGGTGTGGGGGTGCTTTCCTGCTTTGAAGCTCATCAAGAGAATGCCAAGAGTGTGCAAAGCAGTAATCAAAGCAAAGGTGGCTACTTTGAAGAAACCTAGAATATAAGACATATTTTCAGTTGTTTCACACTTTTTTGTTAAGTATATAATTCCACATGTGTTAATTCATAGTGTTGAAGCCTTCAGTGTGAATCTATAATTTTCATAGTCATGAAAAATCTTTGAATGAAAAGGTGTGTCCAAACTTTTGGTCTGTACTGTATATACAGCACCACCATAGTCCTTCATATATATTTACAGCACTACCATAGTCCTTCATATATATATACAGCACCCCCACAGTGCTTCATATGTATGCACAGCACCCCATAGTCCTCCCTATATATATATACAAAGTCATAGTCCTTCATTTATACATATAAAACGCCCATATAGTCCTTCATATATATACACAGCACCCCAATAGACCTTCATATGTATACACAGCACCCCCATAGACTTCCATATATATATATATACAGCACCAACATAGTCCTCCATAAATATTTAACATCCCATAGACCTTCATATATACAGCATGTATATCAGCACCCCCATAATCCTCCATATATATACAGCACCCTGATATTTCTCCATGTATATACAGCACCCCCATAGTCCTTCATAAATATTTAACATCCCATAGACCTTCATATATACAGCACCCCATGGTTCTTCATATATATACAGCATCCCCATTATATTGTACAACACAGTCTCCATCTGACTTACTGATTAAAAAAAATAAAAAGCAAATACTCACCTCTCTCCTCGGTTCTTACTGGCTGCTCCGATCTCTTCAGCATGTGTTCTGCCATCCGCTCTCCACTTCTCAGCACAGTGAGGCGCTCAGTATTGACATCATGGCTCCCGCCGTGTTGAACTGCACAAGGCAGAGTATCAGGGACCAGGGAGAATCCGGCCTGGAGTATAGGAGCGGGAGCAGCATCTGTCTGGGGGTCGCGCTACTACCAGGTCTCCTGCTGATGCCGACCTCTGTCTACCAGTAGGTGGAGCTGTCAGAGGCAAACAACTCAGCTTGCCTCATGGTGCGCCCCTGACTACATCCAATAAGTGGCACTAGAGTACAAGTCTTGCAAGTCCTTAGTATTTGCATATCTACACATTTATCTTTCGGTCAGGAGACAAAAGTTTGGAAATAAAACCAACAGAAAAGTTTAGGAGCTCAACCCATTATATACATGTGAAAATCTCCATCACTTTTTCTGTAGTCACCAGGGGCATAGCAGTGGTGGACACAATGCTGGTAACTTGAGCACACAGCTAAGGCTAGCTTCACAACTTGGTTTTTGGAATCCAGTTCTGTCTGGTTTGAACAGGACAGAACAGGATCCGGTTTTGCCTCCCATGTATCCCTGTAGTGCCGTATTGGTCCTATTTGGCCATCCGTTTTTGTGTATTCTGTGTCAGATTCGGATTTTCTGATTTATCACTGTCCCCAAAAATGGAGCGTGCAACATTTTTGGGCTCCGGTGACAAAATCAGACAGAAACAGATCCAGGGCGTTCCGGCGCCCATAACATGGGAGTCTATGGGCGCTGAATCCGTGAAAAATCGGATCGACTCCTGGATCCGATTTTAAGCACAGAGTATGCTCAGAAATTCTGCTGTCCAAAGTTCAGCACCATGGACAACACTACTTTATACACAGGCTGTGAATTCAGCAACAAGGTCAGCAGCAGAGCAGACACAGGTAGACTTCAGCACCATGGACAGCACTACTTCATGCACAGGCTGTGAATTCAGCGCCAAAGACAGCGGCAGAGCAGACACAGGCAGACTTCAGCACCATGGACAGGGGCAGAAAAGAATCCTGCAAAAAACAGGATCCAGGACCATATTTGGCCACACTTTCAACACATCCTGTCCTTGGCAGGTTCTGTCCGGGTGATCCTGCAAAAAACAGGATCCACCCTGACAGCCAAAAACCGTGGTGTGAAGCTGGCCTAAGGAGTCATGACCAGGATCACAGCTGTTTCCTTTTCTTCCTGACAGATTTATGTTCCTTTATGTCTACTTTGGGTGTATTGATTTGTGTTTTTACAAGAGACCAGGCATTTAATGGTTATCCAGAGCGACCTTTAGAGTTAGCAGTAGTTTGTCAGTCATGGTACGGCCTTTTTCCACATAAACTTGGACTGGTAGCCTTGGGGTCACATTGTGGATTCACAGATATTCACAACTGTATATGCTCATAGTATTTGAAGATATTGGATCATATGGCTTCTACTGTGGCAGAATTCACATGACAGGCAAAATGGTCATTTATATTTTCAGCACATTTCTAGTTTCATTATATTGTTTCTTACAAGAAAACAACATAATCCAGTACATCACTGGTTTTGTGTCTATTTATCTCCACCTCAGATAGATTTCATCTTTTTGATTTATAGCATTTGTCTTCTACCTAACTGGCTCACATATCCATGGTGTGAATTTCAATAAATCCTAAACCAAGAGCCTGCCCCACAGCTCTGATTTTGTATAAGCCAGACAGCCCAAAGCTGAAGAACATAAAATCTCCTTTTAGCTTGAATAGACACGTAAGACAGGTAGTTACAAGATAAATGGTAGGTCCTGAAGGCATTTGTGGATGGAGAGTCTCAAATTCTACATAATATTTCATCCAAGGTGCCATCTCTCTGGTTAGATTCAAGAGGTCCATGCACAATAAAGACATTGAAAATAGTGATCCTAGAAGTTTTTTCATTCCTAAGGTATTTACTATGGATCATTTAATTGCAAAATAAACATTGTCATGCAATATCATTGTATGTTGGTGTATTGTACCACATAACCTTTGTTACTATATTTGCACTTTAAATTTATAATTAGTCTAACAATGAGCCCAGTTATCAAACACTTATTTTTATTGTTATTTTATTGGTTCATTAAGGTTTGAGACACCTCATTGTCTTTATGAAGAATGCAGTTAGGCTGGGTTCACATTTGCGGATCCCTCCGCAGCGTTCTGCAGAGGGGATCTGCAATGTGACCGCAGCGGTCGCCAGCTCCTATCTTTATAATGGGAGCGCATGGTGCTGCGCTTGATTGTGCATGACCGTGCGCACCCATTCACCCCCATATGTGATCTGTGCGCAGGCGGATGCCTGCGCACAAATCACACAGTCTCGTCCGCACCAGGAATGCAACATGTCGCGTCCCTGGTATGGACGAGACTGTGTGATTTCTGCGCAGGCATCCGCCTGCGCACAGGTCACATATGGGAGTGAATGGGTGCGCACGGTCATGCACAGTCAAGTGCAGCACCGTGCGCTCCCATTATAAAGATAGGAGCTGGCGGCCGCTGCGCACACATGGCGATTCCCCTCCACAGAACGCTGCGGAGGGGAACGCCAGTCTGAAAGCAGCCTTAGTGATCTAAAACTTTGCACAAGGGCACATGGATCCACATGGATATGTGAAGACATATAGCAGTTATTCTGTGGACTTTATGGCGGTGAGTCGTCAACAGTAGTAGACACCAGATGACAATGTTTGGAGAAAAAACTTCAGGGGTTGTTCAGTTTTAAGGTACATATACACATTCAGAGCAGCCATCTGTCTAAACCGCTGTTAACAAAATATTGGCATTACTCTGTCATCATTGTTTTTGTGTCTGTTAGAATTAGTGCTTTGTAAAGAATTAGAGACTGTCAGAAATTCCCTGAAATGTAAGGTTGATACATTTGTCCAATGAACAGTTTACCTAATTAATGTCATTAGGGACCTATGGGTTACATATGAAGCATCTCCATGAAGTGTGGAGCATGGCAGAATGAAAAAACTCAACTGGAACATGCAATTGTTGTAATGTATTGATAGACAACTGTTTTAGGCCATGCAAAAGCCTACTAGACTGAGGGCCCAAGGCATATGTTGTGGTCATTGTTAGGCCTGTATATAGAGGTTTTCAGCTCACCGTGTTGTGCTCTATTCGTATTCTCCTGGAGCTCGACACCGGCCCTGCCTCGGCCGAAAGTAAAAACCAGGAAAATGAAGTGAAATCTGGCTCTACACGGAAGATTTTTTTCTTCTATTATGCACCCTTCTTCATTACTCATGAGTAAAAAATGCTCCTGAAACACGTCAACCATGTAATCTTTTCTGCATTGCATATTTTATTTGAAAAAGAAAAAAATCTTCCATGTTGATCTGGATTCCACTTCATTTTCCTGGTTTTTCTTTGTTACACCTCTTACTTAAATGGTGTTTGAGTAAGAAAGTGTCAGGTCTGATATTTCTATACCTCAGCGGACCCCTCACACTTCTGGGGGCGCTTGGCTTTCTGTCAGGTCATCCGTCACCCGTTACTGGCCATGAGGGGTGGGGTGTGACCTTCAGAGGGCGGAAACCAGTGTAAGTGCTTGCTGTGGTCATTTATTGCGCTCTGACAGATTTGCTTCTGGTATTGCTGGGAGACAGGATGCTGTCGCTCCCAGCGAACTTGCTGTTCATGGGCCCTGGGACACTGGGTCCCCTAGCATCAGCTGTTGCCAGCGGTTAAATGACACCATCTCCGCTGCTATCACCTTAATGGTGGAAGGTTCCCTCCACTTTCCTCCTCTTTTGGGCTGAGGGTAGTGAGTGGTTGTTGCCTGAGTGATGTCATGTGATCACTGAGAGGCAGATTTAAACCTGCTGATCCTATGTGCTGTGTTGATTATTCTCAGTTGTGTTTGGGTGATAGGTTTGTAATGCTGTGTGCTCGCAGGTAAGGTTTTGCTTTGGTTTTGGCTTCACCTATTCCCTGGATTTTACTTATTTGTTTTTTGCACTGCTTATTTTGTTATTGGTGTGTATAATCTGACTGTGGCCTGTGTGCCCGGTCACCAGCCACACTGCTTGTCATCTAGGAAGTGCTCTGCCAAAGTCCCTTCTATCTAGGACCTGGAGGTGGGTGAAGAATACTCTGGTCCTTAAGGGTGCACAGTAGCGGGACGGCTAGCGCCAAGTGTGACCAGTATACTGCATTTGCTGCCTTACAGTTTAGTTAGTCCCCCATTGCCCAAGCCGTACAGAAAGGGGTTCATGTCTCCTAGCCTGCCAAATCTCACAAAAACTCATTAAAATGACTCATAGAAGGTGTGATGCAAGCTGGGTGGATGTAGGCAGTGTCTTTACTTATGTTGCAGTTATTTTTTTTTGCTATTTGCTATCATGTAAGAAATATCTACATTTATGCACATATATTCAAGAACAGTACAAAGAAAAGTAATCTTCATTTATCAGTGGAAAGCTTTGATTCATAATAATGACATCTTAAAAATGCATGACTATATAAATTGCACAGGGCAGAAAGGAATTAGGGTGCGTTCACATGCTGCGTATTTGCTGCATTTTTTTACATGCGAGCTCATCACAAACCCGTAGTGGAACATATCAAGTATAATAGAAATGATTCACCCAGGGGTCTATGGAAACTCGGAAGCCGGACATGGAGTTGGGGGATGTCACTGGTAGCCTGCCCGGACCCGTAGCCCTAGTAGTCAATTGCAAATTAGAAAAGAAAAAGGAATAAATGCCTTGTGATGCCACCTGCAGTTCTGGTGATGCTCACCAGCGCCGCTGTCAGACTGCCGGGGCTGATGGTAATGCTGCTAGATTGTTTAGCTCCCTGTAGGTGGAGCAGGTCCCCGGGGCAGCGCTGCCACTGTACTTGTTGTCGTGGTGGCAGCTATTCAGCAGTTCATGAGGAAAGAAACACCGACGCTTGTTAGCTCTATTACGGGTACTTTACTGGAAGCTGGTCATGATGGTATACAGGTCCACAGTTACACTGTCTTTGCGGTTAGCTGGCCGGGTAGTCACTGAGGAGAGTAACGTCTCTTTGAGGCTCCCAGAGAGTACCTTCTGCTTTCTTTCACTGTCCCATTTTCTTTCTGTACCTCCTTATTTCCTTGCACTGCCCTGCCACAGCCTACTAGTCTACCAGGCCCGTCGGGTGCTATGAGGTATCCTTATTCTCTTCTAAGGGGCTCAACCCTGTTTAGTGATCCTGGTGGGGCTGCACGTTCTGGACGGGGGAATCGGGGCTATTAGATGGACCCACGACCTACCGGTGTTGACGGCTCAGGGATAGAGTCCTGCACCGCCACTCAGAGCCGGTTCTCCATTGTGGACTAGGATTCCCCCACACTGTAGAAGGTCCGGCACTGGGTCTCCTCTTTCTTTCTGGGTCGCGCTCCTTTTGGGCGCCCTCCCTGCGGTGTCCCTGTAGGACTTGTTCCTCTGACTAGACTACTTCGACTCACTAACTAACTCTCTTTGTGGTTCCCGCTCCTTCTACCCTAACGCTCCTACCAGTTACCTGGTAATGGGTGGCTAATTGGTCCCCTATGCTAGGTGTAGGGATGCTGGGATAAGAGCCTCCGGTTGATGTTACACTCCCCAATGACATGAATACCACACACTCTGTTGTGGGTGCAGTACCCCTTCTGTGGCGCACTGACCAGTAGGGCGCCACAGAATCAAGTGCTCCACTTCTGGATTCAATCACCCACTGCTAATTTGTGATGAGCTCGCACATAAAAAAATGCAGCAAATACACAGCAAATACAGCAAATACGCAGCATGTGAAAGCCCCTAAGTGACTTTACATTTTTCACAAACAGATGTAGCACAATAAATGCTTGTTAATCTAGTCCATGTTCACACTGTAAGGAACATAACACCAAGAATTGAAGTTCGTTCTTGTGATGCTTTAGTGTTGCAATAAAAAAAAGTAAAAGTTTAGCTGTGCTGATTTTTAGTGAAAATGGTATATATTTGACTTGAAGACATCGTAATTTCTACTTAAACAGATAATTTTCTAACAAACCAGGTGTATTTGTCGGATTTCACCACACTGCAAACAATCATGCAATGCCCATACTGTTCAAGAACATTTTAACTGAAACCTCAATACAAAGAAACTGCTGGAACACCCTCGTGTTATTTGTTCCCACGGAGCAGAGAATCTGATGGTTGGCACAGACAGCTGAACCAAAGTTTGATTTGTTTAATGTCCTACAGCTTCTTGCAAGCTAAGCAGTGTTGTGATCAGCTTCTCTTCCACAGATTGTAACTCTGTTAAATAACACTGTCAGTTGCTTGGCATTCTCACACTCCTGAATTTGTTTTCCTCCTGTTGTTTAATGAAACAAAGGCATGAAAAAACTAAGTGTAGATCCCAGACATGTCTGGCTACCAAGCATCAATAAGATGTAAACTAAAATAGAAGTCATACTGTTAGTCTAATGTACCTTACTTGAGGTGTAGAGTTTGAAGAATCTTTTCTTAACAGAGACCCCTGCAAAGAAGTTTAAAAGATCAGATCTCAAAGTTGTGTTCCTCAAAGTAATCACTGGATGGCAGCGAGATGAAGCAGCAATAACAGAACTTTAGACTGAGCTGAGACTGAGCCATGAATCAGAACCAGATGAACAATTGGATGTGACAATTAGTGATGAGCGAGTGTAATCTTTACTATTCGCTACTCACACGGATAGTACAGTATACACGATATTAGTTACTCACAAGAAATTGCTGGTGCTCGTGAGTGATGTGTCCATCGTTATCGATCTGACACAAATTGACAGCTCCCTTAAGTGCACAAAGTAAGCTGGCACCTCAATGAGAGCAGATTGAATGCTAGGATCTCTCTGGGGGGCACAACAGGGTGTTTTAGACATTGAAATTGTTGAAAAGCCCAACCTCCTGCTCTGCCCCGGAAAAGCTCATTTTATAGCCGGATGTGTGTGGGTGGAGCCGATCACTAATTGACTAACATTGGACTCGCTATTCGGACGAATATTCGAGTATTAAAAACTATTAGTTACGAGTATAGTGAGTGCGACTATTTCGCTACTCGCTCATTACTAGTGACAATCCAAATTGAACAGTTATTTGCTGAGTCAAAGTTCAGGCTAGCAATCAAAACCAGGAAATAGACAGAAGAGCAAAGTGGAAGGCAATAGGCAAAGTCTATGGAAAATCAGTTTCAAAATAGGATAGGTGATGCAGGTATTTTCATGCAGTAAAACAAGCAATTCTCTATTTGTCCTGATAACAAAATTGGTGCTATAGAGCAGGTGTCGTAGAGTCACATACAATCACCAGAAGTAGTGAAGCCTGATCTTACCCTCTGACTAGGAGATCCTACACTGTCCCTTATTCCAGAGGTACTCCTGATGGTGGTGAGGTCTGGACTGCCAGTGTAGCCCTGACCCTGAGTAACTCTAGTTAACAGCCCTTTTCCCACATCATCAGCAAGGCTGGTATCGCTGAAGCATCGCAAGAGCTATAATTGGCATGGGAGACACAGTTCCACTATCATTTAAAGAGCTGAGGTGGCTGTGATAGGAAGTCAGCTCCCTGTGACTCCTGCAACAAATCACCAGATAGCTGGTAATTAACTCCCGCAAGACCAAAGACCAGTAAGCACAAAAACACAGTAAGCACAAAAACAAAAAATGCCCACCCAAAGACTGAGCAATTAAGAGGCACAAGAAATGTAATTAACTGTAGGATTGTAGGGGGCGTGGCCGAGCTTTGAATGGCACAGGCTGCTTAGAGCAGGAGCTCCAGCAGAGATTGGCTTTAACTTAGCACAACAGGGTAAAAAACCACCTGGGAAGCCCTAAATAAGTTGTCTGGTGAACTGAGGACACAGTGGTTCCAATGGTGCGTGGCAAGTGAATCACTACTAACATTTAAGAAGGGCCGAGATGCCTTTCTTGAAAACTATAATTTACCATTATATATAATAGATTCTTTGATAGGGTGTTGATCCAGGGAATTAGTCTGATTGCTGTATGTGGAGTCAGGAATGAATTTTTTCCTCAATGTGGAGCTCAGTGTTGCCACATGGTTTTTTTTTACCTTCCTCTGGATCAACATGTTAGGCTATGGGTTGAACTAAATGGACTTAAAGTCTTCCTTCAACCTTAAAAACTATGTTGCTATGTTACTATGTAAGAAGGAGATCACCAAAGAAGGTGACTGCATATTTCTTCAGAGACCAGGTACTGAATACAGCCTCCAACATGGCTGCAGCTTCTCATTCCCCAGCTCATTCTTCCTGCTCTTCAGATATGGCAGTCTCAGGGGGAAAGGAAGCTCAGACAGATATTCTCGTGGGGCGGACCTACCGCATGTGCAGCCATTTCGATTGTACCGAGGCCCCGCGCTGCTAGGGGGCCCCTCAGGGTCCATCACCTTTGTCTCTGGGCCCCTGAGCACTGTGTACTTGGGGCACCTGACCGCTGCCCCTACACGCCATCCTCGGTGCCCCCTTAGCGCTGCCTGGCTCCCCCTCTCTCAATTCTAATCTTACCGGCGCTGGCGGGCAGTCGCGCTGATCTCAGCCTGTTGTCATGGTTACTGTGACACTGCAGCCGCTCCCTGTGATAGAGGAAATAGAACAGCGCCGGTAACAGCTCATAGTAACCATGACAACAGGCTGAGATCAGCGCGACTGCCCGCTGGCGCCAGTAATATTACAATTGAGAGAGCGGGAGCCAGGCAGCCCCGAGGATGGCGCTATGGTTCTTCATCCAACAGCCCCCCCCCCCCCCGCTCTTCACCCGGCCTGCTCTGACAGCACCAACCACTTCCCCCCACGCCTGCCAGCCCCTGCCCCCAAGTAAGCTCCCTGTCCTGGGGGCCCAAAAAATTTCTGGAACAGGGGCCCACTACAGTCTGGGTCTGCGTCTGCCTTACACAGAAAACAATGGAGGTTTTGCTTCAGGCCCTCAGGCAAGAACTTCAAGCTGATCTTAAAAGAATGATAGCTGAGTTTAAGGCAGAGATCTAGGGGAGAACTCAAGGACATTGGAACTAGAATAGATCATCTGGAGCAGAACCTGGCAGAATTTACTAAATCTCATAATAAACTAATAGATGCTAATGAGGCTTTAGAAAAAGATGTTTCTCAATTCACAACAAAACCCTGGATTTTGAGGACAGATCCAGAAGGAATAATATTCGCATAAGAGGGATTGATGAATCTACTCCTGACAAAGACTTGCCAAGTCTTCTGCAAAGCTTCATACACACGGTGATTCCATTTGCCGACAGCAAGGACTTAATTGTGGAAAGAATACACAGGATTCCGAAACCAAAAGGTCTCAACCCAGATTTACCACGAGATGTTATTGCCCCCATTCATTTCTATACAATAAAGGAGACATTTATGGCTGGTCTCAGGAAAAGGCCAAAACTTCCAGATACTTGGCCCACCTGAAGGTATTCCCTGACTTGTCAGCAGGTACTTTAGCTCAGAGGATGGAGTATATGCCATGTATATGCCATGAAATTGAAAGTCTTGAAGGACAATTCCATATTTGTCTGCACATCCCCGGTAAAGGTGAGAAATTTATTGCTAAAATGGAAGATTCAGCCTATATATTTAATTGACAAAAGAGCTCCTCAGGCACAGAAAAAGAAAAAACTGGACCTAGACTGGTTTATGTCATGAATGATTACTGCAGATCTGTTCTCTACTTCCTACTTTCTACTCTTTGTCTGGTGCCTCTATGGCGATGTTGCAACCATGCAAAGTTGCCTACAGAGTGTCTTTTTTTCATTCTTTTTCAATCTATTTTTTCACTTGTTTCCTTTTTCTTTACTGTTTGCTTGATTTTGGAACTGTATTGGACTTTCTCTTATTATGAAGGAAACATTTAGGTTTGATAACCCTGCATTTGTTTATACAAGCAAATTTATTTCCCTGTCCGTCATCCCCATGTTTGTCACTCTTTTTGGAGCAATGGTTTCACATAAAACAGTATATAGTATTAACAATGCATACTAAGGTTATATCTATAAATGCCAATGGTTTGAACTTGCAAGGTAAAAGATCCATCTTCTGGAAGAAGAATATTTGCAAAGAAACTGGAGATGTAATTTGTGTTCAAGAAATTGACTTGTTGGCGCAGGACAATGCTCGGCTAAAGAACCCTCGATATCCACATCAGGTTTTTTGCAAACAACAAGACTAAAAGAGCTAGAGTGGCTATTTTTATGAGAGATTCCCTTTCCTTTAAATTGTATGACACTACTACCGTAGTGATCTGAGAGAACCAAATTAAAAGAGTTCTTTGACGTAAATGATAATAACTCCACCTCAAATGAAGTGGTATGGTCAACCCACAAGGCATACATGAGAGGTATTTTTATTAAGATGGTGTGGCGCCCCTGCGACCAGGTGGCCACAAGAGGGAAGTGCAGCCAGGTAAGCAAGGTGTTTGCAAAACACACCCACACTGCACAAACACCGCCCCTACGTCTAGGACTCTAGGTTGGGCAAGGGTGGCGCGTGTAGCAAAGTGGGTGGAATGTAGGTGGACACTGACAAAGTGGGTGGAGAGACCAACACAATAAAAACCCAGGACCACACAGGGGTAGTGAGTTAGAGTGAGAAGAAGAACAGCAGAACAGTGGGAGAGAACTTGAGAACAGAAGTAGAGAGATACTTCCCAGGAGGTTTCGGGTTCCCTGGAGGTGCAGAGTCCTGAGAGGCACAAACCCTAGGAGAGAAAGCCCACTCCATAGCCTGGAGGCGACAGGAAGGGGAAAGAGACAGAGAGACACCCCACAGCAGAAGGAAGAGTGGGACGACAAGGGCCCGCAGCCGCACATATCTTAACTGGCCGGAGGCACCCTGAGAAACAGTGACTTGTAAACTGTGTGAACTGTTGTGCTGTGAAAGACTTAGTAAACTACCCAGTAAGCTCATTACTGCCTGAGACTGTTTACTTCCAGCGTCGCAGAAAAGCCCAACCTGAGGAGCCACAGACTGTCATCCCTGCACACTGGCTGGAGAGCTGCAGCTTTGAAGTAAGTGAACTGCACTGCACACAATCCCTCACCAGGCCCATCCATTACTACTACTCCTGCCCTGGGGTCCTTCAGCCCTACCCGAGGAGGGCTTACCATCCACGCTGCCCCAAGTCACCGTCCCCAGCAGGAATATGGCAGCGGTGGTTCTACTAACCACATATCCCGGGTGGCAGCACGACAAATCCCCTGTAAATAACCCGTTTTTGGACTGATCCCAGGCCATGTGATGAGGTCATGACTACCGTGATACCCCAGAGAGACAGCGCTGGTCCGGTTCCCGAGTACCCCATAGCCTGCAATGGCAGCAGTAGAAAATAAAGGAAAAGAGGTGGCAGTGTCAAACCTATTAACTCAAATCAACAATTTGGAAACAATCAACAAGAAAAACCCCACCCCACAAGTTGTCCCAATAAATAGCATAAAATAGAATGAGGCTGCATGCTCTACTTTTATTCCAGTACGAAAAAGCACTTAAAAAGTCCAAAGGGAAGATTTTAGCTAGGAGAATCAAAAAAAAGGTAGATAACAAATAATCTAAATACTCCCATATCTATCATTGAAATCAAACAAATAATCTGTTCTACTAAAAAGTCCTCTGATCCAGGCCCTGTGTTTTTTCTGACCCCTATTATCATTGTTTCGTCAAAACTTTAGCTCCTTCTAAAAACTTTTAATTTTTGGAAATGTAGCTCTTCAACAAGCCATTAAAACCTTGAGGCAGTAATCACAACCGTCCCTAAACCGGAGAAGCCCCCAAACACTCCTGGTAATTTTAGGCCTATCTCCTTAATAAACTGTGACCTAAAAATGTTCTCTAAAATCCTTGCAGCCAGAATAATGTCTGTCCTTCCCTCTCTGATAGCACCTGACCAGGTTGGGTTTGTCCCTGGGAGACAAACCAAGGACAGCACTAAAAGAGTAATAGATTTGTTGGAGATAATGGAGGCTAATAAACTCCCCGATGTACTGCTGTCTCTTGACGCCGAGAAGGCGTTTGACAGTGTGCACTGGGGTTATTTGGGTGAGGTTCTGGATATGTTTGGTTTTGTGGGAGATATTAAAAAGGCTATATTGGCCCTATACTCTAATCTGAACATGGTGGTGAGTGCGTCTGGCTCACCTCAGACCGGTTAATGACAACTAATGGCACCCGGCAGGGCTGCCTTCTCTTGCCGGTTATCTTGTCTTTGTTAATGGAGCCAATGGCACAGGCTCTTAGAACTAATCCAAGCATACATGGAGTTCATGTAGGAGATACGGACCATGCGGTGGATTGTATGCAGATTACTTGATATTATCACTCACCGGCGTGGAGGGGACCCTGGTAGGTGTCATGGACACTCTGGCTGAATTCTCCAGAATCTCATATTACAAACTAAATGCCATGAAGTCTATCATATTCCCTATAAATATTACACCTTTGGTAAAGTATAGAATATTACCGTAGAGCATTTTACCTTTAAGTGGGAGGAAGCGGATTTACATATTTGGGAATTAAAATTACAAAATTTGTTCAACTGCAAATCACTGATTTTGGAAGTTCATAGGGACTTGAAACTGTCCAGGGTTGCCAGAATACAAATTGTAAAAATGATGTTGCTGCCTAAGATTACCTACTTCTTCAGATTTCTCCCTCTCAAATTCCCTTCTAGATGGATAGGGCTCCTAAATCCTTACTTGGTAAGTTTCTTTGGAAAAACAAAAAAACAAGTGCGGTGGTCAGGCTCTACATTTCCAATATTCTCATGGTGGAATGGTGTGTGCCAAATCTATCTTTGTACCACAAGGCGGCCATACTCAATGCTGCAAAAGATTGGTGGGCTGAGGATATTAAATATAGATGGGTCCAAATAGAAAGACAGTTTGCTCCCCACAGGTCTACTTAACAAGTTATATATGTTGTTGAAAGATTTATTTGAATAAAAAATTTACTGTTTAAAAAAAACAAAAACAAAACTGACTGCTCAGAGTTCTATTAGCAGTGGGAGCACAGACAGAATTAAACCAAATTTAAAGGTGAACAAGTCTATATTTATCACACAAGGCAGATATAACATGAAGTGCAGCAAATTAATGTTCATCAAATAAGTAACAACTGAAAGTCTTTTGGAATAGTTCTAGCATGATTACATAAATAACAAAGTCTCCAGGTATCATTCTCACAGGGAAAAACTCCTCCTCTATTAGCATGTGTGGTAATTGGGGTAAGTTCTGCCTGGAGCTGAACCTGCCGCTCTCTCTCCTTCTCCCTCTCAGGATGCTACTCCACATCCGACTATGAGGACCTTTCTGTGGGGATCCCTATTCTCTTCTTGGGTCCTATGCTTGGTCAGGTTTGGTGTCTTGCTTTCTTTTACTTCAGGGGAACTAGATCCTCCTGGTTTGTCTGGGCTTTCTTTGCAACCACTAGATTAATAGCAGCTTCGGACTCTGGTGTCCAGGTGGGCTAAAGGGATCTCCGATATGTTTCCTTCTTCTGTCTTCCTACCTCTTCCACTTGCCTCCGTCCCTCTCCCTAGGGCGCTACACAGCTGGGTCAGGTTTCCTGGTTCTGGGCCTGGCTTGGTCCCAGCAGCCAGCTCCTTCAGCACTAACTGTTCTCTTCTCTGCAAACTGCAGACTAACTGGCTAACTGCCTGACTCCTTCCCTCAGGCCTGGATCTTTATAGGGGATCTGGCTTAAAGATAGCCAGTGGGCCTCCCCCTCCAGGTCTGGGGTGGAAGGTATTGTGTGCTGTGTGTGCCAAGGTGTACATCCCTCCCTGCATTGGTGGGTCCTGTGGCAATCCCCTGGAGGGGTACCACATAATCGACTTGAAAGTATTGAAAAATAGGTGCTTGTACTTGTTGGTGCCCGGATTCACCTCTCTGCTATTACTTATATGATATATATACCAACATGAGTCCATACATTCTAGTCTCCATCACACACACATACAAACACACACACACATTCATTCACATCATGGGGCTGTCTGTATCATCCAGCATGGGTCCTCCAGGGAGAGGCTCTTTTTGTAACCACTTATACTCTGACCAAAAAAATGGGGATTCTGAATAGAGATTAGTGAACCTATGGAAGATCAAATTAGGTTCAGTTCACCGAACGGGCAATGTTCGTTGAACTGTTCGCCAAACATCTGAACCTCATTAAAATCAATCAAAATCATGGGCACAGAAAAAACTTTAAAAGGGGTCTAAAAGCTGCCAAACACAGCTCAAATCATTTTATAGTGGAGCCCCGCTGTTTTGGCACAGACATTAGCTCCTACACTATTATTTTGCAATTTCAGTGCCACTGTCACACTCACCATGCTTGTGAGTCTGCTCATGAACCTCAGACATCCTCATGACTTCCTTGAGGTTGTCTCAGATTACACAGTGGGGCTATTGTGTGGCCTGAGATAACTTCAGTGGCATCAACGCTTGTAACACTAGCAGTCTTGTGAGAGCTGCAATATTGCACAAGATATAGCAGATATATCTTACCGGTATCAGGAGACAGAGGATGTGAGGAGCGGTGACGTCAGGGAGTGCAGAACAGTTGCGGGATAGCCCCTGTGTGATCCCTTGAGTCTGAAGTGCAGTAATGTTTTGATGGCATTGCTTGGCACACATATGTGTGCTTGCTCTCACAGCAAATGGCGAATGCTTTCTGTTAACATTACTCAACCATATTGTTGTAAGGCCCTGTGTCCAAGGTACATTGTTTGATGCTTCTTTGAAGGTGGTGGGGGCCCTGCAACTGGTGAGAAGCGGGGGGTGGGGGGGGGTGCTATCGGCCGTCGGCGAGGACCCTGGGGGGGGGGGTCTGGGTGCTAGCAGGCGATGAGCGTTGGGGGTGGCATTGGCTATATGTGCTGCAGCTTCTACCTGCATCGAGCGAGCCGCGCAGCCCTGGGAGCCAGGGCGGGAGAGGAGGGGCGGGCTCAGCCAGGGGAAGCAGGAAGCTTCCCTCGGTTAACCCCCTCTCCTCTGGCACAGGGTCACGGGAGTCGGCTGGGGGCCCCCCTGCAGGCTTGAGGGGCCCCCTAGCCGGTCGGGGCCCTTGTGCAGCTGAGCCAGCTGCACTACGGTCGGTCCGCCCCTGAGACTGGCCCTGTATGGCACATGAAATATGGTGGTTTATGTCCTTAGACTCTGCTAATCAACATGGCTTTAAACTGTAAGTCAGTTTTTTGAGGAAAAAAAAACTAAAAAAATCACCGTATTGGCAAAATGTATTTTATACTACAAAATCCTTTTCAATTTATATTTCATCACTAAGTCAAAGAGACTGAAATTTTATCCATGGTAACTTTCTGCTTACTGTACTTTGCATGTTTATCCCAACAATCTCTAGCTCAGACACAATTATACACAGCTCATTGATCATTGCTATACAGTTAATCTAAAGTCCCATTTATTTTAAAGAAGGTGGTAGAATAACAGGTTTGGGTCAGATGCGCCTGACAGCCCTTTGGGCCTCATGTTGGAATTCTTTTGTCTTTTCTGTTTCTCATGAAAATTCTTCTTGACCATTTCATGCGCATTTTTTTTATTAAAGGAAAAATGTTAGTTGATTCATACTGCCCAAACCATAGGGGGCAAGAATCAGAGTCTGCAGGACTATTGCAGCCAGGTACGTTTTTTCTCTGAAACACCCCGACACGTCAGAGAAAATACAATTGGAAAAGCTGGCAGGGTACTATAGATTGTGCCAAGACTTGGTGCCACCCCAGGATAATGGCTTCTCCTCACAACCATGTCTCCATTATGTAATGGTTTGAGCAGCATTAATCTAATGACATGTTCCCTTTACTGTGTGTATTGTATCTTTCTTGGCATCACCATCTTTGTACACTGAATAATTGCTTAAATCGCATTGGTTTTAGGTCAGGTCCATACAACTGTATTTGCATTTCGACTGCAATCCAACAAAAGATCGGATCACCATCGCAACAATATTATTCTATACACAAGTTATTTTTTTTTTCAGGACCAAGTCTGCCTGAAGAAAGAAATCACTGCATGCCTGAGTTGCTTCTATTAATCAGATTGCACTTGACCACAATACTAAGTAGGTCCATTAAAAAAAATCAGACAACACTCGGATAACATTCAAATGCAGTCAGATTTTCATGGACTGACAAAATGGACAAAATAGAGAATTTATTTTTCTATTTTCTCCACATCCGAGAAAATCAGAGTCTGATTAGAATCAATCCCATTTTCTTGGATGAGAAAAAAGCAGTTGTTTGCAACTAGCCCTAGATGCTTTAATTTCTCCTAATATGGATCAAAAGAACCCAACTCAGCATCACTTGATGAACAAAATTAACTCCGTACTGTTACGTGATATGCTGGTTCCCTGACTTTGATATGGGTTCAACAAGCCTGGCCCAGTTCTTTCCCTGAAGATGATGGCTATGTTTTTCAGTCATCATCTGCTTCTAACAGTCATGGGTAAAGTGTCACTGTGCCCTCGGCTGTTAACATGTTAAATGCAGCTGTGAACCCCTGTCAGTGGCATTTACAGCATGCTGACATGGAAAGCACCTTTCTATGTGCCCACTGGCACATGTGATGTGATAACCAGATGCCCATGGGTTGACATAATGGCCTGGGGTCTGCCGAAGACCTCCGTGTCTGTCATGATGGTACTACTGTGAAAACCAATATGTAGCATGTGTTCAAAAGAGACTATGATATTTGATATAGACAGCAGTACTGATCTATTGTTATGTATAGTACAAGCGATTGCTTTACCGCAGGTTTAAGTCCCCTAAGGTGACTAACAAATACAGTAAAAAGTTAAAAAAAGTTTTTAAAAACCTGTAAAAGTTCCCTACTGTTTAAAAATTTGTGCACAATGAGAGCAAAAATATTGAAAGGCTAGCATTCAATTTTTTTGCCTGTTGCCAAAAAATTTGAGGTACAGGTGATCAAAACATGATATCTACCCCAAAATGGTATAAAAAAGATCAGCTCAAGGCACAAAATATAAGCTGTCACATAGCCCCATCGACCAAACACTGAAAATGTTATAGGTCTTGGAAAATAGCAACATAAAATTATGGCTCTGAGAAGATGGCATGGAAAAATTGCAAATGTCAAAATGGAAAATAGCTATATTGGGAAGAGGGTAAAATTATTATTATTATTATTATTATTAATAGGTATTTATATAGTCGCCATTAGGATACATGGCGCTTTACAATTTGGAGGGTAGACACAAACGACGACAAACGATGACATATCACAATTAGTCATACGGGTACAGCAGGGTCGGGGATCCTGTCCGCGAGGGCTCACAGTCTAAAGGGGGTGGGGAGGGAGACAGTAGGAGGGGGAGGTGAGATGATGCAGTGGGTCTCAGTGTGTGTTATAGGCTTGTAGGAAGAGGTGGGTCTTCAGGTTTTTCTTGAAGGTTCCCAGGGTCGGGGAGTGTCTGATGTGATGGGGAGGGAGTTCCAGAGTCTGGCAGAAGCACGAGAGAAGTCCTGTGTGCGGTTGTGGGAGGTGGAGATGCGGGGGGTTGAGAGGAGGAGTTCTTGGGAGGAGCGCAGAGTGCGCGAAGGGAGGTAGCGGGAGACCAGGTTGGAGATGTAGGGAGGGGACAGGTTGTGTATGGCCTTGTATGTCAGGGTTAGGGTTTTGAAGCAAGATCGCTGGGGGATGGGGAGCCAGTGGAGGGCTTGGCGGAGAGGGGAGGCAGGGGAGTAGCGGGAAGATAGGTTGATGAGCCGGGCAGCAGAGTTGAGGATGGTGTGGAGCGGTGCAAGGGAGGAGGCAGGGAGGCCGGTGAATAGGAGGTTGCAGTAGTCCAGGCGGGAGATAATGAGGGCATGGACAAGTGTCTTAGCTGTGTTGTGGTCAAGGAAGGAGCGGATGCGGGCAATGTTTTTTAGTTGGAGTCGGCAGGCGGTGGCGAGGGCTTGGATATGGGGCTTGAAGGAGAGGGAGGAGTCGAGGGTTACCCCGAGATATTTGGCATGGGGACGGGTGAGAGGGTGCAGTCGTTGACGGTGATGGATAGGTCAGGAAGGGGGGGAGGGTTGTGAGGGGGAAAGACGATGAATTCTGTCTTGTCCATGTTGAGTTTGAGGAAGCGGGTGGAAAAGAAGGATGCAATGGCGGATAGGCAGTGAGGAATTTTGGATAGAAGAGAGGAGATGTCGGGGCCAGACAGGTAGAGCTGAGTGTCGTCGGCGTAGAGGTGGTATTGGAGGCCATGTGACTTGATGAGGTTGCCTAGGCCGAGGGTGTAAATAGAGAAGAGTAGTGGTCCCAGGACCGAGCCTTGGGGGACACCTACGGAAAGGGGGTGGGGCGAGGAGGTGGTGTGGGAGTGGGTGACGCTGAACGTCCTGCCCGTCAGGTAGGAGGAGATCCAGGAGAGGGCAAGGTCAGTAATTCCAAGAGATTCAAGGATTTGGAGTAAGAGGGAGTGGTCAACAGTATCAAAGGCAGCAGAGAGGTCGAGAAGGATGAGGACGGAGTAGTGTCGTTTGCTCTTGGCGATCAGAAGGTCATTAGTGACTTTGGTTAGGGCAGTTTCGGTGGAGTGGTGTGGTCGGAAGCCGGATTGAAGGTGATCAAAGAAAGCATAGGTAGAGAGGTGGGAGGACAGTTCGGAGTGGACGTGCTGTTCAAGAAGTTTTGAGGCAAACGGGAGAAGAGATATGGGGCGATAGTTGGAGACTGTTGTAGGGTCGAGGGATGTTTTTTTTAGGATGGGCGTGATTAGGGCGTGCTTGAAAAGTGAGGGGAATGTGCCAGATTTGAGCGATATGTTGAAGAGGTGTGTCAGGGCAGGGATGAGGACTGTTGTAAGGTTAGGGATGAGGTGGGAGGGGAGTGGGTCAAGGGCGCAGGTGGTGAGGTGCGATCGTGATAGAAGGGAGGAGAGGTGGTCCTCAGTCATGGGGGTGAAACTGCATTTGGGTGGGGGGGGATGGGCAGGAGGTGGGATGGGGCGAGGGGAGTGTGGGTCAAAGCTTTGTTTGAGTTTGTCAATTTTGTCTTTGAAGAAGGTGGCGAAGTCGTCATTGGAGATGAGAGGTGAGGGAGGAGGTGCAGGGGGGCGAAGTAGGGAGTTGAAGGTTTTGAAGAGTTGTTTGGGGTTGTGAGACAGGGCGGTAATTAGGGAGGAGAAGTAGGCTTGTTTTGCGGAGTCAAGGGCAGTCTTGAAGGTATTGAGGGAACGCTTGTATAGGGCAAAGTGCTCTGCGGAGTGGGACTTCTTCCATTTCCGCTCGGCTGCCCTAGTCATCCGTCGGAGTTTCTTGGTGAGAGTCGTGAGCCATGGTTGTCGTTGTAATCGTGTTGTGTTAAATGTGAGAGGAGCAGCCTGGTCGAGGGCTGTGGTGAGAGTGGAGTTGTAGAGGGAGGCGGCAGAGTCAGCGTCGTGAGAAGAGGCCAAGTCAGAGAGGGGGAGGAGGGATTCTGAGAGTGAATGGAAGTCTATGAGCTTAAGGTTTAAAATGGTAAAATTGTTCCAACTACACAAAAGCTTAAGAAGACTGGGAACTAGAGCCACAAAGCAGATACCAAAAATTGGTGAATCATGTTGGAGTATGTTTAATTTGTCAAATTCTGTAAACTGTTGGCGACCATCGAGGTCTTGAGTTCCTCACCACTGCTTTATGTCCTGAAAATTCCACTTAAAGTGTGATCATCACTTTAATGTGTTCTTTCTCCTCCTAGACTAATCTCTTATTCTCAAAATTATCAATTACTGGGTAAGGGCCCTTTCACATCAGCGTTTTTTTAAATTTGCGGCAGATGCGGTGAAAAAACCGCATCTGCCGCAACTGCCGCATAACGGTTCCACTTGCGGCACGGTTGCGGTTTTTTCCATAGGAAGTATAGGGGGACTTGCGGCAGATGCGGCAAGTGCGGTATTGCACTTGCGGCAGGTGCGGCAGAGAAAAAAACCGCAGTAAGCCGCGGTTTTTTTTCTCTGCCGCACCTGCCGCAAGTGCAATACCGCACTTGCCGCATCTGCCGCAAGTCCCCCTATACTTCCTATGGAAAAAACCGCAACCGTGCCGCAAGTGGAACCGTTATGCGGCAGTTGCGGCAGATGCGGTTTTTTCACCGCATCTGCCGCAAATTTAAAAAAACGCTGATGTGAAAGGGCCCTAATATTTGTATTTAGCAAATACAGATTTTCTAAGTGCTGGGATAGGAGATGGCAGTTGGTTTTTATAATGTTCAATGCAGAAAGGAGGAGACAGGGGACACGAGTAGCTCTGCCTTTAGCTCCTACCTCCTTCCTGCCCCTTCCTTCTACAGTAGATTCTTGTGAGTAACAACGGCCATATCCTATCTCAGTAATATAAAAAATTGTGGTTGCTAAAGACAGACTTTACCCAAGAATTAAAAACTGTCAGATGAAAGGTCAGTGCAGAAGGAGAAAGAAATAGGACTGTCTGTGGCGCCCCTGTGATTAGGCGCCACAGAGTGGTATTGCACTTATTATATAGATGTAATATTATTGTAAGTCGCTAGTTTGGGATTTAAATCTTGTGGAGTCTTTTCTATACTCATTTAGGACCACACCACCTAGAGTAGGGGAAAACAGTACTTGGTAGATCCCAATAGGTGGGGGCGGAGCTTAGGATAGAGGAAGAGTGACAGTTGACAGTTTACCTCAGACGGTGCTGGGAAGGCAGACAGAGTGGTCAGGCCTGGCAGCCCAGCTGAGTGGAGGGTAGCCCATCTTTAAGTGGGGATCCAGGACAGAAGGCAACGGGCCAGGACCTGTAGGAGCCGGCTGGTCACATTGACGGAACACCGGCAACACGGATAGCCGAGGCAGCCAGGAGTTTAGCCCTGACTGCAAAACCGACGAGCTGCAGGCCCAACAGAACCGGGGTTGCTGACAGCCTCACAAAGGTACCTCGTCCCTCAGGACTGAAAACCAGTTCAGGACAGTAGAAGAAATTAAAAGGGACAGGCTGAATTCCGTGGACGGGGCTTTAGTCCTTGGGCCCAGACCAGACCGGTAAAGCACAGACCTTATCTTCTAGATACAGACCTTAGGACTGGCGGGTGAGCTCTACCAGGGTGGGAAAGATTGAAAGACTGAGAAAGAAAGTAGTAAACCCTGAAAGACAAAGAGAGGACATCTAGAGACTCCATAAGAGAAACCCTGAGTTGGTAACAACACCCTGAAAACCAAACTGTACCGTGTCTTGTTATGTCATCAGCCGGTACCGAGTAAAGCAGAGTTAAATTTGAACTGGTTTCTGTTGTTCTTCCCACCGCGGCCCAGAGGGCTCAACATCATCAAGAGCTCAGCAGAGGGGTAAGAACTGCAGCACTACCATTACCATCACTGTCCTCCCTCACCGTCTCACCACAATAGCTGCCCTGAGGTAAAGCTCCACCTGTGAGGAGCTGTACCACACTTAGCTGCCTCAACCATCACCTCAGCGGCCGGCTGGCAGCACCGGTACCATCTTACCGGACACTAGAGGTGGCGTCATGACTCCCTGTAAATAACCCCTTTAACCCCTCCATTAACAACATCTTTTCTAATTGATCACCAGGGCACGGCACCAGGGTCCCGACCATCCATGACTCCCCACACAGTAGCCCCGGTGTCCGAGTACCCCATCCCTTAGCTCTGGCCGTATCATGTCTAAATATATATTACACAGTTACTCATTTTCATATGTACTACTGAGTTTATATCAACACAGGGACATAGAGATGTACGCAGGTTTGTAAGGTTTTGATGTTGTTTACTGATGTTTTATTTCTTTAGTAGTACTAGTGACACTCTTTGATCACTCTTTCAAGATCTCTTTTTTCAAGATTCTTGAGAGATTGATTGCTGTTTGCATATTGGACAATATGTTATTTCCAGTCTCTAGCTGACATAATTAATTAATGTCCCTGGGCTTTGCACCGGTATTGATCCAAGACGGGAAAGCACTTGATAATCGATAGCAGGCATTCTAATTACGGTTACACCATAAAATGTTCATATTCCTATGTGAACAACCTTAGAAATCATATCTTAAAGTTTTCATTTACCTAAGATAAGATTATTTGTTGCTTAATATTCATTATTATGACTTGATGGTCGACAAATTATCACATTGGTTAAGGACAGTAGGGAAAATGTTTCTGAGCATATCTGTTGATGAGATTGACCTGTCTGTGTCAGCTCTGACCATGAAAACATTTGTGCCAGAATAATTCTGATAGAAATCTAACCCTTTAACTTCTTTCTTACTACACAGGGCTGTTGTGAATTGAGATTTAGGAGATTGCATAGATTTTTCGACATGGAGAATTAGGCACAACTTAATTACTTTATTTTCCCTGTCAATAATATAAAGATAAAGTATAGCCTCTTTAATGCTGCTAATCTAGAAAGTCTATTTAATCTTTGATATAAGCCAAATGGTATATAGTGTTTGTGGAGACATGGGAATCAGTGGGTGCCACCTTTAAAAAGACCGCATGAACCAAGGCTTATCCCAACTGAACGCCCGAACTCCTTAACCGTGGCTACTCAAACAACACAGGGTGAGGGAACCACACAATGGTAAGACTTTATTGGATCTCCAACAGTTAAAGGCATGTAACACATAACCAGCAAGAACACACAAATTAACAGGCAACAGAGTGTCACTCTTCCTCTGGCTCAGCAGGGATTATAATGTTCGTGCCTTCACAACTTCCAGGGCCACTTACACCAATCCAGAAGCACCCCACTTTTGGCAGGCACCCACCGGGAGAGGAAAAGCGGCAAGCTTAGGAAGCTGACCAAGCACAGCAAAGTCTGTAGCCAGGTGACCGAATTGTCCTAACCTGGGTATCTTCCATAACTATTCTTGATATCCTAGGCTGAGCTCCTGAAGAATATAATCCAGTTCTGGTGCTCCTCCAATTGAACCCGAAGCTCCTAAATTGAGGCCATGCAGAGTATGAAAAACAATGTTATCCTTGCAGCCGGAACCGAAATTCTTAGGTTGAAGTTATGGTCTTCCAATTGGTACCATAGCCCCTAGATTGAAGCCATGTAGATATGAACTACTGGTATATGAATCAGGCCACTCTTATATATCCCGAGCACTCATCTCATGGCATTGTGGTCTTCCAGGATTAGTGGAATAAGGCTCCTTAGTGATGACTGAGTCGCTGACAGAGGGGGTGAAGTAATCTACATTAAATTAGCAATACACAAACTCATTTAATAGAAGGCTCCAAATGGTCTAGCAACAATGTCTTAGCAAACATAAAATAAGTAAAAAAAAGACAAATACATCTGGCCAAATTAAGAACATTAATCCCCAGTGTGGATGCTATTTCTATGGCCAGGGTCAGATGACCATATAACATGGATGCCGCTCGCATTGTAATGCGCGGAGTGGCCAACTTCTCTCCTCACCTGACTATGACAGCCACACAGTAATTCATTAAGCCATCAAGCTCAGGTCAGTGGAGCCTCAGCCACTTGTACTTTACAAAGCAATCAGCATCTGTGTTATACGGCAATCAGATCCCAGCCATATGTGTTTATGAGTGTGTATATGTGTGTTTGTGCAGAGCTGTCTGTGACTCAAAGTGATGGGGGGAGTGATTACAGCATGCTATGTAGTGTGTACGAAAATAGGCAAGTGAGGAAATGCACATTGTTAATAGGACACTGTGAAGTCATTTTTAAGTATCATACTAAGATTACCCTTGAATAGTGCCTGGGCAGACCTTTTGAAAACATGTAAAATTATTAATCAATCTTTTGTAGATTCCTTATTTTAAGCATCTTCAGACCTTGCAGGAGCTGCTGTAATTAGTCCTGTGTCAAAGTGAGACGGCAGAGATACCAGAGACTTCATACCTACACTTCCCAATGCGGTGATGCCCTGTTGTGACAATATTTCTCCTTCCTTTGCAGGTATGAAAACATTGATTCAGTGGTATATATAATCTCTGCTGCAGTTTCCAGCCACTGTATACATTGCATATATTTCAGGGTATGAAAACATTGATTCAGTGATATATATAATCTCTGCTGCAGTTTCCAGCTACTGTATACATTGCATATATCTCAGGGTATGAAAACATTGATTCAGTAGCTTTGTACCTTAGAAATATCCCTATTATTCCATCCTCCCTGTCTCTCCCTCCTGCTGATCTGGCTCCAAAAGTTTCACTTAGCAGCAATTAGTTAATTGTACCCTGGTGTGCAGTGGCCCTTTCTCTCCTCTGACCCCCCTCCCCTCTGTCTTCCTGGCCTATCATCTGGTGTCCACAAGAGCTATAAATTGCAGACCACAAGGCCTGTTGTGGCCTTGGCCTGTGTGGGAATTTTCAAAGTGGAATTTTTGAAAGTGGACGGCAGAGATACACCAGAGATAAGCCAGAGGAAGCTAGAAGGTAAAAACTCTACCCATCTACTACCTGCCTTAATTGTAATAGTTACCAACATAAGCAAAAGTCCTTCATTTCAATGCTTTCTCACTTTGTGCATTAGTCATCCACGTTTATCCCCCATTCCACCTCCACCACTCAGTCTCCACATCAGCCCCTCTCAACCCTCCTTTATTAAGCCTTCAAGATTGCATAACTAGCCCTGACCAACTGACCCCACACAAGGCTAGGACCTGCACCACTGACATTACCGGTCCTCCACATGACCAACCCCAACGGGGAAAAACCCAGCCAAATATCCCCCAAGCCCCAAAATAATGCGTACAAAGCAAACCACAATAAGAGAAACTAAGCCAATATCACAGTTATTCCCACAACGTATCAAACCCACAGCCCACGAAATGCCACCAACCCAAGCAACCCCATCAAGGCAGGGAGACCCCACCAAAATCCCCCAACAAACCGGAAACAGACCCCCATAGAATGCACCCCTGATGGGTATGGAGGAACTCCTGACATCTATCAAAAAGACCTTCAGGACCGAACTCTCCACCGCGGTCGACAATTTCACATGCCAACTTCAAGACATCACTCAACGCACAAACGATCTAGAAAGACGAATGGACAACACAGCTGATGCTATAGAGACCGACAGGAAACTACTCCAAGAACAAGACACCTGAATAGAATATCTGGAGCTGAAAAGCGAGGACATGGAAAATCGATTAAGGAGAGGAAACATTAGAATTAAAGGCCTCCCCGAAAACGATACAAACCTAAAAGCAACAGTCTCCAAACTCTTCCAATCTCTACTTCCTCAAGCAGACCACAGTCTCTTCCAGAATACACAGAGCTTTAGGAAAACCCAGATCAGATGCATCACCAAGAGACATGGTTCTTAAACTACACCACGAAGAATCAAGAGACCTGATCCTCAGAACCGCACGCACCAAACCTACTCTGCCAGAACTACCAGACACAGTCGCTCTATTCCCGGACATCTGCCCAGCGACCCTAGTGAGAAGGAGAGCAATGAAAGGCACCGCAACGGCCCTACTAAATGCACACATCAAATTCAAGTGGGGCTTCCCACACGCCCTGATCTTTCACTACAACAACAAAACCTACTCACCGAGGACGGAAGAAGAAGGCCAACAAGCCCTGGAAAGGGCAGGTATCCCTCCAAACAACACCAACGCTCTACCACAACGACCAAGACCCAATAGGGAGTGGACAGAGGTTCGTCGCTTGAAAAACTCTAACCCCTAATCCCCCCAGAAACCATGACCAAAACAATTAAAAATCTTACAACACCAAATAAAACAACCCAACCCCCCCCCCCCCGCACACCAAACGCCCAATCCTACCTACTACTAGAGGACCCCAAAACAAAGCAGCAAACCTCCAACCCCTACCCCACAAAAACCACCCTACACAGAATGTACTGTCCCTGGAACCAGATGATTCCTGAAAGAGACAACAAATCCCCAACCCATACCCCACACAAACTATCCTACAGAGAACACAACACCTCTACATTAAATGTGCTACCCCAATTGGGCCATAACCTCAAAAGACCTGAACACTCGGGACCCACAAACCACCGAATATTGCCCCTGTTGTATCCGCTGTGCCCACCTGCCCATCCGCAACCCCCACAACTCCAAGGTTACCTCTCCCCAAATTAAACCCCAAACGGACCATCACCACACAACACGGAGACAGACCCCACATGACAGCTAACATGTTCCCCAATATTGCGAATGTATAAGGTACTATCGCACAATGTCAGGGGACTCAACTCCCCATTTAAGAGAAAACGCGCGTTCATAGACTACTCAAAACATACACCGGACATCATACTTCTACAGGAAACACACTTTACAGACCGCTCCTTCCCAAAATTCTTCCATAAGTCATACACTAGATCCCACCTAGCATCCCATAATAAAAAAACTAGAGGAGTGGCCAACCTATTCCACAACTCCTTCCCATTTGTACAGAAACAAGTGACTGCGGACAAAGATGGTAGATACCTCATAATACACAGGGACAGTCCAATCAAAACAAATCTGTATCATAAATAGCTATGCCCCCCGTTCGATGTAAATGAAAACGATCCGTACCATAACGAAGCTGATAGGGGACGCAACCTATGACCTCCTACTCTGAGGAGGAGATTTCAACATAACCATAGACGCCACATTGGATAGCTCCACCCAAAAACGATCCGATATCACTAACACTGAGAGAAAAACTCTACAAAACCTACTTAAATCCCACCAACTAGTAGACACATGGAGAGAAACCCACACGCACTCGAGGGGCTACACCTACTTCTCCAAGGCCCACCACTCATACTCCAGAATAGACTGGATACTAACGAACCCCGGCAACCTAACCTCCCTTCTCTACTCTAGACACATCCCATCCTCCTGGTCAGACCACGACTGCGTACTATCAGTATTTAAAACTGATACTGAGACATCATCTCTTTATAGATGGCGAATAAACGAATCCCTACTGACAAACCCCAACACTAGAACGCAGATAGAACAAGAACTCAAAACTTACTTCGCCACAAACAAATCGTCAGAAGTCTCAGAAGGCAACATTTGGATGGCCCACAAAAAATACATGACAGGCGTACTCATATGACTGGCCTCCAAAAAAAAGAGAGACAGACTAGAGACACAGGCGGACCTTGAAGACAAGCTCAGTAAACTGGAATTTGCCAACCAATCCCAACCCTCCAAATATCTCACCAAGAAAATACTCGACACAAAACTACAACTCAACACAATACTGACAACCCGCACTGAAAGAGCCATTAGGTGGACACAAGCGACGTTTTATAAATACTCCAATAAGATGGACAGAATGCTTGCACGCAAACTCAGAGACAAATAACGCCTAAACACGATTTTCTCAATTAAAGATGAACAATCACATACTACCCACAGCCCAAATAAAATCTATGCTGCATTCCACAAATTCTACCAGAATTTATATAATGACAACCCACACTCCACCAAACCCAAAATTGACGAATTCCTAGCCACTATACCACTACCATCCCTAACCCCGAGCTACGCAGCAAAACTACACTCGCCAATAACAGAAGAAGAGATACTGACCACCATCAAACAACTAAAAGCAGGTAAAGCACCAGGCCCGGATGGACTGACTGCATTATACTACAAAAAATTCCAGGACACACAAACGAACCACATACGCGCATATTGCAACAACTTACTCTCAGGACAAACATGCCCCAAGAATTTCACACCGCACATATTGCTGTCATCCCAAAACCAAAAAAAGACCCACTACTCATCAAGAACTACAGGCCCATCTCCCTATTAATTATAGACCTTAAAATCTTCACGGCAATACTAACCAACAGAATAAATACCTGCCTCCCTAACCTTATACACAAAGACCAAGTAGGTTTCATACCTTCTAGACAAGCACCAGACAACATACGTAGGAACCTCAATATAATACACATTGCCAACAAATCCAACTCACCCCTAACTGTCCTGGCTTAGACATAGTAAAAGCCTTTGACTCAGTTGCATGGCCATACCTATTCCAAGTTCTGAACAGATTGGGGCTACCTCAACCATTGATAAACGCCCTTAAACTCCTCTACAACAACCCGATCGCATACCTAAAACTCCCATCCACCTCCACGAAACCAATACTCATAAAAAGAGGCACGAGGCAAGGATGCCCCCTATCACCGGCCTTATTCGCTATGATCATGGAACCCCTAGCCCAAAAGATACGATCCCATTCAGATATCACAGGCCCAAAAATAGGGAGACACACCTATAAAGTAAGCCTCTTCGCAGACGACCTACTACTGACCCTAACGAACCCCCACATATCGCTTCCAAACTTGATAGTCACCCTCAAACAATTCGAGGAGATTTCAGGACTGAAAGTAAACGTGGATAAATCAGAAATAATGTTTATTAACACCCCAGCCAATGACCGAAACCGAATTCTATCCAACTTTAAGTTTACACACAAAGAGCACTACATTCCCTATCTTGGAACCAACCTAACATCACATAAAAACACCCTATACAAATATAACTACAGCCCCATATTGCAAAAACTAGAACAGAATCTAAACAAATGGTCAACCCCAACGCTCTCCTTTTTAGGGAGAGTTCACACGATAAAGATGGTCACACTACCCCAATTCCTATATCTCTTCCGCTCACTACCAATATCAATACCAAAGTCCATATTCAAAACAATCCACTCCCAAATCAACCGATTCATATGGAATCATAAGAGACCACGCATATCCATGCAGACTTTACATAAACACAAAGCAAAGGGAGGTGTATCGCTGCCAAACTTCATACACTACTACAGGGCAGCACAAACGGCACAAATGGCAACAATACATGAAGAGCAGAACACTCCCCTATGGATCCACATAGAGAACTCCCAACTAGCCCCATACACCCTGAGAGGTCTCCTCTGGGCCACGGGGACTCTACCAAAAAACTTAAACACGTACTCACCATACACCCTCCACACCCTACAACTATGGAGATCCATAAGATTCCAATACTCCCTCCAATCCCACCCGCCACCACTATTGAAGCTATTTAACAACCCAATGTTTCAACCCGGGGTCTCCTCCAAAAACCACACATGGTGGGAACAAAACAATGTACGCAGACTACAACATCTCCTTAACCACTCGACACTTATGCCCAAGCACGCACTCATTATAAGATATAAAATCCCACCCACAGAAACATTCAGACTAGAGCAAATATACTACTTCATACATTCCATACTCAAAACTATAACACACCCAAAAGTGACAGCATTTGAACTCAAATGCATGCATGACCCCCTGGGAAAAGGATCAATATCCCAAATATACACCACGCTTAACCACCCAAAGGATAGTCGTAAGCTCAAAGCTATGGAGCAATGGGAACTAGACCTGGGAATCACGCTCACACCAGAAAAATGGTACAGATGTCACGAAAGCATCATGAAGGGAAGCCATCAGGTATCACTAACTGAAACGTCCTTTTAGCTTCTCCACAGGACGCACCGTGTCCCCAGCTTCCTACACAACATATACAGCTCCAAGCCTGACAGATGCTTCAGAGGATGTGACACAGTAGGGGACACACTCCACACATGATGGACATGCCCCATCGTAAAATCCCTTTGGAATCACGTCATAAAGTTAATCGACTTCACTCTAGATGACAAACTCACACTCACTCCACCAGCATTACTGTTTGGGGACAAACCACCTAATGTGAATAACAAAGCATATCGGCTACTCACCTACATAACCATGGCCACCAAAAACCACATAGCCAAACAATGGAACACGGATTTGCTATCAAGTAAAGCACCGTATCCACTCCATAATGCTCTTCGAGAAAATAGAGGCAACCAGAAATGACACCATGGACCTCTTCAGGGCTGTATGGGAACCCTGGATAACCAAAAACGAAGACCACGACCTTCACAGAGTAATGTCACTATCAATGTAAAACACACAATAACACTAAGCTCTATAAAGAAAGTGAAGCACTTTGATAACCAGATCAATGAACAACCCATAGATACCCACACGCCATCCCATAGAATTACCCCCCCCCCAAAAAGAAAAAAGCTAACCCCTGTAGAACTGTTACGAGAATGCCGATTCCCCGATACTCAAGATACTTCCTTCTCTTTTTTTTTTATTTTTATTTTATCTTAATTTTCTTGTATTACTCTCTCTTCTCTTACCAAATTACAAAGTATATAACAACGCCTTGCTTTATGAACCTGAACCCCCCTACGAGGGGACAACTTCATTTGTCTTATTTGATTTATTTCCTTTTTTTTTCTTCTTAAATTGCATTGATTAACAATTGTTTGTACGCATCTACTTTTCTTCTGTCACGATAAAATTTTGTTGAAACTAAACTGTTCATTTATTATGCACGCCTCATCAGCAGCTCTCCTCCCTTTGTTTTCAGTGCAGTGTCAGATTTCAGTTCCCATTAGGAGCTTCTGTTCTGTTGAGGAGCTATTGCAGGTCTGCCTTATCTGATCTACAGTGTTGGCCAAAAGTATTGACACCCCTGAGATTCTGTCAGATAATACTCAGTTTCTTCCTGAAAATGGTTGCAATCACAAATTCTTTGGTATTATTATCATCATTTAATTTGTCTTCAATGAAAAAAACACAAAAAGACTTGTCCTAAAGCCAAATTGGATATAATTCCACACCAAACATAAAAAAGGGGGTGGATAAAAGTATTGGCACTGTTAGAAAAATCATGTGATGATTTTCAAATTTGTGTAATTAACAGCACCTGTAACTTACCTATGGCACCTAACATGTGTTGGCAATAACTAAATCACACTTGCAGCCAGTTGACATGGATTAAAGTTGACTCAACCTCTGTCCTGTGTCCTTGTGTGTATCACATTGAGCATGGAGAAAAGAAAGAAGACCAAAGAACTGTCTGAGGACTTGAGAAACCAAATTGTGAGGAAGCATGAGCAATCTCAAGACTACAAGTCCATCTCCAAAGACCTGAATGTTCCTGTGTCTACCGTGCGCAGTGTCATCAAGACATTTAAAGCCCATGGCACTGTGGCTAACCTCCATAGATGTGGACGGAAAAGAAAATTGACAAGAGATTTCAACGCAAGATTGTGCGGATGGTGGATAAAGAACCATGACTAACATCCAAACAAGTTCAAGCTGCCCTGCAGTCCGAGGGTACAACAGTGTCAACCCGTACTATCCGTCGGCGTCTGAATGAAAAGGGACTGTATGGTAGGATACCCAGGAAGACCCCACTTCTTACCCCGAGACATAAAAAAGCCAGGCTGGAGTTTGCCAAAACTTACCTGAGAAAGCCTAAAACGTTTTGAAAGAATGTTCTCTCTTTTTGGGCAAAGGCATCAACATAGAGTTTACAGGAGAAAAAAGAGGCATTCAAAGAAAAGAACACGGTCCCTACAGTCAAACATGGCGGAGGTTCCCTGATGTTTTGGGGTTGCTTTGCTGCCTCTGGCACTGGACTGATTAACCATGTGCATGGTATTATGAAGTCTGAAGACTACGAACAAATTTTGCAGCATAATGTAGGGCCCAGTGTGAGAAAGCTGGGTCTCCCTCAGAGGTCATGGGTCTTCCAGCAGGACAATGACCCAAAACACACTTCAAAAAGCACTAGAAAATGGTTTGAGAGACAGCACTGGAGACCTCTAAAGTGGCCAGCAATGAGTCCAGACCTGAATCCCATAGAACACCTGTGGAGAGATCTAAAAATGGCAGTTTGGAGAAGGCACCCTTCAAAAATCAGGGACCTGGAGCAGTTTGCCAAAGAAGAATGGTCTAAAATTCAAGCATAGCATTGTAAGAATCTCATTGATGGTTACTGGAAGCGGTTGATCGCAGTTATTTTGGCTAAAGGTTGTGCATCCAAGTTTTAGGCTGAGGGTCCAATACTTTTGTCCGGCCCATTTTTGGAGTTTTGTGTGAAATGATCAATGTTTTGCTTTTTGCTTCATTCTCTTTTGTGTTTTTTCATTGAAGACAAATTAAATTAAGATAATAATACCAAAGAATTTGTGATTGCAATCATTTTCAGGAAGAAACTGAGTATTATCTGACAGAATTGCAGGGGTATCAATACTTTTGGCCAACACTGTATATAAGGTGTCTACTTCATTTGTTTCTCTAAGTAGATATCTCTGTTGTGCTGTGACAGATTCTGTGTTTTATTTGACCTCTTGCTTAGCTGCAAAAAGGAGCAGAGATGAGGATACAGCCCCCCCTACTGATGTCCTGTGCAGTGATGTGTATATGTTATATGAATATTTATCCTATGGGGAGTGCACATCAGAGTACTAAGTGGATCATTCACTGTGAGTAACAGATGGAATGAATTTTGTTATTTAAAGTTTACAGAGGATAGTAGGAAATATAATAAAAATATATCAATAGAGAAAGCTTAGAGAAAGGAATCAGAAAATGATAGCAGTTATATATGGATTTTTGGAAATGTGAGAAAATTGCACAATAGGGTCTTATCTTTATATGAAAAAGGTAATTCAGATGATATATCAGAATCTGCTCATCTGGTTCGGTTGTGTATACCCATAACCAAGCATGAGCGCGAGGGGTCACCTGCTGCAGGATCCACACATTCACGGGTCACCGTGGTGCAAGAAATAATCTGTAGGACGAAGTGTCGTACGATCCGCGCTGCAGCCAAGGGAACACTAGGACACTGGAGTATCTGGAAATATAGCTTTATACCTTCAATCCGAAGCGTTTTGGAGCTAAACCCAGCTCCTTCCTCAGGGTCTAATCACCAATACATTTTAAACCTAGCCTTCTATACTTAAAAAGGCGCCAAAATTACAAAAAATAATGTGTCGTCATGACGACATAGGTGGGGAGGGAAAATGTGACGTATTGTTAGATGTCACCAAAGAAAAAAAAGAACATGCAAAACATAATACCACAGAATATCAATAACCAGAAATACATAATTATACATTACTATGACATAAGAAATGGTACTGCACGTTATTAAACATAAAGTATAATATACTAAGAGTTGTAGCATTAGATTAATTGTTTCCAGATCAGAGCGGGATCGAACCACAGAAAAAGAACAATCTATGTATATGTGTTGTAAAGTGCACAGGACAATGTCACTACACCATGTGTGATAGATGTGATGGAGGATCGTTTCAACAATGTATTCTTGATCTCCATAAAAAATAGCGTCAAAGTAAAGCCCATTAATGAATAAGAGATTCTCTGCAGTCTGTAGTATGGGGTGAAAAAAGTCATCTGGTTCATGTCAATCTCCTGTTCTACCCAGATGTGTTATCCACTATAGGTCACGGTGAAGTGGAAGCAGAAATAAATTGTCATAATCCGGAGTAATTTCTGGACTAAAGGGTATTTTCCATTGCATGGTTTTAGACTGAAATTCATGAGAGGATCTTATATTGTTTCAGAAAATATTTGGGAAGGCATTGAAGTGGTGGTGTGTCAAAATGGGACATGTTGGAATATAGAAAAGTATCAGAAGCTATGTTGAAGAATAAGTCAGTAGTATTGTGGCTTTAAATGAGCGCTGCAATCTACAAAGTGCATCAGTGCCTTTACTTTATGTGTAATTCAGGTGATGTTAGTGCAATATTGTGAATAGTACTATAATAATTTTTTCTTTTTATTAGTGCCAATTGTAAGAAGGCTGAAAATAAAGTGATGAAAGTGACACTTCACTCCATTTATCACTTTATTTTCAGCCTTCTTACAATTGGCACTAAAAAAAAAAGAAAAAAATTATTATAGTACTATTCACAATATTGCACTAATATAAAATATTTTCTGATACAATATAAGATCCTCTCATAAATATACTGCTACTGTCACATATATTGTGCTATCCAAATAATGCTTCCAAACAAAAAATCTTTACCCTCATCTTATGTCAATGAATGGGCAAAAAATCATGGCCATCCAATAGGGCTAAATACTAGATAATCAAATGTAGAGAGGATAAAAAGAAACTCAAAAGCATAGAAGGATCAGAAAGAAAGCGACAAGGAAGGGTGGGTGTGGTATTATATAGGTATTCCATTCCAGTCAATATGGAATAGAAACATTTTAGAAATATTATGGAAACCACAAGTACTTTGATGTATTACGGTCCCCTGAATTGATTTTTTTATCTGCCTGGTGGCTTTTCTTGTACTAACAGCATGGAGAAATGATTTCACATACTTTTGAGTTCACAAAGTTTCTTTATTCTAGGCTGCTAAGCTTTTTTATTGTTTGGTTTTATTTCACCAGAAGCCTCTTTGATGACTCAAAAATAGGCCAACAAAGATAAAAAGTTTCTGTTATATAATATCAAAAGCAAAAAAGAGATTTCATGCTTTCTTCTCAAATAGTCAAATAGTCCTCTTAGGGCTATTGGGAAACAATTTTCGGTATATTGCTAAAAAATACCATTAAAATACCTGAGAAACAACATCTGAAAAATGACTATCTATCTATCTATCTATCTATCTATCTATCTATCTATCTATCTATCTATCTATCTATCTATCTATCCCTGCTGGCACCAGTTCACATTATGTCTGTGAGTGCTGTGCAGTTTTTCTTTTCTGTCTTGTTTTCTGTTTTATCTATCTATCTATCTATCTATCTATCTATCTATCTATCTATCTACCAGAAAAAATCTCTCTGCAGCACTCAGCTGCTACCAATAATGAACACATGCTAACAAGCTGTATATATATGAGGAAAAAATTTAAAAACTTACGTTTTTTTAAAAAAAAAATCAATATTCTTATTTTATTATTTTCTGAGGTTCTTGGTACGCACATTGGCCAATGTCTGCTTGCTCATCAACCACATCACGGTGCCCCCACGTCTGATGAGTCCTATGCTGACATCCCTGTCCTCCCTGTCCCACTTCTAAGTGGGTGGACACCATCTCAACCTCAGACCACCTGTGGGCGATGAGGGTGCTAAGTGCAGTCATGGAGCCAGCAACTCCACCTATTAGACAAAAAGCAAAAAACTGCACAGCACTCAAAGACATAGTGTGAACTGGTGCCAGCAGGGACGTTGGATCAAACAACCAGAAAAAATTTCTCTTCAGCACTCAGCTACTACCAATAATGCACACATGCTAACAAGCGGTATATGAGGAAAAAATTTAAAAACTTACGCTTTTTTTCAAATAACTCAATATTCTTATTTTTTTATTTTCTGAGAGGTGGGACAGGGAGGACAAGGGGGACAGGGATGTCAGCTTAGGACTCTTCAGACCTGAGGTCACCATGTCGTGGTTGATGAGCAAACAACATTGGCCAATGTACGTACCAAGAACCTCAGAAAATAAAAAAAATAAGAATATCTATCTATCTATCTATCTATCTATCTATCATATGGCACCCTTGAGTGTTGGCACCCTTAGAATTGTTCCAGAAAATGAAGTAGTACTCTCAGTAGCCTGAGCATGCTCCATAGACACTTCCGGGGCGCCGGGAACACAACAATGTGTAATGATGAAACCTAGGTTATATTATAATTAAAAACTCCTAAGTATGAACATATGTGCTTGGAGGCTTCCAATTAGGAGAACTATGAATATGTGGAGAATTATACTGCACTAAAACACTGATGCTATAATGTATTGAACTTTCTCAGCATTGTATGCACTATATGGAGTCATTATGTGGATAGTATATACACTTAAATTCGCTGTATGCTTCAATTGCTAAATTATATTGCAATGAGCAAAGATGTTTAAAAAACCTCGTTTGTGACTGAAACGTCTCCATCTGTATGTACCTGCAGGCCGGAATAAAGGCAGTTTTTTTTTACATCTACCAAGGAGTGCTTCTATCTAAAACAGAAAAAATGGAGCAGCACAGTGCTACTCGTAAGGTGCTCGCAACCAAGCCTCCCTTTATGAAGCCTCCAATACATACGAAAAAAGAGGTTGTAGCACTCAAGTCCTTGGTGTCAAAGAAGAACTCCTTTATTACAACATGTAGTATAGGAGAAAAAGAGCCGGGGTTTGTCCACGCTAGACCACAGGGAAAACCGAGGATGCAAGCAAACCTTTATTTACACTCAAGCCAACGCGTTTCGTGGCCACCTGGCCACTTCATCAGGGCAGCAATATGAAGTGGCCAGGTGGCCACGAAACGCGTTGGCTTGAGTGTAAATAAAGGTTTGCTTGCATCCTCGGTTTTCCCTGTGGTCTAGCGCAGACAATCCCCGGCTCTTTTTCTCCTGTACTGTATGTATCTGCATCCCGGGATCTGCAGCGGCCAAAACTTCTACAGGTGGTTGTGACTCTCACAACCATACCAGGTGAGTGGATTACCTTTGTTAATAACACGCTGGTGTCCCTCATTTACTGCCTTAGTGCGCTCCCCCTCTCTCTAAATTTTTTGCAGTTATTACAACATGGGCACAGATGGAGCCATTTCGGGTACAAACACCCTTTGTCCAGCAAACACTGGTTGGTAATTCTAACCAGGGTTATATGCACTTCACAATTAATTTCTCATTATACCATTAATATACAGTTATTACATTTTGTAACACATGCCTATATTGAATTCTTATGTGATTTATAACAAGTGTCATTCAAAATCTCCATATAGTGACATCGTGCTTATTACAGTCTCCCTTGTTTAATTCTTTGGCCTTATTCATTAATTGGAAGGTCCCCAGCTCTGATTGGTATACTTCAAAAATATTTGCATTGAGCATGCATTCAATGTAACTGACCGTGCTTCCCTCTGTCCCATTGGCGTCCAAAAATGTTCCACTGTTTAGCACGTTTTTCACGTTTTAGAAAGATTTTAAATGTGGATTGTAACACCCCCCTTTTTTTCTTGTCTTTTGTAGAAAATTGGTCTTGAAAGGAATTGGAAGCATCGGCGCCCCCTTTTTCATTAAAGTTGGTCTTTGGTAATATCAGAATTTGCATTGTGACATAGGAACATCACGTACAACCGTGCACCTCTTATTTACAAAGAAAAGTTTTTTTCTCCTTTTTTATATATAACACCATTATTTATATATAACATTTTTGTATTCACAGATAATATTTTGTATCTATATATATAAAACTAGCACCTATATTATAGTATTGAAATAAAGTGGGCAAACCCTAATAGGGGTTCATGATAGGGGCAAAGCCGCAGCTGGCCCGTTGACCCCTGACGAAATGGAGTAAGGGGCTAAAGTGAGTTAATATACCTGATACCCCAAAACATGATTTAGGAGCAGTATTTACCACAGTTATGTTTGGGGACTTATGTGCAACCAGGGAGAGGACCTATAATACGCAGCCACCTAAAAGAGAGCAGATGAATGGGTGTCCCACGTTTTAAGGATTATTACTAGGATGCACAAAATACACTTTATTTATCAACATGCACAAAGTCACTTTAAGAAAAAAAATTAGGCCAAAAAATAATGATTTTTATTAATAAAACATAAGCTGCTATGCAGGAGATGCATCACCATAGAGTGTGGCCTGCTGTGTGTAGACTGTCAGTATGGGTGAACGAGTGTGCAGGCGCAAGATGCTAATCATCGCGCTGCCGACCCTACCCAGGTCACCAAGGCAACGAGTAAACAATACAGGTGTGCATGCGCAGAGTGCATTTCCGAACGCCGACAGCACAGGGGGAAGCACGGTCAGCTACAGTTGAATGCATGCTGAATGTAAATGTTTTTGAAGTATACCAATCAGCATTAATTAATTAATTAATTAAGTATCAGTGGTTAGCACTGTAGTTTTGCAGCACTGGGGCCCGAGATTCAATTCCCATCAAGGATAACATCTACAAGAAGTTTGTATGTTCTCCCTGTGTTTGTGTGTGTTTCCTCCAGGTTCTCTGGTTTCCTCCCACACTCCAAAGACATACTGATAGGATGTTTAGATTGTGAGCCCCAATGGTGACAGTGTTACTGATGTATGTAAGGTACTGTGGAGTTAAAGGCGCTATACAGGTGAATAAATATTATTACTTGCTTCAACTTTCAACACAATATGTCACTGTGGCTGATCAACTCTTAAGGTACCTTTACACGCCGCTACAACAGGATGGATACAATCCGCTACTTCACGTGCACGAGCACGCCCAAACGGTTACAAACGGTAAACGCACCCTCTTCACACCGCGCCACAAGGTGCGCTACGCTACGCTACATCTATAGCTAGATACATCGCCGGGTGTCTCAAGTAGCCATCTGTAGCTCATCGTACCTCATTTACACACCGCTACAACCAGCTAATATGGGCGGACCTGGTGCAGCAGGGACAGCACATAGGTGTACCACAATTGTGGAGTACGAGACGTCCGTACGCTGATAGGACAAAGCAATAATACCATGATTGGGCAGGCATCGCAGGAGGCTGATTAATACATGACGCCCGAGCAATTGTGTAGTGTGACTGGGCAGCTCCTTAAATATGCCGCCCTGTGCAGCGACAACCAATCGCAACGCAGCATCTTCCACCAATGATTGCAGATGGGGCGCGGTAACACGGAGCCTGGGTCACGCCTTAGCTACATTGCAGCTACATCGCCGGGTGTCCAGAGTTCCCTTCTGTAGCTTCTTTACACGCCGATACAGCTCGCTGCAATCGGCTTTGTAGCCATCTGTTTTCGAGCAGTGCTCGGAAACAGATTTATCTGTTGCCGGCTGTCACGTCCCGTCTTCACACGCCGCTACTACGGGCTATATTGGCGCTACAAGCTACATTTGTAGCCTATAGCGGGTTGTATCCATCCTGTTGTAGCGGCGTGTAAAGGTACCTTTACTGTGTATCCACTGATGCACTATTTAAGCTCAATCCACACTGTGTTTGTGCCCACTGTGCCCACACTCTCAGAAGGTATGGGACTGAAAGTGTACACAGTCTTGTCAAATGTGAAGTCTCCCAACACTACAGGGACCGACATGGTATTTATTTTGCAGTGGCCCCTAGTATAACAAAGCGTAGTTTTCTAAGTGCCGAGATGCAGTGTGCACCTGACCTTAAAGGGAATGTATCGCTTCGCTAGGTTTTAGAAAGCTGGCAAAAATTGGTGGTGGTTGGGAATGGGGCTATACAGAACCAATGAATATGCAGGCATACACAAGAGCAGGTTTTTTAGTCCTCTGTTCACGATTTCCTGCTGGTATAACAGTCATATCACCATAGCTTCAGCAAGCAGCCCAGTAAGTGATAAATAGTTGTAATCTTGGACTACACTCTCAGATTAGGTGGAAAAATCTTGGGGACAGATTCCCTTTAGTTGTTTAGGTCACCAAATTTCACTATTCAAGGGAGCGCTGATTTGGCACAATACTAACAATAAATACTGACATGGCATCATAGGCTGGTTTCACATTGTGGGTCAGATCCGATCCAAGGCTGTCAGGGTGAACCTGACAGCCCTGGATCGGATCAGCACACAGAACCGGAGGGCTAATATGCTCTCTGTCTGGTGTGCTGCCGCACACAGCTGCCACCACTAATGAATCAGGACCACAGCTCGCAGGGAGCTAGCCGCGATCCTGAAACAACAGCGGCTGCAGCCGCAGGTGTCCGGCTCCCAGACAGATAGAAACCAGATGGCAAAGAGCTGCCATCCGGCTTCTATCCGCCCCATAGTATACTATGGGGCCAAAATCCGGTACGGGGACAGCCTCAGATCGGATCTGACCCGCAATGTGAAACCGGCCTTAGTTTTATTGTCCCAATCAATCAGCTTTGATTTTCCATATAAAAAATTAAAATACCAGAGATAAAAACTTTTAACCTTTCTTTTTCACTGTTTAGCATATATATGTGGTCTTTAACAAGATTGCTTGTAAAGCCACCCTCCCCCACCATCACAGTAGAATGTAGGCATGTTTGACATATATGAGATGCACCCTTTCTGTAGCGTGATCAATGATCAATTCGTTTGGTCTTGCCGGAGGAGACAGTAGAAATCCTTCATGTATCAGGGCCATTGCTCTTGACATAAGAGATGTCAGAGCACTTAAATGAAATTTCCCCCCCTCTGGCAGCAGAAGTGAGCATTGATCAGGTAGCAGGTGCTGAGTGGCTTGTGAATGGCATGGTGCAGTGCAGTGGTTATTGTGGATATGTACTTGCCAACCATTTTATGGGCTATTATGTTCATGTGATTACTGGGGTATTTATGTTTTAGTTGATGATACTTTAGGACACTGCAGAACAATGCTGGCCACACGATACACATGTGCGCAAACAGATTAATGCCAAGCTGAATAGATAAATGTAATATACATACATGAAAGGCAATTATAATTAGTACAGAATGAACATGAATACTGCTTGTTTAAGCTCTCTAAACGGCTAAAGCTGTGGAAGTACAAGTCCAAGCATGCCTTAGATAGATATTTGTACAATAAAAGCATTATCCTTGCTTATGACATTTAGTTAATCTGCATGTAGCAATTAATTACATGATGTGAGTGCCTACGTACAGTATGCACTTTCTATGCAAATATACATTTCTGCACCGTAATGGCTGCATAAGATGACAAGCTCAATAATTAGAGTGAACCTTTTATCAGCAATTTGCATCATTAACAATATTTCCATTTAGCTAATTGTGAGTAAAGAAATGGGTAGAACACTGTGAACCAGGTGCTCTGAAATGTGAACGCATTAACACTGGTGTTCTTCACATGTGCACTAGATGGCAGTATCTATTTATCTGCACTGTCAGCTCAGGGACAAAGCACCGATATATTATATTTTGCACAAGCATTTTAAAATCTTTAATTATTTCATTTTGAACATTTCAAACCAGATAAAATATGAAAGGATAACTAATAGTTGTATACTTATGTTTGTTAATTAAATAAGTCAAAGTGACACCACCGTATTTGTGGAGCAATGCAAGGCAGTCATTGGAGTTAGGCCTTATTCACACTGCTAATTTTCTGTATTTAATCTCTATAAGCAGCATTGCCTTATCAAGCTGATCTCTGACCTTTTATAGTCAGGGCCACCATTCAGATTAGCGATTTAAAAACAGGTTAAATGCAGAGTCCTGAATCCAAACAAAAAAAATTATGTCATGCCCAATTTTTCTTCTGTTTAATAAACAGATTTTCATAAACGTAGTACTTATATATTAATACTTATATGTACATACACATGCACACACATGCATATTGTAAGATGGCCACCAAACAAGTCTTGAGGGGTAGTACTTGTATACTTGTATGTATCATCGAGTTTAGTAGCCTCAGTGTTGTAAACCCAGAAGCATGCTCCAGCATGTTTACTGCTGAAGTAAATAGGTGACAGGCGTTTTTTTTCGAGCAGTTAAGAATGGATGGGATGATGCTACGTATCTCATCTGGGTAGGTACAAGAGCATGGGACTGTGTTCTTTCATGTCTTGTGGAGGTGCAGCTTCCAGTAGTTGATCTTGCTAAAGAGCTGGCATTATCTTGAATAGGTAGACCCTGCAGCTATATAATAATATTTATTCATTTATAAACTTGTCAATTTCAGTTTATATCTTTGTGCGGGAAAGAGGCCATTTTCAATTTTTTCTACTGCTTGGTTTATGATATGATAACTATAATGTCCCACACAGCCCCCTTGCACACCATGATGTCTCCACACAATTCCCTTGAACAATATGTCTCCACTATGATGTCCCTGCACAGCTCACTTGTTTCACTATGATGCCTTTACACAGCCCCCTTGCACACTATGATATCTCCACACATTCCCTTGCACCTTGTGTCAAGCCCCAGGCCCAGGGGTACTCGGGTATCAGGCTCGGTGGGTGTCTTCACAGGGATGTCACGGGTGGCAGCTCCTGAGCCCGTGGCCTGGGTGACAATTCAATAAGGGTTGTATGTACAGGGGATTAGTGTTTGTCATGTGACGCCACCTGTAGTCCCTGGTGATGGGTCCTCCGGAGGTCGATGGTAATGCGGCTGACATGGCAAAGCTCCCTACAGGTGGAGCTGGTTGTCCGGGGCAGCGTTCCTGTAAACAAGCAGGTTGATGACGATAACAACACAGAGGCAAAGTTACTTTCTCCCGGGTACTTTACTGTAAACGTTCCACAGCAAAATACAAAGTCCACAGTTCAGCAAGATGGCATGCAAACAGGTAGCTCTACAGGTGGCTGCAAGTGGATCCCAGGTGGTATGGTGGAACCCGTGGTAAACCTTAGTTGACAAACCCGTGTCCTTTCTTCCCCGCCAAGGATGAGTCTATACCCAATGGCTCCTTGTAGGTAGACTTGGGGCTCCCTTCCCTCGTGGTGAGGAAGCAGGCAGACCGCTCCATCTGGCAGGGTGCTGCAGCCGGTAAACAGACCGCAGCAGCTGGTTGACGACTGCAGAGGTAGACTCAGGCCGTTTCCTCGGGCCCAGCGTTCCCGTGATGGACTGGGGAATTCCCTGGAGTATGGTCGCTCCACGCTGGGGTTCCCTCTTTCTCTCTAGGGCCCAGACTCCGCACGTTGGGCGCCCTCTCTCAGGACTCCCTCAGGATCCTCTCTCTTCTTCCCTCCGGATTAGCGTAGAGCTGTCCAACTAAACCTTTCCGCCTCGCTCCACACTCTTTTCCAACTGTCCCGAATCCTCTCTTCCACAGACTAGCCGCTCTTTGTTCCCCCTAGAGGTGAATATATCTCCCTCCCGGGTAACCTCCCACCACTATGCTAGTGTGGGAGTGCAGGAATGGGCCACTCCCACCAACCTTGGGTCCAATTGCAGCTGGGGAAAATTACACCTCTTTTACGGGTGCAATACCCCACTGTGACGCCTGACAATGTGGGGCGCCACACTTGCACATTCTGTCCCCGCAGAGCCCCTTTGAACTCTGATGTCTCCACACAGTTCCCTTGCACAATATGATGTCTTCAAACAGCCCTCTTGTACACTATAGTTTTTGTACACACCAGCTTGCTCACTGTCATGTCCACACAGAAGCTCCCTTGCACACTATGATGTCCATACACAGCCCCTTTGGGCATTATGATATCCTTAAACAGCCTCATTGCACACTATGATGTCTCCATGCAGTCCTCTAGGCCAATTTGATGTCTACACACAGTCCTCTTTTGCACTATGATGTCCCTACACAGCCCCTTTTATATGCTTAAAAAGGCCTCTTGCACACAATGATGTCTCCACACAGCCCCCTTGCTCACTATGATTGTCCTTATACAGCCAGCTTGTGCAGTATGATGTCTCCACACAGCCCCCTTGCTCACTATGATGTCCTTACACAGTCCGCCTATGCAGTATGATGTCCTTACACAGCCCGCTTGTGCACTATGATGTTCTTACATAGCCCATGTGCACAAGGATGTCGCCACATAACACTTTTGCACAATACAATTTTTCCACGCATCCTCTTTGCATTCTATGATGTCCCTACACAGTCCTCTTGGACAATATGTTGTCTCCATACAGCCCACTTGTATGCTATGATGTTCCTACATCCTATGTTCCCTTTGATATCCTTAAACAGCCCCCTTGCGCACTATGATGTCTCCACACAACCCCCTTTTGCACCATGATGTCCCTACACAGTCCCTTTGATATCCTTAAAGAGCCCCTTTGCTCACTATGATGTCCTTACACAGCCTGCCTATGCACTATCATGTCCTTACACAGCTCACTTGTGCACTATGATGTCGCCACAAAACCTCCTTACACAATATGATGTTTCTACTCATCCTCTTTGGCTCTATGATGTCTCCACGCAGTCCTCTTGGACAATATGAGGACTGGAAGCCGAAAATGGTGAAATTGAGCAGGAGGTCGCTGGGAGGTGAAGGACGCCACTGTATCCAGCTGTTTGGGTATTCTAGTCCATGGGCCGTACTGGAATAGCCAAAGAGCCGCACTTTGCCCTGGTCTGTATTATGATATTAAAGGGAACCTGTCAGGTGGTTTATGCCCCCCCCAGCTATCACTGTCTGTTTCCCTGCAGCTTCATAGTCCTAGTCTAATCATCCCTGTCTGAGCTCATAGTGCAATGGTAAAGGTGAAAAAAAGCATTTATACACTTACATTTCAGTCTACACCTTGGATGAGGGAGACTGTTTGGCAGGATAATAGTTAACTCACTATTAACTTGCATGGCTAAAAGACCTGTGTGATGTAATGATCATGTGACCATAGTGGGCGGAGCTAAGCAAGCCAAATCATTATGTGCTATGGGGACTTAGCTCTGCCTATCGTAGTTACATGGTTATGACATCACATCAGGTCTCCCAACCTGTTCTAACATGGTCTAACATAAGGCTGAAATGCATCATTACATAAGGAAATGTAAGGGTATAAATGCTTTTTTCACCTTTCACATTACACTATGAGCTCAGAGGATGATTAGAATAGTACTATTAAGCTACAGCTACAGACAGTGATAGCTGGGGGGCATAAACTAGCTGACAGGTTCACTTTAATATAACTGTGAGCTGCAACAACAGAGAATTTTTTTAAATGTAAAATAGACAAAATGAAGAATAAGAAAAACGGTAAAAAACAGCCCTAACTAAAGTCACCAACAACCTGCTGACCGCCAAGAGCAAGCGACACTACTCTGTCCTCCTCCTCTTCGACCTTTCTGTCACATTTGACACCGTCAACCATTCTCTCCTAGTAAAATTCTAGAATCTCTTGACATCACTGACCTAGCACTCTCCTGGTTCTCCTCCTACCTAACGGACCGGACTTTCAGCGTCACCCACTCTCACACATCCTCCTCAACCTACCCCCTATCTGTTGGTGTTCCCCAAGGCTCGGTCTTGGGACCACTACTCTTCTCCACATACAACCTCGGCCTAGGCCAACTCATTGAGTCCCACGACCCTCAATACCACCTCTATGCCGACGACACCCAGATCAATCTGTTCGGCCCTGACATCACTTTGCTACTATCAGGAAATTCCGCTATGCCTGTCCGCCATCTTATCTTTCTTCTCTGCTTGCTTCCTAAAATTGATTATGTACAAAACCGAGTTCATCGTCTTCCCCCCCGAGTCACTCTCCCCCTTACCCAACCTATCCGTCTCTGTTAATGACTGCTCACTCTCGCCTGTCCCCAATGCCAAATGCCTCGGGATACTTCTCCACTCCTCCCTCTCCTTCAAGCCCCACATCCAAGCCTTCGCCACCGCCTGCCGACTCCAGCTCAAAAACATTTCCCGAATCTCCTCTTTCCTTGACCACGACACTGCTAAAACACTTGTCCTTGCTCTCATCATCTCCCACCTTGACTACTGCAACCTCCTACTTACCGGCCTCCCCGCTACCTCCCTCACACCTCTCCAATCTATCCTCAATTCTGCTGCTTGACTCATCCACCTGTCTCCCTGCTTCTCCCTGTTTCCCCCTCTATCAAGCCCTTCACTGGCTCCCCACTTCCCAGAGATCCTGTTTCAAAACCCTAACCATGACATACAAAGCCATCCACAACCTGTCCCCTCCATACATCTCCGACATGGTGTCCCGAAACCTACCCTCACGCAACCTGCGCTCCTCCCAAGAGCTCTTTCTCTTCTCCCCTCGCATTTCCTCCTCCCACAACCACATACAAGATTTCTCTCGTGCATCCACCATACTCTGGAACTACCTCCCCCAACACATCAGACACTCCACTACTCTAGGAACCTTCAAGAGAAACCTGAAGACCCACCTCTTCCGTCAAGCCTACAACCTTCACTGAGACCTGATCCACCGCACCATCTCATGCTCGGCTCTTACCTTCCTACTGTCTCCCCACCTGTCCTTTATAGACTGTGAGCCCTCATGGACAGGGTCCTCTTGCCTTACTGTACCTGTACGATTTGATTGTCGTCATTTAATCTATTTGTCATTTCACATTTAAAGCGCCATGGAACCTAATGGCACTATATAAATGCATAATAATATTAATAATAATAATGATACTAATAATAATAAAAAGACAAAAACAAATGCACAGACCCAAAATGGATGAAAACTGGATCCAGTTCACTGATGAGAAACTGTCCATTTTTTTTGGGCTGAGAAATAAAATACATGTATTTGGGTTTTGGGTTTATTCAAAGGTCTGTTTTTGAGGTATGTATGCTGTCAGCGTTTTTCACAGAGGGCAAACTGACCCATTATATCTTGTAGAGCTATTCACATATAATTTTTTGCTTCAATTGATGGTTTTCAGTAAAGATGGACAAATTCTGATTTAATGAATACCTATATATGTATAGGTACTTGACAAATATATGCAAGTGAACTATGTAAAATTTCTTATACTGGAATGCCCCTTTAAGAACATTCAAAATCAGAGGAAATAAGCGCAATTTTTAGGAGCGCTAGAGCAAACGTAGATTTGATTAATATTTAAAGGCACAAACCTTTTTATTAATAAATCTTTGCACACCACAACGCATTTCAATAGCCTAAGCCAGTGATGGTCAACCTTTTGAGCTCGGTGTGTCAAAATTCACCGAAAAAACAAGTATAACTCGCGTGGTGTGTCACTTTGAGAAAAACCCATAATTTTGTAATATTTGTAGCTGCAATAACAAAAAGGTATCCTGGATATGGCCCCCATTCTGGTATATAGGCCCCTTATCCAGGATATAGCCCCCACATTGGGATATAGCACCCCCCCCCCCCATTCTGGATATGGCCCTATTTTCTTGTATATAGCCTCTGATCCTGAATATAGCCCCCACACTGGAATATAGCACCCTCCCATCCTGGTACATTACCCCCTATCCTGGATATGGCCCCCATTCTGTTATATAGTCCCTTATACTGGATATAGCCCCCATCCTGGTACATTACAATCCATCCTGGATATGGCCCCCACCCTGGTATATAGCCCCTATGCTGGGATATAGCACCCCCTATCCTGGTATATAGTCCCTTTTCCTGGATATAGCCCCCCACACTGGGATATAGCATCCCCACCCCCCCATCCTGGCACATTACCCCCCATCCTGGATATGGCCCTTATCCTGGTGCACACACAAAAATAATAAACAATATAACTCACCTATCCCTCGTTCCTCTTCATGCTGAAAGTGTCAGCAGCCTGACGATGATAACATAATCAGCTCTGCTACATTACCATGCCGCCATTGTCTCACCTTCAAATGCTGTGCTGAAACTGTGATTGCATGCAGTCAGTGTCAATCACAGCACCAGCATCCGGAGACAGGACATGGGCGGCACAGAATGAAGATGGCAATGAAAGTGTCATTATCCCGCCTCCGGATGCTGTTGCTGTGATTGACACTGACTGCATGCAATCACAGTGTCAGCATCTGAAGGCGGAACAAGGCGGCACAGTAATGCAGCAGAGTGAATTATGTTATCGGCGGCGGGTGGAGGGGGAAACTGAGCCATGACATGTGTGTCAGCAGAAACGCCTCGGCGTGTCACTGCTGACACGCGTGTCATAGGTTAGCCATCACTGGCCTAAGTTATCTTCCACAGGTGGCACAAAGAAAGTTAGGGGAAGTGATACATTTAAAAGGACAGAGCACCAATAGAAACAGCATGTGAATTATGACATCACAACACCCTTAGTATGCTAAATAAGGGGAACTTAAAAACAATAGGAAAATTGCACATAGATTTATACCCCCTAAAATTATTTTGTGCAAATAAACCATAAAAATTAATAAGAAAAAAAGATTAAATATTAACATGTCATAAAAATATTATATAAAATATCATAGGCCTAGTTCACATCTAAGGCTGGGTTGCGTTTGCATGCATTTTTACCACTAAAAACGCATCCAAATGCATGTGTTAATGCACCCATAAGCTGCAATACAAAATGTATACAAAAACGCATGTAATTTAACAAAAACGCAAAATGCATGCATTTTTGCAAACGCAGTCATAGACGCAGCAGACCACATTTTTGGTTGCGTTTGCAAAAATGCATGCATTTTGCATTTTTGCAAAATGACATGTGCTTAGTAAATTGTTTTAGGATCCCTAACACTAAAGAATAGCAGCCCGCATCTGCCCCTGAAAATGGCGCATTTATAAGAAACGCCATTTCCAGGCGCCTTACCAGGCTCTTCTAGTGGCCCTGGTGGCAGGTGGCAAGGGGTTAATATCAGCTTTGTTTTACCAGCTGGTATTAAGCCCGAGATTCTTAAATTCTTAATGTCAAGTCAAGTTAGACTCAGTGATTAAGAATCTCTAATAAAGGGTTAAAAAAAAGACACCACACAGAGAAAAAAGTTTATTACGAATAAAGGCACAGACAGGCTTAGGTACTCCATCTGTATTACCCCCTCGCAGCCCCCCATAATCCTGGTCTGTCTTCTCTCTTCTGTCTTCTCTGTTCTTTAAATGATTCAGCTCTGCTAAATCACAAAGCATGGGGAGGAAGGACACTTCCACCCCGTGCTCTGTGATCACTGAAGGAGCAGAGACAGCGGCTGGTAAGCAATGACGTTACCACTGACACTGTTGCCATAGTAACCAAGTAAGCGGAAGAGCCTAGTAAGGCACCTGGAAATAGCGCTTCTTATAAATGTACCATATTCAGGGGTGGCTGCGGACTGCTATTCTTTAGGGTGGGGGGGCCCTAAAACAATGGGCCCTCACCCACTGGAAATACCAGCCTTCAGCTGCCTTGTTTCAACTTGGCAGGCAATTAAAAATAGGGCAGAGACCACACATTTTTTTTTGCCAGCAAAGGGAAAATTAGGCAGGTGAGGGTGGCAGCTCCTGCTGTCTGCTTTCATTGGGCTAGACTTAAAAATGCTGCGAAGCCCCACACATTATTTTTAAATATTTATATATCTATTTATTTCACACCCTATAATGCCAGGTTGGTTGCCTTACACTAATGTGTATGGTAACCAAGCAGAATCACTGCCCAGATTGAGGAAATCGGGGTGGCATGGTGGCTCAGTGGTTAGCGCTGCAGCCTTGCAGCACTCAGGTCCTGGGTTCAATGCCAACCAAGGACAACATTTGCAAGGAGTTTGTATGTTCTCCCTGTGTTTGTGTGGGTTTCCTCTCGGTGCTCTGGTTTCCTCCCACATTTCAAAGACATACTGATAGGATGTTTAGATTGTGAGCCCTAAGATGAAAAGTGTTGCAAAAATGTATATAAAGCGCTAAGGAATTAACAGTGCTATATAAATGAATAAATATTATTGTTGTCATTTGTCTGAATGTGCAGTGAATATGTAATTAGCTTAATAGGTGGCCCCGGAAGAAGCAGCTGGAGACAGGTGAGCCCAATCTAGCTTATCTAGCATCATCTATCTATCTATCTATCTATCTATCTGAATAGAATAATCTATCCTGTCTATTCTTTTCTAAGGGCAGCTTCACACTGCGGTCATGTAGCGAGCTAGTCACGCTCCTGACCTATCAGCGGCGGCAGCTGCGTGCGGCAGCACACTGGACCGGAGGGCAAAGTAGCCCTCCAGTTTTGTGTGTTGATACAGTCTAGGGCTGTCAGGTTCATCCCTGACAGCCCCGGACCGGACCTGTCCACAGTGTGAAGCCGCCCTAACTTTATACAGCATGCCATGTTAAAAACGAATTACACTCGGACAACACACGGATGTCACACGGACATCACTCGGGTGTTATCTGAGAAACACACGTTTGCACACTCACATAGCAGTTGCATGCCAAACGGAGCAAAAAAACAGATGTCACTCTTCCGACTCTCCTGGACGACAAACAGACCGATTTTTTTAACACCAGTGTGTTTCCAGCCTTAGCTTATTACTATAGATTCATTTCTAGATACTGTACAGAATAGATGTATCAGAAGGTGGATTTATATATTTACTAATTACTAACATGGACAAAGAATAGATGTGCTTCCCCTGTGGCTGAAAATCTAGCAAGTCCCAACTCGTCTACTGACTCGTATATATTGTTTAGCTCGTTAATTCACCTCGACATACCTGTCCTAGATACTCTATATGTTTCACAGGGAAAGAGGGTTTTCTAATAATAATGCAAGGTCTTTCCTAATAAAAGGTGACAGCAGGTAAAATAGCCAGAAGAAATAAAGCATCACATGAAAAACATTTGTTAGGGTGAGATTGCGATTTTGTAATAAAACTTGTAGAAATAAGAATAATAATGTCATGTTCATGACCTCCTTCTATCCAGTGCATGGAGCTCTCAAATTAGATGCAACCAAAGGTGAATAATCCCCTTAGGGTATTTTCATATGCAGTGTTTTTTATATATATAGAAAAGTTGCCAGTTGTGTGGGAGTTTTTCCATGTAGTCTTTTTAGTGGATTAAAAAAATGAGAACTATAGGGAAAGGAATTAGGATCTATTTACACTACCATTTGCACAAAAGCACCCTAACAAAAACGGATCCGTTTTTATAAACACTATAAAAAAACAGATTGGCATGTGACACTAGCCTAACTCTCCCATTTAATACTTAGGCATCAGTGCACAGTGTGATCCTGAAATATCCTGTTTTGTCCTTTGCTCCTGTACACATTGCATCAATCTTCATTTTTCAATGAATGATTTTAGGTCAGTTTAGGCTGGCTGCTCTGGAGCTACTATCCAACACCTGGCTATTCATGACTATTTCTTGACAACCATTGGATTCTAATTCTGATTCCTGATTATCTCTCCTGGTCAAGACCTTTAGGCCTCGTGCACACGCTGAGTATTTGGTGAGTTTTTTACCTCAGGATTTGTAGCTAAAACCAGGAGTGGATGATTAAATCCAGAAGTGGTGCAGGTGTTTCTATTAGACTTTTCCTCTGATTGCTCCACTCCTGGTTTTGGCTACAAATCCTGAGGTAAAAAACTCATCAAATACTCAGCGTGTGCACAAGGCCTAAGGCTTCATTTACACACACCGTTTTTGCTCTGTATTTTTCTGGTGCATTTTTCTGTCTTTTTCTGCTGCAAAACTGGATCAACTTTTCAAAAAACGCACCAGAAAATGGATCATCCATTTCCGATCCATTTTTGCTGCATTTTGGGTGCTGCATTTTTTTTCTCTATTTAGAATGATTCCCTACGGGAAAAGTGGATGAGTAGAACATCACAGACACTAAGGGTACCGTTATACGTCATGATATCGCAATGCAACATCGACAAAAAGTCACGTGGTGTGGTCGATGCAGTTGATATCGTTGGTGCGTTGTGTCGTGTAACAGGGAGATGCGACCGGAAAAAAATCGCAGGTACGATATTGCAAGAATATTGTGCAAGCCCTTCAACCGTACAATATTGCATATGCGATCTGGCATGATCATGCTGTGTGACGGCGCATCTACGATCTTGTTTGCGATTTCGCAGGTTGCACAAGCAAGACCGTAGGTGTGACTTTGGGTTGTGTTTCCCACGCCCCATCTACTTCGATTGGAGGATAGTATTGTATGCCGATTGGATGGCCCTGGCAAAGGAGCCATATTGGATTATCTGTGCGTACGCCACTTCATTCATTGACTTCTTCATCTCCTCAATGTTGCGAAAATGCACATATACAAGGTGAATCATTGTCAAACACCTCCTTTACTATTCATGATGACGTTTAAGGTGCCTATTGACGATGCTACAAACATAGCATCGCCAAAAACATACAGTACTGGCCAAAAGTGTCATGTCAGTATATGAAGGCCTCATTGATGCTAGCTATAATCTCCCATCCCACACATTGCACATATATTAAAATGTTAACAAAAGTCTAGCCACTTCTTGCAATAATAGGCCACATATATGTGGCCATGTGCGACGCATGACCGTTGCGGTTTACATATTATGTGACGCCATTGCGTTCACTGTGATCATCCACTATGTGTGGGCGACTCCTTTGCAGACGGAGAAGGTTACACAGCGTCAATACTCTGCGCCATGACGTCATTACATCGTTTTGCAGCGTGCCCTGCCTTCTAGGTGCTTTAGAGTCCCCTGCATAAAGATAAAAAGAAAAAATAGTGTTGCTCCACCTGTGGACCTCTCCTGTATTTAAAGTGGTCGTATTATAAGTGAACTAACCTTTAAAGGTTGTGCCCGATCCGCACAACCAGATTGTGAGCGTAGTTTTGTGGCTCAGGCTGCCAGCCTTGGATCTGTAGTGCTCCTGTATCCTCAATCGCCTCTGCTCCTGGCCTAGTGCTGTCCACACTCTCTCTCCAGGGTTAGGTCAGGAAACACCAGGTTGATCCATTAACCCTATCCCTCCTGCAGCTCTGTCACCGCTTTCCACAATGGAATTAGATTAATAGAATTCAAATAGAATATGCGGTTCTAAGGTAGAGCGCAGGTATGAGACGGGATGCTTTCATCTTTATCTCCGTAACTTTATTCATTAAAAGCTCCAGACCACAACATGTTTCGACGTACAGACGTCTTCCTCAAGCGGATCATAAAGATGGCTGCCGCACAGTGCTCTGCAGCATGGGGAGAGCCCGAGCTATTCCTGATGTTTGATTACTTGGATAGGCTCGATTACTGGTGCGAGTTACCGCATCAGCATCCCCGGCTACATAAGATGCGCATTGTGCAAAAGTACAGCAGGCCCTGCTCAGGAGACTGCAAGTGGTGCAGACGCCAAAGCAGATCATAAAAAATGTGTCGGACATGAAGTACAAGGCGAAGGACCGCCTGGCCACCATCCGGGCCCACATCCAGACTCTGCGTGGTGAGTATGATGTCATAACACATACACACATGTTCACTCACACCACAATGTACATGATTTGGGCTACATGGAAGTGCACCCTGTCAGTGTGGCATAACTCCTGATTCTGATGCCTGATGGGTGTTCATGTGTTATGCAGATACATGCACAAAGGCCATCACACAGTAATGTGTGTAGCATGCCATACACCCAAGATTGTTGTGGCCAATTCACTAGCAACACACATAGGTGTGACTCAAACCTTGAAGTCAGCATGTGCACATTGTCAGTGATGTCATGGACCACAGTAGTGATGAGCGAGTCCTAAATTACTCGGAATCGCTTGACTCTAGCGAGTCCGAGCCCGGGACTCGCTACTCGTTGCGAGTCTAGCGAGTCCAATGTTAATGAATGGGGAAGCGAGTAATAGCGAGTAATGTACGATTTACAAATCGCAGATGTGTCTCGGAAGCTTCAGGCTCTATCTGCTACAATAGCTAAATCATGTTTATTAGGCTCCCACTGTTACTTCCGGGGCCGCCTATTAAGCTCATTGTAGGGTGTAAAATAAATAATTATTAAAAAAAAAAACGCTGGGGCTTCGCAGCATTTTTAAGTCTAGCCCGATGAAAGCAGACAGCTGCGAGCTGCCACCCTCAGCTGCTTAATTTCCCCTTGGCTGGCAAAAAAAAATGTGTGGGCTCCGCCCTATTTCCATGCCAGCCAAGGTAAAACAAAGCAGCTGAGGGCTGGTATTCTCATCGGGGTGAGGGCCCCCCCACGCTAAAGAATAGCAGCCCGCAGCCGCCCCTGAAAATGGCGCATTAATAATAAGCGCCATTTCCAGGTGCCTTACCGGGCTCTTCCAGCGGCCCTGGTGGCGGTGGCACGCTGGGTAATAAAGGGGTTAATACCAGCTTTGTTATACAAGCTGGTATTAAGCCCGAGATTCTTAATGTCAAGTTTGACCCGGCCACTAGGAATCTCCAATAAAGGGTTAAAAAAAACACCACACAGAGAAAAATTATTTATTAAAAATAAAGACACAGACAGCATTAGGGACTCCAACTTTATTACCACCACATATCCCTCCAAAGATCCAGGTCTTCTCTCTTCTTTCTTCTCTCTTCTGTCTTCCTTCTTCTTATTGAACTCATTCAGCTCTGCTACATCACACATCACACAGTAGGGGGCAGAAATGCGCTCCCCTGCTGTGTGATGAGTAATTGAGGCTGTGAGCATTAAGCAGTGCCGACAGCACAGAGCCGACTCATTCATAAGCTGCTGGATTTAACTCCCTGCTTCCGATCACTGCAGCGCCGGTAAGCAGAGAGTTAACTCTGCTGTGACAGCGGCTGGTATATGCGCCGCTCATACTGCAGCCGCGGTCACAGCACAGTTAAAGTTGGAGTCCCTAATGGTGTCTGTGTCTTTATTTTTAATAAATCATTTTTCTCTGTGTGGTGTTTTTTTTAACCCTTTATTGGAGATTCTTAGTGGCCGGGTCAAACCTGGCCTGACATTAAGAATCTCGGGCTTAATACCAGCTTGTATAACAAAGCTGGTATTAACCCCTTTATTACCCAGCGTGCCACCGCCACCAGGGCCGCTGGAAGAGCCCGGTAAGGCACCTGGAAATGGCGCTTATTTCTATGTCTAGCCAGGTACAGCTAAGCAGCTGGGGGCTGGAATACGCAGCGCAGGGAGGCCCAAGATTTCTGGGCACCCCCCGCTGCAAATTGCAGCCCGCAGCCACCCCAGAACATGGCGCGTTCATTGAAGTGCCATCCTCTGGCGCTGAACCCCGCTCTTCCAGTGGCCCTGGTGGCGGTGGCTCACTGGGTAATAAAGAGGTTAGGGCCATCTTTGTATTATCAGCTGGCCCTAAGCCCGAAATTTATGGCGGTCACGCCAATATTAGACATGACCGCCATGAATTTCTATTAAATTGTTTTAAAAAAAACACAACACAGAAATTTTTTTATTAGAAATAAAAAAAAAAATCCATTAGGGACTCCATCTTTAATTTAAAAAATCCTCTTCCGTCCGACGTAGTCCAAAACGCGATGTCCTCTCTGCTACATCCCTGTGCATAGATATAGATGTCCATGCACAGGGAGTGAGCAGACTGAGAACAATCTCAGCTCTGCTACATCATCTCTGTGCACAGACATTCATGTCTGTACACAGGGAGAGCAGGCGGGCTCTAGGACCCTGGAGCTGCAGCAGCCCGCAGGACCCGAGCCCGGCGCAGAGCAGACAGCCGGACTCGTTACTGTGCGAGTTTCCCTGCGATTACTTGCACAGTAACGAGTCCAATGCAAGTCAATGGCAATCCTACTTTTGTCAGAGTCTCTGACAAAACTAGGATTGCCATTGATTTGCATTGGACTCGTTACTGTGCGAGTAATCGCTGGGAAACTCGCAGAGTACCGAGTCCTGCGAGTCCCTTACTACTCGCCAAGTAACGAGTCCTAGCGAGTAGACTCGCCCATCCCTAGACCACAGCCCACAAAATGTCGCATTGTCCCATAACACCTACATCTTGCAGCACATACCCTTCTGGTTATTGGACACATAAGTCTACGCCCCATAACTTCCCGGTTGTGTGCCTTTGTGCCAACCAAACACATACTCACTGTAACATCATATTGTTAACATGTTGTGGTCCACTAAGAAATGATGCATTCCTATATTTTGCCAAATATCCTGTCAGTATGGGGCTGTGCTTGTCGGCCCATGTGTATGGTAAGGGGAATGTATAAAAAGTGCTGCGGACAAACCTCCCTGACCCTATTGTGTGGCACAACAACGTAGTTTGGCAACATTGCAAACCTGTGTTTGCTGCATGCCAAGGACACCTTGATTCTTTCTACATATACATATATGACGTTGCTACCATTGTGCAGATGATGTTGCAATCCTCTACTTGTACCCCAGCTTCAAATGTCAGGCACATGATGTCATAGGCACACAAAGGCCATTAGCCATACATCAGTGTATGTGCATATCACTTCATACATGCCACAATAATGCTCCCTTTTTAACCTACAGATGCTGATTAGCAAGCTGAGGCCTCCCACCAGCTTCACCAGCACCATCCAAGCAGGGTCAAGATCGGCCTCACCACCGGCCTCCCCTGCACCAGTCCAATCAGGGTCAAGATCGGCCTCACCACTGGCCTCCCTTGCACCAGCCCAAGCAGAGTCACGATCGGCCTCACCACCGGCCTCACCTTCACCAGCCCAATCAGGGTCTAGATCGGCCTCACCACCGGCCTCCCTTGCACCAGCCCAAGCAGAGTCACGATCGGCCTCACCACCGGCCTCTCCTGCACCAGCCCAAGCAGCCCCAACACCGGCCTCACCCTCTGGCTTAGACTAAGTGATGGTACCAGACACCCCATCACCCAGAGAGTCCCTCATTGAGCATGCTGGCTTGGCTCTGTCTGGTAAGTGTGCGAGGCCTACAAAAATTGCTTGTGATGTTTGTTTTTGGATCACCATTGTGTCAAATAATACATACATCACATCTATGTTGTGCTATTTTGTCTGTGTAGGCACAACAGCTTGAGCCCTGGGTTGGTCCCTAAGCCACTCCCCCTCCCCGGAGAATGGTGACTCTGCTCTAGTGGGTAAGTTATGTTGTGTCACACCAAAAAAAACACCAACACACATGTGGTAGGTTTTTAGAATGATGGCTTTCTTTCATCACTATAGGTGTTCCATTATTGAGTGACCTGATGCAGGCCCACCAAGAGGCCCACCGACAGCTGCGTCAGGCCACGGCACAGCTACAGGTGCTTGGTGCCATGATCCAGAGAATCCTTGAGCACCAGCAAGGCCATGGGCCTGAGGGCCAACATTAGTGATTTGGCGGCAGGGCCGATGTTAGGCAAAGTGGGGCCCTGGGCAAAAGGTTAAAGTGGGCCCTAAATGCTCACATATTACACTGTCACACTCAGACATTTGGGTTACATGTACAAGCACCGAATTCAGATTATAAATGAGTGCGATTTATAATATTCAAGTCATTCAGCGCTTGTTTCCAGACTTTTTACACAGGATGATGAATAATGATGGGTGCAGAGCAATCATCGGTAGAGCAATCTGTCCTTTACAGATTCATGTTATCGGCAGCACTTCTGCAATTTGCAGCAGGCGATGTGTTGCCGAGAGCAAGGATTTCTGTTCCTCCATAAACATCCAATCACCCGATGATGAGCTGCATTTTGCTCATTTGTTGGGCGATTGCCGACATGTTTAAACCTAGGAACTCTTGTCTGTGCTGGTGGAATTTATAACTGTGGATGTTACATACACACAACATACGGTATGTGACGCATACACTATGTATTACACGTATACACCGAGCGCACACATAGACACACACATCCATTCCCATCATTGTATGTGTCATACAGGGAGAGTCGCTCTTTGCAACCTCTTATACCCTGACCAAGAGATGGGATTGTGAACACAGGACTCCTTATATTGATTAAAAATTACCTACAAGTGTTTAATAGAATAGGATTTACAAACTGGAGATTCAGTAAGGAGAATGTTTCCATAGGATCATCTACTTAAATGTCATCTTTAACAAAGATCTGCTATATTCTTCATATTATGAAAAAAATAAATTTGAATTAAGCCCCATCCTGTGGTCTTGTGTTGTTCGGGGGTCACTAGTGGAAATATTGATCTTAAAGGAGTTGTCCAGAGTTCTATAAACATGACTGATTTCTTTCAAAAACAGCACCACCCCTGTTTACAGGTTGTGTGTGATATTGCAGCTCAGCTTAATTGAAGGGAATGGGCCTATGCTGCAATACCACATGTCACCTGGAACTCCTGAGGAAGTGAGAGGTTCTCACGAAACGCGTAGAGTAATAAAGAACAGTTTGGATACTATTTGGATCGCCTATTGTTTGGAGATCATCTTTTTTACTGGGAGGTGCAGCAGCCGGATACGCATTTTAGGTGTTGTGACTGGGCACAACCCAAAAAGGTGAGCACTACACACACCTACATGACCATTTATCACACAGTTAAGACCCTATTTTGCGCTATTTCTCCCCCCTTTAGTGTATAGTAGAAGATTGGAAAAAAAAAAGAAATTTGCTTTATTTTTCCAAGAGCCATGATGTTTTAATTTTTGAAGATATAGGGCTATGTGAGGGCTTACTTTATGTGCCCTGAGCAGACATTTTTACTGATATCATTTTGAGTCAGATACAACATTTTGATCACCTTTTATTGCATTGTATTGTAACAACGTGGTGGCCCAAAGAACATAATTCTGTGGTTTTTATTTTTTCCCGTTACGCCATTTACCAATTAGATTAATTTACTTCATATATTGATAGCTTAGATTCTTACAAACACAGTGATACCAAATATGTGTATTCTTTTTATTTTTTTTACTGTTTTAGTGCTATTTTGAGTTCAGCTCTTTTAAGAGAGTGGGGGCCCTGGGCAACTGCCCAGTCTGCCCCCCCCCAACGCTGGCCCTGTTTGGCGGGACTACAAATGTGTACTGTTGGCATTCAACCTATGTGTTTTTGTCATGTTGATAATTTACTTGGTGCTGTCTTGTTTCACAGCCTTGTTTTATGTTAGGGACACAATGTGTCCATGTTAAAGGGGAGACAAACCCTGTTTTAGGGTCAGGCCTTATACATTTTCCAAAAAAAACAAAAAAATTTAGTTACGCCTTTAGGCACACAGAAAAAAACAAAACAAGGGATGTTGCAAAATAAAAGTTGCAATAATCCCACAACATGTTGTGTTTGTGTTATTTACTATAATGACACTACTTCATTGTAGCAAAGTATATGTTAAGACCATGTAGCACCAAAAAAGGAGTGAACTGTCTGTCTTGGGTCCGCAAAACGGACATATGTGTTTGCATCCCTCAAAATACACACAGGACAAAGACAACACACTGCCTGCCTGTAGTCACACATACCCAATGGTCACTTTGCCTTCATGCTGCCTAATGACCAAACCTATGTGTACACCACAGTTAACCAATGCACAAGCCCTAAATAATACACTTTGCCCCGTGGTTGTGTTTCCAATTGCTTGACCCTTGTATTTTGTACGTAACATCTCCCTTAACCTGTGAATGGCACACATGAATTACAAATGTAACATCATTCATTTACCTCACCATGTCGTAATGTGTATGTGCGGGAAAAACGTGTGAGACATCTGTCTCTTCCCTTCAAAACACTGTTAAATTGTGGAGAAGAATTAGCCATTATATTATGTGGCCAATAACACGCAGTATTATTTGTGTCAAACATTTTATTTACAAAACAAAACAAAACTATAGCCAAAAAAAAGCCCTCTCCCCAAATAAAGCACGGGGCAAAACAAAACTGGCACATCACAATTGTTGATAGCGTCCCCAATTCTGTTGATATGCAGCTGCAGGATCTGACGTGGCTGCTTCACCCACATCCCTTGCAGGAAGTGGGTGTGGTTGATGCCGAGGGAAAGGTCTTCCAGGATCCCTCGGCACCTGAGGATTAAGTCCAGGCACAAACATAGCCAGCGGTGGCGGCTGCTGGGACACTGACGGCTGCTGGGGGGGCTGAGCCAAGATAGTCTGCGAGTTCAGTGTCCCATTCTCTGACGCCTCCAGGGCTAGGTAGATGACCCTCCTGAGGTCCGTACGTTGATGATGGCCCAGCCGGGACACCCGTTTACTAACTAGCTGCCCAATCCCAGTGCAAGGGATCCTCTCCATGTTAAGCAGCACCCTCTTAGCCCAATCGCCCAGCTGGGTAGGGGGTGGCAATGGTCTCCGACGCCTCACCCCCTCACTGGGCCGAGGGTGCTGCACAGCACTGGGATCAGCCTCCACAATCCCCCCAGATGTTGTTGGGGGTCGTTCGCCAACGGGTGCCCCCCCCAGGCTGGGGGCTGTGTGAAATTAATAACAAAAGTTACAATATAATTTATCCATTGACATATCATCAATGCATTACTACCAAGCAGCTATTTGTAGTGTTTGTGTGTGAAATGTTGAGTTCAAGGTATGCCCATTAGAGTGGGCTCAAGATATGGCTATGTGTAACATAGATGACACAGTGATTACTTTACTCACCTAAGTAACCACCGTGGACATGCATATGTGTTTACACAAGCACACAATCTTTCCGATGGCACAAATCGGTGCAACAACTAAACTTACTGTGCACTCTGCCAAACACCACACGCTGATATGTTTGTCAAGTTAAACACTACACACGTGTATCCAACCACCATTGAAGAGTGTGATGACACTAAAACATTTTGAAGTACCTTTTCTGGCGGAGTCAGGTCTTGGAGAGTGGCGGAGGAGGAGTGTGCTAGGTCCCTGCTGCACAGTATAGGCAAGAAAACACACATTAAACTAAATGCCACTACAGTCTGTACATATGCCTGCATGGTAATGGAGGAGGATAATGTGAACTTAGGTTTACTTTTGGAAAAGCTCACAGGCAATGGACATTCTTGCATGTATGATGTATAATTACAACAAACTGAACCATGATTTGGTTGTAGATAATTTACAAGCACATGCCCTTTATATGTACATGCATCAATAGTGTGGGCCGCAACATATATGATGTTTACTCTGGTAATGTACAATGTACATTCAGAGGAATTTGCCTTTAAGCCTTTAAGGGGATGCTCATAGCAGCTCTGAAGGCTACATGGACCATTAGGACACATACGTAGTATAACCTAACACCAACAACATTACCACATGGTAGAGGAGTGAGTGCAAATTGCAACCCATACAGAAAGAAGAGATGAAGACGAAGTAGAGTCATCAATACATACTGCTAGTCCTGCAGTGCCAGAAGAGGAGACGCTACCACATTGTGTTTCCATGTGCAACAGGCCAGATGTCCAACATCCATCTTTTAAAGGGCGCTCAACCAATCACAGCTCAGCAGAGTCGTCCAATCGGCGACATCGGGCGTGGTAACGGCAAGGCAAGATCCAATTGGACGACGCAAGCGGGTTGTGATTGGTGGCTTCACACATAAAAATGGGGAACGGCTGAACGATGTTGTGTTTGCTGCCCAGAGCCATTGAGTAAGTAGTGCTGTGCACAACTGTTTGGGGATATTCTTGCATCTTAACTGCGTGTTGTAAATATTCCCGCATGGAGACTTTGCGCTAATGGCCACAGTAGCTCATGGGCCTTTCGGCCACTTCTACCAGTTCCTTTTAGGCTATAGGCTACATATTCGGGGCTGTGTGGGTGGTTGCAACATGCTGTTTTGTGCATAGTCAGTGATCATCCATTTTGTGTCAGTAACCCGGTCTTGCCATCAAGAGAGTTGTTAGGGAAAAATATGGACGATATCCAAATGGCAGGAAATGTCGGAGCTCCCGGTTGCCCACACATGCTAACTGATTCCAGGACATGCAGCCTTGTGGATTGCACATCTGTCAGTTACTGTAGATGAAGACACAAGAATGCATCTGCAAGCATTACCCTCTTGTGATGTGTAATGTAGTTGACCCAATTCAGTGTCTTTGTGGCGTGCAAAATACTTTATTTACATACATAATGATTGTTGGCAGCCATGGGACACATCTTGGTCTTGTACTGTCTTTATGGATGTCCATAATGTGAGGGCTGAACATGATGAGTAGTATGGTTTCACATATGTGTGGTCGGTGTTATGTGAAATGTCATACTGTAGTGTGTTCAATAAGCAAGGTCGACAAGCATTAGATGATGTATAATGTAACAGGCCAACCATGTAAGTGTGTATTGGAGGGGTATGACAGGACTATGTACAAGCGCTAATTGATGAAGTTTGTTCTTGTTCTGGCTCATGCGCTTATACTTGTTATTTTTCCTTTCTCATTCACAGAGCCTTGCTAACAGAGATTGGACGTCATGCATCATTCCGCAATGGCAGTAGTGGCTTTGTCCATGGTGGAGCATGCCTTGTTGATGGATGAGAGGACTGAGAGACTGCGGAGACGTAGACGACGGCGTGTGTGGTCTCGGGATTGGCTCCTGCAAAGCCGCCACCTGAGTCACATGGGCCTTACCCGTCAGCTGGAGGACAGGTAATCGCAGGACTTGAGGAACTATTTCAGGATGCCCGAAAACTCTTTCAAATTCCTCTTGGACTTGATTACACCACATATTGCCCGTGAGGACACTGTGATGCGTCAAACTGTTCCAGCGGAGGAGCGGTTGGCTGTGACTCTGCGTTTCTTGGCAACAGGGCGCACGATGACTGACCTGCAGTATTCTGCTGCTGTCTAACGCCCACTGCTGAGCCGCCTAATCCCTGAGACGTGTGAGGCCATTGTGAGGTGTCTCTTGCCAACCTATGTGAGGTTTCCAACAACCCCTGTGGAATGGCTAGAGGTGGCAATTCCCAAACTGCGGGGGGAAAGGGGGTGATTGGATGGCAAGCATGTGAGGATCACACAACCCCCCAACAGCAGGTCTTACTATTTTAACTACAAAGGTTATTTCAGTATTTCAGTGTGGTCCTCATGGCCCTCGACAATGCCAACTATGAGTTCCTCCTTGTGGATGTGGAGATGAACGGGCATGTGTCTGATGGGGGGGAGGTTTGGCCCAGACCTCCTTTGGTCGAGACCTTCTTAGCGGCTGGCTGAACTTACCAGCAAAAATAATGACACCACTGAACATCTTAACTTTGCCTTTGTGGGGGATGAGGCCTTCGCACTTCACGCAAACCTACTATGGCCATATCCCCAGAGGACTCTGATCCCTGAGCAACGCCTTTTAATTACCGGCTATCCCGGGCACGTCGTGTGGTTGAAAATGCGTTCGGGATCATGGCCAATAGATTCCGCGTGTTTCATAGTGCTTTAAATATGAAACTAGAATCTATCCAAATGGTAGTGATGGCGTGTTGTGTGCTGCATAACTTTCTGCGTCATAGGGATACTCAATCATACACACCAGCAAATTATGTGGATAGTGTGGACCCCACAACTGGGGAACTCATGCCAGGTGAGTGGCGTGCAAACGACCCTGGCATAGCGCCACTCCAGCCTTCGGGCCAGGGCTGACATCAGCAGGATGCCAGGAGCAGCAGAGACAGCTACTGTTTGTATTTCAATGGCCCTGGGGCGGTGGCCTGGCAAGACCACCAGATGTAAGGGGTGTGTGATGGGTCCACACTGTCCAATGTGTGTTTCTTTTTATGTTTTGGATTAACAAACATTGCTTTCTAATTTATGGCAGAATTAGCCACTCTTTGATTTGTGTAATATGTTACTTGTGTGATGAGAACACTTGTTTTTTTGTTGTGTCTTTGTTGTTGTTGTTTTTATTTGTGTGGCCACACTCCTAATATATTTTTTTCTGATCAGACAAACGTGTGTGATTCTTTTATTTGTAGCTTACCACTGTATCACATAGCATTTTAGGGTGTGCTGTGAGATGTGAGACTACAATGTTATTTGAGGGTCCTTGCACCATTGTGTTCACAGGTACACTACACATGTGTGGCGGTTGCCGACACACTGTATGGTGTTTGTGTGTTTCCCTGTCCAGATTGCTGCATGTAGACATGGGTATGTGTCCACACACATGCTCACTTCTATTTTGTCTTATTGAGACATATGTACATATCTGGAAACACATACATACATTTGGCCGCCACATAGTTTGGATAATGCATAGACGTGTCCATACTTCCTGTGTGTAGCTTACCAACTTGTGCAGTAGACGGCCAGAATGTCCATACATTTAGCCTACACACACTGCAGAACACTAGCGTGCCTGTCTGCCAGTTTGGCGAAATGTTCTGCTGGAGCTGCTACTCATCACATATGACATCAGTTTCAAGATTATATAATGGGCAATAGCATCCATGTCGCCACATGTTGTCTGAGATGGCTGACCAATGGTAACGCTCTTTCGCCATCCAATCAACGTTTTCTGGGCGTGGTTAAAAGTTAACTCAGGTACACCCATGTCCTAAGCTGGGTGAAAAGTACGCCCACATTGCTTATGTGGTTGTGGTGTGTGACGCGCAACTACCATCTGAAAAATCGGCTGGCCGATTTGCCAGCCGACTTCTGGGACTCCGGATCGTCGTAGGTTGGAGGTGTGATTACTACGTGTAACATCTCCTATGTGATCTTGGACAAGTGCCATAAACGTGCATGCTCACGTGAAATTGTATGCGATATTGGAACGATATTCTGACGTGTAACAGTACCCTTAGTCTGGGGTCACACTTGGGAGGTTGCATCCGTTTGCAGGATGCATTAAGGCTAGGGTCACACTTGGAAGGCTCAATCCAGTAACCAGATCCATAAAGGCCCCGTCGCCAGGTGTGAGCCAGCGCTGTCCCTAGTTACCCGCTGGGTACCTTGGATACCAGCTTGTAAGCGGAGAAGGCTGGTAACTAAGGTATACATCGAGTAACTAGGCGGTACGCGCTGCCTAGATACCTGCTGTTTACTATGGCTACCAGCTCCCAGCGCTTGCTGTGCAGCCCTGGTGGCTCATTCATCGTTGGTCTCCCACTGTCACACGTGCCAATACTTGGCGCCCAGCGGGAAACCAACGATGGATTTATGGACAGGACAATAAATTTACGTTCAACGATCAACGACTTACCATTGATCATTGATATGTGTCAAACACAACAATGTTGGTTCGACATCACTGCAACGTCACCAAACAAGTGTCGTTCACCCCAATATCGTTTGTGTAACGAACCTTTTAGACACATTTAAGATTTATTTAAATTAAATTGATACTAAACTCAATTTACTTGCTTATCATTATAACCTACATATAATATACTTTGTTACACTGTGTTATTCTTGCCTTATGCTATACTGTACTTATAACAAGAACTTTGTATAGATATCTCCTTCAATGCTGTATAATGCTAGGGCCACACTGATGGTTTTGTCTTCTTTTAGCGCTAACTATGATACACATCGGGTATCTAGGGGCAGCGCTCTCTCGAGCCGTGTAGCTTTACCTCTATGCAGTTCAGGAAAATCTGCGGTAAAAGAAGACAAAACCGACAGTGTGGCCCTACCTTCACTCACTTTCAATCCAATAAAAGTTATTTGAAACACAAAAATGGATCATGCTACAAATTCCCAGTCTGAATGGCAAAAAGTGAAAAGTCATTGACTTTGCTGGGATTCCATTTGAGTGGTCCATTCACTGCATTTTCTGCAAAAACTGCAAAAATGGATGCAAAAAAAACGGTGTGTGTGAATATAACGTTAGCTCTGTATTAGATGTAGTGATTTGCTCACTGAAAGTACAGGAATATACAAATGGTAGGGATTGAGGCAGACAAGCACGATTTTACAGCGAAATAAAGTTTATTCCTTTTATTACATGACATAAACCTCAATACATGGTATAGTTCATTAACATCATCGGAACATTCATGACATTCAGTCTGTTCCAATGGTGGGTACTGATGTCTGGATGACTGCTCCAAGCTTCACATCTGGTATTATTAGTGTTGATCCCCTCTTAATGTCTTGGTCCTTTTCGATTAATCCTTGAGGCATCTGGCTGCCAATGGGTCACATTTCTTATGACCATGATGTGGAGATCAATGATGTACTGTAACTTGATATTTCTGTGCTCCAATGCATATTAGCCCCCCAGTCCTGTGTGCTGATCCGGTCCGCGGGTGTCTGGGGCATCCCGGACAGAACCGGACCGGATCACGCCACAGTGTGAAGCGGCCCTATGAGAGCAGCATGATGTAAGGGATGAGACCCTGACTTGAGTGATGTAACACATACTCTGACGCTGTATGTAATATTGATAAAATCCTTGTTATATCTGCTGCAGAGCTACTAGTTCTCTGAATGCTGAGTGCTGTATAACACCATATACCCCCACACCCATGACTGATTGGAAGTTTTCTGTGTACACTGCATAGGAAGAAAGCTGCCAATCATTGGTGTATGGGGTTATACAGGGCTCATGAATGTGGAGGACTACATGGCAGCAGGTTTACTAGTCCTTTCATGATAATCTAATGCTGATAAAACAATGATTTTTATCAAATCTAAAGCAAGCAACCCAGGAAGTGATACAAGTGACATTATTCTCTCTGGTTAAGTGATAAAAATATGTTAACAGATTCTCTTAAAGGATTCAATGGATTCCCTAAACTTCACACACCAGTTTAGCCAATTTGAAACCAGTTGTAGCCACAATGATCCACTTTTAAGTCAATAAACCATATGGTATGGTTAAGCCTGACTGCTTGCTTATTTCTTCTGTCAAAAATAAAGTTTTTTTTAAACTATTCAGTATTAATTGAATGTTACAAATACAGTAGTTGCATCCCCTCAAATAATTAGTACAAGAGGAGCATGATGTATGTAAAGTACAAAGCAGGCTAACAATATCATTAATGATTTCAGAACATGTATGGGAAATTATATGCAATAATCTGAGGAAATGTAGGAACCAATATGTATGCACTAATACTTGTATTCACAATTCAGGCTGAATGATCCTACACGTAAAAAAGCTTAAAATATACTGCAGAACACTAAACATTTAATAAAAGAGATTAAACAATAAAGCATAATTATAGCCAGGGGACTTATTATTCAGAATACCTGCAGTTTGCAGGATAATAGCTCCAATCCATATTTTAGTAAATCAAACTACACATTACTGCATACTCATTTTATTTAAAGGGACCATGTTTTCTTGGGCATCATTAGGCTTTAGGGGTGTTGAATATTAAATAAGATATGAAAAGGAGGATATTTTTGTGCAATTAGTATTATATAAAGATCTTTATATCTAATATGTTGTGACATAATACAGATCTGAAACAAGAGAGCTGAGAGGCTTTAATGACCCCATATCCAGCAATGATTTCCATGAAGTGCATTTTTTTTTACATTGCGTTTAAGAATTGAGATCAAATACTTTAATATCCCTTCATATGTACTGTATATACAGTAGAAATGCTACTATAGAAGGTTAGGTTACCGACATTTTTGGATTAGGTAACTTTTATTTTTGTGAGGTAGCTCCATGATAACACTGATTGTAACAACTACCTATACATAGCGATCTACCTATACACAGCATCATAAACACTTACCACTCCTCTGCCTCAATACAGTCCCCTGAAATGACAATTACCTATACAGAGTTATCTACCTATACACAGCATCATAAACACTTACCACTCCTCTACCTCAATACAGTCCCCTGAAATGACAACTACCTATACATAGCGATCTACCTATACACAGCATCATAAACACTTACCACTCCTCTGCCTCAATACAGTCCCCTGAAATGACAACTACCTATACATAGGTATCTACCTATACACAGCATCATAAACACTTACCACTCCTCTGCTTCAATACTGTCCCCTGAAATAACAACTACCTATACATAGGTATCTACCTATACACAGCATCATAAACACTTACCACTCCTCTGCCTCAATACAGTCCCCTGAAATGATAACTACCTATACATAGCGATTACCTATACACAGCATCATAAACACTTACCACTCCTCTGCCTCAATACAGTCCCCTGAAATGACAACTACCTATACATAGGTATCTACCTATACACAGCATCATAAACACTTACCACTCCTCTGCCTCAATACAGTCCCTGAAATGACAACTACCTATACATAGGTATCTACCTATACACAGCATCATAAACACTTACCACTCCTCTGCTTCAATACTGTCCCCTGAAATAACAACTACCTATACATAGGTATCTACCTATACACAGCATCATAAACACTTACCACTCCTCTGCTCAATACAGTCCCCTGAAATGATAACTACCTATACATAGCGATCTACCTATACACAGCATCATAAACACTTACCACTCCTCTGCCTCAATACAGTCCCCTGAAATGACAACTACCTATACATAGGTATCTACCTATACACAGCATCATAAACACTTACCACTCCTCTGCCTCAATACAGTCCCCTGAAATAACAACTACCTATACAGAGTTATCTACCTATACATAGCATCATAAACACTTACCACTCCTCTGCCTCAATACAGTCCCCTGAAATAACAACTACCTATACATAGCGATCTACCTATACACAGCATCATAAACACTTACCACTCCTCTGCTTCAATACAGTCCCTGAAATAACAACTACCTATACAGAGTTATCTACCTATACACAGCATCATAAACACTTACCACTCCTCTGCTTCAATACTGTCCCCTGAAATAACAACTACCTATACATAGGTATCTACCTATACACAGCATCATAAACACTTACCACTAGTGATGGGCGAATCCTAAATTACTCGGAATCGCTTGACTCTAGCGAGTCCGAGCCCGGGACTCGCTACTCGTTGCGAGTCTAGCGAGTCCAATGTTAATGAATGGGGAAGCGAGTAATAGCGAGTAGTGTGAGATTTACAAATCACGGATGTGTCTCGGAAGCTTCAGCCTGAAGCAATCCTAGTTTTGTCAGAGTCTCTGCCATTTATTTGCATTGGACTCGTTTACTGTGCAAGTAATCGCTGGGAAACTCGCACAGATAAGAGTCCTCTCTGTGCTGGCTGCTGCAGCTCCAGGGTCCTAGAGCCCACATGCTGCCTGATGTAGCAGAGCTGAGATTGTTCTCAGTCTGCTCATTCCCTGTGCATAGACATCTATATCTATGCACAGGGGATGTAGCAGAGAGGACATCGCGTTTTGGACTGCGTCGGACGGAAGAGGATTTTTTTAATTAAAGATGGAGTCCCTAATGGCTTTTTTTTCTAATAAAATTTTTTCTCTGTGTTGTGTTTTTTTTTAAAACAATTTAATAGAAATTCATGGCGGTCATGTCTAATATTGGCGTGACCGCCATAAATTTCGGGCTTAGGGCCAGCTGATATTACAAAGCTGGTCCTAACCTCTTTATTACCCAGCATGCCACCGCCACCAGGGCCGCTGGAAGAGCGGGGTTCAGCGCCAGAGGATGGTGCTTCAATGAACGCGCCATCTTCTGGGGCGGCTGCGGGCTGCAATTTGCAGTGGGGGGTGCCCAGAAAGCTTGGGCCTCCCTGCGCTGCGGATTCCAGCCCCCAGCTGCTTAGCTGTACCTGGCTAGACATAGAAATTGCGCGGAGCCCCATGCATTTTTTTTTAATTATTTCATGAAATTCATGAAATTTTGAAATAATAAAAAAAAGGGCTCCCCTATATTCTTGTGTCCGGCCAGGTACAGATAGGCACCTGGGGGTTGGGGGCAGCCCGTCGCTGCCTGCTGGATGCTTGCCAATAGTCCCAATTATGCGGAGTACAAAATCTAGAGCACAAAAGGGATTTAGTAAAACAGTCCCACAAAATGAGCTTCATAGAAGAATTGTGGCCTTCAGGTGCATTCCTTGGGGTGGAGAATAAATATTGTGCATGTTTGCATCTTCAGCATTGTCCTTGGGGTTAATTTATCATCTCTTGGTAATGTTTTAGGACCAACGAACTTAGTCTAAAGTCCAATACAATAGAAAAAAGCTGGGCAACTAACTCCCTTCAAGGTTTAATTAATGCCAGTGTGGTTGTTAGGCAAGCAAGTCCGGACGACTGGTGCAGGCTTGAATCACAGTATATAGCAACAAAAAGTAAAAAAAAACGCACTCACCAATCATCGATGCGTGTCAGGAAGTTTTATTCCAAATTACGGGTACATAATGCAGGGAGAGAAGGGGTGCAGTGAAGGACGATGGCACACCGTTTCGCGCTGGAGGCGCTTGGCTGGTCCTGTGCTGGCAATGAGTGAGGCTGCACCTTATGTAGAGTACGTGGTGACAGCTACATCATTACTGGCCGTATAGGAAAAAGGTGTGTGGAATTAGTGCACACAATAAGCATTTTTCTTCCCAGATAATAACTATGACCTCACTACCTTATTGAACCTGATCTCCCATTTTATTCGGGAATTAATAGTAATAATGATAATTTTTCATAGTTCAAGCTCCTTTTGATGTTGTTTCCCTCCCTTCTGGAAATATTACTGTACATGACTAGGTCCAATTATAATTATTGGTCATGGGGATTATCCGTCTTCAGTTGGCTCCCAATAACACCAAAAAATATTATATTACATATTATATATAATTCAAATTGGATAAAATAATTTTATAGCAACCATAGTAATTTTTTACATAGATAGTTTTTATTATAATGTTTTATTACTTGCTTAGCCTGGACCTATAACATAATATAGTTGTGTCAGTTCATTTCAATAAGCCAGCTTTGCATGTTTGTTATATAAGATATACCTAATAACCATCAGAATGCGATTTATAATTCGCTATGTGGAAAACATAGGTACTGAATCTTCTGTTTCGATAGACATAATAGTCTTGTCTTTGATATGTAATGTACTGTTTTTCTCTGCCTGTTAAGAGTTAATCTCGCTTTCCTACAACAATGCTTTATATGGTAGTGGGTTACTCTCGTCCCCCTGCTGGTCACTGGGGCTAGCGCAGCCGTCACTTTAACATCCATATTTAAACTTTGCCTAACAGCAGCAATCGTTCCAGTGAGCTTGACTCTTACTGGTATATATTTTTTCAATATATCGTGTCACTTTGTAAAAAAAATCTTTTTTATTGTAATCTGATTATAATCTAAAAGTGTATATATGGTTACATACATTTTAGAAATGCATTTTGTTGCCCAGTTCAACTTAGTCTAAGATGACTCCTTTAGTGGGTCTCATGTTTTGCAACTATGGCTTGTATGCCTTGTTTTGTCTAATTTTTGGAAGTTTTTTTTTAACCCTTAGTAATTATATTCTGCTGTATAAAAGCCCTATCCAGTCTGTCTGTCTGTCTATCTGTGTGTCTCTAAGTTTGTGCCAAAAACAGCACCATCTATAAGACATTGTGTACATTACAAAAGGCAGTTAAACTGGAATGTCAGAATTTAAACTAAGTTTGGTTGATCACTCAAAATCTATGCCAAGGTGGGCCGTCCCAAAAAGTATGCAGATGATATGGTAAGGAAAGCAGCACAATGGAAAAGGCAACGACGTGCAGTACGAGTACTGAACAAAGGCATTACCTTGACCAAGTCACTACACAGAAGTGCATGCGTATTACATACGACTCCCCCAGTCCAAACCCATTAGATGCCTCTTTTCTATGACAGCGCCGACAACAAAAATCTCCAGCTCACAAGATGCTGCATCACAGCGAGCATGCCACGTGGCCAAGTCTCCAATATTAATGTCTAGGTGGTTGACAAATAATGCAGTATCACAAAACAAGCGACGTCCGGAAGGTTCTCCATTGTTCACATCTACGACACTGTTACAGGATGCATCACTACATAGCTGGCACCATGGCAACAAATTTCTGCAACCCAGGTCGATGAGACTGTCATGGGATGCTGCATTACACAGGTGCCGCCGTAATGATGAATCTACAAAGTACAGATCTATCAGACTGTCACAGGATGGATCATCACACAGGTGCCACCGTAATGACAAATCTACAGAATACAGAAGTATCAGACTGTCACAGGATGCAGCATCCCACCGCCAGTACCGTAATAACCAATCTTCGAAGTCCAGATATTATTGTTCTATCATGAGTTTATTTTCATTACTCCACCACCAATAGCAGCATTTTCATCTATAATAGCATTCATGAGATGTAATGATATATAACATACACATACCTACTTTGATGTTTGCACGTTACACAATTCTACTTCTATCATTGAGTTTTAATGAACCTAATTTTTTATTTAATTTCGTCATCTAAAACATTAACAACATTGTTCAACTAATATATAATCACACGTTCTATAATTGCACAATGTGATAAAAACATTATACATGTGTGTAAAACTACTGATTCTTACAGCAGCACTTGCTAGAAATTGCAGAAAATAGCAGGTAAGGGTGCGTTCACACACTGCGTATTTGCTGCATCTTTTTACGCAAAAGCTCATCACAAACCAGGAGATGGTGATTAAATCCAGAAGTGGCGCACTTGTTTCCATTATACTTTTCCTCTGATTGTTCTACTCCTGGTTTGTGATGAGCTCACAAATAAAAAAATGCACCAAATACGCAGCATGTGAACGCACCCTAAATGTTCATTGTCTTGTCTTCTCTCTTTGGATACAACTATCTTGCAATGTCATTTCCAGTACAGGTACCCTGAGGAAGGTACGAGGGGTGCACCGAAACACGTTGGTTTATGGTGGAATACAGGAAGAGAAGGAGGAAACAATCCTTTTGAAGTACATGAACTTTTCAGAGCCCGTCAAATCTCTCTTCTGACCCATTTTGCCAAAGGAAAGGCATTTGCCTAATAGTTAAGCACACCTTATATAGGGTGTTGATGTCATTACACCACACCCCTCCTCATTACAGAGATACACATCACCTGATTTACTTAATTGGTAATTGGCTCTCAAGCCTATACAGCTTGGAGTAGGACAACATGTACAAAGGTATCATGTGATCAAAATACTCTTTTGCCTAATAATTCTGCACACATTGTAGTACAGTTAATTCACTGTCTATGGCGAGGACAGGTAACTAGAAAACATATGGATACCTGAGTAGTTTTGTACATATTGTGAGCACGGAAACCGTTATGTAATCGCTTGTCTCAATGCTATATCTAAGGCAATAAGATATATAAGGTAATGTTATCATTAACGACAAAAGTAAATAAGCTAACGACAAAATGTCAGGGAAGAAACATCCGAAACAAGGTAATCTGTAACAAGTTTCAAGTTCAGTCATCTAACGTATAAAGTAAATTATATACCACAACATCTACAAGAATGCCAGTATTCCTATTGTAGACAAGGGAAAAAAACAAATACTGATGTATACTGAGTAGAACAGAATAGGTTACCTGTAACACAATGGTTATATGATATAAGTTGAGCAATACAGACAATAAACCCTAATGATATCTGTATATGGAAACAAGAATAATCAATAATAGAGAGACCACTACAACTAATCTGTTTGAACTAAGATAATATTATAGATTACCTTAACAGAACAAGCTGGATTATAAGCAACCTATATGGATATCCCCAGTCTGGAAGAGACTGTTAAGGGGGTGTCACACGCGTCAATATCGCCTGCACGATATCGGCTGCACGTGACGTTGCAGCGATATTGACGCGTGTGACATACTGCATCAACCAGCGATAAATCGCTGGTTGATGGTCGCCAGGTTTCAGAACCAGCTCTGAAACCTGGCGATTGTCGCCCGGTGGACACGCAGCATCGCTGCGTGTGACACCGGGAGCGAGCGATATTCCAGCTCCCAGCGCCTGTCACAAGCGCTGGGAGCTGGTCTCCAAGGTACACTGCGGGTAACTAGGCAGCGCGCGCTGCCTAGATACCCGACTGTGTACCTTAGTTACCAGCCTCCTCCGCTCACCGGGTGAGCGGAGGAGGCTGGTAACTAAGGTACACTGTGGGTAACTAGGCAGCGCGCGCTGCCTAGTTACCCGCAGTGTACCTTGGAGACCAGCTCCCAGCGCTTGTGACAGGCGCTGGGAGCTGGAATATCGCTCGCTCCCGGTGTCACACGCAGCGATGCTGCGTGTCCACCGGGCGACAATCGCCAGGTTTCAGAGCTGGTTCTGAAACCTGGCGACCATCAACCAGCGATTTATCGCTGGTTGATGCAGTATGTCACACGCGTATTTAAATCGTTTCCATGATGTCACTGGTCAATTGATCGCTGGTGAGTCTGTCTGTGTGACAGCTCACCAGCAATCAGCCGTCAATGTCGTCAGCGATCAGATCGCTGACGACATTGACGCGTGTGACACCCCCTTTAGTGGAACAATTAGATTAATTATAGTGCTAAAGTAAACGGCCATACAAAAAAAGAAGGCTGTGCAGTCCCTTACCTTGAAGTAGAATGAAGTCCAGAGACATATTGGTGTTACACACAAATATCAATGCTATGCTGCCTCAAAGAGCTGCCAAACGTTCTCCCAAATGATTGTGTGAACGCCATACTCACTGGTAATGAGTCAAAATGGGGACTGGATGCCAAAGGTGTCCACGTCTGACCGTGCCACTTTTTTCCTCATTGATTAGTGGATGTTAATGAAAAAGATTAGGTATTAGCCAAAACATCTGTACTACATCAGTTGAGTTTTTTGCAAGCGTCTTTGTATGAGCAAATAAAATCGGAGCTTTACTGGATGAACAAACTCTCATTTCATTTTTTCTGAATGGTGTGCCAGGTTACTACTATAATTGACTTTTGACTCTTTTTCCTGAGCACCCTAACCAGAATTGTTGAGCCAATCTTACACATAGACAGCCTATGAGAGTTTTTTTAAAAAAAAAGATGCTATAACTCTAAAACCATTAACACCTAATACGGGTTGGTAAAAATAATTTATTGTAATCAGATAATAACTTTGCTATTACTTATACTTGATAAGATTTACACATTATTAACATGCTTAAATTTTGGGGAATTGTTTTATTAAGCTAAAGAAATAAGACCACAATGGTCCCACCAACCTACACATATGCAATCAGTGTATATAAAAATAATATTTATTAATTTATATAGTGCTATTATTTCCACAGAGCTTTAAATACATCACTAACACTGTCCCCATTGAGTCTTACAATCTTAACATCCTATCAGTATGTCTTTGGAGCATGGGAAGAAACCCACACAAACTCAGGGAGAACATACAAAGTCCTTGCAGATGATTTCCTTGGTGGGATTTGAACTCATGAGACTAGTGCCTCAAGACTGCAGGGCTAACCACTCAGCCAACCGTGCAGCCCATGGATCAATAATAATTGTGAATATGTTTATCAAACAACTAAAATTTTCTAGGATATCATAATTTGTTTCTTATCGGCTAGTTTTCCCTTAATGTGTAAAACTACAGTACATGTAAACGGTGCCAAATAAGAGTGCCTGCATGTCAGAGGCTTTATCCACTAATGGACAAAAACTTGTTAAATAATGTAAGAATCCACATAAAATAAAAACAACCCATACCTCTTGGATTGGTGCAGTTCCTGCAATGTCAGCACATTCACATAACATTCACTTGAGCACCACAGTACTTCAGCAGTCATGTAAATAATATCAGGTAATATTTTCTTTGGGTGGGTGTTGCTGACCACTGGTTCATCAACCTTTATCCACTCGTCTTTTCCACACAGGTGGATTCTATCCCTTTCCCCATTCATTTCAGGCCTGGTTAGGCTCATAGAGAAATGAGTCACTAGAGTTGGGGTTGGTCCAAGTGAAATACACCTTGTCACTGGCGGATGGCTTATATGTTTTCTGATCGAAAAATGTTAACTATGTAATTCACTTTTTTTTACATGAGTAGCAATAGTGGAATTCCTGTATTCAATTCATTCCATGTCATTCTATAAAGCTAAATCCATCAGTACATATGTAATGTGGGTTTTACATGCTTTTAGCAGGTAATATCGCTGTCCTCGGATTACACAACTGTACAGTCAAGTTATGGATTACCAATACCAGTCTGATCTATATTTATGAAATGCATTAGTCAGATGGCTATAAATCTCTCTAATTACCAAAATATTGATGGTTTTATCATCTTTTTTTTGTCTGAGGCTGAGGCTATATGAAGATTTGTAATTTTGTGGCATATGATTGTAATGTCTGCTACTACATCACATCTAACGATGGTGAATAGAATTAAGTGGATCTGACAAAACTTGAATTCACCAAAATTGTGCAGGTTTTCCTGAGAAATTAGATTGGCTGCAAAATGAATCTGTGTGAATTGATGTCCCTTATTATGCTCTGGTATTCGGAAGCGTACTTCATGGTCTGTATACAGAACACAATGCCAGGACTGATCACTGGTCTTCCAACCTGAAGATATAGCCTTAAATGTGTTGGTGCGTCAGGTTGCGACTCGAGAGACCAATGCTCATTCCGGGCATTGTGAATCAAAAGACATATGATGTTGTTTTGTTTTTATCCCTGTTGAAATATACATGGACACTTCAAGAAGCATGCATGTTTATTAGCTGTCAGCTTGTGCTATATTTCTTAAACTATCATATATGTTATTCCCAGCTTTAGTCCATTGTTCCTGTACACTTTTTTTGCTCTGGCAATTAAGCCAATAAGATACTGGCTCGAAACGTTTTTGTTACAGTTGTCCATCTTCCACAGTGCAAGGTTCAGAAAAGAAAGAATGCAACAACACACAATAAAGGTATGAAGTAAGGAAAAATTCTAGACATAGATACAATTTTATAGGTGAACCAGCTAAGAAAGTAGGTGGGTTAAGTTGAAGGCAAAATGCTTGTCAAGATAAGTGGCAGATCAGTGAGCAGATTTCAAGCTCACATATTCGGTGCCTCTTGACGGTATTCTTTCCAGCATATATCATCCATTTTTATAAGCATATTGTTGTTTCGTTAACAGTAGCAGCCTAACACACTCATTATTCTGTTTGGGTGAAAAGCTTAGTGGTCATTGATTTAACCAATAGATATAATACCCAAGTACACAAGAGCTCAAGGCAATTTAGCAAGCGTGTCTCCAGCATTTCTTCTTATCGAGAAATTCCTTGGGATATTCGCCACTTAAACAGTCATCAGCTGTTTATACAAATCACACTTTGCAAGAATGATATCTGCCAGAGAACACATCTGAGGCCAACACAAGCTCTACTCCTGCCATATAATCTGAACAGGTCTATTTAGAAAACATTAATTCAGAAGCAATGTCATTTACTGCCACTCACTGCCTGACATTTACTATCACCTGGAATCTAAACTAGTCCCCTGCAGCAGGGAGACAACACGCTACAGGATTTCCTACTATAGTGATAAATCTTTACATAACCCCAATTTACTTTAATTTATTACTCACTCCGAAACGTCCAAAGCAAAAGAGTAAACAGAAGGGAAATGCTGTACGCACCACCCAGTCCGGGCACATAACATACATTTTTCTTCTTCACAAAAAATGCATTTACAGGAAATAATATACATGTTCCAAACAAAACTACTAAATGTGCATCTGCTTATGAAAATACCCAGCATATGGTGGTGTAAAATAATCAGCTACAAGTATTACTTTTTAATTGGTCATTTAACACAACCTTGTGGGAAGTGTTTGTATTATACTGCAGATGCTGCTAAAGTCAAGCTACACAAAAACAATACTTTGCATGAGAAAGCACTGAAACTGACCTAAAAATCAAGAACAGTAAAATTATATGATTCCATTAATAACACACACATTTCACTTGGCTTAATGGTTTCAGCAGGGCCACATAACTTAATATTCTAGCTTAAAATGAAACAGGAAAAATCCAACCCAAATCATTTTTCCTCTAAAAATGTCTTTAATAGGTATTCAAAAAAAGTTCATTTTTTTTCTCATTAATGTACACTCTGCACCCCATCTTGACTGAAAAAAAAACCAAAGACATTTTTGTAAACTTATTAAAAAAGATAAACTGAAATATCACATGGTCATAAGTATTCAGACCCTTTGCTCAGTATTGCGTTGAAGCACCCTTTTGAGCTAGTACAGCCATGAGTCTTCTTGATAATGATGCAACAAGTTTTTCACACCTACATTTGGGAATCCTCTGTCATTTTTCCTTGCAGATCCTCTCCAGATCTGTCAGGTTGGATAAATGCTTTTGGACAGGCATTTTCAGGTCTCTCCAGAGATGCTCAATTGGGTTTAGGTCAGAACTCTGCCTGGGCCAGTCAAGAATGGTCACAGAGTTATTCTGAAACCACGCCTTTGTTATTTTAACTGTGTAATTAGGGTCATTGTCTTGTTAGAAGGTGAACCTTTGTCTAAGTCAGAGGTCCAAAGCACTCTGGAAGAGGTTTTCATCCAAAAAGCTCTGTACTTGGCAGCATTCCTATTTCCTTCATTTACAACCAGTTGTCCTATCCCTGCAGCTGAAAAAACATCCCCATAGCATGATGCTGCCACCACCATGTTTAACTGTTGGGATTGTATTGGGCAGATGATTAGCAGTGCCTGGTTTTATCCACACATACCGCTTAGAATTATCATCAAAAAGGTCTATCTTTGTCTCATCAGACCAGAGAATCTTATTTCTCATAGCGTGGGAGTCATTCATGTGTTTTTTGCAAACTCTATGCAGGCTTTCACATGTCTTGCACTGAGGAGACAATATGTGAATAAGTATAAGACTGGCATCACCATAGACATAGGTGCTGGCAGAAAATAATAATACAGAGAAAGTTATCTGCCGCGACACTACTATTTTCATGTGTAATGTAAATCAGTAAGTGGCACTAGAGAAAAGAGGATCAAACGGTATTGTGCATATGTGTAATGCAGAAACTGCCCTGTGCTAAATATGAAAATCGGAGATCTTAGTCTCGATAGTGGCCACTATCGAGACTAAGATCTCCGATTTTCATATTTAGCACAGGGCAGTTTCTGCATTACTCATATGAACAATACCGTTTGATCCTCTTTTCTCTAGTGCCACTTACTGATTTAGAATACTCATGAAAATAGTAGTGTCGCGGCAGATAACTTTCTCTGTTGCACTGAGGAGAGGCTTCTGTTGGGCCACTCTGCCATAAAGGACTAACTGGTGGAGGGCCGCAGTGATAGTTGACTTTGTGAAACTTTCTCCCATCTTCCTACTGCATCTCTGGAGCTCAGCCACATTGATCTTGGGGTTCTTCTTTACCACTCTCACCAAGGCTCTTCTCCCAAAATTCCTCAGTTTGGCTGGACGCCCAGGTCTAGGAAGACTTCTGGTGGTCCCAAACTTCTTCTATTTAAGGATTATGAATGCCACTGTGCTCTTAGGAGCCTTGAATACTGTAGAAATGTGTTTGTAACCTTGGCCAGATCTGTGCCTTGCCACAATTCTGTCTATGGGCTCCTTGGGCAGGTCCTTTGACCTCATGATTCTCATTTGGTCTGACATGCACTGTGAGCTGTGAGGTCTTATATTGACAGGTGTGTATCTTTCGAAATCAAACCCTCTCAGTTCAATTAGACACAGCTGGAAGGAATAGAACCATCTCATGGAGGATCACAAGGCAATGGACAGCATGTACTTAAATATGAGTGTCTGAACAAAGGGTCTGAATACTGAGACCATGTGATAGTGCAGTTTTTCTTTTTTAATAAATTAGCAAAACTTTCTACATTTGTTTTTTTCAGTCGAGATGGGGTGCAGAGTGTACATTAATGAGAAAAAAATGAACTTTTTTGAATTTACCAAATGGCTGCAATAAAACAAAGAGTGAAAAATTTAAAGGGGTCTGAATATGTTCCATACCCACTGTATCTACATAATATTTTATTCTTTATAGGAGATGCCTGTAGTCACCACTAGTGGAATTTATGAGCTTATTGCATACTGTTTATATATTGACTTTTTTTGTTTTTGTGATATTAGTTGCCTTTTCTTGACCAAATTCTTCGCAAAAGGGCCCACGATTCATGAATGTGGCACAAAGTAAAAAACATTTTTTTATGTTAAACAGCTTTTGCAACTTTTTGATAGCGAAAACATCACAACGCCAATAAAGCGGAAAATGAAAAACAAACAAACAGGCAAGCATATAAAAAATAGTCATAGGCCTTGTTCACACACATGAGCTTTTTTGACTATCTCTGCGGTTTTTTGGGCTGTTAAAAAAAACGCCGGTGCGATAACGCAGGGTACATTTGAGTGTACATGCGTTTTTCAGCTCCACTTGCGTTTTTTTCCCCCAGTCCAAAAAACGCTGCATGCAGCGTTTTTTGCTTGCTGGAAAAAAACGCAGGGGTAGTTTCCAAAAACGCATGCATTTTTTTAACATGGGGCCCTATGGGAAACGCATGCGTTTTTAAATGGCACATTTATGCACCCTGCGTTAACGCTAGCGTTTTTGCCTGCTATTTTGAGGGAAAAATTACAAAGTCCAAAAAGGATTCTAATCCTTTCAGACACACAAGAGACATTTTTTAGCTCTCTTAAAAAACGCATGTGGTTTTAGGAGTGCTAAAAAAAAACGCATATTGTGTGTGAGCAATGACATAAAAACTAAAATAATGAACTGAGTGCAAACAAGAAAAGTGTGCAAAACACACAAAACTAGACAAAAAAAGCATTAAGGGGATCAAGACAGGATATTACGCTACATTCACACATTTTCTTGGAGAGCGCACAGACATATTGAGTATGTCCTATTCTTATCCTCAAGGTTGGATAAGTATGGACATGCTCTAAGGGCACGGCCACACTGGTGTGAAAATCGGATTTTAATACGTGATTTTATTGCATTGCAGTCGGACCCATATTAGCTAATGGTATAGAACAGACTAGCATGTGTCAGATGCTTTTTTTTCATCCAGATTCTAGGTGAGAAAAAAGTTGCAACATGCTGCGACAGTATGCAATTCTTGTGCGAGAGTCGCCAATGCAAGTCCATGGGTCCGACAAAAAATTGGACCACACATGGACAGCACACGGAGGCCACACAGATCAAAAAACGGATGTCACTCGTCCAACTCTCCTGGATGAGAATCTGACTGTTTTCATGCCAGTGTTGCCGTACCCTGAGTCTCACACTCAGAACTGTGATTTTCACAGATGTGTCAGTAAATCCACTAAACTCTATCGGTCCATGTGCCACCTGATCAAATAAATCAGGCAGCACTCTGACATTTTCCACAGATGTGTTAATGGAGCTTTATGTTCCCAAGGATCAGAAGATTGGAAGCTTAGTATAAGAATGGAGCGCCAACCACTATAAAGATGTAATAATAATTGTCACAGGATGTTGAACTTAAAAATGACATGAACTTTGTTTTCAAATGTGCAGTACACAATAAAAAAAAGGTTGAACACAAACTTAAAGGACAGCTATCGCTTTGGGGAAGTATTTTTACTAGGGGCTCTATAAAGAGCATAAATAAACGCACAGCACCTAACCTTTAAGAGCGTTGCTCCCTAAGCCATCTACAGACTGCCCTCTCATTCATGTGAGTCAAATTGCAGCAGATAAACACACATTTGACTTTTGTCAATAGTTATTTTAATTAATTTTGTGACACACTGTACTGTGATCCAGGTACAGCTATAAGTCTGACATAATACTCCAATTTTCTGAAATAATAATGAAGAAAAAGAAAATGCTTAAGATTTTGCAGGGCAGCACATTTCCATTTAGACAGCATCTCTGCATGAAACAACTTCATGAATGCTTGAACAGCAATCACAATGCTAAGAAAACAGCAGGCAATTTACGTAAATGAAGTGAACATATCAGTCCAGGACACTGCCTTGGTTATGTGCTCTTAATAAAGCTAGGAAAAACTCATTGTTTTATTTTGTTCTGAACATGCATTTAATGTTGACATGTTTGTTTTTTGGCATTTCAATAAGAAATAATAAAAAGAGTATATAGGACAACCTGTAGTCATAAAGTGCAAGGAAAAAGGGAACTAAAAACACATCCTTTGGAAATAAAGATCTGTAAATAGTATGATTTCCTCATAAAAGCTAAAGAGTGAATTGTCCTGTAGAGAAATGTAACTTTCCCAAGTCTGCAGCCAACCCCTTTCACCTTAGTAATGACATCCACTTATATGGCTATAGTAAACAGGTGAACTGTTCTTCACTGTTGTGCTGTAACACACACTGTCTGTAGAAATGATTTAGTGCTTTATGGCATTCTCTCCTTATCTCCATGACTAAGCTGTGACATCATCTCGCGATCCAGATTTACCTCAAAAAGCTAGTGCATTCTCTGCCTTTGCTTTTATACAGGCTATAACAGTCCCTTTTGATTGGCTGTGCTATATTATGTGATGTAATAGCAGCAAAGTATTAAGGAAAAGACCACCTGGCCACACATGAGATCTTGTGAGCCTTGTCCAGCTGATGCAACTTTCTGGTGGAAGTCATTTAAAGTGAACCTGTCACCAGATTTGGGTGTTTGAAACTAAAAGCGCCGCTTTCAGCAACACCTATGCTGCATTTTAAGAAGGTGGCTATTATGCCCTGACTACTCCTGTACACCAAATAAATACGTTTTAAATACTTCCCACCCTGTATTACAATTATCTGTTTCATTCCAGTCTGATTGCAGCTCGGTCCGTCCCACCTCTCCTCGCCATCCTACACGCCTTCCCTCAATGTCTGACAGCTTCTTCTTTTGATTGATATCTGAATCATGCAACTGTGCAGAGGCTTTTTTGGATTGTGCAGGCACACTGTGCGCTTGTGCAAAGACCTTAGCGGTTCACACATGTGCAGAACAGTGTTAGGCTCTGCTCACAGTAAGGCAGAGCACAGTACACAGGCACGATATATAGAGAAGTCTCTGCACAGAAGTACAATTCAGATGTCGCTCAGAAGAAGAGACTGTCGGACAGCAAGGAGAGGTGGGACAGATGGCGAGGAGAGACTGTACAGACCGAGCTGCAATCAAGCCCATTGGACCGTAAACAGAGGGATATAATATATAATATATATATAATATATAATAATCATAATAATAAATATATATATAATATATATAATAACAATTAATATATATAACAAATAATAAATATATATAATACCGAGGGAGTCAGGGCATAAGGAAGTCAGGGCATAATGGCCACCTTCCTAGAATGCATCATAGGTGCTGCTGAAGGTGGCGCTTTTAGTTTCACACACCCATATCTGGTGACAGGTTCACTTTAAAGTAATAAACACTAAGGGCCACTTTACACACACAGATATCTGTGTCCAACTTCTGAACAGATCTCTGGTTGCAGTGAAATCATGGATACATTGTATCGTTTGTACACAGCCACAAAATGGAGCAATGTGTCCATGATTTCACTACAACCGGAGATCTGTTCAGAAGTTGAACACAGATTTCTGTGTGTGTAAAGTGGCCTTATGCCAATCACAAATTGTTAAAATTTGATGTGATTAGTAAATTCCTACAAATTTGACACAAATTAGATATGCATCAAACCGATTTACTGATGTCTAAGGTTTTTTTTGGGACTCCACATAGAAACCTAAGGGCAATAAAAACCACCAAAAAATACATATCTCATGGGTGCTTTTAACCCCTTCACAACTGAGGAGGTAGAGGGATGCCCTTGGTTGTATTCACACCCTTTAATGCGCGCTCACGGGCTGAGCTTACATAATTTCTGACATGTAATAAAGGGAAAAATTCAGCTCACCCACAAAGATCCAGCATGCTGGGATCAGCATACTGGCAGTGCTAGACATGAAAATAGAAAGACGAGGATCCAGCTTCTGGGTCAATTGAAATTTATTCACAAAATTAAGTGGTTCCATAAAAACATTTCCATACATAACAAAAAAATAGAAGGGTGCATACAGTCTTACTCAGAGAATCTGGAGATGTTTGCTGATGCGGTGTACCGCAGCGACACGTTTCCGACGCAAGCTGCGTCCTTTGTCAAGCCTGTACTGCATGGTCTGACCTGTTCTTTTATGATGGAATAGACTAGCCTTAGCAACTGAACACAGCACAGATGAGTGCAATAATTATTAGATAACGAATTCAAGCAATTAGAGAAGCAAAAACATAAAGGAAGCAGGTAAATTCATGAAAATGAAAAACAAGTGAAAAAACCACAATATAAAAAATTAATAATGATACATCACATCACACCTTAGGTTTAGCCCTAAGGGAAACCTGGTCTCAAGTATAAATATCCAAAATGTTTCCCCGGTTAATAACAGAGCGTTTTTGATACACGACAGTGATGCGAATGTTGTACGTGTGGTAGTGCGAGTGTGGTGCAAGTGTGGTCCTAGTGTGGTGCGATTGTCGTACCAAAGCGATGAATGTGGTGTGGCTGTGGTGCGAGTGTGGTCCATGTGCAATGCGTTTTTAACATGGTCTTTCTCATGGAGTATAAACTGAGGAAAAAGCAGATAGAATAGCTAGATCATGCTTAATAGTCTCCTGCTGTTACTTCCTGGGTGTCTATTAAGCTCATTACATATTCACTGCACTGTCAAATAAACAGCCAATGACAGGAGCTCACACTCTATGGGAGCCTCTGTGATTGGCTCTTGTAATCAGACTGGATTTCCTCCAACCTGGCGTTATACGGTGTTAAAAAAATAATTATTAAAAAAAAACACGTGGGGCTTCGCAGCAATTTTAAGTGTAGCCCAATGAAAGCAGGCAAACTGATAGCTGCCACCCTCAGTTGCCTAATTTTCCCTTGGCTGGCAAAAAAAATGCGTGTCCTCCGCCCTATTTTTAATTGCCAGCCAAGGTAAAACTAGGCAGCTGAGGGCTGCTATTCTCAGTAGTGTGAGGGCCCATTGTTATAGGGCCCCCCCGCTAAAGAATAGCAGCCCGCAGCCACCCCTGAAAATGCTGCATTAATAATAAGCACCATTTCCATGTGCCTTACCGGGCTCTTCCAGCGGCCCTGGTAGTGGTGGAACGCTGGGTAATAAAGGGGTTAATACCAGCTTAGTGTTTTCAGCTGGTATTAGGCCCGAGATTCTTAATGTCAGGCCAATTTTGACCCAGCCATTAAGAATCTCCAATAAAGGGTTAAAAAAAGACACCACACAGACAAAAAATACTTTATTAGAAATAAAAAGACAGACACCATTAGGGACTCCATCTTTATTACTCCCATTTACAGCCCTCCAACGATCCAGGTCTTCTCTCTTCTTTCTTCTCTCTTCTGTCTTCATTCTTCTCCTTGAACTGAATCAGCTCTGCGGAAGTGCGCTCCCCATGCTGAGTGATGAAGTCAGTGAGACTGCGGGCGTTAAGTGGTGAAGTCACCGCTGGCCCCGTTGCTATAGTAACCAAATTAGCGGTTACTATAGCAATGCTAATCATTGTCCAAATCACAGAGGCTTATGAATGAGCCGACTCATTCACAAGCCGCAGGATTTATCTCCCTGCTTACCGATCAAAGGATGTTCCCTGAGGAAGGAGCTCGGTTTGTGGCTCCGAAACGCGTAGGACAATAAAAGCATAAGTCGATCCAGGCATCCCTGTGTCCTGGTTCCTTCGTTCCTGGAGCAGCAGCGCGGACAGTGAGGCACTTCGTCCAAGGAAATCTAAAAATGGGATCTGTCAGATAATTCTGTAATTTTAGGCTACAGTCACACTAGTGCTAGGAATGTGTTCAGGGGGGCTCCGTTAAAAAGATAGAATCTGGCAGCATTAACGCAGCGTAACCATAATGGTAATTCTGCCTTAATGCTGCCAATACAATCCTATGGGGGACAGACCCCTGAGCGCAGGTCAAACGCCGGCACCTAACTGCCAGAGTTTGAAACCTTGCGCTATTTCCAAGCGCATCACATGACGACTTCCCCATTCCCCCTGAACACATTCCTAGCACTAGTGTGACCTTAGCCTTAAGCCCTCATCACACATAGCAAGATTGCTAGCAAGATCGCTGATACGTCACAAGTTTTGTGACACAACAGCGACCTCGCCAGTGATCTTGTTATGTTTGACACGTAGCAGTGACCAGGCCCCCACTGTGAGATCGCTGATCGTGTCAGAATGGCTTGGAGCATTTTTTGGGCAGTGTGCATCACTGTGTTTGATGGGGACAACAACCAACGACCTCAATACTACAAGTCTGATTGACAGGGTCCCAACGACCGCTGTATCATTGCTGTATCACTGGTGATATCTAACTGTTTGAGATCTCACCAGCGACCATGTAGCGACGCTCCAGCGATGCTTACCAGGTCGCATCGTTGTCGAGATCGCTGGGGCGTCGCCAAGTGTGACAGGACCCTTACTCTCTTGGCAGTACAGTAGTGTTGAGAAGGTGCTATTCTTGTAACCAAATATGCCAGGTGAACAGAGCCTCAGAGCACCCACAGCTCCAAGTAGTTGTGGAGGGACTGAGGGTACACTATGTCTTCTTATACTGAGGTCACATTTTACCTTTAGTCTTTTAGAAAACAGAGTTCGATTGAATAAATCCTATTAGAAACATATATCATACTTAGCAACAAGAAGACCTCAGTTATGTTTCCAAATGTCTTTTTTCCTACCACTGACAAACCTTTTAATGTCCTGACAAAATGCAATAGAGGATGGCGTCTGACAGCAGAATGCAGTCATAACTCATAACAAACACCTTCGGCTGCTAGAGAGGAGTAATTGTCTAGTCTGTGATAGTTATTTTCCTATTCACTTATGGACAGAAAAAAAGAAGGAACAAAGGCAGCTGTCAGAATAAAAGCTCTGCCGCCCAAATCAATTACATCCAAGGAACGTATCCTCTGCCCCAGACACTTCTTGCTAGGCACCTGCTTTTAATAGAACAAGGGCAGTCAGTGACTTCATCCAAGTGAAAAATATCCTATGCAGAATGCTTAGGAAGTAACATGGTAATTTCTGCTGGTCATCTAAGGTCCTTCAGATACATCTTTCTTGGTCTCCTCCCTACTGCTGATTGTCTGTGAATAAAGAGGAGAAGATGTCGGCGCAGAAAATAGCAATCATGTCATGGCTGGATACAGGGAAATGTCACTAAGAGAGCTGTAATTATTGCACTTAAAGCACAGATGATAGAATTAATACCTGTCTCACTCTTGTCAAACAGAGAAATTCATTTAGCTTTTCTTTGTATTTTTAAATCAAGATCATAATACAGATGATACTGGCAAAAGCTTTAGTGATACATTCATTATTTTATGCTGATGTCTGGGTCTCCCTGTAATTTCTGGACTGATGCTGCACATTATTGTAATATAAATGGGATCTGAGAATATGAAGATCATATTAAATATTAAATATGCATCTCCTAATTCTTAGAGTCTGTTGAGTTATAAGAAATGTATAATGTTTAGCAGACAAAGACAATTGTATTGAAGCCATTCTATAATAAGTGGTAGCCTGTAGTCTGCGGACAGGCTTGGAAAACATCAGTGGTAAAACAAATGACGAGCGTTCTAAATATTATAGAAATGAATATCTGTATGAAGTGGAGGGTCACCTTAATTTTATTTTCTATAAAAATTTAATTTTAATTTTATTTTATACTACATTATTGTATAGCTAGGAGCTATTGTTCCCAGACATACTAGACTTGGATCAGAGAGTGATTGAGGCAATACAACCATGACACGGCAATAACAAAAACTTGACCATAGGATTAACACTTGTCAATCATCTGCAGCTGCAAGGACAAGAGATACATGAGAACATGGTGCAATAAAGTGCAATGTGACTGATACAATGGCATTTCTGTAAATATATGTATTCCAAAGAATATGGAGAGTTCTTTTCACCATTAACCCAGCTCCAGAATTTTTACTTGGAAGATTATTATGATTATTGCAATACTTTCCACAAGAAAAATAATTATAAATGACCCATAAATTGTAATTTACAAGGCATATGAGTATAGTTGTACAAGTTGCTAGTGCTTGCCACAGGGTCCTGACCAGGGGCGTAACTACAATAGGTGCAGGGGTTGCAATCGCACCTGGGACCTGCAGTCAAAGGGGCCCCAAAAGTCCCTCTGACCTATAAAAAGCCCAAATACTTACAGAAATTGTGGGCCTCATTGGAGCTTTTGAATTGGGGCCCATGAGCTTCCAGTTACGGGACTGGTCCTGACTGATTAGCTTTCTGTTCTAGGCTTAATACAGGACAGCGTATGTTACAAGAGCTGTCTGTGCAGGGAGCAAGGACATTTGAGCAATTCAACTAAAGTATCTCCGTTTTTCAGTTTCATTATTTCCTCCCCATCTTCCAAGAGCCATAACTTTTTCATTTTTTTGACAATATAGACTTATGAGGGCTTGATTTTTTCCAGGATGAGTTGTACTTTTGATTGACATAATTCTTTTTATCATATAGTACACTGAAAAAGGCGACAAGAATTCCAAGTGAGATTAAATTGCAAAAAAAGTGCTATTTCACCATGGTTTGTTTTTTTGTTAATCTACTTACCATGTTCAAAATATGGTAATACTGACCTGTCAATATGATTCTCCAGGTCAGTATGAGTACGTAGATAACAAATGTGTATAGTTTTTGGTGGAAAAAGTTCACAAATTTGTAAAAGAAACCAAAAATATTGCTTTTGTTGCTATTTTCCGGGACCGAGACTTTTCACATTTTTCATGATCTGGGGCTGTGGGATGGCTTATTTTTTGCAACCTAAACTGATGTCTATTACTGATAGGATTTGGAGTAGTTACAGGTGCATCTAAATAAATTAGAATATCATCAAAAAGTTAATTTATTTCAATGATTCAATACATAAAATGAAACGCATATATTATATAACATCATTGCAGAGTGATCCATTTCAAGTGAAAAATGTTTCTACTATGTAAGCCAGTAGATAGAAAAATATATATTAGAATCTGAGAGTTCTCAGTGGTTGATACCTTTTAATAGCTAACTGAAAAGATGGTAAGAAAATGCAAGCTTTCGAGACTCCATGGTCTTTTCAGAGACTGGGGAAGGGCAGCGTAGTTCGGGACCAGGGGAGGGGAGAGAAGCGTGCAAAGATTGGGGGAGGAGAGTGGAGCATGTAGACACCATGGGAGGCACAGGGGTGGACAGAGACAGAATGTACAGGGGGACAGAGTGTGCACGGGGGGCAGAGAGACAATGCACGGGGGGGGGGGGGCAGAGAGAGCGCACAGGCAAAGGAGACAGCACATGAGAGGAGAAGACAGCGCACGGAAAATAGAGAGCCGACAGGGGAGCGATAGCCATCTCCAGTGTCACAGAACCCACCCCCATTGTGAATATGTTGAGGGACGCTGTTTTTACAATGGTATCACTTTTGTTTTTTTCCAATATATAGGACCCCAAGGCGACTTAATAATGAATAGATCTCTAAAAAAATAAGTTTTGTAAATTTCCTTGAAAAAATTGGAAATTACTGCTACATTTTTAAACCTTCTAGCATCCTAACAAAATTAAAGATTACTTTACAAATGGTGCTGATGTAAAGCAGACATGAGGGAAATATTATTTATCAACTATTTTGTGTAGTGTGATTATCGGAATTAAAGGGATAATCGATCAACTTTAAACTGGCAAAATATTTGAAACATTTCCCAAATTTCTGATATTTTTATAAATAAATTCAAAACATAGCAACCTAAATTTATCTACCACACATCTATGGAACTAAAATATTGTCTGAAGAAATTGGCACAACTAGATAGTAACATCTACTTTTTAACCAGATACAAGAAATAACATTTAATACACAATGGACTAAGCTTAAAAAATCCTATACAGAATACCTACAATACTCATTATTCACAACACCTCTACTACAGAACTTCGGAAAAGATTATGGAATCACCTTATTCATGTTTTTTACAGCAACAAGAAAAAGGTCCAAATGGAGATATAAACTTTAAGGAGCACAATTACCGATAACATACAACAGAGGATTGCTATGCTACAGGCAGCCTCCCAATTTAAGAAACATCATGGTCTGAAGTTCGTTGCCTTCAGATATACCAAGAGGAACTTATCCATGCAATGTGAAGAGCTGCAAGAGCTGTGTCACATGGAGACCAAAGACAGGATACAAATCTCCAACACAGCAGGATTATAAGATTCCTGGGACATTCACATGCTCCTCTTCCAATGTTGTGTATTTTAATTATGTGCAGTATATGTCCTGTGGGGACTTTTTATGTTGGGGAGACAGGACAACGGCTAAGAGCAAGGATGAGGTCACACAATTACAGACAAAAAAAATCCATTTACCAGTAATGAAACATTTTTGTGATGAAGGAAATAACATTGAAAATATGAAAGGTGCAATATTGAAAGGTAATTTCAAATCACAGAAACATCGAAGGATCTGTGAATCCAAGCTAATAAGAACTTTTCAGTGCATCCAAACAGGCTTAAACATCTCTGACGGAATTATGGTTCATTATCACATCTGAAGAAAATTTTATTCAGAGATGCTTAAGACATCAGGTCTACGTATAAATTAGTGTCATAAATACTTTGACATCACTAAGCCTGTCTAATGAAAGATCCCCTCCAGGCTCTGTTTTGTTTATTTATCTAAATGTCCATTTATGATATCTTGCGTCTGCACTAGCTCTTCATGTATATATTTCAGTTTCTTTCAATACTTTGTCATACCATGCCTGATGAAGAGACCTGAGACGTCTCGATAGCTTGCTGCCTTGTAACATCATTTATTTTATTTTTGTTAGCCATTAAAAGGTATCACAACTACAAGATTGTTATCTTGTTTCTCCCACTGAGAGCACTCAACAGTTTTTCAACTGGCTAACATGGTACCAAACCTTTTTTTCTTCTAACTAAATGTATCACAAACATAAAATATAATTTGGCACAAAAAACAATCTGGAATATTTTAAAGCATTCCAAAGTTATTGTCACATAAAAGAAAGTGGTCATTTTTTAAAAATTTGGCCTGGTCCCTAAGATCAGAGGAGCAATGAGCGCACAATTCAGCTATCAGTTGTTTATTCTGCTGCACACTTATCACTGCATTTACACATATAGATAACAGGTCATTTGAATAAGCACATGGATCAGTTTGAACCCTGATTAGGAGACTTGTTCTAAATCCTGCCAATGGTGGAAACAGGTCATTTGCAAGATTAATAACAGCAGCTTGTCAGGAGCTGAGAAGGAGATAGAAGGAGAGGGAGGTTATCAGCAAACTGCTGTATAGAAATCAAATGACTGGAGACAGATGATTAATAAAATAGAAGTTATACCCTCTTGTACACATTGTAGGATAAAAGCCCTCACCGCAACAGAATGACAGCAGATGGAAAAAGAAAGTCAATTACAAATTTGTTTATTTTTATGGGGTTTAAAATAATTTAATAATATGAGAATATCTCTTTAAGGCTTTTGCAGGACTGGTCATTAGGGTTCTACTAGGACTATTATCAGCTTTGACTTTGAAAATAATGGATGTCCCAAAGGTTTTATATAACTAAAACTTACTGAAAGGACAAAATGAACCTTGAAATTGGAAAACTAAGTGTACTAGTATTAAAACAGCTTTTATCCACATTGAACTTGCTTCTCTGCTATTTAATCCCATAATGCTCTCCATTGCTCCATCTTGTTAGGATCAATATCACTTATTTTGATGTTAATTCAATAAAAACATGTTGGGTGTGCTTGAATGCAACAAACTTTATCCATTATATAGTATAAAGGAAAGTTTCATAGCTGCCAGACGGATAATTTAGTTCAAAGTTAAAACAATACTCAAAACATGGATGGAGAAAACTGGATTCACTTATTCTGCTTATTTCTGTGATGAAAAAAATATTTTTTTAACATTTTGTACTTATAATTTAATACAAAATTATTGCTTGGTACATAGATCATTATGACCACTATTTAGAAATTCACATCAGCGTTTCTTTGAAATTTGCAGCAGATCTTTCAGGTTTGACTCACATGCCACGTAACATGCCATGTAATGGCTCACTTCTGGCAATCCCCAATTCATTCTCTATGGGACTTGGGGTCAGGTGCGGCAGTTGTGGTTATGCCGGATGCAGTCGAATCAGCACTTGTGGCAGTGCAAAAAAACGCTGCTAGCAGCGTTTTTTTACTTCACCTCAGGTGTTGGATCTGGTGGATCCGACAAAACTACAACTGCTGCAACTGACCCTAAGTCCCATAGAGAATGAATTGGGGATTGCCAGAAGTGAGCCGTTACACGGCAGATGCGGCAAAGCTGCCAGATCTGCCGCGATCGGCAGCAAACACAAATGTTAAAGCAGCCTTAGTAATATAAAGAGTCAATTTAATTAGGACTCATAAATTGTCTTTGCTGTCTCAATAATCATGCACTAGTTTTCATTCCTGAGACTTGGATAATGATAAGAAATGTAAATAAATACTCATAGACAAGCGCCCACTGCATAAGCCTTAACCTAAAATTCTGCAATATATTTAGTAGACCCCAATTTCTTTTTTGTTGTGGTAAGAAATATTACACATTTCAAAGGCTATTATGAAACCAGACTGGATGCCATCCAAAGCTTTTTGCATGTGAAACATTCTTCAGCTATTATAATTATGAGATTGCATCAAGAAAAAGTCTAATAAAAGCTTTTTAATCAATGGTAAGACATAGAGGCAGACATCTTTCATTTCTTAAGCCCCTGCCGCACTAAGCGAGATCGCTTGCAAAATCGCTGCTGAGTCACAAGTTTGGTGATGCAACAGCGACCTCGCCAGCAATCTCGCCATGTTTGACACTTAGCAGCGACCAGGCCCCTGCTGTGAGATCGCTGGTCGTGTCAGAGACGCCTGGACTATTTTTTGATCGTTGGGGTCCCACTGGGCAGCATGCATCAGTGTGTTTGACAGGGACAACGACCAACAACCTCAATACTACATGTCTGAGAAACAGGATCCCAACGACCTCCGTATCATTCCGGATCATTGCTGCGTCGCTGGTGAGATCTGACTGTTTGATATCTCCCCTGCGACCCCATAGCGACGTACCAGCGATCCTTACCAGGTCGTATCGTTGACGGGATTGCTGGTGCGTCGCCAAGTGTGACGATACCTTTAGGCTCAGTTCATGTCTGCTCTACCTAATTACATCATCCATGTCTATTTATTCTAATTTAATTAAAAGAAAAAACAGATATTGCGCCACACTGCAACTGGAGGAACTTAATACACGGTTATACTATGTTTGCACTAACCTTTACTGGTTGTGCAACACCCCGCACAACCAGACTGATGGCTTAATGTGGATCACTGTAGTGACAAGGGCCAATAATCCCTCCTCCTCAGATACTCCGGGCCTGGTGGTCGGCTCCTTAGTTCCTCTGGAGATGGAGGTGGGCTCCTTCACTCCTCCACCCGAAGAGGCAGACTCGCTGCACTGGCTTCCGTCCCAGCTCCACACTGTGTATCAGTTGATCATTCAAGGGTGGGTCTTTATGATGTACTGCCAGGTACTGTGGATCTTAGAGCAGCTCACACACCGCACTCCCAACAAGGGAGAAGGGGATTAGCAAATAGAAAAACAAGCGGTGTCAGAGGATTGGAGCGCTAAAGAAACCACGGGTTGGTGATTAGATTACCGATAATTTATTGCACGAACAGCAGGGGTCCAGTATGCCACAACGCGTTTCGACGCACAGATGCGTCTTTCTCAAGTGGATCACTTCCACTTGAGAAAGACGCATCTGTGCGTCGAAACGCGTTGTGGCATACTGGACCCCTGCTGTTCGTGCAAATAATTATCGGTAATCTAATCACCAACCCGTGGTTTCTTTAGCGCTCCAATCCTCTGACACCGCTTGTTTTTCTATTTGCTATTTATTCTAATTTAGCTACCCATTTTTACAATAATTTTTAGCATTTTTAGTGTTTTAAATTAGAATATGTACGGTGCTTTTGAAAATGTTAATGGGAGTCCGTCAGCCCCAAAACTCAAATTAAACTAAAACACAGGCATATTGGGGACTTAGCTCCTCTGAGACAAATCATACTTAGGGTGCTTTCACATTGGCGTTTTCGCCAAAATACGGCAGATGCGGCAGATATACCGCATCTGCCGCCTAATGGCCGCACTTGCGGCACACTTGCGGCAAGCCTCATGCATTGTGTATGGGGCTTGTGGTAAGTGTGCGGCAGGTGTGGCCGTGAAAAAAAACGCTGCTGACCGCATTTTTTTTCACTGCTACACCTGCCGCATCTGTCGCAACCGCACTTGCTGCACCTGCTGCACATTACCGCAAGCCCCATACACAATGCATGGGGCTTGCCGCAAGTGTGCCACAAGTGCAACCGTTAGGCAGACAAAAACACCAATGTGAAAGCACCCTTACTATATGTATATATATATTAGCCCTCCGGTTCTGGGTGCTGATCTGATCCGGGGCTGTCAGGTTCATCTTGACAGCCTCGGATCAGATCTGACCTGCAGTGTTAAGCCAGCCTCAGTCTTATAATGACCAGCCACCATCTTCAGCTTTTATCAGTGCCGCATCGGTTGGTCTCCAGCAGTTTATGAGCTGCCAGATCGCTCAAGTTTTTGCTGGGCATTACACTAAATAAAAAATTGCAGTAAATAGGGCGCCTCAAGACTGGCCAGTCTATCTTGAGGCACCCTATTTTCTGCAATTTTTATTTTAGTATAATGCCACTATCCCTTCTATGGGAATGCAGTAGGTGCTGCCTTTGGGTCTGAACCTAAATCATTTCCTTGGATCCAAATGTACCTGAATCCCTATGTTTACATTGCCTGGGATTCCTTGAAGCAGGAGGATCTGTGCAGGGAGAAGACCTTCACAGTGCCACACCTCTGGAAATCTAGGAAGACACGGCTTTCCATGCGCTCTTACTGTGTTGTGTCAGCTTGCACAACAAGGGAGGTGAGTGTGACAAACTCACAACCCGATATCATACACCGCTGATACTGATTCACACAGGAGCACCTTGTATTTTTTTGTTTTAGTACAACTTTTGCTGGGTGATCCAGTAGTCACAACTCAATGATGTAATTCTATGAAAGCCAAAACAAGGCTCTCACAAACTCATATTGAGAGCCTGTGACCACTGCCTTTGATGACTTCCGGTCAGTTAAAATTTGTGATAAAAAAATGGTGGATTAGAACCAGAGTTGTGCTGGGAAGAGCTGATGATAGTGGCTGATAAAGATAAGGCCCAGGGACCTAACGTTAAGGCTAGGTCTCACATAACGATATCAGTAACGATATCGTCCTATTTGTGACGTAGGAACGATATCCTTACCGATATCGTTGCGTGTGACTGATAGCAGCGATCAGGCCCCTGCTGTGAGGTCGCTGATCGTTGCACAGGGCTCCTGACCATTTTTTGGTCGTTGGCCCCCCCGCTGGTCACCACACATCGGTGTGTGTGACCGGCGGGGGCAGCGATCAGCGACCTGTCAGGATCCCCCGCCATGTCACAGCGCCGCACAGCAGCGCTGTAACATGACATCCAGGGTGACAAGCGGGCTTAGAGACCCGCTTGTTTACCATGGTTACCGGCACCCGCCCGCTTCCGGGTTGCGGGGAGCGAGCGGGTGCATCCTCTCCTATCCTGTCCCTCACTATTCTCATCTCTCCCTGCTATTTCCCTGTTCCCTACTCTATCCCCTATCCTAAACCCTAATCCTATCCCTCTCCTTGTTCTAAATAAAGAAATCCCCCCCCGAGGCTCACCGGCATCAGAGGCTCCCATACCGGCATCTCTGTAATGGAGATCTCAGGGGTAAAGGACCTGTGATGAGGTCACAGTCATGTGACCCGCCTATACTGTATACTGTATAGTATAGGCCGGTCACATGACTGTGACCTCATCACAGGTCCTTTACCCCTGAGATCTCCATTACAGAGATGCCGGTATGGGAGCCTCTGATGCCGGTGAGCCTCGGGGGGGGGGATTTCTTTATTTAGAACAAGGAGAGGGATAGGATTAGGGTTTAGGATAGGGGATAGAGTAGGGAACAGGGAAATAGCAGGGAGAGATGAGAATAGTGAGGGACAGGATAGGAGAGGTCGGCACCCGCTCGCTCCCCGCAACTCTGAAGCGGGCGGGTGCCGGTAACCATGGTAAACAAGCGGGTCTCTAAGTGCAGGAGAGACCCGCTGTTACCATGGTTACCAGCGTCCGTCCGCTCCCAGGATGCAGGGAACGAGCGGACGCTGGGTACCAACGATCTGGCTGCCCAGAGGTCGCTGGTGAAGTCTGTCAGTGTGACAGCTCACCAGCGACCTGATAACGATGTGTCAACGATGCATCAACGATGCTGATCGTTGTCGGCATCGCTGACACATCGTTATGTGAGACCGGGGCTGTAGTGGCACCACTCTGAAATAAAAAAATGGCTGGAGTAGTGCTTTAAAAATGTCCATTTTCCATTCCACACATGCTTATAGTAATAATGCCTCCTGTGCCTCCCCACTTATTAATAGTACTCATCCTTGAACTATATACACAAGCTGCAGATGCAGATCTGGGTCTTGGGGTTAATAATCTAGGGCTAATGATAACAGGCTACTAATTTCATCAAAACATATTTTTCAACAGCCAATAACTAATATTATAGATAAAATATAAAAATGAAATATTTTCATAAGCTATGGATGAAAGCATAACATGTTCAGTGGTAATTTAGAATGCGGAATTTATAGACAACTTAGCTGGAAATCCCTTGTGCACTGAGAAATCAAGCTAAAGCATAAATTGAAAACAGTGGAAATGTGTAGAAGTAATAGTGTATATACTTCAGCATTTAAAGTCGCCTTTACCTCTGCCCCCTGAGAGCAGCTGAAGGAAATATACAAAACCTAATTATAGTTTAACAAAACCCTTTAAGGTCAGAACATAATAGTATGAAAGTCTCTTGAGAGTTTTATATCATTCCTTAATGTACATTTCTCCCCAGGTACTACTACAGTATTACTTACACAAGGCATTACTTCTATATAAAAACTAAATAAAAAAAATAACCTGCCTTTGGTCTCAGGAGGAAAGTTATGTGTGTTCTGCTTGGAGAAAGAGTTTTTTTTATCAGTAATTGTACAATTCATGGAAAATGTATAGGCCATGCAGGTATTATATGTTTAATCCTTTATTCTGCACTCAGTCCTGAAGCCTAAACAGCTGAGCTTGTCTAAAAACTCTACAATTAGTACAACTTCACACTAGTTGGACAAAGTTTTAAATTCATGAGAATGTCTTTATTCCATCAATATCCTCTCCTCAAAGAGAATCTATCAGTTCAGAAGTAAAAAGATGAACAAAATATAAAACCATTCTTAAAACATGGTTAGAAAAAGTAAAAGATTTGAGAAAAATAGACAAATGTATTCTCCCATTACCGTATGTTCTATAGACCAGCCATTCCAGAAACAGGTAATAATTCACACATAAATCCTTCCCCATCTGAATACAAACTCTATCGCTCCTCAAGATGATGTATAGAATCACATTTTACCAGTCATGCCCACTTTACACGCGGCTACATTTCTAGCTTATCCACAGGTAACTTACTGGTTGCAGTGAAATCATGGAGACATTATTCCATTTGTACACAGCAACAAGATAGAACTATGTCTCCATGATTTCACTGCAGCCAGTAAGTTACCTGTGGATAAGCTAGAAATGTAGCCGCGTGTAAAGTGGCCATTACAATTAGTTCTTTCATTTTACTAAGAAGAGAATTTCACCAAATTTTGTGTAAAATCTATGCCCTTATAATACAGAAGGAAATTATGTGATTTAATGAATTATAGGCATTTGAAAAAAAAAATCAATTTTTTTCCACAATTTCTCTTTATGTTTTTGCCCTTTAAGGCATGTAGCTTAAATTCTTAATGACCACATTTTCATAACAGGTTACATGTCAAGTTCATGGCGTGAGCTCTGGAGCTGATCCTGTTCTATATTAAGCAGATGCTCGCTGCATTATACATATAGCATCTATCTGTAGAAGCTGCTGCCAGAGCTTGTTCAGATTGCAGATTAGATGCAAAGCTTGATCATTGGGAGCTAATGGGTTACTGTGATATCTGGGGGCCTGCTATCAATGTTCTCCTGTGAAGTCCAGCCATAGGCTGGGCTTCATAAAAGACCATCATTTACACCAATGTGTCTCAACTCCAGTCCTCAAAATCCCCCAACAGGTCAGGTTTTCAGGATTTTCTTAGTATTGAATGGGTGATAGAATTGTCAAGGCATCAGAAATTGCTACAGATTCCCCTGAAAATATGAGCTATTTGGGGGTTTAAGGACTGGTGTTGAGAACATACATATACTGCAGTATAAGGTTTCAAATAATAGGTTCAAATCCACAAGAGGGATAAAGAGATCCTCCACCATGCTTAACTGTTGGTAGGGTGTTCTTTTCCTTATAAGCTTCATTGCGCTGTCTGTAAACAAACTGTTAGTTTGCTTTGCCAAAAAGGTCTATTTTTTCTTTCATCTGTCCACAGAACATTTTCCCAGAAGGATTGTGGTTTGTCAAGGTACTCTTTAACAAAGATCAGTTGTTCCTTTTTTATGTCTTTTCTTCAGCAATGGTTTCTTCTTTGACCTTCACTCATAAAGCTTTGCTTGGTGTAGTGTGTGGCATATGATACTTGTTGAAACCATGAAGCCAGACTGTTCCAGGTTGACCTTCAGGTTTTTTGGATGTTTGAAGTAATGTTTTTCCACTATTAGCACAATGTCCTGTTAATTTTCCTCTTTCCTCCATGTCCAGGGAGATTCTTGACAGTGCATGCTTCTTTATAAGGCTGCCTTCACACTTGCAGATGGATCTGCAGCGTTTTGCAGATGCATCTGCAAGTGTGAGCATGCTGACCGCGGCCCCTATGTTTATAATAGGGCGCACGCGGTGTGAAAGCTCTCATTCACTCCTATATGTGTACTGTCAGCAGGCGTATGCCTGCTTACAGATCACACTCTCTCCGCCCGCAGCATGGACGCTACATCTCGCGTCCACAGTGCGGACGGGAGTGTGTGATCTGTCAGCAGGCATACGCCTGCTGACAGTACACATATAGGAGTGAATGAGAGCTTTCACACCGCGTGCGCCCTATTATAAACATAGGGGCCGCGGTCAGCATGCTCACACTTGCAGATGCATCTGCAAAACGCTGCAGATCCATCTGCAAGTGTGAAGCCAGCCTTACAGACTTCTTTATAACATTGCACACTATTGAAATTGGGATACCAAAGTGTTTGGAGATGGCCTTATATACCCTTTGGAAGTCTTGTGTTTCTAATAATAGCAGTTCTGATATCCTCAGACAGCTCCTTTGTCTTCACTATTGTGACAAAGGAACAGGGCCTAACATGTGATTTTATGAAATACAAAAGCCATCATTCATTGGCTAATTCATGTCACATGGGCACTGACAATTTATCCCAGGTGAATCTAATTTGTGGTTTACCACAGGTAAGTCAAAATGTGTTTCCATATTAATTTACTGTAAAGGGTGCCAATACCAGGGTCACTCTTTATGTTTTTCTATTTTTTCTCTCCCATTGTTTTTTATATTTTACTGTTGTTTATCATTTGTTCTTTTGTATTTAACACTAGTCTCTATACAAAAAAAAGCTATTTCATTTGATTCATTTTTTTTTTAGGAGATATTCTACATTATGTACATAAACTTCATGGGTGCCTATAATAAGGAGCAGGACTTTATGCTTATTTGGAATATACTAATAGTATATAAATATAAAAAGGCTTTTATTTTCAACAAAAAATATCTGTAAATAAGATGAACTAGGCATGTTTATTTTAAACCATCAAAATGGTATTGTTTGTGATGCAGCATTACCTTGATTAAAGTTGCTGGCCAAGTCATTGCATTGCTTATGTTCTCCAGCCCGCACAAATCAATCAAACAAATGTCATGGGCAAATCCTTTAGCCTCTTGATATAAATCACTCACATTAGTGACAGTTCAATAAATTATATCCAGGTAGCAAAGCACGTACTCTGCAAAAAGTTGCTTTGATTAGGCATTTGTTAGGTTTTTGGTAGATCTTACTATAGAAAGTTCAAGTAATAAACTTTACAGCTAAGGTTGATGTGTAGACAGCAGGGATGTGTTTGTAATGCTGCTGAGGGAGCTGGAAGAATGCAAACACTCAATTCTCTAAGCAAGAGCATTACCCGCTTATTCTCCCTGGTGTACTCATGCGACATTACATTAGTAAACAACGCTGTGTGTGACAGCAGCCCTGCACTGAGCATATGGCGCCCAAATGAATCAATGCTTTAACAGCTGTAGGTGTCACATTGGACGCTGATTGCAGTTAATGCAAATAGCTTCCTTGTCAGATATTTATGATTTTGTTATGAAATCTGATAGCTCGGGGCATTCATAGGCGGCTTTATACAATGAACATTATCTTCTGCCCTACACGTGTGCTGATAGCAGGGAAATACTGTAGATTTTACCACATTTTATCTTTTCCAATGAAAGCCATGGATCTGTGACCATGAAGGAAAGAAATTGGCATGCTGATCTAATTATACTGAAATGGACAGTAGAGCATTATATTAGCAGGACCAATAACTCACACACACATAAATCCTCCACAGCTTCCTCGCACTATTTTGCCGTTTCAATATATTTTACTTGTATGACAACACTTAAAGGGCTATAAGATTTGTGAATCCGGCGCACTTATTAAATGTTGTAAAATCCACCATTTACTGACAGAGCTCAAGAATGTTCAATGTCATGGGTTTTAATATAATGAGGATTCTGACCTTGAATGTCACTGCAGGCTGCTGCTATATTGACATTTTCACTGTGACCAATTGTTAGGAAAGATTGTTCTGTTGAACTCAACAACCCAACAAAATCAATGTAATTTCTGAATACATCCCACAAAACTGACAAGTTGAAACAAAATCTGTAAAGGACTGTGCTATGCTAAATAGTTTATACTTCTGCATAATTAATATTTACAATGTATTAGGCTTTGGTTTGAGACATATCAGCTATAAAAGAACAGCTGTAGTAATATGTTAATATTAACACTACTAATATTTGATTAAATTAAACATGAAACATACAAAATTACAACTATCTTTCAAAAAATAATTCCTTAATTTGCTATTATCTTGAGCAGCTCACACTTATGTCATCTACTTACTTCCTGGTTGCTTTGGGAGAGAGGGGGGCAGGTGCTGCTCTTTTAGTGACAGTTCTGGTCCAAAAGATTCACCCTAATAGGACACGTTAGTCAGTGTTAGTTTTAAGTCAGTACTGTGGTCACTATATTTTTATATATTGATAACAGTGCATTTGAACAAGCACACAGCTTAGGAAAGTGAGAGCTGTGATTAGAATAACTGCTTTGGAAACTGCAGATACTGGTTTCTGGGAATGAATTGTAATTATTCAGAAGTGAAAAGAGCCCTGTCAGGAACTGAGAGCAAGGGGAAGAGAGGTGAAATGATAATTGCTGTATAGAAATCAAGATGGGGCTGGGGGAGAGGGGTTAAAACTTAGGAGTGCACTCAACCAGGTTCTCACGTCCGAGTTCTTTAAAGAAAAGTTGTACACTATGTAGAATAAAAGCTCACACAGTGTGAGAATAACCACAAATAGAAAAGCAAGTCAACTGCAGACTTGCTTATTTTCATACTGTCTAAGTTAAGCAATTTAATGACATCAGAATACCCCTTTAAAGAAATCTTTTTTTTCTTAGAAATGTAATATTTCTAGGAATGGATTTCTTGTACTGCTTTCAGCTTCCACTCATAGATGGTAACATTTAGTGTCTACCCCATGAATCTGTTAACATTTGTCATAAAGTCTAGGGAAAGTGAGTAAAAAAGGGTAAAATAAATTTTGAGCAACTCTGGGGGGAAGGGAGAATATATTAACATGATGTTAACTTTTTGAAATGTAAAAGTCTTATTTACCGTATGTAAGTTTTTACATTCATATAAACTCAAGGCTCCAAAACCCCAATAAATGCTGGTTACATACAATGTGAAATCTACGCCTGGTCCCAATATCACAGCAATGATCAATGATGATGAGAATAACCCACCACAAAAAAAGAAGTTAAGCAAAGACAGTACCTCCAATGGCACAGCAGGGCTTCATAGGTAAGTAAGGGTTTACCACCCCAAATTGGCAAAATGTGCGGATGTAGGGCCAGTTGTTTAGGCCCTCTGTAATACCACTAAATTTTTTGTACTCAACTCAGTTACACTAGAACTCCTTATTTGTGACTGCATATAAACAATAAATGAAGCTGCGCAGCTCTTTTCAGCAGTCGCATATGGTTATTGCAGATCAGCTCCTGTCTTCTTGGGTAGAAGCTGGTGTTAGGTGCTAGCAGCAGCAGTACACAATGAATGGAGCAACTTTGCTCTATGTTTACATCCTGCCAAAGCTGGACCTACGAACAGCTGCTCAATGGGGTTGCCAAATGTCACCACTGCTCTGATATTCATGACCAATCTTTTGAATGGGTTATTAATATTTACTAATCAAACAACCTCTTTAACATCACCCAAATGGTCCAGTTGTGGAATCTAAAATGTCAGTGCAAATTTTTTTTTAATTAAAAAAGGCTTTGGACATTAGCAAGGAAGTTTTTTTGTATCTCGTCCCAGTAGTATACACTGGCATTATAAATTAATCTCTCTACTTGAAGTACATATGCTTGCTAAGTAGAACATAAATTGCAGTTAAACATCTGTCTTACCATAAATATTTTTACATATATATTCTTGTTAAAATACAATTAGTTATTACAAATCTGTTCAATGCATCACTACCAATGATTATTACTCAAAGTACGGTATGTAATATATTGTATTTAAAAGAAAAATATTTCTAGACTCACCGCATACACTGCAATCTCTCCACTATTGAATGAACAAGTACCAGTCCACTGCTAACTGGAAGTACACCGGAAAGAATGAACAAAATGTGCTGCCATTTGCAAGAACATTGATAATTTGGTTTCCTTTATTGGTTCATTTGTTTAAAAAGTTACATACATGGCTCCATATTGCACCTCTGCCATGTTTCCGACATAACAACTGCCAATAATTGTAAAGATATCTACCCTTGCCTTATAAGATCTTTAAAAACCCTTATGGGCCAATCATATTTGAGCTGAAAATTAACAAAAACAGTATTTAAAGTAGTGGCTCTATGCCTCATCAAGCAGGTGGTTCTCAGGTTCAGAACATTTATGCCTCGCTTCAGGCTCTGATGGCAACGTGTGCAAATGTCCCATCTCTTGTCATCAACACATTCCACGCCAAGGGACTTCTTATAGTTGGCCTTGTTGCACTCATTTACTCTGCCCACTGAGCAATAGCAGCCTATAAACTGATAAGGGGCTGGCTACTGTTGTTTTACAGCCTGCTCCCTCTTTTGCTGTGCTGCTGGGTCAACATTACCACCTCCTCTTCCTCTGTACTGTGCATGTCAGTAGGATAGCCTTCACTTCATGTAGGGTCTAGGACTCCATTATCCCTCGCATGATCTTCAACCTACTTCTCACCCCTGCCCTCCTTGCTGGTCTGCACACTGCCAAAAGCCACAGCAATTGTACCTGTGTTTCATCATACTCAGAGATGTGCTGCAGGGGTCCTGTGTGCACAAGCCCTCTTACGTACACATTCTTCAACACAAGAAGTGGTTGGGCATCAGTGCACTTGGTCGCTTCCACCTCAGGGACAGGGCCAAGTGAATCGACCAGGGAAACTCAGTTATCAAAAAACAGAAGTTACTGCTGCATGACTTGTGGCTCACACTGCTTGGCTGATTTGCAAGGGAGTTTGGTGGAAGAAAGATTTTTCATGGTTCTCAGGTGTCAATCCTGCACTTTTAGCAGGGGACCTGGTGGATGACAATACGAAGGAACTGAAGACACTGTCAGCCATCCAATCTAAAAACACTTAAACATGTTTTGGCCTCACCATTCAACCAGCAGTAATCGGGCCTATGAAATTATGCTGAATGTGGCCTGCGTACAACAGAGGAAAGTGTTTCATTTGAGCATGTAGCAGGCACAGATTGACTACATCCTCTCCCTGCAGCAACTACACCACCAATACGAATAACAGCATGGCCAAGTCCAAGTCCCTATTTAATGCTCTCCTCATGGTTTCACCATACAAAAACATTGAAAGTAGAGAGGAGGCTGTCTTAGGGCTGTATATGCAAGGCTAGATAAGACCAGCATGCACCAGGCTGTGTCAGTGCAGTATTACACAGGCTATTAGAGCTGTTTGCACCAGGCAGTATTAGAGCTGTTTGCACCAAGCGGTATGAGAAATATCTGTACCAGGCAGTATTAAAGCAGTATTGACCAAGCTATATTAGAGCTGTTTGCACCAGCCGCTATTACATCAGTATGCATGAGGCTATATTAGAGCTATTTGTACCATAGTGGTATTACAGCAGTATTGTACCTGGCTGCTATATTTTAGCTGTTTGCACCCAGCGGTATGAGAACTTTTTGTACCAGGCAGTATTACAGCAGTATTGCACCAGGCTATATTATAGCTGTTTGCACCAGGCATAATTAGAGCTATTTGCACCATCCAGTATTAGAGTTGCTTAAACCAACCAGTATTGCGGCATTCATTACCACACCAGCATGAGAACCCAAAATGGTGATGCAACTTGTGATATGGTCTTCATACAGACTGGGTAAAGTGGTACGCCGGCCAATCAAAGCCATGTCAACACTTCGCATGGCTGTGGTAGCTTTGGAAGTACCAACAGCCTAATAGCTTGTTGTTTGGCTGCGCCGCAGCCTTCAACAAGCTTTATTTTTCTGGCAAACCCAAACAGTAACACAAGCATCCAGTTGGCAGTTTATGTTCGGGTTTCAGCACTGGACATGTCCGGTAAGAACCCCGAACTTTACAGTTCAGGTTTGCTCATCCCTAGTTATAATTTGTCTGTCCCTATGTAAAATTTGCCCTACTATTTTGTCAGTATCTGAAAATTAATCCGAGGATATATTCAAGGAAATCTATTTATAGCGTTTAGTTCTACAATATTGTAAAGTAAATACTTTCACACAGGTACATTTTGGATTCATGTATGGTATGTGTGGCTTTTGATATCCTGCTAAGATTTGACCAGCTTCCTCAGTATGCCTTACAAGTAGTTTGAGCCAAAATGTAAGTGTATCTTAACCTTTTTTTTTTTTTTAATCTTAGGGATTCTGCTTCTCATTATTTAAGACAGTCATGCAGTGACCAAACAGCACGCGGCCATGTCTTCAGCATGTCTTCAGCACACTTGTGGAGAATGGCAGTGACTACACTAGACTAGAATGATATATTCTCGTTTATAAGCTGGGGTCTTGTAGGGATCTAAAGCCTGCACCTCACTGTGGAACATTCACTGTCTTGGGTCTTACACTGGCTCAGGAATAGGGAAAATCACTATTTATTCAAAGCTTCAGCTCAATATGGCAGACTCCAGAGGATGGTTGTTTCAAAGAGACTTTATGATAGGATATTGTAAAGAGAATATTTTCTCAACAGAAGTTTTCTTTTAAAGTAATATTCCTATTGATTTAGCATGTTACAGTGTTCACTTTTTACTGCTGCTCCGGAATTCATCGATCTCAAGATTGTTTACTGTACTTTCACAAAAGAAATACTCCTAGGTCAAAGAAAACTGTTAATGGCCAGATGAAATAATTGTAAAGACTGCAACCTTTTCCCATATGAATTAATAACACAGTAGGAGTTGTAATGTCTATATAATGTTCATTTTGCTATTGTACTTTTCATTCTGTTTTTTCCTCATTCTGTTACTCCACAAAATGCTTGAAATTACAATTTTAAGAGCAAATCTGTCTAAATTTACACCTCGCTGTTGAAAATCTTTTCCAGCACTTTCACTGTACATTTGTACTTTTGCATGTCCATTATTTTCCAGTAAAAAAATGTAGGCATGTAATTAGTCATGAGCGAGCACTAAAATGTTCAAGTGCTTGGTACTCGAATCAAGCAGGTCGGATGTTTGAATATGTTTGGAATATAATTGTAGCAGCGGTCTTTGGGAGCGCTAGGAATACAAGAGATTAATACATTTTCATAGAACAGACCTTTATTAATCTGAAATTACTTCATGATTCAGATTTCCATTGATGAAGAATGGCCCCACTATCTTTGTACCACATATACCACACCATACAATCAATTTTTGTGTTCCAACAGTCTTGGAGGGATCTATCCACTGTGGGTTAGTGTCAGATCAATAGCGGTGGTTTTGTTTGTTAACTTTACCATTCACAAAACAGTTTGCCTCATCCCTCATCTGAAGGCAATTGTCTATGCTGTGAAGATACGAGATGTGCAGCATCTGAAACAACGAATACTGGAAGCCTGTGCTAGCATTTCTTCTGTGGTGTTGCTATCAGTGTGTCAAGAGTGGGAGAAGAGGGTTGTATTGACAATCGACACAAAGGGCAGCACTTTGAACACAATTTAAGTGGTCATAAATTTGTAAATAATGCATGAAAGAATACAGTTACGGTAAAACAAACCACACCATTGTTTTTCTCATGAAATTCTCAATACGTTTGATGTCACATGACCCTCTTGTCATTGAAAAAAATAAAGTTGGATCCAAAATGGCCAACTTCAAAATGGCCGCCATGGTCACCGCTTATCTGGAAAAGTTTTCCCCATCCCATATACTAATGTGCCACAAACAGGAAGTTGATATTACTAACCATTCCCATTTTATTTAGGTGCATCCATATAAATGGCCCATCCTATATATAAAAGTGTGTGTACGTATCAAGCCCCGCCCACTCCACACTGCCCCACCTACTCAATATTACCATGCCCACTCCACATAGCCACACCCACTCCACATAGCCTCACTCAGTATAGCCCTACCCACTACACATAGCTCTGCCCCTCCAGTTTGCACCACCTCTTTATTCTGATGTTACAAATGGAATGTAGAAAGTTAGCTTATAAAATTCCATGTCACTGCCTGATCATTAAATTATAGGGATCATAGTGTCCTACAGACACTAATGCCCAATAAGAAAATAAATGTGACTGGATGATGGGTGCAATGGGAATTTGACCTGGCTGATTTTTGGTGAATTTTTTCTGAGATTAATGTCCTGTTTCAGTGACAAATATGAGCATTACAACGATTTATGGGCATTACGCCCAGGCACTTAGTCCAAAGGCAGGACTATGTGGAGGGGCAGCTATGTGAGGGGATGGGGCTATGAGTGGTTGTGGCGCTATGAAGGGGTGGGGCTACCAGGAGGGGCAGAGCTATGGCCATATATGGACATTATGCCCGGGCAATGCTGGGCTCTACAGCCAGTACATTATAAATTGGGTAGAGCAGTTCAATGTAGTATGTGCTGAATATTATTAAGAATTATTATTATGTTCTATCTAAATAGTTTGATTATTGTATCAAAATAATGATTAAAAGCCTGAAGTTCACATTGTAATGCAATAATTTAATCTCTTAAATATGAGCCTCGTATGAGGGAGTCAGAGTCATTGAGTTGCTTTCATGGAAATGGAGGAGTCGTAGGTTTGGCTTACCGATTCCACAGTCCTGCACAAAACTGTTATTGACCACACTTTTGTGCACGCTTAAAAGGACGCGTAAAAAGATGGATACTGACAGACCACAGGCTAGACGGGAGTTCAAAGTGACTTCCTCTGCTTCATTACAGTAAATTTTCCATTGGGAATTTGGTTTGAATTACATTTTTCAGAGATTTACATACAATCCCTGGTGTAAGCATTCAGTGTGGAATACAGGATAAATGTGAGCTTTCCCTTATTGCAATCTTTGAGATGCAGAATAATCAAGTGAACAGCAGTTGCAAAAATGGCTTTATGACTATTTTTTATACCATTCACCTTGTAGTATAAGTGATTAGGTAGCTTTATTTCTCAGGTCAGTATGATTACAGTGATACCAGACTTATATAGTTTTTTTTTAGGTTTGTCTACTATCACACTAAAAAAATGCTTTCTTACAAAATAAAGCCCCTTTGATCACATTCTATTATGCTTTTTTGTGAGGCAGACTGAAGAAGAAACAGCAATTCAGGAATTGCTTTTTTTCAATGCCATTCACTGTGTTGTAAAAGTGATGCAACAACTTTATCTTTTAGGTCAGTATGACTACAGCAATGCCACATTTATATTGGTCTTTTTTTATGTTTTGCTGCTTTTACATCATAAAAACTATTTCATAGAACAAAAGTTTTTTTCATTGTTGTATTCTGCAAACTATAGCTTTTTTTTCTAATGGAGCTGTATGGCAGCTTTTGTTTTGCAGGATAATCTGCTGATTTCAGTTACACCATTTCTCTTTACAAATGACTTTTTGATAACATTTCATTCCACTTTTTTTCAGCCATATGATAAGACTGTATAACTATAGCAATAAGTTACACCAAGCTGCTGGCAGCAATTATGCAGGCACAGCTCCTGTACCCCCCATGATCGCAATGATGTACCTATATGTTCTTGGTATTGAACACCATATCAACCATGACGTATGGATATGTCAAATGTTGTGAAACGGTTAAGTCAGTAACAATTGTGCAAATCTACAGAATAGAATTTTACATTTTTTGCAAGATGGCCTTAACAAGGTGAGTATATTTATATACAGTGGTGACATATTGGGATTTGTATGCTTCATTTACTTAATCAAATCACGCATACATAATTGCATGTATGTCTTATGGCCCTAAAGCACAAAATCCGCTTTGACCTATGTATACATAGAACACTTTACATAGAACAGTTGACTTTACTAGATGTGATGTTATTTAATAATGACTAGTTTATAATTAGAATTATTCTACTACAATATTTAAAACATCAAAAGCTGTATTTTGGCTATGTTAATATAAGGTATAAAACTGAAATAAATAATTTAGCAAATGAACATATGAAACTGTAGTTACCACATTGCCTGTAGCATATAAATCAGATACTCATATATGTGTTGAATCTTTCATACTTCACACCAAAAGAAATGCCTAGAGGAAACTATGAGCAGACTGTTCTAATCTCATGTGATGAATTAATCATGGAGGTCTCTATGCCATTTGCCAAGGTGGAATTCTAATGAAAAAGTCTTTGGTGACAAATTTTGAATTTCAATTTGAAAATCGAAATCATCTGCACATTTTGTGTCTATTCATCTGTCCTTACAAAGTAACAGTCTGCTGACGAATCCTAAAATATTCTGTCTTATTTCCAATGAGTGTAGAAAAGAATAATACCACATGAAAAAAGCATTTATTTCAGCTAATGACAACATACCGTATATACTCGTGTATAAGCCGACCCGTGTATAAGCCGACCCCCCTACTTTTGCCCCAAAAATCTGGAAAAACCTATTGACTCGTGTATAAGCCGAGGGTGGACCCCAGCACAGGTATACAGCCCCCAGCAGTGTGGTATACAGGCCCCCCCCAGTGGTATACAGGCCTCCCCAGTGGTAGTATACAGCAGCCCCAGTGGTAGTATACAGCAGCCCCAGCAGCCCCAGTGGTAGTATATAGCATCCCCAGCAGCCCCAGTGGTAGAATATAGCAGCCCCAGCAGCCCCAGTGGTAGTATACAGCAGCCCCAGTGGTATTATATAGCATCCCCAGCAGCCCCAGTGGTAGTATATAGCAGCCCCAGCAGCCCCAGTGGTAGTATACAGCAGCCCCAGTGGTAGTATATAGCATCCCCAGCAGCCCCAGTGGTAGTATATAGCATCCCCAGCAGCCCCAGTGGTAGTATATAGCAGCCCCAGCAGCCCCAGTGGTAGTATATAGCAGCCCCAGCAGCCCCAGTGGTAGTATACAGCAGCCCCAGTGGTAGTATACAGCAGCCCCAGTGGTATTATATAGCATCCCCAGCAGCCCCAGTGGTAGTATATAGCAGCCCCAGCAGCCCCAGTGAATAGTATACAGCAGCCCCAGTGGTAGTATATAGCATCCCCAGCAGCCCCAGTGGTAGTATATAGCATCCCCAGCAGCCCCAGTGGTAGTATATAGCAGCCCCAGCAGCCCCAGTGGTAGTATATAGCAGCCCCAGCAGCCCCAGTGGTAGTATACAGCAGCCCCAGTGGTAGTATACAGCAGCACCAGCAGCCCCAGTAGTGGTATACAGCAGCCCCAGCAGCCCCAGTGGTAGTATATAGCAGCCCCAGCAGCCCCAGTGGTAGTATACAGCAGCCCCAGTGGTAGTATATAGCAGCCCCAGCAGCCCCAGTGGTAGTATATAGCAGCCTCAGCAGCCCCAGTGGTAGTATGTAGCAGCCCCAGTAGTAGTATACAGCAGCCCCAGCAGCCCCAGTGGTAGTATATAGCAGCCCCAGCAGCCCCAGTGGTAGTATACAGCAGCCCCAGTGGTAGTATATAGCATCCCCAGCAGCCCCAGTGGTAGTATATAGCAGCCCCAGCAGCCCCAGTTGTAGTATATAGCAGCCCCAGCAGCCCCAGTGGTAGTATATAGCAGCCCCAGCAGCCCCAGTTGTAGTATATAGCAGCCCCAGCAGCCCCAGTTGTAGTATATAGCAGCCCCAGCAGCCCCAGTGGTAGTATATAGCAGCCCCAGCAGCCCCAGTGGTAGTATATAGCAGCCCCAGCAGCCCCAGTGGTAGTATACAGCAGCCCCAGCAGCCCCAGTGGTAGTATACAGCAGCCCCAGTGGTAGTATACAGCAGCCTCCAGCAGCCCCAGTGGTAGTATATAGCAGCCCCAGCAGCCCCAGTGGTAGTATACAGCAGCCCAGCAGCCCCAGTGGTAGTATATAGCAGCCCCAGCAGCCCCAGTGGTAGTATACACAGCCCAGCAGCCCAGTGGTAGTATATAGCAGCCCCTGCAGCCCCAGCAGCCCCAGTGGTAGTATATAGCAGCCCCGGCAGCCCCAGCGGTAGTATACAACAGCCCCAGTAATCCAGGGCCCCCCAGCCTTGCTCCGGTAACCTGTAAAGTAAAATATACTTATCACTGTCCCGCTGCCGTCCGCGCCCGCATCTGCCGACATCCCGATCCTCCATCTTCATGCGTCTTCTTCCAACTTCCTGTGTTCGGCGCCGGAAATGACGTCATTGCCTGCAACGAACAAAGGAGACCGGAAGAAGACGCATGAAGATGGAGGATCGGCGATGTCGGCAGATGCGGGCGCGGACGGCAGCGGGACAGTGATAAGTATATTTTACTTTACAGGTTACCGGAGCAAGGCTGGGGGGGCCCTGGATTACTGAGGCTGCTAGGGCTGCTGGGGCTGCCGGAGCTGCCGTATTGACTCGCGTATAAGCCGAGTGGGGTACTTTTCAGTCCAATTTTTGGGCTGAAAAACTCGGCTTATACGCGAGTATATACGGTAACTTTTATATTATTAAGAAAATACATGTCTATAAATCTGTATTTATTCCATGATGTCTTCTTGACTATAACATTCTTTAACCTCTTCATGACCAAGGGCATAATAGTAGTACACCCTTGGCCGTGTCCCTCACTCTGATGCAAACTTATGCACTGAGTTCGCTCCATTCATGGTACATGTCAGTTTCTCTGATATGTGAAGCTAATCCAAAGGACCTCAGCTGGTATCGTGCTATTCCCTGCCATCATTGGTGCTCTACTATGCTTATACTGCATGACACAGCATTTTGGACAGCATTCAAAATGCTGCATATACTCATTGTGAGTATGCAGTCCAAGAGTATGTGCTCACGATCCAGAGGCACTGCATGTTGGACGCAGTGCCTCCGGACCTGAGGAATCCCGTGGGTGAGTGCAGGGAGACTATAGCTGACCTGTACTCACGATCTGCGGTGGGAGCAGGGTGGCTTCTCTCTGCGTGCAGCTGATGGTGGCTGCTTCCGACGACACAGCATCAAATGAACATGCTGCAGAGATGTGGAAGTCCAAAAACCTGCAGTGCAGCTAAAAACACACTGCAGTTGAGTGAAGCATAGTGAGGATGGGATTTCTAAAAATCCCATCCACTACGCTGCTACTGTACAACAAGGCATTTTGGACGCAGTGGCAATACGTTGTGTCCAAAACGCTGCTTCCCTGATTGTGAGTATGCACCCCAAGCAACGCGTGCACAGGACTTCAGAATTCTCATTGACCTTGTTGGCATAAGGATAGGCATGCAGATTTGTCACAAAACTGCACCAAATTTGTACCAAATAATGCACTGTCTGCACATAACATGAATACTAAGGAAATCCTAAAAATATGATCTGTTGGTGGCTCTGGAGGACCGGATTTGGGGAACAACAGTTTATAGTATATTCACAGATGCTTATGGCAACATAAATAGTGAATTGTAAAGTTTAAAGTAAGGAGGAACCAGGCACTCCAGTGATTAACAACCATAGCAGGTTATTCATTCAGTACACTTGAACATTTGCATTTACTTGCCTTTGAAGTTTGTTAGCATTGCCAATAAGTTTAGCTCCCCAAATCTCTATACTGCACTAAACAGGAACAAAGCGTTTGTTAAGGGCTAAAGTCCTATTACATGGCAACTGAATGTATACATGGCTAAAGAGATGACTAGACCATATACAATCTTGAATTCCTAAGGGCCCTTTCACATCAGCGTTTTTCGTAATTCGCGGCAGATGCGGTGAAAAAACCGCATCTGCCGCGTTTGCCGCATAACCGTTCCACTTGCGGCGCGGTTGCGGTTTTTCCCATACAAAGTATAGGGGGACTTGCGGCAAATGCGGCAAGTGCGGTTTTGCACTTGCGGCAGGTGCGGCAGCGAAAAAAAACCGCGGTCAGCCGCGGTTTTTTTCGCTGCCGCACCTGCCGCAAGTGCAAAACCGCACTTGCCGCATCTGCCGCAAGTCCCCCTATACTTTGTATGGGAAAAACCGCAACCGCGCCGCAAGTGGAACGGTTATGCGGCAAACACGGCAGATGCGGTTTTTTTCACCGCATCTGCCGCGAATTACGAAAAACGCTGATGTGAAAGGGCCCTAAGATTGATATATACCATTTATTTTAAAATTTAGCTCATCAAAAATTCCAACACTAACATGCTCCCATATGTGCATAGAAGAAAAATATATGTATAATAATTATATTTAAATTTGAGACATCCAAATAAGTATGTCTACTTTCAATAATTTCAGTGGTATTTTACAGTTTATCAGTTGTACTGTCAGTTAAAATTTGAAAGGGGTTGTCCAGTAGTTTTCTATTGATGGCATATATTGGTAATAGATGATAGGTCATTAATAGCAGATTAATGAGGGTGCAACACGTGGCATCCACACCAATCAGCTGTTCCCGATGCTGGCAGTAGTCACATGTGAGGAGTTTAACAGCACAACTCTGTTACCTGTTTAAAGCCCATAAGGCTAGGGTCAGATTCACGTTTTTAGCCGGGGGGGGGGGATAATTGCACTAAAAACTTAGACTTTGTCAGCAATAATGTGGTGCTAATGCCATGTTAGCACCGCGTTAACGCTGCCAATGTTTACTTGCAGCATCTTTGCTCACGTTTGGAAATAACGCAAGATTTCCATCAGATGCCGACGTTGAAGCCGCGGTAAAACCCACCGCCCTTAGCAGCGTTATCGCGGTGCTAACATGGCATTAGAACTGCGCTATTGCTGCCGAATCCTACGGGGCGCGGCTAAAAATGTGAATCTGACCCTAGCCTAACAGAGTATTGCAGATCCAATCACATTAATTTGAATGAGGAGGAATGTGCAATATTCTGCTGCGGCCACTATTATTTAAAATGTTTTTGTGTGCAATGCCCCAATAGTCTAATATTAAACAGTGAGAACAAGGGCTATTTGTAGGTGCTTGCCATTGGGTTGGGATTTTACTTAGGTCTTGTCCTATTTTAGGCTAGGGTCACATCATGCTGCGTTTCCCTGTGCATGGTGCAAATCGCACTCCTTGCAGCCCGCTGTGTAGCTGGTATCCAATGAACACTGCAGGTTGCTAGGGGCCCGTTCTCCCGCTACTCAGCCTGTGTTCAGGCTGTGTCTAGAGAAATTATTCTAAGTTTTTAGTGCTTGCGTCAGCCGTAAGGGCTGACGCATGTGTGACCCTAGCCTTACAAAGGTCTTTTTTTAATTGAAAGATAAATCTAAATAATGTTCAAACTTAAACACAAGTGTTTACTTACTAAACTGTGCATTGATTAATGCAATTTTTAGAGCCCTCTTCATTGCTCCAATAGTCTAATAATAAATAAGTAGAGAATTATTTAGACTTCACTACAACAGTGCCAAACATGTGGTTGTTAACTGTGGTTTAGACTTTGCGAGGCTAAGACGGCAGGAAAGCACTTGGATTTGGAGGCGCAGGTTTTGTTGGTTTTCTTTTTGGCGGCAAGGAGCCATAGTGCTTTTTCAGAGCCTTTATCTTACCAGTAATCTGGAAGCCCCCTATATTTCCATTAACAGATGACAGACCTGAGTGGGGACTTGTATTTTATGTGCTGAGTTGAATGCCGTTGGTAGCGATTTGGGCACAGTACATTTTCGATCAGTTCACATTTATCCTGTGCTCTACTGTATGCAGAGCATTTACATTCAGGTTTCCAGCTACATCTCTGAAATATGTGATTCAGGTGAAACCCCCAATGGATCCATTAACTAATGAGGCAGCAAAGTTACTCTAGACTCTGTTTAACCTCTGTTCAGTGGTGTCTTTCTTTTCAAAGATGCATAAAACTGTGGTTGACCACACTTTTGCAAACAGCTAAAAAGATGGGCACATTGCTGAAACACAATTCAGATGGGAGTTCAAAGTGACTCCATCTGCCTCATTTCATTGAATTTTCCATTGGGAATTTTGTATGAATTATGTTTTTCAGAGATTTACGCATAATAGCCAATGTGAGCGGTCAGTGTAGAGTGCAGGATAAACATGAGCCGAGTCTTACTGAGATCTTTGGGAGGCAGAATAAACTAATCAGCAGCAGTTGCAGAATTGGCCTTATTGCTATTTTTATGCTCTTCCCCTTGTGGTATAAGTGATTAGGCAGCTTTATTCAGATTAGGCGGCTTTATTCATTAGATCTGTACGATCACAGTGATATCAGATTTATATTTTTTTTTTTAGGTTTGGTTACTAACACGCTAAAAATGTGTTTTTACAAAATAAAGGATAAACGAACCTGCCATCATAGTAGTGTAAAAAAAATTATATTTATTTAACTCTTTCAATAAAGGAGAGGTTAGAGACCATGTAAACCCTCTCGCGGTACCCTAACTACTGTGATCGGTTCCGATCACAGCAGTTAGGGTGTGATACAGCCAGGTTCCCACAGTTATCATGTCCCTGGCTGTGTTACATTGCTCTTCCTCAACCTCCAATCCCCTCCATGCAGGGAATGAGGCTGAGGTTACTAGGCAGTGCAGGCAGAGGCGAATTACACCACTGTCATGCTGATGTCAGTGATCACTCCCAACAGGACTGGAGGGGCTATTGCAACCCCAACCATATGCTGGATCATAATGATTAGGCAATTTCATTGCCAGATCATTATATTCATTGTGATTGGCTGTTCAGAATTAAACAGTGAATCACAGCTCCAGAAGCACGAGCTGGGCACAATGTACGAGCATTACAATCTACTGGGCACTGCAAGGGCTTATTTGCAAGTTTTAAAAATGCAAAATTCACTGCACTTGAATCCATGAGTGTTTTCCATAGATAAAATCTTCACTACAGCCATAAATGAACTGTTAGAGGGGTGTAATTTTGAAAATGTGGTAACTTGAGGGGGTTTCTGCTGTTCTGGCCCTTAGGGGCTCTGCAAATGGAGTCTGCAAACTATTATAGAAAATCTGTGCTTAAAAACTCAAAGACTTTCAGTTCCAGCTCTGGCTGCAGCGGTTGAGTGAAGGGTGAGCTCCCGCGGCCCCCCGCTGAAATCAACCGACATCAACCGCCCTGATAGGCCCCGAGATCCCGGACCACAACCCACTGTAACCCGGAGGTATGGAGTGGTACCTTTTGAAAATGTGGGGACCAGGGATGGTCCTGGAGCCTGCTATGGAGAGGCGCACATGCTGGGACCCAGCATGGCGCCGGAGATGAGTACTTCCAGCCCCCAAACAAGAAGCGCCGGAGAAGAGGCCGTAGCACCACAAGAGGCAAATGAGGTGGAATGCAAAGCGCGCCATCAGCTGGCACAGGCACAGGAGGGATATGGTGCAATAGGAGAGCCTGGGTATGGAGTGGGGGAGGGAGAGTGGTTCCCTCCAGATATTGGTGGGCAGCAAGATGTGGAGGAAGAAGCGGGAGAGGAGGCAGGGCACACACAGACAGGCAGTGGGGACAGCACAAGACACACTGAGCCTCTTGAGCCGCACACTGCAAGCTGCCAGGCCCACAGACAACTGCCCGGAAAGGCTGAGGGTCCCACAATAAGGGCCAGAGGAGGGTATAGGAACACCAGCCGGGATACCAGGTGCGAGGACAGAGTCAGGAGAAGGGGAAGGGGCACAAGACATAAGACGCTCGACTACCAACAGGACCATAGCTTCCCTATTGATTATGGAAGGATGGCCAGCGAAGTAGCAGCAGACCTGGCAGATGAGATCAAACACACAACTTTGACACTGTTATCCAGAAAGCCCAAATCAAGTTGAAGGCCAAATATGAGCACAGATTACAAGAGGCTGAGCAGAGGATATCATGTGCGGAGGATGCACAAAACTCCTGTATATCCAAATGCAGGACTTATTCGAGCCCTATGACAACATGAGGGAGAAGGTCGATGACCTAAAAAACCGCAGTAGGCAGAATAATCTGAAGATAGTTGGGCTACCGGAATCTGTGCTTCCCTGGCAACTAGGTGGCCTATGTGAACATGACCTGCCAAGGGTGCTGGGCCTGGACCACAGTTGCAGAGAGGAGAGGGCGCAGAGAGAACAAACCAATCCTAGGGAGAAATTTTGAGGCAGAGAACAGATACCGACAACCCATGCCAGACAGGTCATTGTAAAATACCTGGATTACAAAAGCAAGGATGAGATACTATGAGCTTTCTGTGAAAGGTGCTAGCCACTGCAGGTCAAAGGGTACAAGCTCTTATTGTTTGGTGACTACTCAGTGGAGGTAACGAGGAGGAGAAAAGCTTTCAGCAAAGTGTGCATAGCACTTTACCATCACAAAATATGCTTTCAACTTCTGTATCCTGCCGTTCTTAAAGTGCGATGGCCTGACAGTTCCTCAGCATTCTTCAAGAACCACGAAGAGGTAGAAGCACAGTTACTACCCTGGATGGAGAGCAAGAAGGAGACAGAGAAAGGACACAGAAACAGAGATGACCACTCTGAGAGAAGGGATCCTCCACCACTGGCTGCGACATGGAGAGAGAATTGGCAGAGATCAATCAGAGAAGAGAGAGGCGCAGCATGGTAGAACCCCAGGCAACACTGTCACAGAACATGAGACGCGAGGAGGGAGGCAGCCACGTTCCATGCAACTGAACACGACGGACTATTCCAGAGCTGCTTCAACTAACCTAATTCTCCCTCTCCCCCCTTTCTTTTTTTCTTTTTTTTTCTTTCCTCCTCTTCTCTTCCATTCTTCCCCTTCACTGGTGTTTTTTCCAAAAAGATGTTCTCTTCTCCTGCCCCTGTCACTGCAGAGATGTCAAGGATAAGCGATACAAACATTGGTGGCTTGATGGGGGTAAGGGGTGCGATAAACCAGCAAGGGGGTCTTAACAGGACTCAGGTGGCATATCTAACGTGATTACGGCGGGACAAGGGGAGATGGGTAGCACACATTAAAGCCTCTGGGAAAGTTACGAGATCGACTAAAGAGCTTGTAGCTATATTTCGATCATGGTTAAACTAATTTCCTGGAATGTCAAGGGGCTAAGATCGCCGGGGAAAAGATCCATGGTTCTGCGGCATCTGGAGAGGTGGGAGTGGATATAGCTCTTTTACAGGAAACACACCTATAGAATGAACAAGGATTGGGTAGGAAAGGTATTTGGCTCTTTGGCCCAGTGATGGCACTCTGATTTTAATAGACAAAAGCTTTAATCACTCTTGTCGCTAGAGGAGCACGACTCCGAGGAACAGTGGGAACACCTTGTGATTACAGGACCCTCGGGAAGGTTAAGTATACACAACAAGTACGCCCCCAAAGTGAATCAAGATTTTTTGAGGAGCTGAAGACAAATATATTAAAAGATAATGAGCCCTATAAGGTGGTGGTGGAACATTTTAATGGGGTACCTTGTCGCTAAGAAGATAGAACACGGAAGGGGGGCGAGAGTGGATGTAGGAGTATGTCAGATGGATGCTTGGGACTTAGAGACGATTGGTGGTTACACCATCCTAATGACCGAGAATACACCCATTACTCTCACCTGCATGAGAGTTGGTCGTGTATCGATCAGATCTGGATGTCCGAGAATTTACTACCGAGAATGCGCAAGAGTGCGATAGAAGACATGGTAATTTCTGATCATAGCCCAGTGCATGTATTGATACGAGATAGCATTCCAAGGGGGATGAACACCATATTGAGATTCTCAACTTATTTGAAAAAGGATGAGAATTTCTAGAGGATATTGAAAGATTGGTGGAAAGACTATAGGGTGACAAATAGTGAACACCAGCACAGCCACTTGTTATACTGGGAGACTGCCAAGGCAGTTTTACGGGGATGTCTGTTGGGTTACACAGCCATGATTAAAAAGAGAACAAATGATCAGTATACTTAGTCCAGCGAAATTCTCAAAGCACTGCCTCAACAAAAAGGAGGTGGCAGGAAGTAAAATCTAATTTTGACTCGTGGGCTGACAGGAGGGAACAATTGTCTCGGTCGCATCAGGAGGTGGTTCTCCATAGGTACGGGCATAAAGCAGGGAAGATGTAGGCCAATTTTGCTAGAGGATGACGACAACCTATGTTTATCCCGAGACTGAACAAGAAGTGAGGAAAGACTTCTGACCCCGGGAAAAAAAACGGGATACTAGCAGGGTTCTACAGGGGGCGTTATGGGGAGGAACAGAGCCCCACAGGGGGGTCGGGGAGTGGATACGCAGGGCAAAGATGCCAAGTTTCTTGGACCAAGAACTAGAGTTCCTGAATATAGAGATTTCCATGGAGGAAGTGACAGCAGCTATCAAAGGGTTAGGGAATGGCAAAGCCCCAGGGCCAGACGGATTTGTTAGCAAAATCTATAAGATATTAAAGGCCCAGATCTCCCCCACGCTAATGAGCATGTTTAACAATCTGATGGGACAAGAAAGAATCCCTAGAGATGCTAACACAGCGTATATAAAGTTGTTACTGAAAGGGGATAAAGAGCTGGGGGACCCTTCGAGCTACAGGCCAATCTCACTTATCAACCAAGATCTGAAGCTGATTTCCAAAATTCTGGCAGATAGACTGGTGGTAGTTTTTTCCAGAGTAATTACCTTGCACCAGTCAGGTTTCATAAAAGGCCGATCCACAGTGTCCAATACCAGAAAAACCATGCTGATCATGGATGCAGTGAAGGGCGAGAAAGAAAAACAAACAGGATCCCCAGCTTTGGTCACATTAGACTCTGAAAACGCATTCAATAACGTGGTTTGGTCGTGGCTGGAATTGGTTCTGGATCAAATAGGACTGAGGGAACGATCACGTAGCTACATTCAGGTACTGTACTCGAACCTACAGGCGAGAGTATGCACACCGGGTTTTTTATCAGACACACACCCCTTGAGGAAGGGTACCTGGCAGGGGTATCCACTGTTACACCTGCTTTTTAACATAACCATCCAACTATAATCAAGGATACTCAATAGCGGTGACAGTTATGAAGGGATTAAAGTAGGGGGCAAGGAGACAAAATCTGCATTCTAAGCAGATGATATCATACTTTTCATGAACGATCCACATAAGGACCTAACCCAGACGCTGAACCTCAGAAAAATTTGGGAGGTTTTTGGGCTCTGGGCTCAACAAGAAGAAATACAAGCTGCTATACTTGAGGGAAGGGGATCGGATCAACCAACCACAATCGACAGGCCGAGATATCGGGAATAATGTTAGTGAAATCGGCTATCAAGTATTTAGGTATTCATCTTGGATGTACGACAGAATCGGTATATGCCCTAAATTATGGGCCCCTTATCTCCAAAATAGAATCACAGCTAAGAGGCTGCAGCGGCTGGCGAGAAGCCACCTAATAAAGATGATGAGTTTTCCGAAGCTGTTGTATTCCCTTCAGATGATACCCTTATTACTCAAATGGGGCAACATCTCCAGACAAAATAGTGCCTTCTCCAGGTTTCTTTGGGGGGAAAAAAATCTGGAATAAAACTGGCTACACTCATGTCTTCTTTGGAGTGGGGGGTATTAATCTCCCCAATGTCAGGGGGTACAACCTTTCCTGTTTGGCCAGACAAAGTAGATGACTGGTTGCGTGGGACAGATCGATACTCAGACATAGGTTTGGAGAATGAGTTCTGCAAAATATGGGACTTAGGCTCAGTGCTTCATTTCTCCCTGTCATGCTTGAGTCCAACTATACGGAACTCAACGGTATGCTGAGATACAATAGATTCATGGAAAGGGATCGGGAAGAATATGGGCCTGCCATGGAAAGTGTCCAAATATTTAAACCCCCCTGGGCTCATCCGAATTTTTGCCTAGGTGAAGATAAAAACTATTTCAACCATGGCAAAAAAGGGTGTTTGGTGAATTAAAGATCTGATGCATGGGGATGAGAGGAGATGGCTGATGGAGAGAGAAGTGGTGGAGAGGCTCTCATACTGTGAGACTTGCAGGATGTCTCTAGAGAAACTAATTTGAAGAGTTGCTGAAGTGTGATCTACCTAGCCTAAATGTATCAAGCATGTATAGTAATTTAAGGGTGCAGTTTTTGGAATGGTGTCACTTTCGGATGTTTTCTGTCATATACGCCCCTCAAAGTCACTTCAAATGTGATGTGGTCCCTAAAAAAGTGACTTTGTATATTTTATTGGAAAAATGAAAAATTGCTGATAAATGTTCAAGCGTTGACGGAGAGAGAAGTGGTGGAGAAATATGACCTTCATGCATTTTAGAGGCTACAATACCTTCAATTGAAGGCTCTCATACTGCGAGACTTGCAGGATGTCTCTAGGGAATTATGCAGAAACTAATTTGATGAGGTGATGAAGTGTGATCTACCTAGCCTAAATGTATCAAGCGTGTATAGTACAGTATTGTGATAGAACGGCTGATTCCGGTAGGCAAGCATGTGCGAAAATTCAAAAAAGTAAAATGATGCTCCCTTCTCTTCTAAGTCCTGCCATGTGCCCAGGCAGTGGTTTTTGACCACATGTGGGTTATTGGTGTAATCGGGAGAAATTGCACAACAAAGTTTAGGGTCCATTTTCTCCTGTTGCCCTTGTGAGAATTCAATATTTGAGGCTAAATTAACATTATTGTTGGAAAAATAAAATGTTGATTTTTTCCTTCCACGTTGATTACTTAGTTCCTGTGAAGCCACAGAAAGGTTAATAGATTTCTGGAATGGTGTAACTTTTGGGAGTTTTCTGTCATATAAGCCCCTCAAAGTCACTTCAAATGTGATGTGGTCCCTAAAAAATGAAAAATTGCTGATAAATGTTCAAGCATTCTAACTTCCTAACAAAAAAATGTTGTTTCCAAAATTAAGCTGATGTAAACTAGACTTGTGGGAAATGTTATTTATTAACTATTTAGTCTAACATTATGATCTGGTTTAACGGAATAAAAATTTTAAAGGTGAAAATTGCAATATTTTCAAAATCCGTTTTTTTCCACAAATAAACTGAAATAATATCATCCTAAATTACCACTAACAAGAAGTCCAGTATGTAATGAAAAAACAGTCTCAGAATCACTGAGATCCATTAAAGCCCTCCAGAGTTATTACCTCATAAAGTGACACTGGTCAAAATTGCAAAAAATTACCTGGTCATTAGGGTCAAAACAGGGTCAGGGATGAAGAGGTTAAATGGATAATTTTTGGATTGATTATAAAAAAAGTTATCGTTTATTCATTTACAAAGTGCAAAACTCTTAAGTTGCGTTCACATGCTGTGTATTTCTGCATGTACACAGTGCTTTTTTGCGCTTACATAAATGCAGTGAAACGCATTAATGGAAGTGCATCTCTGCAAAAGCAATGGCTTTTGCCAAAATGTGTTCAGATACTGCATATTTTTGTGTCTTTTTGCGGACGTGTTTTCACTGAAACATATGTTTCACTGGAACATATTTTCCGAGAAATAAGAGACTAATAAGTACGTGATTTGAGAGAACCTATTCACACAATGTCTACACCAGTGTTCCACAACTCCAGTCCTCAGGAGCCACCAACAGTGCATGTTTTCATCACATCTCCTTAGTATTGTACATGTGATGGAATTATCATTTGTGCAGGTAAATAAATTATCACCTGTAAATACTAAGGCTGGCTTCACACTACGTTTTCTTCCTGTCGTGGGAATCCTGTTTTTTGCAGAACCCCACGAACAGGAACGGACAGCACCGGAATGGCAACTCTGAATGCCATTTCTGTGTCCGGGTCCAGGATCCAGACACAGAAAGAGCAGGGGGAGTCGAGCCAGACAAGTGCTGTCAACACTGTCCACTTTCACTTTAGTAGTGTATCTATATACACTGCTAAAGTGAAATTAAGTCAATGGATGATTAAAAATAAAAAAATAATAAATTGTCACCTACCGCCGACTCCGAGTGTCCCGCGATGAATTCATCTCTGAAGGCAAAAGGACCTGTGCATCAGCTGACCGGGAAGGGGCAACCCGATCAGCTGATGGGTTATATGATTGCATCAGCGCGGTTTTAAAGATTTAAACCGTGCTGATGCGGTCATATGACCTATCAGCTGATTGCATTGCCCCACCCCTTCCCAGTCAGCTGATGTACAGGTCCTTTTGCCTTTGGAGATTAATTAATTGCGGGAATCTCTCCTTAGGCCCCCATGTTAAGAGTCTCGGAAAGGACCAGATTCGTTTCTGTCCGGTTTTGTCACCGGAGCCCAAAAACGATGCAGACTTAGTTTTTGGGAACGGTGAAAAACAGGACAGAAATGATTCTTTGACTGAATACACAAAACCGGATAACCAAATATGGCCAATTTGGCATCATAGGGATATATGGGAGGCAAAAAAGATACTGTTCTGTTTGTTTAAAAAACAAACAGAACAGGATCACAAAAAACGTAGTGAAGCCAGACTTAAGAAATACTGAAAACATGACCTGTTAGTAAATCTTAATAGTTTGTTTTCTGGGAAATGTCTATACATAGGAAAAGTACAAAATTCAGAACCAGGAAAAATAATTGTCTCAAGTGAAAATGTTCAGCACATGTGTTATCAAACAAGGCAAACATATCTTTAGGACTACATTGATCCTGTATATGTCAAGTGAATGTAGTGTTGGCATATGTTGGGGTGATACATGTTAGCATACATTATTTTTAATTGTATTGAGTAGTAGTCATTACTATGCTATTTAATACAAGGGTGTGCTGTAAAATCTTAGACAGTGTAGTGAATATATTTCTTTACAAAAGAAATCTCTTTAATTGACATAATGTGTGACATATGCTTATATTGTGTTATGACATACATCAAAGGTTTCCACCTGAGATATTCATTGAGAATATCTATCCAACATGTCTCAATCATGTACGCTGTATATGCAGTCTAAATAGAGCCTTGCTCTCATAGTATGTCTTTTGAAGAGATTGCTGTTCCCAATAACAATTAGCAAAATTGTAAATATAGCCGTGGTCTGATATATGATGGATCAGAGTAGAATATAACATTTAATTCAATTTACTAAAGGCCCCATTACACTCAATGATATCGTTAACAATATCATTGCAACATCACCGGTTTGGTGACGTTGCAGTGATGTCGAAACAACATTGTTGCATGCGACATGTATCAACGACAAGTTCATTGATTGCTGATCGTGGAAGAATGGACTGGACCATAAATTTATCGTTGGTCTCCCACTGAGTGGCCAGCATTGGCGCATGTGACCAACGATGAATGACCTCCCAGCGCCACACAGCAAGCGCTGGGTGCTGGTAACCAGGGTAAATATCGGGTAACAAAGCACAGCGCTGCGCTTAGTTACCCGATGTTTACCCTGGTTAACAGCATCATCTCTGGTTGCTGATCGCTGGTGAGTCTGCCTGTTTGACAGCTCACCAGCGTTCAGCTAACGATGTCCCAGCGACCCCCATCGTTGGTCGGATCGCTGGGACATCGTACTGTGTAAAGGGGCCTTTTGTCCCTCAAATACAATAATATACACTGTCAATTGTTGTTTATCCATGGAAAAACTCTTTAATTACCACTATTGTATAATTTGCCTTACACCCATCCCCATAACACCCAATCTCCTCCAGTCACATTTATTTTTCTTACTTTGGCAACACTAAATGTATTTTAGTTCTGCCAATAAAGCCTATTTGAATTTCAATTTCAATTTATATTAATTTATTATTATTGCTATTATTTTTATTATTATTATATTTTGATTACATTGAAATTGGAAATATTTTTAGCAAGAATGCACATGGAGATTATTTTGATTATAACCGCAGTATTCTAATAATTGTAAAAATCCTCTTAACATAAAGAAGTAGGAAACTTTGTAAGATTCCAGAAAGTAGTGTAAGAAAAGAAACATTGCCATGCCATGGCTTGTAAATATTTTACTGGATTATCCTAATCTAAGAAGTATGAATGGAAGAAAAACATTCCAAAATGCATTATAACAAAAATGTTCTAGGTACACAGCCACATTCATAAACACACTTAGGGCAATCATGCAGCACTGATTACCACCAGGGGTTTACAAAGTGGTAAATCTTATAATTTCATTAAACACAGAGGCAAGAAAAATCAGGCATTGAGAAGCTATTTCACAACTGAGCCATATTGGAACTCACTAGCTTTAAGGGCCTGTCTAGGTTAATTTGCTTCATACATTTTTAGGTAGAAAATTGCATTTTGGATGCTTTGGACACTTAAGGCTTGTGCAATTGTTGATCTTTCCTGTGCACTGAAACTGTGGGTCTAGACTAGATGTAGTCCATTCAAGAGAAATAGAAATAGGAGCTACAAACATTTAGCATCTCCCACTCCAAAACTGCCTCCTCGCCCCATCCCCTCTCTGTTGGGGTCCCTCAAGGCTCTGTCCTGGGACCCCTTCTTTTTTCCATCAATATCCTTGGCCTAGGACAACTTATAAAGTCCCATGGATTCCAGTACCAACTGTACGCTGATGACACTCAGATCTACCTCTCTGGCCCAGACGTCGCCTCTCTGCTGTCCAGAATCCCAAAGTATCTATCAGCCATATCCTCCTCCTTCTCTTCTCGCTTCCTTAAACTGAAGTCATCATCTTTCCCCCTCCTTGCGCACCTCCCTTACATGAGCTACATCACACTCTGCCCTGTACCTGAAGTCCGCTGCCTAGGAGTTATCCTTGACTCTGCTTATCCTTCAAACGACACATCCAACCTCTCGTCACCTTCTGTCGCCTCCAACTCAAAAATATTTCCAGAATCCGTCCCTTTCTCAACCCTCAATCTACTAAACTACTAGTGCATGGCCCAGTGGCGTAGCTGGCCACCTTCGGGCCCCGGGGCGACATCACCACCCGGGCCCCCCATGTGGGACGGGGGGGGGGGGGGGGGGGGAGGGGGTTGATAATGTAATGTGATATGTAGTAATGTATGATAAGGTAAAGCAGTGTTATATGTAGGATGTTTAATAAGGGTTCTGCACAGCAACAGACTACAGGTTGATCTTCAGGGAACGTTACAGTATAAGACCCTTACCAGCCTACACACACTGTCTTGCCGCTTCGACCAGGACACTAGCATTCTCACCCCTCTGGTGGTCCGGGGGGAGGGGGGGTGGTGATGGTGGAGAGGTGTGAGGAGGACCGGACCGGGGGACCAGCACTCACCGCGGCCGGCCGCCTGCGTGCGTCTGCTGTAGGAGGGGGAGGAGGGGCGGGCAGATCTGCACATCAGGAAGTCCCGTCCTCCCTCCTCTCCGGCCGCGCGGCTGCCGGCTGCCAGCACGAGGCCACCCCAGGGAGTGCGGGGCCCCCCCAGGGAGTGCGGGGGCCCCCCCAGGGAGTGCGGGGCCCCCGGGGGCGGCCAATGGGCCCCTCAAGCCGGGGGGGCCCGGGGCGATCGCCCCCCCTGCCCCCCCGCTAGCTACGCTACTGGCATGGCCACATAATCTCCCGTCTTGACTACTGCAACCTCCTTCCTTGTAGCCTCCCTGCTAACACTCTTGCACCTCTCTTAAGGTTAAACTCTCTCACTGTTAATTGCTTAAAGAATGCCAATCTGTGTGTTTATTTTCAATCTGGGAAGTTGGACCCATTTGTGGGACAATTGCCAGCTTTTAGTTACTACTGTAAATGAGTGGAAAAATCACTGGGGATTCTTTTATTAGAATGGGCATCCCCAGTGATCTTTTTCACTCATCTACCATAGTAACTAAAACACTCATAATTGTTCCAAAAGGAGGCCCAACTTTCCAGACTGTGGAATCTTGGCATGCAGGGATCTCACTGGATTTTGTAGCTGCCCTTACAGTGAACCACTAAGATCTTGCGAGAGCTTAGTTTATGCAGTAATTGAGCAATACCAAGCCATTATCTGTCACTGCTCTAATGATGTTACTTTTCAGGAACAGCCTAGTAAGGTATGTAAAAGTGCTCTATTAGCACCACGAGCAATCTCACCCAAGATTTTGCCTTTCCTTTGCAAAAGCAACCATGGAGGGTTGTTGAATCCAGCTCTTCATGCTGAGATCCCACTACCTGGATGTTGTGGCATGACTTTGCTAGAAAGTTGGACCCTTTTGGTGCACATTAGGGACCTTTATGAGCAGTTATGTTACTAGATCATATTTAGAAAGATCACCAACCTAGGGCTGTTCACTCTTTTATTACATAATAAAATAAAAAAAAATGTAAACATATTATAAAGTTATTTGAAATTACAAAAGAAACCATTCTCCCCATTCTGGATCTTTCGCTTCTCAGGTCCACAATAAGTTTTCTGTTCAAGCCATAACCATGGTCATGTCCTTTAACAAACATGTAAATGCTGCATGGAATGATAAATGTTCTAAATATTTAGTTTTTTACATATCTTCTTTTACTAAATGATTTCTGCTCCATCTTGGAACCAAGATATAAATGACAATGAAATGTAAATTGAAAAAAAGAAATCATTAGTAGAGCTGAGCGAATTAATTGAATGTGAAAAGAATTTGAGTAATAGAATTTTTAGAAATTTGCTGAACACATAAAATTTGAAAATGTTTCAATTTGTTTTGTGCAAAATTTCCATCACTGCACACTGTTATTTTATACCATGCAGAAGATTGCATCAGAGAATGCCTTATACAGTACAGCATATGCAGTGAAATTGTCACCATTCATACAAGCACCAAATAACCCACCATACGTTTTCCTTATGTTTCTAGAATGTAATCAAAATATTTGGAGGAAACCCATGCAAACAAGATGAAAAGATGCAAAACTCAGGTGGATATTGACTTATTTGATCTAAGACAACAATGCTAAAATTTGTAAAAAATAATCCTATACATAGTCTACTTCAGAAATAATATTATCGCTTACAAAGGCTCTGATAAATGCTATTGTGAAGTGTTGAGATACGCTAGCTTTTGTATTTTGGCCAGAAACATCTTATTACATACATTACATTAAATGTTATGTAAAGTTATTGTTCCTGCTGATTAATCTGGCTACTTGACTGTGCCAATTCGTTGCTATAAAAATGTATTACGGTATTTTAACACATATACAACATTTTTCTTAATTGTGTTCAGAACTTTATCTACAATGTGAGGTGTTAATTGGATGTCCTTTAGTCTTTCAAGATAATTAATTAAATGTTTTCACCCAATTTGTCAAGTATAATGATGATTAATATGTGTCTGGTGACATCGCACCTTGAGCAATGTGTTGAGTCTTTTTCTAGGAACTCCATGTGTCCTACATCATGGAAAGTCTGGTTTGCATTATATAGCTTGTCCAGATATGTAGAAGTAATTTTTTTTGTAATTGGGGAAAAAAAAAAATTTTTTTGTTGCAATACTTCTGGAAGAGAATATCTCTTTAATTTCTTGTTGTTGTTGTTGTTTTTGTTTACAAGGGTTGTCCAGCACCTTTTTTACCTTCTCCAAAAAATAAACTTTAAATTATAAGCCGTATATCTTACTCATGTAGGGCAAGTGCACATTGTTAGACTAGGGTGCCAGGAGCCCACTGGTAACAATAATACTGGGAGCTCACTGTTAAATTGAATGTATTACCTGAGTCTGTTCAAAAATTCTATACTTTTTAAAATAACCTGAGAAGTTTGTTATATGAATATTAAAATGTGAGCTATGTGCTAAGAATTGTTCATGCATCACTACTTTATAAGGGCCTGGATGATTTACCTTTGCTTCAATTGTACAATATGAGCTAGAAGGTACTTCAATGAAACCAGATTAACTGGTAGTGAAGGTGCAGGAACCAGTAACAAATATAGAGGATGGTATGAAGAGATTATGGACAGAACATAGGAGATGAGTTATGGGGTTGTCACAAGAAACAGTCAGGAGATGAAGAGAAAATTATTCCCCTTTCTGTTTTCTGAGTTTGTCAGAGAGGGAAGGCGGAAGGAAGCTTAATTTTTACGCTGCCAACCAACACAAATAAGGACATGGGCCTCATGAATGCGTCAGACACACGAGGACTATCTGCAATATGATGTCCGTATAGTTAGGATTTGAATTAGATGACTACTGGATTGCACACTGAATCGTGTAAAGATAAATTTATCCAGAACTTCCCGCCTGGTGAGAGACAAGTGCATGCTAAGTATCAAAAATGTTAGCACAATCCTAAGACTGGTTTTCTCCAACACAGCAGTGAGGCACACAGTACGCATCCCAGATCTAGACTTCTAACTCGAGGAATGTCGAACCATCAGCGTAAAAACATTAGCAGCAGTAGATTAACTGTTAGAAGCAATTTCTAGGAGTCCATTTTCAAGGTGCCTGGCCCTAATTTCTTTAAATGTGGAGAGTCTTCTTGGGGTCCTTTTGTTGTATGTTTCCTGAATTTAGCAAGACTCTCTGAGCAATGGGCTCATGTGTCACTTATCCTCCTGTTACTAATCAATGTTTAACCTTCAAATGCTAGGTCAGACTGTGTTCCAGAACCCATGCCATGCATGCAGGCTGTGCCATTATACAATTTTATTCTGGGTCAGTTAATGCTACTTTGGTGGTATTTGTGCCTAATTGTTTTTTAAAAAGTGTGGAGATTGTTATTGGCGTGTCTTTGTTGTGTGTATTTTGAATTTAGCAGGGCTCTCTGAGTAGAAATGAGTGAGCTTTGCTCGATCATGTTTGCCAATTTACATTTCATTTAGTACAAAATTACATTTATATATTTATACAGTAGGACTAAAAGTTTGGACACACCTTCTCATTCAAAGAGTTTTTTAATTTTCATGACAATGAAAATTGTAGATTCACACTGAAGGCATCAAAACTATGAATTAACACATGTGAATTATATACATAACAAAAAAGTGTGAAACAACTGAAAATATGTATTATATTCTAGATTCTTTAAAGTAGCCACCTTTTGGTTTGATTACTGCTTTGCACACTCTTGGCATTCTCTTGATGAGCTTCAAGAGGTAGTCATCTGAAATGGTTTTCACTTCACAGGTGTGCCCTGTTAGGTTTAATAAGTGGGATTTATTGCCTTAGAAATGGGGTTGGGACCATCAGTTGTGTTGTGCAGAAGTCTGTGGATACACAGCTGATAGTCCTACTGAATACCTTGTTAGAATTTGTATTATGGCAAGAAAAAAGCAGCTAGTAAAGAAAAAATGAGTGGCCATCATTACTTTAAGAAATGAAGGTCAGTCAGTCCGAAAAATTGGGAAAACTTTGAAAGTGTCCCCAAGTGCAGTTGCAAAAACCTACAAAGAGACTGGCTCACATGAGGACGCCCCAGGAAAGGAAGACCAAGAGTCACCTCTGCTGCGGAGGATAAGTTCATCAAGTCACCAGCCTCAGAAATTCGCAAGGTAACAGCAGCTCAGATTAGAGACCAGGTCAATGCCACACAAAGTTCTAGCAGCAGACACATCTCTACAACAACTGTTAAGAGGAGACTTTGTGCAGCAGGCCTTCATGGTAAAATAGCTGCTAGGAAACCACTGCTAAGGACAGGCAACAAGCAGAAGAGACTTGTTTGGGCTAAAGAACACAAGGAATGGACATGAGACCAGTGGAAATCTGTGCTTTGGTCTGATGAATCCAGATTTGAGATCTTTGGTTCCAACCACTGTGTCTTTGTGCGACACAGAAAAGGTGAACGGATGGACTCTACATGCCTAGTTCCCACCGTGAAGCATGGAGGAGGAGGTGTGATGGTGTGAGGGTGCTTTCCTCGTGACACTGTTGGGGATTTATTCAAAATTGAAGGCATACTGAACCAGCATGGCCACCACAGCATCTTGCAGCGGCATGCTATTCCATCTGGATTGTGTTTAGTTTGACTATCATTTATTTTTCAACAGGACAATGACCCCAAACACACCTCCAGGCAGTGTAAGGGCTATTTGACCAAGAAGGAGAGTGATGGGGTGCTACGCCAGATTACCTGGCCTCCACAGTCACCAGACCTTAGCCCAATCGAGATGGTTTGGAGTGAGCTGGACCTTAGAGTGAAGGCAAAAGGGCCAACAAGTGCTAAGCATCTCTGGGAACTCCTTCAAGACTGTTGGAAGACTATTTCCATGTTACTACTCTTGAAGCTCACAGAGAGAATGCCATAGTGTGTCAAAGCATAATCAAGCAAAAGTGACTACTTTGAAGAACTAGAATATAACACATATTTTCAGTTGTTTCACATTTTTTTGATTAAGTAATAATTCCACATGTGTTAATTCATAGTTTTTGATGCCTTCCATGTGAATCTACAATTTTCATAGTCGTGAAAATAAAAAAAACTCTTTGAATGAGAAGGTGTGTCCAAACTTTTTGTCTTTACTGTATATATATAAAGGTTTCTGTGACAAAGAAGACTTGTTCAGCTATTGAGATGAGTAGTCAGCCAACCCTCTTTGTATGCAGGACCAGAAGTGATCTGGCCAGGACCACGGACAGGAGAGGCCACCAGAGGATGATAGCACCTGTGTAATGGCCTGAAGAGGATAGTCAATTTGTATTCAGATAGTTGCATTTACACAAAATAAATTATCTCAAAGATTGTAAATAAACGTTTCAGCTCACCCAGTTGCTTTCTGCATATCCACCTGGAGCTCAGATGACGGCCCCGCCTCAACCCGTGTGAAATCAAGTAAAGAAAAATTGGAATCCGGTTCATACAAGAATTATTATTATTTATTTATAGAGCGCCATTAGATTCCATGGTGCTTTACATAAGAAGAGGGGATTTTTTTTATTTATTTTTGTTGTTTTTCCAAGAACATTTCGATTAGTGACACAAGTATCAACAGAATTGTAATAATTCAGGCCAGAATTTCAGATTCCAAATGAATCTCAAATATCAGTATTTGAATTCAGTAATAATATCTCACTTTATATGTTTTCTTAACCTTGGGATACGTTTTATTTCGTTCCTTTGTTCTAAAATAATGTACTGTACTTCACTTGCAGGAACACTAATTTTGATGGGGAAGAAAAATTGACACATTTCATGTGCAAAAAAAAAAAAGGTTTTTCAGCCCGGAGATGTAAACTGTGTTTTACCTCAAACATTTATTTCTTGACAGGGGAACACTTGTACACTGTCGGGCACTTCAGCTAGCACTGTTGTCAGAACATATAATTGATGTTACCAGTATGCTGCTGAAAATAAAAGACGTATTTATGACGGTTTACTTCTCAAATCAACAAACACCTCTAAAGGCTGTCAGACATGTATGAAGACAATGCTTGCCGATAAACATCACTATACAGGACCATGCGGTAAAAAAGATGCTTGTGTGTGTTAAATATATCCACAGGCCAGACAGCATCGTAGTAGATTTTTGGCACTGATAGGATTAGTGAAAGAAATAGGGTCACAGATGGGGTTAATTAATGTCAAGAATGTGAGAAAGGAGCTGATCTATTGTATTGGCAAAAACATGCAGTCCATTTTCCATTCCATGATGTAAGCTGCTTCCCAACCTCTAGTTAAGTGTGAAGATGCTTTCGGCCATGGTTTTTTTCATGTTTGTTCATAGAAGCCATAAGTAAAACTTCTTTTTAGACTATCACCCAATATTGTACTGCCTTTGCGGCAATGAACTTCTCAAAGATGACTGGAATGTATAATAATGTAGGGTGGAACTGACAGTATGTCACAGGAAATCTGGTCACACATCTCCTGACCGGAGTGTGACAGCTGCATAGACATATATGAAACTGTGATGCTTGTCTTGAGAGAACATTGCAGTCCGATCTCGGTCCGATTTATGTGGTTGTCTGAATGCGCACTAAGGACGTAGTCTTTTCATAGAAATTACCTTTTATGCAGTGTTATTTGGTTTGTTCATGTGCCAAAGCATCATGGCTGTGTGCCAGAATTGTACCTTAAATACTACATCCTTGGAGAAGCGAGTGAGGTCTTCATCATGGTGTCCGTTCACGTATTTCTTTTATCTCTTATCTTTAGCTATTCCTTAAATGTTTTGTTTGTAACTTTTATTCTAGATATATTTCCTGCATATTTAAATGACTTGCGTGCAGCCGGATGCCATGATGCTGGAATGGGGGGAGGGGTGGAGCAGTCTGCTACAAAGAAAAGAATTGTGAATATCCCAAAAACTGTAATGTTTAAAAATTGTGCCCGTGGTTCACAAGACTGTGGTCCTTTGGAAGTTCACTGAGCTGTAGGTTGGATTTCTGCTGAAGGGAAAAAAAAAATCTCTTTAAATCTTCCTTAGCGAGTGTGACGAGCTGAGTGTGACCAGAGCCTAAGTACGAACGGTAGTAAGTGTGTGACTTGTGATTCAGTGACTTTGGATTCAGGGAGTTTGGAAGGGAGGAATTAATGAATTGCTGGTTGTATTTTATTAATACTTTGCATTTTTTTTACTTATCATTTCTGTCTGGTGCAATCGGAAATGAGCTCCATAATTGACAATGCCATCCAGTGTACATCTTGCCACATGTATGCAATCCTTGAACAGCCGGTCGAGGGTGCATACTGCTGTGTGAGATGTGACCACACTGTGCATTTGGAAGCCCAGATACTGGATCTAAATCAACAGCTGGCGACACTGAGATCCATAGAATATTTGGAAAGGAGTCTGCTGCTCACTGAACAGCTGCTCAATGGGATAGATATGGGGTAAGATGGTAGCATGGAGCTGCAGGACTGTGAGGCAGCTAGCTAAGTGACAGTTAGAAGGCGGGGTAGAGGGAAGAGTGCCAGGGAGGCTAGCCTTGATCTGGCATACGCCAATAAATTTGCTAAGTTGGCAGATAAGGGGGGTGTCAGTACAGGGATAGCACTGCTGCAGCAAGGCATGACCTCTGAAAGCCAGAGGAGTGTCTGCTCCAGTAAGGGGGAAAACAGGAGAGCAGGGCAGGCCAGACAGGTGCTGGTAGTGGGGGACTCAATTATTAGGGGAACAGATAGGGCAATCTGTGACAAAGACAGGGATTGTCGAATAGTGTGCTGTCTACCTGGCGCTCGAGTCCGGCACATCGCTAATGGGGTTGACAGAACTGGGAGGGTCTGGTGAGCACCCAGCGGTCATGGTGCACATTGGCACAAATGACAAAGTTAGAGGTAGGTGGAAGGTCCTGAAAGATGATTTCAGGGAATTAGGCTGCAAGCTTAAGGCAAGGACCTCCAAGCAAGGTGGTATTCTCTGAAATACTGCCTGTACCATGTGCCACACCAGAGAGGCAAAGGGAGATTAGGGAGATAAATAAGGGCTCAGTAATTGGTGTAGGAAGGAGGGGTTTGGCTTCCTGGAGAACTGGGCCGACTTCTCTGTTGGCTACAGGTTCTATGCTAGGGACGGGCTGCACCTCAATGGGGAGGGTGCAGCTGTGCTGGTGGAGAAAATGGAAGGTTGGAGGAGTGTTTAAACTAGGGATTGGGGGGAGGGTATTCATTGTACAGGAGGGGAAGATAGTGTAAATAGTAACCTGGGTACAAGTAATGAAATTGGGGGTGGCACGGAGGGAGGGGTTAGAACAGTCAATATAGTAGGAAGAAATAGAGGTAAAGAGAGATGCATAAAGTGCATGTACACTAATGCCAGAAGCCTCACCAACAAAATGGAGGAATTACAATTAATTTTGTTGGAAAATAATTATGACATGGTTGGGATATCAGAGACATGGCTGGACGAGAGCCATAACTGGGCTGTTAATTTACATGGCTATGTCTGTTCAGAAATGACCATACAAGTAAGCGAGGGGGAGGTGTGTGTTTATATGTAAAATCATCATTAAAACCCATTTTTCATGATAATATATGTGAATTAGAGATGAGCGAGTACTAAAATGCTCGGGTGCTCGAAGCTCAGGCCGAGCATCCCAAGATACTCGTGTACTCGGCCCGAGCACCGAGCCCAATGTAATCCTATGGGAGACCCGAGTATTTTTCTGGCATGACCCCCGGCAGCATGGAAAAACCCTAAAAATGTCACAAAAGTATCAGAACAGTGCTCAAATGACATGGGAACAGCATGGGGAAGACCCCTGTAAGGATTTCAGACCCCAAGGTCACTGCTGTGAACAATGTTGTCAGACTATTACGCCATTTTTACGGACTGTCAAGAAAACGTTACAAAATGAAACTAAAATGGATTTTCATGGAAAAAATATTAAGGGCTCATACCCACTTATGAGACAGAGTTGGTGTATGTTAGTTTTTTGGATTATATGAAAGATTAAAAAAAAAAAATTGTGTGGCACTCTCATGCCCCTGGAAAGAGACGTAACGAAGCCTCTTTAAATAATGTGCCCATTTTAAGGAAGTGGTTCTTTTGTAGTATTGCCCTAGGCAGAGAAGCGAAAAATTGTGTCTCACTCTGATGCCCCTGGAAGAGGCGTGCATGAGAGCCTCTTTAAATAAGGTGCCCATTTTAAGGAAGTGGGTCTTTTGTAGATTGCTTGGCCCTCACACGAGTGCGTCACTGGAGGTATTGCAGCCAGACAGAGCACAATATTCTCTGACTCAGCGGTCACACAGTTAACTCAGAGATCCATACCCTACATGCATCACCTAGCATAGAGGGCCAATCAGGTCCTGGTGGGCGGAGTGTAAGGGTAGTGTGTAGTGGAGAACTGAGTACAATTAGTTAGTTAAGAAGGAGAACTCTCTGAGCAACGTAGGAGAAGGAGCTAAACCAACAAGCTCTGCAACTTAGGAGAGGGGGCCTGCAAAGTTCCATGCAGCCCCCTGGCCATCACCCCGGTTTAGCGCCATTATTCCCGGTGCTTCTACAACCGACCTACGGGCATCCACATGCGGGTCCAAAATCATCCCGTGCCCATCTACAGCCGGTTTGCTGGTAACAAAGCTAGGAGTAGTTCAGCACTTCTACGTGAACCAGAGGAGTGGAGGGACCGTTTACAGGAGCACCCCACCACCGCCAAATCCAGTCGTCTAACCAGCGGTGTACCCACCAAGGGACCCAAGGCTCCCCAAAACACCCATAACGTATACTCTGGGTATTGAAGCAGCCTCCCTGTACCCGATCTGGTATTCCTGGGCGACAACGGCAACACAACTTAGCTAGAATAGAGGAACACTGCGGAGCTCTGAGGGACACTGATTACTGCTGAGTCCACCCGGTCCACTACCCGTTAACTGTATGCCATGTACTGCCTGCTGGTTACAGAAAAGAACCCGTTACAGAGACTTACAGTGTCCGTGCTTCCTTATGAACTGCTTATCCGCGTACGAAGGTAACCGCAGCTGCCTCAGAACATCTTGCGCAGCTCCTGGCTCCGGGGATCATCGCTTAGCCTATGGGGAGCGTTCCATCTTGCTGTATTCCATCCCCTGGAGGCCCCGCAGCGCCGGTACAGTTACTGGAACTCTCATAGGTGGCGTCACGACAAATTAACCCCTCAATCTGTTCAACCATGAGGTCTCTCTATTTTGATCTGTACCACCGGGCCCCACTACCTGCAGGCGCGGTCCATCCGTGACAAGGAGGAAGAAGAAAACGCCTGTCTACCGGAGTCCCGGCCATGGTGAGTCAGAAAATGGCGTCACGAACAGGATACGAGGAGGCCCGTTCCCTAACGGGTATAATGAGCTTAAAAAGAACTTTAATTCATCTAAAAGGACTTTGTTCGTCCCAAAAAGAACTTTTCCCGCCTTTTCACCGTTGGGCAAAGATAGCGCCCAAGATCGCATCCCCGCCATGAGGATCCGCCACGTGCAAGTCCAGGGGTGAGCCACCGCCCCTCTTTGTGGGAGGGCCAAGGCAAAGGTGCCAAAATCATTGTCCGCCCTGATGGCTCAAAACAACCATGGGGGCGGACCAAAGACTTTTTCCCACAATTGGACTACAAAAACCCCCAAGGAAGTGGGAGTGTCAGACTCTTCTTCACCAGCTCTTCACCAGAACGGTTACCGGTTGGGACGGGTGTGGTTCCTCCAAGAAGATGACCAGCGCAAGACTCCATGACCCAATGCAACAGGTGGAAGCCGAGGCCAGAGCAGCCATACGCCATCCTGGTCCGGGTCCCGTCTTCACTATCGACAGCAGCCCCGACTTCTGGCAAGAGGCTCTGCAAGACCTCAGGGTGCGGCTCCTAGAAACCGTTGAGTGGACGATACGCAGTTGGAGTGCGAGCTTGGGCAGCAGACTACATCGTGCGATCCAGCAGAGCCGCTTGGGTGCAACCACTCCAGGACCGGACGACATGTCTAGTTTCACCGCCTCACCAACGTCCACCACCTGTCCCGCTTCGTCGCCGGAGCCCATAGACTGCGTCATCCCGGTGGAACCTCCAGCTACCCCTTTCCTGGGTCCACGACCGCCGCCGAACTGGTCCCTGAGCTGGAGCTTCCAACCCGCTCCCCTGAAGAAGTGAATACTCACCTGGTTCCTATTACGGAACCCACAGCCAGTTTCTATACCACCTCAGAGACTGTTACCCGTTTCTCCCACGAACCGGAGGCCTCCTCTGCTACTTCAGGAGCCTACCTGGTCACCGGGATTGAAACACCAATGCTCTGATATAACAGATGAAGAGGCAGGCAGCCTGGAAGCCCTGCAGGACGACCCCGAGGAGAATTCTGCAGCACAGCCGCCCATCGACCCGGAGGAATTTCATTCAACATCTCTACCCCCGAGCAGCCCGATGTAATCGATGAGGGAGAGGAGGATGATGACGACGACGAGACCCACAACACCGCTGAGGACCTCTACACCGGATTTGCCTGGGGAGATACCGTGGATCCTTCGGCCGAGCGACATGCTTGGGTGTGTTGGTCGGGTGCTGCTGCAGCGCCTTCTCCGGTGCCGTTTAACCGGGTGCCCATCCAGACTGCCCACCAAACTCAAGCCGTTCAGCAGCCTGCACGTCGCAGTGACTTCACTCTCACTCCGTACCGCACAGACGAAGATGTACGTTGCATCCGCAGGGAGGAGTGGCGGGCTCGTATGCGCGCCAACATGGAGGCTCGCGCCGAGGCTCGCCACCAACCACCGTTACCTGATGAACTCCGCAAGACAGGTTGAAAGTGCTCACTCTACCTATCTACCGGGTGAGGTTTTGCCAGGGAGGAGGGCATGTATGAGGAAGTGTTTGTGGGGCGCCGTGACGTGGAGTCGCACTTACGAGAGGGCATCCAGACTGTGACTTGTATAGAGGGGACATTATAACCTACGAGAGGCATGCGTGCTACGATGGGTGGTTCGCTATACGGGTGCGCAATACTGCCCTTTATAAGTGACTTGCTGTTTGAACTTTGCAAAGAGACTTCCCCCTGTTTAATTGCCAACACCGCGACTTGGTGGCTACAGCCTGGACTCAAACTAAGGACAGCCGACCGCCTGCCAGGTCCGCGAATGTGTTAACCTGTTTTCTTTTTGCTTGCAACATCTAAAGCAAATGTTTACCTGTTATTAATAAAAGTGTTACTTTTATTACCTGTTATAAAATACAAAATATCTCTGTAATGTTTGGGTAGCGCGACACTTGGGGACAAGTGTATTTCACCAAGGGGGAGTGTGGCGCCCCGCACCGAGTGCGTCACAGGAGGGTATTGCAGTCAAGACAGCAGCAGCAATATTCTCTGACTCAGCGGTCACACAGTTAACTCAGAGATCCATACCCTACATGCATCACCTAGCATAGAGGGCCAATCAGGTCCTGGTGGGCGGAGTGTAAGGGTAGTGTGTAGTGGACAACTGAGTACAATTAGTTAGTTAAGAAGGGAGAACTCTCCGAGCAACGTAGGAGAAGGAGCTAAACCAACAAGCTCTGCAACCTAGGAGAGGGGGCCTGCACAGTTCCGTGCAGCCCCCTGGCCATCACCCTGGTTGAGCGCCATTATTCTTGGTGCTTCTACAACCGACCTACGGGCATCCACATGCGGGTCCAAAATCATCCCGTGCCCATCTACAGCCGGTTTGCTGGTACCGAAGCTAGGAGTAGTTTAGCACTTCTACGCGAACCAGAGGAGTGGAGGGACCGCTTTACAGGAGCACCCCACCACCGCCAAATCCAGTCATCTAACCAGCGGTGTACCCACCAAGGGACCCAAGGCTCCCCAAAACACCCATAACGTATACTCTGGGTAGGGCATTGAAGCAGCCTCCCTGTACCCGATCTTGTATTCCTGGGCGACAACGGCAACACAACTTAGCTGGAATGGAGGAACACCGCGGAGCTCTGAGGGACACTGATACTGCTGAGTCCACCCGGTCCACTACCCGTTAACTGTATGCCATGTACTGCCTGCTGGTTACAGTAAAGAACCCGTTACAGAGACTTACAGTGTCCGTGCTTCCTTATGAACTGCTTATCCGTGTACGAAGATAACCGCAGCTGCCTCAGAACATCTTGCGCAGCTCCTGGTTCCGGGGTCATCGCTCAGCCTGTGGGGAGCGTTCCATCTTGCTGCATTCCATCCCCCAGAGGCCCTGCAGCGCCGGTACAGTTACTGGAACTCTCATAGGTGGCGTCACGACAAATTAACCCCTTAATCTGTTCAACCCATGACGTCTCTCTCTTTTGATCTGTACCACTGGGCCCCACTACCGGCAGGCGCGGTCCATCCGTGACAAGGAGGAAGAAGAAAACGCCTGTCTACCGAGTCCCGGCCACGATGAGTCATTGCCCTAGGAAGGGCTGCCAAAAATTGGGAGGCATTGCGATGCCCCTGGGAAGAAACATGGAGGAGGGCCTCTAAACATTGTTCCCATTACAAAGGAGCGGGTCTCCTGTACTTGTAATGCCCATTCTATAAGCATGGACTAAAACATTTACCCCTGGGGGGTATACATGAAACTAATACCTAATTTTTGAACGGTTACAGTCATCATCATCATAAATATGATGTAAAAAAATTATGGTTTTGTGGCATCATGAACCACGGTCACACTGATCATATGATGGTGGCGGATGAGGAGAAGGAGGAGCAGTACAGCAAGTAGCCAAAGACATGAGTGTGTACCGATGTGTGGGTGTGCGGAGGTGTATGGCAATCTACTGGCACAAAATTTAAATTCCGCTATCATTTGGTGGTGGTGTGGTGAAGTCAGGCCCAATCCAACCCGTGTTCATCTTGATCAGAGTCAGCCTGTCAGCATTTTCAGTTGACAGGCGGGTGCGTTTATCTGTATTGATTCCACCTGCGGCACTAAAAATACGCTCTGACAAAACGCTAGCGGCAGGGCAGGCTAGGACTTCCAAGGCATAGAGAGCCATTTCCTGCCCCATGTCCAGCTTGGATACCCAATAATTATAAGGCACACAGGAGTCTAGGAGCACTTTAGTACGATTGGCAAGGTACTCCCTCAGCATCTTGGCAAACTTTGCAGTGCTTGTGACACTACCCCGCACCTCAGGGCCTGTGGTATGGGAGTTGCTAGAAAAGTGTCCTAGATCTTTGAGAGCATTCCCCTACCTCTGCTGGATTGGACTTGTGCCTCTCTTGGCCGGACGCCTTGGTTGTCCACCGAATCGTGACCTCTGCCGCTAGCGTTTTCAGAAGGGAATTTTTTGACTAATTCCGCGACTATGGCCTTCTGGTACTGCAGAATTTTTGTAGACCTCTCGCCTCGGGAATAAGAGAAATAAAGTTCTCTTTGTAGCGTGGGTCTAAAAGTGTCATCAACCAGTAATGAGTGACCGCCAAGATCTTGAAAACGCGAGGGTCTAGAGACAGACAGCGTAACATAAAGTCAGCCATGTGCGCCAGACTGTTAACAGGCAAGACTTCAGGGTCCTCACCAACAGCATGACTGGCCATGCTGGCCTCCTCCTCCTCCTCCTCTCCCCTGTCCTCTGGCCATCCACGCTGAACCGACGGTCTGACGGTTGTGCATGTATTACCGTCAATTCTGCATGAAAGTAGCTCTATTTCTTCATCCTCCTCGTCTTAGTCCTCCAATACACTTTAGGATGAGATGAGGCTGGGCTGTGTGTAATCACCCAATACGGTTTCTTGCTGCAAGTCATCATGCTCCGCCTGCAATGCATCATCTTTGATTTTGAGCAGAGAGCGTTTTAGAAGACAGAGAAGCGGGATGGTGACGCTAATGATGGCATCATCGCTGCTCACCATCTTGGTGGAGTCCTCAAAGTTTTGGAGGACGGTACATATGTTAGACATCCATGTCCACTCCTGAGGTCTTATGTGTGGAGTTTGAACCGTATACCGACAGGCCTAGTTGATGCTGGTACTCAACAACTGCCCTCTTCTGACCAACATGTGCAGTGTGGAATTCCAACATGTGGGGACATCACACACCAGTCTGTGAGCCAGAAGCTGCAAACGCCGCTGAAAGCCAGCAAGGTCAGCAGAAGCAGCAGGTGACTTTCTAAAATGGGCACACAGGCGGCATACTTTGACGAGCAGATCACACAGCTCCGGGTAGGATTTAATAAACTGCTGGAACCACGAGGTTGAGCACATACAGTGTTGGTCAAAAGTATTGACACCCCTGCCATTCTGTCAGATAATACTCAGTTTCTTCCTGAAAATGATTTCAATCACAAATTCTTTGGTATTATTATTTCATTTAATTTGTCTTCAATGAAAAAAACACAAAAAGAATTGTCCTAAAGCCAAATTGGATCTAATTGCACAACAAACATAAAAAAGGGGGTGGACAAAAGTATAGGCACCCTTAGAAAAATCATGTGATGCTTCTCTAATTTGTGTAATTGACAGCACCTGTAACTTCCTGTGGCACCTAACAGGTGTTAGCAATAACTAAATCACACTTGCAGCCAGTTGACATGGATTAAAGTTGACTTAACCTCTGTCCTGTGTCCTTGTGTGTACCACATTGAGCATGGAGAAAAGAAAGAAGAACAAAGAACTGTCTGAGGACTTGAGAAACCAAATTGTGAGGAAGCATGAGCAATCTCAAGGCTACAAGTCCATCTCCAAAGACCTGAATGTTCCTGTGTCTACCGTGCGCAGTGTCATCAAGAAGTTTAAAGCCCATGGTACTGTGGCTAACTTCTCTAGATGTGGAAGGAAAAGAAAAATTGACAAGAGATTTCAACGCAAGATTGTGTGGATGGTGGATAAAGAACCTCAACTAACATCCAAACAAGTTCAAGCTGCCCTGCAGTCCGAGGGTACAACAGTGTAAACCCGTACTATCGGTCGGCGTCTGAATGAAAAGGGACTGTATGGTAGGAGACCCAGGAAGACCCCACTTCTTACCCCGAGACATGAAAATAAGCCAGGCTGGAGTTTGCCAAAACTTACCTGAGAAAGCCTAAAATGTTTTTGAAGAATGTTCTCTGGTCAGATGAGACAAAAGTAGAGCTTTTTGGGCAAAGGCATCAACATAAAGTTTACAGGAGAAAAAAAGAGGCATTCAAAGAAAAGAACACGGTCCCTACAGTCAAACATGGCGGAGGTTCCCTGATGTTTTGGGGTTGCTTTGCTGCCTCTGGCACTGGACTGCTTTACCGTGTGCATGGCATTATGAAGTCGAAGACTACCAACAAATTTTGCAGCATAATGTAGGGCCCAGTGTGAGAAAGATGGGTCTCCCTCAGAGGTCATGGGTCTTCCAGCAGGACAATAACCCAAAACACACTTCAAAAAGCACTAGAAAATGGTTTGAGAGAAAGCACTGGAGACTTCTAAGGTGGCCAGCAATGAGTCCAGACCTGAATCCCATAGAACACCTCTGGAGAGATCTAAAAATGGCAGTTTGGAGACGGCACCCTTCATATATCAGGGACCTGGAGCAGTTTGCCAAAGAAGAATGGTCTAAAATTCCAGCAGAGCATTGTAAGAAACTCATTGATGGTTACCAGAAGCGGTTGATCGCAGTTATTTTGGCTAAAAGTTGTGCAACCAAGTATTAGGCTGAGGGTGCCAATACATTTGTCCGGCCCATTTTTTGGAGTTTTGTGTGAAATGATCAATGTTTTGCTTTTTGCTTCATTCTCTTTTGTGTTTTTTCATTGAAGACAAATTAAATGAAGATAATAATGCCAAAGAATTTGTGATTGCAATCATTTTCAGGAAGAAACTGAGTATTATCTGACAGAATTGCAGGGGTGTCAATACTTTTGGCCAACACTGTAAGCCACGCATGGAACATGTGTCAGCTCGCCTCGCCTCAGAGCCACCACAAGGTTCCGGCCATTGTCACACACGACCATGCCTGGCTGTAGGTTCGGCGGTGTGAGCCAGTGATCTGCCTGCTGTTTCAGAGCTGTCCACCACTCTTGAGCGTTGTGGGGTTTGTCACCTACGCATATTAGCTTCAGCACAGCCTGTTGCCGCTTAGTCAAGGCAGTGCTGCAGTGCTTCCAGCTTGGGACTGGTGTGGAGGGTGAAGTGGAGGAAGAGGAGGAGGAGGAGGCTGAGGAGCATGACGTGCCAGAGCTGTACACTGTGGGTGAAACCCTGACTGAGCTAGGGCCTGCAATCCTTGGTGTCAGAAGGACGTGTTCCGTTCCAAGCTCACACTGGGTTCCGGCTTCCAGAATATTAACCCAGTGTGCTGTCAGCGAGATGTACCGGCCTTGCCCACAAGCACTTGTCCACGTGTCTGTGGTTAGGTGGACTTTACCTGTAACTGCGTTGTTAAGGGCACGTATGATGTTTTGTGACACGTGCTTATGTAATTCGGGGACGGCACACCGGGAAAAAGAGTGGCGGCTGAGGACCGAGTAACGTGGGACAGCCGCCGCCATCAGGTTGCGGAATGCTTCTGTCTCCACCAGCTTAAAAGGCAACATTTCCAACGCAAGCAGTCGCAAAATGTGTGCATTTAGAACTGTGGCATGTGGGGCGTTGGCAGCGTATTTGCGCCTGCGTACCAAAGATTGGTGTATGGATAACTGAACGCTGCGCTGGGACAAGGACGTGGTTGATGATGGGGCTATTTCTGCTTGTGCAAGTACAGGTGAAGGACAGGAGGCATCTTCGCCTGCAGTATGGGCAGGGGATTGGCTTGCACGCACAACAGTGGAAGACACAGCGCTGTCACCCGCAGACAATCCTCCTGGACTCTGCTGTACATCCCACAAAGTCAGGTGCTTTGCTGCCATGTGCCTGATCATGCTGGTGGTGGTCAGGCTGCTAGTTTTGCTACCTCTGCTGATGCTGGCATGGCAGGTGTTGCAAATGGCCTTTTTCGAATTATCTGCAGACACCTTAAAAAACAGCCAGACTCGGGAAGACCTAACAGTTGTACTGGCAACTTTACTCGTGTTGTTGTTCCGGGGAACGGTTACCTGCCTTCTGCCTGCGGACACCACCCTGCTTCTCCCGGCCTGTTGTGATGCTACGCCTAACTCCCCCTGTGCACTGCTGTCCTCCTGCCAGGTTGGGTCAGTTCCACGTCGTCTTCCACTTCCGCACCCTGGTCCTCCTCATGACTTTCTGGCAATTGTGTCTCATCATCGTCCACCTCTTGTTGAGACACGTTCCCACCTTTGCCTTCGTGAGACTGTGGCTGCTCAAATATTTGGGCATCGGTACATACGATCTCCTCATGACCCACCTCAACTGGAGCTGGCGAGAGGCCAAAATCTACGAATGGATAAGTGAACAGCTCTTCAGAGTGTCCAAGTATGGGATCAGTTATGTCCGAGGCCGGGCACTTGGCATGGTGGGAGGAAGGAGTATTGAGGTGTGGAATGTGCGGTCCAGTCTCACGGCTACTGACACTTGACCGTGTGGAAGACAGGGTACTTGTGGTGGTGCCAAACTGACTGGAAGCATTATCCACTATCCAACTAACAACCTGTTGACACTGGTCTTGGTTTAATAGTGGAGTACTGCTGCTGTCCCCTAGAAATCGGGACAGGAAAGTCGAGCTAGATGATGTGGGCGTTTGTCGTGGCGCAATTTGAGCTTGCGCACTGCCTCGGCCACTGCCTGCACCACCATCACGTCCAGTTCCTGGTCCCTTGCCACCGGCCTTGCGCATTTTCTATGTTGTGCTGACTGTATACAGCTAAATGAAGGCATCCAAGAAATGGTTTTTAGCAGCACACTGAGATTAGAGATTAAGGCCATGCAGGTGGACTGGTCAGACACAAACGCTGATGAGAATAGCGAGTTTTTTGACGTATCCTAATTTATGCTGCAACCTACTGCTGCTGCACTAAGATGCTAAATGAGTACAGACAAGATTTGGTTTTTAGCACGACACTGAGATTAGAGATTAAGGCCCTGCAGGTGGACTGGTCAGACACAAACGCTGACGAGAATAGCGAGTCTTTTGGCGTATCCTAATTTACGCTGAAACCTACTGTAGCTGCACTAAGGTGCTAAATGAGTGCAGACAAGATTTGGTTTTTAGCACGACACTGAGATTAGAGATTAAGGCCCTGCAGGTGGACTGGTCAGACACAAACGCTGACGAGAATAGCGATTCTTTTGGCGTATCCTAATTAACGCTACAACCTACTCCTGGCGCACACAAATGTTAGATGAATGCAGACAAGAGTTGGCTTTTAGCACAACACTGAGATTAGAGATTAAGGCCCTGCAGGTGGACTGGTCAGACACAAATGCTGACGAGAATACCGAGTTTTTTGGCATATCCTAATTTACGCTGCAACCTACTGCAGCTGCACTAAGATGCTAAATGAGTGCAGACAAGATTTGGTTTTTAGCACGACACTGAGATTAGAGATTAAGGCCCCGCAGGTGGACTGGTCAGACACAAACGCTGACGAGAATAGCGATTCTTTTGGCGTATCCTAAGTTACGCTACAACCTACTGTAGCTGCACTAAGATGCTAAATGAGTGCAGATAAGATTTGGTTTTTAGCACGACACTGAGATTAGAAATTAAGGCCTTGCAGGTGGACTGGTCAGACACAAATGCTGACGAGAATAGCGAGTCTTTTAGCGTATCCTAATTTACGCTGCAACCTACTGTAGCTGCACTAAGATGCTAAATGAGTGCAGACAAGATTTGGTTTTTAGCACGACACTGAGATTAGAGATTAAGGCCCCGCAGGTGGACTGGTTAGACACAAACGCTGACGAGAATAGCGAGTCTTTTGGCGTATCCTAATTAACGCTACAACCTACTCCTGACGCACACAAATGTTAGATGAATGCAGACAAGAGTTGGTTTTTAGCACGACACTGAGATTAGAGATTAAGGCCCTGCAGGTGGACTGGTCAGACACAAACACTGACGAGAATAGTGAGTCTTTTGGCGTATCCTAATTTGCGCTAAAACCTACTCCTGCCTTTAGAGAGCTAACTTAATCCCTAAAAGCACTGTTTTGGGATGGATGGATGAGATTTCCAGCCTGTACACCAGCCCCAGATGTGATGCAGGCTGGTATACTGGCACAACGAAGTTTGCTTTATACCCTGCCTCCCTGCCTGCCTGGATACAGCTCTATTACTCCTCAGAAGGACTGTTGTGGTAATTAGACTGGCAGCTCTGTGCCTACACTAGCTGAAAGGCCACACATCTGTCCCTCAATCAGCAGCAGCTCTCCCTACACTGACTGTCTGTGGAGCAGAGTGATGAACACAGCGCGGTCAGGTCTTATAAAGACCTGATGACGCTGTGTGGCCAGTCAATCACTGTAATGCCACAACCAACATGGCTGTTGCATTAATGTGTCTGTCATCCAATCCCTGCATTCGGGCTGGCTTTGTAAAGCGCGTCAACATGCAGGGAGGTGGATCCCGAGCATAGCAAGAGTATCGCGAGATTACTCGGTACTCGCCAAGTATTCCGAGTACCGAGATATTTGTGCGAGTACCGAGTAGTGATAAGCATACTCGCTCGTCCCTAATGTGAATCTAATGAAAATGTAGAGTCTCTGTGGGTGGAGATAAGGGGAGGGGGAAAAAATAATAAATTACTGATAGGGGTTTGTTATAAGTCTCCAACAATAATGGAAGAGGAGGAGAATATCCTCATAAAGCAAATAGATGAAGCAGCGACTCAGGGAGAAGTCATTATTATGGGGGACTTCAACTACCCTGAAATACATTGGGGAACAGAAACTTGCAGTTCCAGCAAAAGTAATAGGATTTTGACAATTATGAGAGACAATTCCCTTTCACAACTGGTTCAGGACCCAACAAGAAGGGGGGCACTGTTAGACCTAATATTAAGCAATAGGCCGGACCGCATATCAAATATACAGGTTGGAGGTCACTTGGGTTATAGTGATCACAAAATATTAAAGAGGACCTGTCACCAAACCAGGCATGGTGATCTAATTACAGCACTGGATGCAGCATGTCTCCAGCATGCAGACAAGGGGTCGCCCAGCCCTTGGGCAGCCCTGTACCCCAAGATAATACAGTTAGAAAACTTACATGCTCCAGCCACTAAGGAGGTGGCTAGGGGCTGCAGCCAAGAGCAGATTCACACCCCCTGCATGTGTAATCTGCCCACCGCTGCCAATCATTCTCTCTCTGTCTCCAGCATTTAATTTTTTTTTTCTCTCCTGTGTAGCCCCGCCCCCTGTCTGCAGCATTTAAACTGAGGTTTTTTTTCTCTCCCGTGTAGCTCCGCCTCTCAGGGGGCGGGGCTACACAGGAGAGAAAAAAAAATTTAAATGCTGGAGACAGAGAGAGAATGATTGGCAGCGGTGGGCAGATTACACATGCAGGGGGTGTGAATCTGCCCTTGACTGCAGCCCCTAGCCACCTCCTTAGTGGCTGTAGCATGTAAGTTTTCTAACTGTATTATCTCGGGGCACAGGACTGCTCAAGGGCTGGGGGACCCCTTGTCTGCATGCTGGAGACATGCTGCATCCAGTGCTGTAATTAGATCACCATGCCTGGTTTGGTGACAGGTCCTCTTTAAGTTTTCAAGTATCCTTTAATAAGATGTGTAGTAAAGGGGTTACAAAGACACTAAAGTTCAGGAAGGCAAATTTCCAATGGATGAGAAATGATCTTAGTGTAATAAACTGGGACGATGTCCTGAGACCGTTCTTGTCAAACTAATCTAATAAGCTTCTATGAAGAGGTAGGTTTGGGACTGGCCCAAAGAAATGCAGTGGACGTGGTGTATATGGACTTTTCGAAAGCTTTTGATACAGTGCCATACAAAAGGTTGATACATAAAATGAGAACAATGGGAATAGGGTAAAATATTTGTAAGTGGGTTAAGAACTGGCTCAGTGATAGGAACCAAAGGGTGGTTATTAATGGAACACACTTAGAATGGGTCACAGTTAACAGTTTGGTACCACAGGGGTCAGTATTGGGCCCGCTTCTTTTTAATATATTTATTAATGACCTTGTAGGGGACATACAGAGTAGAATCTCAATATTTGCAGATGACACTAAACTTTGCAGGGTTATCAATACGGAGGAGGACAATTTTATATTACCGGAGGATTTATGTAAACTAGAAGCTTGGGCTGATAAATGGCAAATGAGCTTTAATAGGGATAAATGTAAGGTCATGCACTTGGGCAGAGGAAATAAAATGTATAATTATGTTCTTAATTGTAATACACTGGGCAAAACTACCACTGAAAAAGACCTGAGTGTATGGGTGGACGACAAACTCACATTTACACATTTAGTGTCCAGTGTCAGGCAGCTACTGCAAAGCCAAATAAAATAATGGGATGCATTAAAAGAGGCATAGATGCTCATGAGGAGAACATAATTTTACCTTTATACAAGTCACTAGTGCGACCACACTTAGAATACTGTGTACAATTCTAGTCTCCGGTGTATAAGAAAGACATGGCTGAACTAGAGCAGGTGCAGAGAAGAGCGACCAAGGTTATTAGAGGACTGAGGGATATGCAATACCAAGACAGGTTATTAAACTTGGGGTTATTCAGTTTGGTAAAACAAAGGCTTATCGGTGATCTTATTATAATGTATATATATATGAGGGGACAATACAGAGACCTTTTTAATGATCTTTTTACTCTTAGGCCTGAGACGGGGACAATGGGGCATCCTCTACGTCTGGAGGAAAGAAGATTTCATCATAATCACAGACGTGGATTCTTTACTGTAAGAGCAGTGAGACTGTCGAACTCTCTACCACATGCTGTTGTAATGAGTGAGTCACTACTAAATTTAAGAGTGGCCTGGAAGCCTTTCTTGAAAAATATATTATTACCGGTTATATATACTAGATTCTGGATCCAGGGAACTAGTCTGATTGTCGTATGTGGAGTCAAGAAGGATTTTTTTCCCCAATGTGAAGCTTAGTGTTGCCACATGGGTTTTTTTTTTGCCTTCTTCTGGATCAACATTTTAGGCTATGGTTTCAAGGTCTTCCTTCAACCTTAAATACTATGTTACTATGTTAATAAACAGCTATTGTTGGACTTGGTTCACTCATTGTGTGTTTTGACCCTCACCGAGGGTAACAGTAAACCAAACCAAACTTTTTCATCTGGACTTGAGCTTGACTACCTGGCTACTGGGCAGTCCTCAGTTCAAATCCCACCAAGACAACACCTATGAGGAGTTTGTATGTTCTCCCTATGTTTGTGTGGGTTGTCCTCAGGTTCTCTGGTTTCCTCCTGCATTTCAAAGACATAAGGCCCTGTCACACATAAAGAGATCGCTAACGAGATTGCTATTGGGATCGCTGTTGCGTCACGAAATCTGTGACGCAACAGTGATGTCGTTCTGTGTGACATGCACCAACGATCTGGCCCCTGCTGTGAGATCGTTGATTGTTACACACTGCTCTGGGTCATTCCTGCATCATTGTGCTCCCGCTGGGAACGCTACATCGTTGTGTTTGACAAAGATAATGAGCAATGATCTCAATGCTACGCTATGGAAAGAAAATTCACAACGACCTCGGTATAATTCTGGATTGCTATTGCGTCGCTTTTCACAACCCTGGTGAGATGCCTGATCGCATCAGCGATCTCTGCACATCGTTATTGGGATCGGAATCGCTGATGCGTCGTTATGTGAGACTGGGCCTATACTGATCGGAGATTTAGATTGTGATCCCTAGTGGAGACCATGATGAAAAGATTTGTAAAGTGCTAAGGAGGTAATGGCATTATATAAGTGAGTAAAATAAATAAAAGTTAAAAAGACTTGTTTCACAGTCAGCCTTCTCTGTAAATAGGCCAATGATCATTGTGAAATTATCTTTTGTGCAGCATAAAAGATTACTTTCCTACGTGGTGCATTGTCTTTTGTAAGCAGGAATTGTACTGCTGAGAACAATGGCAACCTATAGATCGCTCAAAGTGCATTGCTTACTTTTCTCCGCCTATGTAAAAAGGCATTCAAATGTTCGCTGTTTGGTAAAAGTCGTATTGTATCTCTGGTCGTTGTGTGTAAACAGACCCTAATGGTCCATTTGCACGCGGCCACAGGAAGGTAGAAACAGGCAGACATCGGACACAATTGTGCCTGTTGTCTTGAAAAGACTTCGATGTGGCTGCGTGTAATTCAGGCATTTCCCTCTTGTGTCTTCCCTAAAGGAAGGAAAGTCCTGAATTACACGCCGCCACATCATGGTCTTTTCAAGGCAACAGGCACAATTGTGTCCGATGCCTGCCTGTGTCTACCTTCCTGTGGCCGCATGTAAATGTACCATTAGGGTCTGTGAACATGGATTTTTATAGAACAGTTCTGCTCCAAATAATGACAGAATAATTGCCCAAAAATGTTCTCACTATTCATTTTTATTGAAAAATGACTTTGCTGTTCATATGTTGTCTTTGACAGTTTTTAATTAGCCTCAGATTTTTTAAAAATACAAAGAAGTGAGGAGATGAAAAACACCTCATCATCTTTTTGAGCATTTTGTAAGCATTTTTGCTCCATAATTGTTCATTGGATTTAACAAAAAATTGAGAATATTACTCACAACAAGTGCTACACAAACGCTAAAAAATATTTACAAAAAACATTCCAGGAAAAGTAGTACCAAATTGTTCCAGAAAATTAAAAAAAACATTATTTAGGACTAAAATTGCCTAGAAAATGCCACATAGGATGTAGTTTTAACGTGTAAAGCCTCTAGCTCTTGACTGTCTACAGAAGTCTATGCTCACATAGCCTTAGGTGCTTTATGCAAAAACATATAGGTCATTTTTAAACATTTGCATTTTAAATGGTGATAATCTATGTTTTACACATTATGAGACTATTGTTTTACTGCATGTATAGCCAGAACACTCAGATTACTGTCTACTAAACCCAATTAAAAGCCTTCAAATAAATCCAGTTAACACAGGGTTCATTTTAAATTCCCTGAATTTGAGATTATGTTATTAATATCTCGAGATAATTAATATTTTAAGCTACTGGACTACAAAGCAGCAAATATAATTGCTTGGAGATATATTAAAAAGGATAATCCATAAAAGGCTCTACCAGGAGTTTAGTACACAAATAAAGTGTGGAAGGCGTAAAAATCCTTTGCAGTTTTATGCACGGTAGTAAAACCTTGTGAAATGAAGGATTTTTCAGGCTGTAAAACGGAGACATTGAAAGATGGCAGCCCGTGTACGCAGGTGATGCATAGGGTAACTCAATGCAGGTTTATTGGCAAGGTCAAGCGCGGCAGCATTGTGAAGGGAGGGTTTCGAGACGTTTCATCTATTATCTGCCGAGTCCTGTCACTCACAGTCCTGGCTTCATCCCATGTTATGAAGACGTTCCAGAGAGAACAATTATCGCTACACAATTAATCTGGCTAAAGATTTAAGTGAGAATCCAAATACATTACTTTAATAGTATGCAGCTTATTTACACATAAAGAGACGAGACTGATATGATTCCTCTGTGTAATGAAGTGAGCTATTCCTTTAAGTTTATAACCACACTGAAGGTCTCCGGGAAGTAGCACACTGCTGTGAACTACAGTACATTTACTGAACAACAACAGTGTAATTGCAACACTATTAATAGACGCTAAGCTTTGCGGTATTAATTAAGCCTATATAAATGGGAACATTAATCCAATTTACGCAGGCATTAAATCCCTAAGAATTAACCATAAAATTTCTGTTGAAAAATACTTGAAATTACTTTCTATTGAAAAACACTTAGTGCTTGAAGCATAGCATAGAATTCAAAAGGTCCCTGATTTTTTAAATTTAACAATATATTTAAATAATATCATTAAATGTTATATATTTTTATTTAAATGAGACAACTCTTTATATACAGGCTGAGCCCTTACAGGTTCTATACGCATATTAAAAAACACAAAAAAACAACAATGCTCATTTAGAAAAATGTTTTCTTGGAACACCTCTTTTTCAAGAAAATATTTCATAAAACATCTATACATATTATAAATTTGGAACATACGTGGAAGATATCGAATGTGTTTCATAGTTAAAATATTCCTGCAACAGCAGTGACTAGAGCATTAACAGTATTTATATATTTGCGTTTTTTTTTGCGCTGCCGCATATGCTGGATCTGCCAGATCCGGCAAAACCACACTTGCCACACCTGACCACAAGTCCCATAGGGAATGAATGGGGCTTGCCGCATGCTTGCAGCAAGTGAGCCATTATACGGCAGATGCGGCCAAGCTGCCACAATCAGCAGAAAACGCTGATGTGAAAGGAGCCTCACACAGGTGGTCAACTTATAGAAAAATAAAAATATATGGGTCTGAAAAAATGGTGACACAAACCAAATTTATACAATCTTTTTTCAATAGTTGAGAAAAAAACAAAAACAATGGCCAGTATCTGTGTGAAAATGCTTAACTGGAAATCATGTTGTGTGGTCATTTTTAGCCCCAAAATAAAACCCAATAAATCAATGGCAGAATCATATTTTTTGCCATTTCATTGCATGTGGAATATGTTTTGTTGTTGTCTAGTACACTGTATAGTAAAATGAATATTGCACATTCAAAACTACAACTTGACCTGCAAAATCAAGTACAGATATGCCTATGTCGATATAAAAAATAACAAAGTAATGGTTTTTGGAAGAGGGGGAGGAAACCTGAAGAGTAAAAAGGAAAAATCACCCAGTCATGAAGGGGTTACTAGTTTGGTCTCTTCAGCAGGTTTCTAAAACTACCATTAGGGCTCGGACACACTCTCCTAGTTACATGCAAATCTCTCAGACGAGACTCGGAAGAGGCTTGGAGCAGTGAGCCTGTATATATCTATTAGGGCCACTTTACACAGTACGATATCGCAACGCAACATCGATAAAAAGTCACGTGGTGTGGCTGTTGCAGTTGATATCGTTCGTGCACTGTATAGTGTAAATGGGCAATGCGACGCGAAAACAACCTAACTACGATATTGCAAGTAGATTGTGCAAGCCCTTCAACCGTACGATATTGTATAGGTGATGAGGCAGGATTGTGCTGTGTGACAGCGCAACTACGATTTGGAGTGCAACTTCCCCTATTCACTACAATGTTAAATGGTCGTTCCCTGGGTTGCTCATACTCTGAGTGGGAAAGGGGCGTACACCATCGTAGTTGCGTTGCCTGCCGATAGTTCCCTGTGTGACATCTACTATGCGATCTTGGACAAGTGCCAAAAACGTGCGCGCTCCCGTGAGATCGTATGCAATATTGGAACGATATTGCGACGTGCAAAGCGGCCATTAGGGTACCATTACACGTCAAAACATTGCATGCAATTTCACTTGCAATTTGCTGGTTGCAGTGAAATCATGGACACATTGTTCCATTTTGTTGCCGTGTACAAATATAACAATGTGTCCATGATTTCACTGCAACCAGTAAGTTGCAAGTGAAATTGCATGCAATGTTGCGACGTGTAATGGTCCATTTACATGCGGCCACAGGAAGGTAGAAACTGGCAGGCATCGGACACAATTGTGTCTGTTGCCTTGAAAAGACCACGATGTGGCGGTGTGTAATTCAGGACTTTCCTTCCTTCAGGAAAGACACAGGAAGGAAAGTCCTGAATTACACACCGCCACATCGTGGTCTTTTCAAGGCATCAGGCACAATTGTGTCCGATGCCTGCCAGTTTCTACCTTCCTGTGGCCGCGTGTAAATGGACCATTACTATTTTTCTTTGGATTTATTCATATTCTTGATAAAAAGTTGAAAAAGTACACATACACTTCAACAACACAAGCTTCTACTCTTCCATTATGCACTTTCTAGTGTTGCAGTTTTTTTTTTTACTTTTATGAGGTTTTTATATAACAGGTGATTTTAAACATTTTACACTGGGTTGGCCTGGCCTGTTGAAATTATTTTTTCACATTCATATTATTAATATCTGCAGCACCACATAAAGCAGGATTCAATTTAATTCAGTTACTAGAGCCCTGTTCATCAAGCTTTCAGAAAATGAAAAGCACCAATAAATTGAGTAAGATTACTTTGGACTTTCAGCATAATGTAAAAAAGTAATGAAAAAATAATAAAAAGCAACATAAGTAGAGGTAGAGTGTCAAGGTATTTGGCGGGGATTTCAGCTTTAGGCTGGAAACACACTCTCCTGCTTACATGCGAGTCTCTCTGACGATACTCGGAAGAGGCTGGAGCAGAGACCCTGAATGGCCCCTCCCTGTCTGGACGGTACTGTCAGCTGATTGTGGTTTTGTGCAGCTCCTCACTCCCCGTCCAGAGAGGGAGAGGCCATTCAGGTGCATCTCTATAAATTAGAATCTCATTGAAAAGTTAATTTATTACAATAATTCAATATATAAAGTGAAATGCATAAATTACATAGAGTAAATACAAACAGCGTGATCAATTTCAAGTATTTATTTATGTTAATGTTGATGATTATGGGTCACAGTCAATGAAAACTTCATTATCTGTGGCACACAGATACCACTAAAAAGCTACGGAGAGAGTCTAGGGTTGCTGGGTAGCACTGGAAGAAAACACATTTGCAAGAAGACTACACAGCATTCGAACAAGCACTTCTCACATTCAAGTCAGCACTCACCACCAGGCTCCATTTTTCTGTGGGCCCCAGGCGAAAGAGTCTCAGTGGGCCCCTTTAACACATACTGGTTACATATATATTATATACACTGTGTGCACAATTATTAGGCAAGTTGTATTTTAGAGGATTATTTTTATTATTGATCAACAACTATGTTTTCAATCAACCCAAAAGACTCATAAATATCAAAGCTTAATATTTTTGGAAGTTGGAGTGTTTTTTTTTTTAGATTTGGCTATTTTAGGAGGATATCTGTTTGTGCAGGTAACTATTACTGTGCAGAATTATTAGGCAGCTTAATAAAAACCAAATATATTCCCATCTCACTTGTTTATTTTCACCAGGTAAACTAATATAACTGCACAAAATTTAGAAAAAATCATTTCTGACATGCAAAAACAAAACTCAAAAAAATGAGTGACCAATATAGCCACCTTTCTTTATGATGACACTCAACAGACTTCCATCCATAGAATCTTTCAGTTGCTTGATCTGTTTATGATCAACATTGCATGCAGCAGCCACCACAGCCTCCCAGACACTGTTCCAAGAGGTGTACTGTTTTCCATCCCCGTAGATCTCACATTTTAGGAGGGACCACAGGTTCTCTATGGCGTTCAGATCAGGTGAATAAGGGAGCCATGGCATTATTTTTTCTTCTTTTAGACCTTTACTGGCCAGCCATGCTGTGGAGTATTTGGATGCATGGGATGGAGCATTGTCCTGCATGAAAATCATGTTTTTCTTGAGCGATAGTGACTTCTTCCTGTACCACTGCTTGAAGAGGTTGTCTTCCAGAAACTGGCAGTAGGTCCGGGAGTTGAGCTTCACTCCATCCACCAACCGAAAAGGTCCCACAAGTTCATCTTTGATGATACCAGCCCATACCAGTACCCCACCTCCACCTTGCTGGCGTCTGAGTCGGAGTGGAGCTCTCTGCCCTTTACTGATACAGCCTCTGGCCCATCCATCTGGCCCATCAAGAGTCACTCTCATTTCATCAGTCCATAAAACCTTTGAAAAATCAGTCTTAAGATATTTCTTGGCCCAGTCTTGACGTTTTATCTTATGTTTCTTGTTCAAAGGTGGTCGTTTTTCAGCCTTCCTTACCTTGGGCATGTCCTTGAGTATAGCACACCTTGTGCTTTTTGATACTCCAGTAACGTTGCAGCTCTGAAATATGGCAAAACTGGTGGCAAGTGGCATCTTGGCAGCTTCAAGCTTGATTTTCCACAATTTATGGGCAGTTATTTTGTGCCTAAGGAAAGGCGTTTGCGTAATAATTAAGCACACCTTTTATAGGGTGTTGATGTCATTACACCACACCTCTCCTCATTACAGGGATGCACATGACCTGATTTACTTAATTGGTAATTGGCTCTCAAGCCTAAACAGCTTGGAGTATAAAAAGTATCATGTGATCAAAATACTCATTTGCCTAATAATTCTGCACACAGTGTATATTGATATACATACGGTGAAGCGTAATACTATATATATATATAGTATTAATATAGTATATATAATTAATTCCCACAAATATAATCCCTCTTTAAGCATGTCTTCCCTTGTGCACTGTGTCTCCCCGCCCTGTGCGCTGTGTCTCTCCCCTGCATCTGTCTCTCCCCTGTATGATGTCTCTTCTCCGTGTGTGCTGTCTCACCTCTCTGTGCCTGTCTCCCCTGTGCGCTGTGTCTCCCCTTTTCTGTGCCTGTCTCTCCCTGTGCGCTGTGTCTCCCCCTCTCTGTGCCTGTTTCCCCCTGTGCCTGTTTTCCCCTGTGCGCTGTATCTCTCCCCTGCCTCTGTATATTCCCTGTATGATGTCTCTCCCTCATGTGCACTATTTTCCCTCTCTGTGTCTTTCTCCCCCTTGTACACTGTCTCTCCCCCGATCTCCTTCCTTTCTGTGCAATCGCTCTCTTTTTCTCTCTATCTCCCCCTCTCCCAGAAACATTAATTTGGTAGAGTCTGAAACAGAAATTAAAACAAAAACACACCTTATCCGCACAAAAAAACCACACCGTTGGCACAGCCATTTTTCTGTTGCAGTGACAGCAAAGCACACCGGACGGCAGAGCACAGAGAACAGAGCCCACTGGCAGCAGCCAGTGCACAGAGCAGGGCTGGTGGGGTGGGATACAATGCTCTGTTAGCCCCTGCCGATCACATGCACACAAATGCAGCAGAATAGCTGAGCATTGGACACAATACATGATCTACAGAGCAGTGGGCACACAATCTGCAGAGCCCTGGACACAGTGCAGAGCCCTGGGCACACTGCGGAGTCATGGACACACTGTGGAGCCCTGGACACACTGCGGAGCTCTTAACCACATCAATGCTATTCATAATTTCTAAAAGGTTCACAAAGACAAGGGAAAAAAAGAGAATATTTGCTGCATCATTAAGACCAGACTGGCTACAGTGGAAAGGGAGGGCCTAAGAGCAGCCCTATTGCCATGGGCACACAGTATTTGTTGAGTTTTACCTCAGAATTGTAAGCCAAAACATTGAGCGGGGGGCTAATTTGTGTTAGTTGTTTTTCCAGAATGCCAACCTCTGCAGTCAGGTAGGGTGATATTTATGGCTCATCTTTAACACTATAATTTGCCTTTTCATCCCTGCCCATATTGTTTTTTTAATTTTGTTTATTTCATGCTTGAATGTGCGTTAAAGGGAACCTACCTGAGTTTTGAGCACATAAAATGCTGACATGAAGAGTTCTGAATCATTGCCATTACCTGAGAAAACCTCAGACAGTGGTTGGAAATGAGGAACGAGATGAGACTTGCCCAAGCAAGAGATCCTATCACATCCACATTACACTTTACTCACAGCTGCTGCTCACATGCTGACGTCCCCAAAGTGGAGCAACAATGAAGATTTTGTGAAGGCTGGCAGCAACTAATATCTCAGACAGATCAGGGGAATCATTTGCATCCTAGTGAGTAAGTAACCTGGGAATCATTTACCACATTTTCATCGTCTGTCTGATGATGTGTCTCTTCTGTGTTTGTGTGCCTTCCTTCCACACTGTGGACCGCAGGAAGAGGAAGTGAGGGGGTGGAACGGGGAGCCTCTTCTATGTGTTCCACAGTGAGGAACGCACACAGGCAGCAGAAGTGGCGGCCCAGAAGTGACAACGGAGCTGGGGCTGGCGGCCGCGGCCAGGGGCTGAAAGTAATGAAGTTTAAGCACCTTACCGGGCCAGTAAGACATAATAATAATATCGGTGCGGGGCGGGCAGGCGGCAGTGGGCCCCTCAGTCACGCCTGAGCCTCGGCATTTGCCCAGGTATGTCGGGTGCTGATGCCAGCCCTGCTCACCACCACTAAACAGAATTACCTTATTACCCTCATATCCACTTTATCCCACAACCCCAGGCAATTATTCAACACATTTAACTCTTTTGCCCCCCCACAACCCCCCCCTACTTCTCGTATCTCTGCAGAAGACTTTGCAACACACTACACCAACAAGATCATCAGATCCTAGCCCACATCTTCAATCTATCACTAATCTCCAGTACCTTTCCTTCCACTTTCAAACATTCAACAGTTGCACCTGTCTTGAAGAAGCCATCTCTCGACCCAACCTCCACATCCAACTACCATCTCATATTGCTGCTCCCGTTTGCCTCCAAACTACTTGAAAAGCATGTCCACACTGTACTCTCTTCCCACCTCTCATCCAACTCTCTCTTTGACAATCTACAATCCAGCTTCCGTCTCTGTCACTCCACCGAAACTTCCTTAACCAAAATTACTAACCACCTACTTACAGCCAAATCTAACAGACATTTCTCCATCCTCCTCCTTGTTGATTTATCCTCTGCATTCGACACAGTCGACCACTGCCTCCTATTACAGATCCTGTCTTCCATTGGAATCACTGACCTTGCCCTCTCCTGGATCTCCTCCTACCTGGATCTCCTACCTTTCCAACCGCACATTTAGTGTCTCCCACTCCAACACTACCTCCTCACCCCATCCCCTCTCTGTTGGGATCCCTCAAGGTTCTGTCCTGGGACCCCTTCTTTTTTCCATCTATACCCTTGGCCTAGGAAAACTTATAAAGTCCCATGGATTCCAGTACCACCTGTACGCTGATGACATTCAGATCTTCCTCTCTAGCCCAGACATCACCTCCTGCTGTCCAGAATTGCAGAGTGTCTATCAGCCATATCCTCCTTCTTCTCCTCTTGCTTCCTTAAACTAAATGTGGACAAAACTGAACTCATCATCTTTCACACATCTCACACACCACCCTTATCTGATCTATCTATCACAATATATGATATCACATTTTGCCCTGTACCTGAAGTCCGCTGCCTCGGAGTAATCCTTGACTCTGCCTTATCCTTCAGAGCACACAATTAGGCTCTCGCCACCTCCTGCTGCCTTCAACTCAAAAATATTTCCAGAATCCCTCCCTTCCTCAACCCTCAATCTACTAAACTACTAGTGCATGCCCTCATCATCTCCTGTCTAGACTACTGTAACCTCCTCCTCTGTGGCCTCCCTGCTAACATTCTGTCACCTCTCCAATCTGTCCTTAACTCTGCTGCCCAACTAATCCACCGCTCTCCTCGCTGCTCCTCCACTTCTACCCTCTGCAAATCCCTCCACTTGCTCCCAATTCCCCAGCATATCCAATTCAATCTACTAACTTTGACTTACAAAGCCATCCACAATCTGTCCCCCCCATATATCTCTGAACTAATCTCCCGATATCATCCAACTTGTAATCTTCAATCTCCCCAAGACCTTCTCCTTTCCTCCACACTTGTACGTTCCTCATCTGACTGCCTGCAAAACTTCGCCCAAGCATACCCCATCCTCTGGAATTCTGCACCCCAACACATCCGACGATACCCTACACTCGGGACCTTCAAGCGGAATCTGAAAACCCATCTCTTCAGAACAGCCTGAAATGTTCACGGTGCCACAATTGGACCCGGTGTTCCACTACCGCCCAAGCAGACCCAAGCTACTGTTTCCCTTTCCACTGCCCTGTAGAATGTAAGCCGCAAGGGTAGGGTCCTCTCTCCCCTCTGTGCCAGTCTAATGGGGTTTGGGGTGCAACTGCCCAGGTGTTTAATCAAGTGGGTGCAGTTTACACAGAGGAGAGGATACTAGAAGGAATAGAAAAAAAAGACAAAATCCACAGTTAATTATGCACCAGGGTAAGGCAGTATCATATAGAATTTGTGGTTCCCTAATCCAAGTAGATAAAAGTGGATCCACTGTATATTTTGTTATATTGACTATGCATATACAGCATTCTGTGATGGTCCGGACCAAATTGGTTTTAATCTCTTTTTAACTCTGGGTCTCTGCGTAGCCCTCACCAAGTTTGATCATTAATAAATTCACAAGCATATACTCCGTGTTGGATGTGCGCTTTAGGTATAAAGAGGTCTTTTTTTTCTATTCCCTCTGTACCAGTCTGTCACTGTTAGTTTGTTCATTATATTTTTAAATTGTATGTAACCCCTGCTTATGTACAGCACCATGGATTCAATTGAGCTAAATAAGTAAATAATAATAATAATAATTATGTAAGAAAATTAGAATAATTAACACAAAATACCTGCAAAGGCTTATCATTTAAACGGATCCCATAGTCTGGTTCAGTAGCGTACACAGTAAAGGGGAAGACTGCTGACTTGACAAATGTCCAGAAGGCAGTCATTGACACACTCCACAAGGAGGGTTAGTCACAAAAGGTCATTACTAAATCAGCTGACTGTTCATAGAGTGTTGTATCCAAGCATATTAATGGAAAATTTATTGGATGGAAAATATGTGATAGAAAAAGGTGCACAAGCATCCGGGATAACTTCAGCCTTGACAGGATTGTGATGAAAAGGCCAGTCAATAATTTGGGGGAAATTCACAAAGAGTGGACAGGTGCTTGAGTCAGTGTTTCAAAAAGCCATCACACACAGACGTATCCAGGATATGGGCTGCAACTGTCGCATTCCTTGTGTCAAGTTTCTAGACAACGCAAGAAGTGTCTTACCTGGGCCAAGGAGAAAAAGAAGTGGACTGTTGCTCAGTGGTCTAAGCAATCAATTTTGCATTTCATTTGAAGATTAAGGTGAAACAGTCTGGAGGAAGAGTGAAGAGGCACACAATCCAAGCTGCTTGAAGTCTAGTGTGAAGTGTCCACAATCAGTGATGGTTTGGGGAGCCATGTCATCTGCTGGTGTAGGTCCACTGTGTTTTATCAAGACCAAAGTCAGCACTGCCGTCTACCATGAAATTTTAGAGCACTTCATGCTTCCCTCTGCTGACAAGCTTTTTGGAGATGCCTTTCATGTGGCACTATATGGTGTTTAGTCTGGATTAAAAAAATAAATAAGAAAAAACAACATCGGGCCTCCCCCCTATTTTTGAAAATCAGCAAAGATAAAGCAGAAATCTGCAGGCTGATATTATTAGGTTGGGAAAGTGAAGGGTTTTTGGGCCCTTCTCAGCCTAAATATGCAAGCCCACAGGTGCCCCAGAAGTGGCACATCACATTATATGATCCAATTCTGGTGCTTTGCCTTGGCTCTTCCTGATTGCCCTGGTGTATTGGCATTCAGGGTAATGATAGTTGGGGTTGATATCAGCAGTATAGTGTCAGCTGGGATTAAGCCCTGCTTTTAATAATGGAGGTGTCTATCAGACATCCCCATTACTAACCCAGAAAAGTAAGTTTCCAATTTTGGACTACAATGACTGTGATCAGCGATGACGTCAGTAGCATCATCGCTCATCAGAATCACCAGTTCATGCAGAGTACAGCAGGCATCTGGAGAGGCTCATGCTCAAACATTATGGAGACTCAGAATAAGACTCTATAGCCTTTGAAGTACACCTGTCACCTGTTTTTTGGTTTATAAACTGTGCCCACCACCTTTAACATGGTGTAATTGGGTTTCAAGTAACCACTTTATATTCCCAGATGTCCCCCTGCATACCTCATAAAACAATATTTAATCTGTCATGCGCTGTATGTAAATTACTTGTTAAGGGGCAGACTTTGGTCAGAGCTGCCCCGCTGCATGCCAACACTGCCCTGCTCTATAGTAAATGCCACCCCTCCTGAGTGAATGTGAGTGACAGCAATATCATTCACAAGTCTTGCGCCTGTGTAATGGCGCCTCACTTTGCTCTATTGAAGAGCCAGTGATTTCACAGTCATGGTCTTGCATCAACTACACAGTGTCCGGTGTCTAGCAAGATTCCACTGCACAGGCGTGAGACTTCAGACACTGTATGGCTGATGACAGACCAAAGTTTTGCACCTGCACAATAGAATCACTCTTCAGTAGAGCACAGTGAGGTGCACCATTGTGCAGGCGCGTGACTTATGAATGATGTCACTGTCAATCACTTATACCTGACCTGCTCACCTAGCATGATATGTGCTAATAGGGAGACACCTATCACTCAAGTATAAGCAAGGTGGAAAGAAATTGATAGGAAGAGATCTGTGTGCAAAAGTCTCCAGCAATCCCCACAGATGCAGCTGGTCACAACAAACCGCGGTGCCAGTCCAAAGACGCAGACTGCACAAATCAGATAGAAAAGACATCACTCACCGGTGAGCGTTGCACTTTTATTCAAGTTTGCTGGTTACATGTTGCAGGGAGGGGTAGAGGCAGAGGTGACGACGGCACCGTTTCGCGCTCCTTGCGCTTCAACGGGTGCCGTCGTCACCTCTGCCTCTCCCCCTCCCTGCAACATGTAACCAGCAAACTTGAATAAAAGTGCAACGCTCACCGGTGAGTGCCGTCTTTTCTATCTGATATGTACATCTGAAATGACTGAGCTAGAAATGACTGATTCATGCTGCCTGTGATTTTGGCAGCATGAATCAGTTATCAGGTTCCCTTTGAAGAGAACTTGTCACCAGGATTTTTTCAACTAATCTCAGAACAGCATAATGTAGAAGCAAAGATCCAGATTCCAGGGATGAATCACTTACGGGGCTGCTTGCTGTAATATTTATAATCACCTGCTGATAAAACTGTGATTATCGCTATAAGGGATAGTTAACCTGCTGCCATGTAGTCCTCTGTATTCATGAGCTTTGTATAACCCTGTCCCCACCATTAATTGACAGATTTCTGCCTGTATACAATGTAAATAGAAAGCTGTCAATCAGTGGTGTTAGTGGGGTTTTATAGAGCTCAGTAATCACACAATTGTTAGCTCTGTAGGGAAAAAACGTGCTTTTATCAAAACTGCAGCAAGCAAAGCAATAAGTGATACATCACTGGAATCAGGGTCTCTGTCCCTACATCATGCTGCTGTCAAACGGGATAGAAAAAACCTGTTGACAGATTCACTTTAAAAAACACATTGTGCCTGTACTAGAAAAAGAGCTTCAGAATTGTATTGGAAGAATTTCTGTTGATTTTCTACCTCCTTAAAACTGACATTTCTCTGAGGTGATGGTTGATAGTCAAATACTGCTAGGTTAGAAGGAAACATTTTCTTTCTTTTAGGCTGAAGGCACACTGTCATGCATCAAAAACGGAGTGACCGCTACAGTTTCGGTCACGAAACGCATTGGGGTCCTCTGGTCCGGACCACCTCCCCTCTCCCCCCCTGTGGCACCGTGCTGATGGCCAGTGATGGCTCTGGTAACTATGGAAACCTGAAACTTTTGTACACCATGTGCCTTCTATGCATCTATCTCTTGGTATAGCCTGCCATTGTGCCCTGAATCTATATGTACTTGAGGAACAACTGAAATATGGTTTCTCCTTAGGAGGCTGGTTAGGGGTATGGAACATGTGCTTATTTGATAAGTCAATATTACTTTCATTTCTTAAAACCCCTATAAAAGGTCATCTATCTTTGTATGTACATTAATATAACGGGTCTCTGCGCAGACACCATTTGTTGATTGCAGCCTGATGAGACTTGGGTCTCACTTGCATGGTTCCATTGGTTAATTGTATGTTTACCTGCCATATGCTGACTGTATGCACGGAGCACTTTACAACTCCCCTTCCTATGTCCTTTGCTTTTGTCACTAATAAAATTCTTGTACTTTTGCAAATTAAAGTCTATACTCCTTTTTCTATGCTGGCAGTAATGGGGCTGGCCCGGCATATCAACAGCCTGCAATGCCTGCCCGCCAAAAAACAAGAGGAACAGCTGCTAAAGAATATACAGTCAAGGACCTGTCCATGCAAACTGCCAGAGTGCCAGCCTCTCATTACGCCTGTCTCCACAAGCGCTTCGCTCTGGAAGGTGAGCGTGCTACGTCAGCACGCCTGGAGTCAGGAGCCATCCTCAGCCTTAAATGTAAATCACCCATTTACAGCCACCGGGTGCATTATCAATGCTGTCAGCATCCCGAACTATTAGAATAGCTGCCGGCTGCAAAAGAACTAACTTTTCAGTCGTCTTGACAATAATGCAGCCGGCGGCTATTCTAATAGTTTGGGATGCTGACAGCATTGATAGTGCACCCGGCGGCCCTGAACTGCTGATAAGTCACCTCCCTGCCCCCCGGCCCAGTTCGCCCCTGAGGACATGATTTTCTGGCACTAAGAAATATTTAAGTATTACAGGTGAACTGATTACTATAAGGAGAGGAGATCACCACTTACCTTTCTGACATTTCTTTGGAATGTATACTTAATTTATCATACAATGCTATGCAGTGCATTTTTCTTTTCCTTCTATTAATGTCTACTAGACTCCAGCACAGATAGTGAGATGTGAAAAACAGCTTACAGTAAATTTCAGTGAAACTGAACCTATAGTTAAATATTTTGTTGCTGATATTGATTTGGCAGAATCTAAAGAATTGATTTAATTATCAGCGATAATCTGTGGACATGGACCATGGGATATAAATAACGAGTTCCTAAGCTTAGGTTTAGGTTCCATTGCCCTGATTTGCATTAAAATAAAGTCCTTCCATGGAATCACATATAAGCTCAATATTTTCCTATGTAGGAATATTAGACAGAAATTCAATATGGTCACAAAATTTACACAACTCTAGTGCTAATAAAAGACATCAACACGGCCAGTGATTGGTGGTAATGTCTGATTATATTTTGACTTGTGTTGAACCCCAAATCCCTGTACATTTTTAGCCTTGCGCCACATTCAGGTGTCTGTTCTATCAGTACCCATTATAATTTGTAGACCTGTTCATGTAACTGTGTTGCTTTGCGGACTGTGTGTCTGCAGAAAAAATCATGGAGACATTTTTTTTATATCAAGAATTAAAATTAATAATACTGTTTAATTGTGGTTCCTTTCACATATGTAATGTGCTCTAAGTAGGATATGCAATATGGATTGTCTTTCATGTTCTCTTAATATCCATACATATATAACTATCATGTAAAGTAGTTAGGAAGAAACTTGAATTTGTAACTATTATCAATTTTTTTCCTATTCAGAAACTTCTGCATTGTATTGTGTCCATACTATTAATGAGTTAACATTTTTTGTAAATGACCAATGATTGACTTAAGATTTTAGAAAGTAGCCTCTGTACTGCTATGAATTTAGGGTTATTCTTAACACAAACTATTAAATTAAGAAATTATTACAAAAACTGACAATAACTAAAATACTTCACCTGCAAATTGAGATACAGCATCTTGATACATTTTTAATGGCATCTTTTGGAGTTTGCAAAAATGACATCCATATGTTTTATAAGAAAATACATCAGTACAATACACATTTTTTGTTGTAATTTTTAGAACTAGTAGTAAATACCTTCAAATGCTTCAAAACCAGTTATAGATGGGCAACATTTCTCAAAATAACCTATATCCATTAAATATTGTCTAATTAGAGTCTTTCAAAGGATAAACAAAACAATAATGCATCTAGGTATCTGTAGGCATCATAAGCTTCAGGCAGGGGTGAGATTCAGCCGGTTCTCCTCAGTTCAGGAGAACCGCTTGTTAAAATGACAGCAACTGGCAAGAGAAAGGCTGGGGTCACACATAGAAGTCCGTTTTTGGAAGTGATTTTTATCACCAATCCGTTTTTTATAGGGTGCTTTTTGAGCCTCCTGCACCCCTGAACGTTTTTGGACTTAGCCATTTTTTCATTAAAAACGCATATGCGTTAACGCAAGTGCCTATATGTGCCATGCGTTAACGCATGCGTTTCCCATAGGGCCCCATGTTAAAAAAACGCATGCGTTTTTTAACTGATGCCAAAAATGTTGCTAGCAACGTTTTTGGCTCAAAAACAGACAAAGCAATGTTTTGAGGTCCAGAAAAAAACGGACAAGGTGTTTATTACATCCAATCCGTTTTTCTGTCAGTTTTTGGACTTAGAAAAAAAAAAATGACAAAAATGAAGCCAAAAACGGACCAGGGGCTTATGTGTGACCCTAGCCAAAGGCCTTCGATCTGGTTCCTGGCACCCGCCTGTTTCAATTGAATGTGCATATATTCAATTGATATGTAGGTGGCAGTCAGACACCTGCACTTCAATGGTTAAAATAGCTGCCAGCCTATCAGAGACTGGCAGCTGATGTCGGTGTGCACGTCGCAGGTATATGACGTCACTGCGATACACCTACTTGCGCGCCGAAATGTTTAGGCTGGCTTCACACCATGGTAAGATCCGATCCGGGGCTGTCAGGCATGAACCTGACAGCCCCGGACCAGTTCAGCACACAGAAACGGAGGTCCAAATGTGCCCTCCGGTCCTGTGTGCAGCCGGACGCAGCTGCAGCTGCTTATGATTCAGGACCGTGGCCGTGGGAGCTAGCCGTGGTCCTGAAAGAACAGCGGCGTGCAGCCGCCAGTGTCCGGTTCCCGTATCCTCCCGAACTGGGGCAATCCGGCCCCATAGGCTCCCATGTTAGGGAGTGCCAGATTGCCCCGGATCCTGGAGGATCCGGGAGAATCCAGGCGAATCCGGGATCCGGCAAATTGGGGAGATTTGCAAGCAACATTTTTGTGTCTGGAGAGAATAATCCGAACTCTCCCGGATTCCACCGCAGAGATGAAACCGGATGGCAGAGAGCTGCCATCCGGCTCCATCCGGCCCCATAGGCTACTATGGGGCCCAAAACCGGTCCGGGGCTGTCTGGTTTACACCGGACAGCCCCGGGCTGGACTGCGCCGTGGTGTGAAGCCAGCCTTAGTCTGCCCTGTGCAGGTCAGCGGCAAACAGACTTCAGTGGGGACACTCCAGTCCAGAGTCTGTGACTTGCTGCCCCTGCTCCACTTCACTTGCTGAGATGGACGTCATTGAGGATCCTGGGCAGAGCAGGAACATGGCGAGAGACTGACGATGCATGAGGGCAGGGAGAAGTTCACAGTGCTGGCTGCCTGAGGTCATGTAAGATCTCTCCAGCAGGTGCTAGGCCTCACCTCACCTTTCACCTCTTCTTTCTTTTAATGTTCTTTTTATTGGTAAAGATAGGTATGCAAAAGTAAGTAAACATTTACATATAATAAAATATAATGATGTATAGTAATAAGAAACTGAGACAATATACAGTACACGTAGATGTAATAGGTAAATCGGTGTGGCCGGACCAGCAGTTCCATGGTCAAATCCAGAGATGTAAATATGTGCCCCTCTCCATGTTGCATCTCCAGCACGTTTCCGACATTGAGGGATTCCAAGTGTGGAGTTGAAGTGGTGTACGGTACCAACGAGTGATCACTTTAAGCGAGTTTTCTTGTAGTTTCACACAGGGCGAAGGGCTGTGTGATCTCTTGTAGATCTGAGCAATCTGTGATTCTGGGAATTAAATTTTCAGATCTTTCTCCCACAGGCCTAGATAAGCTCGCTTAACATGAGCAGTTTCGTGGATTAGATGCTGATATAGTTTAGATAAGGTTCGTGTGGTGGGTTGAGTGTGTGTACATAGTTATTCAAAGTAAGTAGGGGATCTAGATAAGCCCAAGGTCCGCAAGTGTCGGGTGAGATAGCTTTTCAAGCTGTTGTACTGCATAAACGAGATATTCATTAGAGGACCTTCAGATTTAATTTTGCTTAGTGTTAGTAGGGCTCTGTCCGAAAATAATTTGTCTATAGGGGTAGGGTGTAGTATCTGGTAGTCTGTGTTATTGTCTAGATTTCTCCCAGATGGGGGAGTCACATGCCCAATAATATCTGGTACCGTAAGGATAGGTGATATTGAGGGAGTCATTTTATTATATACTTTTTTCCATGTGTGGAGGACTGCTCGTGTCAATTCATTTCGTGGGGTATGAGATTTGTCTACAAGGTTTGGCAGTAGGGCCATAGTTCTCAGTGGGAGGTGGTTTAATGAGTTTTCAATCAGTAGCCATAGCTTGTTAGATGGGTTTCTGATCCAGTCTACCACCCTGGAGAGCATAGCAGCTTCATAGTACTTAAAGACATCTGGAGCTCCCATTCCTCCTTTATGTCTCGGAAGGGATAGAGTGGATGTGTTTATTCGTGATCGTTTATTACCCCAAATGAAGTTGAAAAGAAAAGTATGTATTTTAGCAAGTATCCATATGGGCATTCTGATTGGAAGCATTTGGAATATATACAGAAATGTGGGTAAAATCAGGCTCTTCAGTAGATTTTTCCTAACCAACCAAGACAGATAAGGTGCCCGCCATGATTTCACATCAGCTATTGCCCTAGACAGCAAGGGTACTACGTTCAAATCTAATAGGTCTTTAGCTGTGTGGCCTATCTTTACTCCTAGATAGGTCTTATAATTCAGGGCCAAGTGAACGAATATTCAGATTTAAACTTATCATTCTTGGTTTTGGAAATATTGACACTTAGAGCCTCGGATTTAGTCGGGTTGATTTTATAGTTAGAGAGGTAACCATACCGCTCCAAGATACGTAGGAAGGCAGGGATGCCTCTGTCAGGATTAGAAAGGGCAACCAACAAGTCGTCAGAAGACGCCGCAGACTTATGGTGGAACCTCTGTGTTACCACCCCTTCCATCTCCGTGCTTATTTGGATACTACATAAGAGTGGTTCCATGGTGAGCACAAAAAGTAGCAGTGACAGTGGGCACCCCTGCCTTGTGCCATTTTGTATCAAAAATGGGTCAGATAACAGGTTATTAATACGTAATCTTGCCGAAGGGAGGTGGTACATCTTAATGATAGCCTCTATTAGGGCCGGGGGAAAGTTGAAGGCTTTGAGTGTATGTCGCAAAAATGTCCAGTCCACCCTATCGAACGCCTTCTCAGCATCTGTACCTATTAGGACCAGTGGGGCCTTGTTTATTCTGGCGTGTTGTAGCAAATGCAGTACCCTGCTGACGTGGTCTTTTCTCTCCCTACCCTGTATAAAACCCGTCTGTTCTAAAGAGACTAGGTGAGGGACCACCCCCACTAAACGTTTTGCCAACAAGCTTGCATAAATTTTTAGATCCACGTTCAGTAGGGAGATGGGCCTGTAGCTTCCACAAAGTGTTGGGTCCTTGCCTTCTTTATGAATAAGGGAGATGTGTGCCTCTAAATACTGAGGGGGGAGGGAACTGCCAGAGAGCACCGCATTGCACATGTTAAGTAGGTGTGGGCCAAGGCTCTGTATAAAAGTTTTATAATATGATGAAAAAAAGCCGTCCGGTCCGGGTGATTTACCACTGGGGCTCTTCGACAGGATGGACTGGACTTCGTTCAAATCAAATGGCTTAGTTATTTGGATTCGTTGGGTGTCGTTTAGCTTTGGTAAGGACAAGGAAGCAAGGTAAAAGTCAATGTCCGCTGATCTTTGAATTTTTATCACTTCTGGCTCATGTAAATTTAATTGGCATAAGTCCTTATAAAATTATAGAAAAGTGGTGGTTATCAGATCAAAATTTTGTGTCGACTGACCATCACCTTTCACCTCTGACCCATCTCAGCTCCTCTACACCCCAGGAAGGAACCGAGGACTTGTATCAATCACTGATGAGACAGAGGGCAGAAGGGGTCTGCAGACATGGTGAGATCCCTGCGTCGTGCATGTGTCTGTCTACTGTGTATATATGTGTATAAATGATTATGTAGTGTGTACATATGTATATAGTGTGTGTGTATATCTAACGTGTGCACATATGTAGTGTGTTTGTGTATGTGTATATATATATATATATATATATATATATATATAGTGTGTATGTACATATGTATACAGTGCGTGTGTGAATATATATATATATATATATATATATATATATATATATATATATATATATATATAATGTGTGTACATATGTATGTAGTGTGTATGTATACATATATAGTGTGTATATATGTATATAGTGCATGTGTGTACATATGTATGTAGTATGTGTGTGAATATATATAATGTGTGTACATATGTATGTAGTGTGTATGTGTACATATATATATATATAGTGTGTATATACCGTATATACTCGTGTATAAGCCGACCCGTGTATAAGCCGACCCCCCTACTTTTGCCCCCAAAATCTGGGAAAACCTATTGACTCGTGTATAAGCCGAGGGTGGACCCCAGCACAGGTATACAGCCCCCAGCAGTGTGGTATACAGCAGCCACCCTAGTGTTATATACAGGCCCCAGCAGTGTAACAGCAGCCTCCCCAGTGGTATATACAGCAGCAGCCCCAGTGGTAGTATACAGCAGCCCCAGTGGTAGTATACAGCAGCCCCAGTGGTAGTATACAGCAGCCCCAGTGGTAGTATACAGCAGCCCCAGAGGTATATACAGCCCCAGTGGTAGTATACAGCAGCCCCAGAGGTAGTATACAGCAGGCCCAGTGGTAGTATACAGCAGGCCCAGTGGTAGTATACAGCAGCCCCAGAGGTATATACAGCCCCAGTGGTAGTATACAGCAGCCCCAGTGGTAGTATACAGCAGCCCCAGAGGTATATACAGCCCCAGTGGTAGTATACAGCAGCCCCAGAGGTAGTATATAGCAGCCCCAGTGGTAGTATACAGCAGCCCCAGTGGTAGTATACAGCAGCCCCAGAGGTATATACAGCCCCAGTGGTAGTATACAGCAGCCCCAGAGGTAGTATACAGCAGGCCCAGTGGTAGTATACAGCAGCCCCAGAGGTAGTATACAGCAGGCCCAGTGGTAGTATACAGCAGCCCCAGTGGTAGTATACAGCAGCCCCAGAGGTATATACAGCCCCAGTGGTAGTATACAGCAGCCCCAGAGGTAGTATACAGCAGGCCCAGTGGTAGTATACAGCAGGCCCAGTGGTAGTATACAGCAGCCCCAGTGGTAGTATACAGCAGCCCCAGAGGTATATACAGCCCCAGTGGTAGTATACAGCAGCCCCAGAGGTAGTATACAGCAGCCCCAGTGGTAGTATACAGCAGCCCCAGAGGTATAAACAGCCCCAGTGGTATACAACCCCCAGTACAAGTATACAGGCCCCTAGCAGAGGCTATACAGGCCCCCCAGTAGGGGTTATGCAGACCCCCCATCGCTTCAGACATTCCTTGCTGCAGGAGCAGCAGAAATCTCACCCTCCGCCGTCCTCTGGAGCCACCGGGTCCTGGGTCATCGGTCCTAGTCTGTCCTCCTTCCTCCAGCCTCATCCTCGGTCCTCCGTGCTCTGTTCTTCCTGTATGCAGTGCACGCTTCTAATGCTGTGGGCGGGTTGGACGCAGCGGCGATGACGTCATGCTGCCGCGACGCCCACAGCACGGGAAGCGTGCATACAGGGAGAACAGAGCACAGAGGACCGAGGATGAGGCTGGAGGAAGGAGGACAGACGAGGACCGAGGACCCAGGACACCCGGTGGCTCCAGAGGACGGCGGAGGGTGAGATTTCTGCTGCTCCTGCAGCGACAGCGGGGTGGGGGGGGCGGCACTGTATTATGCACGGCTCCCCCTTTCACTGATTGACACGGGGAGCCGTGCATATTTAATGAGCGGCGTCACATGACCTCCCGCTCATATTCCAGCCTCCCCCAGCCACCTCCAGCCCCCGGTTAGGCTGCGTTCACACTCAGCCAGTATATGACTCGCGTATAAGCCGAGGGGGGGACTTTTCAGCACATTTTTTGTGCTGAAAAAGTCGGCTTATACGCGAGTATATACGGTATGTATATAGTGTATGTGTGTACTTATATGTCATGCTTGGGAGGTAAGGGAATCAGGTAACAGGTAGGTGAATTGGGCAAAAGGGGGTCAGGAGAGCCTAATCTGACCCTGATGTTGGGGTCCCTAGCTCGCCCTGATCTTGGAGGTACTTCTGATGGTGAGGAGTTCCGAGCCGCCACCCTGTACCCTAAAACTCCTGATTAGTCCTAGGCTGAGCGCCCCTACTTCCACCCACGGGTCAGGAATCACAGCTTCTCCCAAGGGGAGCACCAAGACCTAGAGCACATAGCTATCAGCAGTACCTGACTGAGGAGAGGGAAGGCTATTTAAAGCCAGGGGGAGGGGATTCCAGGTGAATCACACATTAACTACTGAACCAGCAATTGAACATAATAGTGACTTTAGTTCTGGAGCACACAACAGGAGGCAAGGACCTTCACAACTATCAACCATGCAGCTATTAAAGACAAACAACATACACAGCAGCATCCAGCAATGTCAGCGCCATCTAAGCACATGACATTATGTTGCTGGCAACATTTGCTGTGCGCTGGGGAAAAACGCATTTGTTCAAATGCAACCATATTTTTCATTGCGTGTGCAATTTGTTTGAATGAAATTGACAATAGAAGTCTATGGGTGTGTTTAGATGTGTTAACGGATGTGTTTCAATACGTTAATGCAGCAGAAAAATTGATCCGTTCAAACGCAAGACAAAACTTGATGTGGGCCTAGCCTGAGTAATAATTTAAAAAAATTGCAAAAAAACTCCTTAAATGCAATATGCTAAGCAGAGAAGTGACTGTCAGTGACTGAAACAACTGGTACTCGACAGACGGTAATGAGACTATGACTAGGGTCAGACTTGCGTCTGGCCCCCAGCCTGCTGCTTCCATCAGACACTTAAGGTACTGTCACACGCGGCAATATTGCTAGGCAATTTCACTGGCAATTTGCTGGTTGCAGTGAAATCATGGACACATTGTTACATTTGTACATAGCAAGAAAATAGAACAATGTGTCCATGATTACAGTGCAACCAGCAAATTGCCAGTGAAATCGCCTAGCAATATTGCCGCGTGTGATGGTACCTTTAAAGTGAAAAAACATATCACAAGTGCCCAGTCTAAATGGCAAAAAATGAAAACTCAGACTTGTCTGGATTTCATTTGAATGATCCATTTTATACAGAGCACTGCAAGAAAAGGACCAAAAAATGGATGAGAAAATAGACAGTCTGAATGTAGCGTATCAGTGAAAATATAGGAAGGGTAAGCATGGGAAAGCTCTTGTACCTTCAGTTACTGTTAAGCTCCTTTCACATCAGCATTTTTTTGTAATTCGTGGCAGATCCGACAGATTACCGCATCTGCCGCCTAATGGTCACACTTGCGGCGCACTTGCGGTAAACCCCATTCATTGTGTATGGGGCTTGCGGTCAGGAGTGGCAAGTGCAATTTGCCATATCTGGCACTTGCGGCGAGTCAAAAACCTGCAGCTAGCAGCATTTTTTTTTCCTGCGCTGCAAGTGCCGGATCTGCCAAACCGCATGTGCCGCATTTAACCGCAAGCCCCATAGAAAATGAATGGAGCTTGCCAGATCGGTGCCGCAAGTGCGGCTGTTAGGCGGCAGATGCGGTAAATCTGATGGATGGATCTGCTGTAAATTTAAAAAAACGCTTATATGAAAGGGGCCTTACTTGTATTTTGTGGTTGAGGAAAATGTGTGCAAAATGGGCGTGGTTAAAAATTGGGCGTGGTTTTGAAATTGGTGTGGTTCACAAGCAGAGAATCTGTTATTAAAAATTTGAATTCACCCTTGGCTTTAGGTAGAGTAAAACTAGAAGAGTCACTTGTAGGGAATAATGTAGGTATAATTGCAGATCACAAACAGAAAAAAAAGCATGTAATGTCAATTAGGTTTTTCTGAGTCCAGCAGGATATTGTCATATTTGAGGGATGAATTTACATGTTAAGTACATAATATTTCCACTTTACAAAGCATAAGGGCATCCCCTTTTGGCACACACAGTTCCATTTTAGGCACTTGTGTACAGAAATTTTACAAGTGTATCCAGCCCTAGTAAGGCTGGCTTCACACCACGGTTTGATCCGGTCTGGGCTGACCCTGACAGCCCCGGACCGGATCAGCACACAGAACCGGAGGGCCAAATGTGCCCTCCGGTCCTGTGTGCAGCCGGATGGCTGTAATTGCAGCCACAGCTGCTGATTATTCAAGACCGCAGCTAACACGGAGCTAGCCGTGGTCCTGAAACAATAGCGGCGTGCAGCCGCCGGTATCCGGTTCCCTGATCCTCCCGGACTGGAGCAATCCTGCCCCATAGGCTCCCATGTTATAGAGCCCCGGATTACCCCGTCTCCGGGAGAATCCGACGGAATCCGTTATCCGGCAAATTTGGGAAATTTTTCTCCCCGGACAAAAAAATGATGCAAGCATAATTTTTGTGTCCGGAGAGAATAATCCTTTTTTTCACGGATTGTCCCGGAGTGATGAAACCGGATAGCAGAGAGCTGCCATCTGGCTCCATCCGGCCCCATAGGCTACTATGGGGCCAAAAAACGGACCGGGGCTGTCTGGTTTACACCAGACAGCCCCGGATCAAAAAAAACGTGGTGTGAAGCCAGCCTAAGACTGTTGTTGAGTCTGGGACCTGAAGGCAACAACGATGTACGGATCTCAGGTCTTTAACTTATATTTAAGTGTTTATACTTTCTTTTGGTACTGTAGGGGTTAAGGACTCCTTCCTATCTGGTTGCTCTTTGTAAACCTTAATCTCAGGTGCAACTTTTGGTGACCACTCTTCTCCCCTATAAAGAGTCATGTGTCTTATTAGCTGATGCCAGTGATAGACTATCTCTCTATGCTGTTCAATTTGAAAGAAGCCAGTCTCTGGAAGAAGCTGTGGTGTTGTAACAATTGCAGCTGCATTGCATTGCTACAATTGAGGAGTTTTGTGTTAGGGGTACGTCACATACAGCGATATCGCTAGCGATATCACTGGAATCAGCGACCTTGCCAACGATATCGCTGTGTGTGAAAAGCAGCAGCGATCAGGCCCCTGCTGTGAGGTCGCTGATTGCTACACATCCTCCAGGACCATTTTTTGGTTCTTGGTCTCCCGCTGGTCAGCACACATCACTGCGTGTGACAGCGAGAGACCAGCGATCAGCGACCTCCCAGGCTGGCAACCTTGATAAACACCGGGTAACTAAGTAGCACGCTCTGCCTAGATACCTGCTATTTATCATGGTTACCAGCAATATGGAGGTGGCTCCCTGGTCTCTGGTCACTGAGGTGATCTGCCTGTTTGACAGCTCTCCAGTGACCACAGTCATGTCCCAGCGGTCCTGGTCGTTGTCGAGATTGCTGGAACATCGCTGTGTGTAACGGCACCCTTATATCCTATTGTGTATGTATTCCCTTTGTCTGTGTCCTTTAGCTTGTGTTGTATTATTGTAGAGGTAAGGCAAGTATCCTCGATGGCTTGCACCCTTGGGTGAGTCCAGGGCTAGTAAGGGCCTAGGTATGTGACTGCGGCAGGGGGGAAGGACCTTTAGAGAAACATTAGGTGGCACAGGATTTAGCCTCAGCTGAGTGTCAGGAGGAGACTTCTCTCCTCTCTCCCTATAGCCATGGCCTTCCTTCTGGCAGTCTGTACTAACTGGTGTGACACCTAGGTTAAAAAAAAGTTCAAAGAAAAGCCACAAAGGTGGTAAATGACATAGAAGATCTAAGACAGATTAAAATAATTACCGTATATACTCGCGTATAAGCCGAGTTTTTCAGCCCAAAAATTGGGCTGAAAAGTCCCCCCCTCGGCTTATACGCGAGTCACTGTATACTGTATACAATGTATACAGTATACAGTGCCCCCATCTATATACAGGCCCCCGCCGCAATCCTGTAAAGGAATAGATTAGTATACTTATCCATCCGCTGCAGCTGTCCCGCCGCCATCGCGATCCAGCATCTTCCGTCTTCCAGCGTCTCGCGTCTTCTTCCGATGGTCGCAGGCAATGACGTCATTGCCTGTGCGACCGAGGAGGAAGCCGGAAGAAGACGCGAGACGCTGGAAGACGGAAGATACTGGATCGCGATGGCGGGGGGACAGCTGCAGCGGATGGATAAGTATACTAATCTATTCCTTTACAGGATTGCGGCGAGGGGCCTGTATATAGATGGGGGGGCCTGTATTTACCTCTGGGGCATATATATGTGGGGCTGCTGTATACTACCACTGGGGCTGTATATACCTGTGGGGCTGCTGTATACTACCACTGGGGCTGTATATACCTGTGGGGCTGCTGTATACTACCACTGGGGCTGTATATACCTGTGGGGCTGCTGTATACTACCACTGGGGCTGTATATACCTGTGGGGCTGCTGTATACTACCACTGGGGCTGTATATACCTGTGGGGCTGCTGTATACTACCACTGGGGCTGTATATACCTGTGGGGATGCTGTATACTACCACTGGGGCTGTATTTACCTGTGGGACTGCTGTATACTACCACTGAGGCTGTATATACCTGTGGGGCTGCTGTATACTACCACTGGGGCTGTATTAACCAGTGGGACTGCTGTGTACTACCACTGGAGCTCTATATACCTCTGGGGCTGCTGTATACTACCACTGGGGCTGTATATACTTCTGGGGCTGCTGTATACTACCACTGGGGCTGCTGTATATACCTCTGGGGCTGCTGTATACCACACTGTTGAGGGCTGTATACCTGTGCTGGGGTCCACCCTCGGCTTATACACGAGTCAATAGGTTTTTCCAGATTTTTGGGGCAAAAGTAGGGGGGGTCGGCTTATACACGGGTCGGCTTATACACGAGTATATACGTTATATTTATTTATATTTATTTATTCTTCAGAAGTGATTTCTAAATATCTAAGAAGAGACATGAATATTCTGTACAAATATATTAATGGCCAATACAAAACATTTTCTCAAAATTTATACCATGTAATATCCCTGTTAGAAAAGGGATAATTTAACACCTAACATTATTATTATTAATATTATTTTATTATTATTATTATTATTAACACCTCTGAATAAAAATAGATTGAACATTGGCCGCTATGGGCTCATGTTGGCTTCCTTTGATACTGGACCTGTGTAGGATGACGAGATGGAGCCACATTCAATCTTTCCTATGGAGGCCCTGAGGGAACTACAATTCACGTACTGTACTTGTGAATGAAGGGATTCTATCTTATGACTCAATTAGGTAATTCCCATTAATGATATTTTAATATACTGTATAGTAATAATTTTCACATTATGTAAAAACAGTTTTTAACATTGGGAAATCTTTTAAAGCCTTTGAATATTTAGTTAATCTTGAATCCACTTAAACTGCTAGTCAAGATAAATAGGAATTACTACCATCAGCAAAATTTATCATGCCCATCAGCGGTAGATCCTTTATCTCACATGTCAGGTAGTCATGAACCTGTCGCCTTCACCTGCACACTTGGAGATTTATTGCCTCTCAGTTAGAGGAAATAGCATGAGTGGAAATTAATTACCAGTGTACCGCAAACAATATTGATATGAGATGTCCTTTCACGTGAAGGACAAGCGGCTTTGGTACAGCTAGTAAACATAAAATATTAGATTCTCAATTATCCAGACTCAAGCAGGTTCTTTTATTTTCCAGAATAAAAGCTAAATTCAGTTCTCAACATATTACAGTCATTGACCAACTGAACACAGTTGCTAAATCACTGTTCTGCCAGATTAATTCTCGTTGGAAATGATACAATGAATAGTACAATAAAAAATGCAAATGAGAAACACTACAATAAAAGAAGGGGCAAATAGCTCTGCACATGTCCTCCAGGGAACAGGAAAGCCATTAATGCTTCCTATCGCAGAAGATATCCCTTAGGTTTATTCTGAATACATCTGTGAGGAATCTTTCCCCTCTATTCGTGCCAACAAGATTGCAGTATAATAAATCCTGACATCCAACAGTCACCTAAAATATCAGATTAGCCCACTTGTTATGCAAGCGGTGATGCTTCACAATTGACAGTTAGGAAATATAATTTCATCAAGCAAAGAGGAAAAGTACATGCCATTTTCACTCACTATTACCTAAACTTTAATCTGAAATAACATCTGCAAAGGGACATGCAATGCTGGCATTGCAGAGAAAAAATACCTTTTCAAGGAAGAGTCGTAATGAAATTTAGTGATGAAACGAATCAACTGGCACAACCATCGCAAAATATCAGACCCAGCTGTTACACTGGGAGGCTGATGCTTCTCAGATAAATGTAATTGAAAAAGCAGATTTTCATTTCCATTAAGACCAGTAACCTTTCTAATGCCCCAAAGATACAGCCCAAAAACCCTACCTTTATGGCCATCTCATTTTCTGGCCTGCAATCAAGCATAAATATTCAATCCAGCCTCCTCATTTCTTATGTTATTCTATGCAGTGGGGACTTTAATCCTTATGTATTATACAGGCAATAAGGAATATGGCTTGCTTTAGGTAAGTCATAGTAGGCTGTATCTATTGACATGAAGACTTTCCAACAATCGGTCATTGGTTCTAGTATTTATTAAAGGTTAAATACTCATCTGAACAGGACCCACAGTACATAATGAAAATCAGGAATGCAATTTCTTTAAAAATGTGACATCCAATGTTTCTTGATTACCTTCAGTTTAATTACAACTTGTACTTTCCCATAGTGATAAATAATACACGATTGTTCACTAATATATTTTTATTTATTATACTGTATCCACTCACAAGAGTGAATGGTCATGAAAACTGTTATGTTCTTTGTGCGTAATCACATACATGTTTATTACAAGGACACTTCAATTTGTAATTATCATAGATTTTCTTGAAGTGCTAATGAGCAAGAAAAATGTGTCCCTTCTTATAAAGAGTTATTATTTTGAGTAAATGACCAAAATATTTAATTGATTTGCCAGGAATGGGCAAAATGAGGATAAAATGTGGGTTAATATTAACACAAAGGAGCTGATTCGTCAAGACTGGCATTTCAAGCACGAGTCTTGTTGAAGAGTCTGCTGGAGTAAGATGAACATTTTTTAAGGGGTGCAAGAAAAAGAAATCTTGTCTGGTTATGAAAAATATTGGAATCTGAGAGTCCTCGGTGGTTGATACCTTTTAATGGCTAACTGAAAAGATGGTAAGAAAAAGCAAGCTTTTGGGGCACTATGTCTCCTTCATCAAGTTGATAATGACACTAATTCTGAAGACACATACATATATACATAAGCAGTGTTAGATGATGTAGTAAATACAACAGGTGATGTAAAGCAGAGTCAGGCTAGGGAGGGGGAGCTCAGGTTTATAGTGCTGCAGGGGGAATTATTACTGATAAGCGCACCCGCTTGTCAACTGAAAATGCTGACAAGCTGACTCTTATTAAAATGAACAAGGGCTAAATTGGGCCAGACTTTTCAACATCACCAAATGATAGCAGCGTAATATAAACTCAAAGCCAGTGTCTTTTTTGGAGAGGTATATTCCCATGCTCCTCTTCACCCCCACACATGGGTATACGCTTCCTGATTTTGGCTATTTGCTCTAGTCCTCCTTCTCCTCAGCCTCCACCTCCATATCACCAGGGTGACCGTGGTCCATGATGCAACACCCACATAATATTTTTAAACGGTGTTTATGATGGCATTAACCCAAAAAAAGTTAGACAGTATATTCATGTATACCCCTCAGGGGTAAATGTTTCAGTCCATACATACTGAATGGGCATTACAAGTATAGGAGACCCACTTCTTTGTAATGGGAATGTTGTTTTTATGAGTCCCTCCTCCACGTCTCTTAAAAGGGGCATCAGAGTGCCTCCCAATGTTTGTCAACCTGCATAGGGCAACACTATGGAAGACCCACTTTCTAATAATGGGAACATACAATATTTATTAAGGCCCTCCTCCATGTCTCTTAAAAGGGGCATCGGACAGACTCCCAATTTTTAGCAGCTCTGAATAGGGTGGGTGAGGAATATGTGGTCCAGACTCACGGCTACTAAAGGTGCAGTCACACATAACGATCGCTCCAACGATCCCGACAGCGATAACGACCTGCCGGGATCGCTGGAGTGTCGTTACCTGATCGCTGGGGAGCTGTCAAACAGGCAGATCTCCCCAGCGATCAGGCCCTGGGAGCCACCTCCCACATCGCTCCCTGCTTAGCGCTGTCTTGGCAGAGCAGGGAGAACGCTGGTAACTATGATAAACAGCTCGGTATCCGGGCAGCGCACACTGCTTGGATACCCGCTGTTTATCATAGTTACCTGTGTTCTCCCTGCTTACAGGCAGTGCTAAGCAGGGAGAACGCTGGTAACCATGGTAAATGCCGGGTATCTAGGCAGCGCGCGCTGCCTAGATACCCGGTGTTTACCATAGTAACCAGCCCTGTGAAGTCACAGATCGCTGGTTTCTCGCTGTCACACGCAGCGATGCGTGTTGACCAGCGGGAAACCAACGATCAAAAAATGACCCAGAGCACTTTGCAGCGATCAGCGACCTCACAGCAGGGGCCTGATCGCTGCAAAGTGTCACACATAACGACATCGCTGGAGAGATCGTTGTAACGTCACAGTTACAACGATCTCTCTAACGATATCGTTATGTGTGACTGGGTATGAGACTTGATCATGTGGAAGACAGGACGGTTGTGGTGGTAGCAAACTGACTGGAAGAATTATCCGCTATCCAACCAACAACCTTTTGACACTAGTCTGTCTGGGTTTAATAGTTTCTTGAAAAGGAATATACACACCGCAGTCTGCTATATACCCTGCCTGTATACAGGTACATTAATCCTGCAAAGGAATTTACACCACAGTCTGTTATATATCCTGTCAGTGTACAGCTAAATTAATCCTGAAAAGGAATATACACCCGCAGTCTGCTATATACCTTGCCTGTATACAGCTACATTGATCCTGAAAAGGAATATACACCACAGTGCTATATACCCTGCCTGTATACAGCTACATTAATCCTAAAAAGGAATATACACCAAAGTGTGCTATATACCACCCCTGCCTGTATACAGCTAAAGTAATCTTTAGAAGGACTGTTGTTTTGATAGATAGATAGATAGATAGATAGAGAGATAGATAGATATCCACAAAAAGGGAAGCAGCACTCCAATATACATCCAAATTCTGCCTTTATTAGGCCCTCAGGTGCATTGTGCGGATGAGAGACACACTTGGAAAGATTTGCACGCAGCCACAGCGCGACGCACTTGCAATATCGCCCGCGGCATCGCTGTGACGTCACTTTTCGGCGATGTCGTGGGCGACATCGCCACGTGTGACCCCACCTTTAGTGTGCTGTATACCCTCCTGCAAAACAAAACCCGTGCTCACCGCCAGTACCAAAAAACTTCGACGGACATCCAGGGTAGCTGAACAGAGATGGAAGAAATCCAACTCCACAATGCACATCGCCTTGTACAAACAGTCCCTCATCGACTTCAAGACAGCACTGACCACCGCAAAACAAGCTTTCTTCTCGTCTCTCATTAGCTACCCTCTCCCACAATCCCAAGCAACTTTTCATAACCCAGATTCCCTACTCCATCCCCCTGCACCCCCTCCCTCTCCCCTCATCTCCGCCGACGACTTTGCCAGCTTCTTTAAACACAAGATCGACAAAATCAGAGAAAGCTTCGATTCCTAATCCCCTTGGCCCTCCCTCTCTATCACCCAACCCCCCTCGACCAAAAGTAACTTCTCCTCCATGACTGAAGTGCACCTCTCCTCCCTTCTAGCAGGATCACACCTCACCACTTGTGCCCTCGACCCTCTCCCCTCCCATCTCATCCCTAACCTCACCACTGTCCTTATCCCCGCCCTAACCCATTTCTTCAACATATCACTTACCACCTGCGTCCTTCATCCTTCAAACATGCCTTCATCACACCCATCCTCAAAAAACCCTCCCTCGACCTTGCAACAGTCTCCAAATATCGTCCCATATCTGTTCCTCCCTTCGCCTCAAATCTGCTTGAGCAACATGTCTACTCCAAGCTGTCCTCCATTCTCTCCTCGTGCTCCCTCTTTGACCGCCTGCAATCCGGTTTCTGAGCCCACCACTCCACCGAAACAACCCTAACCAAAGTCACCAATGACCTACTGACCGCTAAGAGCAAGCGACACTACTCCATCCTTCTCCTCCTCGACCTCTCTGCTGCCTTCGACACAGTCGACCACTCCCTCCTGCTTCAAATTCTAGAATCCCTTGCATCACTGACCTAGCCCTCTCCTGGATTTCCTTGTACCTACAGACTGGACCTTCAGCGTCACCCACTCCCACACCTCCTCCTCACCCTACCCCCTGTGTGTTGGAGTTCCCCAAGGCTCAGTCCTGGACCCTTACTCTTCTCCATCTACACCCTCGGCCTAAGCCAACTCATCGAATCCCATGGCCTCCAATACCACCGCTACGCCGACCACACCCAGCTCTACCTCTCCAGCCCTGACATCACCTCCCTGCTATCCAAAATCCCACACTGCCTGTCCGCCATCTCATCTTCTTCTCCGCTCGTTTCCTCAACGTCAACATGGATAAAGCCGAATTCATCGTCTTCCCCCCAAGTCACTCTTTCCCCTTACCCGACCTAACCATCACTGTCAACGACTGCACACACTCACTCGTCCCCCATGCCAAATGCCTCGGTGTAATCCTCGACTCCGCCCTCTCCTTCAAGCCACACATCCAGGCCCTCGCCACCTCCTGCCACCTCCAGCTTTAAAACATCTTACGGATTCGCTCCTTCCTTGACCATGACACTGCCAAAACGCTTGTCAACGCCCTCATTATCTCCCGCCTGGACTATTACAACCTCCTGTTCACCGGCCTCCCAGCTTCCTCCCTTGCACCCCTCCAAACCATCCTGAATTCCGCTGCCCGACTCATCCACCTGTCACCCCATTACTCCCCCGTCTCCCCCCTCTGCCAAGCCCTCCACTGTCTCCCTACTTCCAAGAGATCTCAGTTCAAAACCCTAACCCTGACATACAAGGCCATCCACAACCTGTCCCCTCCATACATCTCCGACTTGGTCTCCCGATACCACCCCTCACGCAATCTGCGCTCCTCTCAAGAATTTCTTCTCTTCTTCCCCCGCATCTCCACCTCCCACAACCGCATACAAGACTTCTCTCGTGCATCCGCCATACTCTGGAACTCTCTTCCACACCACATCAGACACTCTCCTACATTGGAATCCTTCAAGAAAAACCTGAAGACCCACCTCTTCCTTCAAGCCTATAACCCACACTGAAACCTAATCAGCTGCACCATCTCACCTCTCCCCCTCCTACTCTCTCCCATCCATCCCCTATAGACTGTGAGCCCTTGTAGACAGGATCTCTGCCCTAATGTACCTGTATGATTTATTCGTCGTTATTTCTGTTCTCGTCCTTGTTCTGCCCTTACACATGTAAAGCGCCATGGAACCAATGACGCTATATAAATAAATAATAATAATAATAGTCTCCTCTATAAGGTCAAAAAACACCAAGTAAAATTGCATGCGCAAAATGACACTGAAAAAAAATGAAATACACATAAAAATACCTTAATAAATACATAAATCATGTTTATTGCATTATATGTATTTTCTGAAGTATTTTTCTAAGAACTAACTTACATTTATACAATGTCATCAACACATCGTCAAATATTTGTTCATCTTCACAAACGTGGATTCTTTTTTCTGTATCTATAAAAAATCTCAACTGGTTAACAGAAAATCTTTGTAGGATTCCGTCTACAAGTCTTTAGCACAGCTAGTAACAAGCCCCAGTGGAAAAGCGGCATTGCCATGCTTTCTTGTACATATTGATCTTCTCCACAAGCCTGATGTGACTTAGATAAGGAAAAAAAAGATAATGACATTGATTATTCAATTCTAGATCCAGCCTGAAAATGAACTAGGTTACAGAAAAGACCCTAATCATCCCTTGCTGAGCTGAGACAACTATTGACAATCAAAGATTATTAAAAATTCTTCTTTAAAAGTACAAAACCTTGAAACACATTGTCTGTATACAAATAGGGCATATGGGTTGTGAAAAAAGCAGTGTACAATATAAATAATACTGCATTGTCAGGCTATTTCATTATATTTTTTCATCCAACTTCAATGAATGGTTAAGTAATCTTCAGATTTGCAAAAAGCAGAGAAAAAAACAAGCCAAAGAAGGTACAATCAAAACTAAAAACATTTATCAAAGTTTACAAATATACTAAACTATCAATGTATCAATACCCATTAATTGTTCAAATACAGATCCTACTGGCTAGTGGTTAAATATTAACGTGAACCTGTCACCATAATTTTCTCCTAAAAACCAAGACTACCACCTTCAGTAGCACCTGTGCTGCATTATAAGAAGGTGTTATGTATGGCTGGCTTATGCTCATGGGTGCTACTGTTGTTGAATTGAACTTTTTTTTCCCCTATTCAGTGTGCGGCTCAATGGGTGAGGTTGCTGCAGGTGTGTGTGATTTGACTCATGCTTAGGTGAGCTGTGGGGCATGCCTGGGCTGGTTGCTCCCCACCCTTTGGCCATAAATGGGTCAGCTCACATCCACCTGATGTCGCTGATTCAATTCATTTTTGAACTGTGACCTGTGGAGTGCAGACACTGATCGAAGCAGCTGTTTTTCTTTCCTTTGGAGATTGCTGGGTCCCGTGGTCGTGGGTGGAGGTAGGGGCTTATGCCTAGGGCTTCCCAGGAGCTTTAGGGACTTAGGCTGGTGGCTCAAACCTCCTCACCTTTAGAGGTACCTCCACAATCAGGGCGAGCCAGGGACCCCAGCTATCAGGGCCACGGTAGTCTCCCCTTAACCCATACGTCCAGCTCCTTGCTACCCTGTCCTCCCAAGCATGACAGAAGGTGCATATTATGCCCTGACTTCACCTGAACACCCCAGAAATACCTTTAATAAATCTTCGGCTCTGTATTTAAATATATCTGGTCCGTCCGATGGGTGTGACTGCACCATCCGTCCCTCCTCTCCGCACTGGTCGCTGTCCTCCTGAGATTTCACCTGGTTATGTGGATGCTGCCTCCTGCATCATCCACATCAATGACAACAACAGGACAGCAAACAGCACAGAGAGGAGGGATAGATGGTGCAGTCACCGTGATTAGAATTAGAAATTTCTTAAGATCGAGCCAATTTAAATTAAGTAAGCAGGTAAAAAATTTCCAGTAAGTATTGTTTAGGTAATTGCTTTCTTTCTTATGTCTCATTTTTTTGAGGCTGCCTATATGCAGATTCAGGTAATATAGTTTTTTATTAAGTTGTTTATTTTTTTACCGTAATTAAGATCAGATGTGGGTACATAATAATCATTCACCTTTTCACTACGAGTTAAAAATATAAGCATAATAAAACAAAAAAAAATATATAAAAAATGCTCTAGGTGAGCATGATCTAATTTAGTTTTCTAGGCTCCAAAACATACAGTAATTATGTGATCAACAATTCATAACCAAAGAATTGCGACTCAATATATGTTGTTCAGTCTGATATATTTTATTTGACCTTATAAATGTAAGAAAAATGTAATTCTATCTTGAGTAAATCGCCTCTAATTGCATTACGAGCTCATGTTTTCCAACTAGTACTAATTAGTGATATTCAGTGTGCGTTGGGTTTACCTATTGAGAGTTGGTGCAGTTTTTGATGTTTTCTATTTAATTTTATCATTTAATATATTTATCTATAAATAATGAACAATCTTTGGCATTCATCTGCACTTCATAAAGAAGGTTCAAGTCAAATGAATTTAAGGGACTTGTTGCCATGGCAACAGCTTGAACATCTCCAGCTTTTGCACAGCCATATTGACAATTAGAAGGTTTCGCTTTTATTCCAAATCTCCCAAAGTTCTAAATTAGATCAATGCTTCCATCATAAACTCAATAAAAAGAAGACCAACACATAATTCTGCCTTGATTTATCTGTGTACTCTATTTTTCCCAATTACTGCTTGATGTTCTTGTCTGCCTCTTATGACACTGAATCATAATAGAGGGCAAAAGTGTCACGTATGATTGAATGAGCACAGATCTACAGACACAGGTCAACTACATCAGTCACGCTTTGGGGAAAAAAAGAACACTGGCCGATTAAAAGGATCAAACACAGTTGGTATTAAGTAGGCTAGGTAACAATAATATTGTACATAAACATACTTTATTTGCTTATATGACACCTAAAATTATGTCACCTTTTCCTGATAAATCTATGTTAATAAGTCAGGTGTAGTCTTACTAATATATTCTTCATACCGTTGGAATTCTGTTAGCTGCTCCGCACTGACTTTTCATCAACAGATTTAAAATGAATCTGTCATTGAATCTTCACTACCCTATCAGAAAACAGAATACTGTAGGGGAAGAGATGTCCAGCAATCTGTCACTTACTAGGCTGCTCTCTGCAGTTTTGACAAAATCACTGCTGTAGATGTGCCAGTTCACTGAATGCTGAGCTCTGTATAACCCTGCCCCCACCATTGATGGACAGCATTCTGTGTACAATGTTCATAGGCAGAAAGCTGCCAATCAGTGGTGGGGGTGAAATTATAGAGAGCCCAGGAATATGGAGGACTATATGGCAGCAAGTTTACTTATCCTCTGGTAATAATAGGCTGGTAAGATAATTTTATTAATACTACATCTGTCTTTGTCTCTAAGTTACTATGCTCTTGCATAAAGTGGCACAATTTTGATAACAGATTCCCTTTAAAATTGCAGTTTTCTCTTAAAGGGTACCTGTCAGGTCCCCTGTGTACTCAGAACCATGAGCAGTTCTAGTTGCGTATTTATAATCCCTCCCCAATAGTTTCTATATGAAGTAGCGCACATAAATGCTAGTTAGGGCTTTGACTAGTCGAGGGGGTATTAGTTCCTTTGATTAGTCACACCACCTAGCATGCTATCACTCCGCTGGGGGCATAATAACATGCTGTACATAGCAGCGTCATTGGCAGCACTATACAAAGTCATGCGTGTGCACGGCTCTGTACTGCTCAGCATTGAGCTTTTATGACACGGGTTCAAAAAGTCTCACTGCGCATGATCGGAAGTCCCTGCATTCTCGGTCATGCACACTTTGCCTCTCTGATTCCGGGACGTATACACCCAGCCTCATAGTATTGCTGTGACTTTTGATCATGTGCAGTGAGCAATTCTCATAAATTCCCTTAACTATGAAAATACAAGTTTACCATATGCTCAGTCACAAAGAAACTATTCCCTTTTTAAAGTTTTATGAAGAAAATCTTGCAAATCTTTGAACCAGTTCTGACTGAATCTGGCAAAAAGACAACATGAAGAATCAAGGTTACCAATGTCTTCAAGGCAACTAATTCTAGAACTCATGCAGAGAATGAATATTTTAGGCCAACTGAGATCTCACATATGTGTCAGAGCAGAAATGTTTAAGATCTTAGCCTGAGTAAATTCCAGACTATTCAATCTCTGTTGCCAAAACTATAGTAGTATCAAAACTATTAGTCAAGGAGAATGTTTTTTTAATATGTTTAATGTTTGTAGAAAATAACCAGCATTAAACACCAGGAAAATAATTCGAAGGGCACAAAACACATTTTTATAGACTATGACAACTCTGGTGGGTCATATTGATTCCTTACCCAAACCCATGCAATGTACGACATCATTAGGAATAGAGTAGAGTTTTTAAATAAAAGGAAGGACTAAAACATTTAGGTTTGAGAATCCCTTACACTGAAGTGACTATAACATAGTAGAATGCAATATCAGTATAAAATCTAACATACTTATCTATCTATATATCTATCTGCCTATCTATGTATTTAACTAGCTATGTATCTATCTATGTATCTAACTAACAGATGTCTGTCTCACTATCTACCTGCCTGTCCGTCTGTGCATCTACCTAATCTTTGGATATCACAATAAACTTTGTTTCTTTCAGACATTTTGCTATTAACAAGTCTGTGAAAGTTAAGCACTACAGTGAAAGTGAAGAGAACTTGACATCTCTGCAAATTGGCCACACTCTAGTGAGCAATCCTATACTTTCCACCACTGATTTCTCTGCTGCTTTTCTCCCATTACAATTAAGAATTGGTCTTTAAGGGCAGCTTAAGAGCATCTTTCAAAAACCTATCCATTTTCTGGCAGGCATTCAATTAAAGCAGAAATGGCCAAGGCTCATCTGTTTAACCCCATAGTAATGGTGCATTTATCTTGTACCATGATGTATGGTCATTGGCAAGAATCTCTGTTTTAGCTGTGTAAAGATTATTTCTTTATCCTTACTCTTCAGGGCAGTCTCCACCAAGATAGCACTTACATCATATTAAGTCATGGGATACAGCATTAGAAACAAAAGAAGTTAATGTAACATGTTCTTGGCCCTATCTTCACACATATTGAATCTCCTTTTTTATCATTTTATTAATCTAAGGCCCCTTTCACATCAGCGTTTTTTTTAAATAGCGGCAGATGCGGTAAAAAAAACGCATCTGCTGCGATTAACGCATAACCGCTACACTTTCGGCACAGTTGCGGCAAGCCCCATGCAATGTCTATGGGGCTTGTGGTAAGGGTGCGGCAGGTGCGGCCGCGAAAAAAACGCTGCTGACTGCGTTTTTTTTGCGGCCGCACCTGCCGCAAGTGCCGATACCGCACCCTTACCGCAAGCCCCATAGACATTGCATGGGGCTTGCCGCAACTGTGCCGCAAGTGTCGCAGTTATGCGTTAATCGCGGCAGATGCGTTTTTTTCACCGCATCTGCCGCGATTTAAAAAAAACGCTGATGTGAAAGGGGCCTAATAAGATGGTCATTTTAATAATTTACAGATATATCAGAGCAAAGCATAACAAAAATCCCCTACAGATGTATAATAAGTAATATAATATCTATCCAATTAATATTAGAAGACTTTCATATGGTACTAATTTGGCGGTTTCCTCAATAGTCAGGAATCAGGATACAAGAGTAAAAATGAAATAAAAAAATTATATTTTTATACATCTAAAGGGGTTAAATTACAATTACAATGTATTGACTAGCCACATGATCACCAATAAAATAAGACAGTGAACATGAATAATGGAACAAGAAAATATCTCTACAAACAGTTTATGAAAATAAAACAACAGCTTTAAGTATCTAATTAATAATTTAAAATTGATTTGAGTAAAGTAAATATAGAAACAATGGATTCCTGTGCCTTATTAAAACTTACTGACTTATGGTTGTTTATAGAGGATAGGAAATTACGTGGTTAATTTAACATCCATAAATTTCCTCTTGTAGACATATAATGTATGATATAATCACAATATATAGATATCTTAGTGGATATTATTTTTCAGATATTTTTTATTAGTGTACTAACATATTGGTATGTGCTTAACAACATAAAACATTTCAATGCCGTGAATACATCACAAAAGGACCTAGTGATTCGCTTTATATTCCATTTCATAATGATGGCTCTAAATTCAATCACATGGCCAATAAACCAAGGATAACAGAACACGTGAGGTCTATTCTACTACCTGTAAAAATATAACATCTTTTTAGAGCAGCATAATGTTTAATGTAACAATGCAAAGAATTAAATACCATGCAGATTTTATCCCAGGGACCTTGAAATTACTTGTAATTGGTAAAATGTCTTTAAAAAATTCTGCCAGTGTTGGCTAAACATTGACATAAATGCTTGATTTTTTCAAGGGCTACAATAGGTGTAAAATATGTGCCTGATAATGGGCTGGGTAGAACTTGTCTGTGATACAGCTTGGAAGGGTAGGTGATGCTTGTGCCTCAAATGGTTGATGGCTGGGCAACTGTGAGTACCAACATGCCATTTACCTTAATATGTGTTCGGATGTAGAACTAAAAGATGGAACTGAATGTTTGAGAAGGAAAGAGTATCTATGAATCTGAGTTTTGTACTTACTTGATGTACCTATATTCAATGGGAGAAAAAATTCTCTATGGTAATGTATTGTTAATAGAAATTGTCCCATTATCTTTCTGTATCCTATTTTTGCCATGATTTAAACTAAACTTGATACGTGGTGGGTGACTCACCGTGGCCGGGACTCCGGTTTAGACAGGCAGTAGCTTCTTCCTCCTTGTCACGGGTGGACCGCGCCTGCCGGTAGTGGGGCCCGGTTGAGTGCAGATCAAAAAGTTGAAGACGTCTTGTGGGAACAGATTAAGGGGTTAATTGTTTCGTGACGCCACCTATGAGTGTTTCGGTAACTGTACCTACGCTGCGGGACCTCCGGGGGATGGAATGCAGCAAGATGGAAGCTCCCCACTAAGCAATGATCCCCGGAAGCTGGAGCTGCTTAAGATGTTGTGCGGCAGCTGCGGTTACCTTATGGTGCGGACGGACAGTTCATAAGAAAGCACAGACACTGTATGTCTCTGTAACGGGTCTTTACTGTAACCAGCAAGCAGTACATGGTATACAGTTTGTGGGTAGCAGACCGGGTGGACTCAGCAGTGATAGGTGTCTCTCAGAGATCCGCGGTGTTCCTCCATTCTATTTAAGTAAGTTGCCGTGGTCGCCCGGGAATACCAGATCGGGTACAGGGAGGCTGCTTGAATGCCCTATCCGGGGTATACGTTCCGGATGCTTTGGGGAGCCTTGGGTCCCTTGGTGGGTACACCGCTGGTTAGACGACAGAATTTGGCGATGGTGGGGTGCTCCTATAGAGCGGTCCCTCCACTCCTCTGGTTCGCATAGCAGAGCTGGACTACTGCTAGCTTCGGTACCAGCAAACCGGCTGTAGATGGGCACGGGATGGTTTTGGACCCGCATGATGATGCCTGTAGTTGGAAAGGAGACGGCCAGCGAGGGTGGCCAGGGGGTCTCACGGGACTGTGCAACCCCCTCTCCTAGGTTGCAGAGCTGGGAATCTGCAGAGGTCTTCTAGGTTGCTGTTTCTTCTTCAGACCCGAGACCAATCTCTAAACTGGACTAAACTTCTACTACACACTACCCTTGCACTCTGCCCACCAGGACCTGATTGGCCCTCTATACTAGGTGATGCATGCAGGGTATGGATCTCTGAGTTAACCATTTGACTGCTGGGTCAGAGAATATTGCTGCTGCATTTATGGCTGCAATACCCTCCTGTGACGCACTCGTTGCGGGGCGCCACATGGGTAGAATCCTTTAAGGGTTTAAGAAAACCTGTCAGCTGATTCATGCGGCCCAAACCAGGCATGATTGCCGTACACTGTTCTCTGAAACACAATGGCCTTTTAAGTTTCTCCTAGAGATTATAGATGGAGACTGCACTAGCCCGGCTCTGTCTTTGACCAGGTTCTTCAATGACTCCTCTAAAGGCCCCGTCACAGTGTCAACCAAGGCTGCGATGTCAGAAGTGATGCGCGGGTGCGCGCTCGCTTCCGACATCGCAGCCTTGGTTTCACATGGCAACATATTGACGGTGATGTCGCAGTGATGTGGGCAGAGCCATCGCTCGCTGGGCTGGGATCAACCCAGCGAGCGATCCGCAGCAATACTGCGGTATTGGCTGGATCGCCGCCAACATCACTATTGCGGTGTCAGACGGCGCGATCCAGTCTAATCACTGGTTGCAGATTGACAGGTTTACGTTCATGCTCGTAAACCTGTCAACATGCAACCAGCGAAAAATCGCAGTTGCGTCGCGTTGTCACACAGGACGACGCACTTGCTATATCGCTAGTGACATCGCTGATGCGTCACTTGTCGGCGATGTCGCTCGCGATATTGACACGTGTGATGGGGCGTTAAGTAATAGGTAATTAATATATGAGAGACCTATCAATCACGTGCAGCAGCACAGCCAGCCGGGCATTGAACCAGCTAGTCTCGTACCTATCTAGACCTTCAAGCTATATTTTCTCTAAAATATCAGAGCAATTCATAGAAAAATATACCTGGCTGCACTACTGCATGCCCATGGCAGCATAAATCAGTTAACAAATTCCCTTCAAAGGCAGCTAAAAGTGTTATGTTGGTGGAAGCCATATGCAATATCATCTGCCATATGCAGGGATGAGGAGACTGCTATCGTACACCAAACACTTTTTGCATTGATATTTGGACAGGATTTGTATTACTTTTCAGGTGACTGTGTCTTTCTAAATCTGGTAATGTGTAATCCATAATCCAGTTTCCTTTATTGTTGTTACCCCTGGCATAATACCCATTGTGGAGATGAAAAGTAAACACCAAGACATTCAAAATTTTTATTGACACAGTTCAAATGTATTATTTTATCGTAATATCAGATTTTTTTTCTTTACAATTTTGTATTAGTTGAAAGTGAAATAGCATAGAGGAAGGTCATCTCATTTCTGCAAAGCCTATAAGCTGTCACTTAAAGTACCAGCCGAATAAATGACTGTGTGTGCAAAAACAGAATATAAAAGGAAATCTCTTAACTGCATTAAAAACATCTGAATACTTTGTCAGCAAAATGCTATCCTATTTCCTTCACTGATCTATTCTAAGCTGATATGATAACATCTATGGCAGCTATTTTTTTTATTATTTTATAAATATAAATCTGAAAATTTTGAAGTGCATTTGTATTCAGCCCCTGTAGTTTGATACCCCTAAATAAAATCCTGCAGAAGTCACATAATTAGTAAATTGAGTCCATATGTGTGTAATACATTCTCATTATAACTACAGATATTCTGTAAAAGCTTTGGAAGTTTATTGAGAACATTAAGGTACCTTTACCAGCCGCCACAGGAAGGGAGAAACTGCCGGGCACTGGGGACAATTGTGCCTGTTGCCATGAAATCACTACGAAATGGCGGCGTGTAAATCGGGAAATTCCTTCCTGTGTCCTGCAGTTCCTTCGGATACCTGTTTCTGAGCCGTGCTCAAAAACAGGAAGGCACAATTCCTATGGTGGTGGCGTGTAATCGGGGCACAGGCAAGGTATTTACGTGGCCTACGAATTCCCAGGGGCGTGCCATGGCGTCATGGATACCACGCCCCATCAGTGATCATTGGTGGAGGCTCCTGTGATACGATTGGTTGTCCCTTCACAGGGCGCCATATTTAAAGAGCTATCCATTCACAGTCCACAATTGCAATGGCGTCATGTATTAGCCAGCCTTCCTGCGCAGGCTGGCCAATCATGATGCTACTGTGTTGTCCTATCACTGTACGAGCGTCACGTATTACACAACTCTGTCAAGCCTATGTACTTGCGGCGGGAAATATGTATGCCCATATTCCTTTGTGGTAGTGGCCTGTAAACCAGGGAAGGTATTCAACCGTTGGCATCACTTCCGGGGAACGCAAATACCTTCAGTGGAGCACGTTGTGGCCGCGTGTATATGCGGCATCAGGGATCGGTATCCACCGTTAAAAACGTGCACGCGCATTTCCTGCCTGTTGCTACCTCCTGTGGCGGCGTGTAAAGATACCTTTAGTGATCACAAAGCATCATAAAAGCCAAGGAACACAACAGGTAGGTCAGAGATAAAGTTGTGGAAAAGATTAAAACAGGATTAGGTTATTAAAAAAATCCCAAACTCTGAACATCTCATGAAAGCAATGTTCAAGCCTTCATCCAAAAATTGAAGGAGAATGCCACAACTGCAAACCACCTAAGCTGACATTCCAAGCAAGAAGAACACTGGTTATAGAAGCAGCAAAGGGATCCATGGTCACTCTGGCAGAGCTGGGGAGATCCACAGTTCAAGTCAGAGAATCTGTCCACTTCAAAACTATTAGGGTGCACTTACATCTGCGTTTCAACTCAAAGAGTGCAATTCGATAAAACATTGTGTTATGCTCACAAGATTAAACTACAATGCAATGCCCATCTGCAAATTTTTCCTCAGTGAGAAAGTTGCTGAGAAACAATTTGCAGCAGGCTGTGTGAGTCAGTGTATGCTGAGATTACCCCATTGCAAGTGAATGGGTGCAAGAATAAATGGCACAGCAGATGCACGGCTCACAGACGCCGTTTTTACCATGATCTTTCCCACCCTGTAAAATGTTAGAATACATAGACAGATAGATATATAGACAGGATAAATAGATGATAGTGTAGATATTTTTAGTTTACCAGTCTTCCAATGCTTACTTCTGGGGCCACTCATTAAAGGGGTTGTCTGTGATTTTGCTATAATTCATTTGCGTATCTAGGCTGCAAAATGTTGACAATTTGTAATTTACATCCTGTCAACATTTTGCAGGGTTACCTAGATATCACTATATTGCATCTGTAGGAGACGTCCAGGGTGTGTGTGTTTAGAAACTGGTCATTCACACCCACTCTCCTATAAGCCCTCCCCAAACAGCAGCAAGCCCTTGTCAGTATGCCCGCCCTCTTCCTATTTCCAGCATGCATTACCCATCCTGCCCAGTCTCAATATGCCTGCCCTTCCCAGTTTCAGTATGTCTAGCCACTCCTGTCTTTTTATTCCCACCCCCTCCAGTCTCCAAAATATGCCTGGCCATTCCACACTGGATTGCCCTATGTTGTCATGGATAGAACTGCCGCATGGCAATGAGAGCAGTCATCTCTAAACCACTGTGATGATACTCAGCCAAGATAAAGTGCACAGGGGGGCATGTTATTCTTACAGTGTAGAGGCACATAGTTATTGCCCCCCAGGGTAAGAATAGCAGCTTGCTGCCATTCAGTAAATAATAATGAAGCTATTTTACAAAGAAGAATGTGAATGAATTAAGCCTTTAGGTGTGCAAAGTTGGTAGAGATACACCTCAAAAGACTTTCAGCAATAATTTCCAGCAATAGGTGGTCCTACAGAGTACTGACTCAGGGGGTTTAATGTGAATGCAATATAATGCCTTTGAGGTGTTCTGGGTCTGGTCTTTTTTGCATGATTGGATGACTGTAGTCCCAATTTGAGCAAGAATGTCCTTTTTTTAGCCACATTTCTGACACTGTTCAGCTTCCAAAGGTAATCTGGGAATATTTTGGTAAATGGATTTAGGAATTCTCTGCTACAAGGCCTGTTCCTTGTTCCTGTTCCTAAGTTTAGTTATCACTAATTAAATTGCTCCACCAAGACAAGGCAATGACTGGAAACAATACATATTGTATGTGCAGGCTGGGCCATTTATATGGATGCACCTAAATATAATGGGAATAGTTGATAATATCAACTTCCTGTTTGTGGCACATTAGTATATGGGAGAGGGGAAACTTTTCCAGATGGGTGGTGACCATGTTGGCCATTTTGAAGTTTCTTTCATGAGTTATTTACAAGTTTATGACCACTTATAAAATTTGTTCAAAGTGCTGCCCATTGTGTTGTATTGTCAGTGCAACCCTCTTCTCCCACTCTAGACACACTGATAGCAACACCACAGAAGAAATGCTAGAACAGGCTTCCAGTTTCCGTTGTTTCAGATGCTGCACATCTCCTATCTTCACAGCATAGACAATTGCTTTTAGATGAGTGATGAGGCAAACTTTTTTGTGAATGGAGAAGTTAACAAACAAAACCACCGCTATTGGTCTGACACTAACCCACAGTGGATAAATCCCTCCAAGACTGTTGGAACACAAAAATTGATGGTATGCTATGGTATATGGGGTACAGAGATAGTGGGACCATTCTTCATCAATGGAAACCGTAATGCTACTGGATAAGCAATTTCAGATATCCAGTGGCATTGAAGTTTCCATTGATGAACAATGGCCCCACTATCTTTGTACCCCATATACCACACCATACCATCAATTTTTGTGTTCCAACAGTCTTGGAGGAATCTATCCACTGTGGGTTAGTGTCATACCAATAGCGGTGGTTTTGTTTGTTAACGTCACCATTCACAAAAAAGTTTCCCCTCATCACTCATCTAAAGGGCAATTGTGTATGCTGTGAAGATACAAGATGTGCAGCATCTGAAACAACGGATACTGGAAGCCTATGCTAGCATTTCTTCTGCGATGTTGCTATCAGTGTGGGTTGCATTGACAATCCAACACAATGGGCAGCAAAGTAAGTTAAAACCAAGCACACCATTGTTTTTCTTATGAAATTCTCAATACGTTTGATGTGTCACATGACCCTCTTCCATTGAAAAAAATAAAGTTGGATCCAAAGTGGCCGACTTTGAATTCAAAATGGCTTCGTGGTCACCACCCATCTGGAAAAGTTTTCCCCCTCCCATATACTAATGTGCCACAAACAGGAAGTTGATATCACCAACCATTCCCATTTTATTTAGGTGCATCCATATAAATGGCACACCCTGTAGATTGGGACTGTATTTCTATAAAAAGGGAAAATTAATAACATAAATCTAAGTGAGTTTTCTTAGGTAAATCATTAAAGACCACATTAAATGTTTTTGCTAATTTACCTTATCCACTTTGACCAAATAAGTACAACTATAAATGAAATGAACAAGTGATTGTTATAAGCAGGTATGCATCCTATGAATGAGTTATGTTGGGACCCAATAAATTCTACCCTAGTGATATAACAGTTTTTAGGACCACTTGAACTGTAACGGCATATAACATGATAATATTGACTTTTTGTTTAGGCATGATGAAGATTTATTACTCCTTACAGTCTAATAATATTTCAGATATTGTGTTGGTCAATAATTCCTGAGAAAATAAATCATGGTATTGGCACACAAGTCAATATCTACTTAGAGTTTTCTCTAGGAGTTTGTTAAATATGCTGATGATGTCTGGGATATGAATCCATTATGGTTTCCAAATACCGTGCAAATTGTAAACTAATTACCAAGGAAGACATGTTCTATGCTTCAGATTTTTGAATATTAAGCCATCATTTTTATAATAGAAATTTTGTAGCACGCACAGAAATTTAGATGACAAAAATCTCTGCACACTCCATAGTAATAAGGTAAATAGAGCTCATCTATCCAGTGATTTACACTGAACAATGGAGGTAAAAAGTTACAAAAGGAAGGCCAGGATCTGATTGTAAAGCAGTGGGCTCATCTTGAAGACCTACTGAAGTTACATTGGTGATCATCATAAATCTTGCTTCAGAAACGTCGACCTGGACATATATTTAACCTTCTGTTGCGGCTGCAGGCAGAATGTATTACATTACTCTGAAATTATTGTCCGGCTCCTCGAGAGCAAGAACTGCTGTTTACAGTAGACATCTTCCCTGGCTTGTAGAGACCCGAGTAGGTCACTCTGCTCATAGCTCTAAAAGGGTTCATCATGCCTCATGATTAGGGGTTCTTTTGATTAACCACCTTATTTAAATATAATGGACATATCTAGAAATATCTTCAACTAATCTGAATCATTATTGCAGAACTCATGCAACATTTATAGTACTTTTCATTCTGTAACTGGAGTATTAACAGAGGCCTTTCCTTTGTCTGTCTTCATATTGTGGAAACCTCACAGAATGAAATGCTACTAACCAATTCTGGCATCTGGTGGCCAGCACATTCAGGAGATATTTTCCTACCACCACTTCTCTTATTAGTGGAATTACTCCTTTTTTGGAATTATGCAAGTCTGATACCATTATATAAGGGTATTGCTTGCGTTAAAACTCTCTGGGGATTTGAATTAAAAGTTCTCTTTAAAGCGGATACATGTTTCTGAGTAGCTTATGTAACATTTCTCTTCCTGAATTTCTACAAGATACAGAACAGTAAGATTCATTCATTGTTATTTCACTGTAAAAATGTCATAGAGTGATTCAGCAAGATAAAATATATTCACTGAAGCAAGCAGTAATCAGAATTTATTACCACCGTCGTTATCGCTGAATAAGATTTTGCATAGATTAGTAAAGCTCTGCATTTCAGAACTGATATCTACAAAATATTTATGCTATACATTTAGTTTTACTATGAAATCCTGACAGTACATGAGAAATGGGAGGTAGCCAAATGGTAAGTCAGCCTGAGCCCATGCATAGAATTACCATACACAGTAACCAAAAATAAGGTATGTCACTATGTAGGGCAGAAGGTACAACAGAGCAAATTTAACAAGGGTTTTAAATGAAATTTACACTCATTACTCAAGGGAACTAATTTTTACTGAAAGTCAATGCGATGATGGATCATACACTGAAAACTGAAGTCATTACAGTCATTCTAATATTCCTATTTAAATGCATGAAAAACTGATTAGCTAAAGGCAGTATGCTGCACGTACCAGAATAGCACCTCTTTAATATTTATGCTAATGTAAAATATATTTTCAAAGAAAAGGTTAGAGGTGATGTGTGGGTAGAGGATTGTGACATACACACAAACATACAGGTTCTGCGCAGTAATGCTTTGCATCCGCACTCATGAGAAAGCTATTATAAACTGGCCGGTGGCTTCGAATAAATATCACTTCATGCTTCAGTTGAGAAGGAACATGGGTGTTTTGGTGGAAAATAATCCTACTGTAATCAGTGTTTTATCAAGAAATTGTTATTCAGCAGAAGCTTTATTCATGATGAAGCTAAACGGAGAGGCCAATCTATATAATACTGCCTTATCTGTGTACCTGTAGGCACTCGTCTCTGATTTTCCATCTCACCTTTAGTGAAGGGTATTATCCTTACTATGATATGCTGTCATTTATATGGAAAACAAAAAACATTCTCCCCATTTGACCTTTTTACACAATGTGGATCAAAACAATACATTCCCATCAACCATGAAAAGGTTACCAGCGCAGATGAGGCACATGTAAAGAAAGTGGAAATTCAGTGATTAGGAGTGGATAGATAATTGTACTGTTATTGGATTACTGGTCGCCTAGATGGGAGATGTAATTGGCATGTATTAACCACACCCCCCCCAAAAAAAAAATAAAACACACTCAATTAATTTAACTCAATATCAAAAAGAGACATGAATCTTTCCAGTACAAGACAAATTTATCCTAATGTATAAACTCAGAACTGATTAAGACAATTCTGCATTAAAAATCTTCTGTACTATATGTAGGGGGATATAATGCCCCAGAAAAGTATTATTCCTTGCGGAAAATAGATCTTTCCTGTATAAAAGAAGCCATTACTCAGTATTTGTGTTCAAATTAACATAATGGGAGTTAATACATGACACTCATCGTCTGTAACATAAAGTCATTGCCAAAAGTGTTGGCACCCTTAAATTTGTTCCAGAAAATGAAGTCTTTCTCCCAGAAAATTATTGCATATACACGTTTTGTTAAACACATGTTTATTTCCTTTGTGTGTATTGAAACAGCCAAAAAAAAACTAAGAGAAAAAGACAAATTGGCATAATGTCACACAAAACTTTCAAAAAAGGATCAGACAAAATTGTTGACATCTTACCAAAATTGTGGCTAAACAATTTTGTTTCAAGCATGTGATGCTCATTTTAGCTCACCTGAGCAAGTAAATGGAGTGGGCAATATGAAAATCACATCTGAAACCAGATAATAAGGGGAGAAGTTGACTCATCTTTACATTGAGTGTCTGTGTATGCCACATTAATTACTTATAACAGAAAAAGAGAAGTGACCTGTATGGAGACTTGAAAACCAAAAATGTTGAAAAATATCAACAATCTCATGGTCCATCTGCAGAGATTTTGTGTTAATATGTCCAAGGTGCACAACTTTATCAAGAAATTTACAACCCATGGCACAGTAGCTAATCTCCCTGGATGTGAGCGGCAAAGAAAAATTGATGAAAGGTTGCAATACAGGATAGTCCAGATGCTGGAAATGCAGCCCCGATCAAGTTCTAAAGAAATACAGGCTGTCCCGCAAGCTCAGGGTGCATCAGTGTCACTTCAGCTTGAAATGTAATTAAGAAATGACAGTTAATAGGAATAGTGGAGGTTAAGATAAGGTCTGGAAAGACCAAGCAAAATTGCAGTGAGAGCTAATCGCAGGATTGCTAGAAAGACAAATCAGAACCCCCACTTGACTGCAAAAGACCTTCAGGAAGATTTAGCAGACTCTGTTCAGAGACACCTGCAGAAATATGGTCTTAATGTAAAAGTCATCAGAAGAAAACCTCTCCTGTATCCTCATCATAAAATTCAGAGTCAGAGGTATGCAAAAAGAATAACTAAACAAGCCTGATGCATTTTGGAAACAAGTCCTGTGGACCAGTAAATTAAGCTAGAATTCTTTGGCCACAATGATCAAAGGTATGTGTGGAGAAAAAAAGGGCACTAAATTTCAGGAAAAGAACATCTCAACATCTCACCAATCATTAAGCATCATGTGAATCAATCGAATTTTGTGGTCAAAATCCACAATAGACAACCTTAAAAGGCGCAAGCTTAAAATTTTACAATGGACCCCACAGTCCTATGATCTGAACATCATTGAAAATTTGTGGTTGACGTCAAAAGATCAGTGCATGCAAGATGATCCAGGAATCTCACAGAACTGGAAGACATCTACAAAAACTGAACAACTCTTGGCTGGCTACAAAAAACAATTACAATCTGTGATATTTGTCAAAGCTGGTGCCACTAGGTAGCAACCATGCATGGGGTCCAAACGTTTGCCTAGGCACATTTCCCTTTTTGCTATTTTAAAAATGTTAAAAATGAAAATATTTGTATTTATTTTGTCTAAAATAAAAATGAAATGTGTAATCTTTAACTTTGTGCCTATTAAAGATCATTTCATCTTCAACTTGCTTAACTGTTCACAATATTGCCCAAACTTTAGCATGCCACTGTAAATTGAAAGAACAAAGAGGTACAACAAAAGCCTATGGCCTGCGTGATGTATTACTAATTGTAGCACATTAAGCCAAAAAATCGCTTTGTGATGAGTCCTAACACAGAACTTTCTTTATAAAGGCCTAAGTAGCATATATATCAGCTTTTTAGGTGGCACAGAATCAAAAGTCATAAATACTTTTCCCCCTGAAGTGACAGTGACTTGTAAATTACCAGTGACTATAAAGTTAATCAGCCAGAGATTGTGTCAATTACTGGACCCATCTTTACCCACAGGCACAAAAGGAATTTCCAGATGTCTGATTTCACGATAAGACAAGCAGTGTCCATACTGCATAATGAATGAAAACAAGCTGTATTGAGCCAGGTACATTGCACTCTTCCCGCTGCTCCTCTAGACCAGAGTGCATGTTGTAACACTCACTTTCAACCTTTGCTATGATTTATTCTGACAGCCATAAATTTCTGGCAATTTTTGTTTTGCCTCTGCAATGTCAACAATACGTAAAATTTGAAAGCCCTAATGTTGGTTAAGTATACCAGAGCAGCACTTTTATGTATCGTAGTCACACCTGGAAATGTTCTATTATTCTTTTTATTACATTTATTGTTATTGCTTGAGTTCCTTTAAAGATTATTCCTATTTTATATTAGTGCTTATGGATATTATATAGGATAGAAATTGCCTCCTAAGCTTCTCTATGACTAGGTGGATAATAAGATAAACCTAAACTTTATTAATGATCACTTAAAACCAACTGTAACCTATTCCACCATGTGCATGTGTTGGTCTGTCCAGCAGGAATATTGCTAGTATATGGTCAATCTAGCTAATTCGCAATATAGAGTACTAGTGTGCAATTACAGTCTAACAACGTACATACATTGCTACACTAATCTACCAGTAATAGGTTTAAAGTAATGGAGAGCTAATAAATATATATGCAAAGATATTATGCTCGTAAATTGATTTGTCTAACATATAAAACCTGCTGGACACTAAGGCTGGCTTCACACTTGCAGATGGATCTGCAGCGTTTTGCAGATGCATCTGCAAGTGTGAGCATGCTGACCGCGGCCCCTATGTTTATAATAGGGCGCACGCGGTGTGAAAGCTCTCATTCACTCCTATATGTGTACTGTCAGCAGGCGTATGCCTGCTGACAGATCACACACTCCCGTCCGCACTGTGGACGCGAGATGTAGCGTCCATGCTGCGGGCGGGAGAGTGTGATCTGTAAGCAGGCATACGCCTGCTGACAGTACACATATAGGAGTGAATGAGAGCTTTCACACCGCGTGCGCCCTATTATAAACATAGGGGCCGCGGTCAGCATGCTCACACTTGCAGATGCATCTGCAAAACGCTGCAGATCCATCTGCAAGTGTGAAGGCAGCCTTACATGGCTAAAAAATCAGTTTACTGATTCAGCAGACATTAATGTGGAGGGAAACACAGAGTCTGTAAAGGACAAACTGTGCAGATATTGGTAAGGAAACCTGATTTCAAAAAATATTTTTAACCCAACATACATGCATGTGAGTAAAAAATAAATATTCTCTAGATGTCTCTTGAGCAGCACAGGCCTATGCAGTCTCCTTACAGTCTCCTTACTTCTGGTTTCTGGTGCTTTTCCCTGAGTGACAGCTCTGTTGAGTAGCAGAACTGTGGTATTAGTAGAACTATAAAGCTCAGCACAAGTTCTGTTTAAAACATTCAGCCATCAGTGTTTTGTACTTGTCTACACTGCTACCGTTATAATTACATATAGTGATAACAGGGCAACAGTGCATTTGAACAAGCACAAAGTTTAGTGAGAACCATAATTAGGAGACATAGTCTTGGAGAAGCTGATTCATGCTAGTTGATGATTTTGCAAGATTACTAAAAGCCGCTTGTCAAAACTAAGGAAAGATAGGGAGAGATGAGCAGCTCACTGCTGTATAGAAATCAATGTGGTGGAGAGAGCTGATTGGATTATTAAGAATTCATTCCTCCCATGAATGTAACTACTATAATAATAATAATAAATCTTTATTTATATAGCCCCAACATATTCCGCAGTGCTTTACTATACACTGGGTAATAGATGAAAATACACAGTATTAGGCTACGTTCACACATTTGCGTATTTTGCTGCGCTTTTTTGCGCGCGCTTTTTGCCGCGTTTTTCGGCCCGCGCAAAAAAGCGCAGCAAAATACGCAGGGCTTTCACACACTGCGCTTTCTTTCCCCCAGAAAGCGCAGTGATGTCACAGAGGGGAGGAAGAATCCTGCTTCCTCCTCCCCTCTGTGACATGTGTGACCGCCCCATTAGACTTCACAGTGTTAATATACACTGTGAAATCTAAATTAAGCAAGTGTGTGAAAAATAAAAAAGAATCAATACTTCACCTCTCCGACGCCTTCTCCCGGTGTCTGGTGCCTTCTGCCGCTCTCCGGTGTCCGATTCTAAGTGAGATGTCTTCTCAAAGGACCTGTGGTGATATCAGAGGGGGGCGGTCCCATCGCTGATTGGCTGCTCGCGGTCATGTGGTATCACATGACCGCGAGTGCCCGGGAACGCCCCCCCTCTGACGTCACCACAGGTCTTGTCAGAAGAGATCTGACTTAGAATCGGACACCGGAGAGCGGCAGATGGCACCAGACACCGGGAGAAGGCGTCGGAGAGGTGAAGTATTGATTCTTTGTTATTTTTCACACACTTGCTTTTGTTTAATTTAGACTTCACAGTGTGTATTAATACACTGTGAAGTCTAATGGGCGGCCACAGCTGTCACAGAGGGGAGGAGGAAGCAGGATTCTTCCTCCCCTCTGGGAAAATACGCAGAAGTAGCTGCGTAAACAATTGACATATCAATTGTTTACGGAGCTGCGTTTTCTCCCGGAAAACGCAGTGCGTATTTTTACGCAATGTCTGCACTGCAAAGTGAATTTCCCATTCACTTTGCAGGCAGACAAAAGGCACATTGCGTATTTTGAAAAGCGCGCGTAAAAAACGCGGCAAAATACGCAATGTGTGAACGCAGCCTAATACAGTAAGAAAATACACAATATAATACAGTAATTTCAGGAGAGAAAGAATACAGGACAATAATAGGAAACAATACAATAAGCATTGACTCAATGTAAAAAATACAATACAATAGATAAAGCAAAAGTAAAGGTGACCCTGCTCAAAAGAACTTACAATCTACACCGATATAGGGGTTTCACAAAGTACAGGGGCTTATTACACTGATGGTCCAGGCATCTTGAGGAAATGGGGGATAGAAATAAAGTTACACAATGCTCACAAGACAGTCTATGTAGACCTTTTGGGTTTGGTGGAGTTTGAAGAATAGTTAAGTCGAGAGAGATAGTGAATGGGCTATGTACAGTACAAAGGAATTTTGTTAGGGAGCATGATAGGCTGCCTTGAAGAGATGTGTTTTTAGTGAGCGTCTGAAGCCATGCAAGTTGTGGATGGTCCTGATTTCTTGGGATAGAGCATTCCTGAGAATTGCTGCAGCTCCGGAGAAGTCTTGGAGTCGGGAGTGGGAGGATCGGATTAGTGCAGATGTTAGTTGAAGGTCATTTGTAGAACGTAGAGACTGGGTGGGGTGATAGACAGAGATGAGGGAGGAGATGTAGAGGGGTGCTGCATTGTGAAGAGCTTTGTGGGCGAGAACAAGCAATTTGAACTTTATCCTGTAGTGTATAGGCAGCCAGTACAATGACTGGCACAGAGTAGAGGCATCTGAGTAATGATTGGCCAGGTAGGTGATCCTGGCTGCTGCATTAAGGATGGACTGTAGAGAGGAAAGTTTAGAGAGGGGGAGGCCAATTAATAGAGAATTGCAATAATCAAGGCAGGAGTGGATTAGGGCCACGATAAGGGTTTTAGTGGTTTCCATGGTGAGAAAGGGGCGGACTCTAGAGATGTTCTTCAGGTGTAAGCTACAAGAGCGGATGAGAGATTGTATATAGGAGGTGAAGGAGAGATCGGTGTCAAACATGACACCCAGACAGCGAGCCTGCTTCCTAGGTGTTATCGTGGTACCGCACACTGAGATAGAGATGTCAGATTTAGGGAGGTTACTGAAGGGCGGGAGCAATAGAAGTACAGTTTTGAAATGTTTGACAGCTAGACAGTCATTGGTGTTCTTTAAAACCGCAGGGGTAAGGTCAGGGGCTGAAGTGTATAATTGTGTTTGTCAGTATAGAGATGGTACTGGAAGCCAAATCTACTGATGGTGTTTCCAATTGGGGCCGTGTAGAGAGAGAAGAAAAGAGATCCAAGGACTGAACCCTGATGGACCCCAATAGTGAGAGAAAGAGGGGGGGAAGTAGAGCCAGTAAATGATACACTGAAAGAGCGGTCAGAAAGATAGGAAGAGAGCCAGGAGAGAGCGGTGTCCTTTATACCAATGGAGTGCTACATAGAGAGTAGGAGATGGTGGTCAACAGTGTCAAAAGCTGCAGAGAGATCAAGAAGAATAAGCAGAGAGTGGTCACCATTACGTTTTGCTGTCAGTAGGTCATTGGTCACTTTGATGAGGGCAGTTTCTATAGAATGAGGGGGCGGAAGCTAGACTGTAATGGATCTAGAAGAGAGTCAGCAGAGAGGTAACGGGTGAGGCGGGAGTAGACCAGGCGCTCCAGGAGTTTAGAGATAAAGGGAAGATTGGAGACTGGTCTGTAGTTATTTGTGCAGGATGGGTCGAGAGAAGCTTTCTTTCATAATAGAGTAATAATTGAGTGTTTGAAGGAGGACGGGAAGATGCCAGAAGAGAGGAAGAGGTTGAAGATTTTGGTTAGGTGAGTGGTGACGACTGGACAGAGAGGCTGGAGTGGGTGTGAGGGAATGGGGTCAGTGGTGCATGTAGTGGGATGAGAGGAAGAGAGGAGCCTGGCAACTTCTTCTTCTGTGACTGGGTCAAGTGGAGAGTGAGTCGGAGGAGATGTGGGGAAGAATAGGAGTGGCAGTGCTTGGAGGCTGGGAGCTGATTTCCTGGCCAATGTTGTCTATTTTCTCCATAAACAAAGAGGCCAGATCATCAGCCCAGAGGTCAGTGATGGGGCCTGCACTTTAGGACTGAGGAGAGAGTGAAAGGTGTCAAAGAGCTTTTTTGGATTGTTGGATAGTGAGGAAATCAGGGTGGTGAAGTAGGTATGTTTGGCAAGGTGAAGGGCAGAGTTGTAGGTTTTTTAGCATGAATTTATAATGGATAAAGTCTTCTGGTGAGCGAGTTTTCCACCATAGGCATTCAGCACTCCTAGAGCATTGCTGGAGGAATCGAGTTTGTGATGTGAGCAGGGCTCTTTTGTTCTATGTTTGGAGCTTCTGAGGGTGAGGGGTGCTACTTGGTCCAGGGTGCTTCTCAGAGTGTTATTATAGTGATTTACTGCCAGATCTGGACAGAAGAATGAGGAGATTGGGGACAGTGTCAGATAAAGACCAGGTCAAGGGTGTTACCATCTTTGTGTGTCTCAGAGGTTGAGAGCTGTGAGAGGCCAAGTGACTTGGTTAGAGATAGGAGTTGGGATGCAGATGGGGAGATAGGGCTGTTTATGGGGATGTTAAAGTCTCCCAGAATGAGGGCTGGTAATTCTGAGGACATGAAGTGTATCAAACCATGCGGAGAAATGGTCGAGGAACTGGATGGGTGACCCTGGGGGGCGGTATACCACCGCTACTCTGAGGGGAAGGGGATGGAATAGCCTAATGGTGTGAACCTCAAAAGAGGGGAATAGGAGTGCTGGGGCTGGAGGGATGACCTGGAAAACACATTGTTGACACAGGATACTATGTATTCTTGCCTGGAATTGGAGATCAAGCTCTATGGAAACAAGCTGTACACTATAAAAGATAAAAGCTTCCAATGCAGGAGAATCAGATGATAGGGAAAATGGTGTCTCAACAGTCCGCGCTGCCACGATCATCCAATCCAAAGAAAACACGTGAAGATGGAACTTCCACGAAATACTTTATGTAACGCCGGTGGTCTGGTGTCTTGGTTCCCTCGGCGTTACTGCGCTTTCACCCAATGCTCCTTCCCCCCCCTGTCTAGCTGGGAGACTGTAGTATGTTACCTGGATAGGATTCTGCTCAGTTCCCAGCTCCGCTGCGTAGCTGCACGTGTTGTATTGTCAGTGCTCCGCTGTTTACCTCTCATGTGTGGACCCTGGCTCCCGCTGTGGAAGCTATCCGCGGGTTGTGAGGTCCTCTGCAGCTGGTGCATGACTTTCCACGTGTGTCTAGGCTTGCAGCCGCTGCCAGGTGCTCTGGGCATCGGTTCCTGTGCTGGCTATGCTGTATGGGTTCTGACTGTGCCTAGGGTGCGCGCCGCCACACCTTCCCCAGTTTAGTAAGATGGAGGGTGTGCGCTTGAATTGCTGTCCCCAGCCTATAGCTGAGGGTCAGCTCCTATTTAAAGTTCCTCTTCCCTGTTGGGCGTCGCCAGAGCCTCGCATTAGGTTTCTTAACCTAGCCCTGTGTGTTTGGTCCAACATGTTGCTCCTGGTCTGCCTTGTCTACAGCTCCTGTTCTGCCTGCTACCAGTTCGGGGAAAGCTGATGTCTGTGTCCCTGGACCCGTCTTGTCTGTGCTGGTGCCAACGTCCTTGTCTTGTTCCTCCTTGTGTCTTGCTGTTCCCGGTCTGGAGCCGTGTCCGTTGCATGGAGTCCAGACGTCCTGACTGTCGGTGTCCAAGATGGACCTGAGGTTCTGCCTGGTGTCCGTGCCTGGTGTCCGAGATGATCCCGAGGTTCCGCCTGGTGTCCGAGATGGTCCTGAGGTCCTGCCTGATGATGTCTTGCCTTGTGTCCGAGATGACCCCGATGTCTTGCCTGCCTTGTGTCCAAGATGACCCCGATGTCTTGCCTGGTGTCCGAGATGGACCTGAGGTTCTGCCTGGTGTCCGTGCCTGGTGTCCGAGATGACCCCGAGGTTCCGCCTGGTGTCCGAGATGGTCCTGAGGTCCTGCCTGATGATGTCTTGCCTTGTGTCCGAGATGACCCCGATGTCTTGCCTTGTGTCCGAGATGACCCCGATGTCTTGCCTTGTGTCTGAGATGACCCCGATGTCTTGCCTTGTGTCCGAGATGACCCCGATGTCTTGCCTTGTGTCCGAGATGACCCCGATGTCTTGCCTTGTGTCTGAGATGACCCCGATGTCTTGCCTTGTGTCTGAGATGACCCCGATGTCTTGCCTTGTGTCCGAGATGACCCCGAGGTTCCCGCCTGGTGTCCGAGATGACCCTGAGGTTCCCGCCTGGTGTCCGAGATGACCCTGAGGTTCCCGCCTGGTGTCCGAGATGACCTTGAGGTTCCCGCCTGGTGTCCGAGATGACCCTGAGGTTCCCGCCTGGTGTCCGAGATGACCCTGAGGTTCCCGCCTGGTGTCCGAGATGACCCTGAGGTTCCCGCCTGGTGTCCGAGATGACCCTGAGGTTCCCGCCTGGTTCCGAGATGACCCTGAGGTTCCCGCCTGGTGTCCGAGATGACCCTGAGGTTCCCGCCTGGTGTCCGAGATGACCCTGAGGTTCCCGCCTGGTGTCCGAGATGACCCTGAGGTTCCCGCCTGGTGTCCGAGATGACCCTGAGGTTCCCGCCTGGTGTCCGAGATGACCCTGAGGTTCCCGCCTGGTGTCCGAGATGACCCTGAGGTTCCCGCCTGGTGTCAGAGATGACCCTGAGGTTCCCGCCTGGTGTCCGAGATGACCCTGAGGTTCCCGCCTGGTGTCCGAGATGACCCTGAGGTTCCCGCCTGGTGTCCGAGATGACCCTGAGGTTCCCGCCTGGTGTCCGAGATGACCCTGAGGTTCCCGCCTGGTGTCCGAGATGACCCTGAGGTTCCCGCCTGGTGTCCGAGATGACCCTGAGGTTCCCGCCTGGTGTCCGAGATGACCCTGAGGTTCCCGCCTGGTGTCCGAGATGACCCTGAGGTTCCCGCCTGGTGTCCGAGATGACCCTGAGGTTCCCGCCTGGTGTCCGAGATGACCCTGAGGTTCCCGCCTGGTGTCCGAGATGACCCTGAGGTTCCCGCCTGGTGTCCGAGATGACCCTGAGGTTCCCGCCTGGTGTCCGAGATGACCCTGAGGTTCCCGCCTGGTGTCCGAGATGACCCTGAGGTTCCCGCCTGGTGTCCGAGATGACCCTGAGGTTCCCGCCTGGTGTCCGAGATGACCCTGAGGTTCCCGCCTGGTGTCCGAAATGACCCTGACGTTCACGCCTGGTGTCCGTGATGTTCCGTGTCCATGATGTTCCGTGTCCTTGATGTGTGTTCTTGTTCAGTAAACGTTACTTTTTGCTATACCTGAAGTGTGCGGTGTTGTCTTGTCCTGCAGGTTACCACCTAGCCCACATGCTCAGCTGCCACAGAACCCGGTTGCTGTTCTTCCCTAGTCTGGGCAGGCCCGGGTCCCCCCTGTGGTCCAGTGGGTCCACATTCCCCTTACCTCATGGGTCGCGTGCGCGACCGTGACACTTTATTTCCTCCTGCCTCCTACGCGTTTCGGTGCCCTCCTGGCACCTTCCTTGAGGAAGGTGCCAGGAGGGCACCGAAACGCGTAGGAGGCAGGAGGAAATAAAGTATTTCGTGGAAGTTCCATCTTCACGTGTTTTCTTTGGATTGGATGATCGTGGCAGCGCGGACTGTTGAGACACCATTTTCCCTATCATCTGATGTATCTCCACACTAGTGTGGACGGTGGAAGTCCTGCAGCGGCTATCTGGTAACGATCATAAAAAACGCCTTCAAGCCAGTTGTGGGTTACACAACTGCCCCAGGTGAGTGAATCCCTATTTTCACCGCTCACATACTTAGTGCCACATTGATAATTTCTATTATTTAATAATAAACACAATTTTATTAAGTTACCGTATATACTCGTGTATAAGCCGAGTTTTTCAGCCCAAAATTTGGCCTGAAAAGTCTCCCCCTCGGCTTATACGCGAGTCAATACGGGTGGGGTCTGTGGAGGCTGGAGGAGGCGGGGGAAGGCTGCTGTATGAGCGGCCCCGTCATGTGGGGCCGCTCATTATATATGCACTGCTTCCCCCTGTCAATCAGCGGCAGGGGGAAGCAGTTCATATATGCTCCCAAATGCTGGCACTCTCCCCCCTTGTAAGGGCCCCCCCCGCTGGTTATATTACCATCCCGGTCTTCTGATCGGCGCCGCTCCTCGGTGCTCCGTCCGTCCAGCTACATCCGGGATCCCCGGCCGTCGCAGGCATATGACGTCATCGTGCGACGGCCGGAGATCCCGGATGCAGCGAGGACGGAGGATGGAGCATGAAGAACGGAGCACCGAGGAGCGGCGCTGATCAGAAGACCGGGATAGTAAGATAAGTCGATGGGGGGGTGAGTGCCAGCATTTGGGGGCAGCTGGGTACCCCCAGGGCTGCTGTATATACTGCTGGGGCCTGTATACCACTGGGGCTGCTGTATACTACTGCTGGGGCTGCTATATACTACCACTGGGGCTGCTATATACTACCACTGGGACTGCTGGGGCTGCTATATACTACCGCTGGGGCTGCTATATACTACCACTGGGGATGCTATATACTACCACTGGGACTGCTGGGGCTGCTATATACTACCACTAGGGCTGCTGGGGCTGCTATATACTACCACTGGGACTGCTGGGGCTGCTATATACTACCGCTGGGGCTGCTATATACTATCACTGGGGCTGCTATATACTACCACTGGGACTGCTGGGGCTGCTATATACTACCACTGGGGCTGCTGGGGCTGCTATATACTACCACTGGGGCTGCTGGGGCTGCTATATACTACCACTGGGGCTGCTATATACTACCACTGAGACTGCTGGGGCTGCTATATACTACCACTGGGACTGCTGGGTCTGCTATATACTACCACTGGGACTGCTGGGGCTGCTATATACTACCACTGGGGCTGCGGGGGCTGCTATATACTACCACTGGGGCTGCTATATACTACCACTGAGACTGCTTGGGCTGCTACATACTACCGCTGGGGCTGCTATATACTACCACTGGGACTGCTGGGGCTGCTATATACTACCACTGGGGCTGCTATATACTACCACTGGGCTGCTGGGGATGCTATATACTACCACTGGGACTGCTATATACTACCACTGGGGCTGCTGGGGATGCTATATACTACCACTGGGGATGCTGTATACTACCACTGGGGCTGCTGTATACTACCACTGGGGAGGCCTGTATACCACTGGGGGGGCCTGTATACCACATTGCTGGGGGCTGTATACCTGTGCTGGGGTCCACCCTTGGCTTATACACGAGTCAATAGGTTTTTCCAGATTTTTGGGGCAAAAGTAGGGGTCGGCTTATACACGGGTCGGCTTATACACGAGTATATACGGTAACTATAATGAGTCTCCCAAGATGTCATTTAGGATATGTCGAGTTCAACCTTCAAATAAAGAGCACACTATGCATAAATGGACTTGCCTTTGTACAATAATTCAGTCTTCCTAACATTACTATACTCTTTCTTCCATTCTCTGTCAACCTAAATTAAATACGTGAGTTTACCAAATGCCACAAATCAATGCTTTGTCAGTTTTCCTTTGCTTTTTCCTTTCAGTACATTAGCTTTTCACTATATGTACTGCTTATCTGAAACTATACATTTTATTTATTTCAGTGATACAATGTTTCTACAGCTGAATTTGTTATTTGGATCTATGATAAGACATGGCTTTTATACAATATCTTTCTGTTATTTCCATTTAAAGGCTACCTATCATTACATGAAAGCTCACTAACATGTAGGAGCATAAGTGCCATGCTGAGACCTGCACCCATTTGTTTGTGTTCAGTTTTCTTTAAAGATTAGAGTGAACAATATACGAGTTCTTCACATTTATTTTAGAATTTGTATGAATCTGTACACTGCTTACAGGGGGTTCCACCACTCAACTCTAAGGGTACCGTTACACGTCACAACATTGCATGCAATTTCACTTGCAACTTACTGGTTGCAGTGAAATCATGGACACATTGCTCCATTTGTACACAGCCACAAAATAGAACAATGTGTCCATGATTTCACTGCAACCAGCAAATTGCAAGTGAAATTGCATGCAATGTTGTGACGTGTAACGGTACCCTTAGTTTGGCACACATGAATCATCTACTGCCCTATTTTCCAAGGGTTTTATGCCACTTTTCTTTCCAATCAAAAATGGAATCATTCAAGTAAAGGTATGATTGCATTCAGCATCCCAGTGTCTGTAAGGCACTGGCTTTACCTTATAGCCCTAAATACTGCTGGTTGGCTCCCTTTAAATATGAGAGACCTGGAGCAGTTTGCAAAAGAATAGTGATCCAAAATTCCAGTTGAGAGGTGTAAGAAGCTTATTAACGATTATAAAAAGCGATTGCTATTTATTCCAGAGGGTATACAACCAAATATTATATTGAGGGAACCGACCATTTTTGGAGTTTTGTGTGAAATTATGTAAAATTTGCCTTTTTTCTTTTTTTTTTGTTTTGTTCCAATATAAACAAAGGAAATAAACATGATGACAAAACGTGTAATTGCAATCATTTTCTGGGAAAAATTCTTAATTTTCTGGAACAATTTAAAGGGTGCTAACTCTTTCAGCTATGGCTGTCTATATGTGTAAGTGTCACAAAACATGTCTCAAACACATTTGTCATAATAAAGATACAGTAAATAACCTCTTTAGTATTATTTCACCTCTAGAAGTGTTATTTTTGTGTTCTAGTGATTCAGTCGGGTCTAGTCTGAAGTAGAGATGAGCGGTGTTCGATTCGAATTGTTCGCCAATCTCAAATTCGAGCTGTTTTGGCGGTGTTCGAGTCATTCACCGAATTAGAACAATTTGCTTGAAATTCAGCAGTTCTAGTATATGTTCGATAATGCTTCGATCACCAAAAGCTTAATCTTCCTAACCCTAAAGCTAGCCCTAATACTGCAAATGAATGTTAATATCCAGTTTGTGTGTAAATTGTGCAGGGAGGGGCTTGTATCAGAGCTGCAGCAATAAAGTCACGCTCTTTTTTTTTTTTTCTCCTAAAGCATGTACAGTGGGGCGGTTCAGGCTGCTAGCCAATCACAATGCCACACTGCAAAGTGCATTTTTTCACACAACCAAGGTCATCATTGGCTGTGTCTGTCACATGTCCTAGCCCTATAAAACCTGTTCATCTTAAAGATCGCCACCATTTTGCTGATAGCTGCTGCAGGTGTTAGACGGCACCCACGGCTGCGCTGTGTACGCACAGTAAACAGTGTAAACTCTAAATTGTGTTCTCTCAGTCAGCTAGTGAGCGAATACAAAGTTAGATAGATAGGTTTAGGGAGTAGTGACTAGTAATATCAGCCCTTTTTAGGGCTGCTCAATAGAGTAGCGATTAGGGATAGGGACTAGGGACTAGTAGTCTATCAGCCCTTTTCAGGGCTACTTCATAGAAGCAGGACAGTTTTAATTGCAGCCCTTTTGAGGGCTAGGTTAGAGCAGTCTCTATTAGTTTTTGCCAGGCAGGTGTGTGTCAGGTGTGTGCCAGTGCGGTGCAAGTCTTTCTCACAGCATCTGGCCACAGTGATATAGCTCTTTGAATCCATTAGGGCAGGTAGTGTAGCACTGCTGTGAAGAAAGCTACACCACCTGTCTTAATTAGACATTTTTTTTTCCTTCAGCTAGTCCAGGCACTTTGTTTGGGTTAGCAGCAAACTAGCAGTGTCCCACAGTGGTGTAGCCCACTTGTGAGAGAAGCTACACCTTCAGTGTAGTTGATTCTACTAAATTTTTACTGCAACAAGCAAACCTGTCAGTTTTTGCTTAAAAGCAGTATTCACTAAACCTTTACTGTAGGCCACATTTAATACAACTAAATACAGCTTGAGTGTAGTTCATTCTAATATTTTTTTACTGGAACAAGCAAATGTAATTTTTTGTGCCTAGTACCACTGTCTGGCCACTCAGCTCTGCTCAGTTTCCATCAGAATATTTTTTGCCAACAACTGCAGAGTTGCCAATTTGTTCACATACAAAATGAGTGACAAAAGGCCTGCTGCTGGTGAAAGGGGGAATAGGCGTGGTGGAAAGGGAAAAAAGGTTTGTGTCCGTGGGGTACGTGGGAAAGCAAGAGTAACATTTGCTGGAGAAAGACCATCTTCCAGCCAAAGTAAGATGTCTACTTCTTTCCTTGGAGATTCTGAAATGATCCCTTACGTACGGACATGACTCAGACGACGATCAATAAGCAATTCTAGATAAGGCACAAAAACAGCAGAAACTTGAATGGATAGCAAGTGCTTCAGCAAGTGGGCTCTCCTCCACCTCAACTTCTACTTCACAAGTACATCAGTTTTCAGAGGTGTCACCACAATCCCACTTGCTTCCGCACAGCTCCCAAGTCTTGAGCCACCCATCTGAGTATGGGGTAAAGACAGATGGTTGACTATGCATCGCTCTTCACTCATACTATAGCCGGGAATCAAAGGTCTGCTCAAAAGCTTTTGTGAGTCAAGACGAGGTAATGATCTGCACTGATGCCCAAAAGCTTTTGGAGTCGGATCCAGGCCCAGATAAAGAAGGTTCTGAGCAAGCATAATGTAGACCCACATTCATAAAGTGTCAACTGCACCTTGGAGATCTTGTGAGCCCTTCCGTATACGATTCATCCTGTAATTCCTCCCCCTCCTCTAGTGCCACCACCTGACTCCGGATACTGTTTAAAGTGTGCTCCAGCATGTAAATGACGGGAATAGTCAAGCTGATAATGACATCATCATCACTAAACATCTTCGTCGACATTTCAATACTGTACAGAATGGTGCATAGGTCATTCCTTTCAGACCAATCCAGCAGTGTGATTTGCCCCACCTCTGGATCTCGTAGGCCCATGTTATATGTCATGATGTATTGCACCAAGGCTCGTTGGTGCTGTCACAGTTGCAGAAACATGTGCAGAGTTAAATTCCATCGTGTCGGCACATCATATTTCAGCCGGTGAACTGGCAAGCCGAACGACTTCTGTAGAGATGCAAGGCGTTGAGCTATGGGATGCGAATGGAGGAAGTGAGCACACAGCGACCGTGCCCTCTGCTGAAGACCATCGAAGGACGGATAGTGTGCACAAATTTGCTGGACAACCAGGTTTAAGACGTGAGCCATGCAAGGCACGTGTGTCACATTACCCCGGCAGAGGGCTGCACCCAGCATTGCAGCATTGTATCACACGGCCTTCCCTGGCTGCAGGTTCAGTGGACACAAGCATTGACGAAACTCGGTCTCCACAGCAGACCAGACCACAACTCCTCAGCTGTGTGACTCACATTTCCCATACATTTCAAGGTACAGACTGCCTGATGCCGATGAGCCCTGCTGCCATCATAGTAAGGGGGTGTGCAGGATTCCTTGTGCGCAGTTAGAACGGTGTGGCATTACCAGACAGGCTTTGGGTGCAGGTGGAGGACCAAGACGAGGTTGAGGAGGCAGAAGCAGTGGAGGAACTTCTACATTCAGAGGATTGACGCACAACTCGTGGGGATGGCGAGACTTGGACAGCAGCCCCTTCTCCTGCGGTCTTCATAGTTGCCCAGATTTTTTGGCCACCACTTACATTTTGGTGACAAATATTACAGATAACATGGGGAGACTAAAGGCTTGTGGATTTTGGAATGTGCTACATGAAAGTCACCTCACCAACCATATTCAGCTTGCCACTGTGGGGCAATTGATGCCACTAAAGTGGTGTCTGGGCCCAAATTTTTGGGAAAAATGGAGACTCTTGTTGTAGTCCCCTAAATGTGACACAATGCTCAGTGTTGCATGAGGCCTTCCAGATGCTCCGTTAAAAACCGCACCAAATACTCATCGCCTGCACAAGACCTTCCAGATGCTGAGGTAAAACGCACCAAATAATCATCATCTGCACCTGGCCTTACAGATATTGAAGTGGAACGCACCAAATAATCATCATCTGCAAATGGCCTTACAGATACTGAAGTTAAACGCACCAAATAATCATCATCTGCACATGGCCTTACAGATACTGAAGTTAAACGCACCAAATAATCATCATCTGCACATGGCCTTACAGATACTGAAGTGAAACGCACCAAATAATCATCATCTGCACATGGCCTTACAGATACTGAAGTGAAACCCACCAAATAATCATCATCTGCACATGGCCTCACAGATATTGAAGTTAAACGCACCAAATAATCATCATCTGCATATGGCCTTACAGATACTGAAATCAAACGCACCAAATAATCATCATCTGCACATGGCCTTACAGATACTTTTGTGCTCATCTTAACAAGCTAATCTATTTTGAAAAAATAAACATATAAGCAGAGTTCAGATGAACTACATCCATGTCACAGCAGCCTATGGCCCCATGTTGCAACTGTCTGAACCCCAGTTTTAGAAAGATTCAGATGTAATCACCATTATAGAAATGAAGTGTGAACAGGGCCTTTTAAACACTACCTAGTACATTTGGGTTATAAATAACATGCCTGGTTCCTAAAGATTTAGACCTAGGTGACTAGGTGACTAATGATGTCACTGTAGAAGGTATATGTAAAATTATCTGTGTGTCCATACTGTACCTCCATATGCCTCTATTTGTCACGGGTGGCACGGATGACAGGGTAGAGGCCACGCGCAGACGGTCCCAGCGTTTGGCCAATCAGCCATAAGGTTTGAGGACGGTCCGTCTTTCAGGGGCATTTACCTTCTGTGTAGATAAAGAGAAGGTATGATAAGATCTCCCTATCATGGGGAGACGGCTGGGAAGGTCTTGTGCTCGGTCTGGTTTCTACACCAGTATTCTGGGTCTCTAGGACCCAGCAGGTTCTTCCCTCCTTTATAAGGAGTTTCATTGCCCTCCCTCGGTGCAGGTGATATTTCCTTGTGGACTCATTATCCTTGCTCCAAGCAGAAGCTGAGGTTGTGGAGGTTGCTGTGCTCTGCTGCAAGATAAGTGTTTTCTTTCCCCATTGTCTGTTTTTCCTTGTGTTGTCTTTAGTTGTTAGTGGAGGGGTCTAGTGAACCTCTCCATCTGATCCTTAGATAAGGTAGTGCTAGGATCAGAGAGGGACGAGGTTCGTGGTCGGCGACAGTTGAGGAAACTGTATAGGGACGTTAGGGCAGACAGGGTCAGCCCTAGTAAGACTAGGGGTCACCCTCTCCCTCTTGTGCCCATAGCTTTAGGGACTCCTTATTCCCCCCCCCCGTCGTGGTCCTACGCTGGGTGCCTCTCCCGCTCCCAGCGTGACATTATCACCTGCCAATACTGTAACTGAAGGACGGGGAGGAACCGATTTTTCTTCCTTTCCTTATGGATCCTGTGTCTGCTTTGGCCCAGCAGCTGCATTCTCTGTCTTTGGAGGTTGCGGACCTTCGGTCGGCTTTACAGGGCCCTCAACCGCAAAATGGTGTCTTGGGGAATCAAGCATTGGGTCAGGCCAGACCTGAACCTAAGGTTGCCCTCCCTGACAGGTTTTCAGGAGGTAGAGATAAGTTTACTGTGTTCAAAGCAGCCTGTAAATTATATTTTAGGCTTAGGCCTTATTCCACTGGTGATGAGCAGCAGCGTGTAGGAATTATTATGTCGCTACTGCAGGGAGATCCCCAGTCCTGGGCTTTCTCTCTGCCACAGGACTCTACTTGTCTCCGCTCTGTGGATGAATTTTTTGACGCCCTGGGCCTCATATATGATGACCCTGACCGTGTCGCTTTGGCTGAATCCAGGTTACGCCATCTCCGCCAGGGGACTCGGTCGGCAGAATCATATTGTTCTGAGTTCCGCAGGTGGGCTACGGACACGAAGTGGAACGATCCGGCACTCCGGAGTCACTTTTGTCAGGGTCTTTCGGAGAGGCTGAAGGACGCTCTGGCGGTTTATGAGACCCCTCCGTCCCTGGAGGCGGCTATGTCGTTAGCTATTCGTATGGATAGACGCCTCCAGGAGCGGAGGGGTAGACCTCCTGTTACTGGGAGCCATTCTCGTGGTGATTCCTGGTTACCGGGAGGTCGCGCGGAGGGTGAGTCGTTCCTCCCGAGTGCGGAGGAACCGATGCAGCTAGGAGGTGCGGCGGCCTCGAGGTTCTCCGCCGGTACCTCCCGGGGCAAGGGGAAGGGGGTCTGTTTTTTCTGTGGGAAAGGGGACCATTTTATTGGGGCCTGTCCCTACACCCCTAAACGGACTGGGGGGCCTGGACCTTCTGTGACTATGGGGGGTGTGGAGGTGGTCAAGCGGGAGGTGTGTGTATCCTCCATTTGTACTTCCCGTTTCCTCCTAAGTGCGGAGGTGGCGCTGGAGGGCACAACGGAGGGTATTTCTGTGTTTGTGGATAGTGGTGCGGGGGTCAGCATGGTGGATGCTCGTTTTGTAGACGCTCAGGGGCTTAACTGCTGTTTATTGTCTCGCCCCATCCGTATCTATGCCATCGACTCAGCACCTCTTGCTCAAGGTAGTCTCACACATATCGTACATGACATTAAGTTGACGGTTGGATCCCAACATCAAGAGACGATATCTTGCTATGTTCTAGACGGTCTCCCCGCTCCCATTGTCCTGGGCTTGCCATGGTTGATTAAACATAATCCCGTAGTGGATTGGCAGTCCCGGGACATTGTGGAATGGAGTGATTTTTGTTCTGAGAATTGTTTGGTTACCTCGTTTTCGGTGGTGTCTGCGGTATCTCTGCCCCCGTTCCTATCAGAGTATGAGGATGTGTTCTCAGAGAAGGGGTGCCAAGACCTGCCCCCCCATCGGGCATATGATTGCCCAATCAACCTCGTTCCCGGAGTTAAACTGCCCAAAGCTAGGATGTTTGCTATATCGGGTCCGGAAAGACAGGCGATGAAGGATTTCATTTCCGAGAGTCTGCAGACGGGTCACATCAGACCCTCAACCTCGCCGGTTGCGGCTGGTTTCTTTTTTGTTAAGAAAAAAGATGGGGGCCTCCGTCCTTGCCTGGATTTCCGGGAGTTGAATCGGATTACTGTCCGTGATCCGTACCCCCTCCCTCTGATTCCTGATTTATTCAGTCAGGTAGTGGGTGCTAAATGGTTCTCCAAGTTGGATTTGAGGGGGGCCTACAACCTGATTAGGGTCAGAGAGGGGGATGAATGGAAGACGGCATTTAATACCCCGGACGGCCATTTTGAAAGTCTCGTAATGCCGTTCGGGCTCACTAATGCCCCTGCGGTTTTCCAACACTTTGTCAATGACATATTCCATCATTTGGTGGGTAGATTTGTGGTTGTTTACTTAGATGATATCTTGATCTATTCCCCCGATTTGGAGACGCATCAGTCCCATGTCAAGCAGGTGTTACAGGTCTTACGAGACAATAAGCTGCATGCTAAACTCGGGAAATGTGTCTTCGCCGTTCAGGAGGTACGGTTTTTGGGGTACCTCCTGTCGCCATTGGGTTTTCGGATGGATCCGGAAAAAGTCCGGGCGGTGTTGGACTGGGAACAACCGGACAATCTACGGGCATTGCAACGTTTTTTGGGGTTTACCAACTTTTACCGTAAATTTATTCGGAACTATTCGGTGCTGGTGACGCCTCTTACGGACATGACTAGGAAGGGGACAGATTTTTCCGTGTGGTCGGAGTCTGCTCGCCGGGCTTTCTCCTCCCTAAAGCGTTGCTTTGTTTCCGCACCTATTCTCCGTCAGCCCGATCTTTCTCAGCCCTTCGTGGTGGAGGTGGATGCGTCGGAGGTGGGGGTGGGGGCTGTATTGTCGCAAGGCCCTTCGCCTGGGAGATGGGTGCCCTGCGCGTTCTTCTCCAAGAAGTTGTCGTCGGCCGAGAGGAATTATGATGTTGGTAATAGGGAGCTGTTGGCTATTAAGTTGGCTTTTGAGGAATGGCGTCACTGGCTGGAGGGGGCTGTCCATCCCATCACAGTTATTACCGACCACAAGAACCTGTCTTACCTTGAGTCCGCCAAGCGTCTCAATCCCCGGCAGGCTCGGTGGTCCTTGTTTTTCACGAGATTTAATTTTACCGTCACTTACCGTCCGGGGTTGAGAACGTGAAGGCTGATGCGTTGTCGCGTAGTTTCCCGGGTGGTAGTGCTCATGAAAGTCCCGTTCCCATCTTACAGGAGGGGGTGGTTGTTTCTGCTCTTTGCCCTGATCTGGAGGGGAAGGTGTTGAAGGTCCAGGGGGGCGCCCCTGCCTCCTGTCCTTCTGGGAGACTTTTTGTGCCATCATCTTTGCGTCTCAGGGTGCTGTCGGAGCATCACGACTCCGTATTGGCAGGGCATCCCGGCAGTAGGGCCACCTTCGATCTTTTATCTCGCCGCTTTTGGTGGCCGGGGTTGCGGAAGGACGTAGCGGAATTCGTATCTGCCTGTAGTGTGTGTGCACGGGCTAAGGTTCCGCATACCCGTCTGGCTGGTTCTCTCTTGCCATTGTCTATTCCTGAGAGGCCATGGACGCATGTGTCAATGGATTTTATCACCGATCTCCCGGCGTCGACAGGCAAGACGGTAGTGCTGGTAGTGGTTGATAGATTCAGTAAGATGGTTCGCTTTGTGGCACTGCCCGCACTTCCTAATGCTCGGACACTGGCACAGGTGTTTGTAGGTGAGATTGTGAAGCTTCATGGAGTTCCCTCCGAGGTGGTTTCTGATCGGGGTACTCAGTTTGTCTCCAAGTTTTGGAAGGCTTTTTGTGCACGTTTGGGAATTGCTTTGTCCTTCTCTTCTGCTTTTCATCCTCAGTCTAATGGGCAGACCGAACGTATGAATCAGAATTTGGAGACTTATCTGAGGTGTTTTGTCTCTGACAATCAGGAGACTTGGGCGAGTTATCTGCCCTTGGCCGAATTTGCCCTTAATAATCGTCTTCAGGAGTCCACTGGCAAGTCACCGTTCTTCGGTGCATATGGGTTTCATCCTCAGTTTGGTACTTTTAGTGGTACTAGTCCTTCCGGAGTTCCTGAGGAGGACCGATTTACCTCATCCCTCTCCTCGGTTTGGCGGGGGTACAGAGTAGCTTGAAGCTTTTAGGCGACAGGTACAAACGTATGGCTGACAGGAAGCGTGCGCCAGGTCCGGACCTGTGTGTGAATGACTACGTGTGGTTGTCTACCAAGAATGTGAAGTTGAAGGTACCCTCTTGGAAGTTGGGGCCCAGGTTTATTGGCCCTTATCAGATAACCGCCGTGATCAATCCCGTGGCGTTTCGTCTTGCGTTACCTCCCGCTCTTAAAATCCACAATGTATTTCATAGGTCGCTCCTCAAACCGTATGTGCCGTCGTCTAACCCGTCTCCTTTGCCCCCGGAGCCCATCTGCGTGGCGGGGAATTTGGAATTTGAGATCTCAAAGGTGGTTGATTCTCGCAGGTTACGCCGTTCTCTTCAGTATTTGGTGCACTGGAGGGGATACGGTCCTGAGGAGCGGATGTGGGTGCCGGCGTCGGAAGTCTCCGCCGCTAGGCTGGTCCGCGCTTTTCACCGTTCCCATCCGGATAAGCCTGGTCCTGAGTGTCCGGGGGCCACTCGTGGACGGGGGGGTACTGTCACGGGTGGCACGGATGACAGGGTAGAGGCCACGCGCAGACGGTCCCAGCGTTTGGCCAATCAGCCATAAGGTTTGAGGACGGTCCGTCTTTCAGGGGCATTTACCTTCTGTGTAGATAAAGAGAAGGTATGATAAGATCTCCCTATCATGGGGAGACGGCTGGGAAGGTCTTGTGCTCGGTCTGGTTTCTACACCAGTATTCTGGGTCTCTAGGACCCAGCAGGTTCTTCCCTCCTTTATAAGGAGTTTCATTGCCCTCCCTCGGTGCAGGTGATATTTCCTTGTGGACTCATTATCCTTGCTCCAAGCAGAAGCTGAGGTTGTGGAGGTTGCTGTGCTCTGCTGCAAGATAAGTGTTTTCTTTCCCCATTGTCTGTTTTTCCTTGTGTTGTCTTTAGTTGTTAGTGGAGGGGTCTAGTGAACCTCTCCATCTGATCCTTAGATAAGGTAGTGCTAGGATCAGAGAGGGACGAGGTTCGTCGGTCGGCGACAGTTGAGGAAACTGTATAGGGACGTTAGGGCAGACAGGGTCAGCCCTAGTAAGACTAGGGGTCACCCTCTCCCTCTTGTGCCCATAGCTTTAGGGACTCCTTATTCCCCCCCCCCGTCGTGGTCCTACGCTGGGTGCCTCTCCCGCTCCCAGCGTGACACTATTTTCATATAAAGGAAGAGATTTTTCTGCATAAATATGTCAGAAAATGTGCAGCATGTTCTACATTATATTGCAATTTTAATGGTTGCTTGTGTCTACAAGAGATTATAAGACACCATTTAAAGGCATTATAAGGCACAAAGATTGCCTAAAACTGGCCATGTACATTATATAGCTATTGGCCAAACGACGCTTTGGCTAATCATTTGGACGCTAATCATTTCGGTCAGCTCTATCATATACAGGAGTGCTTGTTTTTTGCAGAGTTCCTGTTTTTTCTATGAGAAACCTGTAATCAGACATGTGGTGATGATTTATCTACAGGAGAACATTGCTGTGATGACACACAATGTGATGACATTTGTGTCGTGGGTTAAATATTCTTAATTAAGCCAGCCATATTGTTCTTTTGTTTGTTAACTCATGAGGAGTAAGTCATTGTTTCTTGCAAGATTGCTCAGTGCCCCATTGTCTTAGTTTGTGGATTGCTAGCTAAATGTAAATTGCCTCAAAAATTATGCAGCAGGATTGAACCGCCGATTAAAGAGAGAACAGTTTTATCCCACCAATCTTGTAAGAACGCCATACCCAGAGGTGAGAGTATAAAAAGGACTTGCTCCAGTCGCCATGGTATTCTTCATTACCTCAGCCTAGGAGCTTCTGTTCCAGCTGCAGGATCACACAGCTGTGGTTGATTTTCTACATGACCCCAGTCTAGGAGCTAGGGTTCCAGCTAGGGGATCATAAAACTGGATCATATTCAACAGAACTTCCCCTAGGATCCTAAAATTTGGCTGGAAGATCAGAGAATACTTGAAAAACCCAGGTTGGGACAATTTGGTCACCTGACTACAGACTTTGCTGTGCTTAGCTAGCTTCCTAAGCTTGCTACTATCCCTTCTCAGTGGGTGCCTGCCATAAGCGCAGGGCTGCTGGAGTGGGATAGTTGGACATAAGCTGATCCCTTGTGAGCCAGTGGAAGGGTGATACTCTTGCTTTGTGTGTTCTTGCTGGGAATGTGTTATATGCCTTTGACTGTTGGAGATCCAGTAAACTCCTACCAATGTGTGGCAGCCTGGCCAGCAGATTTGAGTTCCCACTGACCCTGTGTCTCTATAATTGCCATTGGTAGTCTGCATCAGACATGCCCAATCATTATCTCCACAACAATCAGTTTTCTGGGTCCCCTTACATATTACACTGCCAGCAGAACCTGCCAGCATTGGTGGGTTGGTGTCACGGGTGTTCTGGAGGCATGGATGAGGCTGTTGAGGTCACTCGCAGAAGGTCGCAGCATTTGGCCAAACAGTCAAAATCCTAAATAATGTCTCTATAAACAAAATAAAAGGCGGTCTAATGGAGCGCTAAGAAGGAGAGGATTACTAATCTTATATTAAAGCATCCAAACCTTTATTAAGATGTCCCCTATACGCCACAACATGTTTTGACAGTCTACAGCCGTCTTCCTCAGGTGATATCAGGAGCTGCTGTGGGAAGGAAGATAACTTTTAACCCCGGAGCCATTCACTGGAGCAAAAGTACCTGTGGTTGCTGGGCGACTGGAACCGTTTACAGGGAACCAGCGGTGACGTGTTTCCGGGTCCTGGATCACGTGAGGTCGACATCCTGAAAAGGATCGCTGGAGCGACAGCGACAGTGCCTGGCAAGATCTGGAAGTCTAAAGACCTGAGCGATAACTGGTGTTGTGCGGAGGCGCACAACACACTAAGGTGAGCAATACTGCTACCCACTGACCAATTTAGTGTCTCAGGTGCTTCTCATTTGCGCCCCTCTGTTTTTGTTTCTTTTATATAATGTCTCTGTCCCTTTAAGAGGCATCTCTGTTCTAGTGATAGCTGGAGGTCACTAGGACCCAGCAGATCTTCTCTTCAGTTGCCTACTTACATCTCTTGGCTCCCAGGATGCACTGCTGGTGAAAGCTGTCTAGGTGTTTCTGGTTGCATCCTAGCTCACAGCATTGTTTCCTGGAGTCTGTTGGTTTGCTGCTTGGATTTGCTTAAGCTAAGTGAATCTCTTCCCTCTTTTCTTTGTTTTCCTTGTGTGTTTCTTTAGTTGCTAGCCGGGCTGACTACTGATCACCCGCTCTGATCCCTTTATAGTTGTAGTCCAGGGCCAGCTAGGGCTGGTATCTCGTTCGGCGACAGTTGCGGAAACTGTATAGGGACGTTAGGGGAGCCAGGTGTCATCGCTAGTTTATCTAGGGGTCAGCAGCTCTCCTTTTGGCCTTATCATGAATAATAGAAGAAAAGACGGCACTCACCCTGTTTTGCATTGAAGGAGATTGTGCTTTATTTCATAAACATGGAGTGGGTTACACGAGATTAGGAGGGGAGGGAGGTGCAGTGGAGGACGACGGGCACACCATTTCGCTTTACTCAGGCTTCTACGGGTCCCTAATCTCGTGTAACCAACTCCATGTTTATGGAATAAAGCACAATCTCCTTAAAGGAAAAACAGGGTGAGTGCCGTCTTTTCTTCTATTATTCATGATAAATCGCTGTTTTGAAGACTTATATGAATTGGACCTCCTTTTGGCCTTAGCATCAGGGATTCCTTCCTCCCTCACTCTCTTCACCTTGCGCTGGTTGTCTCCCTACACCTAGCATGACAGTCGGCTGACATTAGCCTAATGTGTATGGGAGCCATGAGGCTTGTTGTTCATTGTGGGATGTGTTGTTACCATAGATCTTTGGTATAGACGGTATAGACAATGCTGCCTTAGCAAAAAAAAGGTTACCATAAAAAGACTAAATTTTATATGAAGGCTAATAAATTTAAGAAGCAGGGTTACAACTCACCCTGAGATATAAATGTTAATTCTTTGGAATAAAATGGAAAACCCTCTTGGCATAATATTTTGGGATTTTTTTTAAGTAGGCCCAGAAAAACATGCAAATAATCATGTAGGCATGTCTTAGGCTACTTTCACATTACGATTTTTTAAAATCCGATGCTCTCCGATATAAATCGGACAGCATCGGATATAAACTGATCCCTGCAGTCGGATGCCAAATAGGCATCCGATCCGACATCTGCAGGATCAGTTGCTGTCATCAGACCTGTCAGCTGTTCTCCCCTGTGTCCCCCTCATCTCCCCTGTGTGTTCCCCTCTGTTTCCCCCTCTTCACCCCTGTGTGTCCCCTTTCTTGTCCCCTGTGTGTCCCCCTTCTTGTCCCCTGTGTGTCCTACTTCTTGTCCCCTGTGTGGCCCCCTCACGTCCCCCAGTGCTCCCCCTCCTTTCCCCTGTCCTCCGGAATAAAAAAAAAAAAGTTTATACTAACCTCCCCCCGAGCCCGCGCCGTCTCCCGCCGTCTTCCTGCAGGTTGCCGGTGGCTCCCGCATGCTCCCGGTGTCAGCATAGGTCTTCCTCTGCTGTTCAGGACCTGCGATGATGTCACAGTCACGTGACCGCGGGTTCACCATGGTAACCCGCGGTCACATGACTGTGACATCACCGCAGGTCCTATACAGCAGAAGAAGACCTCTGCTGACACCGGGAGCCTGCGGGAGCCACCGGAAAACTGCAGTTAGACGGCGGGAGATGGCGGGGGCTCGGGGGGAGGTGAGCATAAACTTTTTTTTTTTTAACCCTTGTGCTCCCAATTAGGAGCAGTTTTACTGTACTGAGCATGCTCAGTACAGTAAAATAGGGTCCGAGGAGATATCAGATGTTTCCTCGGACCCTTCTCCATAGGGCCCCATGTTATAGGGATCGGGTCAGATCGGATGTGCACTAAATGCCATCCTATTTGGTCCGATCCGAATCTGTCAGATTTTATTATCGGTGCAAAAATCGGTGGAGTCGCCGATTTTTGCACCGATAATAAAATCGGACAGAATCGGATCGGACCAAATCGGATGGCATTTAGTGCACATCCGATTCGGTCCGATGCCCATAGGGCTGCATGGGGCCAAATTCGGATCCAATGCTGTCCGATTTTCATCGGACAGCATCGGATTTAGAAAAATCGTAGTGTGAAACCAGCCTTAAAGTCTCTCTTTAAGAAATAATCTATCTGTGATGATGAAATATATTTAAATATGAAGGAAGCTGTTCTGTTTTAAATTGCTGGCTTTGGAGAAGATAAGAAAAACCTCTTTCTGTTAGCGGTTTCATTATTTTTCCAGTAGACATTTTATCAGCTGTTTACAACAACCCATATACATCTTTTTCAAGACATCTTTCAAATAAGCAGCATAATAGTGCTCACTCAGCAAAGCAGATTGTCTGCAAGATTTGAGTCTTTTCTCATTTATCACTTCCAAGGGCAGGAGAAAATGCCTATTCTATGAACTTTTTATATAAATGTTTCATAAGTTGTATTTAACCCATTAAAATGTAAACGATGACAGTGTGACACTACTGCTACCATATATTCTGCAAGAGAGAGCATGCTGTGTGGAAAACAAGCATCTATGAGTTATTGCTTCTAATAGTTTTCGAGACAGAGTCCTTATAATGTGTTTAGCCCATACTAGTAAAAAGAAGTGATAATATCCAATGCTACCCATTTATAAAATACTTTGAGGTGCAGTTCATTATATAAGGGATGAAATATAGAAAACATATTGGGACTTTAGAAAATAATCCTAGATGCTAGCAAGCGCAATCCGATTTGGTTGCCATGGGGATTGAGAAGCATTAGATGAAGACTTTAAAAGACTCACAGCAGATTTTACAAATCAAAAGAATCTACAGCGAGGCCTGCAGTTTCTGCTATGGGAATGTGCCTATTAGGGGAAGATGACATCCTTTTCGGCTTTTACAAGGCCACTCTGATCATTTGCTCTCTGCAGCTTGGCTGATACTCTGGCATCCCATTATTTTCTACACTGCTTTTCAATTGGTTTTTGCTTTGTGTATACTCTTCTATATCATAGCTGACCTCCTCTGTTTTACACCACCAAGACTAGCAAAATATCTTGTCAGGCCACTCAACACCTGGTACAAGCTTTGCTTTTTTCTGTGACACTATAGAAGGTGTCTTCATTTACTCATGTCATGTGACTCAACACAGCAAAAAGTCTGAAGTGGATTTTTGTAAAAAATAAGAAAAACAACAGAAAATGTATAGTAGATGTAGGTATGATGTATATATCTCGAGAACAGGGCCCCATGGCATGCTGCTTTCAGTGGAAAGTAAGTCAGAATTTCCTTAGAGTTGAACCAAAGACCTCTCCACAGACAGCGGTGCATGACAGGGACCTGTTTGTGAGATAGATTATGTTACCCTGGGCGTAAGGAGACACCCATCGCAGGATGATGAGGGAGAGGGGAAAAGGAGTCCCTGATACTAAGGGCAAAAGGTAGAATAGTGACCCCTAGAAACACTAGTGTTGACACCTGCCCACCCTGACAACCCTATACAGTCTCAGCAACTGTTGTCGATCAGGATACCTCTTCCCTGTCTGTCCCTCAACTAAGACTATTATAGGTTAGACAGGGTGAACACTGGTCAATCCAGCTAGTAACTAGAGGAAAACACCAGGGAAACAAACAAAGGGGAGAGGGAGAAATACTTAGCTGAAAGGAGAGCCAGACAGCAAACTATACCAGAAGTCCACAATGCACTGCAGAGCCAGGAAGCAGGTGGGGGTATGGGGGAGTAGGATTGATACATATAGTGGACATACATACACACACTCAGCTTATAACTAAGAACAAGTTAGTTACTATGCCCGGGCAACACCGGGCTCTACAGCTAGTATACTATAAATATACAAGATGGGAGTGACCCTTTAACTAAAATATACAAAATATACACATGGACAAAATTGTTGGTATTCTTATGATAAAGTAAGAAAACCCAAATGGTCACTGAAATAATTTAAAATTGCCAGACGTCATTCTCTATATAAGTTTACTGAATTTCAGTTAATAAATGTTAAAGATTGATTTAAATTTTGATTTAGTAGAAAAAATTATTTAAAAAACTAATGAAAATAGCTTGAATAAAATTGATGTTACCAATAAAAAAGATTGAAAGTAATTTAACCGGGAATTTAATTTAATAGGGCAAAAGTAAACAAATGTGTCTTATAATTAGTTAAACAGGTGTCTACAAACATTTAAAGGGTGAAATGTAGTAACTTTGCTACTTGAGATCATGGTGTGTACCACACTAAGCATGAGCCAAGGAAAGCTAGAGTTCTCTTGGGTGCTTAGAAAAAAAATTATAGAAAAACTGTTAAAAGTAAAGACTATAAGACTGTCTCCAAATAGCTTGATTTTCCTTTTTGTACAGCTGAACATATTATTCAGAAGTTTCAAGTCTGTGGAACTGTAGCCAAGACCCTGGATGTGTCCGCAAGAGCCCAGAATAACTTCCAAAGAGATTAGAGGTGAACTCCAAGTCATGGTACAACAGAGTTAAGTCACAGCAATCGTTGCATTCTTGGCCAAAGTCTACTTCACGGAAGATGTCAGAGGAGAAAACCAGTTTTGAAGACAAATCATAAAAAAGTGAGAGAGAAGTCATTACAGAAATTGTTTGTTTGCAGTAATTGCCTCAAAACGTTGTGCAAAAAATATAAAGTTAAGGGTGCCATCACTTTTGTCCATGCCAGTTCATTTCCCTTTTTTGTTAGAAAAGCAATGCATGATTTGTATTTGTTGCTATACAGTAAATTTAAATTGAAAATTACTTTTGTCAATCTTGAGGTTTTTCAGTGACCAATGTGTTTTTTTTTTTACATTAACAGAAGGTTACTTGCAATTTGTTCAACGTGTATATATACAGTAAAATGAATTCACACTCTGTGAACTTTTCCACATTTTTTTCCATTGCACCCTCAAACTTTAATAGATTTTATATGGACTTTATGTGATATACCAATACTAAGCACATCTAGAGGCTGGCATTTATCCTCATTCTTTTTTTTAAAGTAGCTCTAGCTCAAAGAGACAAGATGGAGAGTGTCTTTAAACAACAATTTTCAAGTCTTGCTACAAATTCTCACTGGGATTTAGATCTGCACTTTGGGCCATTCAATTACATGAATATGGTTTGATCTAAACCTTTCCATTGAAGCTATGGCAGTATGTTTTGGGTTGTTATTCCATCTGCACAAATTCACTGCTTATGTTGGGTGCTTCGGCTATGACTTCTCCTAATGTCCGTATAGGCTGTTTACTATCATGAATGTAGAAGTGTATTCGGATAGCTTAAATTCAGCTGCAAAGGCATGTAAGAAGTCTTCAGAAGTAGTTTATTTTTCTACTGAAATCTTGCATTTATACACAGTACAGCAGGTAAAAAAGGATGATTCTATCAGAGCTATATGGCTATATAGAGTAAGATGGCTGACAGCAACACAAAATAAAGGAGAAGGGAGTAGTAACTGCCATAAGAGAAGCTACAGGGAGAGTGATGAAACAAAACTCTAATCAAGGCAATAGCAACACATACATTGGAAATACAACACTGTATGATTTCCAAGTTGTGGGTTATGACAGTTGTCCTGCTGGAAGGTGTACCTATGCCTTAGTCTCAAATCTTTTGCAGCCTCTAACAGGTTTTTCTCCAGAATTAGTCCTGTATTTAGCTCCATTTTTTCCCCATCAACTCAGACCAACTCCCCTGTAAAATACTTTTGTTTGTGGGTATAACATGAAAAAATGTGGAACAGTTCACTGGGTATGAATACTTTTTTAAGGTACTGTATATTATTCTACAAATAAAATTCACCCAAATGATCATTGTGCTAGAATAGCATTTTAATAGTTACATATTTCTGAATTAGCATTTAACATGCCATAATCCCTCTCTGAAAACAATTCTTCAGGTTCTGAAGTTTTGCTTGTTTTTATTGTGCAAATTAAGTAGTAAAAATCGACTCAATGTTTATTAATGTAGTAGATGAGTTTAGATTTTACTCCAGATGCTCAGGGGACAGATAGGAGAGATAAAAGATTGAATCAAGCTATCAAATTCCCTTCATCTTCTGTAAAATAATTTAAAAAAAAATCCTAAAATCTCCCTCCATAATGCATGATTGAAAAGTTATAATTTCTCAACTTTCTAAGGGCCACGTCACACACACAGATATTTGTGCAGATATTGTTCGCAGATCTCTGGTTGCAGTGAAATCATGGACACATTGATCATTTGTACACGGCCACAAAATGGTACAATGTGTCCATGATTTCACTCCAACCAGAGATCTGCAGACAATATCTGCACAGATATCTGTGTGTGTGACGTGGCCCTAAGATAGATAAGTTTTTAATTAGAACTTTGCTTATTTAACTCTTAAAATACATAGTATTAATTGTGAAATATTTCCAACTTTAGTTTTAGTGTTCTCCAGCTTGTCCTCAATAATGCCTGAAAATAGGATTTTGCTGTGTATATTTTTTCCATTGAATTTGGAAATTTGGAAATTACCCTTAGTTGTCGACCTGGTGTTTAAGAATGTGAATTAGCACTTGAATGAACTGGAAGCAAAATAAAACGAATATATTCAATCTTTTTATAATAATCCAAACCTTTGAGGCTTTTATTATTTTCTTATTTTATGTAAATACAGTGATGATAAAAAAAATGGAACTTTCAAATATATTTTGTTACAAATATTCATTTTTTTTAATAATTATACATGCAGTGAATAAATCGAAATATTAGAGCCTGAAAAAAATAAAATAGATCCGATTTTATATAACTGACTAGCAATGACTGAATCTTTTGAAATCTGAATTTAACTATGTTCGACAACTTTTTTCCCAAAATGTTATTGCCAGCGAGTTGATTTTCTGTAAAAGAAAATGCTACAAAGTTTCAAAATGCCCTGAAAAATGTATCTAAGGCCGGCTTTACACCATGGCTTTTCGGATCCAGGGCTGTTCGGTGTGAACTGGACAGCCCCACATCCGATTTTGCCCCACATGTATCTCTATGGTGCCGGATGGGGCCGGATGGCAAATAACGGTTTGGTGTCTGACCGGCAGGATCCGGCTGTTTTTGTTTTTTGCCCCAGACACAAAATCAGAGCTTGCAGCATTTTTTGTGTCTGGGGCAAAAATCGAACAAAACCGGATCCTACTGGATCCTTCTGGATCTGGGGTGATCTGGTGCCCATAACATGGAAGTCTATGGGCGCTGGATCACGCCAGATCTGGCAGAAAAACGATCCGGTTCCCAGACGCCAGGTGCTGAATTTGCGGAGGCTGTTAAAAGCAGCCAACGCAGAATTTCAGCACCTGCAGAGCTCCACGGCTGAAATATCAGCACCGTGGCCAGCTCCCCTGCAAGCAGCTGTCCTGATATTTCAGCACTGGACAGTGGCACACACGATTCTGGCACAAAATAGGATCGGAGGGCAGATTTGAGGTGTTAACACAGGTGTTAAAGGGATCCTGTCACCTCCAGAACACCTCCTAAGCTACCAAAATATGTCCCTGCAGCATCCTATCACTAATCTCACACTCCTTTTGTTTCCTAAAAGCATCCTGTCAAAGTGCATAAAAACGTTTTAATACTTACTCATTAGTGATTATAATTAGCAGGGGCTATATTCTTTAGCCCTTAGGGCGTGTTGTTTTGCAGGCTCCAGGATCCATCCTCTCTCTCTCTCTCTCTGTGCTGCTTTGCTTGTGCAGGCTTTGCCCTCCCCCCTCTGTCACTTACAGAATGCAAATCATTAGTCCTGCCTTCAGCTCCACATCACAGCAGAAGCTGCATAGAGAGGGCTGGATCATTCAGGCTGCAAAACAACACACCCTAAGGACTAAGGAATATAGCCCCTGCTAATTATAATCCCTAATGAGTGAGTATTAAAATATTTATATGCATTTTCACAGGATGCTTTTAGGAGACAAAAGGAGTGTGAGATAAGTGATAATATGCTGCAGGGACATGTTTTGGTAGCTTAGGAGGCATTTTGGAGGTGACAGGATCCCTTTAAGATGAACTAGAAATATGGAGGTGTGAACATGGCCTTAAAGACACAAAAAACCTAGATATCATATAGTAAAGCTTATTGCATATAAAAATGAGAAAGTTCTGGCTGCTATGACTTTGAATGAATGAACAAAAAATAAAACTATAGGTCTCAACTAGAGATGAGCAGGATGCATAGATGACGTCACTCCAGTCCTAGCTAATTAAATGCCGCGTTGTTGACGCTGGAAGCTAAGAGTTTTGTGGACCTCCCATCTGGCCAAAAGATCCCACTAACCTACACTCTGGACCTGAGTCCTGTGAATCAATCCACTCATCTTTAGTCCCAACCATCCTGGATACAATGGATAGTCCTGGATTTAGTCTATGCACTGCAGTCTAGTGTGTCTGCTGAATATCCCCCACTAACACTGCCCATCTGACATCTCCTCCTGCCATGGTAGAAAGAAATGGCAAATGGGTATGGCTTGGGGTGTAGTGATGGGTGAGATACGCTGTGCATAATTTGTCCCTCTTTCTGTTCTTCCAAAGTTTAGAGGTATGCCTATGATAGCCCCTGATAGTCCCCATACAACATGATGTGATAGAAGCATATAAATATGGGGAAGCCCATAATGTCATGACTAAGGTAATTTCAGCCTTTTGTGGCTAATGTAATCATTGTGAAAGCTGGCATTTTTTTGCCAATTCGCACAAAGTTGGTAAAATTTCCTGGGACCTTTATAAAATATTTCATAAATTTTAACTTGAATTCAATATGCATCAAATTGATTAACTCATCTGTAGAATAAAGACAATTGAATGGTTTATTATAAGAAAGTACTTTGTACTGGCATCAGGTGGAAATGGTAAGGGCAAAGTTTTAGACCATAAACATGTATGTTTTTTTCACTCTTACCAAGCTTACAAAAAAGTGATAAACTGAAGCACTGATATATTAAAATATGCATAACATTTCATAATTTAATAAACCATACGTATGCAAAAAAGAACATTTACCTTGCAGTTTGTTTGCCAAACCAGCATAGTTTTTAAAAATATGCAAGTATTATACATTAAAGGGATCCTGACCTCATAAAATGCGCCCCCACACAGATAAGCTGCCGTGAACACACCTCGCGCATGCACACTACGCATTGCGAGGTCGTCAGTGGGTAATGCTGGATATGACGTGATTTACATCATAGCGGCATTACCGCCCATTTTCTGACGCGCTCTCTCTATAGCACGCCCATCGGGGCGTGCATAATTAGCAAGCAGGCGGCGGGGAAAAGAAGAAAGGCACGCCTTTTGCGGCTTCAACATTTAAGAAGCCCACACATCAGATAGGTATAAAATACACTTTTATAAACTTTACAAGAACGCTTTATAAACACAAAGGGATGCATGGAAATGTATTAGCATGGGGCAGGGACAGGTATAAAGAGGCTGGGGGCGCATTTTATGAGGTCAGGATCCCTTTAAGGATGTTCCAGATGACTGGCACAATGACTGGCCATTTTATCCACTTTGTTTCTAACTTTTTGTTATTGTATGTATTGGTTTACTGTTGGAGGGAGCGGATTATGCTCAGAAATAAGATGCACAATACGTGGGATTTTTTTCACTGTTCATTTTATATTAAAACAGTATATACATCTTCCTGTCAATCAATGCAGGAAACACATGTCCACATCACAGCAGAGTTACAAGTAAAATCCTGCTTTGTAAATTAATTCCATACACACACTTAGCATTTATTTTTTACTTAAAGACTCTGTCTTCAGTCTCATAGCAGCATACATTATTTGTGGCTTTGATTTAACAAAGACCTGGAAACAGTCCTAAGGCCAATTTCAATGCCAGTGTCATTGATGCAGTTTTAGCTAAAATCAAGAGAAAAAGAAAAAGTAGAATGTGGCTCTCATATTCTGCAGGCTATCAGCAAAAATAAATGAGGCTGTCCCTAGAGCCTGGGTAGGAATCTCTGTGATCCCCATCCAGATATATGCAACATGTAAATATACTTTAAAAGAAAGACGTATTGTTCTTTTTTCATCTCCATTCCTTGTTTTATCTAACCAAAATCATAAGAAAAAAGATTTATCTGGAGCAATTTCTAAACCCAAATGCTTTTTTTTCTGTTTTACATTGGAAAAAAAAGTCAAGAATTGCTCTCATTGACAGTCATCACCTTAATACTGCATCACTCCAAAAGCTGTAGCTATGGATTATTGTCAAGTCAGTTTTATTCTTTTTCAATTTTTTTTAAAAAGCTATTTGTAATTTAACTATAAATGCTTCCAACTAAATAATCTCCCATGCAGAACCCTTGCAGATGTCATTATACTTTTATGGCCTAACATCTATAATGGTGACTAAGACTCCATTTATGTTGTAAATTTAGAATAATTTCCTGCTTCAGCAAGTTATCATTAACAAGATGGGTTATGGACTTTATATTGCTCCAGGTAGCTGTTAATGAATTGTACTCTTACAAAACAACAGCTGACTATATTCTCAGAAATATATGTTCATAGACCCAGCAATAACTGGAACTGCTATAATTAAAACTTAACAATCTAACGTATGCTTTTGCTAAAAGACTGTGGAAAATCAAGGCAAAAATCCACTAAAGACCATGGCCTGATTCATTAAAAAGATTTTACTAAAATTATGGTGTAAAATCGAATGAAATGTTGCAAGTTTGACATTTTTTACACCACTTCCAGCTAGTTCCATCAACTTTTTGAAAAGTAAGTGGATTATCGATCAGACGGACCATAACCCAACAAGGCTGGCAAATTCATATTACTTAAGCCACAAAAAGGGTGTAAGCTATGACTGGAGTGTACTCCAGTATCTGGTTGTATGCACCAAAATCATTAAGTAGTACACACTTCTTAATACATTTGTTTCATCTTACTCCAGTGTCTCTTTTTGCACACCAGTATTGATAAATTAGGGCCTGTGTGTAGACATAGCATATATACATTCATTACCTCTTCCTCACTAACAAACTCTTCCTTGACATCACTGAAACCTGACTTACCCCCTATGACGCAGGTTGTAGTGCAGTTTTTGGCAGGTATGCGTGGTATGGTGTCACAGATGATCCCACAGACAGTGGTTCAGTACACGCCAGTTAGTGCTTGGATTAAGGACAGGGGGGTGGCATGTTGCAGCTTCATGTGCAAGTGCTTCTGCAAGGTCAGCAGACTCGGGTAAGGTTAGATGATGTGTCTAGCAGTGAGGTTTGCATGTGTTTTGATGGTTCCCTAGGGGCTAATCTGAAGCAGGAAGTGCGGGAATGCATTTTGAAGGATGAATATGTGGAAATTTATTCCCTACTCCCGTTGGATAAATTTAATTTGGATGGAGGCAAGCTGGATGAGAGTAAGAAGAAGGCTGGGGTCAGACTTTCATCTGCCCCAGCTCCTTACGGCTCCGTTGAAAACTTAGAAGCTTTCAGCATAAGCGGTCAGCAGCGCTTTCCTGTGCGCTGCTGAAAAGCGGACCTCCTGCAGCTCTGTCTGTGGCCACTGTCAAGGTACACTGCAGGTTGCTATGGGGCAGCGTCGGCAGCAAGGGCTTCCCGTTAACGCTGGCCGTTAGTGTTGGAGGGGAGGAGATCAGGGATGGCCTGGGTTAATTGAGAAGGGTAAAATCAGAGGTATGTTCAACTATTGATCTGAGTTATGGTTAGTTTCTGCTGGGACAGTTCCTAAGGAACAGGAACATTTTTGGAGGCACAGCACTGTGACAATTGTCAACCCTGAGTTGGTGCGATGCGACTAGGAACTACCTTTGAGTGCTGTTTCATGGTTAAAGGCAGGCCATCCAGATTCTTCTCAAATAAAATAATTCATTGTTAATTGTTGTTATCAATAAAAGGCTTCTGTGGCCAGATATTTCAACATCACTCAGCGTTATCTCTTTATTTGGTAGGCCATAAACACGTTACAATACTCTAGGAAAAATAGGGTGGCCTTGGGCGCAGCTAGCGCAGGCTCATGCATGACTGAAGTTTGTAAGGGATTTCCAGGAAAGGATTCATTAAGTTTTATCATGTACACAGTACAGGAAAGGCAAGGGGAGGGGGGAAGCTAAGTCTCATGTGTTAGGTATTATTGTTAGGATTGGTTAGGAAATGTTGGAATGGGGTGGGGGAGTATTTTTCAACTGACCTTATAAGAAGAAGATTAGCCAATTTATACGGTTATAATTGTTTTGTCATAGCAGCTGAACACAAGGAGGTCAGGGATGGCCTTAGTTAATGGGGAAGGGTAACATTAGAGATATGTTCACCCATTGGTCTGAGTTATGGTTAGTTCCCACTGCAATGGTTCCTGGAGAACAGGAACATTTTTGGAGGAACAGTACCATGACAATTGTCAACTCTGAGTTTGTGCAGTGTGACAGGGAACTAACTTTACAGTGCTGTTCCATGGTTAAAGGCCGGCCATCCAGGTTCTCCTCAAAAGAACTAGTTGTTAATTGTTGTTATTAATGAAAGGCTGCTGTGGCCAGATATTTCCACATCACTTAGCGTTATGTCTTTATTTAGTAGGCCTTATGGACTTTACGATACCCTAGTCAAGCATCTCCTCATGACAAAGTGAGTATCACTGTCTGACATTCAAGCAGATGCCTCTTTGATACTTACCATTGTAAAAATCAATATTAGCTTTCTAATTTAAAAAAGGTAGAGAATCACATTGATTGAAAGTACTGGGGTGATCTCAAACCTAAAAGATTTTTGGCATGGCACACTGAGGCACATTTTAATAAATCAGGAGTGTCTGGTTCCTACATGTCCCTCATACAGATTTCCAAGAACATCAGCAGTATTGATAAATCGGTGCCAGACTGTCTTAAAATAAGACAACATTTATCAAACAACATGAACTCCTATGATAAAATTAGTGTAATTTAATTATGTCTAATCTAAAACTGATTATATTGAATTAGTGCTTATATTGAGAGGATTTCTTCAGGAGTAAGCAGACTGCCAATCACCCGACTATCAGCAATGGCAGCCTATGTGTAGAAAACAAATTATTACTTATCATTCTGTGTTCATAGGAGCTGTGGTCTGCCTGACCAACCATCTGATTGGTGGTCATTTATTGCTGCAAGATGGGTGATGCAAACCCTCCCAAATTTTACAATGTTTAAGAATTAGACAGCATTAAAAAATATACCCCATTGCATCAAATATCATGACAGATAAGAAAAATCCCCATACCCAATAAATAGCTGTTGGCTAAACAATGGTTAAGCCAATTGTTTAGCTGACTGTTATTTTTAGATTCTTTCATATACGGGAGAGCTTGGCTGTCAGAGTACAGCTACTAGACTACTTTAATGGTGGCTTATCTATCAGATAACTGTAATGCTAGGGTAGTGGTGGAATGACCGGACTGCAGACCAGCAAGTGCAGAGTACCAGTCACACTTTTTGCTAGTGCCATGCTACCGTGCACCCCTAAGGATCGAGGTACTTTTCACCCTCCACATCCTGGAAGAGGAGACATTGGCACAGCCTGTTCCAGATGGCAAATAGCATGGTGGCTGAGCACACAGGCCTTAGTCGGATCAAACACACTAGCTGACCAAGTAAAACAGTGCAGCATAAAATCAAGTAAGAAAAGCTAGGAAAAGAGCCATGACCTAACAGTCAGAGCAAAAGAGCAAACCAAGAGAAGCACAGCAACTACTAACATTTACTATACTGAAGAAGAGGAGGAGGAGCAGGACCATGGGAGTGGATCTGAGATGTTTTAGGTATGTATTGTATTTAAATGGTTCTGCTTTTAATGTATTTAGGAGGCCGCTTGGCACAACCTAAAAAAAAGTTGGCAGGGTGACTCAAAGAATTGATCAACTACGGTACTTGCTAAAAATCTTATTTTACATGAAAGTACAGTTAGGAATTAATATGTGCATTTGCACTTTTTGTATTACATACTTACCTCAGGCAGTGCTTGCTCTTGCCTCTTTAGTACTAACATTTATTACATAAACAAATAATCAGCACAACAAAGAGGATATGGCGGGTATACAACTTCCTCTCAGAGATCCCCTGACATCTCTGAGGCAACCCCGAATCTCCACCCTCAACCCAGAGAAGCAAAGGAGGGTTGAATCAGGTGGAATGGAAAGAATCTCCCACCACCTACCGTATATACTCGCGTATAAGCCGAGTTTTTCAGCCCAAAATTTGGGCTGAAAAGTCCCCCCTCGGCTTATACGCGAGTATATACGGTATATGAAAAAAAAAAAAAATACCGCAGCAGCCCCGGAAGTATACAGGCCCCCCCATCAAGTTCCAGGGCACCCCCCCCTTGCGCGCCAGCCTGTAAGGTAAATTCATACTTACCAGTGTCCAGTTGCGCCGCCCGCAGCTGCCGACATGACGATTCCGGGCTCCATTCAGCGTCTTCCGCATTTCCTGTAGTCGCGGGCAATGACGTCATTGCCCGCGACTACAGGAAGCCGCGGGAAGACGCTGAATGGAGCCCGGAATCGTCATGTCGGCAGCTGCGGGCGGCGCGACTGGACACTGGTAAGTATGAATTTACCTTACAGGCTGGCGCGCAAGGGGGGGGGGGCCCTGGAACTTGATGGGGGGCCTGTATAACTCCGGGGCTGCGGCTGTATACAGCCCTGGGGCTGCGGCTGTATACAGCCCTGGGGCTGCGGCTGTATACAGCCCTGGGGCTGCTGCTGTATAAAGCCCTGGGGCTGCGGCTGTATACAGCCCTGGGGCTGCGGCTGTATACAGCCCTGGGGCTGCTGCTGTATACAGCCCTGGGGCTGCTGCTGTATACAGCCCTGGGGCTGCGGCTGTATACAGCCCTGGGGCTGCTGCTGTATACAGCCCTGGGGCTGCTGCTGTATACAGCCCTGGGGCTGCTGCTGTATACAGCCCTGGGGCTGCTGCTGCTGTATATACCTCTGGGGCTGCATATGGGGCTGCATATACCTCTGGGGCTGCATATACCTATGGGGCTGCATATACCTCTGGGGCTGCATATGGGGCTGCATATACCTCTGGGGCTGCATATACCTCTGGGGCTGCATATACCTCTGGGGCTGCATATACCTATGGGGCTGCATATACCTCTGGGGCTGCATATGGGGCTGCATATACCTCTGGGGCTGCATATGGGGCTGCATATACCTCTGGGGCTGCATATGGGGCTGCATATACCTCTGGGGCTGCATATGGGGCTGCATATACCTCTGGGGCTGCATATACCTCTGGGGCTGCATATGGGGCTGCATATACCTCTGGGGCTGCATATGGGGCTGCATATACCTCTGGGGCTGCATATACCTCTGGGGCTGCATATGGGGCTGTATATACCTCTGGGGCTGCTGTATACTACCACTGGGGCTGCTGCTGTATACTACCACTGGGGAGGCTGCTGTATACCTCACTGCTGGGGGTTGTATACCTGTGCTGGAGTCCACCCTCGGCTTATACGCGAGTCAATAAGTTTTCCCAGTTTTTAGGGGCAAAAGTAGGGGGTCGGCTTATACACGGGTCGGCTTATACACGAGTATATACGGTAATTAAATTAGCAGACACAGCATACTGTTGTCATGCCCTTGGCTGCAGGACCAGTCTTTCATGGACAGGGAGATTGGTGCTCATCCCGTGGCTCTATGCACCTCACCTATTCTGTCCCTGCTGCAAGGCTGGTCTCTGCTAAGCATGGAGATTGGCGCCCACCACGCAGCTCCCCTAATTCTGCTCACCCTGCCCATGGTTCCAAGCGGCCATCTGCTTCCTTATCTTCCAGGAACCTGTGTCCTTATGTCAGGTCTCCTGGGAAAGTTCTTAGGATGTGCGCTCCTTATCCTTCACACACTTAAAAGAACAGAACACCTGCTCCCTATTAGGGCTGTCAGCCAGAGTGCTGAGCTGCTCTGTACATAAAAGGCATCTACCCCTCAATGGAGGTTCCTGGGCAATGTGTTTGTTCACTCACTAGGAACTTTGCCTCTGCCCAGGTCACACTCCTGCAGTGCTCTGAACTAGGAAGCCTGTTGCCTTGCATTCTATATTATACTAACACCTCTGTCTGTCTCCACAGAATTCTCTGCTGGCAGTTCTGGATCTCTCTGGATGATCTGGATTCAACCCCGGGCTGGGCAAGCCTCTCATGAGGTGCACGGAACAGTCCAGTTTCCTATACCGGCTGGATCAGCCTTTCTGGGATTGTACAGAGCTCCAAGGATTCATCCCACAGACAGAGCCAGTGCTCCACAGTCTCTTCCTCTCTTCTGCTTGGTCTGTAAAGGTTGCCCCACTGGTACGGGATTCACAACATTTAGACCTCCTGGTGCAGTACCCTTGTACAGGGGTTTCCTCGCTGGTACTCCACTACGATATTTCGGTGTCCTGATTCAGAGGGTCCTCCACTGAGACACCTTCCCTTTGTTAACATTCCGTTAATAAAAATTCTAGGTTTTACTGAAGTCACTCTCTAGTCTCTAGTCTCTTGCTGTATTGGGTATTCAGCTGCCACTGCTCCACCTGTGGATCTGTGAGTCCACTTAAAATCTCCACACCCTTTGGGCGTAACACCGGTATCTGCTGGCAATAGCTGATACTAGGGGACTCAGCGTATTATGATCCCCGAACAGCATGATCTTGGGAGCGATGGCATCCTGCCTTCCAGCAACACCAGAAATAATTCTCCCAGAGTGCAATACATGGCCAGAGTGAACACCTGCACTAGCTCTGCCCTCCAGAAGCAACACCACACCCCTCATGGCCAGTGATAGGTGACCTTGCAGAGAGCTGGAGTACAGAAGAGTGTAGAAGTGCAAGTCACTCGTTCAGATACAAAACCGCCAGAACTTACATTAGTAAAAGGATAGATATTCCAAAATTAGGTGTGGCGCCTGGTAATCACATTACAAGCTTGGAGGCAAGGCATCCACCTGGTGAAACACACATATAACATATCCCACCCTGGGCCTGTAGGGGGAGCTCTAACAGCTGATGTCAGGTTGGTTGCTGACGTCAGTAGAGGTCCCCTATGAATGTAGGTGCAGGGGGCTGAGCTAGTCAGTTCCAGTCGGGAGAGCTCAGGTGACAGTTGAGCAAAGTGAAGAGGATGACAGTAGAGTCACCCTAGGGACAGCAGCCATGTTAGGCCCGTCCTAGGGAACTGACGGTGTGTTGAGCCCGTAGCGAGGGCCTGAGGAGGAGAGAAAGAAGGTCTGTGAGTGGTAATAGTGCCAGTACGCCCAGAATTAAGCACAGTATGGTCACCGGAGACTGAGGTCATCAGGGATTATATAAGCAAAGGCCAAATCCGGAGAGCGGATGGTTATATACCACGCCGTTCACTACAGAGCCAAGGAGACACACCCGCACTACAGAGCCTAGGAGAGCTAAATAGAAATTCAGTCAGAAGAAGGGTTCACACTGCCAGTCACACGGCTAGTACAAAGTAGAGAGGGCCACAGCACCGCTTTTTTGCAGCCAGGGCTCACCGGACATGACATAAGAGGACTTGCCTGGTGTGGAAAGCCTCAATTTTCCTCCAAGCTTGGACCCTGTGAACTTCAGCAAACAGTCCCCAGTACCAACTAAATGTCATCATTAAAGGTAAAGAAAGACTGTTACTCTTGTGTCCATACATCATTCTATGAGCTAAGTCCTGCATCCCCACTGTTACCTCGTAACCACTTCACCAAAAACTATTAACCCGGCCCAGGGGTTAAATCAGCCCTGCCTGTGGAGGGCTTATCACCTTTCTGCATCCCATCAACATCCCTTGGAGCTGAGACAAGTAACGGCGGTCACATCTGGCCGCATACCACATGTGGCTTAACTGACAAACTTTAATTTTATTTTTTACCCCTTTTTACATTTTCCCCTTTAAATTGCGGTCACTCCAGGGCCACGGAACTGGTCCACGGACACTACCGTGACATACCCCTGTGACCAGAAAAGCAAGGACCGGTCCCGAGTAACCCACGGCCCTGTTGGGCGATGCATAGGCATATTGTCAGGGGAAAGTCAGAAAGTATCCTTCCATTATTGTCATGTGTATTAACATATGCTGGGTATAAAATAACAGAATTAAAAATGTTCCCTGAATGTGTGAAAATTTAGACATATTTAGACATATATTATCAAAATCAAAAGTGATAAATGCTTCTTTCATTGATGATGGAACAACAATACCACGTGACAACGGTCTATAATGACTGTTAATTCCCCGTCACACATAACGAGATCGTTAGCGATATCATTGTTAAGTCCCAGATTTTGTGACGTAACAGCGATCTCACTAACGATCTCGTTATGTGTGACACTTAGCAGCGATCAGGCCCCTGCTTTGAGATCACTGATCGTTACAAAGTGCTCTGGGTCATTTTTAGATCATTGGTCTTCCGCTGGGAATGCTGCATTGCTGTGTTTGAAAGGGACAACGACCAGCGATCTCAATACTACGCCCGAGAGTGACAATTCCCAACGACCTCCTATCATTCCGGATCGTTGCTGAGTCGCTGGTGAGATCTGACTGTTTGACATCTCACCAGCAATCCCAAAGTGATGTACCAGCGATCCCTAAGGATCGTTATCGTTGTCGGGATCGCTGTGCGTCGTTGTGTGTGACGGGAGCTTCACTTTCAATAGATGCTAAATGGCTAATGTTTTATGCATGTAAATGTTGAAGCTTTTGAAAACATTCTAACTTAATATCTAATATTCTCATATCATATTGTGTATCTTAATAGATTTGCATTATACATGTTACATCCAACAACTCTTTTTTTCTCTGATTTTCTCCAAAGTATGACAATCTGCATCAATAATTGAAGAAGTGATTTGCTTTACAGCCTTGACTTGAGACAATGAGACCTTGTCTGGGTCACAGTACTGTAGACTACAGATTTAGTATTTTGCTAGAATGATGACTTGACAATGTCCACAACAAATATTGCAGAGTTAGTTTAGTGTCACAACATCTATTGAGAATTCATGAGTATGAGTAAGCAAGCAGAGAGCGGGATTTATGTGGGCTAATGAAACAAGACACTGATCGTTAATCATCATTAATGAGAAACTAGCACGTTTAATGATGGAATTATGATCTTCACTTTGCTTTCTCTTATTTCAAGGGTGAACAACCTTATTGAAAAATGATTGGCATCTTAGTCTATCAAGTAAGGACTAGACTGAGCAGCACTTTTAAATGATTGTCCTTAGCAACTATTTATTTTAGATTTTCTTTCTGCATCATGGTAATGTATTTGTTTACTGTTAGACAGATCAATAGTATTTCCTGTGTAGGAATAAATCTAGCAAATCCAATTTACCAAGGGAAATATTTATTTAACCCCTATATCAAGCATGAATTGTATTATATAATTTTGTTCTGACATGTTCAGTTTATCTTTGTGCATAAATTGACAGCTAGACAAAAAAACAACTTTAGAAATGTGTTACAGGTCAACACATGCTAAAGTATTATCATGACAATGTTTCAGACAGTTTTTCACCACATATATAATATGCCATTCTTTCTGATCACTTGTATAGCAGTAGATAAAAATATAAAAAATACCTTTTTTTAAAGGTCTTTGCAAAAGTAACATTTACATTGGAGTCCAAAAATGGCTGGAGTGATACAGTCATATGAAAAAGTTTGGGCACCCCTCTTAATCTTACTCTTTTTTTTTTGTTTAAAATTGTTTTTTTGCAACAGCTATTTCAGTGTGATATATGTAATAACTGATGTAATGGACACAGTAATATTTCAGGATTGAAATGAGGTTTATTGTACTAACCGAAAATGTGAAATATGCATTATTTCAAAATTGACAGGTGCAAAAGTATGGGCACCTCAACAGAAAATTAACATTAATATTTAGTAGATCCACCTTTTGCAAAAATAACAGCCTCTAGTCGCTTCCTGTAGCTGTTAATGAGTTTCCTGGATCCTGGATGAAGGTATTTTTGACCATTCCTCTTTACAAAACAATTGCAGTTAAGTTTGATGGTCGCCGAGCATGGACAGCCCACTTCAAAACATCCCACAGATGTTCAATGATATTCAGGTCTGGGGACTGGGATGGCCATTCCAGAACATTGTAATTGCTCCTCTGCATGAATGCCTGAGTAGATTTGGAGTGGTGTTTTGGATCATTGTCTTGCTGAAAGATCCATCCCCGGTGTAACTTCAACTTTGACACTGATTCTTGAACATTATTCTCAAGAATCTGCTGATACTGAGTGGAATTCATGCAACCCTCAACTTTAACAAGATTCCTGGTGCGGTCATTGGCCACACAGCCCCAAAGCATGATGGACCCTCCCCCAAATATGACAGTGGGTAGCAAGTGTTTTTCTTGGACTGCTGTGTTTTTGTGACGCCATGCATAACGCCTTGTTGTATGACTGTATACCTCAGGCGACTCTGTTTGTGGCGTGCATGCAGAAACAGCTTCTTTCGCATCACTCTCCCATACAGCTTCTCCTTGTGCAGTGTGTGCTGTATTGTTGACCGATGCACAGTGACACCATCTGAAGCAAGATGATGCTGCAGGTCTTTGGAGGTGGTCTGTGGATTGTTCTTGACTGTTCTCACCATTCTTCTTCTCTGCCTTTCTGATATTTTTGTTGGCCTGCCACTTCTGGCCTTTACAAGAACTGTCCCTGTGGTCTTCCATTTCCTTACTATGTTCCTCACAGTGGAAACTGACAGGTTAAATCTCAGAGACAACTTTTTGTATCCTTCCCCTGAACAACTATGTTGAACAATCTTTTTTTTCAGATCATTTGAGAGCTTTTTGAGATGCCCATGATGCCACTCCTCAGAGAAGATGCAACTAGGAGAACAACTTGCAAGTGGACACCTGAAATAGCTTTTTTCATGATTGGATACACCGGGCTATGAAGTACAAAGCTCAATGAGGTTACTAAACCAATTTAGTGCTTCAGTAAGTCAGTAAAAAGTAGTTAGGTGTATCCAAATCATAACAATCAGAAGGGTGCGCATACTTTTGCACCTGTCATATTTTGAAATAATGCATATTTCACATTTTCGGTTAGTACAATAAACCTCATTTCAAACCTGAAATATTACTGTGTCCATCAGTTATTACATATATCACACTGAAATAGCTGTTGCAAAAAAAACAATTTTAAACAAAAAAAAAGAGTAAGATTAAGAGGGGTGCCCAAACTTTTGACTGTATCATAGTTACATAGCTTGCAAAAAGACTTAGGACTGTCAGGTTCAATCTTTCTCTACCATTTTACATTCTTTGTCAATATAAACCACAATATCATTTTTGCTAAAGAAATCACTCTAAAGGCGTCACACGTGTCAACCATGGCTGCGATGTCGGAAGCGATGGCGCGCTCGCTTCCGACATCACAGCCTTGGTGTCACACGGCAACTTGTTGCCGGTGATGCTGCAGCGATGTGGGCGGAGCCATTGCTCTCTGGGCTGGGATCAACCCAGCGAGCGATCCGCAGCAATGCTGCGGTATAGGCTGGATCCCCGCCAACATCGCTATTGCGCGATCCAGCCTAATCGCTGGTTGCAGATTGACAGGTTTACGTTCATCCTCGTAAACCTGTCAACCTGCGACCAGCGATAAATCGCAGTTGCGTCGTGCTGTCACACAGCACGACGCACTTTCCATATCGCTAGTGACATAGATGATGCGTCACTTTTCGGCGATGCCACTCGCGATATTGACACGTGTGACGCCGCCTTAAGTGTAAAGAACCCTTTCCTATTTAGCTGCTTTATTCTCCTTTATTCTATCTGCAGTGAGTGTACCTAGGTATGTCATATGGTCTTTGGAAGAAAGAGGCCATATGCCAATCCTTTTTATTGATTACACATGTATTTATCAAAGATATCTTTTTTTCTAAGCTAAACAAGCCCAATTTTTTTAACGTCTCTTTGATACGAGAGACTTTCCATCCCTTGTAATAATCTAGTTGCCTGCATTTGAGCTATCTCTAACTTCTGAATAGCCTGTTAAAATTTGGAGTTCAAAACTGGATCCCATATTCTAGATGTGGCCTTAGAAGTGATTTAGGCTGGCTTCACATTAGCGTTCACCGGATTTTTGGTCCCATAGTATGCTATGGGGCCGGATATACCGGATGGCAACTATCTGCCATCCTGTTTCCATGTCTCCGTGAGAATCCGGGAGCAAACTGATTTTTCTCCCGGACACAAAATCGAAGCATGCAGCATTTTTGTGTCTGGGGAGAAAAATCTCCCCAAATCGGATCCTCCAAGATCCCCCTGGATCCCCCCCGGATCCGGGGCAATCCGGCGCTCCCTAACATGGGAGTCTATGGGGCCGAATTGCCCCGATCTGGGAGGATCCGGGAACCGGACACCGGCAGCTGCACGCTGCTGTAAGTTCAGCACCGCGGCTAGCTCCCTGCTAGCCGCGATCTTGAAAAATCAGCAGCTGCACCTGCAATTAGAGGGATACGGCTGCACACCAGACTGGAGGGCATATTTGAATGAACCTGACAGCCCCGGATCGGATTGAACCATGGTGTGAAGCCGGCCTTACCAGGCCATGCCTAACCATGTTTATAGATTGATTTTTCCTTTAGCTTGCCTACCTGTCAGCACTTGCTCTACCAATACCAACAGGGAGACCCTGTAGCAAGAAAAAAACTCCCTATATAGGATCTAAAGATTGTAAATCTTAGACTCTTGGACTGGTACAGTTCTCTTGTCATCTCTAGTAAACATACTGGTGAATGTATGGTCATTGATGTTTTCTTTCAGGCCTCCTAAAACTCATTTACTGCTGAATTTTTAAAACAATGTGCAAGAGTACCCAAAAAGATGTGCCACCTTGTACTTCATTTGCTTCATGTATGATTTTTATTCTCATTAAATATGTAATTGAGTCTTTTGGTAGTTAACCCTTTATGTCACTTCTAAATTTTAGAAATCCAAGGAATAGTGCTTCAATGATACGCGCTGCTGTTGAGGAAAAGAGGACCACACAAGATCTTGATGTAATGGTGATTATTCCCAACGTGTTTCGGGGCTGTCCCAGCAGGTGTTTTGTATCCCTGATGAAGGTGCTGCGACAGCCCCAAAATACATTGGTAATAAACACCATTACATCAAGATCTCATGTGGTCCTCTTTTCCTCAACAGCAGTGGGGATTGTTTAAGCACTATTCCTTGGATTTCTGTATACACACCAATTTGCACATGGGAGTGTTGACCCAGCGGCAGCTGTACAAGCACATACACCAGTTGTGGGTTACACAACTGGCCCAGGTGAGCACATGCCATTGTAGGGCATTAATTGTCCCTAAATGATAAGACCCGTTGCGCTCTGTCTCTTACTTTCAGATACTTCAAAATTTTAGATACAGAAAACAACGAAGGTGGATCAGCACATTCATAAATTTCATGAAACGTTTTCCCATTTGAAATAAGTTATCCAGGATTAGCTTAAAACATGCTATTGCACTCTGACACATTTCTGGAATCAGTTGCCCTTAGTTGTAGAGCACTGTATGACTAAACATAATTGATGCCAGAAACATGTTGGAGTGCAATAACATCTTTTAAACCAGGGGACCATAAACCACAGGGCCACGGACTGGGACCGGGCCGCAAGGGTCTGTGTGCCACTCCGTGCACATAGTGTACTGAGCTCTGCGGCGGCATAGAGTGGTGGATGCGCCCCGCGTCCCCGGGTGATGTCACCACTCCCTGCCCCTGCAGCATTACGTTGCCTCTTCTCTTCCACAGCTGTGTGCATAGATGTATGGGAGAAGCTCTCCGCCCATCACAGTGCAGAAGTCGGGCCAATCACGATGCAGCAGCCAGGCCCTGATTGGCTACTGGATGTTGCACTGTGATTGGCCTGGCTGCTGCACTGTGATGGGCCCAGAGCTTCTCCCATACATCTATGCATACAGCCGTGGAAGAGAAGAGGCGACATAACACCGCAAGTGCAGTGGGGGCTGGTGACTGCTGGTATGTGTGTGTGTGTGTTGGAGATGGTGGCTGCTGGAAGAGGATAATAGGGGCTGGAAGAGAATGGTAGGGACTAGAAGAGGAGGATACTGGGGGTTGGAAGAGGAGGATACTTGAGGCTGGAAGATAAGATTACTGGGGACTGGAAGAGGAGGATACTGGGGGCTGGAAGAAGAAGATACTGGGGGCTGGTAGAAGAGGATACTGGGGACTGGAAGAGGAGGATACTGGGGGCTGGAAGATACGAATGCTGGGGACTGGAAGATAAGAATACTGGGAGGACACTGGGGGCTGGAAGAGGAGGATACTGGGGACTGGAAGAGGAGGATACTGGGGGCTGGAAGATACGAATGCTGGGGACTGGAAGATAAGAATACTGGGAGGACACTGGGGGCTGGAAGAGGAGGATGCTGGGGGCTGGAAGAAGAGGATACAGGGGGCTAGAAGAGGAAGATACTGGGGGCTGGAAGATAAAAATACTTGGGAGCTGGAAGAAGAGGATACTAGGGGCTGGAAGAAGAGGATACTGGGGGCTGGAAGAAGAGGATACTGCGGGCTGGAAAAGAAGGATACTGGGGCTTGGAAGATAAGAATACTTTGTGACTGGAAGAGGAGGATACTGGATGCTGGAAGAAGAGGATACTGGGGCTGGAAGAGGAAGATACTGGGGGCTGGAAGATAAGAATACTGGGGACTGGAAGAGGAGGATACTGGGGGCTGGAAGAAGAAGATACTGGGGCTGGAAGAGGAGAATGGTGGGGGCTGGAAGAGGAGGATACTGGGGGCTGGAAGAGGAGGATACTGGGGGCTGGAAGAGGAGGATAGTGGGGGCTGGAAGAGGAGAATGGTGGGGGCTGGAAGAGGGGAATGGTAGGGGCTGGAAGAGGAGGATGGGGGTTGTAAGAGGAAAGAGGAAGATGATGGAGCTGCACAAGGATTACGATGGAGGATATGGTATTGGGGGCTGAAAGGGGATGATGGAGATATTGTGCGCTGCAAGGGGATGATGGGGGCTGCAAGGGAATTATGTGGATACCATATTGGGGGCTGCAAGGGGCTGAAAAATTAAGACATCCCCTGAAAATAGTACGTAGCGCATCTTTCGGGGAAGCAGGGTGCTAAACTCCACCCTTTATCCATGGCCATGCCCCCTATGACCAAAGCCCCGCCACACACCGGGCCACGGAAAAATTGTCTTGCATGAAGCCGGTCCCCGATGCAAAAAAGGTTGGGGACCACTGTTTTAAACTAATCCTGGATAATTTATTTGATGAAATTTATGGATGTGCTGATGATCTACATTATTTGTTTTCTTTGACTATATTGCTGGTTGTCTGCAGCTTCAATTCGTGCACCTTTTCCCGGACAGTCCTTTAATATCCACATGGTGAGGCTTTCCCTTTTTTCCTAGTTTTCTATATAAATGTTAGGCCACGTGCACACACTGAGTATTTGATGATTTTTTTACCTCAGGATTTGTAGACAAAACCAGGAGTGGAGCAATCAGAGGAAAAGTCTAATAGAAACACCTGCACCACTTCTGTATTTAATTATCCACTCCTGGTTTTGTCTACAAATCCTGAGGTAAAAAACTCATCAAATACTGAACGTGTGCACGTGGCCTATGAGGCATGAATTTCAAACAACAAAAAAGCATGCAAAAGTTTTCTAGACTTGGGAGATCCAATCTTGCATTGATAAATATGTTGTTTGCCCACTAGCCATAAATGTTTTCAATTTCACCAGAAATTTTGCAGTGTTTGGAAACTTTTTTGACATTTTCAAACTTTTGTCTATTAATTTTATGTCAATTTGATACCTTTCCACAGTCTTCATTATATATTTAAAGGGAACCTGTCACCCCCCCCACCCAGGGCCTATTAATCTAAAAGAGCCACCTTCAGCATCACTTAGGCTGCATTTCGTGAAGATGGCTTTTATCCCCCTACCTCCCGGGACACTAAAATACTGTAAAATATAAAAGGGTGGGGGACAAGAGGCGCAATAGTGCCCAATCACTAGTGACACTAATCGTAATGGGGTGGTGCTGAGAAGCCACTCACCTGATGCAGTTGTGATCCCCACAACTGGTTTGAAGGCATTTAGGAAATATTATTCCAAGCTGCTGCAGGACCTCCACCGACCACTGAACAGTGGTTATAATCCAGAAAGATGATGGGAGTATAGTGTGTATCACGGTCCGCGCTGCTCCAGGGCTTAAAAAACTCACCAAAGAGTCAGTCAGATTTCCATCCTTTATTCTTTCTCCTCCTACGCGTTTCGGCACCTAGCCTGGCACCTTCATCAGGGATATTACATCAAACAGTAACAGTGGGGTTTTTATAGCCCCAAACTTACAAAAAACAGGGTTTTGTCTGTGTACCTGTGATGTTACATCACAGGTACACAGACAAAACCCTGTTTTTTGTAAGTTTGGGGCTATAAAAACCCCACTGTTACTGTTTGATGTAATATCCCTGATGAAGGTGCCAGGCTAGGTGCCGAAACGCGTAGGAGGAGAAAGAATAAAGGATGGAAATCTGACTGACTCTTTGGTGAGTTTTTTAAGTCCTGGAGCAGCGTGGACCGTGATACACCTATACTCCCATCATCTTTCTGGGACACTAAAATAAACACTTTATTAGAAATTAGTTTAGGTCTGGGAGGTATACTTTCCTCTCAGGACCTAAATGCCTTGCTGCTGTTACTCTTCCCCCTCTGCTGTATGGGACCTGCCTTCTGTGTCCCTTCCAAGTGACACATCTCTCTGCTCTTGGGCATTTCTGCGAGCTCTGCCTGAGAGCTGATGTCACATGATGTTGGGACACTGCGCCTGCGTATAAGGCTGGCACCAGATCCTGCCCTGTGTGGCTTTATGTTTTATGCAGACTGTGGAACTGGGAATCTGGAGGAGGGAACAGGTGCAGCCATGCTGTTCTCCCCACGCCAGATTCCCAGTCCCACAGCCTGCATTAAGCATAAGGCCAAACTGGACGGGATCTGGTGCTCGCCCTGTATGCAGGCACAGTGTCCCAAAATCATGTGACATCAACTCTCAGACAGAGCTCACGGAGATGCTGAGAGCTGAAAGATATGTGCAGGCGCCGACGCCGCTCATTAGGAACACAGGAGGTGGGTCCCAGACAGCAGAGGAGGAAGGGTAACAGCAGCAAGGCGTTTAGGTCCTGAGAGGAGAGTATAGCTCCCGGACCTAACCTAATTTCTAATAAAGTGTTTATTTTAGTGTCCTGGGTGTAGGGGGACAAGAGCCACCTTCACAAAATGCAGTATGCAAGTGCTGCTGAAGGTGGCTCTTTTAGTTTAATAGGCCCTGGGGGAATGACAGGTTCCCTTTCCCTTTAATCTATATAACTGAAATAGTAAAGCATTTTTAGAATGCATAGAACATAAAATATGACAAATCAAGAATAAAATGTGCTACTGTTACTTAGCATTCTAGTAGAAGACTATTCGTTTTTTACATTATCTATCAAGCAGAAAGTGCCAAGTGATTTTACAGTCATTAAAGTGAGGGAACAGATTCCATTTCAGATCAGATACCAGAGATAACAGAATCTAGAAGGTTTATCACAAACTGTAAGTGATGCAGAATCGATTTCTTTTTTTCCTTGGCAAGAGAAGTTTCGATGTAGTTCTTGTAAACAAGGATGCTTGAGACATATGATTGCTTCCTTAGTAACTGATATTCTTCCAGGATAGAAAGGGTTTCAAGTTTCTGATATTGATATGTGTTATAGAAAATTATTACTAAATATAATTCCTTTAGCTGTCCTTTATTATAAACTTAAAAAAGATTAATGAGAGCCTGTTAGTAGTCCTTGCCCTGTAAAACCAACAATATGCCTTTATTACACATTGTATATACTTTTATAAGTCTCTTTTTGTAACTGATTAGATATAAATAACTAGTCTATTGCCGTCACTCCCGATACTAGTCTATTGCCGTCACTCCCGATAATCATATGATGTGCTATATAAATTTGTTATATAGTTTTTTTTATATTATTCTACATATATAGGGCAAAAACATTGCTTTTCAGCTTGAAAAGAACAAAAACTTTCATCAGGTAAATTATACATCAATGATGGACAATAGTTGTGTCTTTTTAACCATTTTTCCTCCTCTGAACTAATTAAAAGGAGGAGGCTAATTAAGTAGAGCAGCGATGGTAACAGCAAACACCCTGCCCTTGCTTTTTTCCTCCCTTGCTGGAAAAATGGTTTAAAAAGACACAACTATTTTACCATTAAGGATATTTAATCTACCTTATGAAGGCTTTTGCTTATTTCAAGCCGAAACACTTTGTTTTTACCTTGCATGTGAAGAATAATATTATTTTTTGTTCTAAATAAGCTTATATAACACATCATATTATTTTTAGGACTGGTTATTTATATCTCTTCATTCTAACCTGCAGACGATTGAGGATTGCCTCGTGCACCAGGAGCCATGCAGCAGACCGAAACACTAGGGCCTTGGTTGAGATCTCCTTCCAGGGTCAATATGCTGTTTCTTCCAACCTAAGTCGGATAAGTGCTTCAGCTCTGTACTTTTAATCTCTAAGTTTTCTAAACTGTGCTTAGATTCTGCACGGCACTGTCCCTTTGTTTATCTCTATCCTCAGGGTATTGTATGAGAATTTGGAACTGATTAGTGATTAACAATCAAAAATTGCTCTTATTGTTATTCACCAATCACTAAGCCACAAAGAGGGGCTTGTTAGAAATTTAAGACAGCGTGCAATAAAGACTTGATTGAAGTTTTGGGGGGCTTAGGACAACTGGCAAGATCCCTTTAAAAAATTTTGCACTATCAGATATAACAACAATCCTTAGTATATTTCTCGACAGCGTTTTCTGGTGGTGCATGGATTTCTTTGTACATGAGTGAGGAGAGATAATGGCTATAAAGTATGTGACTTTTTACATACCTAATGTCTGTCATTTGCAGTATTAACCCCTTCCCGACCCAGGACGCAGCATATGCGTCCTCAAAACAAGTTCGTTCCCGACCTTGGACGCATATGCTGCGTCCTCGCCAGTTTCCTGTCCTGCGGCTCTATTAACCGCGGTCACTAAGGGGTTAATAGAGCCGCAGGTACGGTAGGACCTGCACTGTACCCCAGGGGGGGTGGCTTAGCCCCCCCGGGGCTAGGACCGCTCCGATTGGCAGTGAAGTGAAAGTGAAACTGCCAATCGGAGTGAATGTAATATCTCACCAATGAAACGGTGAGATATTACAATCCAGCCAAGGCGTGATGCTGGATAGCATCAGGCATTGGCTGGATAAGGGGTCCTGTGTCACCCCCCTCAGATTTGATTGGAGAGAGCGTCTCCCTCCAATCAGATGAGGGGGCGGCATGACCGGTGGGTCCCCTCCCTCCTAAGCCGCCGCAATTGTGCCGCCGATCCCGGGCCCTCTGCTCTCTCCCCTGGCTGCCAATGTCCCCCCCTTGCCCTCCGGATCTCCCCCGCTGCCCTCTGATCTCCCCCCTGCCCTCCGGATCTCCCCCAGCCCCTCTGATCTCTCCCCCTGCCCTCCGGATCTCCCCCAGCCCCTCTGATCTCTCCCCCTGCCCTCCGGATCTCCCCCAGCCCCTCTGATCTCTCCCCCTGCCCTCCGGATCTCCCCCAGCCCCTCTGATCTCTCCCCCTGCCCTCCGGATCTCCCCCAGCCCCTCTGATCTCTCCCCCTGCCCTCCGGATCTCCCCCAGCCCCTCTGATCTCTCCCCCTGCCCTCCGGATCTCCCCCAGCCCCTCTGATCTCTCCCCCTGCCCTCCGGATCTCCCCCAGCCCCTCTGATCTCTCCCCCTGCCCTCCGGATCTCCCCCGGCCCCTCTGATCTCTCCCCCTGCCCTCCGGATCTCCCCCAACCCCTCTGATCTCTCCCCCTGCCCTCCGGTCCACTCTCCCCTCCCCCCGGTGATCACCGCTGCTCCTCCGTTCTCCCCAGGCCTCTCACCTGTCTTCTTTCTTCTCCTCTGTCCTCCGGTCTTGTCCCTCTTTCCTCCGCTCTTCTTCCTCTGTCCTCCGGTCTGCTGTGTCTTCTGTCTTCTCTGTTGCTGTCCTCTTCCTGCGGCGTCCTCCCTCTTCTGTCGGCTCCTCTGCACAGTCATCTCCCAGCATAGAGATGAGTGTGCAGAGGAGCAGTGTCACAGCCAGGGCACAGCATCTGTGTGATTTCTGTGCCCTGGTCTGTGTTAACCCCCTAAGTGCTGTGATTTCATGGATCACAGCACTTAGTTTCCATGGTGATTGGATCCACTATCGCCAGAGACTTACAACAAGGGAGCACTTGATCCCTTGTTGTAGTCTCTGGGATCAGCGTCATGGTGCACAGTATGGCAGATCATTGCCATACAGTGCACCATGACGCTGATCCCAGAGACTACAATAAGGGATCAACTGTCCTCTTGTTGTAGTCTCTGGGATCAGCGTCATGGTGCACGGTATGGCACATCATTGCCATACCATGCACCATGACGCTGATCCCAGAGACTACAATAAGGGATCAACCTGGGGGTTCAAAGTGCTCACCAGCCATCTAGATACGTTCCATGGAGGGTCTAGTTTCCAAAATGGGGTCACTTGTGGGGGAGCCCCAATGTTTAGGCACACAGGGGCTCACCAAACGCAACATGGTGACAGCTAACAATTTGAGCTGATTTTTATTCAAATTGTTAGCGGACACCATGTCGCGTTTGGAAAGCCCCTGTGTGCCTAAACATTGGAGCTCCCCCACAAGTGACCCCATTTTGGAAACTAGACCCCCAGGGAACATATCTAGATGGGTAGTGAGCATATTGAACCCCCAGGTGCTTCACAAATTAATGAAAAAAAAAGATTTTTGTGGAAAAAAAGTACTTTTTCATTTTTACAGATTAATTTGTGAAGCACCTGGGGTTGAAAGTGCTCACTATGCATCTAGATACGTTCCTTTGGGGGTCTAGTTTCCAAAATGGGGTCACTTGTGGAGGAGCTCCTATGTGGAGATGCACAGGGGCTCTCCAAACGCAACATGGTGTCCGCTAACAATTTGAGCTCATTTTGCATTCAAATTGTTAGCGGACACCATGTCGCGTTTGGAGAGCCTCTGTGCGTCTCCACATTGGAGCTCACCCAAGTGACCCCATTTTGGAAACTAGACCCCCCAAGGAACATATCTAGATGGGTAGTGAGCATATTGAACCCCAAGGTGCTTCACAAATTGATCCATAATAATGAAAAAAGAAAATTTTTGTGGAAAAAAAGTGCTTTTTCATTTTTATGGATGAATTTGTGAAGCACCTTGGGGTTCAAAGTGCTCACTATGCATCTAGATATGTTCCTTGGGGGGTCTAGTTTCCAAAATGGGGTCACTTGTGGGGGAGCCCCAATGTTTAGGCACACAGGGGCTCACTAAACACAACATGGTTACAGCTAACAATTTGAGCTGATTTTTATTCAAATTGTTAGCGGACACTATGTCGCGTTTGGAGAGCCCCTGTGTGCCCAAACATTGGAGCTCCCCCACAAGTGACCCCATTTTGGAAATTAGACCCCCCAGGGAACATATCTAGATGGGTAGTGAGCATATTGAACCCCCAGGTGCTTTACAAATTGATCTGTGAAAATGAAATAGTACTTTTTTTTTCACAAAAAATTTCTTTTAGCCTAAATTTTTTCGTTTTCACATGGCAACAGCATAAAATTCATCCTAAAATGTGTTGGACAATGTCTCCTGAGTACATTGATACCTCATATGTGGTCATAAACCACTGTTTGGGCGCACGGCAGGGGTCAGAAGGGAAGGAGCGCAATTTTACTTTTTGAATGTAAAATTAGCTCCAAAATTCAAATTGCGCTCCTTCACTTCTGAGCCCTGCCGTGCGCCCAAACAGTGGTTTATGACCACATATGAGGTATCGATGTACTCGGGAGAATTTGCACAACACATTTTAAGATCCATTTTATCCTGTTGCCCATATGAAAATGAAAGAATTGAGGCTAAAAGAACATTTTTGATAAAAAAATTAAAATATCCATTTTTTGTTTCCACTTTGCTTTAGTTCCTGTGAAGCACCTGAAGGGTTAATAATCTTCTTGAATGTAGGTTTGAGTAGCTTGAGGGGTGCAGTTTTTGGAATGGTGTCACTCTTGGGTGTTTTCTGTCATGTACACCCCTCAAAAGGACTTCAATTGTGATGTGGTCACTAAAAAAAATGGTTTTGTAAATTTTGGTTGAAAAATGAAAAATTGCTCATGAACTTTGAACCCTTATAACGTCCTAACAAAAATTTTTTTTTTTTCCAAAATTGTGCTGATGTGAAGTAGACATGTGGGAAATATTATTTAATAACTTTTTTCTGTCACATATCTCTCTTGTTTATCAGAAAAAAAAATAAAAAATGTGAAAATTGTGAAATTTTCAAACTTTTTGCCATATTTTTAATTTTTTCACAAATAAACGCAAAAATTATCGACTTAAATTTAATACTAGCATGAAGCCCAATATGTCACGAAAAAAAAATCTCAGAATCGCTAGGATCGGTTGAAGCGTTCCCGAGTTATAACCTCATAAAGGGACACTGGTCAGAATTGCAAAAAAGGCCAAGGTCTTTAGGGTCAAAATAGGCTGGGTCCTGAAGGGGTTAAAGGATAATTATAAAAACATCTTTCTCTAGAAAGAGGCATCGTTTCTTTCCTCTTTTTTTCTGGTGTAGTCTCCATAAAGGGAGTCACTAATTACATAACCATATAGGTGACTTAGGTCCTATTAATAGCATATCTTTTGTTTATTAATTGCTTTATCCAATATGCAAATTATGTTGCTTAATGCACCCTCGCTATGGCTGAGCAGCTCATTGCACTCTTCATCCAACTGATTTTTCTTGCTTAGATGCCACCCTTCAAATTTATTTATATTCAATAGCTTGCCAGGAGTGAATGTCATCTAATGAGAAAACCTCATGCATGCTATTAATGTTCTAATGCCAGAGCTGAGTACCCTCACACAAAGACCTGTTCACTACCTACTATGTAGCTAGTGGCCACAGCAGAGATAAAAAAGACTTGTGTGTGAGGGTGCTCTGCTCTGGCACTCAAATGGTCCACATAACCCTTTCAATAATACTCACCTGTTCTCCCTCTAGAGTTAGATTCTGATTGTTCCCTCCCTGACGGCATGTCAGATTACCTTGGTAAACTAGTGCACATCTGATGTAACTCCCATAGGCGCTTTTTGATAGCTAAGGAGATAGAACACCACCCAGCTATTGAAGACGTTACACCTGCAACAATGTACTTGGACTCCTTACCACATGTCAAACCCAGCAGTGCTTTATCATTAGACTCTACTTTATATCCTCTAAAGTGTGTCTGACAAACTCTTTCCTGCTATTTCACACACTTTTTTTTGCCTCTATTCTTTGAAGTTGCTGGGTGCACAATTAGCCTTATTGTACCAAAGTTCCTGTCTGCATTCTTGGTTCTGCTGTCCTACCTTCCACACTTCCACTTGTTGTTCAGGATATCTCGAACCATTGATCCACACTGTTCCAAGAGTAATTTAGCTTGGCCAGTTCCACTGTGTCATGTTGTTCCTCATACTACTCAGCATATCCAGCTCCATTGATTCAAGCTCTTCCATGTGCCGTTATGTCTAACTAACTCTACATTTCCACGTGCCAATCAGCTCCACTGCTCAATACCTTTTCAGCTGTCTACTTTCATATTCAACTTTGCTATCCAACATGCCATCAGGCTTTCCCAAGGCCTTTCAAACTCTGCTGTATCACACAGGTCTGTGCACAGAGAAGCAAGCGGGCACAACAAGATGAGAGATGTAATTATAAAGTGACTTTACTCCAACACTGAAATAGTAATTATATGCATGAGATTTTCCCTTTAAACAGCAGTCACTATGGGTAAGCCAGCATTGCTAGTCATTACAGGGAAAGCAGTAAAGCATACAAAATCAGAGAATCGAATAGTGCAACTAGCTACTTGGCCACACCATAGGTGCATCAAACACCCTAATTTGCAAATTGAAAAACGGAGGGAACTATTATGAAATGAAAGCTATCTTTTTAATGCTGCTTGCACACATTGCATTTTTGATGTGTTTTTATGCATTTTTGTCACTAATCTCCATGTCTATCCTTATGCCTGCAAAGTCTATGAGAATTTTGAAGTGTTGTGTACATGTTGCTTATTTTTTCCTTGCAGATTTGGTGCAGAAAATAACATGCAGCATGTCAATTCTTGGTGCGCTTTTGAGTGTATTTTTCACCCCTTCCACCCATTAACTTTATCTTGAAAAACACAGGTAAAAATGCACCAAGAACGGGTCAAAAACGCATTGTGTTTTTCTGCCTGGAAATGCAGATTTGGTGGACAAAATACTCAACTTGCGTACATAGCCTTATAGTGCATATATTTGCTTTGAAATGTGATAGACTCCCTTTAAATTTTATGCCGACATATATGATCATATTATTACACTATACAAACTCCCAGTTGTAATACTGCACCGGTGTGTACCTCCAAATGCTTTATACAAAGAATGTAAAGATTTGTTTTCTGTTGTACATTGTATAAATGACACAGAAAAATGGTGGTATTCTTCATGCTATACCTTCTTTCCTTGAGAAACATTGTTTACAGTCCTGTAATGAAGCACCATATGGCTCCATAGTACCGAACTGTATGGACTCTAATTGCCTTTGTAAAGTCTCTGCCGTATGCATGATGCCTTATAAAACTAATTAAACTGACCATGCCACATAAAATAAGTCAGAATTGTTAACTGTTAAGATGAAGGATGCAATGTAATAGAAATATTCTTCATTAAATATACACCCTTTTAATTATTAAATCCTGGAGGAAATAAGACTAGATAAGCTATTCATGGTTATTTCTTCCAGTATAATGGGGAATAATTACCTGCTCACACTGGATTAGCTATAATGATTTGTTTCAAGTACAGCTGGGGCTGTTCTGTCTGTGATGTCCAGATAATTGGCTGTTCCCTTATATTTGCCTTGAAATATTGCTTATATGGGTCATACAAGTGCTTCATTCACACTTCACAAAACCAACACGATTTCCTTCTTCCTGCTGATTTCAGATTTGTAGAATTTAACCTTATATATCTCATTTAAATAGTAGAATGTGCTGAAAAATATCAGACCTCTATAAAAAGAATGTTAACACTGTGATCTTCAGATCCCCGGTGTTGGGTCTGAATTTAATTTCCTGCTTGGATTGCTCATAAAAGAAATGTTCTACATGTAAGGTGTTATATTCCTCTGCTTACATAAAGATTCTCATATTGAAACATAAAAGACCACATTTATGAACATGTTCAATTGTAGGTTTTCCTTTTATTTTAAAATGGGATTTTTTTTTTGCTTTCAAACTACAAAGAAAAATCTACAAATATCCAGCATGGAAGACTTTGAAAAATCTTGGAGAGCAGATAAGAGGTAACTTCTAAGAAGATGGCTTTTTCTAACCTTCAGTGTAACATATAGGGTGCACTACAGTAAAATATAAATTAGACTTTGAAAAGAACAGTTTAGAATGTTCTAATGTCAGGAAGGTCATGCTATATGCTGAGAGCTACAAAAAGCCTTGTCACATTGAGGTATTAAATCTACAATATTTTTTATTGTATAATGTGTAATATTTTACTTCCTAAAAGTTTCAGAGCTGCAGTAAGGAAACATCTTTGATTCTCCAGTAGGCCTGTGTGAACATTGCTATGAAAAAAGGAACCTATAAAGACATTTCAGATGTCCCCATAAATAATGTTATATTTATAGAACCCAATTCCCAAAAAGTTGGGATGCTTTGTAAGATGTAAAGAAAGGATGAATGTAATTATTTGAAAATCTCTTATAGCCATATTTTTATATACATACACTCATTATTAACAGTGTTATACTAAACAGACAATAATCTAAGAAAGAAAGCAATGGTAATGGTAAATTCAGTAAATCCAGTAATGGTAAATTGATATTAATTGTTTAATATCCACATGTGGAATCTGATTGATTGCCCCAATGTTCCTGTCTGTATGTTTCCATGTACTGTCTTGCTTTATTTAATAACATGTATTGTTAAAAATATTTCAATAAAAACATTTGAAATATATGGTAAATACAGCATGGAGATTGGGATAACATCAAATGTATGAACAAAAGAAGATGAAAAATAAGAAGAAAAATAAGAAGGTTGAAGTGTAAGGGTAGTGAAACCATATTATCTACAATAAGTTACTTTATTCAACCTAAGTAGAAGGTCTAAAAATGTAAAAAACTAAGAGTGTGGGATCTGGCAGATAGGAATAGGTGCCAATGCATACGTCTCCTAGAATCCTTGTCAAGTCCTCCAAAATATACCATTCAATCATAAAGAAGGGATTGATTATCTGTTGTTTCTCTAAGTTTACAAAAATGTAAAATAAACTGTTTCCATTTTATATATAAAAAAATCGTGCCTGAGTCTCTTTATTCTTCACATCAAACTGTTTCAATTGAGCTTTTTAGTTCAGTAAAATTGGGGATGGAAGGCTCTAATTAACATTAAAAAGGTGTCTATAGAAATTGGGGCAGGTGTGATGGCTAGATACAGCTTCATCTTTGCTTCAGAAATGAAATAAGACTAGTTGGGGAGAAAGAGATGGGTTTACCCTCCGAGTGTGTCAAGAATATCATTCACCATAATCCAAAAAGAGCTCATATGTGTACAAATCCACAACCCATGTAATAGGTCTTACTCTGAAAAATTACATTTACTATGCTACCAGTCTAAGGATCTCCAATCGGCAACTTAAATGCATGGGTGAACTTATGCATGAGTTTAAAGCGAACCTGTCACCCCCCTGGACATCAAAAGCTATAATAGCCACCTTCTGCAGCACTAAGGCTGCATTCAGGGAAGGTGGCTATAGGCTTTTGATGCCCTATATACTGTTAAATATTCACTTATATAACTGCTTACAGTTTAGAAGACCTAAGACCGGGAGGCGGGGTTTCGCGCTCCTCCGACCCGCCCCCTCTTGTCAATCAGCCTGGTCGCCTGATGCTGCCTCCCCTCACAGTCTAGCATGAACGCGCGCCTCCGTTCTCCTCTATGGCGCCGCGCATGCGCTGTGCGCCGGGTGTCCAGGAAGTCGTCGGGCTGCGCGCACGGCGCATGCACGGCGCCATAGAGGAGAACGGAGGCGCGCGTTCATGCTAGACTGTGAGGGGAGGCAGCAGCAGGCGACCAGGCTGATTGACAAGAGGGGGCGGGTCGGAGGAGCGCGAAACCCCGCCTCATGGTCTTAGGTCTTCTAAACTGTAAGCAGTTATATAAGTGAATATTTAATAGTATATAGGGCATCAAAAGCCTATAGCCACCTTCCCTGAATGCAGCCTTAGTGCTGCAGAAGGTGGCTATTATAGGTTTTGATGTCCAGGGGGGGTGACAGGTTCGCTTTAAGCCGGGCTTTGCTCCAACATTCATCTAGAGTTACCTTACAGATGCTGGTCCAGCCCAATCAAGAGATTGTTTTAAGGCATTATTACTTCTGCAAAGTTACAAGTTTACACACACTAAGATTTGTATGCCTTTAAACAATTTGGGAAAGCCAATATGATGATTTCATGTGTTTGGAAGCTTCTGATAGCTTTAGAGACAATATCTGAGTTAATTAGATACACACCTGTTGATGCAGTTTAGTGCACACCTGAAACATACTAGTTTGTTGTGTAGAAGTATGGGAAAGTGTAAAGAAATCAGCCAAGATATCAGGAAGAAAATTGTGGATCTGGTTCATCCTTGGGTGCAATTTACAGATACCTGAAGGTCTCTCATTCATCTGTATAAACAATTATATGCAAGTACAAACAAGATGAGAATGCCCAGCCATCATACTGCTCAGGAAGGAGACTGCCTCTGTGTTCCAGAGATGGGCATGCTTTGATCCAAAATGTGCATATCAACACAAAAACAAAAGCAAAAGACCTTATGAAGATGAATGATGTAAGAAGCTGGTAAGAGTGTGTCATTATCCACAGTGAAACAAGTACTCTATCAACATGGGCTGAAAGGCCACTCTCCCAGGAAGAAGCCATTACTCCAAACAAAACATAAAAAATGGCAGATTAATTTTTGCAAATGCACACAAAGACCTACGTATTTGGACACATGTCCTATGATCTGACTAAACAAAATTGAATTGTTTGGCTACGTTACATCTTGAAGGAAAATGGGAGATGTTTCGAAGCCTAAGAACACCATTCTGTGAAACAGGCAGGTGGCAGCTTAATGTTGTGGGGTTCTTTTGCCGCAGGAAGGTCTAGTGCACTTCACAAAATAATGGCATCATGAGGAAAAAAGATTATGTAGCATTACTGAAGGAACATCTCAAGACATCAGCCAGGAAGTTAAAACTTGGGTGGGAATGGGGCTTCCAAACAGACAATGACCTGAAGCATACTGCCAAATTGGTTACAAAGTGGCTTAAGAATAACAAAGACAATGTTTTGGATGTGAGCAACACAAAGCACTGATCTCCACCCTATTGAAAATTTATGGGCAAAGCTAAAAAGGCAGGTGCAATCAAATGACCTGCAAACATGGCTCAGTTACACCAATTCTGTTAGGAAAAATGGGCCGAAATTCCTACGAACTATTGTGAGAAGCTTGTGGAAGGATATCCAAAACGTTTGACCCAAGTTATACAGTTGAAGGTCAAAGGTGCCAAATACTAATGAAATGTATGTAAACTTGGGACTTCACAGAAAGTAGTAAAAATTACTTAAAACATTCACTCTCTCATTATTCTGGCATTTGGCAAATATTGACATGATCCTAATTGACTTAAAACAGGAAAGGTTTATTATGATTTCATGTTAGATAGGAAGAGAAAAAGTACGTATGTGTCTTTTTGTATAGTGTATGTAAACTTCTGGTTTTAACGGTATATGTGTAATGCCCCAACGTTGTGGATTACATTAATATGAATTTTATATATGCATGTGCCTTTGAACTTTGGCACTATTTCTTTAAATAATATAAAGCACACACACAGGTACATCAAGGTTTAAATTCGTCACGTAGCTGGTAGCTAGGGATCTAGCTTGGGTGGGTGGAGTTTAGTGATCAAAATGCTGCATTTAGAATTGATAGTTAGAGTTGCAGAACAGTCTAGTGGGGAAAAGCAGCATGACAACTTGTAGGGGATTGTTCTCTCCATTTCCAGTAGGCTGTATGGTGTACAGACTAACCCAAGGAAAATGCAGTAGAGCATGCCGACTAAGACTTGATTGAGTTGTAGGAATGACCTGGTAACCTAGAGTGTGTACAGCTTATGGATACTTTGTGACATGGATATAGGAGAAGTACTAAATCCTGATGGTTGTTACCCATATGGAATGTGGGATAAATGAAACCTTGCTTATAATGAATCTTAGAGGGAACAGGAATATGGAGGTACTATGGGGAATATGATCCTAGTGAGATGGAAGAATTACAGTTTGTCGGTATTGGACATCAGGATAAGCTCTGAATGTAGCAATTTCAGATAACCATTGGCATTGAGGTTTCCATTGATGAAGAATGGCCCCACTATCTTTGTACCCAATATACCACACCATACCATCAACTTTTGTGTTCCAACAGTCTTGGAGGGATCTATCCAGTGTGGGTTATTGTCAGACCAATAGTGGTGGTTTTGTTTCTTAACTTCACCATTCACAAAAAAGTTTGCCTCATCACTCATCTGAAGGCAATTATCTATGCTGTGAAGATACAAGATGTGCAGCATCTGAAACAATGGATACTGGAAGCCTGTGCTAGCATTTCTTCTGCGGTGTTGCCATCAGTGTGTCAAGAGTGGGAGAAGAGGGTTGCATTGACAATCCAACACAATGGGCAGCACTTTGAGCACATTTTATAAGTGGTCATAGACTTGTAAATAACTCATGAAAGAATAAAGTTATGTTAAAACCAAGCACACCATTGTTTTTCTTATGAAATGCTCAGTAAGTTTGATGTATGACATGACCCTCTTCCCATTGAAAAAAATAAAGTTGAATCCAAAATGGCCGACTTCAAAATGGCCACCATGGTCACCACCCATCTGTAAAAGTTTTCCCCCTCCCATATACTGATGTGCCACAAACATGAAGTTGACATCACTAACCATTCCCATTTTATTTAGGTGCATCCATATAAATGGCCCACCCTGTATGTGCTATATCTGCATTGATATGCTAGGCGTTGGGCATGGCCACTATCACTGTTGATACACTAAATATCTGACACTCTACCTGGTGTCCTGTGCACTTCATATACACTCATTAAAATATGTTAAAGCGAATCTGTCACCACATTTTACCTATCAAACTATTAATAAGAGCATACTGGTTATAGAGTGCTCAAAATGTCCTACTTGTATGCCTCATACTGGTGTCATCAGCCTAGAGATAATACTGAAAGCTGTGAAAAAGATGAGAAAATCTGCAGTAGGAGGGAATAGTCCACTATGTTGAAGGCAGAGCACTGGTCCAGGAGGAGGAGGACAGAATAAGGTCCCTTGGCTTTGGGGTCATTGGTGACTTTAGTTAGGGCAGTTTCAGTTGAATGATGCAGTCGGAAGCCTGATTGTAGCTGGTCAAAGAGGGAGCAGGAGGAAAGGTAGGATGTCAGTTCAAGATGGACAATGCTGTTCCAGTAGTTTTGAGGCATAAGAGAGAAATAAAATGGGGCGGTAGTTAGACAAAAAAGATAGGTTAAGGGAGGGCTTTTTGAGGATGAGTACGATGAAGACATGTTTAATGCATGAAGGATATACACCATTTGTTAGTGATAGGCTGAATAGATGGGTTAGGGCTAAGATGAAGACTGATGTGATGTTGGGGAGAAGGTGGGATGGGAGTGGGTCAAGTGCACAGGTGGTGAGATATGATTTGAAGAGTAGACAGGAAAGTCCACCATTGTTGAGAAGCTAGTTTTGGAGGAAGAGGTCTCAGTAGTTACAAGGAGGGGCTGTTTGGACTGTCTTCCAAAGCTTTCTCTGAAGTTATCAATCTTCTGGTATGGGCTATGCATTTTATTTAGAGGGTGCATGTTATTATATGGAGGACTATGGAGTACATTATGCTTATGGAGGACCAAGGGGTGGATTATATTATTTAGAATTATTTTATTAAGGATCAATATTTCATATTGCTGCTGAACTGCTTACTGTTACAACATGTTTATTTTGAAGAAAGAAAGGTTTCTTGAAAATTGAAATTTTATCCTTAAGGGAGCACAGTGTAATTTGACTTTTTTTGACTGTGCTCCCTTCCCCCGCCCTGTAGCTTTGCCCACACCGCCATCTTGCCATAGCCTCGGTCCTGAAACATACCACTTCCAGCTGTTGCAGAACACAGGCACATAAACCTCATCTTAGCAATGCATACCGCATATTGTGTCAGAGTAGGACCTGGTAAGTTTGAGAGCACTTTGGCGTAGTTACCGGGCTCTTCGCAGTGACATCAGTGATGAAGCTAAGTCTCTCAATTCATTTTTCCAGTACAGTATTTACTGAGCTCATTTGTCACATATATGTTTCTTTGCTGCACAGACAATCCTACATTTCATGTATCAGCCAATAAGCTCATTTCCTCTCATATTGTGTTGCAGCAAACCTATTCCCTCAAGTGCAACGTATACAATGCTAACCACTGAGCCACCATACAGTGCTAACTGCTGAGCTGAACCATCTTTAAATCTCCAGCCAATACCGTGCTACTCAGCTGTCCAGCGCTCGACCAATCAGCTGAGCAGTATTGGTGGGTAGGTTTAAATCTCCCTGGCGGTGACCAATCAGCGAAACGTCGGGGGTTTGGCGGGGGATCTGGCTCATTAGCTGGGCGGCACAGGATTCAAATCCCCCGCCAAGCAGCGCACCACTTCGCTGATTGTTCACCGCTAGCCGCGGCTACCAATCAGCGAAGAGGGATTTAAATCCAAGAGTGCTGATTGGTCACCGCACTCAGCGTGGCTTGGTGGGGGGTTTCAATCCCGCTTCGCTAATTGGTCGCCATGCTTAGCGGCAACCAATCAGTGAAGTGAAATTCAAAACCCCCGCCAAGCCGCTGAGCGAGGTGACCAATCAGCGAAGCGGCGCGCTCTTGGCACGTGATTTAAATCTTGCTGAGCTGATTGGTTGCCACCAGCCGAGGCGACCCATCAGCAAAACGGCGCGCGGCTTGGCGGGGGATTTGAATCCTGTGCCGCTCAGCAAATGAGCGAAGCAGGATTCAAATCCCCCGCCAAGCCACATGCCGCTTCGCTGATTGGTCACCGCCAGCCGTGGCGACCAATCAGCAAAGCAGGATTTAAAGTGGGCTTTAAATCTCGCGCCAAGATCACTGATTGGTCGCCGCTGAGCGTGGTGACCAAATAGCGAAGCGGCGCGCTCTTGTCGCGTAATTTTTATCCCACTTCGCTGATTGGTCGCCGCAGCTGACTTGGCGGGGGATTTGAATCATGGCCGCCATATCGGAATATCCATAACCTGGGTGTTCCAATATAGCGGTTGGGGTACTTCTGTTGTGAGCAGTCAGGAGATGACCGGCTAGTGCCGGTCATCTCATGGCTGCGTCGCTGCTGACCTCCATGCGGCAAGAGAGTGGCTCAAATCCCGCGCCAATTCGCAGCCAGACTGCGTCCGTCGCTGATTGGTCATGGGCAGCTTTGTTACAGAAAAACAGACAGAATTAGATGATTATATAGTAGATGAAGCTTTGCCTTCTGTATGCTTCAAAGTAACAAGAAATGTTACAAAAACATAAGTGCAGTAACCATTTTTATTGTGTGAAGCAGAAGAAAACTCCTCAAGCAGTACCTGCTCTGACTAGAGAAGTAACATAATGCCCATCCCTGCCGAATTCCATTTAAACAGCTTTGCCATTTAAACAAGCTCATCCAATCAAACCATATAAATCATTAAATCTTATCTCTCTAATAAGATTTATTTACTTATTTAATGTTAAAAGCTTAAAACATCAGTCCGGCGTTATTTTTTAATTTCACCGCTGGAGTTGTATTAGGCCAGCTTCACACCATGGTTTTGTGTTGTCAGGTTGGATCTTGTTTTTTGCAGGATCCACCGAACAGAACCTGACAGCACAGGATGAACACAAAGTGTGATCAAATATGCCCTCCAATCCTGATTTTTGCAAGATTTGTTTTTCTGCTGCTGCCCACAGTGCTTAAGTCTGCCTGTGTGTGCAGTGCTGCTGTCCATGGTGCTGAAATCTCAGCCGTGTGTGTAGCGCTGCTCTCCATGGTGCTGAAAGTTCTGCCATGTCTCTGAAATGCTGCTGTCTATGGTGCTGAATGAGCACGACAGCATTGCAGAGCCTGCGCTGTGATGTACATCGGATCCGGGAAACGATCCAATTGTTTAACGGATTCGGCGCTCATAGACTCCCATGTTATGGGTGCTGGATCGCCCCGGATCCAGGATTGTCTGATTTTGTCCGATTTTTGCAGTGGAGCCAAAAAATAATTCAGGCTCCGATTTTGTGCCCGGCGAAAAAACCGGACAAAATGGGATCAGGGACAAAAAAAAACACAAAACCGGATGGCCAAAGAGAACCAATCCGGCACCATAGTGATACATGGAGGCCAAACTGGATGAGGTTCTGTCCGGTTCAAACCGGACAGAACCTGACAGCTGGAAACCGTGATGTGAAACCGGCCTTACTGATGTATGTTTTTTGCTTCTCGGTGCTGGTTCTGTCGTCTTCTGTTAGTTGTGAACTTATTCTTCCGGATTGGTCCTGTATTTGCTAAGTGCACAAAATGATTGGCACTACACCCCATATTAGTGTGGAGCACGTGGAACAGAAATCCAAAATAATAGAAAATCCTGGCATTCACTGTGGTGTCAAATTAATTTCTTTTATTCAGGATTCACTACCAGGCAAGTTTACCACAATAGTGAGCGCCGGGATTTTCAGTTGTACAGTATTTGCCAGGTGGACTGTAAGTCACTACTGAATGTAAGTCTATAAGGGCAAGAACGAAGCTCTCATAGTCTTACAATAATAGCTTCTAACTCTTAGGGCAGCTTTACACACACCGTCTGTGACTAACTTCTGAACAGATCTGTGGTTGCAGTGAAATCGTGGACACATTGTTCCATTTTGTGGCGGTGTACAAATGGAGCAATGTGTCCATGATTTCACTGCAACCACAGATCTGTTCAGAAGTTGGTCACAGAAGTTGGTGTGTGTAAAGCGGCCCTTAGCTCTGACTTCCTGTCAGTGAGGAGCTCCGGTCACAAGATGGCAAAGCAGGACTGGAGTCGTGCCCAGAATATCAGAAGATGGTGGCTGGTAAGAATACCACTCTGGCTGCGAAATAAACCAAAAACTTGTATAATATGAATAGCATTATTTCATCTTGCTGTTTAAGGAATAGGTGTTTGAATACATAGGCTAAATACCTATATAAGTTTGAAAACTAAAAGGTTGGTTTTATTTTTTAATGCAAAAAAATCCTCGTCAGGGTAGATCAATGGGAATGCTAAATCAATGGATTTTAGTCCAGTTCTACAATGAACACTATTACTAAATATAGGTATCAGCAAATGTGAAATATGCTGTGTATATTTAGACTTTACAGGATAAGATCACTTATATGTACACATTTTGTTGAATGGATGTTTGTTGGTAACATTCTAGCAATAAGCTATATAACAAAAACAAACCTACCATTTTTCATTGTAGAACAAGTGTTATGTTGTTTTGGTTTTAGTGAAAACCTTTGAAATGAAAGTCTATAAAGGAAAACCAATTGTAGCCTTTGATGTTTGTCACTATGCTCAAATCCAGCGAAAATTGAAACAAGAATAACTTCACATTAGAACAAAAAATGCATAAACATAGATTACTTTTTGCTCTTTTTATGGACATGTATTTTCTGTCTGATATTTATTTTTTATTTACTATATAATTTTCCTTTTGTGAACCTGACTGACAAAAACGTCTATAAATAATCAAAGGTAATGTAATAAATAGGAAATTGATTTCTGAAAAATATACCGTATATACTCGTGTATAAGCCGACTCGTGTATAAGCCGGCCCCAGTGGTAGTATATAGCAGCCCCAGTGGTAGTATATAGCAGCCCCAGTGGTAGTATACAGCAGCCCCAGTGGTAGAATACAGCAGCCCCAGTGGTAGTATACAGCAGCCCCAGTGGTAGTATATAGCAGCCCCAGTGGTAGTATATAGCAGCCCCAGTGGTAGTAAACAGCAGCCCCAGTGGTAGTATACAGCAGCCCCAGTGGTAGTATATAGCAGCCCCAGTGGTAGTATATAGCAGCCCCAGTGGTAGTATACAGCAGCCCCAGTGGTAGTATATAGCAGCCCCAGTGGTAGTATACAGCAGCCCCAGTGGTAGTATACAGCAGCCCCAGTGGTAGTATACAGCAGCCCCAGTGGTAGTATATAGCAGCCCCAGTGGTAGTATATAGCAGCCCCAGTGGTAGTATACAGCAGCCCCAGTGGTAGTATACAGCAGCCCCAGTGGTAGTATACAGCAGCCCCAGTGGTAGTAAATAGCAGCCCCAGTGGTAGTATACAGCAGCCCCAGTGGTAGTATACAGCAGCCCCAGTGGTAGTATACAGCAGCCCCAGTGGTAGTATATAGCAGCCCCAGTGGTAGTATATAGCAGCCCCAGTGGTAGTATACAGCAGCCCCAGTGGTAGTATACAGCAGCCCCAGTGGTAGTATATAGCAGCCCCAGTGGTAGTATATAGCAGCCCCAGTGGTAGTATATAGCAGCCCCAGTGGTAGTATATAGCAGCCCCAGTGGTAGTATACAGCAGCCCCAGTGGTAGTATATAGCAGCCCCAGCAGCCCCAGTGGTAGTATACAGCAGCCCCAGTGGTATACAGCAGCCCCAGAGGTATATACAGCAGCCCCAGTGGTATACAGCAGGCCCCCAGGGGGTACCCAGCAGCCCCCTGGGGGTACACAGCAGCCCCCTGGGGGTACACAGCAGCCCCCAGGGGGTACTCAGCAGCCCCCTGGGGGTCCCCAACAGCCCCCTGGGGGTCCCCAGCAGCCCCCAGGGGGTACACAGCAGCCCCCTGGGGGGTCCCCAGCAGCCCCCAGGGGGTACACAGCAGCCCCCTGGGGGTACCCAGCAGCCCCCAAATGCTGGCACTCGCCCCCCCCTTGCAAGGGCCCCCCCCCACTTCTCTTACCATCCCGGTCTTCTGATCATCGCCGCTCCTCGGTGCTCCTCGCTGCTCCGTCCTCTCTGCTCTCGGCCTGCTACATCCGGGATCCCCGGCCGTCGCGCGATGACGTCATATGCATTGCGACGGCCGGAGATCCCGGATGCAGCAGCAGGTCGGACAGAGCAGCGAGGAGCACCGAGGAGCGGCGATGATCAGAAGACCGGGATGGTAATGTATAAGCAGCGGGGGGGCCCTTACAAGGGGGGGCGAGTGCCAGCATTTGGGGGCTATATGCACTGCTTCCCCCTGCCGCTGATTGACAGGGGGAAGCAGTGCATATTTAATGAGTGGCCCCACGTGACGGGGCCACTCATACAGCAGCCCCCCCGCCTCCTTTAGCCTGCACAGCCCCCACCACAGCCACCACACCATGGGCCCCCGTATAGACCCGTGTATAAGCCGAGGGGGAGACTTTTCAGCCCAAATTTTGGGCTGAAAAACTCGGCTTACACACGAGTATATACGGTATGTAAACTTTAAATTTTTATTATGAAATTCATTCTAAATACAAAAAACATATTTCTTAATAACTTTCATAACATAACTGAATACCTCAGTGCCTTAAAGGGATCCTGTCACCTCCAAAACGCCACCTAAGCTACAAAATCATGTGCCTGCAGCATCCTATCACCATTCTCACACTCCTTTTGTCTTTTAAAAGCATCCTGTCAAAGTATATAAAAACGATTTTATACTCAGTCATTAGGCATTATAATTAGTAGGAGCTATATTCGTTAGCCGTTAGGGTGTGTTCGCAATGCGGTGCTTGAAGCTGAACGAGCGGCGTGGGTATACTGACGTCACCCTACCTGGAAATGACGCGATTTGCATCATTCATGCCCGGCCAGCGTCATGGAGAGCAGGGAGGGCCTGCCTAGAAAATGAATAAAAGATCACGCCCACTAGGGAGTGATCTTCTGACGAACAGAGCACCAACAAACATGCCCTAAGGGCTAACGAATATAGCCCCTACTAATTATAATGCCTAATGAGTGAGTATTAAATAGTTTTTATGTACTTTGACAGGATGCTTTTAGGACACAAAAGGAGTGGGAGAATGGTGATAGAATGCTGCAGGGACATTATTTTGTAGCTTAGGTGGCGTTTTGGAGGTGACAGGATCTCTTTAATGTAGAATTCAGCTAAAAACTTGTTTTTCAAAAGAATAGAATGCATTGTTTGTCTATAGCTAAAATGGACATCAGATGGACTCCAGAACTCCAATTTGCATTATCATATTTATTTTTAAAGACCCAACATATTGTGCTGCACTCTCTATCTCATAGAGTACTTTATTTTTCAGACTATAAGACGCACCACACCATAAGACGCACACAGGTTTTAGAGAAGGAAAATAGGAGAAGAAAATCTGAAGCAAAAAAATCATGATGCACTGTTTTGGGGGTGTTGTGATGGGAGTGTTATGTACCCGCTTTTCAGCAGTGACTTGGGGTGCGCCTGCAAGGGTTAATTTGTTTCTTTTCCTTCAATTCATGTTCTAGGCTATAAATTGAACATAAATCACACCTCAACACTGTCCAAACAGCTCAGCTATACAACATGCTGCCACCACTCAAAAAATACACAGGGTGATAAGCCTATGCTATGGATTGTTTAGAGTATACAAGGATCACACTTATTAAAGTTTTAATCTTTAACATAAAAAGATATAATAATAAAAAGAAAAATACAGAAATACCTAAACATTCCAGTCTAGCATTATCTTCTGCTTCCTGGGGGAGGCAGAGATAAAATATGGATCACAGCAGTACTTCGTCTGCGAACAACATTTCTTTGTCTGCAAGACCTTTTATAGGTTTTAGCCTTGAAGTCAGATTTCTAAGACAGCCTTTAATATTAATATTGTATTCCCAGGTCTGTGACTGGGCCATGGCTAATTTAACAATGAACACATTTAATTTCAAATGCCCTGTGTTTTATTACCACCCCCCATAGCAAACAGAGAATGTGATGCCCTTTCACCCGTGACCATATGGTCCATTCTTTTGAAGTTTGCCTAAAGGTGACAACTTTCTCCCTCTGTGTTGTCAGGAAGACGCCACATGTTTTTTTCAGTTCCTGTAATCCATATAAGGAAAGGTTATGCCCTGTGTACAGCCTTTAAACAAATGTTAATTAATTGCTGTTGTCCTACATTCCCATAGAGATACTTTTTTTTTGCTACACCTCCGTCATTTTGAAGGTGCATGGGAACTGAGTTACTTGTCTGCACCCGAGAATGTCGCCAGTTCCAGCCCGTCTCGACGAGATAAACCATCGGCATTGTAATGATCAATTCCTATCTTATGTTGAATTGTAAAATTATATTCCTGTAATATCAAGCTCCATCTTTTCCTGTTATCTCCAACCAATCTGTTGAGCCAACTCAGTGGGTTATGATCTGTTATCATGGGGAATTTGCGCCCAAAGAGGTATGGTTGTAGTTTATGGCGAGCCCACACAATAGCTAAATACTCATCTTCAATTATGGCATAAGCCAACTCTCTGAGCAGAGGTTTCCTGCTTAGGTAGAGAATTGAGTGCTCCTCCCTTTGCTGATTCACCAGGCTGAGAAGTGCACCTAGCTCATAAGTGCTGGAATCAGTCTGCACCACAAACCTCGGAGTGAAATCTGGGGCCTGAAGAATAGAAGAATTAGCCAATGTGGATTTTAGGGCAGAAATTGATTCCTCACACTGAGAATTCCAGGAAGCAATTTGGGGAAGCCTTGTCATTTCAGTTAATGGCTTAGCCAGAGCACTGTAGTTTGGCACAAACTTCCTATAATAGCCAGTCGTACCCAGGAATGAAATTACGGTACCTGCTTCTTGTTTTGTGCAAGGCTGTGATGGTTTCTACCTTCCCTGTTTCAGGTTTAAGCAGCCCTCCATCCACCTGGTGTGTGAAATATTGTGCTTCCTGCATGGCTACCTTACACTTCCTGGGCTTAACAGTCAGATCTGCAGCGTTAAGCCTCTACAGCACCTGAGAGAGATATGCAAGATGTTCCTCCCAGGAATTACTAAAAATGGCTATTCCATTGAGATAAGCAATGGCAAAACCATCAAATCCTTCCAATAAGTGATTAACCAACCACTGGAAGGTGGCAGGGGCATTTTTCATACCAAATGGCTGAGCATCTTTGGCATCTGCCTTACTTAAGTCCATAATGGTAAGGTATAATGCATTAGCCAGCTGTTCTGACAGCTCTTCTCTCCTCAGAATAGGGTAGGCATCAAATGTGGTAAGTAAATCTAATCTTCTATAGTCTACATACACCGAGGTTTAGCATCTCCTCTAACTTTCCCTTCATGTTTGCTTTCACGTCTGGTGACACCCAGTATGCTGACTGCCTCATCGGGGGATTACTACCAGCGTATACATGGTGGCTAGCTAAGAGAGTCCTCCCAGGCTTCCCTGTGAAGATTTCTGTAAATTCACTGTGGACCACCATTAGCTCTGACGTCTGACTGTGGGATAGCTTAGGGTTAAACTTTGCTAACTCCAGGGACTCCATACACTGAGTCCTAGCACCTAAGTCCAGCAGCCGATAACCCTCCCTCTCCTCAGGCATACTATAGACAGGTAAGACGCAGGCCTCTCTGTCATGGTGAGCTTTCAACATATTTACATAAAATATTTTCTGATGCTTTGAAAGTTCATCCAGAGTTACAACATAGTTAATTTAAATTCTTGTATAGAGTGTATGGTCCCTCCGATGCTGCCTGTAATTTGTTATTCAACATAGGGACCTAAATCCAAACCTTCTGCCCCTCCTCATAGGCCCTCACTCTGGCATTACAGTCACACTAGACCTTCTGGTTAATTTGGGCCTGGGTAACCTTTTCATGGGCAAGGTTACTCAGCTTTTGCATTCGCTCCCTGACTCGCAGTACATATTCCACCACAGAGACTCCTATAGTTTTGGGGTCACCATCTCAACAGTCCTTTATCAAATCAAGAGGTCTCCTGATCCTATACCCATAAACAACTTCAAAGGGGAGAGTCCAGTGGAGGCCTGAGGTACCTCTCTGTATGCAAACAACAGATGAGAGAGGTATTGCTCCGAGGCTCTTCCTTCATTCTTCAACAGCATCTTGAGCATTTGTTTCAGTGTTCAGTTAAAACGTTTACAAGCGACTTCCGGTTCCGGCCTGAATGAGGACGCAGGGCTGAGAGAAAGCTCCCGCTGCCCGCGGCGATTTCATACACCCGCACGTGCCAGAACCGCTCAATCTCATCAGAAATGAGCGTGCGGAGGTCAGTAGCGATGCCGGCGGCGCCCGGTAAGATGGAAAAGTGGCTCCGGAGCTCGGGAGGTGCGGGAGATCAATCGCGATCTCCAAGCACGCAGGCGAAGGGGGCAGAAAAGATGGCGCCCGGCGGGAAGAGCAAAGAGGGACAGCGCGACACAAGGCAGGAGGACAAAAAGAGGAAAGATGACACCAGGCCGAACGCTGGAGACACAGAAACAGGAGGTAAACAGAGGGGGCAGGAACCATGCCACATTGAGCAACATGCAGGAGAAGACATAGTGCCTCAAACCATACCACATTTAGATTACAAACTATTAGCAAGGGAGGCATCAACATATCTGGCTGAGGAGCTAAGGGGCACGATTAAAGAGGCCATACAAGAAGCTCTACAAGGAATACAAGCCACAACTGCAGAGCATTCTCAAAGACTTGATGAGCTGGAACAGAGATTATCGGATTCTGAGGACAGAATACTGCAGCTAGAGTCTCAGGTGGCAAATCTTATGGTAGCATCTGTGTATAATAAAGACAAATTGGAAGACTTAGAAAATAGGTCGAGGCGTAACAATCTAAGGATAGTAGGCCTCCCTGAATCCATCCTGCATAACGAACTGATCGACTTATGTGAAAGAGATATACCTCGCGCCTTGGGGTTCCCCCACAAATATAGAGCTGAAAGGGCACACAGGGTTGGTACACCCCCGGAGAACTCTGCCCACGCACGGGAGGGATCTGGTCATTCACAAACAAACACCCATGACAATAACAAAAGCACTAATGCAAAGGGATCACCCCGCCAAGTGGTGGTCAGATATTTAGACTACAGAGATAAAGAACAGTTACTCCAGTCGTTTAAGAGCCTACGACGCCCCCTACTGATACATAACCATGTGGTCAGATTATATGGAGACTACTCTGTAGAAGTGTCGAAGCGGAGGAAAGCATTTAGCCCAGCTTGCAGTATTTTATATAAACGTAACATACGATTTCAGCTGTCATTCCCCGCAATCCTAAAATACAGAGGCCCGGATGGCAGACTCTGAACATTCCATAACCCACAAGAAGCTATGCGTCAGCTGACGCAGAATAACACAGGGAAAAATGATCGTGATCCACAAGGAATGAGAAAAGAAAATGCGAGAGATCACACGCCCACACGTCGAGATCGCATCATGGAAGAGTCACGTACTAAATCTGGTAGACCAGTCTCCCATCCTGATGAAAGGTCGTCAGCCCTTCGGTCGGCAAGAGAGATTGGTGTAACAACATCCGAAGAACAACAACACTCAGGTCAACTCCAGTGGGAGAACCAGAACGAAGAGGAGGATCGTCGAGATAGCACATGAACGACTGGAAAAAGACGTTACAAACTGAAAAATCGGAGAACAAGAAACCAATGAGTTAATTGCCAAGGCCAAGGACAATCATAGGATTCAATTCGACCACTGAAGTCGTACCCAACCAGAGGGAGAAATGGATGTACCCGGTGATATATATATATATATATATATATATTTTTTTTTTTTCTCTATGGCCACCTCCTTTTTGGCCATATTGATCATATTCTTATATGCGGTAGGCTGGGACTATGTCTATTTTATACACTGTTACACTATAGCAATATCTTTCTGTTTGATATAATATCTCACATATCCAGTTTTAATTCGGGAGACAGACTGCACAATAATAATTCTGTACGTTCCCCCACAAACTCAATAGCGGGGTGGCAGAGATTATATACTAATAATTAGCCGTTGGGTAGGGGATAGCGGTTAGGATGCGTCCTGATCAGAATTTGGAAGTCTATCACATGAGATGTTGGTTAAAGGGGGGGGAGGGAGGGGGGAATATGAGGGGGTGAGGGGTTTGGTAATTTTGGCAAAACTTTTGTTTCTCTCAGGGAAAAATTTATGGGATTTGGTTATACTGAGATTTGTTGATGAAAGTTGCTGCTGCCCTTTCTCCCACGATTTGTGGTACTTCCTTATACAATCTCCAAGAGTCCGTTACACAGTGTTAATCCAATTGTTACTCATTCATAATGGTGAATATCATTACATGGAATGTTAAAGGGTTACGTTCCCCGGAGAAACGTTCCATGATCCTCAGACATTTAAAAAAATTGAATGTAGATATCGCTTTTTTACAGGAAACTCATTTTGCGGCGCATGATTTTTTTAGAATGCAAAAATTGTGGGTAGGAGCAATCTGGGGATCAGGAGCGGTAGAGAAAAAAGCAGAAAAAAGTCGGCTGATACATGTAACACTTGAGTGCCAGATGGGTAGATTGAGTCTATACAATATTTATGCCCCCAACTCAGATACAGAGAGGGTGAAATTTTTTATGCAAGTAGAAGAAAGGTTATTGACGGACGGTGAAAACAATAAAGTGTTAGCAGGGGATTTTAATACAGTAATATCACCAGGAGAAGACAGGCAGAAAAATCAACATCTAGGGTCCGATTTGGAACATGTCGCACAAGATAGGAGTGGAAGAGGGTTGATCCAACTGATAGATAATACGGGCCTTTATGACGCTTGGAGGGCTTTTCACCCGCAAGAAAGGGAATATACGCACTATTCTCACCCACATGATTCGTGGTCTCGGCTGGACATGCTCATGGTGGGGGACACTATGCTGGACAGAGTGGAGGACATAGTCATAGAGAACTTAGTCATATCTGACCATAGCCCGGTGTCCCTGACCGTGAGGGATCTCTACCCGCATGGCACAGACTTTTTATGGCGATTCCCGACCTACTTGCGACAAGATGAAAACTTCGCTAAACTCTTGAAGGAATGGTGGACAGAATTCTCCTTAGATAATTTGGAACATAAAAAGAATGCACAGTTATACTGGGAAACTAGCAAGGCAGTGATGAGAGGAAAAATAATGGCCTATACCCGTACACTGAAACATAAAACTCATGAACAATTTAAAACACGTAGTGGGGAGCTGAGGGAAGCCTACACTCAATTTTTGACAACACCATCCGATAAGACGAAAGAGAAGTGGTTGCGGACGAAGAGGGAGTACGAGGTCTGGGCAAGACAGAGGGAGATTCTTAGAAAAGCTCACTGGGAGGTGGATTTATACAAATTTGGAGACAAGTCAGGAAAAATCTTGGCCAATCTAGCCAGAGGGAAGCGCCCACACAACACGATCACATCCTTAAAGACCGGGTATGGGAATAATACATCAGATCCAAAAAAGATAAATACACTTTTGGGAAGATATTATTCCAAACTATACACAGCTAAGCCAACGGGACGAGACAAGGGTGGAGAATGGCTACGGAGAATTGAAATGCCTGTGCTTACTGAAGATGAACTAACCGCATTAAATCGCCCAATTACTCTGGAGGAAACATTAGAGGTCATAAATAAATTGGGCAATAACAAAGCCCCGGGTCCGGACGGCTTCCCAGGAGAATACTACAAAGAGCTAAGGGAGATGGTAACGCCATGCCTAGTGTCTTTGTTTAATGCTATCTTGGAAGGGGAGAAATTGTCTGACACATCCAACACAGCTTATATAAAGTTATTGCCCAAGGGAGAAAAAGATCCAACAGACCCATCAAACTATAGGCCCATATCCCTGATAGACCAGGATCTGAAAATATTGTCGAAACTCATGGCGGAGTGACTAGCGGTAATTCTACCACGCCTTGTTGAACCACAACAGTCCGGGTTTGTCAGGGGTAGATCGGCAGTGGGTAATATTAGAAAAACCATCCTGACACTAGACACAGTCAAAAATTATAATGGATATTCACAGGACCCCCCAGCTTTGCTTTTGTTGGATGCCGAAAAGGCATTCGACAGCGTTAATTGGGATTGGCTAAATACAGTGCTCGACACACTGGGAATGCAGGGATCCTTTCGCACGTTCTTGAGCACCTTATATCATAACCCACGGGCGAGGGTGTACACCCCTGGCTTCCTTTCAGATTCCTTTCAATTGCAGAGGGGAACAAGACAGGGGTGTCCACTCTCCCCACTGCTTTTCAATCTAGCTATAGAGCCCTTATCACGATACCTTAATGGGTGAGAAGCTTTTGAGGGGATTAAAGTCGGGCACACACCTCTATATTCGGCATTATTTGCGGATGATATAATCCTATATCTCAATCGCCCAAGCAGAGATCTACGATACCTTTTAAATCAATTAGAGATATACGCCACTTTCTCAGGTTTCACGCTTAACAAAGACAAGTGTGAAATTTTAAACTTAGGGGTCACCAGAAGGAATTTAGGGTCCGGGTGACAACATGCAAAAAACGCTGGGAATCCCAATCAAAAATGACCATATCAAATATCTGGGGGTACATTTGAGCAAAGTGCCAACAGCAATATACTCACTCAATTATGACCCATTAATACGAAAAATAATGTCAGAACTGGAAAGATGGAGAAATCTGCCCCTCTCGCTCTTAGGACGCTGCCATTTGGTCAAAATGATCAGCTTCTCCCGGTTATTATATCCAATGCAAACACTCCCTCTTCTCCTACGTCGTGACGACCTGCTGAAATTAAACAGAGCTATCGCTCAATTCATTTGGAATGGCAAGAGAGCTAGGATTAAACAAACCACACTGATGTTACCTAAAGATAAGGGAGGTCTTAACTTACCAGACATCAAGGGGTATAACCTGGCTTGTGTCTCCAGACATGTAGTGGACTGGCTGAATGGCACCTCCAAACACTCCAACTATAAAGTGGAGCAAGAATATTGTCGGCCGTGGGATCTGGCCAGTTTACTCCATGCATCCTGGTCTGATACCCCGCCACACATAAAGAATTCACTGCTTTTTAGAGACACGGCCATGTGTTGGAAAGCCGTCCGCAAAAAATTACATTTGGCGTGGAAGGTATCCAAATATCTAAACCCCTGGGCACATATTAGTTTTAAACTAGGAAGAGAAAATGCCTTATTTCGGACATGGGGAGCAAAAGGTATTAAGAAACTGGGAGACTTACTACAGAAAGAGGAGAAAAGGTGGATGTCAGGATCTGAGGTGATGGTCCACTTCGAGCTCCCACCTACCCAATTAATACAATATAAACAATTACACTACCATGTCTTACAGAAATTACAGGATGTGACACAAGAATGCATCTCCAATCCCTGGGACAAATTAACACAAACCCAACCCTCGCAATTAAACATCTCATACATATATAATTTTCTTCGTGAAGTATACCCAGTAATAGAGCCGAGAAAACTATTTAAGGGATGGAGACATCTAATAACAGAGGAAGAGAGGGAAGAAGAGATTCTGGAGGGATGGAGACTATTTCGAAAACTCATACACAACGAAAAGTGGAGGGACACGCAGTTTCGGGTAATGCATAGAGCAATCTATGGATTCAACATAGCCCCGACACCAACTGTCCCAGGGAGATTACAAAATTGCCCAAAATGTGGCACATATCGATCAGACTTTACACACGGAATATGGACATGCCCAGAGGTGGTCAGATTTTGGGACTTAGTGAGAGGGGTTGTGAGAGAAATCACGGGTCAGGAATTACCTATTGACCCCAAATCATGGTTACTACATATCCCGACCTCTGACGAATGGAAAGGGACTAAAGCACGACTATGTCATGTCATTGCCTTACTAAGTAAGAAGATATTACTTCGAGATTGGTTGTCTACAACCTGTCTGGGGATCTCTGACTTGCTCCAGGTCTTAAAAGCGACTATGAGAATAGAAAGGATGGAAGCTGAGAGACAAAAAGATTTATTGACGAGTAAATTCTTCAATACATGGAAGAGTTTTATATTAAGCAAATTGTCGCGAGAGGAGCTGGAGCACAGTATCTCCGTTCAGACACTCTAACTGGTACCTTAATGAGGATCTAAAAGGAACGCTGGGAGCACTAAAGATATAAGAGAATAGGAAATATATAACCATCCTGTATAATTGGATATTAGATACTCACATGGCTACATAATGTTGTGACTCTTTAAACTACTTAATATACATGGAAGGGAGAGAGGGCAACTGGAGACAATCACTATTTCCATACAACGAACAACTGTAATGAATGCGCAGAATAATCTTGTTTGAGGGGATGGGTTGGGGGACTGTTATGAAGGAAAGGGCGGAAGAGGGTTTACTGAATTGTATTTTTCCTTAATGTCATTCGTTATCATCTCTGTTATGCCATGTCATAATATGTCTTGCTTGAAAAAATCAATAAAAAAGATATTATAAAAAAAAACGTTTACAAGCACTGTTGATTTGGGGATGTTAAGCACCGCTTTCAAAATGCTGCACTTGTATTTTTTCGTAGAGACTTTCCAGCAGATTGGACATGGGCAATTTCAATGTCATAAGTTGTGAAAGGACGGGAGTATTCTCGCAAGCTACTTGTTTTTATCACATAAAAAGAAGTTGGTGGTGGATACACCATGCTGTTGACAAAGGATTTACATCCAAAACACGTTCAGCGTTCCCCTTGCCAGCTATGTAATTTTTTATGCACTTTTTATGCATTTTTTGCACAATAAATGTTAATTTATGAAGGCGACAGTCTGTTGCTGGAGGTTCCTTTACTACTGAATTTGCTTGGACATCAGACGTCCTGCTCCCTGCAACAACCGGCACAGGTGTTCCAGTGAAGCAACCATTTCCATTCCCTTTCCCTCATCAAGCTGGTATTGTAAGTGGCGCTATTATATCCACAGAAACTTGTTGGAAAGGCTCATCAATCACATGGATGTTCCCAGTATTTCTAACTCTCTGACAAACTATACAGGATCGACAATAATTGGCTATGTCCATCCCCATATTGGGCCAATAAATGTTACGTGTTAGAGGAGTTTTAGTCATATGTACTCCGAGGTGTCCAGACAGAGAAATTGCATGAGCAAGATGGATGCCACTTTGCTTTGGTCTGAATCTAATTCTTTGAAAAGTGGGTACTCATCTTGGGATACCCTTGCTGTGTGATGAATGACCTGAGCAGAGCTCACTGAGCACAATACCTACTCATGATACTCCTGCACCTCTTCATTGAATATTCAAGCTTGAAATGCTGGACAAAGGCCTATGTCAGGACTCCGAGTATTTTGATTATGTTTTGAGCATTCTGCCCTCTTCCAAGATGGCGTCCTTTGTTTTATGTGCCTTTTGTCTTCCTTGAGAGCAAAGATGGTGAAATCAGTGATAAATTGCGGAACAAACTGAATGCAGTCTATCACAGCCCGATCTTCATCCATAGCTTCTGGTTCATCCTGGGCATGCGCCGGCATCCTCTCACAATAGGTTGTGGCGCCTGCCACTCAATAGTACCTACGCAATCAGCGTATGACGCAGTTCCTCTCTGCATATGTCCATAAGCAACTCCCAGTTTACACTACGCAGATAGCTCAGGATAATAACGTAAGTCCCGGAGATAGAGAAAAAAGCATGTAATGTTTCTAATAGGATTACACATAATGCAATTAGATAGATGACGTAATGTATAGTATCTCAAGAAGTAACAGTGATCAAAAAAGACTTATTAGTGTACACAAATTAATTTTCAATCATTACATAATATATGTTAAATGCTTACATCATTGCATACCATCATGCATCATCCATCACAGATCAGTGATGCAAATGCATCCCTTATTACAGACACATAGTATGGCAAATCAAGTCACTATACATCAACCTATCACGAAGGTGCAGTTATACCTATTAAAATACAGTAGTGACATCGAAATTAATTGGCTGTAATCAACCCTTAACCAAAATTGATCATATTAAAGAGTATACCACAGGGACAATCATGATTATCAATCCATAATCAAAACCCAACAAGGATAGATCTTTTCTAGTGTCAACTACTGTATATTACAATGTATCTATCAGATAAACAAATAATGCTCGGATACAGAATGTGGCATATCCATTTACCGTACTACTGTCACACCATATACATGCAGCTTTCTTCATTAATACATAACCAAAAACATTAACATAAATTTTCCAGGTCCAACCCATGAATGACAACCCCAAAGGGGCTTCTTCATATCAAAAGATTACAGTACAATCCACGCAGGTATATAAATCAAATTGGGGCTACTAGATTGTCTATCTTATACCAAGTCAATAAACCCCTGCATAGGGCTCTTACGAAGGATATATGGATCATTATAACTTCCCGGGGAATAATTGATGTTCCAATCTGGGATAAAATTTGGGATAAAATTAAAATCACATATTGAAAACAAACAAATGATAAGCATGCAAGAAAAGAATTATTAAATCTATCTAAGTAGACAGCCTCGTTGGTCATAATCGATGTTCATGCCCCTAGGCAACAGTGTATCTAATTCGAATATCCATCTCAGCTCCTTCTTTTTGAGAAGGGCTAACTGATCACCCCCCCTCCTGAGTGGAGGCACATCATCTATCACACTAAATCTTAGCTGGTTAACCATATGGCCCATATTAGAAAAATGTCTGGGGACCGATATTCAAATTGAGGATACAACGTGGTTGGTATCATTTGACGTTGTATCTTTATGCACGTCGATTGAACATGAGAAGGGTCTTTCAGCGGTCGATGTGACACTTGCCTCCTCTGACATGGCGCCAAACTGTGCACAGTTCGCTCTGACGCTGCTGGAGTTCATCCTCGGGAGGAATTATTTCCTCTTTGGGGATGACTACTACCTGCATCGTAGAGGGACAGCCATGGTGTCCAATGTGGCCCCTACTTATGCTAACATCTATATGGCTGGCCTGGATAGCGAACATATGTACAGCTCTCCATCTTGGCGTCATGACAGAGGTTGGCGTCGTTACATCGACGAAATCTTCTTTGTTCGGGATGGCAACAGGGATGAGCTAGAGATGTTTTTTGAATCTCTTAATAACATTTATATGGAACTTGTGTTTACGATGTTATGCTCACTGAAGAAAATGCAATTCCTGGACACAATGGTATATAAAGAACAAGGTTCCCTTAAAACGGACCTGTTCATAAAGAGCACGGATAGGAATAGTACATTGCATTTCACCAGTGAGCATCCAAGAAAGATGGTCGAGTCTCTCCCTTGGAGCCAAATATTGAGAGTTCAGAGAATTGTGTCAGTTGATTCCAGGATTGAGGGTAGATTACATGAAATGTGCAACAGGTTTTTGAGAAGGGGTTACCCTAAATGTAGCCTTTTGGAATTTAAAACAAAGGCATTAACAGTCAAACTAGAGGTCTTGTTACGTCCTAGGACTAGGATACCGACGTATTATCTTCTCCCAAAGATCCATAAAAGCATGACGGATCCCCCAGGTAGGCCTATCATCTCTGGGATAGGGGGTTTATTTGAACGACACTGTATTATTCTTGATTATTATTTAAAACCAATTGATATGTCACTGGAGTCATATGTACGGGACTCCACACACTTGATGGAACAGATTGAAAGGCTGGATCTACCTCCTACAACACTCTTGGTAGCCATGGACGTAGAAGTCACTCTATACTGATATCGCACATGACTTCGGTATTGCTGCCGTTGGATATTTTTTTGATAAACTGCCTGTGAACAACAGGCTACATGACTCTTTCCTCCTAGACCTCCTGAAGATTATCTTGGAGAAGAACTATTTTGTTTTCGACAGAACCTACTACAAACAGGCTTCTGGCACCGCCATGGGCGCAAAATGTGCGCCATCGTACACAAATATTTTTCTAGGATAGTGGGAAGAAACATATGTGTACAGTCTACAGGAATTCAACAAAAATGTCATTCAGTGGTATAGGTATATTGATGACATCCTTTTTATCTGGGCAGGTACCGAGGATGAATGTCGGACGTTCATCTCGACGTTAAACAAGAATACCTGGAACATCAGATTGATGTATGTCATCTCCTCAACAACGGTGAATTTTCTGGACCTATACATAACTATTGAAGATAAAAAAATACAGACATCACTTTATAGGAAGCCAACAGCGACAAAAAGCCTGTTACACTTCTCAAGTGCTCATCCTACACATCTTAAGTGTAGTATCCCTAAGGAACAGTTCATGAGGTTAAGGCAAAACTGTAGTAAGACCTCTGATTTCCTTAAAGAGGCTCGTGATTTAACAGGGAGATTTATCTCCCAGGGATACCCACGAAAGGTGGTATCTAGGGCCTTTGAAGATACAAGAAAAACGAATCGTGAGACTACCCTTAAACTTAGGCAGATGAAGTCCATGGAGCCTCGGTTAAGAGTCTACAACATGGACACCAGCCAGTTATCCCACCAGGGAAGGACCTAGCCCAGGGTATTAGTAGCCCTTGTCACTATCCAGCCCTTGCGAGCTTGAAGATATGGCCAGGGGTTTACAATGGACTAGGTATCCAACCACAGACAGCTGTTTCGGGGTTGTTGCCCCTCATCAGTGTGTTATAGATAACACTAATAAACTGGTGGCAACTTTGAGCAAATAAGAATGACTAAAGAGCCTTAATGACATTTTTCATGCTTCTCTATCTTTTTTATTTTTCTTTGATTAACAACGTTTTTGGTCCTCTCCAAACTACTGTACCCTTCTTTTCAAAACGCTTATAGCAATTTTTGGTTCACCACTGTGTCGCTGTGGTATTTCGTTCATACTTCAATTTGAATAGGCCAGACCTCACTCTAACGGCCTCTATTTTGACTGACTGGTGCTTAAGTACTTTAACATTCTTTATACTCTTATTAAAAATACAATTATGGGGATCCCTGTGAGGATAAAGGGCATGAAGTGCCTTTTTGTCCTCAAAAAAATATATATTAATCATGGTAATCAAAATCTAATTTGTGTGCCCTCTTACTCACACTATGTTCTTCCCTCCCACTTATAAAATGGGTCTCCCTCGTTCCCTTCTTTGTATGAGGAGACCAATATAACTATATAAACAATGCTCTACATTGTAAAATAATATCTATCTTTGCAGAAAGTTGCACAGCTTTACCAAAATGATGTCTACTATTACTAATGCGCCTCATAATAATATTGTCCCCCTTACACAAAGTATACACACATCAATTTCTGTCTCTTTATGTAGCTCCCTTAGGCACTTTGGCTCCCCAGGCTCAGTGTGTGGCTTATATTCATCGTTCTGCCCCTCTAACAACACTGCCTAGCAACCGAACGTCTCACTCTTTCTCCACCGCTCGCCCCTGTACTGCGCATGCACTGCGACCATTTGCAAACTCCAGGTGAAGCCGCATACACCTGCGCACCTGCGCAGTAATGCGTACGCCTACAATGACGTCGCACTTCCTGTGACTTTCCCCCTCGATCCTACATGCTCTGGCAGTGATCAGAATCCAGGTATTTGCAATTTACTAATTATTTTCCAAACTATATACAGTATATGCGGTTTGGATCCCCTTGTGAGGACACCTCCCTGAAGAAATCACCCAGGTGACGTAACGCGTGGGGTCCAGTGGTGTCCCCCTGCTTGCCTTCCTCCGCACTACATGCATGGTAAAGTACCTGACATTTGGTTCTATCCTGGCCAGCAATATCTTTTTGGTTGATGGCAATTTTCCCATAACCATTGTTTTTGCAGGATTCTTTTTATCCTAGCCATATGGCTTTCCTGCCCTTCTCTTACCCTTTATGACTAGACTGACCTGACTTTGAGCACTATTGATGTGAAATTAGACTTGTCCTGATAATTGGGGACACTAGGACTTTCTTAGGGCAATAGGCAGGCAGGATTAATTCAAGATATAAAATACCAGGAATCTTAATTTGGGGATTGGAAATGTCTGTGAAATTGGATAATTGTTTACAGTGATATTTTTTGTGATTAATCTAATATAGTGTGTTGAGGTATTACATCTGCAGGGGACACTTTAAACTCTGGCAAAGTTGCCTTTTAAGTGTTTTTATCCTTGTCTGTTGGTGTGGTCTATAACAATAAAATTTGATATATGTTTTGAACAAACAAAACCTAGTATATGATTTAGGTGATCGCTTGGCTTATACATGTTGTCTCTTTCTTCTCAAATGTCCTAAGATTAGGGTGAATTAGACAAGAAGAATCCTACTAGTAACAACATATAGTGGATTGAGTAAGAGAGTAGTGGATGTGGTAAGAAGACACTGGCCGCTATTAAGTAAAGGCCATATGGATATTGAGGAGTTCAAAACATCACCCTTGTTCTCCTATAGAAGAGGTCACAATCTGAAAGATGGTCTGGTTAAAGCTGATATCAGGAGCTCAAAACGGGACATTCAAACAACATTTAGCCAACCCAGCCTTGGCTTTCCCATGTCTGGGGTGTGCCTGTTGTGGAAATATGTTAAAGGGACGGAGCTTCTGCCATCCCCGATCCGGAAAAAAGTACGATATAAAGAAGAAATATACATGCAACAGCAGTTTTGTTGTGTACACTATTTGTTGTCCATGTGGACTCCTCTAAGTAAACATAAATGTACTATCTGGACGGGTTTGAGATTTTTCTAATATGGGCTATATGGTTAACCAGCTAAGATTTAGAGTGATAGATGATGTGCCTCCACTCAGGAGGGGGGGTGATTGATTAGGCCTTCTCAAAAAGAAGGCGCTGAGATGGATATTCGAATTAGATACCCTGTCGCCTAGGGGTATGGACATCGATTATGACAACGAGGCTGTCTACTTAGATTTAATAATTCTTTTCTTGCATGCTTATCATTTGTTTGTTTTTAATATGTGATTTTAATTTTATCCCAAATTTTTATCCCAGATTGGAACATCGATTATTCCCCGGGAAGTTATATTGATCCATATATCCTTTGTAAGAGCCCTATGCAGGGGTTTATTGACTTGGTATAAGATAAACAATCTAGTAGCCCCAATTTGATATATATACCTGTGCAGGGTGTATCGTAATCTTTTGATATAAAGAAGCCCCTTTGGGGTTGTCATTCATGGGTTGGACCTGGAAAATGTATGTTAATGTTTTTGGTTATGTATTAATGAAGAAAGCTTCATGTATATGGTGTGATAGTAGTACGGTAAATGGATATGCCACATTCTGTATCCGAGCATTATTTGCTTATCTGATAGATGCATTGTAATATACAGTAGTTTTGCCATACTATGTGTCTGTAATCAGGGATGCATTTGCATCATTGATCTGTGATGGATGATGCACGATGGTATGCAATGATGTAAGCATTTAACATATATTATGTAATGCTTGTAAAAATAATTTATGTAAACTAATGTATTTTTTGATCACTATTGCTTCTTGACATACTATACATTATGTCATCTATCTAATTGCATTATGCGTAATCCTATTAGAAACATTGCATGCTTTTTTTTCTATCTCCGGGTCTTACGCTAATAATCCTGCGCTATCTGTGTTCTGTAAACTGGGAGTTGCTTATGGACATATGCAGAGAGGAACTGCGTCATATGCTGATTGCGTAGATACTATTGAGTGGCAGGCACCACAACCTATTGTGAGAGGACATTGGAGCATGCACAGGATGAACCAGAAGCTATGGATGAAGATCAGGCTGTGATAGGCTGCTGTAGTCCGGTAACTCTGATGACATACCAGATCACCATGACAACCGAGAATGCAACACTGTGATTGGCCAAAGATCGATTGAAGCTCAGAGACTGCTTCTTAAGATTGCGGGACTAAAATGATGTTGATGAATGATCGACTTATACTGAAGGTTTGGATCTAATGTACTGATAGAGGGGAAGTATAAGATGGGTTATCATATACTCTGGGGTGTTTTTAACATTGTTTACATTTTGTGAAATTGTGATTGGTATGCTAATCTTGGGGTGAGGAGTTTGCACTATATAAGGATGTTATGATAATAGGAGGGTTATACACTTGATAAAGGTCTGCTTACCGAAACACCGTGTGTTATTTGGAATGATGGAATAAAGCATTGAGGATAATACCAGCTGAAAAGCACTGTTTTCTTTATATATGGATACCCACAAAACCTGTCACCAGGCTTCAATCTACCAGGAAAACCTGGGTCACCCTGAATTACATCTGAACAAACTGTGGTGTTTGTGCAGATCTTATGTATAAATGGGGGAAATCTGACTCTTCTGCCTGTGACTGTGGAGCTGAGCGTCAAACAATTCAGCACATTGTTGAAGAGTGTCCCCTCAGGTCTTACACTGGTGACAAGAATGACTTCTACACTGGAAATGACAATGCAATTGCATATATAGGCAACCTCAACATACAACTCTGGTCTCTATACCTCTGTTCCTTTAAATCACTGTATACTATTTGTTGTTTATTGTTATATGATGCAAAATACTTGTTCATACAATTAATAATAATAATAAGAAGAAGAATTGTGAATCTCTTGCTGCTGCTCATCAGAAGTTCTGCTACCTACACCTGTTGCCAGCTTTCCTTCTGCTCTGGATGCTCGTGCTACTCGATCTGCTGCGTCTCTTGCCACACCTGCCTTTGCTGACACGAAAGCTGGTTGCTTGGTTTGTTATATGCTCTGTTGCTTCTTACATTCAAATAGATGTAGAGCATGAGACTATTCTGAATTTAGTAATTTGCTCTGTATCTGGTTCTGGACTTCCAAAGAGACTTCCTTCCCAAGACTCCCTGTATGATTAAATGTGTTATATAGACTTGCTTAAAACATGTCTTTGATTAGACTTGCCATAGACTTTACTCTTACTGCTTCTCCAAGTGTAAACTGTGCTTTAAAGACTGCTCCGCTGATTGCATTTTTCTGTGTGGTTTTCAACAGACTTTTCATTAAGGCTTCATTCAATATCTACACTGTGTATTTATGGACTTTGAGTTTTCCTCTGCACTTGTTGTGAATCACCATGTGTTATAATATAGACTTTTTCAACTATAAAGTGTGTTCAGTTGTGTCTTTGCACCACGCAAAGAGACTCCTGAGTTATCCTTTATAATTATTACAGCCTCCTGCCTTGCTGCCATTGTGGCCCAATGCAAAATCTATAAGATGGATACCACTTTGCTGTGGTCTGACCCTAATTTTGTGAAAAGTGGGGACTCATCTTAGGGTATCCTTGCTGTGAGGTACATGAGTAGGGCTCTTTGAATGACATGCCTGCACCTGTCACTCATCCTCTTTTTCTCCATATTGAACCTTGAAATCCTGAGGCCAGATGTTGTATCTCGCACCCACAGTGGGTATTTCCAAAATGTAGAAAACTGCTGCCACTTTTCCCCTGTGTCTCATCCGTCAATTCTAACTGAGTTTCAAGGCACATCTGAAATTTAAGTGAATTTGAGCCACCTCCTAATTTTTTACTGATTTTGAAGAGTGTGCAGGCTGGCACAAACCATGTCTCATGCACCCATGCTACGCCATGATACAATTTGTATTCTGCATTGACTATTGCCACTTTTACTGGTGTCTGCCACTAATATGAGCAGTTTGGCAGGTTTTGGGCCAATTTGAACGTGTTTTCTATGCCTTTGATGTTGCCTGCCATTGATTTCAATGGGTTTTACGGGGGGAATGGTGGTTTGACAAACAATTCGGGAACACTCCATTGTTTGGCCAGCCGAATCTAACCCAAACACTAAAGTATTCGCTCATCTTTGGTGTTAATGCACCTTAAGTGGTGACACGTCATTTATGAGACCAGAAAGTGCAACTATGCAACCCAGCCCAAAGAGGAGTTTAGAAAATGTTGGTGTCTCTTGACTGTCAGAAATAGAACTTTTTTTATAAGTACTAGATGAGTAGCATACTAACATTTTTAGGTTTGGACAATAAGAACACTGCCTTTCGGGCTCCCAGCTAAATAAAATACTGTTGGCAAAGCTATTATCAAATGAGTAACTAAAAGTTTCAAGTTTTTATTATATTTGTAGACACTTTCTATGTCTCCAAGTTGGCAGAAGTTTGGGAAGTGAGCTCTCAACCGATTGCTCAAAAGATTGATAAAAGTGTGTAGCTTGTGAGGTAGTTCAGCACACAGAGGAACAGTATGGATACAAAAGAAAACCTGTGGACAAAATGACTATATGCATACTGCTTACACAATGCATAAAAAGCAATACCAGTTTTAGATACTCATTATAAAATATCCACAATATGTTTTTTTTATTTGAAATATTTTGTTGACTGTATTTGCCAAGTCAGGTACATCACATGTGACTGCGAAAAACTATTTAGAATACAAACCTATTGTATTTAAAGTCACATTAGCGCATTAGCATTTAGTATCAGTCTTCCAGCAACAATTTAGCAAATTAGTATTTCACAGCATCTTAAAGTTTTCCACTAGAGACCTACAACATGTTTTAAGTGATCGGTGAAACAATAGTAATAAAGTACCCAATGTTAATAAAAAGCCTAATGTGGAGAAGAAGATTATTTTTGAATAACATTTGAAATGCGTCTTAACTATCTTAAGGCTATGTAATCTGTTTCCATTGCTAAGTGATACATTTTACACAGAAGCATGAGAGTTTCATTTAATCTAGCAGTAAATGTTGAAAACAATAAATTTATTAATACCTGGGGTCTGTATTTTTTCTTTAGGTATCTCAAATAAAAATAATATGCTGCAAAGTTGAGTATTACTACACAACAAACGTTTTTGTGACCATGCCTTTTATAGTCATTGATCATATTAATCAGTTAAACACAATTTTTATAGTATGATTATTTTGCTGCAAATTGTCCATGTAACTTGTGTTTCACAGTGTACGAAGATTTTATATACAGTAGGAGTAAACTATGGGATTCCCTTCCCAAAGAAGTAGGAGTTCCATATACAATGACAGCATTTAAAAATGAATTGGCATTTATCGAATGGCAACTGACATGTAAGGCAGGGTTCACATTGCGTATTTTTTCCTGTCCGTGGGATCCTACTTTTTGTGGGACCCCACGGACAGGAACGGACACCACAGGGGGTGACCTATTCTGTGTCCGGGTCCATGATTATCACGGATCCGGACACAGCAGGGCACTTTTGCTTCCACGATGTATAATACACATTGGAGAAGTGAAATATAGTATAAAAGAAAGAGTTACAAATAAAAAATCAGTATTCTCACCTATCCGCGAACATGCTCAGTACACTAAAATCAGGTCCGAGAAACGATCAGCTGTTTCCTCGGACCCGCGCTCATAGGCCCCCATGTTAAAGGCCACGGATCGGATCGGATTTGGCCTAATTGCCATCCGATTTTGTGAGATCGGATTTTTTTCTGTGCCCAAAATCGGAGCAGTCTCCAATTTTGGGTACAGCAAAAAATCAGACAAAAATCGGATCTGAAAAATCGGTTGGCAATTAGGCCAAATCCGATCCAATCCGACCCCCATAGGATAACATGGGGGCCAAATTAGATCCGTGGCTGTCTGATTTACATCGGACAGCCATGGATTTAAGAAAATCGCAATGTGAAACCAGCCTTAGGGGGAAATAAATAATCTAGCTTTGATAAGTATTTCACCATAGAAAGGTTGTTCTTGACAAACATTTGTCTGCTTATAGCTTAACTATGGTCATAAGTATACAGACCCTTTGCTCAGTATTGCGTAAAAGCATCCTTTTGAGCTAGTACAGCCATGAGTCTTGTTGGGAATGATGCAACAAGTTTTTCACACCTGGATTTGGGGATCCTTTGCCGTTCTTCCTTACAGATCCTCTCCAGCTCCTCAGGTTGGATGGTGAATGTTGATGGACCGCCATTTTCAGGTCTCTCCAGAGATACTCAATCGAGTTTAGGTCAGGGCTCTGGCTGGGCTAGTCAAGAATGGTCACAAAGTTGTTCTGAAGCCACTCCTTTGTTATTTTAGCTGTGTGCTTAGGGTAAGTGTCTTGTTAGAAGGTGAACCTTCGGCCAAGTCTGAGTTCCAGAGCACTCTGGAAGACATCCAGGATATCTGTGTACTTGGCCGCATTCATGTTTCCTTCAATTGCAACCAGTCGTCCTGTCCCTGCAGCTGAAAAATACCCCATAGCATGATGCTGCCACCACCATGTTTCACTGTTGAGATTGTATTGAGCAGGTGATGAGCAGTGCTTGGTGTTCTCCACACATACCACTTAGAATTGTCACCTAAATGTTCTATCTTCATCTCATTAAACCAGAGAATCTTTTTTCTCATAGTCTGGGAGTCCTTCATGTGATTTTTTGTTTTTGCAAACTCTATGCGAGCTTTCATATGTCTTGCACTGAGGAGAGGTTTCTGTCGGGCCACTCTGTCATAAAGGCCCAACTGGTGGAGGGCTCTCATTTCCCTATTTATTCTCTGGAGCTCAGCCACAGTGATCTTGGGGTTCTTCTTTATCTCTCTCACCAAGGCTCTTCTCCCACGATTACTCACTTTGGCTGGACGGCCAGGTCTAGGAAAACTTCTGGTGGTCCCAAACTTCTTCCATTTAAAGATTATGGAGGCCACTGTACTGCAGAAATTCTTTTGTAACATTGGCCAGATCTGTGCCTTGCCGCAATTCTGTCTCTGAGTTCTTTGAGCAGTTTCTTTGACCTCATGATTCTCATTTGGTCTGACATGCACTGTGAGCTGTGAGGTCTTATATAGACATGTGAGTGCCTTTCCAAATCTAATCCTGTCAGTTTAATTAGACACAGCTGGACTCCAATGAAGAAGAAGAACCATCTCAAGGAGGATCACAAGGAAATATACAGCATGTGACTTAAATATGAGAGTCTAAGCAAAGGGTCTGAATACTTATGACAATGTTATATTTCATTATTTTTATTCATTTTTAATACATTTGCAAAAATGTCTACATTTCTGTTTTTTTTCGGTCAAGTAGGGGTGCAGAGTGTAGATTAATGAGAAAAAAATGTTTTTTGAATTTACAAATAGCTGTAATGAAACAAAGAGTGAAAAATTAAAAGGGTTCTGAATACTTTCCATACCCACTGTATATCACAAACTGGCAAACCAAACTGAGAGCTTGGACATAGCAATCGCAGTCACAGAGGATGTAACAGCAACCGGGTCCGTATTGGAGCTGATGTCACTGGTGAAAGCACCTATTTCAGCTCAATGTGTGTCTTAGGAGAATGCACAGAGGAAAATGCACACTGTCAGTGCGGGTTGTCACCATGCAGAGATGCATTTCACAAAGGGGTAGACGCTTTGTTTGTGTAACCCAGCATGCAGTGGGATTATCATATGTAGCGTCATCAGACAAGAAGTAGGAAAAAAATATCATTAATAGTTAGATAGTGTTGTCAAGGAAAAGTAGGGGATTTGTCCGTGTAATTTCCCAGGTCAGCAAGAGTTCGTAGATACCAAACATGTAAACTTTTACCTTTATCTACACTGTGTGCAGAATTATTAGGCAAATGAGTATTTTGATCACTTGATACTTCTTATACATGTTGTCCTACTCCAAGCTTGAGAGCCAACTACCAATTAAGTAAATCAGGTGATATGCATCTCTGTAATGAGGAGGGGTGTGGTCTAATGACATCAACACCCTATATAAGGTGTGCTTAATTATTAGGCAACTTCCTTTCCTTTGAAAAAATGGGTCAGAAAAGAGATTTGACGGGCTCTGAAATGTCCAAAATTGTGAGATGTCTTGCAGAGGGATGCAGTAGTCTTAAATTGACAAACTTTTGAAACGTGATCACCGAACAATCAAGTGTTTCATGGCAAATAGCCAACAGGGTCGCAAGAAGCGTGTTGGGCAAAAAAGGCGCAAAATAACTGCCCATGAATTGAGGAAAATCAAGCGTGAAGCTGCCAAGATGCCATTTGCCACCAGTTTTGCAATATTTCAGAGCTGCAACGTTACTGGAGTATCAAAAAGCACAAGGTGTGCTATACTCAGGGACATGGCCAAGGTAAGAAAGGCTGAAAAACGATCACCTTTGAAAAAGAAACATAAGATAAAATGTTAAGACTGGGCCAAGAAATATCTTAAGACTGATTTTTCAAAGGTTTTATGGACTGATAAAAAGAGAGTGACTCTTCATGGGCCAGAGGCTGGATCAATAAAGGGCAGAGAGCTCCACTCCGACTCAGATGCCAGCAAAGTGGAGGTGGGTTACTGGTATGGGCTGGTATCATCAAAGCTGAACTAGTGGGACCTTTTCGGGTTGAGGATGGAGTGAAGCTCAACTCCCGGACCTACTGCCAGTTTCTGGAAGACAACTTCTTCAAGCAGTGGTACAGGAAGAAGTTGGTATCGTTCAAGAAAAACATGATTTTTATGCAGGACAGTGCTCCATCTCATGCATCCAACTATTCCACCGAGTGGCTGGCCAGTAAAGGTCTAAAAGAAGAAAAAATAAGGACATGGCCGCCTTGTTCACCTGATTTGGACCCCATAGAGAACCCGTGATCCTTCATAAAATGTGAGATCTACAGGGAGGGAAAACAGTACACCTCTCGGAACAGTGTCTGGGAGGCTGTGGTGGCTGCTGCACACAATGTTGTTCGTAAACAGATCAAGCAACTGACAGAATCTATGGATGGAAGGCTGTTGAGTGTCATCATAAAGAAAGGTGGCTATATTGGTCACTAATTTTTTGGGTTTTGTTTTTGTATGTCAGAAATGTTTATTTCTAAATTCTGTGCAGTTATATTGCTTTACCTGGTGAAAATAATTGAGATGGGATATATTTGTTTTTTATTAAGTTGCCTAATAATTCTGCACAGTAATAGTTACCTGCACAAACAGATATCCTCCCAAGATAGCCAAATCTAAAAAAAACAAAACACTCCAACTACCATATTTTACCATATAGTCTACTGGAAAATGGGAAAAAATTGTGGTGAAAAAAGTGAGGTGAAATTGTGAAAAAAAAGGTGAAACTATAAATTTTTATATTATTTACAATGTTCTCTATATGGTAAAACGTACTTGGCGTATGATATCCCAGGTCAGTACAAGATCGTAGATGCCAATCATGTATAGTTTATTTAAAAAATTTAAGTGGTGAAAAAAAACCCCAGAAGTTTATAAAAAAAAAAAATAATAAATAGTGCTTTTGGTATCATTTTCTGAGACACGTAATAATCTCATTTTTTGGGATCAGGGCCTGCAGAGTGGCTTATTTTTTACTTCCTGGGCTGAGATCTATAGAGTATTATTTTTGGGTAGGTGCAATGTTTTGATCACGTGTTATAAAATTTTATTGTAATGTCGCAGTGACCAAAAAAGACTGCAATACCAAATAAGGGTATTTTTTTAATTGTTTTATTTTAAATGGGGCAAAAGGGACTGATTTAAACTTTTTTGATTTTTTAATTTTTACGTATTTTTCAAAACTTTTTCTTTTCACCTTTTATTGTTTTTACTAGCCCCATTAGGGGTCATAAAGCTGACACTATCTGATTACTTGTGTTGTACAGAGCGTGCTGATGCATGGCACTACACAGCAGAAATCATTATTCTCAGGAATACCACATTTTTGTGGTATTCCTGAGAAGGGCTCATCCCTGAAACGCGTAGAATAAATACCACCTGATGAATTCACACAACCTTTGAATTTGGAATTATTTTGAGCAGGAGCACATCCTTAGTCCCTATTCTCCTATCTGCAATCCTGGCTTCGTATCGAGGGAGAACTGCTGCAAACTGTGGAAAAGCTTGACATCTATAGTTGTCAAAGTTGCATAAAGCAGTTGTGACTTATCACAACCCTAACAGGTGAGCGGATGTTATTATTCACCTGTATTTCCAAAAACTTCAGTCAGATATACAGTATTGTGCACCCCTTTTCTATTTCATCATTTTCATTCTGAAGCATTTACAGGAAGTGAGTCATATCAGTGAAAGGGGTCATCAGATGACCTCCATCTGTCATGGCAACCCATCAGTGTCCCATGATCACATCACAGGGTCGCTGGTAAGATCAGGAAATGGCACAATTTCCGCTGGAATGTTTTAGATCGCACAATCAGTGTTTGATAGTGCGATTGATCTAAAGGGCTAACAGTGGTGGCTGATCTCTCCTCTTCCCACTGCTATTAGAGGCACATGTTGGATTAATAAGATCATGTATGATCATGTATAGGTCATAGTTCATGAAAGGGTTAAATGTAAGCCGATCTGATCCTGTTCATATACTCACCTTCTGGCGCCTTCACTTTTTACCACTGCTGCTCCAGTCACAGAGTGCCATCTTGTGCCCGTAGCTTCTGATTGGCTGGAAGTTAGAATTTATGCCACAACCTTCCAATGCATCTTTATAAGAGCCAGAATGAGTCCAAAAGGAGGCTCTCATAGAGATGTTTTGAGTTGTGACTCCTGCACTCCATGAAACAATGGAGCTGTTGGCAGGTCACAAATCAATGAGACCAGAGCGACAGCGACAGAAGATGATGCCACCGGAGGTGAGTATAACACAGGGTTCAGGAGACTTAGATTTAAAGCACCACTCCAGTATGCAGTAAAAACACTGGAGTGGTGCTTTAAAAGTAAAAAATAAAAACATATTTAACACAAAAACTGATTTAAACAATAGGTCATATCCTACTGATGGCTTCTTTTAAGCATAAAATCTGGCAGGAAATGAAAGAGGTCATCTAGACTATTTTTCAAAACTTTTTTTTTGCAACTCAATCAGACAGAAAGCATAAAAGTAGTTACCCTAAGTACTGTAATTATTTGTAATACTTCAACAAATTCAGCTGTGTTTCCATGGGTGTCTGCTAATCATATACACATGTCTTAACAGCTGCCATTATTCTGCTTAACAACGGAAATGTCAGACGTCAAGTGCAAATGCATCATTTACATGCTCGGCGAGGATTGATACGTTTAAATTAGAGGAAGCAAACATTGAGAACGAGTCTGCTCTCAATGTCAATTAAACAGCAATAGCAGTAATGTGAAAGGACAGTGTGTCATCTCCAAGTTGTATTGATTTTGTATAAGGAAGACTGAGCAGGCACGCTACATAAACAGCTGAAATCATATCACTGTGTATTTTGCTACTATTACTGCCTACATCATTTCTGACTATTGTAGCATAAAGCCATAAAACATGAATGTGAAGGTTATGGATGTTAACCCTGAGCCATGTGCTTGCTATATTCCTACTAATACCACTTTCATTTCTTCTCTCAAACACACAAACAGGTATCAATAAAATGTAACTCAATAAGCAGTATTTCATACACAGCGCCAGCATGATGCTCTCAACCTTTAGATATCTGAACACAATATAGTCTTATAGATATGAGTAGCCTTTCAAGAAGACATGCAGGTTAAATTTAGTGTTACAATTCCAGGAGCAATGTCTATAACACTGCGGTTATAAAAAAGATTTCACTTTTTATAGTAATTGATAGCAAGGTGAAAGTGATCTTCCAGGCCCAGAGTGATGGATTGTGAGAATGACTGAAACTCATCCCTACAAAGATGAATATGTAATACATTCAATCAATAGTACATTTGCATGTATATCTGCAGGATACAATCTGATTTATACTCAATTATGTTAAGGATTTAGGAATGAGAATTGGTAAAGGACAACATCTGAGATTGATAATTGTGGATATAAGCAGATATGGAGTAAATTACATGTAGAAATGCACAAATCAGAAGTCCTCATTTATAGTCATGGACTTCTATATATCTGTGAAGAAACAGAGAAACATTTACAGAATTATTGGTTGCATACAACTGTGTCCTATAGATTTGTGTCCATAAATATTGTAAAATGTATTCAGCATGTTATATACCTATTTATCTTCAATTTATCAATGTGTCTGTCTATCTGATAAAACAGTGATTTATATTAAAACTACAGCAAGCAGCCTAATAAATGACAATGGCTGTAGTCAAGGTATCTAGCTATACACCATGCTGCTCTCAGATTAGATTGCAAAATCTGATGACAATTTACCCTTTAGACTTTGCCAAGAGCACGATAAGATTGTTAAACACTATGAAGTACATGAATAAGATTATCTGATGAATGTCCCTTATCTGTAGTTTGTATTTGAAAATGGGCTCTGTTTAAGCCAGAGGTTCCCAACTCCAGTCCTCAAGACACACCAACAGTGCAGGTTTTCAGGATTTCCTTAGAAATTGGAATCATCCCCAGTGCAGGTGATTCAATTATCACCTGTGCAATACTAATGGCGGGTTTACACGTCGCGATATCGGCGTCCAACTCCGATCCAACTCCGACAAAAAGTCACGTGGTTCGGGAGTTGGACCCGATATCGTTCGCGCGTTGTACGGTTTGAACGTACAACGCGATGCTGGAACGATGCCAAAACGATATCGGGGTTGAATGAGCGTGCTATTCACCTGCCTGATATCGCATGGCCGTTGTAGCAGCATCGTACCGTGTAACAGCCCAACTACGATGTGTACGCCCACTTCACCCATTCACTCCCATGTTAAATGATCGTTCCTGGGTTGGTGGGCGTACACATCGTCGGGACGTTGTATCCCGATATCGGGCCGTGTAAACCAGCGATGCGATGGCGGAAAAAGCACGCTCAAAAAGCGCGCTCCCGCGTTGTTGGTTACGATATCGGCCCAATATCGCGATGTGTAAACCCACCATAAGGAAATCCTGAAAACCTGCACTGTTGAGCCTTGAGGACTGGAGTTGGGAACATCTGGTTTAAGCCATGCTAAAAGTACTTGCATCTAGTGATGAACGAATTTTGGTCGAACATGTTCTCCAATTTCAAATTTGGCAAGAACCCTGCCGATTCAATTAGTCTCCTCAAATTTGAATGTTTTGTTTAAAAATCGGGAAACTCTGCAAATGTTCGGTAATGCTTCGGATGTGTGTAGCTTAATGTTAAGCATTTGTGCAAATGTATTAATCCTAGTGTTCTACGTTATTCTACCCACACAGATCATCTTACTGGGTCGTCGCTTCTTGCTTCTGCTGCTCCATCTTGCCTCGTCACACAACTTCCGCATCCGAGCTGTTGGAGAGTGACATGCACGGTCAGCTGATATGGTGACCAGATGAGCTGCCCCACGCGTGAATCACCGCTAGCTCTGTTCCAGGTGTGTGGTGAGTCACTGAGGTCATCTGAGGTTACCGTTCAGGTAACAATGGTGGCCACTAATCATAGCGGGTACCATTGCTACCTGAACGATGACCTCAGGTGACCTCAGTGAGTCACTGCTTATGGACTGAGCTCAAAGCTCATTCATTCAGTGACTGGAGGCTATGATGACAGAACGCTGTATTATTCACCTTAGCCTCCAATGAAGAAGATGTTGCAGGGGATCTGGAGGGTATGAGGAATTAATAAAGATGGTGTCACTAAGTGTCTCTGTGTTTTTATTTTAAATAAAATGATTTTTCTATGTGTTGTGTCTTTTTTTAATAATTTCTTTGAGATTCTTAATGGTCAGGTCTAACTTTGCTTGACAATAAGAATCTCAGGGCTTAAAACTAGCTTAAAATACAAAGCTGGTATTAACCCCTTATTACTGAGTGTGCCTCCACCACCAGGGCTGCTGGAAGAGCCTGGTAAAGCACATGGAAATGGCGCTACGATGAATGCACCATTTTCAGGGGAGGCTCGGGGCAGCTATTCCTTATCATGTGGGGGCCCTAAAACCATAGGCCCTCACCCTGCTGAGAATACCAGTCATCAGCTGTCTAGTTTCACCTTGGCTGGAAATTAAAACTAGGGCGAAGCTCTAATTTTTTTTTTTTGTCAGCCAATTAGGCAGCTGAGGGTGGCTGCTCGCAGCTGTCCACTTTCACTGAGCTAGACTGAAAAATACTGCAAAGCCCCATGTGTTTTTTTAAATTATTTATTTAACACACCATGATGGCAGGTTGGTTGCCATGCACTAATGTGTATGGCAACAAACATAATCACCGTCCAGATAAGGCAATCACAGACACTCATGTAGTGTATGGCAACAAACCTGTTGTCATAGTGTGTTAAATAAATAAATAATTAAAAAACATATGTAGCTTTGCAGAATTTTCCATTCCAGCCCAGTGAAAGCAGATGGCTGTGAGCTGCCACTCTCAGCTACCTAATTTTACCTTCGCTGGCAAAAAAAATGTGTGGGCTTCGTCATATTTTTAATTGCCAGCCAAGGTAGAACTAGGCAGCTGAAGGCTGGTATTCTCAACGTGGCAGTGGCCTTCATTATTGGGCCCCCCCCCACGCTATAGAATTGCAGCCCGCAGCTGCCCCTGAAAATGGTCTATTCATAAGAAGCGCCATTTCTAGATGCTTTACTAGGCTCGTCCTGTGGCCATGGTGGGAGGTGGCGCAGTGGGTACTAAGGTGTTAATACCAGCTTTGTATTTTCAGCTGGTATTAAGCCCTGAGATTCTTATTGTCAGGCCAAGTTAGACCCAGCCATTAAGAATCTCAAAGAGATGGTTAAAAAAGACACAACACAGAGAAAAATCATTTTACTCAAATTTAAAACAGAGACACTTAGTGACCTCATCTTTATTACTCCCTCATACCCTCCATGACCCTCTGCAACGTCTTGTTCATTTGAGGTTATGATGAAGAAAACAGCATTCTGTCACCATAACCACCAGTCACTAAATGAATGAACTGTGAGCTACATCCATCAGCGGTGACTCACTGAGGTCACCTTTGAGGTAATAATGGCACCCGCTATGATTAGCGACCACCATTGTTACCTAAACAGTGACCTCAGGTGACCTCAGTGAGTTAACCGCACACCTGGAGCAGAACTGGCAGTGATTGACGTGTGGGATAGCTCATCTGGCCACCATAGTAATCAAGTCAGGACATCAGATCAGCTGACTATATATAGATACTAGATGGTGGCCCGATTCTAATGCATGGGGTATTCTAGAATACCTTGTAAACAGGAGTGAACTGCGTCACACTATGACTGACAGACCTTGTAGACAGGAGTGAACTGTGTCACACTGACTGGCAGCCTTGTAGACAGGAGTGAAGTTCGTCACACTGACCGACAGCCTTGTAGACAGGAGTGAAGTTCAACACACTGACCGACAGCCTTGTATACAGGAGTGAACTGTGTCACACTGACTGACAGCCCTGTAGACAGGTGTAAAGTTTGTGACACTGACTGACAGCCTTATAGACAGGAGTGAAGTTTGTGACACTGACTGACAGGCTTGTAGGCAGGAATGAGGTTCGTCACACATACTGACAGACCTTGTAGACAGGAGAGAAGTTTGTCACACTGACTGACAACCTTGTAGACAGGATTGAACTGCGTCACACTAACCGACAGCCTTGTAAACAGGAGTGAACTGTGTCACACTAACCGACAGCCTTGTAAACAGGAGTGAACTGCGTCACACTATGACGCAGCATTCAAATCACGCGCCAAGCCTCGCGCCGCGTCTCTTGTTGGTCACCGTAGCGGAATTCAAACCGGCGCCAAGCTGCACTATTTCTCTGGTTGCTGCAGCAGCGGCGACCAATCAATCAGAAAAGCAGTGCGGCTTGGCGGGAAATATGAATCCCGCAGAGCTGATTGGTTGCTCCTGAGAGACGCTGCATTCAAACCACGCGCCAAGCCGTGCGCCATGTCTTTGATTGGTCGCCGCGGCCGCAGCAACCAATCAGCAAAGCTGTGGGGCTTGGTGGAAAATATGAATCCCGCACCGCTGATTGGTCGCTGCTGAGAGCGCCGAAAAATCAACGGTGCGGGATTCATAAATCCCACCAAGCTGAGCCACTTCGCTGATTGGTCGCTGCGGCCGAGCCGACCAATGAGACACGCGGCGCGTGGCTTGGCGCGCGGTTTGAATGCCGCGGCGACCAATGAGAGACGTGGCATTCAAACCATGCACCAAGCCGTGCTACTTCTCTTACGCTGGTCATCTCCTGGCTGGCTCACCTCGGACCTCTGTGAGGCTGGTAGCCGCGGCTCAGATTTTGCTGCACAGTGGTCAGCGGCTCGCCAGCTGGGAGATGACTGGCTGACGCTGGTCATCTCCCGGCTGGCTCGCCGCGGACCTCTGTGAGGCAGGTAGCTGCGGCTCAGCTACTGCTGCACATATGTCAGTGGCTTTCAAGTCTGGAGATGACCAGCTGAGGCCAGTCATCTCCCGGCTGGCTCGTTGCGGACCTCCACGCGCGGCTGCTTTGCATAGGCTGTGCTCATCGGTCGCCGCGGCTAGCGGCAGCCAATGAGCGCTGGTGTGCGATTTCGGCCTCAGACGGAAGTGGCCACAAAGCAATTACATAGTAGATATATAGATATATTTATATATATATAAGATACTTTATTGATTCTTCATTACATTATAGTCAAATGGAACATGGGCAAGATGAGTGATAGTTAATACGATACAACCATACAACGGTCTTAATCATAACTTGCCCAACCTGTGAAACTACTTTCTTTTAAAAGCATTAGCCATCCGCCCACCTTATTAGCATAAATAATGAACAACATATAAAAAAAAATATATATTTCTTAAAAACATTTGGAATACTGCATATAAGTAGATGATATAGGAATTAATTATTATAACCCCTTCATGATCTTGCTTTTCTCTTTTTGCACTTTTCTTTTTACCTCCCCTTCTTCTAAGAGCCATAACTTTTTTATTCTTCTATCAACATAGCTGTATAAGGATGTTTTTTTTATTTACCGTATATACTCGTGTATAAGCCGACCCGTGTATAAGCCGACCCCCCTACTTTTGCCCCGAAAATCTGGAAAAACCTATTGACTCGTGTATAAGCCGAGGGTGGACCCCAGCACAGGTATAGAGCCCCCAGCAGTGTGGTATACAGGCCCCCCAGTGGTAGTATACAGCAGCCCCAGTGGTAGTATACAGATTCCCCAGCAGCCCCAGTGGTAGTATACAGATTCCCCAGCAGCCCAGTGGTAGTATACAGGAGCCCCAGCAGCCCCAGTGGTAGTATACAGATTCCCCAGCAGCCCCAGTGGTAGTATACAGGAGCCCCAGCAGCCCCAGTGGTAGTATACAGCAGCCCCAGTGGTAGTATACAGGAGCCCCAGCAGCCCCAGTGGTAGTATACAGGAGCCCCAGCAGCCCCAGTGGTAGTATACAGGAGCCCCAGCAGCCCCAGTGGTAGTATACAGGAGCCCCAGTGGTAGTATACAGCAGCCCCAGTGGTAGTATACAGGAGCCCCAGCAGCCCCAGTGGTAGTATACAGCAGCCCCAGTGGTATACAGCAGGCCCCCAGGGGTACATATAGCAGCCCCCAGGGGGTACCCAGCAGCCCCCTGGGGGTACCAACAGCCCCCAGGGGGTACCAACAGCCCCCTGGGGGTACCAACAGCCCCCTGGGGGTACCAACAGCCCCCTGGGGGTACCAACAGCCCCCTGGGGGTACCAACAGCCCCCTGGGGGTACCAACAGCCCCCAGGGGGTACCCAGCAGCCCCCTGGGGGTACCAGCAGCCCCCTGGGGGTACCCAGCAGCCCCCTGGGGGTACCCAGCAGCCCCCTGGGGGTACCAACAGCCCCCAGGGGGTACCAACAGCCCCCTGGGGGTACCAACAGCCCCCTGGGGGTACCAACAGCCCCCTGGGGGTACCAACAGCCCCCAGGGGGTACCCAGCAGCCCCCTGGGGGTACTAGCAGCCCCCTGGGGGTACCCAGCAGCCCCCTGGGGGTACCCAGCAGCCCCCTGGGGGTACCAACAGCCCCCAGGGGGTACCAACAGCCCCCAGGGGGTACCAACAGCCCCCTGGGGGTACCAAAAGCCCCCTGGGGGTACCAACAGCCCCCTGGGGGTACCAACAGCCCCCAGGGGGTACCCAGCAGCCCCCTGGGGGTACCAGCAGCCCCCTGGGGGTACCAACAGCCCCCAGGGGGTACCAACAGCCCACTGGGGGTACCAACAGCCCCCAGGGGGTACGAACAGCCCCCTGGGGGTACCAGCAGCCCCCTGGGGGTACCAACAGCCCCCAGGGGGTACCAACAGCCCCCAGGGGGTACCCAGCAGCCCCCTGGGGGTACCAACAGCCCCCTGGGGGTACCAACAGCCCCCTGGGGTACCAACAGCCCCCAGGGGTACCAACAGCCCCCTGAGGGTACCAACAGCCCCCTGGGGGTACCAGCAGCCCCCTGGGGGTACCAGCAGCCCCCTGGGGGTACCAACAGCCCCCAGGGGGTACCAACAGCCCCCTGGGGGTACCAACAGCCCCCTGGGGGTACCAACAGCCCCCAGGGGGTACCCAGCAGCCCCCTGGGGGTACCCAGCAGCCCCCTGGGGGTACCAACAGCCCCCAGGGGGTACCAACAGCCCCCTGGGGGTACCAACAGCCCCCAGGGGGTACCCAGCAGCCCCCAGGGGGTACCCAGCAGCCCCCTGGGGGTACCAACAGCCCCCAAAAGCTGGCACTGTCCCCCCTTGTAAGGCCTCCCCCCCGCTGCTTATACATTACCATCCCGGTGTTCTGATCGGCGCCGCTCCTCGGTGCTGCGTCTTCATCCTCCCGTCCTCGCTCGCTGCATCCAGGATCTCCGGCGGTCGCGCGATGACGTCATATCGCTGCGACAGCCGGAGAACCCGGATGGATGCAGCGAGCGCGGACGGGAGGATGAAGACGCAGCACCGAGGAGCGGCGCCGATCAGAACACCGGGATGGTAATGTATAAGCAGCGGGGGGGGGCCCTTACAAGGGGGGACAGTGCCAGCTTTTGGGGGGGCCATATGCACTGCTTCCCCCTGCCGCTGACAGGGGGAAGCAGTGCATATATAATGAGCGGCCCCACGTGACGGGGCCGCTCATACAGCAGCCCCCCCCCCCGCCTCCTCCAGCCTCCACAGCCCCCGGGACACAGCCATATAGTGAACATAATACCGTATATGACTCGTGTATAAGCCGAGGGGGGGACTTTTCAGCCCAAATTTTGGGCTGAAAAACTCGGCTTATACACGAGTATATACGGTATTATGTTCACTATATGGTAAAACCTATCTGGCTATATGATTCCCCAGGCCAGTATGAGTTTGGAGATGCCAAACATGTATAGTTCTTTTTTTTTATTTAATTGGTGAAAAAAAAATTCAGAAATTTGTTGACAAAAATGGGGCATTAGTTGCCATTTTCCAAGAATTGTACTTTTCTAATTTCTCATGATATGAGGCTCAGTGACTACATATTTTGTGTCCTGAGATGACATTGTTAAAAAAACAATGATCGGGTACATGCAATGTTTTGATTGCCACATATTGCATAAAATTGTAATGTTGCGGTTATGCTGTTTACTAATCAGATTAATTAATTTTATTATTTTATAGATTTGGAAATTCTGAACAAGGTGATACCAAATATGTGTATTGTTTTAATTTTTTTTAATCTTTCATTTTCAATGGGGCAAAAGGTGGTGATTTTACTTTTTGAGTTTTTTTATTTCATAATTTTAAAACCTTTTTTTCCTCACTTTTTATTGTTTTTATTAGTCTCCTTACCGGACTTAATCTGATTACTTGTTGTGTACAAGGACCGCTCTGTACATCACAAATGCTGTCTTCCAATGAATGTCGGTGGTCAGACAATGTTCTCAGTAATGAAAGCCTTTTTTTTTACCCTATCAATGTCTACGGAGATGGCTTTATGCTTGCGGGGGCCCCTCCAAACAAAATGCTTTAAACATAGGAGAGGAAGAGGAGAATTTATGCCCCCAAACATGTCAGATGTTATGTAATAATTCATACTGCAATTTTCTAAGTAAAAGATAAATTTTAATGTTTTTGACTAAAAAAACATACATAGAAAAGACATTTCCCCTTACAGTATACATCATTTCACATTAGACATCACTTTACAATTGAATTTATATTAAGTGAAAAAGTGCACAACAGAAAAAGAGCCAAGAGATTTCCCCAATAGAGGTATAGCCCCTCTTATGTTCTCTAACAATGGGCACTAAACATTTGTAATAAGGATATTCTATAGGTTCCTGGACAGGTCCTCCTTTTATAGTGTCCTACACTCTCTCCGCCAGTGCATTTTAAATCGTGTTGTCAGAAATTAACAGGGGCCTTTAAGTGATACTCTGAAAGAGCTACCCAGACACTATTCAAGGGTACTATTAGTATCATACTGTAAAATTACATGACAGAGTCCCTTTAATAGCTAAGTTATGAATAATCCTGAATGCACCAACAACCACAAATTTTTCTAAGATTTTCTAATATATAAAGAAGTTAAAACTGATATTGCTGCCTTACATAAGGGCTATAGCTGCAAATCTGTACTCTTGGTAGACAAAATGGCACCATAAAATATTATTATTTATTATAGCACCATTTATTCCATGGCACTTTACATGTGAAAGGAGCATACATAGACAAGTAGAATAATTATGAACAATACAAGGCACACTCAGACACAGGAGGGGAGAGAACCCTGCCCACAAGGGCTTGCAGTCTACAACGGATGGGTGAGGATACACTAGAAAAGGGTAGGGGTGGTTGTACGGCGGTTTGGAGGACAGAGGATCACTGCAGGTTGTAGGCTTGTTGGAAGAGGTGAGTCTTCAGGTTCTTTATGAAGGTTTTCATGCCAGGTCAGAGTCTGATGTATTAGGGTAGAGAGAACCAGAGTATGGGGGATGCTCAGGAGAAATCTTGTATGCGGTTGTAAAAAGAAGAGATAAGAGGGGAAACCATGTCACAGTTATATGGAGGGGACAGTTTGTGGATGGCTTTGTATATCATGGTAAGGGTTTTGAACTGGAGTCCCTGTTGAATGGGTAGCCAGTGAAGGGCTTGGCATAGAGCAGAGACTGACATGAAGATTAGTCAGGCAGCAGAGTTTAGGATAGATTGGAGAGATGCAAGAGTGCTAGAGGGGAGGCCAGAAAGTACAAGGTTGCAGTGGTCAAAGTGGGAGATGATGAGAGCATGCACCAGTGTTTTTGAAGGTCAAAGAATTTACAGATCTGGAAAATATTTTTGAGTTGGAGTCAGCAAGAGGTGGCAAGGATTTGGATATGTGGCTTGAAGGAGAGGGCAGGGTCAAGTATAACCCCCAGGCAACGAGTATGTAGGGCTGGGGAAAGTGAGAAGCCACTTACTTTGATGGGTAGGTCTGATGATGTGGTAGAGTGAGATGGGGAATTATGATGAATTCTGTTTTGTACATGTTCAGTTTTAGAAAGTGAGCAGAAAAGAATGATGAAATAGTGGACAGATGTGGTGGGATTTTGGTTAGTAAGGAGATGATGTCAAGTCCCGAGAGGTAGATCTGTGGTGGATTTTGGTTAGTAAGGAGATGATGTCAAGTCCCAAGAGGTAGATCTGCATGTCATCATTGTAGAGATGATACTGAAAGCCATGATACCCTATGAGCTGTCCCAGGCCGAAGTTGTACATGGAGAAGAGTAGGGGTCCTAGAAATGAACCTTGGGGAACACTGACAGATAGGGGGCGAGATGAGAAGGTGGTATGGGAGAGGGAGACACTGAATGTCCGATGTGTTAAATATGAAATGATCCAGTATAGGGCCAAGTCTGTGATACCAAGAGATGAGAGAATCTGTCACAAGAGGGAATGGTCCTCAGTGTCAAAGGTGGAAGACAGGTCCAGGAGGAGGATAGAATAGTGTCGCTTGCTTTTGGTGGTCAGCAGGTCATTGGTGACATTATTGAGCGTAAGTTCAGTTGAGTGATGCAGTCGGAAGCCAGATTGTAACCGGACAAACAGGGAGCAGGAGGAGAGGGAGAAGGACAGTTCAAGATGGACATGCTGTTCAATCAGTGTTGAGGCATAAGGGAGAAGTGGTATGGGGTGATAGCTAGACGCAAAGGAGGGTCGCTGGAGGGCTTTTTGAGGATGGATATGATTGAGTCATGTTTAAAGGATGACACCGGTTGTTACTGATAGGTTGAAGAGATGTGTTAGGGTTGGGATAAAAACTTTGGTGAATTTGGGGATGATGTGGGACGGGAGCGAATCAAATGTGCATGTGGTGAGATGTGATCTAGACATTAGAGAGGAGAGCTAATCTTCTGTCATGGTGAAGAAGCTGGTTTTGGAAGAAGAGGGCTTAGCAGGTATGAGGAGGGGCTCTGGGGACTGCAGTCCAAAGCTTTCTCTAATGTTATCAATCTTCTGCTTGAAGAAAGTGGCAAATTCTCCAGCAGACATAAGAGAAGAGGAGAGGGAGAAGGTTCTGGGGATGGAGCAGAGTATTGAATGTGTTGAATAGCTGTTTAGGGTTTTGAGTCAGGGAGGATTTGAGAGATGACAAGTAGGTTTGTTTTGCGGCAGTGAGTGTGGACTTGAAGTTGTCAAGGGACTGCTTGTATGTAATGAAGTGTTCATTGGATTGGGATGTCTTCCATCTCCGCTCAGTTAGCAATGCAGTTTTGCAGTACTGTGGTCCTGACTTCAAATTCCAATAAGGACAACATTTGCAAGGAGTTTGTATGTTCTTCCTGTCATGGATTTCCTCTGTGTTCTCTGATTGCCTACCACAAGCCAAAGACATGCTGATAGGAAATTTAGATTGTGAACCTTGTTGATATTTGTAAAGCACTGTGGAATCAATGGAACTATATAAGTGAATAAATATTATTATTATTATTATTATTATTAAAATTTGGGAATATTCACGATTAGTGTACGTTTCCCATATTCTCATCCCTCTCGGGAGGTGATTGACAGGCTGATTGGTTTGTTTGTTTACACACAGCACGTCGATCGATGAAAAGTAAGGTTAGAGGGATAGGAGGCAATACTCTGCTCATGAATATCTCTGTATTGATGCAATACTACCAATGTAATTTTGCTATACTATATCAGAAGTACAGATTCACTTTGTGTAGTGTTTCTCTTAATGTATGAATTATTATTATTAAGCTCACTTATGGCAGACCTACAGAAACAATTTAAAATGTTTGGATTGCAGGATACATCACCGACACCCAACATTAAAGCACATCTAACAGAGCAAGAAGTCACAATCATTTAATGGCAAATTACTATACTGCATGTGATTGCATAATTTCTGTTTTAATTGAGGAATTTGTAGCTGATGTACAATCAACATGGTGGGTGTATAGGCAGACTGCATTAATTAAAGTGTATGTGATGCTGTTTCCCTGAATGCGCCTAGTAATATTATGACTTGCTCCCAATAGGAGCTAACTTAGATGCTATATTTTACATCTTTAATTACAAACAAAGCTTTAACATTTTATGCTTTTCAGTGAAATCATGCAGAAATTCTCATAATCTTATCTTAATGTCCTGCTGTTATTGAACTGCAGTCACTGCAAAATGCCCACATAATCCGAGCAGAGAAATAGATATTGTCTGGCATCATTTAGTAGTCAATATATAGAGAAATGGCCCAACCATGTGTCTGGAATGGCTCAGACGCCAGCAGTTTATCTTTGTTAGCTCTCTGGTGGGTAAGCTTGGCTGCATGTGAGGCTCAGAGCACAGATTGCTCTATAACCAGTTCCAAGCTTAAACGTTTGTTCTGTAATAGTTTGTCTGTATATTTGCTCCTTGTATTACCAGCAAGCTACACTGAATATTAAAATCTGGCATAGCATTCTATGCAATACTTTAATTTCTCATTCTTAAGTATCTAAGGGAAAATCCACATGAAGCAAGCAATGTGTGCTGGCATGGGTCTTTGCCTGGTCACGGGATTTTGCCCACAATCAAAAATTTGTGGTAAAACAGTATGTTAGTGCTGTTTTTAAGTTTCGCTAAAGCAGAGACATTAAAGGAAATTTGTCAGTAGGATCAACCCTCCTAAACCATCTATATGGGCATGGAGGTCCTAGGAAGCCGAATACAGTGATACCTTGGTATCTGTAACCTGATGTTTTATTCCAAAATAATTCACATTTTTCTTATATGCAAATGATTTGTTAAATCCCATGGGCCGGGCACAGATCCCGTCCAGTTTGGCCTGCAGTATGACAATGCTGCAGCTAGAATGGTCACTCATACAGGAGCTCCTATCCTCCATTGAAGGGAGTGGAGCATTGTGCTTCTGATAATGGAAGACAGTGAAAGCCTTTCAAGTCATCTTTTAAAATCCACAATACTAACCATTCAAATCTTAAAGTGGTCAGAAACTGTCCGGCTGGGGCAGTGGAAACAGTTTTCTTCCTTTTGTCAGTAAACATGGGCAACTAACTCAGAAGTGTCATGTATAGTTCCAGAAATACATCGTTTTCCAGGTGATAGTTTAGATCATATTTGCCATCATTTCATATATCAGGAGACAATAATGAATCAGTGAAGAAAGAGAATGTCTCTGAAATAATAGTATCAAATGATAGCATAAAACCCAAATCTCCATATTGTTGTGCATATGTAAAAGGATAGGCTCCTATTGTGGCATTAGGTCAGACAATGCTGTTTGCTTGCAAGAACACCAACTCTAGAATGATTAATCCAACTATTTCCCACAAGGTCAAAGAGACTGACAGAACATCAACATCAAACCTACTATTAGAAATGTGATGCTTTTAGTTTGGAAGACACATTTCTATCAAAAACAAGTTAACTATGATACACATCAACCAATTTACTGGGATAAAACCCCCTATGTAACAGAGTTTATTGAGGATATGCACATTTTAATGCAAAAGTAAGAGTGTGGTAAGATGCTTTAGTTGTAGCCAATAGAATCATATTAAGGAGATTTTATGTATACACAAATAAACAAATCACAGCTTCAATAATACATAGGAATAGAGTCATTCCAAAGTGTAGCCATCTCCGATATAACCGTAATCAGCCAGACACAAATGGTTACCAATGGTAAAGAACCCAGATTACAATAAATGTTGAAAACAGTCAATCTAGAGAATAAATGAAGGTTTTCAAGAATGACATCGTATTAGGTTTTTTAAAGTAAATATTTTAACAATATAAATGTTCGTATGATAATGCATTATTCACACTTACCACAACTATTCAGAGATACAAAGATGCTGCACCTACCTGTAGGAAGAAAAAACAATGATTAGTTTTCAAAATAAATTTCCAGTAGTGTTTCCATTTACATTGTACCTTTATGTCAGGGATGTCTGAGTATTTCATGCCCAATGCTCATTCCAGGGGTGTATTCACACACAACAGATTTGGTGCAGACAATTCTACAGCTAATCTCCTAATTCAGAGGGCTTATAGATGAAACCTATGCACTTGCTGCAGAATTATATCCATTCTGAAAAATGGAAGGGATTTTCAGACGAGACTGTTTGCCATAGAGCTACCATCATGTGGGAATATACTAAAAGAGTGACTACAATGAATTTGCTCATTACTTTTAATATGTAGATCATGCCTGTGTTATTTGAAGGTAGACTAGCTAGCATAATTTTGTAGGCACCTCATTATTGTTCCACATGTAAAAATGACTGTCGTCTATTAGATGGATATATAAGCTATCCAGGGTAGCTTTGGGAATATGATATGTCGTACCCAATAGCTTGCGTATTCTAGGATGGTCAAAAATATGAAAACAAAAAAGTGAACATTTATTTTATTTAGTTTTTTCCAAAGTAGAGAAAGACGGCACTCACCGGTTTGCCTCAGGCGTGTACTTTAATAGATTCTTGAGGGGTTACATTGTGCAGGGGAGAGACAGCAGGGTGGATGACATCATCGTTTCGCGCACGAGCGCTTCAACGGGTCCAAGACTGGTCTTGGACCCATAGAAGCGCTTGTGCGTGAAACGGTGCCGTCGTCCACCCTGCTGTCTCTCCCTTGCACAATGTAACCCCCCGAAGAATCTATTAAAGTACACGCCTGAGGCAAACCGGTGAGTGCCGTCTTTCTCTACTTTGGAAAATTTATTAAGACTTTCAGACTGAGCAACACTGGCTTCTTGTCTCACGGTTTATTCAGCCCCGTTATCAGCTCATACCGCTGGTGCCTCATTTCTCACAAATAAGATTTATTTTATTTAACACTATACATTTACTGTACTTTGTTGTGTATGGTCTTATTTTTTTTATTTTCTGTCCTTGCCTCTTTTTGACACTGTGCAATATTCTAGACTAATGCGGGTAGTATTAAATTGACATTTCAAACGTGTCCAATATACAATGTAAACACCAGAGCCACATATTACCAAAATTGGGAACAGCAAAATCATTTTTAGGCTATACTCACATGAGCATATGAAAAATAATCCATCTAGAAAAAACAGACTTTTTTCATGTTTTGTCATATGTGTATGCAACCTGTATAGCATCTGTTTTTAATCAGCAGCAGCTATTAAAATTTACATAAACAAATATTTTCCTTTCTTAAAAAAATTGCAAGGTATCTCTAAAAATCGGATGCTACATGGTCGATCCATATGGGATCAGAGTTTTCTTTGCACACACAATGACTTTTAGGCTGAAGGCACATCATCCGACATGATCCCAGTGCCTCGCGCGAGTGCAATGCGAGATAAACTCGCATTGCACTAGAACAAGTGTTTTTCTATCATGTCGGACATACTGGTGCGCATTTTAAGCATTGAACTCGCAAAGCGAGTTTCAGTCGCGGCATGCTGCGACTGCATGCGAGTTGTACGCATTGAGCCACAATAGAAATCAATGGGTGCGTTAAAAAAACGCACCGTGCAATGACTAGTGCGAGTCTCCCGCGTGAAAAAACACACTTCCAGCACACACTTTCAAAAAGCGGGCGGGAAGAAGCAGGGCACACACCGCAGACCACCGGGAGCCAGAGCCCTCAAGCTGTGCAGAGCCTCCCGTCGGACCGGCCCCGCCAGGTACTGAGGCTGTGATCCCGGCTGTGATCTCTGTGACAGCCGGGACCTGTGTGCGGCTTCACACGCCGCGCTGCTGGCGTTGGGGGCGGATACCCTCCCCCTCCTTCAGGCCTTCCCCTTCTCAAGATGACCCCCGGCCCCACCTGTCACTGCCCCCCACGCCCGTCGCCCGATACCGGAACCTGATTGCGGCCTCACCTGCCGCGATGCCCTACCCCTCCTCAGGCCTACCCCTCCTCTGGATGGCCCCCACCTGCGGCTTGCGGCTTGCGGCTTGCGGCTTGCGGCCCCCGATCCCACCCCCCCGATCCCCGTGTCCGATCTCACCGCTCCTCGATCCCCGTGTCCGATCCCGCCGGTGTAGCCGCCGCTCTGCCTCCTCTCCTCGCTGGAACGCCCCTCCTCCGGTGCTGCTCCGCCCTGAGGTAAGTACTGTATGAATGAATGAATCAATCAATGATTGTGTGGGTGTGTGGATGTGTGGATGTGTGGGTTAGTGGATGTGTGGGTGTGTGGATGCGTGGGTGTGTGGGTGCGTGGGTTAGTGGATGTGTGGGTGTGTGGGTGCGTGGGTGTGTGGGTGCGTGGGTTAGTGGATGTGTGGGTGTGTGGGTGCGTGGGTGTGTGGGTGCGTGGGTTAGTGGATGTGTGGGTGTGTGATGCGTGGGTGTGTGGATGCGTGGGTGGGTGTGTGGGTGTGTGGGTTAGTGGATGTGTGGGTTAGTGGATGTGTGGGTGTGTGGATGCGTGGGTGTGTGGGTGTGTGGATGTGTGGGTTAGTGGATGTGTGGGTGTGTGGATGCGTGGGTTAGTGGATGTGTGGGTGTGTGGATGCGTGGGTGTGTGGGTGCGTGGGTTAGTGGATGCAGGTGTGTGGATGCGTGGGTGCGTGGTTAGTGGATGCGTGGGTGTGTGGATGCGTGGGTTAGTGGATGCATGGATGCGTGGGTTAGTGGATGCATGGGTGCGTGGATGCGTGGGTTAGTGGATACGTGGGTTAGTGGATGTGTGGGTGTGTGGATGCGTGAGTGTGGGTGTGTGGATGCGTGGGTGTGTGGATGCGTGAGTGTGGGTGTGTGGATGCGTGGGTGTGTGGATGCATGGGTGTGTGGATGCGTGGGTGTGTGGGTTAGTGGGTGCGTGGGTTAGTGGGTGCGTGGGTTAGTGGGTGTGTGGATGCGTGGGTGCGTGGGTTAGTGGATGCGTGGGTTAGTGGATGCCTGGGTGTGTGGGTGCGTGGATGCGTGAGTGCGTGGATGCATGGGTGTGTGGGTGCGTGGGTTAGTGGATGCATGATGCGTGGGTTAGTGGATGCATGGGTGCGTGGATGCGTGGGTTAGTGGATACGTGGGTTAGTGGATGTGTGGGTGTGTGGATGCGTGAGTGTGGGTGTGTGGATGCGTGGGTGTGTGGATGCGTGAGTGTGGGTGTGTGGATGCGTGGGTGTGTGGATGCATGGGTGTGTGGATGCGTGGGTGTGTGGGTTAGTGGGTGCGTGGGTTAGTGGGTGTGTGGATGCGTGGGTGCGTGGGTTAGTGGATGCGTGGGTACGTGGATGCGTGGGTACGTGGATGCGTGGGTACGTGGATGCGTGGGTACGTGGATGTGTGTGTGCGTGGGTTAGTGGGTGCGTGGATTAGTGGATGTGTGGGTGCATGGGTTAGTGGGTGCGTGGATGTGTGGGTAAGTGGATGTGTGGGTAAGTGGATGTGTGGGTGCGTGGGTTAGTGGATGCGTGGGTTAGTGGATGCGTGGGTACGTGGATGCGTGGGTACGTGGATGCGTGGGTACGTGGATGTGTGAATGTGTGGGTGCGGGGATGTGTGGGTGCGTGGATGCGTGGGTGTGTGGGTGCGTGGGTTAGTGGATGTGTGGGTTAATGGATGTGTGGGTGCGTGGATTAGTGGATGTGTGGGTGCGTGGGTTAGTGGATGCGTGGGTTAATGGATGTGTGGGTGCGTGGATTAGTGGATGTGTGGGTTCGTGGGTTAGTGGATTGTGTGGGTGCGTGGGTTAGTGGATGCGTGGGTACGTGGATGCGTGGGTACGTGGATGCGTGGATGCGTGGGTACGTGGATGTGTGGGTACGTGGATGTGTGGGTACGTGGATGGTGAATGTGTGGGTGCGGGGATCTGTGGATGCGTGGGTGCGTGGATGCGTGGGTACGTGGATGTGTGAATGTGTGGGTGCGGGGATGTGTGGTTGCGTGGATTAGTGGATGTGTGGGTGCATGGGTTAGTGGATGCGTGGATGTGTGGGTGCGTGGGTTAGTGGATGCGTGGGTTAGTGGATGTGTGGGTTAGTGGATGCGTGGGTTAGTGGATGTGTGGGTTAGTGGATGCGTGGATGCATGGGTGCATGGATGGATGTGTGCGTATGTGTGACTGCATGTGTGGATGTGTGCACGAATGGATGTGTACATGCGTGGATAATGGATGGATGGATGCAACAAGGTATCAAGTGTCCTCTTCTAGTCTCAGGGATCATAGTCATGGTGCACTGTATGACAGATCATTGCCATACAGTGCACCATAACTCTGACCCCAGAGACTGTAGGAAGAGGACACTTGATCCCTTGCTGCAATCTCTGGAGCAGAGGCGATCGAGCATCGTGGGACCTTCGTTGTGGACTACGTCGGAGGCGATCGAGCGTCGCGGGACCTTCGTTATGGACTACGTCGGATCTTTCTAATAAAGATGCAGTCTGAATTTTGTTTGTGTTTTTTTGCAAATAAAAATATTTTACTCTGTGTGTATTTATTGACTACTTACCAGAGATTCCTAATGGCGGGTCTAACATTGGCCCAATATTATGAATCTCGGGCTTAGTGCCAGCTGCCAATAAAAAGCTGGCATTAACTCCTTTATTACCCAGTTTGCCACCGGCACCAGGGTAACTGGAAGAGCATGGGTACAGCACCAGTAAATGGCGCTTCAATGAATGCGCCATTTTCTGGGGCGGCTGCGGGCTGCAATTCGCAGCATGGGGGGCCCAGAACGCTTGGGCCTCTCCATGCTGCGGATTCCAGCCCCCAGCTGTCTAGTTGTACCTGGCTGGACTAAAAATATGGCGGAGCCCCACGTCATTTTTTTTTTCTAGAATTTGTTCTAGAAATAAAAAAATGGGCTTCGCTGTATTTTTGGTTGCCAGCAAGGTACAACAAGGCAGCTGGGGGTTGGTGGCAGTCTGTAGCTGCCAAGTTGTACCTGGCTGGACCAAAAATATGGTGAAGCCCCACGTCATTTTTTTTAATTACTTCTACCAATAAAATGACATGGAGCTTTGCCATATTTTTGGTTGCCAGCCAGGTACAACTTGGCAGTTGGGGGGCTGCAATCCTCATCATAGAGAGATCCAAATGTTGTGGGCCCCTCACGCTGCAAATTGCAACCCACAGCCACCTCAGAAAATAGCACATTCATTGGAGGTGCCATTTTCTGGTGCTGTACCCCAACTCTTCCAGTTGCCCTTGCGCTGGTGGCAATGCTGGTTGCACACAGGGGCTCTCCATGCGCGACATGGTGTCCGTTAACAATTGTTAGCGGACACCATGTTGCATATGGAGAGCCCCTGTGTGCCTAAACATTGGAGCTCCCCCACAAGTGACCCCATTATGCATCTGGATTTGTTCCTTGGGGGTCTAGTTTCCAAAATGGGGTCACTTGTGGGGGAGCTTGAATGTTGAGGCACACAGGGGCTCTCCATACGCGACATGGTGTCCGCTAACAATTCCAATTGTTAGCGGACACCATGTCGCGTATGGAGTGCCCCTGTGTGCCTCAGCACTGGAGCTCCCACACAAGTGACCCCATTTTGGAAACTAGACCCCCAAGGAACAAATCTAGATGCATAATGAGCACTTTGAAGCTCCAGGTGCTTCACAATTTGTTCCGTAAAAATAAAAAAATAAGATTTTTGTGGAAGAAAAATATTTTTTTCATTTTTACGGATCAATTTGTGAAGCACCTGGGGCTTCAAAGTGCTCATTATGCATCTAGATTTGTTCCTTGGGGGGTCTAGTTTCCAAAATGGGGTCACTTGTGGGGGAGCTCCAATGCTGAGGCACACAGGGGTTCTCCAAACGCGACATGGTGTCCGCTAACAATTTGAATGGAAATCAGCTCATATTGTTAGCTGACACAATGTCGCGTTTGGTGAGCCCCTGTGTGCCTAAACATTGGAGCTCCCCCACAAGTGACCCCATTGATTGACAAATAAGTGGCAGCAAATCAGTGCAGTCTTGACACCAGGAGAAGGTGCTAGTCTGTCGGATCGCAGTAGGAATGAAAAAATCTCACTAGCACCGCACTAGCACCACACTAGCACCACACTAGCACCGCACTAGCACCGCACTAGCACTACTACACGCATCAAACTCGCATCAGTATTGCGCTTCAAAAACGCGGCGTTTTTGAGGGATCAGTGTGCCTTCAGCCTTACAGGCGAGTCTCCTCAGAAATATGAAGGAGTTTAGTGCATGCGGTGAAGAATATATGAAATTGGGATTGGATTACTGCTATATAGAATATAGTTATAACAATAAGGGACTTAGCACATAAATAGGCCAATTCTTTATCTGGCAGTCCCAATTTCATATACTGAATATTTGCATTCATCTTGGCACTGTATTATTTTGCCTATCTGAACAGCCCAATTGTATAACAGTGGTCTCGTGTTTTCAGTCTCTTTCATGGATGGGACTCAGACTGTAAATATGATTTTGTGAACAGAGCTTCAAGGCTGGAGTTATAGCATTTCTCAGGCAAGTTGTATAACCAAAAAGCTTTGTGCAAATTGTAAGCCACTTTCTGTTAAGCAGCTTTAACCTATTAAAAATTTGATCATTTTGAGCTTTTAGAACAAAGCATACTTTTTTCATTATTTCATCATCACATTCACCTAGCCATATTATATACATATATATTTTTTGCTGAGAGAGGGGTATGACAGCTTATAACTACTAGATAACTTGTATTTGTTAAAGGGTCTATTTTCGGTACATATAATTTATTACTAAACTTATATTAATGCTTTAGGGGGAGAGATAGAAATACAATTTGTAATTCTGCTGTTATTTTTTGACTTTATAGATTTAATGCTATCGATTCTGCGGATTACCCTGTTATGGTGATACTACTCGTAAATGTATTTGCCTTTAATTATGGTATGTTTTATGACTTTTGTACAATGAATACACTGTGAAAGATAAATAATGATATAGTTGTATAGCATTGTTTGATTAGATTAGGCTAGGGTCAGACTTGCGTCTGCCCCTGAACCTGGCCAATCCGTCAGAAACTTTTGCATGGAGCAGCGCATAGCGTTATCAGCAGGTAACACTGTGCACCGCCAGGCAATGTATCACTATGGTATCCAGACGCGTACCGCAGCCGCAGGCTCCACAGAGATCTCCAGGAAACGACGTCTGCAAAGTGCATATCCTGGAGATTTCTATGGAGACGGTGGCTGCGGTAAGTGTCCAGTTACCATAGAGATCCATAACCTGGCGGCGCATAGCGTTACCTGCTAGTAATGTTATGTGCTGCTCCGTGCAGAAACTAAGTTTCTGATGGATTGGCCAGGCTCAGGGGCAGATGCAAGTCTGACCCTAGCCTTATAATAATATGCAATTTAATCACTCATGTGCCACTATCACTATTATTAGTGGTAAATGAGGGTCACCCTTCATATACCACTATCAATAGCGATAGTTGGGAATACAGATACTAGAGATTAAGGCAGGAGGTCGACTGTTTGTATCAGTCAGGTCCCTGCATCTAATTGCAGCAGCAGAGAAGCTTTAAGGGCCCGTTTCACCCTCCAATGGTCGAATGACCCGATCAATGATCCAACTTGACCTAGATCGCTTGAACGTCGTTCAGTGATCGCTAGTGAAATGTCACACGTACAGATATCGTTAACAATGCAGCAACGATTCCACCACAAGCAAATGATACATGCGGTCGTTAGATCGCCTACGTCCTTCCCTTCTCAATAGGCAAGGTCGTTAACGACATCATTATCGAGGTGTCACACACACCCATGCTGCAGGTTGGATGAACGATCATCGTTTGGTTTTAGGTCTGGTTCAAACGCCTAACGACAGCCTTACTGTGTAATCAGCATGACGTACATAACTCTTATGGATCACAAACTGAAGCTAATGGCAAATGTCATATAAGATGTTAAAGCTGTAATTTTACTTTGAGAAAACAGCCAAATTGCAGACAAGTAAAATGTAAGCCTCAGCTTCTGTGAGTTGTGGCCAGCAAGCAACAGAATAAAAAACACTTTTGGAAACATTTGCACCACTGTAAATCACAAGTTGCAGTGTGAACTATACGAAGACATTAGATGCAATAGTACAATCCGACTCCATGATCTTATTACTAGCCCTAGCTATAACATAAAAAATCTATGTAAATTTAAAGCAAAAACTTTTAGCAAAATTAAATCAAATGCATCTTCCTGTTAATTGCACCTTTTGTAAAAAAATAACTGTTTTATATTGTGGTAAAATATCATTACCATAGTATTTAGATATAACAGAGTGCACAAATAATAGTACTATACAGTACTTCAAATGCTAGCCATATACAGTACACACGATATGTCATGAAGTATCCAATCAATTTCATTAACATGCCCAAATAGTTTTAAAGATAAATAGCTCCAGCTGCATATATTTTATAATATTACTAGCCCCAGTGCCTACTAATATGCACCAGAAATAATCAATACCCCAAAACACCGTGTCTGTAAATTGAGATTCTGGATGGGCTTTCATCCTAAGTCACATGGCAAGGCTCATTACAGGGTCAATATTGACTTTTAGTATTGCTACTTGAATAGGTGACAATAGTGTGTCGGTCCTCTTTGAAGAGGCATTTTGCATATTTAATTTCCCAGAGGAGCATTGCAGAGGCATTTAAGTCTCCTCATACTGGCATGACAGTCCTGACATGTCACTCTCCACAAGGAGAAAAACTTACCCCATAGATCCCAGAAGTAGTGTAATGCAAATTATCTTTATTTTTTTTAATAGCCCACTGTTCATATCTTTGAATTGTTCTCATCCATCACCTGGCAAATTGCAAGTTACAACTAAGCAAGAGGAGAAGAGAATTTAGGTTTCAAAACGTGATCCCATTACAAAGATGAGAGAAATGGCTTGGCTTGGAGTAATGCTTAAGCCCCCATCAAACTAAGCGAGATTGCTAGCGAGATCACTGCTGAGTCACAAGTTTTGTGACTCAACAATAACCTCAGCAGCGATCTCGCTACGTGTGACAAGTAGTAGCGACCAGGCCCCTGCTGTGAGATCGCTGGTCGTGGTGGAATGCCCTGGACCATTTATTGACTGTCGGTCTCCCGCTGGCCAGCATGCATCGGTGTGTTTGACAGGGACAACAACCTCAATATTACAGGTTAGAGAGACAGGGTCCCAACGACCTCTGCATCGTTCCGTATCGTTGCTGCGTTGCTGGTGAGATCTGATTGTTTGACATCTCACCAACGACCAAGTAGCGACGCTCCGGCGATCCCTAACAGGTCATATCGTTGTCGGGATCAATGGAGCATCACCAAGTGTGACAGTACCCTTATGGTACCTTTACACGCCGCGACGGCAGGCTGGATACATCGCGCTACTTCGCGTGCACGAGCACGCTCAAACGGCTACAAACGGTCAACGCACCCTCTTTACACGCCGCGACAAGGTGCGCTACGCCACGCTACATCTATAGCTAGCTACATCGCCGGGTGTCTCAAGTAGCCAGCTGTAGCGTAGCGTACCATGTTTACACACCGCTCCAACAAGCTACTATGGGCGGACCCGGTGCAGCAGGGATAGCACATAGGCGTGCAACAATCTTGGATTACGAGCCGTCCGTATGATGATAGGACAGCGCAATATCATCAGGATTGGCCAGGCATCGCAGGAGGCTGGTTAATAGAGCACGCTCGAGTAATTGTGTAGTGTGACTGGTCAGCTCCTTAAATATCCCGCCCTATGCTGCGACTACCAATCATAAAGCAGGAGCGACCTCCAATGATTGCAGATGGGGCGCGGTAACATGGCGACTGTGTCACGCCTTAGATACATGGCAGCCACATCGCCGGGTGTCCAGAGTTGCCTTCCGTTGCTTCTTTACACGCCGATACAGCTCGCTACAATCGGCGATGTTGCCTTAAGTTTATGAGCAGAGACCATAAACAGATGTATCTGTCGCCGGCTGTAGCGTCGCCTCTTCAGACGCCGCTACTACAGGCGATATGGACGCTACAAGCTACAATTGTAGCTTGTAGCGCGATGTATCCAGCCTGCCGTCGCGGCGTGTAAAGGTACCTTTAGTGCTTTGTCTCCTGAACAGTGGTGGAGGCTCTTTCAGCAGCATTATGAGGAGAAAGGGGAACCAATGATCTCCTGAGACACATACACTGTTAAAGCAAGTCTGTCTGCACTAGAGTCATCAGGCTCTTGTAAAGCCAGTGCTGTCATTTATGAAAGAAAGACAGATGCAAAACAGGTGGAAGGTGTGCTGAACTACTCACCACACCAAGGCTGCAACAAGCTCATCATTAGTATATTACAATAGGGAATGATTTCTGAAGTACGAGGATAAATAGGATCAAAATGTAGAAGGATACAAACTGAGAAACAGCGAAGATTTTTTTTTTCACATATAGATTGTCTTAATGCCATTAAACATGTTTTCACTTTTTTTTTATCAATAGATGTAAAATATAGAACCCAAGGATATTTGAGGCTTAGATTGATACATAATTTTTATTTAAAAACTCAATAGTGAATGAAAATAAGCAACTTTGTAATATAAATTATCAGACAAGGCTGCTTCTTTCTCTGCCAGAATTGATTATCATCATTATCATTATCAAAATTCTCAATTCAAAGGTAAAATCTGTATTCATTGAAGACTTTCCCATTACTGAGATAGGAGATGACTGCTTTACTGCATCTAGCTCCTTCCTCCTCTAGCTCCACCCTCTTCCTCTAGCTCCTCCCTCCTCTCATCATAGAATTTCATTAGTAAGACCTGCCATTTCCTATGTCAATAAGGGGAACATTATATAACAAATGTACTTATTCTCATGTGTAATATTTATTAAATTAAAATTGAAACAACGATTACGCTTTAAGTGTAGGTAATGTGGTCCATCTTGGTCCAGCTGCTAGTTGACCGTGTGTTCTCGAAGTTTCATTTAACTCCCACTGGTTGCAATCTTCACACAATACAAAATAAAACAAACCATATGTGAGGTAACATGCACAAACATCCTGATAAATGACCATTTGAGCAAATTGATTGGACTTTACACAAACAGAAATTCAGGTGGTGCCATGTAACATTATAGTTAATGTTCTGGAAAATACTTGAAGCAATACCATGACACTTTTCCCTTCCAGATGTCAGAACATGGTCTGCTGGAGAAAGAGTGTAGAGAATAAGGATTAGAAGGCTTAGCAATGACCTTGAAGTTATCTGGTGTTACACATGGCAGCTGCTTTACAAGGGAACTGCTGTGATGAAAGTCACTTTCTAGAATTGATGTAGTTGTTGTGCACTCAGGTCACAGCTTTCTTTCAGCTAGTTATTATGTAGTAACCATAGTCTTTACTACAGGCACTTTGCAGTGCACTGTTTCAAAAAATAATTTAAGCATTCATATCCATTGAATGTCATGTCATAATATCCTAATTGTCACTTCAGTGAGGAAGCAAAAAAACTCTAATGCCATCAAATAAGGGTAGCAATCCTTATAGTCATAATCAACTCTTTAACAAGCCTTTTAATATGACTTAGGATTTGTGCCAGATCAGAACCCCAAACTACAGACACTGTGTTTCGGGGTGATTGCCCCTCATCAGTACAGTGTGTGGAAATTCTGACCTGGCTGTATGAGAGTCTGAGACGAGGTCTAGGGAACTAGCTATTCTCCTCATGGAAAGGAATCTACCTGCCAATATAAGGAAACAGATAAGAACAGTTAGTTCCCCAGACCTAGTCTCAGACTCTCATACAGCCAGACCAGAATTCCCACACACTGCACTGATGAGGGGCAGTCACCCCGAAACACAGCATCTGCAGTTTGGGGTTCTGATCTGGCACAAATCCTAAGTCATATTAAAAGGCTTGTTAAAGAGTCGATTATGACTACAAGGATTACTACCCTTATTGGGTGGCATTAGAATTTTTCCCTTCCTCACTGAAGTGACAATTTGCATATTTCCTAGAGGAGCATTTCGGCTATAAGTCACCTTATCAGCTTATCTGTTTCCTTATGTTGGCAGGCAGATTCCTCTCTATGAGAAGAATAGCTAGTTCCCCAGACCATGTCATAATATCCTAATTATTATGACATTAAAGGGGTTCTCTAGTTTTAAAAAAACAATCCCCAAATTACAGAACTCATGTTAAATAAGATAGGCTAGGGTCACATTTCCGTTTTGTTTGCAAAATCCTGATCCGGTTTTGAACTTTAAAAAAGCTCAAAACCGGACCAGGAAACGCTCCTGATAGGAGCCTATGCAAAACACCGGATGGCTTCACAAGCCATCCGGTGGCCGGATCCGGCACTGCTGCCTGCGTTTAAAATCATGCAGGCAGCAGTTTTCGCAGCATTTGCCGGGACCGCACTGCGGTCACCGGATGGCTCAGGATGTGTAATCCCTGAGCCATCCGGTAACTGCATAGGTTGCGGTTCCCGGCTCAGCAAACCTAGTAAAGAGTTAAATTGATTACTAAAGTACTGTTTGAGGTCTGTAGGGGGGCTTAGACCCCCCTACAGACCGGCCGCCCACTTCGGTGGCCTCCTAATACAATATCCCCGCTGGCACGGGCTTCTCCGAGCCCGTGCAAGTCCCCACACCCCCAGCCCCCCGAATTACTATACAGGGGTGCCTGCACCCCTCTTGTATCCTTATTCCTGTATGGGGGGAAAATGATATATTACAGTCTTGGTGAAAGTACATATTTACGTGTCTTCTGCTCCAATGTGGTGACGAATCCATGGGCGGGGCTGTTTGCGGCAGCCTCCGCCCCATCATTTCTTATGGCCGCCCCCTCTGTGCCTCAGCCATTGATGTGAGGCCGGCCGCGTCATGAAAGGGGCGGGGCGCACGGTGTGACGTGTTCGGGCCGCCCCTTTCATGATGCGGCCGGCCTCACATCAATGGCTGAGGCACAGAGGGGGCGGCCATAAGAAATGATGGGGCGGAGGCTGCCGCAAACAGCCCCGCCATGGATTCGTCACCACATTGGAGCAGAAGACACGTAAATATGTACTTTCACCAAGACTGTAATATATCATTTTCCCCCCATACAGGAATAAGGATACAAGAGGGGTGCAGGCACCCCTGTATAGTAATTCGGGGGGCTGGGGGTGTGGGGACTTGCACGGGCTCGGAGAAGCCCGTGCCAGCGGGGATATTGTATTAGGAGGCCACCGAAGTGGGCGGCCGGTCTGTAGGGGGGTCTAAGCCCCCCTACAGACCTCAAACAGTACTTTAGTAATCAATTTAACTCTTTACTAGGTTTGCTGAGCCGGGAACCGCAACCTATGCAGTTACCGGATGGCTCAGGATTACACATCCTGAGCCATCCGGTGACCGCAGTGCGGTATTCAGCACACATTTTTGTAAAAAAATGTGTGTGCCCGGCATTGCGTTCACCGCATCCGGATCCGGATGCGGTGAATGCAATTTAGGTTTGCAATGTGACCCTACCCATAATCAGATAGCACTCACCAACCCTAAGTCCAGCACTGACTCTCCACTGCTCCTGTGTCTACTTTAACTATAGCAGTGACATCACAACCACATAACATATCACTAAGGCTGCCTTCACATTAGCGTTTGTGAATGCTGCATACCGAACGCAGCCTAACACTGCGTTCCTATGTTTAACATGGGAATGCATGTGCCTGCGTTTGGCTGCGTTCGGTTGCGTTTGCGGTTTCGGATGCGCACAATTTGTGCGCCCTCCGAACCCAGCTTGTTGCATTTTTTTGTGCGGTCACGGGCGCATGTTTTATCTGCAAGCGCCCGCAAGCACACAAACAATGCATGGATCTCAATGGATCCGCAGTGTCCTCTGCATGACACTGCAGGAGAATGCTGTGCATCTCATTGAAATCTCTCCTGGTGGCCACCGGGAGATTATGCAGAGCCACAGCTGATCTCCCGCCGGTGTCAGCGGGGAGAAACAGCTGATTTGACAGCTGTTTAAATCTCCCACGCTGACACCGAATAGGTGATGTTGGCGCGGGAGATTTGAAGCAGCGATTAGCTGTTTCTCATCTCCTGCACCGATATCACCCTATTCGGTGTCGGCGCTGGAGATTTAAACAGCTGTCAAATCAGCTGTATCTTCAAATGTCCCACGCTGACACCGGCGGGAGATCAGCTGTGGCCGGGAGGAGGAGATCTCTGCTGCTGATCTCATCCTTCCGGCCGCCCCCAGAGACAGCTGATTGGATGCCGGGGCACCATACTAATGTGAACGCATGCGAAGACTCTCCGCTGCATTCACATTATTATGGGCTGCGTTTGCCTGTGTTTGCGTCTGCATGCCCTAAGCATGCAGACACAAACGCTAATGTGAAAGCAGCCTAAGGTCAGTAGCTCATGGCAGCTACAGTGAATAGTTGCAGTGTTGATTTGCACTGATGATGTGATGTCATGGCTGCAGCTATAACACATCCAGAGGAAATGAGAATGCAGTAGCACTTACTTCTTCCAGATGTATGTGTATGTGCTTGAAGGTGGAGAGAGTAATGTGGCTGCAGTTTTGTCATATGATTCCCAGGAGAGACAGTGCTGTCACCACTGGAACTGCACCAGTGGTAAATATAAGGGTTACTATTTTACATAGGAAAACATGTCAAATACATTATCCCTATGGGGAATCTTAGTATGAGATTCAATGGCTAGCACACGATAGGTGTGGGGGTATGGTGCTAGTGAAGGAGGCTCGTAAGTCCCACATAAATGTCTATTAGAATCACTGCACACATACCCGCTGTTCCTATACTGACCATAAGGACCACATCCTTCATGAACCACAACATAGCTCAAGGCGACTTATGTGATCAAGGTCTTGAATGACCGAAACGTCATTCTGTCGCAATCACTATAAGAGCACTTGTTTCAATAAATTTCACCAACAAGCAAAAAAACTCCTTAAGTGTATGTGTGCAGTGATTCTAATAGACATTTATGGGGAATCTTAGGGATCCAGAAGTCGACATTCCATTTGAAGTGAAAATAATAACGCAACAACTCAAAATGTAGCAAAATAAATTTCTGACATTTCAAAAATATATCAGTGACTAATATAGCCATCAAATGAATGCAAGGAAAAGGGAATGGATAAGCTCACGCTTGCGCCTCCAATTAGACCCGGGTCAGGTGCAGCGGCAGTGGCTGGCATCCACAAGTTTTCATAGAATAATCAAGAAGAAAAAGCCAGCACCCGATGCATATGGCTAAACGAATTCTTCTTTATTTGAACTCACATACACATAATTAAAAATCGCATCTGTATTGCACATGTTGCCAGACACGTTTTGGTTACAGAGAAGTAAGACTAAGACTAGAGACCAAACACTAAGGTTCTCTGTAACCAAAATGCGTCTGGCAACATCTGCCATAGAGATGCGATTTTTAATTATGTGTATATGAGTTCAAATAAAGAAGAATTCGTTTAGCCATATGCATCGGGTGCTGGCTTTTTCTTGTTGATTATGCCAATATAGCCCCCCTTCTTTTCACTACCAGTCATAAGCCTACTATCCATGGAGTCTGTCTCTTAGTCTGTTGACAATTACATTTTTGGGTAGCACCAATCACAGCCTACCAGACACTGTACTGTTTTCTATGACTATAAATCTCCAATATAAGGCAGGCCCACATATTCTCAATAGTGTTTAGATCAGGTGAGGAAGAGGTATTCTTAATATTGTTTCTTCTTTAAGGCCTTTACTAGATATCCAAGAAATAATGTACTTCATGCATGTGATGAAGCATTGATCTGCCTGAAATCATATTTTTCTTAAAAGATACAGACTTTTCCTTTAATCTACTTGAATAAAATGTTTTCTAAAAACTGGCAGTAGATTTTGGAGTTAATTTGAGTCCTTCCCAAACAGGTCCAATGATCTCATTTTAATAATACCAGCCTATTGCAGTTTCACACCTCAACTTTATTGCCTCTGACTTGACATGGAGGTCTGAGATTGATCCAGTCACGAGCCCATCAATCTGCACCATCAGAAACTACTTCCATCTCACCAGTCGATAAAATCTTTGAAAATTCTGCCTGCAGGTATTTCTTGGCCAAGTCTTGATATTTTAATTTCTGGTGATGGTGATCAGGTTTCAGCCTTTATTACCTTGGCCATGTCTCTGAGCACTAAACAACTTGTACTTCTGGACACTCTAGGAAGGTTGCATTTCTGGAATATGACAGCAGAATAATGGATTTCTGGTCATTTCATGTTCAATCCTCCTGAAAATCTTTTTTAGACTATATACAACAAAACATTTTATAAATCTGTGATCACCCCCCAAAATCTTAGCAATTTTAAGAGTGCTGCATTCCTCTTTAAGGCTGTGGTCACAGTACCATTTTTCACATGCGTTTTTGGAGATCTGCGTTTTCAAAAACGCATGTAAAAAATGCACCCATAGGCCCCCATGTTAAAAAACGCATGCCCTAATAGCCAAAAAGCATGTGTGACAGTCCCATGCGTTTTTGGAGCATATCCAAAAACGCATGCGTTTTTTAATAAGGGGCCTTATGGAAAACGCATGCAAAAACGCATGTACAATTAGTACCTTTTAGTGCCATTCAAAAACGCATGCGTTTCCCATAGGAGCCCATGTTAAAAAAAACGCATGCGTTTCTGGAAACGCATGCGTTTTTTTAACATGGGCTCCTATGGGAAACGCATGCGTTTTTGAATGGCACTAAAAGGTACTAATTGTACATGCGTTTTTGCATGCGTTTCCCATAGGAACCCATGTTATAAAAACGCATGCGTTTTCTGCAAAAACGCATGCGTTTTTCAAAACACTCAAAAAAATACTACAAGCACTATTTTTATGTGCAGATTCAAAAACGCACCCAAAAACGCAGGGAGCCATGACACACCTTACAAAAGTCATGCTGACATGAAAAAAAGCATGAGTTTTGTTAAATCAATAAAAAAAACGCATGGCAACTGTGACCGCAGCCTAAGACTTTAGACTATATAAAGTATGAGCCCTCACATATCCTATTTAAGTAAGAAGAAAAAAACAACAATTGCTCACCTCGCTCCTGTTCCCACAGAACTCTGCAATGCTCTGCTTTGGTCCCAGAGATCCACTTTTTTTCTGTGGCTGGCAAGAACATTAATTCACCAGAACCACCATTAGTACATGCATACATTAGTACATAGAAGTCAATAGCAGAAATGAAGTCAGCTCATCTACATGGAAACTTGTTTGCAAGGAATTTAAAGGTGCATCCCTGCAGTTCAATATAATGAAAGTCCAGCGTCCCCCACATTACATAAAATGAATATATTTTATTCCATTTTGTTAAAATCGTCTTAGCTAGGGATGAGCGAAAGGTCAAATACTCGGACTTGCTATCGTAATACTTGGGTATTTGGTATGCGAGTAGTGAGTCAATGGGAATTGCGAGTATTTGTCTGCTGGACCCAAAAAAGCAGTCTGGGGGCTGAGGAAAGGGCTGAAATGGGTGCCTCATTGCCATAAGAGCGAGTTATCATGGAGGAGATCTTCTGACAGCTCAATGTGTAAGTGGTGTAAAGAGAATGATCTGCCCTAGGGGCTGTGTGATAGATAATGCAGGAACAATTCACCCATCATCATCATCAGAAGGGCTTCACAATTATAAATCTTGGACTACTGTCATTGTTGTTCCACTGTCACTGCACAATGTGCAGGCATAGTGTCTCCAAAAATTAGCCCAAGGGGCTGTATCACGGTTAATGAAGGGAGCAGGCCTCAAATGCCAAACAATTATGAAGCTAGGACTACTAGGACTAGTAGCATAGTTCTTGCAGTGCCAAATGTGCAGGCATAGCCATAGTGTCGCCACAAATTAGCCCAAGGGGCTGTATTATAGTTGATGAAGAAAGCAGGCCTCAAAGGCCAAGCAATTATGAAGCTACAGTAGGACTACTAGCACAGTAGTTGCAGTGCCCAATGTCCAGGCATAGCCATTGTGTCTAAAAAAAATTAGCTCAAGGGGCTGTATTATGGTTGATGAAGGAAGAAAGGTCTCATCACAAGTGCCTCCGATGGGAAATATTAATTAACACAACATTGTTTTTAGCTTATTGACCATGAGGTACATGTGGCAGATGCAGGAGTTGAAAACATGTGTAAGAAGAAGAAAAGGGGTTTGTATGGGAAGGGATGGACGTTATGACCAGTTGCATAAAATAACATTTTGGGTGACTTTAGGTTGGGATGCTGTCATCAGGAGGGTTTAAATACTCTATGCGCAATCCAGTCCTTGTTAAATTTTATCAGAGTCAGCCTGTCTACATTCTCTGTAGTCAGTCGTGTGCGTGTATCTGTGATGATTGACCCAGCAGCACTGAAAACACGCTCTGACATCACACTAGCAGCAGGGCAGGCCAGCACCTCCAAGGCATATAAGAAGAGGTCTGGCCAACTATGCACTTTGGCTACCCAGTAATTAAACAGAACAGAAGCATCAGGAAGGACGCAGGTATGGTCACTTAGATAGTCGTTGACCATCTTGTTCAATTGTTACCGGTCCAGCTAGCCCTTGTTGATGAGCCAGTTTATTGAAGATGGCCCAGTTTGTGGACATTTTCCACCAACTCTTTTGGACCTGCTGGGTGTGTCTCTCCCCATTAATACATGCTGTTGTACAAAGCTGGTTCTTTTGCTAGCAGCGATGTCTGAGGGTGATGTTGCCATCAAATGATCGACAAACGGCCCTCTTGAAGGATTCAATGGTGAAACCCCTTGGTGACTGCAATGGTAGTGAAGGACATTTGTCCTTGTACCTTGGGTCTAGAAAGGTTGCTGTTGAAAATGTGGATCATGCGAGGGTCTTGGCACAGACAGTTAGATATGAAGTGTGCCATGTGTGCTAAGCTGCAAAGAGGCAAATGTTCTGTGACCCCAGAAGGAGGAAAAATACCCATGCTCTCCTCACACTGACTCTCCTCCTCCACCTCCTCCTCTCCAGCCATCCATGCTGGACAGACATGTAACTGGGGTTGGGAGTCCCCTCTGTAGCACGAGGGGTCACATTGCTACCACTGAAAAAGAAGTCCTCTCCCCCCTCATCTTCCTCATCATCTTCATCCCCCAATCTTGCCTGATGAGATTGGATGGCCTTGTTAGGGTCACCCACTGTGAAATCTTGCTCCATACCCAGCTGCTGGGCACTCCAAGATTCCATTTTTAGATTATGCAGCGATTCTTTCAGCAGACATGGCATAGGGATGGTTATAGCCTGATCACCGCTAGCAAGTTTGGTGCAGTACTCAAAATTATCAAGCACCTCACAAATGTCAGCGATCCACACCCACTCGACAGTTGTTATGTGTCTTGGCTGAGTCTCAGTCTGAGGGGCATGTTTAAGCTGCTATTCAGCAAGAGCCCTCTGCTGCTCACTTATCCTTACCAACATATGATATGTTGAGTTCCACCGTGTTGGCAGGTCGCAAATGAGTCAGTGGTTTGACAAATTAAATTGCTTTTGAAGCGCTGCAAGACCGGCAACAGCGGTTGAGGAATGGCGGAAATGGGCGCAAATATGGAGCACCTTCTCAAGTAGGTACGGCAAGTCAGGGTATGTTTATATAAATTTTTGCACCACTAGGTTCAGCCCTTGAGCCATGCATGGCACATGTACCAGCTTCCCGAGCTTTAAAGCCGCCAGCAAGTTACGCCCACTATCGCAGATAAGCAGACTGGGTTGGAGTTGCAGTGGGGCGAGCCACTGATCGGTCTGTTGTTTTATTCCTTGCCACAGCTCTGGTGCAGTGTGTGGTGTTTCACCTAAGCAGATGAGCTTCAGCAGGGCGTGTTGCCGCTTTGCCGATGCGCTGCTGCACAACTCCCAACTTGGGAGTGATGTGGAGGGTAATTCAGGATAGGATGATGAGGCGGTGAAGGAGGAGGAGGAAGAGGGGAGACAGGACATATATGATGAGGCAGAAACCCTGATTCAGGTTAGGCCTGCTATTCATGGTGTGGGTAGGATATGTGATGTTCCAGTTTGAGACTTTGTCCCACCCTCCACCAGGTTGAGCCAGTGTGCCGTGACAGAGATGTATCATCCCTGTCCACAAGTACTTGTCCACGTGTCTGCTGTAAGTTGGACCTTCCTGGTTACAGTGTTGGTGAGAGCACGCTTTAGATTGTTTAAAACGTGCTGGTATAATGCGGGGACGGCACACCGGGAAAAATAGTCCCAGCTGGGAACCGAGTATCGTGGGGCAGTCACAGCCAACAGATCACGGACAGACTGTGTCCCCACAAACCTAAATGGCAACATCTGCACGGCTAGCAACTTGGCAATGTGCGCGATCAGTATTTGTGCTTGTGGGTGTGTGACTTGGTATTTACTCCTCCTTTCATAGATCTGGGGTATGAACAATTTGACGCCTAGTAAGGTATGATCACCTGCTTCCTGCCCAGCAGATTGGACCACAGGTGATATGGCAGTGGTTTGACCCGCAGACACCGATTTGGTACCCTGTTGTTCCACCCACCGACTAGGGTGCTTGGCTGCCATGTGTTTCCGCATACTGGTGGTGCTTTGGTTGCCTTTGCCCTGGCCTCTTCTCAGCTTAGTTTGGCAGATGCTACAGTTGACCACATTTGGTTCAGAAGGACTACCTGAAAAAAAATTCCAGACAGCGGCTGAACGCACCCTTGCCTTGACTTGAGGCACAGAGGAATTTCTCTTGGCAACAGTTGACACACTTCGCACTCTGCTCAAACCAGTAGCCCTTGGTGCCTTTGTTGGTGCTACATATCTATCTTCTTCCTCTGTGCTACTGTGTTAGCTATGCGTGCCAGCGGTCCAGGTTGGATTGGTGGTCTCAACAATCCATGTCATCCTCCTTCCATGCTGATATTGTCAGCTGGTCAGATGGCAACTGTGTGTCATCACCATCAGCCTCCACCTCTTCACCCGGTATATCACATGGATGAAAGTGGCTTTCTTCTGGTCGTGGGTTTTCAAATATTTGTCCATGAACAGACGATACCTCCTCATGTTCCTCTTCAATGTCGCACAGCGAGAGGCCAGAGGCAACGAAAGGATATGGACCAAACAGATACCATGAGTGGCCAAGGTTGGGGTCAAATGTTTCCTGTGTTTCCTGATGGAGTGATGAACTAGGAACAGATTGAGAATAGGATGACCCAGCGTTCTCTATATGGACAGGAGACTGTGTGGTTGTGGACGATTGGGAGCTGCTAGAAAATTTCGTGGAGGCCTTATCAGATATCCAAGACAGTATCTGCTCTTACTCTACTGGCTTCCAGACCCGTTTACGTTCCAGACTGGGAAATTTCACCAGGAACATAGATGCATCAACCTTCTTGACTCTGTGTCTTGTTGGGCACCAGTGGCAACCCCACACCCACGTCTACATCCATGTCCCTGTCCCTTCACAATAGTCTTTTTAGGAATTTGGGGTTTTTCTAACATAGCTGCAGATGTTCAGATGCAGATATTGGGGAACAAGGAGCAGTTAGTGCTTTGTGGAATGTAGCACTACAGCCTAGTACTGCTTTGTGTTTTATACACAGCACCGCAACAGCCCCCAAAAAATTGCCCTGAGGTTTAAGGCGATATATTACGCATGCCAGTCACCACACAAGACAACGGTACTGGCTGCATGTCAGTTGTGCAGTACCGTGCTATTCGGTATGAACACAGCACCACATGCTATTCGGTGTGAACACAGCAAAGCAACAGCAAAAAATTGGCCTGCAGGGGTAAATGAGACCTCAAAAATAGCTGGGAAAACTGTCACTACTCCCTGACCTTATACTTTCAGCTCTGAGAAGACCTGAAATATTGCTGACTGTACTATGTGGTACTGTAACGCTCCTGCCTGTCTCTCAGCACTACAGTCACCTAGTACTACAATACTGGTAGCTCTCACAAGAGCTTTTGGGTTTTACAGAGGATTTATGTACGATTTGCACAAGAACAACTCTCCCTAGCAGCTGCTCACACTCTCCCTACACTAGCTGTATTCTGCATGCAATGTGCAGAAAATGGCGGTGACAGGACTTATATAAGGCTATGGCCTTGTTCACACACCTGCGCTGTCAGTATTTAGCGCTTCTTTTGTGAGAGAAGCGCAGGTGTGTGTGTGGGCGCTTTCTGCAGACGCTGTCCCTGGTTACCTGATGTGTATTGTGGTAACCAGTTCATACAGCAGGCTGCCTAGTGTCTGCTTATCCCGAGTGCACAGGGAAACGCTTAGGCTGGTTTCACACTACGTTTTTGTGCCTGTCCGTGGGATCCGACTTTGAAGGAGGATCACACCGACAGGCACGGATCCACATGGATCCCTGCAAGCGGATGGCAAATAACCATCCGATCCGATTCTATGCAGGATCCGTGTGGATCCTGCGGTCCCCTGTCTTTCCCTGCTTCTGCTCCTCCATCTTCTTCCCTCTCCTATGCTATTCTGTGCCCCCGCTTCTCTCTATCCTCATCTATCCCTATCCTGTCCCCTGTCCTCTTCCCTGTGTGTAAAAAAATTTAAAAACTCCTCCCGGAGCATACATCACCTGTCACCGGCTGCAACGCTGCAGCACCATCAGGGCAGAAGAGCCTGTGATGATGTAAGAGAGCCGGTCAGCTGACGAGTCATGTGACTGGCTCTGTGACATCATCACAGGTCCTTCAGTCCTGATGGTGCTGCAGCGTGGGAGCCTGTGAAAGGTGATGTATACTCCGGGAGGAGTTTTTTAAATTTTTTTACACACAGGGAAGAGGACAGGGGACAGGATAGGGATAGATGAGGATAGAGAGAAGCGGGGGCACAGAATAGCATAGCGGGGGCACAGAATAGCATAGGAGAGGGAAGAAGATGGAGGAGCAGAAGCAGGGAAAGACAGGGGATACGGAGCCGACATCGGATCCGAGGTCTTTTTTACGATTTTGTGCCCATAATTAAATCGGATGGGATCGGATGGTGGCAAAATCAGATGCCTATAGTGGCAAATCCGATCCCATCCGATTCCTATAGGGGAACATGAGATCCGATTTTGGATCCAATTGTATCCGTTTTGAAACGGATACAATCGGATAACCGAAAATCGTTATGTGAAAGCACCCTTACTTAAAAAAATGCTTTGTCCCAATTAATTTGCACTCATCAATGGTAAGGAGATAGTAAGAGTGGCTACCAGTCATCATCAGACTTCAGACCATACATTTCACAGAAGACTGATAAGATGCAGGCAGTATCACAAATAAACATTTACATTCAGGTACCTTATAGATAACATTGTCTCTGGTAGGAGTTTTTCCCAACCCCTTTGTTTACATGTAGCACAGATTTCATGATGAGATTTCATGCCCAGATCTTGTCTCTCGAGACTCCCTCCTATCCATCTTTAGCATTACTTCCCCCCAGTCCCCTTAAAAAGAAAAGTATCATAATACTGCCCAGGAAAAAAATATCTCCCATACTGTGCCCTTGAATAAATAATTGTTGTGCTGCCTGCAGAAAATATCTCCCCACTCTGTCCCTCTCCAAAATATCTCACAAACACTGCCCCTCACCAAAATGTCTACCCAACCGCAATTGTGTCATACCGGTTTTTACCGCCCTTTTAAGACGTGCACAGGCTCTCGGATCTATAGCACGCTCATCGGGGCGTGCATAATTAACAAGCCGGCGGCGGGGAGCAGCAGCCAGGCACGCCTTTTGCGGCTTCTCAAATGCCAAGAAGCCGCTGGAAATAAGGTATAAAAAGCACTTTTATTAACATTACAATATGGCTTTGGCCACACAAAGGGATGTCTCCAGAGGTGTTAGCATGCTGCAGGGAAAGGTATTAAGGGGCTGGGGGGGCTCATTTTTCATGGTCAGGATCCCTTTAACCTAATTTAGGTAATAACCACAGAAAGCTGAAGAAAATCTGCAATAGTTAAAACTCCCCAAATATTATATTGGTAGTGTAGCCGTACACTAAACAATGCGAATGGTCGTCAAATCTATCAAACAGCATGACCCACAGTGATCAAGTTGGTGCACTTTTCTGCATAATAGAATTAGTTGAATGTTTGACTTGGAAGTAAAATTTGGATGTTAAAGGGAACCTATCACCAGGTTTTTGCTATCCCATCTGGGATCAGCATAATGTAGAAATAGAGACCCTGATTCCAGCGATGTGTCATTTACAGAGCTTCTTGCTGTCATTTTGATAATATTAGTGTTTTCTCTGTTGCAGATTTATCAGTCTGTGAATATGACAGCAAGCCATGTAGACTGCTAATGATAATCTCCAGCTGATTAAACAGTGATTTTATCAAACTACACTGAGCACCCCAGTAAGTGACACATTGCTGGAATCAGGATCTCGGGTCGTATATTATGCTATTCTCAGAGTAGGCTGAAAAAACCTGGTGACAGGTTCCCTTTAATGAGCTCCTATAGCCTATTATTATATTTGTCATAATAATAATGGTTACTGTGCACTATATAAATCAGTCAGGCAACCATTCTTCTTTCTTTAGAGATCTAGTTCATTCCCAATCTATTGTGTAAAAAAAGAAAAGATAATCTAAAATGCAACTTATCAAGATCTCCAAGCAATGGCAAAATTAGAGTCTGGTGGACCCAGTGTGAAATTTGGACCTGGCACCCCTCTCTCCGTGCGCATGTTTCTGTCCCCAACCCCTCCGCACACTTTGGCCAGATGTATGGGCCTCATATATCATTATAAATCCTATAAACATATCGTTATCATTTTTCAGGATTCAATATGAAACTTGCGGCAGCTTACGCACACCTCAAGCAGACTCTCTCACAGGAGATGATCGATCTGCAAGAGCAGGTGAAGGAGCAACTGCAGCATATTGTGGGTCTGCTGGTCATAGCTCACACTCAGACAGAGCCAGAACCTAAGATAGCCCTCCCAGATAGGTTTTATGAAGGAGAAACAATTTTTTTGTCTTCCGGGAAACCTGCAAATTGTATTTCAATCTCCACCCTCGTTCCTCAGGGAATGAGAAACAGCAAATGTGGACTGTAATCTCTTTCTTGCAGGGAGATCCCCAGTCCTGGGTCTTCTCTCTGCTGACCAGTTCTCCATATGTACGGTCAATAGCTGAGTTTTTTTTGCAGCTTTGGCCCTGGTTGATGGTGATCTTGATAGTGTCTCCTTTGCAGAGTCTAAATTCCATAAGCTCCAGCAGGGAACGCGACCAGCAGAGGAATGCTACTCCGAGTTCTAGAGATGGTCATGACACCCTTTGGAATATATCCAGTCTAAATACACTGTATGAACCCCCCCCAAGGTCATTTGGAGGAAGGCGACTTCGGTGTGTATGTTTCCTCTGTACTTTCCTGCTTTCCAACCAAACTGTACAGGGTTCAGCTGGAAAGAAGTGGCACAATTTCTCCGTCTCTATACATTCATTCTAGACTTATGTGTCCACCCAAGATAGTTGGTGGAGGGGGGTAGTTGTCCCCACTGAATGTCCTGTTTCTGAGGATGAGTTGCTAGTTCCAGGGTGATGCATCAGTTGCCAGTCTTTCAAAGGGATTTTCTTTCTCTAAAGGTACCATCACACGCCGCCATATGGCTTCCATATCGCCTGTGATTTGACGTGAGCATGCACGTTTCGGGGCACTTTTTTCAGATTGCTGTGGAGCTGTCACACGTAGCTATCTAAAGTGAAAATCCGCTGCAACACTAGACAGTATATGTGTGGGAAATAGCATAATGGCTACATGTGAATAGCAGGGCTGTCTGCACAGCTAACAAAGACAAGGGAAAAAAACATGGCAGAAACTGCTTATGAATCTAAGAAAAATTTGAGAAATCTTAGCTTAAAGCAGCGGCCGCTGCGTTCAAGAGCCCGGTAACCTCGCCACGGTTTTTCTCATTATACCGGGTCCTAACCGTGTGCCTCTCTCATGGTATGATGCTGTATGTGTGGGTTTTATATGCCTCTATCTACAATTAAAACCAGCTGTGAGGGGTTATAATGGACATGACTACAATAAAATGGATACCAAACATGGCCACCGGGCGGGGGAAGGGAGCTCAGTCAAAAAGTCAGTACTACAATTACATAATATAAGACTGGCTTCAACCTTATGTCTAGGTGCAAGCAAGAAAAAAAACGACATTTAAAGTGAAAATCCGCTGCAACACTAGACAGTATATGTGTGGGAAATAGCATAATGGCTACATGTGAATAGCAGGGCTGTCTGCACAGCTAACAAAGACAAGGGAAAAAAACATGGCAGAAACTGCTTATGAATCTAAGAAAAATTTGAGAAATCTTAGCTTAAAGCAGCGGCCGCTGCGTTCAAGAGCCCGGTAACCTCGCCACGGTTTTTCTCATTATACCGGGTCCTAACCGTGTGCCTCTCTCATGGTATGATGCTGTATGTGTGGGTTTATATGCCTCTATCTACAATTAAAACCAGCTGTGAGGGGTTATAATGGACATGACTACAATAAAATCGATACCAAACATGGCCACCGGGCGGGGGAAGGGAGCTCAGTCAAAAAGTCAGTACTACAATTACATAATATAAGACTGGCTTCAACCTTATGTCTAGGTGCAAGCAACAAAAAAAACGACATTTAAAGTGAAAATCCGCTGCAACACTAGACAGTATATGTGTGGGAAATAGCATAATGGCTACATGTGAATAGCAGGGCTGTCTGCACAGCTAACAAAGACAAGGGAAAAAAAACATGGCAGAAACTGCTTATGAATCTAAGAAAAATTTGAGAAATCTTAGCTTAAAGCAGCGGCCGCTGCGTTCAAGAGCCCGGTAACCTCGCCACGGTTTTTCTCATTATACCGGGTCCTAACCGTGTGCCTCTCTCATGGTATGATGCTGTATGTGTGGGTTTATATGCCTCTATCTACAATTATCTATCTGCCATGTTTTCTTCCCTTGTCTTTGTTAGCTGTGCAGACAGCCCTGCTATTCACATGTAGCCATTATGCTATTTCCCACACATATACTGTCTAGTGTTGCAGCGGATTTTCACTTTAAATGTCGTTTTTTTTCTTGCTTGCACCTAGACATAAGGTTGAAGCCAGTCTTATATTATGTAATTGTAGTACTGACTTTTTGACTGAGCTCCCTTCCCCCGCCCGGTGGCCATGTTTGGTATCCATTTTATTGTAGTCATGTCCATTATAACCCCTCACAGCTGGTTTTAATTGTAGATAGAGGCATATAAACCCACACATACAGCATCATACCATGAGAGAGGCACACGGTTAGGACCCGGTATAATGAGAAAAACCGTGGCGAGGTTACCGGGCTCTTGAACGCAGCGGCCGCTGCTTTAAGCTAAGATTTCTCAAATTTTTCTTAGATTCATAAGCAGTTTCTGCCATGTTTTTTTCCCTTGTCTTTGTTAGCTGTGCAGACAGCCCTGCTATTCACATGTAGCCATTATGCTATTTCCCACACATATACTGTCTAGTGTTGCAGCGGATTTTCACTTTAAATGTCGTTTTTTTTCTTGCTTGCACCTAGACATAAGGTTGAAGCCAGTCTTATATTATGTAACACGTAGCTATCTAGCGTGCGATCTCCAGCAATCCTGTGTTCCGGAAATCACCTGCAGAAGACCAGAAGCGATCTTCCCTTCACACATCACCACGTCACACGCCACAGTCGTAGCAGCGATGTGGCCATACTGTTTCAAAAGGGGCATGCTAGAGTGTGTTTCACCGTGCCCCTATCACTGCAATTGGTGGATGGAACTGTGTTCCCATTGGTCAGCCTTGCGTGAACGCATGGGTCATCAAATAAGGCGCCTCAGACACGGCCAGCCAATTGGAACGCAGTATCACCCACCAATCGCCGCAGCAGATGCGGCGCTAAAAAACACCATCCAAGCACATCTACGGGATTGACTTCAGGATCACTGTGTACATCGCTATCGCTCTGTCACACGCCACGATGCACTGAAATCGCCTGGTGGATATTGCTTGATTTCACTGCAGTGCAGGGCAATCAGGTGACACTCCACCGATGATTTTTCGCCGTAGAATGGCCCAGTCACAAGCCACTACGCCCATGTGATGTGGTTTCCACATCGCCAAATTCGGGAATTGCCAGCCTTCTCGCCGACGATATGGTGGTGTGTGACGGTACCTTAAAAGATGCATGCTTGGTGGTGAACTTTCTGGTCCAGACCTGTGTGTGAATGACTATGTATTGGTGTCCATTAATACCATCAAGTGGAAGTGTGCTTCTGTGGCCCTGGGCTCTAAGTTAGTAGAGCCATATCATGTAACAAATGTTATTAACCCTTCGACCTTTCGGCGAGAGCTACCTCCAGTACTTAGTACCCTTGATGTTTTTCACAGGTCATGGCTCAAGAGATGTGTGGTGTCTCACTAGCCAAAGTTTGTTTAACCTTTACCTTAAGTGACCGGTGTTAACAGAAGTCAACACAGTTAGTTTGCGGCATTCTATTCATAGGTGTTAACCAGAATTAATCAGAATCCAATCTTGAGGGTTCTAAGGCACTTTTTTAAAGGAGGAGGTACTGTCACTATGTTTTCTAATGCTTTGGAGACTTGTGACAGATTTTGGACCTGAATCTCATTTCCTTAGTGAGTTACTTCATATTAAATGTGTTTTCCTTTCTTTTGATACTCTAATGATCAATGTCAGTTTTTCTGCCAGCAGCTCCTTGGTTGTTGTGTTCAACTGTGGCTACTCTGAAACCGCTCACATCTCCTACAAGTAGTCACAATGTCCATCAGTTAGCACTGGTGATAGAATCTCATTCTGTGCAAGCCACCTGGGTGGAAGGAGTTGTGTCTGAACTGACCAGTGCCAAGCCATTTGCTTCCTAGAAGTGTGACAGCAGCCATGAAGTTGCTGTTTATCATTTGTTTTTTTCCCCCTGTATGTTTTCCTTTCTTCAGTGTTGATTAGTGCAGCAGTGGGACTAGCGCTCTTGCCAACCAGCTCCCTAACAAGAGATAAGAGCAGGACTAGCAAGGGATTAGGTATCTTGCTCGACAATGGGGCAAATGAACCCATATAATGATGATAAGAAGATTAGGGTACAGTCGCAGGTGTCCATTCTCCTGCTCCCTACTGTCAGGGCCAACCATTGTTATTGTGTCCTTGATGTTCCCCTGTGTGTTGTGTTGTGTGCCAGATACCATTTGATCTGTGCGCCACTATCACGTGATTCATTCAGACAAATGCCAGTCTGTGCGTCTCAAAAGACTTATGAATTGACTCATCTCCCCCTTCAAAATGTATTAATGTCCTCCATCCTGTTATATATGATCTCCATCCTGCTATATATGGACCCATCCTGCTATATATGGTCAACCTCCATGAATAAGGCCCTTACCCTAGTATATATGTGTCGGGCCCACTGGGACGGGGGTACTCGGTACTGGACCGGCTACTGCTGGGGAAGTCACGGGTGGTTCTGCTCCGAACCGTGTCCCTGGCTCGACAATAACAGGGGAATATTTACAGGGGATTGTCAGTCATGACGCCACCCACTATGTGCGGCCAGTGATGGGGCCGCCGCTGCTGCAGAACCTCCGGGGATGATGGAATAGCACCATAGATGGGATAGTTCCAGTGGGTAGAACTGTGTTCCCCGGGGCAGTAAGGGTTAAAGTCTATGGTGTAGTGTGCAGTACACTTACTATGCAGACACTGCAGGAATCCTTCCTCTGCGCTGGAGCTGACAGGCTGTGGATCTGCAGGTGGGGAATTGCTGTAATCCTGTATGGAGGGAACGTCACTGAAGCAGATGGAATCAGACAAGGGAGGCAAGTTCAGGGTCTCCGTGTTTACTCTTAAAGTTCTTCAAGGCAAATTACACTTCAGTTACAGTTCTTACAAGTCTCAGTTCAAGTACACGGGCACACTCTCCCCTCCGGGGTTCCCTTAATCTCTGCAGCCAGGTCTCTCTCTCTGTGACCCCTCACACTGTCTCTGTGTCCTTTCCGGGCTGTTAACGTTCTGTGTACACTTGGTGGGTGTCTCCGGACAGTATGGCGGTGACTCGGGCCCCTGTGGGTCCTCCTGGTCGTCACTGAGCTGCCTGTCCTTTGGGGTAGGGACCCTAACGTGTAGCTGTGGTCCCCCGTTGTGTTGTCTGAGGATCCGGGTAAAACTACGGTCCCTCTAGAGCCGACACTCTACTCAGCCCAGCCTCCAGCAGTCCTCAAGTGTGAGGCTCTACCAGGCTCTTTCTCTTTGCGTCTTTCAGTATCATAGAAGGGCTACTCCGCCTGCAGTCGGTCGCTTCAGCTGTACGTCTAGGGCCCAGGTATCACCGTCCCTCTCTGTCTCCTCACACTCCTGGGGATCTGGCTCCGGATAGGCTTTCTCTCTCCTCCGGCTCACCCTGGCTCGGTACAGATTCTGCGCTCCTTACATCTCATTCTTCCAGGACATGTGAGTCTTTCTCCTGCTCAGCTTAGCTCGACCTTCCACTGTCTCTTGGCCTGTGCCGTGTTCCTCAGCCTGCTGCTGATCTGTGACTGTTCTTGGTCTTGTCTGCTCGGCACCCTGGGCCTACTGACTCCTTCCTCCTCCCCCTCACTATTTCTACTGTCAAGTCACCTGACTACGTGTTTGCCCAACCCACTCCTCTAAATCCACCACCCCTCGCTTGCCTAGAGTCTCCAATCTTAGGGCTGGATGCTACCATCTACTGCACGTGGGTTGTGTGGGTTGTGAGGGTGTTGATGTGCAACAATTGTCCTACCTGCCTGGCTGCAGTTCCCTTTTGTGGCCAACTGGACGCAGGGGCGCCACATATGTCCCCCATCCTGTTTTATATGGTCCTCCTTCTGGTATATATGCTCCTTTTCCTGGTATATACATATGCTCATTATCCTAGTAGATATAGTCCTCCTCCCACTACCATAGTCCTCCAGTTATTATAATGCACCCCCATATTCCTCCATATATTATAATATGCCCCCAAAGTTCTCTATGTGTTATAATTCACCCTATAATCCTCCATGCATATGGTAGCTCCTGTAGTCTTCCAATTAATATAATGCACCCCTGTTATCCTCTATATATTATAATGCAGCTGCTAAGTCCTCCATATAGTATAATGCAGCCACATATCCCTCCATATACTGTAATGTAGCCTCATATATGCAGCCTCATAGCCCTCCATATAATATAATGCAGCCTCATATCCCTCTATATATTATAGATCAGCCTCATACCCATCCATATAGTATAATTCAGCCTCAAATCCCACCATATAGTATAATGCAGCCTCACATCCCCCCATCTAATATATAAAGTTGAGAGTATGTGTGTATGTGTGTGTGTTTGTGTGTATGTGGCAAGCCCCACCCACTCCACATGATTACACCAACTCCACATGACCACGTCCACTTCTCATAGCTACACTTGCTCCACATAGGCCCACCCCACTCCACATAGTCATACCCATTGTGTGGCAAGCCCCACCCACTCCAGATAACCATGCCCCATTCCACATAGCCATGTGATGTCACAATAGAATGTAGAATGATAGCTTATAAAATTCCGTGTCATGTCACTACCTGACCATGATGATCTTGTGACTGAATGATTGTCGTCACATGCTAAGAGAAAAGCTGTATTACGCCTCAATAAGCAAGAATTACAGAACTGAGTTCAGAAATGGAAGAAAGGGAGTCAAGCGCTGCTTTCTCAAGGGCCATGGAAGAAAGGGCAGTAAGAATTATTGAAATGAATGAATGTATATATGTATGTCCACTAAAGCAATTTGCACCGTTGTATCTATAATCACAAAATTTAGCGAATGAATGTACAGTATGTATGTATGTCTATTAAAGGAATTCACAGCATTGTATCTACAATCACAAAATTTTGCACACACACCCTATTCAACTCAAGGTTTGTAGGTGGGTGAGAATTTAGGGCAGGTTTGGTGGTTTCGGGTGCAGTGGGGGTGGGTTTGGAAGGAAACAGGTTAAGGCAGGGTGGGGGGGCATTTTTAGGGGGTGGGTGCAGGTTTGGGGAGGGTGCGGGGGCAGATTTCAGGGTAGAAGTTTTGGGGTATGGCGGGGAGAGGGGTAGATTTGGGGGATTGCGTGGGTGGATGTGGCGGGTTGGGGGAGGTGTGGGGGGCAGGATTGATGGGTATAGTGAACATACATACACACACAAACATACACTCAGCTTATAACTAAGAACAGTTAAGGCCACACCACACGCTTCAATATCGTTAACGATATCGCTGCAACTTCACTGTTTTTTAATCGCTGAAACGATATTGTTTCTGCGTCGTTGCATGTAACCGAACAATCTTTTCTCAAAAAATCGTTTGATCGCTCATCACAGATTTGAGATCGTGACCTCAAATCCGTCGTGCATCGTTCAATTAACCAGCGTTCAACCTACTGCATCGTTGTGTGTGACACTGCGATAATGATTTTGTGAACGACTTCGCCTATTCACAACATTGAACAAGTTTCGTTCCTGGGTTATGCAAACGATAGCTGCTCGCCGCATCGTTGGTGCCTTGTTCACGATATCAAGATGTGTGACATCTCACCAACGATCTCAAAATGTTGACCGAGCGATCTCGTTCACAGGAGATCGCTCATGAGATCATTAACGATATTGAAGCATGTGACGTGGCCATTAATTACTATGCCCTCGCAATGCCGAGCTCTGCAGCTAGTATATTATAATTCAACCTCATATCCCTCCATATAGTATAATTCAGCATCATATTCCCCCATATAGTAAAATTAATACTACCATGTACTCACTGAATGAAAACATTAATAAGTACTTACTTGTCCTCAGTTGCCCACAGCTCTGGTCTCCCTGCAAGCATTCCTACACATCTTAGCACAACGGAGCATGGAATAGTGATGTCACCACACCCTGCTGTACTGAGATGTCAGAGTGCAGGCACAGCAGTAGAATGAGGAATGAGAGAGCGTACAGTGAAGTGTGTGGCACCCCACTACGTAGGTGCCACAAAAGGGGTACTGCACCCAGAAAAGCGGTGTAAGTACTCCACTGCAATTGGGACTATGGTCACAAGATGGAGCCCTAGAGCTGACACCCACACACTAGGACAGTAGGTGGGAGGGAACCCTGGGAGGAGATATAGTGGCCTCTAGGGGGAACTAGTGAGGAGTTGGAGTAGGAATTGGAGTTGGAGCTCAGACGGTGAGAGAGTCGGAGTGAGAGGAGGAGGTGGAAAGAACCAGGCAGCCAGCCTGAGGGAACCAAGAGGGCCATCTCGGCTGAAGGGCCCTGAGAAGGAAAAGATCCCAAAAGAAACAGAGAAAGAAAGCAAGGAGACTCAGAAGCGCAGCGTTAACTTGAGTGGGGAGCGAGTAATGGATAGAGTTTGCCCCATAGGAAGTAAACCAGGTACCGGAGCCCGCACCTGTGAGTTCTCTAAGTCTCCAGAAAATCTGTATACGGATATTGCAAATACAGCACTGACTCCCATATATCCCACAAGAGGGAAGCCAGGACTGGCAGGGCGCTGCAGAACAGACAGAAGGTTGACCCGGGTACAAGGGAGGAGAAGAGAAGCAGAAGTAGCAGGAGGCCAGATTATATACAGGAGATCAGGCTTCTTAACACTGGGAACAGGAAAGAAGGAAAGGAAAGGAACATAAAGGAGGGTTCCATCTTAAGCCAGAAATCCTAATTGCAGTCCGAAGCATTTGCCAGCATACCATCTAATAGACTGTTGAACTGTGGAACTGTAAAGCTGAAAGAATGTGTTCAAGTAAAGTTACCTGGTGAAGTGAAGCTTTGACTCTGCTGCATCCTTTCTATACAAACTGTTTTATTACAGCATCACTGCCCCGGTGGCCCAGGCCCGCCTGCGGGGACTATTCCATCCAAGCCGCAATACCACAGACCACCGGAGGACTGTGGCGGCACTGATGAGCATCACCAGACTCAGCAGGTGGCGTCACGAAGACAACCTTGTAAAAAATCCTTGTAAATAGAAACCCCTAAAAACTTTTCAGTTGACCCCCAGGGCCACAGATTCTGGATGGCTACCCATGACTTCCCTGATTGAAGAGACCGAGAGCTGAGTACCCCATAGCCTTGGGTGCGCATCAAGTGCTCTCTCCTTCTTCACTGTGGGAGAGCCTGGTGCTGAGACTCATGGGCCTCACAATGACTGCATGGTGTGCTGCTCAGTGACCTGGACGTGCATCCTCAGGGATGCACATACATCTGAAACAGGTGCTGGGGTCAGTGGGTCCCTGTACCCCGGGCTCCTGCAATTGCAATCGTTACACCCTTGTCTCCAAGGGTTAATATCCCAGATAATAAAGGTATTTGATAATGAGACAAATACAAGTTTGTTTAAAGTAGAATATCCCCTTAAATGCTTCACATTAGTATGGTTCCAATGTAGGCAATGTTTGGTAATTGGTGTCAGCATTCAGCAGGATTCAGATGTGCTTTGCTGTTTCTTGCAGCACATGAAACAAAGCTTTGACTTGCCAGACAAAGTATGTTTTTGTTAGCAGATTGTTAGAGCTTATGTCCCATACGGCCCCTAACTGTGCCAAGGACAGAGTTGTGGATTGAAAAATAATAAGCATACATCAATAATTCTAGAACAAATAAGTAAAGCTGGATAATTAGCTTTATGTGGCACATCACTTTTCTATGCAGTTTGCTGTAGAACAATCAGACCTAGCGTCCTTACACTGTGTGCAGAATTATTAGGCAAGTTGTATTGTAGAGGATTATTTTTATTATTGATCAACAATTATCCAAAAGTTAAATATTAAATATTTTGGACGTTGGTGGGATTTTTTTTAGATTTGGCTATTTTAGGAGGCTATCTGTTTGTGCAGGTAACTATTACTGTGCAGAATTATTAGGCAACTTAAAAAAAAAACAAATATATCCCATCTCACTTGTTTATTTTCACCAGGTAAACTAATATAATTACACAAATTTAGAAAAAAACATTTCTGACGTGCAAAAACAAAACCCCAAAAAATTAGTGACCAATATAGCCATCTTTGTTTATTATGACACTCAACAGCCTTCCATCCATACAATCTGTCAGTTGTTTGATCTGTTTATGATCAACATTGTGTGCAGCAGCCACTACAGCCTCCCAGACACTGTTCCGAGAGGTGTACTGTTTTCCTCTCTGTAGATCTCACATTTTATGAGGGAGCACAGGTTCTCTATGGGTTCAGATCAGGTGAACAAGGGGGCCATGTCATTATTTTTTCTTCTTTTAGACCTTTACTGGCCAGCCACGCAGTGGAGTAGTTGGATGGATGTGATGGAGCATTGTCCTGCGTGAAAATCATGTTTTTCTTGAACGATACCACTTCTTCCTGTACCATTTGCTTGAAGAAGCTGTCTTCCAGAAACTGGCAGTAGGTCTGGGAGTTGAGCTTCACTCCATCCTCAACCCGAAAAGGTCCCACAAGTTCATCTTTGACGATACCAGCCCATATCAGTACCCCACCTCCACCTTGCTGGCGTCTGAGTCGGAGTGGAGCTCTCTGCCCTTTACTGATCCAGCCTCTGGCCCATCCATGTGGCCCATGAAGAGTCACTCTCATTTCATCGTCATAAAACTCGAAAATCAGTCTTAAGATATTTCTTGGCCCAGTCTTGACGTTTTATCTTATGTTTCTTGTTCAAAGGTGGTCGATTTTTCAGCCTTTCTTACCTTGGCCATGTCCCTGAGTATAGCACAACATTGTGCTTTTTGATACTCCAGTAACGTTGCAGCTCTGAAATATGGCAAAACTGGTGGCAAATGGCATCTTGGCAGCTTACACTTGATTTTCCACAATTCATGGGCAGTTATTTTACGCCTTTTTTGCCCAACACGCTTCTTGCGACCCTGTTAGCTATTTGCCATGAAACGCTTGATTATTCGGTGATCACGCTTCAAAAGTTTGGCAATTTCCAAGACTGCTGCATCCCTCTGCAAGACATCTCACAATTTTGGACTTTTCAGAACCTGTCAAGTCTCTCTTCTGACTCATTTTGCCTAATAATTAAGCACACCTTATATAGGGTGTTGATGTCATTACACCACACCCCTCCTCATTACAGAGATGCACATCACCTGACTTACTTAATTTGTAGTTGGCTCTCAAGTCTATACAGCTTGGAGTAGGACAACATGTATAAAAAGCATCATGTGATCAAAATACTCATTTGCCTAATAATTCTGCACACAGTGTAGGTTGGGCGTTTATGTTGTATGTATTGTGTTTGCGTATTTTAACCATGGTCAAGTTGTCAGGCACTCTCTGTGTTCAATAATAGATACATACACTACTTATAAAGAGAATTCTAAAGATGGAATGAATTTTAACTTTCCTTTATTAGTATCTTTGCAGAAAATACTAAAATGGGCATAGCAGCAATGAAAGGTAACTCTAGAATGAATTATTCCATCAAGGCTCCAAATTAAGACTATGATTTTCAGAGCTTTTAGATCAGATCCCACAGATATTAAATTCATTTTAAAAGGAGATAATGACAAATCATGCATGTAAACAATACATTACATTTTCTCAATTTTCATGTATGTTATAATAATATATTTAATCATAACCCAGGATTTGGACACTAAATATGATTTCATTTGAAGGTTTGTGATTTTCAAACACTGTTTAAGATTTTGACTGAATCGGTTCGCATTAGGCCTAGTATAGTAGCACACTTACAACTGAGACCATTGAAACACACTTTAAGATAAACTATAGTTTATGAGGAATAACATAATTTCTTGCCATTGTATAGCTTGTAACCTGCATTTTTTTAACCAGTTTTCCCTTCTGACATTTCTGTCTAATTAATGATTGACTCTGCGTTCTTGGGTGTAGAATAGCTGTAATGATGTCACCCATGCATTAACCACAGAGAAAAGGGATTCAGATTTTTATCTTTTGATAACACTCAAATAGCAGCAGCAGAGACACATAGGAAATTATAAGCAGTACTGAGCTGTGTAGCTGTGAATCCATCACTGATATAAGCTAGCTAGAATCTCCAATTCTCACTCTACTCCCTTCTCCTCCAGCAGCAGGTTTAGATTTCTGTCGACTATCGTATTTCACTAATTTGCACACGGCACCCTGCTATATTTACTAGCATTAGTTGGGATTTTAGCAGCACAGATTGTATTCTTAATGTTGCCATATAAACTGAGCTTTAAATTAACTAAATTAATGAATGGAATATTACAAAATATTTGGTCATTACAGAAGAGTGAAGGATTCTCTAAGGATAGATAGAAAAATGATCACCCTTTTGGTTTGTAAATGCTATCAAGTTCCATATAAATTTCTTTCTTCACTATCAAGGATTAAAGATGCTTTAGGATAAAAAAATAACCAGAAATGACATTGGGTTATCCATTAAAACATAAAAAAAGAAAAATAGCGAATTTGAAAAGCAGCAGAGGAATTAATTCTACGCAGAGAATGGAAAAATGTGAAATTTATAGTCTATTCAGTGTGTAATGGCAAAGATTGGAGATATTTCTACAGAAAGGTCAGATATCTTTTATGGAAGGACAAGTACACAGAGCTGTGCTGAATAAGTGAGGACACAGTAAATGCCGAAGGAGCTCCAAAATTGGAATCATTATAAATAATTGCAAGTCCGATTTTTGTTTTCTTCCTTCAACAAAATCAATTTCTCTATAAAGTATTTCCATTAGTAAATACACACATGACACAGCTTTATCTGAACATTTCTTTTAATAATCTTGTGCATATATAGATAATTGTTTGATTAGTATATGCTATACATTATATATAAATAATATGTTGTACATCTATATTTACATTTCTCGAGAATGTATATATGGCATATGTGTGGTTGGTGCGTATGGCTTTCATTATTTATGCCTCTGATTTTATACGTGTAGCTTCTTAGGCTAGGGTCATACTTGCATCTGCCCCTAGCCTGCAAGATCCGGCAGAAACGTAGTTTTTGGCCGGAATAGTGCATTGCGTTACCAGCAGGTAACGCTATGTGCCGCCTGTCTATTGATCCCTATGGCAACCGGACACTAACCGCAGCCTCTGTCTCCACAGAGATCCCCAGAATATGCGCTTTTGATCAGCGCACAGGAAACACAGTCTGCAGCTTTTTCCTGTGCGCTCTGCAAAAGCACATACTCTGGAGATCTCTGTGGAGCCGTAGGCTGCGGTAAGCGTCCGGTTGCCATAGGGATCAATAGACAGGCAGCACATAGCATTACCCGCTGGTAATGTTAGGCGCTACTCCGGCCAGAAACTAAGTTTCTGACGGATTGGCCAGGCTCAGGGGCAGATGCAAGTATGACCCAGCCTAAGAGAGAAAGTATTGCCTACAAGACCAGAGCTTTGTCTGTCAGCAAGCAGAGTCCCATACAGCTACATTGTGCAGTGTTGTATAGGACTGCATGTGCTGCCATATGACCTACATGCTGTGCTCACGAACCCTCAGTCATTTGTTTTATGGAATTATCCTATTAATGTAACTTATTTTGATATGTCTCATATGGAATTTACATTATATGACTGCTTACTGTTTTTTATTATAACTGTTTGGTACTACTGAGCAGCTTTTTCAAGTATCATAGCTGTCTGTTGGGAGGGATTGTCTAACAAATATATGTATTGTGAGGCAGTGACAGGTTTCATATGCAAAAGTCACTATGTATCTCCTAGATCAGTGGTCCACAATCTTTCTGACCTTGAGAGCCGCATTCAGCTCTGAAAGAGTTTCGGGAGCCACATTCAGTTCCTGCCCCCTCACAGTAGTGACACCCAGGGCCCCCATTACCGCTATACAGACAGCAAAAGCTTTTCCACAGAAATCACATTGAGTCAGTATACCAAGAGCAAAGGGTTCCTACCTAACCCCTATTCAGATTTGCTCTGCTATCTGGGGCTACTCACAAACATTACCATCTTGAGACATTCTTTTCATAGCTGTTTGCTAGACCTGGTGTTTATGCATTAAGTTTGAAGACAGCCTCAAGCCACACACCTAGGGCTTGCAAGCCACATGTGGCTCCCAAGCCACAGGTTGGGGACTCCTGCCTTAGAATGTGCATAGAACCTACTGGACTATGTTGCATTCACAACTGCTGTTGTGAGTCCAACACAAAATAAAAGAGTGTGAACTTGATCAAGCTATTTGCCAAAGCCTTAAAGGAAACATAATTGGGGCTTTCATTTTTAGATACATTTGTCAGATGGTAGTGGGTCAGATGTTTCCCTCCAAGGGTCTTGCAATTGCCATATGGACACAAACTCCTATTTAATCCTGCCACAAATAAAAGGTTGTGTCTCAGGCCGGCTTCACACCACAGCCAGATCCGATCTGGGGCTGTGCATTGTGAACCTGATAGCCCCGGATCAGATTTTGGCCCCATAGTATGCTATGGGGCCGGATGAAGGTGGATGGCAGCTATCTGCCATCCGGTTTCCATGTGTCCGGGACAATCCGAGAGGATTCAGATTTTTCTCCCGGACACAAAAATGCTGCATGCATGGGGAAAAAAAAGCTGATCCTCCCAGATGCTCCCGGATCCTCCCAGTCTGGTCTGATCCGGCGCTCCCTATGGCGCCGGATCGCACCAGAGCCGCATCCAGAAGCCCAGGAGCCGGACGCTGGGTGCTGAAGCTCAGCGCCGCTCGGCGCTGAACTTCAGCACCACGGGGCCTTCCCCTTCTGACAGTTCAAGGACCGCGGTCGCGAGGAGCGAACCACGATCTTGAATTATCAGCAGCTGCGGCTGCAATTGAGGCATCCAGCTGGACACCGGACCGGAGGGCATATTTGCCCTATTGGCCTCGGTTCTGTGTCCGGATCTGGTCAGGATCACCCCTAGCCGTGGTGTGAAGCCGGCCTCAGTCAAATTTGGGGTTGCAGAGTTGCAGGTTCTGCGTAAGAAGGTCTGTGTGAAAGAAACTAATGCCAGAACTAGAGACCCGGGCAGGAGCCAAATGGACACTCTAAGACTAGCTTCACGCCATGATTTTGTGCTGTCAGGTTCTGTCCGGTCTTTTGCAGGAAGCATCGGACAGAACCTGACTGCCCCAGACAAAATAGAACCAGATGGCAAATATGCCGGAATTAGCGTCTGCCGCTGTCCAAGTGCTGAAATTTCAGCATAGTGGCTGGAGGGAGCTCTACAGGTGCTGAAATTTCAGCCGGGGAGCTCTCCAGGTGCTGAAATTCAGCGGTGGCTGCTTTTAGCAGTCGCCACTCTTTCAGCAACCAGCATCCGGGAACCAGTCCGATTTTATGCCAGGTCCGGCGCCCACAGACTCCCATGTTATGGGGTGCCGGATCGCGCCGGATCCGGGAGGATCTGACTTTGCCCGATTTTTGCCCCGGACACAAAAAATGCTGCAAGCTCTGATATTGTGTCTGGAACAAAAAGCGAAGTCTCACGGATCCAGCCGGACAGACAGCAAAACAGATGGCAAATAGCTGCCATTGGGCCCCATCTAGTGCCATAGAGATATAATAGGGGCCAAATCGGACCCGGGGATGTCCGGTTCACACCGGACAGCCCCGGATCCCAAAAATTGTGGTGTGAAGCCAGCCTAAGGCTGTTTTTTACCCTGATCTCTGCAGTATTTTCTATGATCAGGTTCCATCCGGTTTGTGTGCCAAAACCAGGAGTGTCTCCAAAACTCAGAACAGGTGTCAATCTTTCAGTTATGCTTTTTCTCTGTAAGTTCCTCCCCTGGTTTTGGCACACAAACCGGATCGAACATGATCAGGGAAAAAACTGCAGTGTAAAACTAGCCTAAGCTGGACTCTGGAACTGAGATTCCTACAACAGTGTAGGTGTCAAATGGATGTTTTACAAATCCGTACATGTGTAAATTGTGGTGTTTGGAAAATAAAGACTTGGATTGATCTTTCTTCTGGGTCACTGCCTCACTTTCTGGATGATCAATAGCCGCTGCCTCACAGTATACATACACAGTAAAGAAATTACTGCTGACAGTGTAAAGGCCCAGTCTCAGATAACGACGCATCAGCGATCCTGATCCCGATAACGATGTGCAGAGATCGCTGGTGCGTCGTTTACACATCTCTGGTAAGATCACATTAATATATAGTGGTTTATATATTTATATATAAACCGCTTATTAGCATGTGTACATATTTGGTAGTAACTGAGAACTGCAGTGAATTTTTTCGGGTTGTTTGCTCCAGCATCGCAGCTTGCACCAGTTCACACTATATCTTGAGTGCTGTGCAGTTTTTTTCAGTTTATGTCAAATAGGTGGAGTTGCTGTCTCCACAGCTACACTTTGCACCCTCATTGCCCCCAGGTGGTCTGTGATTGAGATGGTGTCCACCCACTTAGAAGTGGAAGAGAGAGTACGAGGAGGACAGGGATGTCAGCGTAGGACTCATCACATCTAAGGTCACCGTGGAGTGGTTGATGAGCAAACAGATATTGGCCAATATATGTACCAAGAACCTTAGTAAATAAAAAGATGAGAATATTGAGTTTTTTTTAAAAAAACATAAGTTTTTAATTTTCTCCTCATATATAAACCGCTTGTTAGCATGTGTATATATTTGGTAGTAACTGAGTGCTGCAGTGAATTTTTTCTGGTTGTTTGCTCCAGCATTGCAGCTTGCACCAGTTCACACTATATCTTGAGTCCTATGCATTTTTTTTCACTTTCTATCTATCTATCTATCTATCTATCTATCTATCTATCTAGAAAAAATTACTGCAGCACTCAGCTACTACCAGTGATGTACATATGCTAACAAGCTGTATATATTTGAGAAAATTTTTTTAAAACTTACGTTTTTTTCAAAAAGCTCAAAAATTCTTATTTTTTTATTTCTGAAGTTCTTAGTACATTCATTGGCCAATGTCTGTTTGCTCATCAACTGCGACAAAGTGACCCCAGATCTGATGAGTCCTAACGATGACATCCCTGTCCTCCCTATCCCACTACTAAGTGGGCAGACACCATCTCAACCCTAGACCACCTGTAGGTGATGAGGGTGCAAATTGCAGACATGGAGCCAGTAACACCATATGATACAAAACAGAAACCTACAGGTGGTCTAGGGTTGAGTCGTTAGGACTCATCAGACCTGAGGTCAAATTGCGCAGTTGACAAACAGACATTGGCCAATGTAAGTACTAAGAACCTCAGAATTAAAAAAATAAGAATTTTTGAGTTTTCTTAAAAAAACATAAGTTTTAAAAATTTTTCCTCAATATATACAGCTTGTTAGCATATGTACATCACTGGTAGTAGCTGAGTGCTGCAGAGAATTTTTTCTAGTTGTTTAAATCAGTGTCCCTGCTTGGCACCAGTTCACATTGTGTCTGTGAGTGCTGTGCAGTTTTTTCTGTTTTGTATCTATCTATCTATCTATCTATCTATCTATCTATCTATCTATCTATCTATCTAATCCTGTGGCTGTCTGTTGTTTGCAGCCTCCATCTACATTCACAGAAACAACAGTTTAGCTTCTACAAGGAACATTTCAAGCAAAGTGCACGACATTGGGCTATGGGCCAGATGTCCAATTACAGGTCCATTTTGCTCAAGCTACATTTCTCAAAGGCTGTCATGGAGAGAACAGGGTGGCAATGAAGACTGAAATGGAGGTCTATCCTGTTCAACTTATTGTATTTTTTGGACTAGAAGACACACTTTTTTCCCCAAAAATTTTGAGGGAAATTGGGTGTGTGTCTTCTAGTCCGAAACCACTGTGGAGCTATGTGGCTGTGCTGTGGGTTTAAGAGCCCAGGAGCAGAGGACCCCAAATGTTTGATATTTCACGGTTCTTGTTCTGTCATGAGGGTGTCTCCTGGGTGGTCCATGAGGCAAATTTTCCCTGCTATCCACCCCCACACAGTGTCCACAGCCAATAGAATGACTACAAACACAGGTCTCGGGGATAACAGTTGCTTTTACTACAGCAAGAATGAGGAAATCCAACATGGAGTAGATGTTTCACAGTCTTTTGTGGTAGGCCATGGCAAATACAATTTGGAGTTAAATATTGAAGTGCAATTGGGGTTCTGGAGCTTTAAGAGCATGGATTGTTTTAAATTTAGTACTTGGATGCTTTTATAAGAAGGTGTAGAGTTTTCGTAGATTAGAGTGGAAGGGTAGATAAAATAAGAAGTTTCTACAGACCTTTAAACCTGAGGTTAGTACCACAGCTAGTCAAGGCACGTGCAAAATTACTTGATGATAAATGTAGAAAGTAGCCCAGCGGGCCATAAGGACCGGATGGCGTGCATGCACAATGGCGTTCAAACCACTAATGTTGTGGTGAGATGGGAGACCCTTAATCTTTCCCATCCTGTGTGCAGTACTTTCTTCTACTATCATGCGGGGTCTTGCAATCATGCCAACTGCATGAGTGCTGACTGTACAAGTGTTATGCAGTTACACCGGGCAAGAATCTAATGGTCATCTCTATCTCTTCATACGATATATGAATCTTAACTTCCATTTACACAGCTTTCCTGCCTGTCTCTCCTCACAAGAGAGGATATGAATCTGTGACTTCCATTCACACAGCTTTCCTGCCTGTCTCTCCTCACAAGAGAGGTATATGAATCTGTGACTTCCATTCACACAGCTTTCCTGCCTGTCTCTCCTCACAAGAGAGGTATGTGAATCTGTAACTTCCATTCACACAGCTTTCCTGCCTGTCTCTCCTCACAAGAGAGGTATATGAATCTGTAACTTCTATTAACAACATACTTGTCTTTTATTAATGTAATATACTGAAGTCAACTTAATGTGTGTGATGTGGGATGTTCAGAGGTAATCTTGGGTTCAGAAGTGTTTATGACCCATGATGGCCAGGAACTCTGTTTATTTGTCTTGCATTTATTGCCTCCTGCTGTCCTGAGTTTCTTTGATTGATTGATGAACGAGTTTAATACACCCAGATCTAAGTAGAAAATCACAATATATCTAGAGCCAGCTAAGGGGTGCAATCATGCGGGGTCTTGCAATCATGCCAACTGCATAAGTGCCGACTGTACAAGTGTTATGCAGTTACACCGGGCAGATAAACGGGGCAGGAAACGGGTAAGTCATGCAAGACAAACAAACAGATATGTAATTTGTTCACTTGTGTTGCAATTATGTATTCACTATGTAAACCCCAGACTACTCTTCTCTACTGACCACTCACCCACCACTACAGCTCTCCTTCCTGCTGCATCAGACCCACGCTACTCTCATCCCCCGCTCACCATCCACAATGTATCCCCTCCTTTGAACTCTCACTCCCATCCTTCTCCACTTCCTGCTACCCCCGCTCATTCCTCCACCCAGCAACAAAATACTCACCCTCCATCCTACCTAACCACCTCACCCTCTGCTCTGAACTATTCCTTCACTTTCAATCCTCCATCTCCAATCAGGCACACCCATGACATAAACTCTCTTGCTCCCACCTGCTAACCCTCTCCCTGCTCATCCTACTCGCTGGCCACATTTCCCCTAATCCCGGCCCCCCGCCACATCCCCACAGTTACCTACACCCCACCCCCACATCCCATCACCAACTCTCATAACCTCAACATCACCCACCCTCACAACCTGACCAACCTTAGACCCATCCCCCAGCCCCTGCTCCTCTAATCTCCCTGCTAGGCGCACACTGGAATAAACTCCCATACATCCATGAACTCTTTATTTCTAATAAACTCTATTCCTTGGCATCACAGAGACCTGGCTCACCCCCTCCGACACGGCCTCCCCTGCTGCACTATCCTAAGGTGGATTCAGTCTTTCCCACACACCCCGCCCCTCTGGCAAACATGGCGGAGGTGTCGGCATACTCCTATCCAACACCTGCTCCTTCGCCCCTATTCCATTACCCCCCTCTGCTACTCTCCCATCTTTCGAAGCCCATTCTGTCCGCATCTTCTCCCCTGTAACCTCCAGCTAACCGTCATCTACTGCCCCCCTGGATCCATCCCCACCTTCCTCGACCACTTCACCACCTGGCTACTTCATTTCCTCTCTACTGACATCCCCACCATCATTATGGGCGATTTCAATATCCCCATTGACACTGGCCACCCAACCACCTCTCAACTTCTTTCCCTGACCTCCTCCTTCGGGCTCTCTCAATGGTCCTCCTCTACCACCCACAAAGATGGCCACACGCTGGATCTCATCTTTACCCATCTTTGCGCCCTTATTAACCTCACAAATTCAACCCTCCCCTGTCTGACCACAATCTGCTGACCTTCTCCTCCCTCACCTCCCCTACTACACATCCTCCTCTCCGCAAAGTTGATCATCCCTGCAGAAACCTAAAACACATTGATCTACACTCACTCTCAGAATCCCTTCTCCCTCTCGCCAACATAACATCTATATGTGACACAGACACTGCCTGCCACCACCCTCTACAACACAACATTAACCAAGGCCCTCGACCTAGCCGCCCCCCTCAAATACCACGCTCCACGCACTAACAGTCAACCCTGGCACACCCTCACTAAAGACCTGAGACGGGCATCCAGGGTCGCCGAGAGGTGATGGAAAAAATCATGTTCCACTGAGCACTTTGCGCTGTTCAAACAGTCCCTCATTGCCTTCAAGACTGCACTTACTGCCTCCAAACAAACCTTCTTCTCATCCCTAATAACCTCACTGTCCCGCAATCCCAAACAACTTTTCAAAACCTTCAATTCCTTACTCCGCCTGTCTACTACCCCTCCCTCTCACCTTATCTTTGCAGAAGACTTTGCCTCCTTCTTCAAAGATTGACCGAATCAGAGACAGCTTTGATCCACTGTCCCCACAGCCTCCCCTCTCGCCTACACTGCCCTCTCCTTCCATCAACTGCTTCCCCCCATAACTGAAGACCAGCTCTCTTCCCTCCTATCAAAATCACACCTCACCACCAGCGCCCACAACCCGCTCCACACCTCATTCCCAACCTCACCTCCGTTATCATCCCAGCCCTAACTCATCGTTTCAACCTATCACTTACCACTGGCACCTTCCCCTCAGCCTTCAAACATGCCTTGATCACACCCATCCTCAAAAAACCCTCCCTCGACCCCACAACTGTCTCCAACTACCGCCCTATATCTCTCCTTCCTTTCGCCTCTAAACTACTTGAACAGCATGTCCACTCTGAGCTGTCCTCTCACCTCTCCTCCTGCTCCCTCTTTGACCGCCTGCAATCTGGCTTCCGACCCCTCCACTCCACTGAAACAGCCCTGACCAAAGTCACCAACGACCTACTTACTGCCAGAAGCAAGCGCCACTACTCTGTCTTCCTCCTCCTCGACCTGTCCGCCGCCATCGACAATGTTGACCACTCCCTTCTACTTCAGATTCTGTAATCTCTTGGCATCACGGACGTTGCCCTCTATTGGATCTCCTCGTACTTAACAGACTGGACCTTCAGTGTCACCCACTCCCACACATCCTCCTTGCCCTACCCCTATATGTCAGGGTCCCCCAGGGCTCGATTCTTGGACCGTTACTGTTCTCAATCTACACTCTCGGCCTAGGGCAACTCATTGAGTCCCATGGCCTCCAGTACCACCTCTACGCCGATGACACCCAAATCTACCTGTCTGGTCCTGACATCGCTTCCCTTCTATCCAAAATTCCACTCTGTTTGTCCGCCATCTCATCCTTCTTCTCTGCTCGCTTCCTTAAGCTGAACATGGACAAAACCGAGTCACTCCACCTCACTACTTGACCTATCCATTGTCGTCAACGACTGCTCTCTCTCCCAGTCCCCATGCCAATGCCTCGGGTTATCTTTAGGTACCTTTACACAGGCTACATTTGTAGATTGTCACCAGGTAACTTACTGGTTGCAGTGAAATCATGGATACATGGTTTATCTTGTTGCTGTGTACAATGGAATCATGTATCCATGATTTCACTGCAACCAGTAAGTTACCTGGTGACAAGCTACAAATGTAGCCGTGTGTAAAGGTACCCTTACTCTTCCCTCTCCTTCAAGCCTCCCATCCTGGCACTTGCCACCTCCTGCCGACTCCAGCTCAGAGACATCTATAGGATCCGCAATTTCCTTGACCACGACACCGCTAAAACCCTTATTCACGCTCTTATCATCTCCCGCCTCGACTACTGCAACCTCCTGCTCACCAGCCTCCACAATACCTCCCTTGCACCTCTCCAATCTATCCTGAACTCTGCTGCCCGCCTAATCCATCTGTCTCCCCGCTACACCCCTGTCTCCCCCCTCTGCCAAGCCCTTCACTGGCTCCCTACTTCCCAGAGATCCCGGTTTAAAACATTAACCATGACATACAAAGCCATCCACAACCTGTCCCCTCCATACATCTCTGACATGGTCTCCCGATACCTACCCTCACGCAACCTGTGATCCTCCCAAGAGCTCCTCCTCTACTCCCCCCTCATCTCCTCTTCGCACAACCGCATACAGGATTTCTCTCGTGCTTCACCCATACTCTGGAACTCACTGCCGCAACACATCAGACATTCTCCTACCCTGCGAACCGTCAAAAGAAGCCTGAAGACCCACCTCTTCCGCCAAGCCTACAACCTGCAATGAGGCCTGGTCCATCGCACCGCCTCATGACTGGAACTTCCCCTCCCACTGTATCTCCACCCACCCCTCATAGACTGTGAGCCGTCGCGGACAGGATTTCTCCCCTCTTGTATCTGTACGACCGAATTGTCCACATTTATTGTTACTTGTATTGTTACTATGTTACTTGTCCTAGTTCTGCCCTCTTTAGCATGTAAAGCGCCATGGAATATAATGGCGCTATATAAATAAATAATAATAATAATATACTCTACATGCCCTACTGTCTGAAAAGCATGTGTAGATCCAGACAGGAAGGATTCAGGATAGAAAGTCTTTAGCATACTGTCTGTGGAAGACAGAGAAAGATTCTAGGCCTTGGACCTGGCAAGAAATTTTGTGTTGAAGGGAGTCTCCACATGTGATCCCTGTACCCTGTGGAGTCTTGACCAGAACTGAGGAATTCCAGCTCCGCCTAAACAGAAATAGGCTCTAAGTAGCTCCACCTATTGAGCCATGTGATCAAGTCACTGGCTAATAGTACAACACCCAATATAATTTTCAGACCCTTACAATGCAAGGTAAATACAAACTAGACATTTTCACCAGTAGATGGTGCTGGAACACAACAAATGAGAAATATATGAGAAATACATTAAATATAAATGGATATGATGGAAGTGCATATCTAATACTCACAAATGGACAGGTATTATAACTGGAAAAGAAAGTCGCACAGTGTGTATACCTTTTCAAAGATAAAATTAGAATTGCTCACCTTTTATGGTTGTGAAAGTCATAACTGCTATAAAGACATGTAGCAGGTCTCTCAGTCTGCTGCGATCTCCCACTTTAAGCATAAAACAATAAAAACCATAGAAATTGGGAATATGACCGCGCTCCTGTTAGTATAGGAAGAAATTCTTCTTGATCAAAAAATTAATAATCATGTTATTTTATTTTCTACGCGTTTGAGGGTACCTACAAACCCCTTCTTCAGGAAAAATTACGTGGGGGATTATATACAGGATTGGGGCCATAACCAGATGGGGGATTATTTACAGGATGGCGGCCATATCCATGAATGGGGCCATGACCAGGATAGGAGATTATATACAGGATGGGGGCCATAAACAGGATGGGCAATTACATACAGGATAGAGGCAATAACTAGGATGGGTGAATTATATACAGGACTGGGGTCATAATCAGGACGGGAGACAATATACAAAATGCGGGCCATATACATGATAATGGCCATAACCAGGATGGCAGATTATATATACATGATGGGGTCCATAACCAGGATGGTGGAATATATACAGAGTGCAGGCCATATCCATAATGTGGGCCATAACCAGGATGGGAGATTATATACATGATGGGGGCCATAACCAGGATGGGGGATTAAATCCACAATGGCAGCCATACCCAGGATGGGGATTATATCCAGGATGGGGATTATATACAGGATGGGGGGCCATAACTAGGATTGGGAATTATATACAGGGTGGGAGCCATAACCAGGATGAGGGATTATATCCACTCTGACCCCATATGCAGGATGGGGATTATATCCACGATGGGGCCATGTCCAGGATGGGGGATTATATCCAGGATAGGGGCCATAACTAGGATCGGAGATTATATACAGGATGGGGGCCATATCCAGGATAGGGACCATATCCAGGATAGGGATTATATACAGGATGGGGGATTTTTATCCAGGATGGGGCCATAACCAGGATGGGGGATCATATACACCAAGATGGGGAACATGTATTACCCGGAAGGTGCCCAGGATTGGGACATTACCTCCATAACAGTGTCAGCAGCAGATCTCCCCCCATAACAGTAGTGTATAACCACATTTTTCTCTGAATTTTTTCCCCTATTTTTATCCTCTAAAATCTGGGTGCGTTTGGTGGTCCGGTGAATTTTATAGTCTGAAAAATACGGTACTTTTCTCTTGAAAATAATGTTAGTCCAAGATTGGCCCAGAAAAGAAGTAAACAATGCCTTGAAGAGGCCTTCACGATGAAACGTGAAAGTGTTCTAGGAGTGTTTTTTTGACACAATGCGAGGCTGCACGTTGCTCATGCTACTGGGAGCAGTCTGTGTGGCCTAAACATGCTCAATTCAATTCTTTTTGTTCTTTTCTACATTTACACACTTTTATTTATACACCCCGTTCCTTCAATTTTACTCTATTTTACACACCTGTTGCAAGTATTCAGTTGTGTATATAACTTTCTTGCCTTTTTCACTCCATGATCCACTTACAGGATTTTAAAACTCTTAGTTTTAATGTATTTAAATACATTGTTCCTTTTTATCTATTCTATTTTCATATTTAAGAAGAATATATACAATTTTTTTTTGTTTTATTTATTTGTCTAAAAACAAGCAAGAATAGATACATAAAAAAATATATATTTGTATTATATAATTAGGTTTAATGTGTTCTTAATATATCATGCATAGTTATTCATCATGTACCATTCATTATCTAATATATAATAATAATTTTTATATCTAATCAAGTTTTTTGTGATATCTATCTACTATATACAGCTATTTGATATATACTAATTTACCTTCATTTTATTTTGTATTTAAGCCACCTAGTCAAAACTGTTTGTACTCCTCGTTTAATGAAAGAAAAACCCACAATGGTCACAGAAATAACTTGAATCGGACAAAAGTAAAAATAAATAAAAAATCTATGAAAATTAACAAATGAAAGTCAGACATTGATTTCAACCCTGCTGCCATAGAATTTTTTAAAAATTGAACTCATGAAATAGGCCTGGACAGAAATGATGATTCTCTTAACCTAATATTTTGTTGCACAACCTTTTGAGGCAATCACTGCAATCAAACGATTCCTGTAACTGTCAATGAGACTTCTGCACCTCTCCACAGGGATATTGGGGACTCAAGAGCAAACTGCTCCAGTTGTCTCGTGTTTAAAGGTTGCCTTTTTCAGACGCCATGTTTCAGGTCTTTCCAAAGATGCTCAATAGGATTTAGCTCAGAAGGCCACTTTAGAATAGTCCAGTGTTTTCCTCTTAGCCATTCTTGGGTGTTTTTAGCTGCCTGTTTTGGGTCATTATCCTGTTGCAAGACCCATGGCCTGCGCCAGAGATCAAGCTTTCTGACACTGGGCAGCACATTTCTCTCTAGAATCCCTTGATAGTCTTGAGATTTCACTGTACCCTGCACAGATTCAAGACACACTGTGCCAGATGCAGCAAAGCAGCTAAAGAACATAACAGAGCCTCCTCCATGTTTCACAGTAGGTACAGTGTTCTTTTCTTGATATGCTTCATTTGTCTGTGAACATAGAGCTGATGTACCTTGCCAAAAAGTTCCATTTTGTCTCATCTGTCTATAGGACATTCTCCCAGAAGCTTTGTGGCTAGTCAACATGTAGTTTGACAAATTCCAGTCTGGCTTTTTTATGATTTTTGTTCAACAATAATGTCCTCCTTCATCATTTCCCATGAAGTCCATTTTGGCTCAAACAATGACCGATGCTGCGATCTGACACTGATGTTTCCTGAGTTTGAAGTTCACCTTTAATCTCTTTAGAAGCTTTTCTGAGATCTTTTGTTACCATTCATATTATCCATCTCTTTAATTTGTCAGCAGTTTTCCTCCTGCCACCACGAATAATATGTGCAGCTGTGGTCACAGGAACATTAAGCTGTTTGGAGATGGTCTTATACCCTTCACCTTTAACATTGTTGTCTATAATTTTCTTTCTAATCTCCTGAAACAACGCTTTGCTTCTTCTGGTCCATGTTGAGTGTGGTACATATCATGTCACCAAACAGCACAATGAGTATCTGTAGCCCTATATACATGCCCACTGACTGATTACAAGATTGTAGACATCTGTGATGCTAAATAGTGGACACACCTTGATTTAACATGTCCCTTTAGTCACATTATTTTCAGGGGTACCATCATTTCTGTCCAGGCCTATTTTATGAGTTTAATTTTTTTAAAATTCTATGGCAGCGGGGTTGAAAAGCAATGTCTGACTTTCATTTCTTCATTTTCATAGATTTTCTATTTATTATTACTTTTGTCAGAATCAATTATTTCTGTGACCATTGTGGCTTTTACTTTCATTAAACGAGGAGTACCAACAATTTTGACTACGTGTGTATGTTTTTATTTATAGCGCTCCCTTATTTTATGCCATTTAGAATGCACATTCTCCTTTGCTTCTCTCCATTTCCACTCCTTGGAATGCTTAATCCCCTCTGCCCCTCCTTTATCTTTTGACAGGCATGTCATTTCTGTCCTTGTGAAAAGCATGACCATATCCAATCTGTAGTCATGGGCATTCCTGAAACACATGACCACATCCGGTCTGCCGCAGGAGCACGTGGGCAACTTCTCATTCTCTGCGGCATTCTGTGTTTGGTGGCATAGCCAAGTTTGCAGATATTATTTAATCAATGGGGGCCATCTTTTACCCATAGATACTTGGCCCCTTCGAGTACAAACCTCACCTCTAAGGGTGTGTGCCCACATAGTGGTTTAATGTCGGTTTAGCAGCGAAAACCGCCAGCGGTTTAACATAGGTTTTATTTAAATTTATGTAAATCCTAAGCAGCGTTAGGACTTACAAGTAACCCTATGTAATTTAGAAAACGCTGTGCACACATAGTCGGTTTATGTGAGCGGATCCGCCAGCGGTTGAGCGGTTTCCTAGCGGTTTAGGAACATTCAACATGTCAATTTTTCTCAGCGGTTTGTGATCGTTTTTAAAGGTTACAAACTCTAACCTACAATCAACAAAATCCTACCTAGAAAAACCGCTTAGAAACCGCTGGAAAAACCGACTGAAAAACTCTGTGCAATCGTTGAAAAAACCGATGTGAAACCGCTGGGAAACCGGTGGAAAACAGCTGGAGGCTTCAGAGCTCAGAACTCTAGGCTCCTGCAAATTTCCACCGGTTTACTGACAGTTTGAACGTCACTAAACCACTATGTGGGCACTTACCCTTATAAAGCTACAGGTGTAGCGATATAACTGTGTATTATATATTATATAGCTGTGTATTTCTTTCATTGAAGGTTGTAATTATATGTTATCAATGCATTATTCATGTTCATATATTGGTGCACATTTTGTTTATAAATTTTGAGCATTATTTTTAAATATTTAGTTATCTAAACATTTTGATACTAGCTCTATTTCAATTAATGGACCATTATCGAATTCTATTATTCTGATATTTACTTTGTCTGATATATAAACCAATCTAATACTACTGCACATATTGCACTTTGTTTTTTAGTTATAGATTAATAAATTTGTATTTCTATATAATCCATCAGCCAGAAGTTTTTATATACTTTCATATATATAAATATCTCATGTATTTTGCCTGTGTATGGGGATCATTTGTGGCTTATTTTTCCATCCCCTGTAGCCATAATATATATGTTTATTTATTATAATACTTACAGATATATTTATCACCTCTATATTATTTTTCATTGTTTTAACTTGTCATGTTTAATATAGGAAAACTAAAATATAATTGGTTGGCAGTTACAAAGGGAGCTGCCAGCAGCACATCTTGATGATTTGCACACACAAGTGCAATCAGTGTGCCAGAGCATTCCTCAGACAACTTTTAGTAGTCTCATTAATAACATGCCAAGGTGTGTAAGTGTGTATATTTTTGTGTACATTACTCATACCTCGACACTGAATAAATAAAACATGTTTTGAACATTTTAATTCAATTACTTTATCATTTTCATATTATTAACATGTCTATCAATCTTGTAATTTCATTGATCCATTACATTTTCATCTTTGTTTTGCAATTTTAGTGCTGAGGTGTGATGAGAAGTGTGTCATCAATTTGTCAAAATACATAAAGTGCGGTGTCATACTATGTAAAAAGGAGTCATTGTAACCAGGTATAGGAAGTGGTAGAAGCGCAAAAAGAGATACTTGCCCCCTGCCAGCAGGTGTTTTAGTTGATTTACTAGCCCAATGTAAACTGTTGCTTTGCATCCTTGAACCAAATAGATTTGTACATGACTTTTCACTCAAGGTAATGTTCTATACAAAACTGATCTTTCTGCAATTACATCCTGCAAGTAGAGTTTTTAAAAGACTAGATTAGTATATCCTATTATATTTATTTTACCATTATATATAATAATGCTACTAAGAGTAAGCTGTGTAAATGACAGTAATAAAAAGCACTTAGTGGAGTGCACATCCTATTTTCACATTTGCATATGTGCAAAGTGATGTCTACTTCGCAAACAGTTAGTGCAGATGCAAATCCATACTTAAGAGTACCCCACATTTTATATAGGTAGAAGGTATGGCTAAATGCAGAAGCTAATTTGTCCATCTCTCCCATACACAGAAGAACTCTTTCTATCAAGAGCTCTTGTGTTCTCCATTAGATAACCTCTACCAAACATATCTGGTGATGGCTTATTTCAGGGAGAACTACATCTGGAGGAAAGAAGGTGTAATCATAATCACAGATGTGGTTTCTTTACTGTAAGAGCAGTGAGACTATGGAACTCTCTGCCACATGATGTTGTAATGAGTGATTCACTACTAAAATTTAAGAAGGGCTTGGATGTATTTCTTGAAAGGTATAATATTACTTGTTATATATACTAGATTCTGTGATAGGGCGTTTGTGGAGACAAGGGGTAAGTGGGTGCTCTCGTCCGCTGGCCCAGCCGCCTTTCAAAAGACAGCATGGACCAGGGATCATCGCAAACTGAATGCCTGAGCTCCTTAACCGTGGGTGGAACACTACTCAGATAACACAGGGTAAGGGAACCACAATATTAAGGCTTTATTGTATCCCCAAACAGTCAACAGCATATAACACATAACCAGCAAAACACAAAATGTAACAGGCAACAGAGTCTCACTCTTCTGCTGGCTCACCAGGGTTTAGAATATAGCACAGCAAAGTCTGTAGCCAGGTGACTGGATCGTCCCAACCTGGGTTTCTTCCTTATGCAATCTTTGTCATCACAGCCGAATCCGATCAGTCGATGCTGAAGTCCTTGTGGTTTTATAATTCAGGTTCTGATCCCCTTGGTTGGCACCAAAATGCCTAGGCCTGAGGTTATGGCCAGCCAATCGGACCCGAAGATCCTGGATTAGCTGCCTGTATCCAATTTAGTCCACCCTTAGCCGGGACCAAAATCTCTAGACTAAGGTCACTAGACAGAATCAAAAATCACCCTGGTTAATAAACAGGTCTCCTTATATACCCTCAGCCCTCACTGCAGGATATTGGGGACTTCACGATTAGTGGAATAAAACTGTCTTCTCATTGGCTGAATCTCAAGCCTAAAATGTTTCTACTAGTATTGCAGTCCTGTCAAGGGAGAGCCACATACTGATTGACATAGCACCTTGCAGGATACGTTTAGTCTGCAATTCATGACATTAAACAATGGTGTCTGAAGTAATTTACATAGATTCAACAATCCACATTGTAATACAATGGCATTCTAACAGGATTAAGTTCCTCTGACCTTACAAAAGAGAGATAATTGCATCACATAAATCCACATCACCAAACATCTACAAGACTTGTATTTACAATGAATTGCTTATCACTAGGTAGGAAATAACATAAAATGCAAAGAGGCAAGATAATTACATTACCCATTTTAAATACTAGCAGGCTCCTAGAAATCTTGTGTAACCCATGAGTGTCATATTACAAGTTTGCAAGCCAAAATACAATATTGTCGGGATAAATAAGAAATCATCATATGTTATCCATTAAAGGGGTCCATTTCGTCACACATGGTATATGGTCTGGGAAAACAATAGCTGGGCTTACCAGGGTGTTGACAGAATCAGTTTATCGTAGTCCCGGGGCTTTGGTTGTCACTGACCTGGACTGGCTGTGCTGGCAGATGAGCTCCAGGCATGGGCTGCCAGTGTTGGAGACAATCTTTGTCCATATGTCCAAGACATCCACATGTATAACAGCGCCGTGGATTGGGCAAGTCATGGATTCTGTCTGTATACCTTTGTCCTGGTGGGGCTTCTGATGGGTAGCAGATTAATCCTACTTGAGCGGCTGGTACTAGCAGTTGGTGAGATGGAATTCCTAAAACATATTCCAGAACCCAAGCCCTATCTTCTCTTGAGGCTTTGGGCCAAAATGCGGCCAAAAACTCCTTGACTTGGACTGCTTGGGACCTGGTTGTTTCCCGATATTCACTGGATCCATGATGTGGTACACAAGTTATATCCTTTGAGTCAATATCGGCAGAGTCATCAATATTCTTCGCATCCTTCTGGGCATGCCAGTGGACCAATTTCTGGATCAAATCCGACCAAGTGTCTGTGTCCCTGAATTTAATTTGTCGGAACTGACATGCCACCTGTAGGTGCAGTTTCTTATAGCAGCTGTACTTCCACTCCGATCCTCGTCCCATGGCTGAGCTGGGGGGACATAGCAGTGTCCTAAACCTGAATGCCTCACCCATGACCTGCTGATTATGCTCATATGCCTCCCTGGTTGTTGAGCCCTTGGACGGTGTCCACAAACACTAATCCCCTGCAGCTCCCCTGGATAAACCAGGCTGAGTAGAATCCCACCGCTGCCACCAATTGTGGAGACACGGGGGTCAGTGGGTGCTCTTGTCCGCTGGCCCAGCCGCCTTTTGAAAGACAGCATGGACCAGGGCTCATCCCAAACTGAACGCCTGAGCTCTTTAACCGTGGGTGGAACACTACACAAGGTGAGGGAAGCACAGTATTAAGGCTTTATTAGATCCCCTAACAGTTAACAGCATATAACACATAACCAGCAAAATATAAAATGTAACAGGCAACAGAGTCTCACCCTTCTGCTGGCTCACCAGGGTTTAGAATATAGCACAGCAAAGACTGTAGCCAGGTAACTGGATTGTCCCAACCTGCATTGCTTCCTTATGCAGTCTTTGATATCCCAGCTGAATCCGATCATTTAATGCTGAAGTCCTTGCAGTATTATAATCCAGGTTCTGATCCCCTTGGTCAGCACCGAAGTACCTAGGCCTGGGGTTATGGCTTGCCATTCGGGTCTGTAGATCCTAAATTAGCTAACAGGTCCCGTGCACCTTTGGCTGGGGCCAAAGTCCCTAGACTGAGATCACTAAACAAATTCTCCTTGGTTAATCATCAGGTCTCTTTATATCCCCCGACAACTCAATGAAGGATATTGGGGACTTGACGATTAATGGAATAAGACTTTGCTCTCATTGGCTGGATTTCAAGCTACATATAAAATATCTCTAGCAGAGTTGTATTGCTGGCAAGGGAGAGTCACAGACTAATAATTACATAGCACCACAGATAGTTGACATAGTATCAGCAATACACAAAGTAATACAATGGACTGTCAGCATAATTATGTTTTCTGTGTGTCATCACCTTCTCTGACAAGGAGTGAGATAATTACATGAGGAACCACACATTTTTTGAACAATAAAGGGACTCCTGAGAGTCTGGGAGAGACAATGAGTGTCTTATCCCAATGTAACAAACAAAATGCAAATACTGTGTGGATAAATAAGAAACCATCCTATGTTATATATTAAAGGAGTCCATTTCGTCACAGCGTTGATCCAGGGAACTAGTCTGATTGCCGTATGGGGAGTCAAGAAGGATTTTTTTCCCATTGTTGAACTTAGTGTTTGCCACATGTTTTTTTTTTCCTTCCTCTGGATCAACATGTTAGACTATGGGTTCAACTAGATAGACTTAAAGTCTACCTTCAACCTTAAAAACTATGAAACTATGAATTGAGTGAATCGGCAGTCCGAAATGAG